>OX336391.1:670946204-672263435 GCA_946902985.2 Meconema thalassinum
CAAGTGAGGAGAAGCGGATATTGCTGGCACCCTTTCCGGTGGGCGCAATCAATGTTCTGTATATAATTGTAGTCTCCGTGCCCCAAATGTAAACAATCTGGGCAACGCATATTTGATGTCTCCACAAAAAGATGAAAACTGGGGAGAGATTTCATATCTCTACTGCGGACAGCCAGTTTATTTTTAGATCAAGTTGCACGAGGAGATTAAGTAAATCTGAGCGCGGAAACTCGACTTTATTTGCAGCTGTCGGCTTGAGTTAATATTGGGATCCAGCGTATCCGAGTTCCGCTTCATTTGGAGCAGGCTTGCCAACAAAATGGTTGCCATAGTTTTGTGAGTGAACTTATCTAAAAGGGTGATGATCATTGATGTTTTAAGGGGCCTAACATCTAGGTTATTGGCCCCTAATGGTTCGGGTGATAGTGAAAATGAAGGATGATCAATTGAAACTTACAACTAAAATGAACTACTAACTTAGAAACTAGAAGAGGAAATTGGAAACCTAAAGGGGAATATAAATAAACGACAGGACGAAAGGAAATGTCCTCAAGTCTCGAAGAATGAGAATTGAGGGACTTGGAAGGAAGGAGAGCCAGAAAAAAAGAAAAAGGAAGATTGTAGTTTTACGTGACCGTGAATCTTATGATTATGAGCCACGGGGAGAGCCAGAAAAGCACATACGAAAGGGAAAGAGGAGATGGTCCGGCCCAGAGGCAATGGGAAGAGGGAAAAGAACAGAACCCAACTCAGGAATCCCTCGGGGTTGCCAACTCCCGAACTCACCAGCCGTGAGCCCTTGAGGGTGTAGCACTATCCAGGGTGCACCAGAAGTGGTGGGGCTACACACACCCTGCCACCATAAGGGCTTTGAGCAGAAGGCAGGAGATATGATGAGAACAGAAGAGGTCTGATCCCTCGAAGAATGAGGGATCAGGAAAGATGAGACAAGGGCCAATTAAGGCGGGAGAGTAAAAGACTCCCTAGGCCTCGGATATCCTAATACCGTCGGGGTCGGAAAAGTACAAGAGTTGACCAAGGGATGTCGTTAGGAAAGATTACAGAGAGGAGCCGGGCACAAGTACTGTAAGTAGAAGAAATGCCGGACACAGCTGGGGTCCCGTGGTCGCCAACCCACGTCCCACTAGTCGTGGGCTCCTGGGGGGAATCTAAAATGAACTAATCTCTGAGAACTTCCCAACCGATAAAAGTTTTCTTGACCAACTTGATATTTTTGGAGGGGTGGGGAGTGTTGCGAATAACACCCTTTATAATCGGGTAAAATCGTGTTGACCGACTGAAAGGCATATATATTTTGATTAACTAACACAGGGGTTCTCAACCGGAGGGTCGGGACTCCTGGGGGGTCGCGATATACCGAGAAAAAGTGATAAATAAAGAGTCAAAGCTGTAGTTTTCTTATTTAAGGAAGAATACACTCACTTTAACGTGTTTATTATTCTATTAATGAGAAACTTTAGCTTGTTTGGAATAAACCAATTTTTGAATTAATATTTATTCATATTAGTTACAAGTATTTTTATGAATAAAACTTAACAATTGTTACAATTTTTAGCCTATTTTCTTTTATGAAAAAAAAAAAAAATATTGGCTTATGAGATCACCTTTTGTCCGTGTGTGTGCGCATGTCTGTGTGTGTGTTCCGCCATAATAACTTCTAAACGGCTGGTCCGATTTCAATGAAACTCGGTAAGATCATAGCACTATTCCGGCCGACCCCGTCAGTGCCCTTCAAATTTTATTACGTCTCACCAATCCAACATGGCGGCTGTGCGAAATATTTCACCGACATATTATATCTCCGAAACTATTACCGATATCACGCTGAAATTTTGTACGGTGATAAAGGGCACTATGAGACATTCAGAAAACTGTCAACTACAAAGGGGGCTGCGTGGCGCAGTCGGTAAAGGTACCAAGCCTCTAACTGAAAGGGAGTGGGTTCGATCCCCACCCAGGTAGTGGATTTTAGAAACAAAACTACCACTTTCGGAAACGCAAATGGCCCTGGGGTTCACTCAGCCTACACCAGAAATGAGTACCAGGGTAATTCCTGGGAGCAAAGGCGGCCGGGCGTGGAGCTGACAACTCCATCCCATCTAGTGCCGATGTCACAAAAAGTGGAAGCCTCTACCTTCCACTACTCCCAGGGCCTCCATGGCCTGTACGGAGTTGGCTTTGGCTTTGGTCAACTACAAAACCAACAATGACCCACTTTTATAAAAATGCAACAAGGCGAACATCCGAAATATTTAAACGGTTCTCAATATCTATCGATTACATCAATCAAACTGAAATTTTGTATGTTGATAGTGGCAATTAACATAAGTAGGATATATGAAAATAGGCTTTAGTTCTTCACGGAACTACTTGTTTGATTATGGTTCTAACGTTAAAACTTTGGGGGTCGTCAAAATACTCAGCCAAAAAGGGGATCAGAGTGTCTAAAAGGTTGAGAACCCCTCACCTAACACAACTCTGAACAATGGCAACCAGATTATAGGCTTGGGAAACCTTGGTATCAGGAAGGTCTGGAGAGACTGACACATCGATGGCAAAAGTGCATAAAGTTACAAGGAGATTATGTTGAGAAGGTGGACGTAACAACTGATGTGTAATGTGCTTCATTTGGGTAGAAAAATAAAGTGTAAATCAATGTAGTACGCCCCTAGTACAAAACATATTTACAGATCCTAATTATCTGATGAGCATTTAGAGTCGCTGCTGATAATTTCCACCGTAAACTTGTTCCACAACTGCAAGCTACGGATACTTAATTTTCATTATTCATAATATTATAATGTTCAATTTCGTTAGGTTAATTTCATATGTATGCCACTTACTGGAAGATTTTAGGATAAATCTCATATAATTTATTACAGTTAAAATGATCATTATGTATGTCAGTTATTGTGGTTTCTAGCCTATTTTCATTAATGAAAAATAGGCTTATGAAATTACCTTTTGTCCGCATATGTGTGTGTGTGTATGTGTGTGTGAGCGTCCATGTGTGTCACCCTCCCCATAATAACTTGTAAACTGCTGGAGCGATTTCAATTAACCTCGGTAAGGTCATAGTACTATTTGGGCCGACCCCGACGGCGCCCTTCATATTTTATTAACACCGGTCATCAGACAGATTCTACACACACCCAAAGTACACGGGGCTACATGACCGCGTTGTCGCAGCACCTAAACTTAAGAACCAACCAACCAACCTATACCCTACATCCGAGGCAATCTGTTTAACATATTCTAGCCTTGGTCTACCCCTACAGTTCTTGTCCTCTACCATCCCTTCCAATAACTAAGCTTGCTATTCCTGGGTGTCTTAGTATGTGTTCTATCAGCCTATCTCTTCTCTTCATTAGCAGTCGCCAGAAACATCTCTCTTCTCCCACTCGTTTTAATACATCTTCGTTTGTAACCCTATCTACCCATCTGATCTTCATCATTCTCCTGTAACATCACATTTCAAACGCTTCAATTCTCTTTTTTTTCTGCTGCACCAATAGTGCAAGTTTCACTTCCATAGAGTGGCACGTTCCAGACAAAGGCCTTCAAAAATGACTTCTTAATAAGTTACCTAAATCTATATTCGATATCAACAGATTCCTTTTCTGTAGAAGTGCTTTCCTTGCCGGAGCCAACCTACTTTTTATATCCTCTTTGCTTTGTCCATCACTGGTTCGTTTCCTTCATTAATAACAGAAGTCTCCTATTTCCTTTAGTTTTTCACCTGCCAATTTGATGTCCATAGAGGTTTCTGATTTATTTCGACTGCATTCCAATATTTTTGTTTTACATTGCTTAATTTTCATCATGAATTCTTTCCTGAAGACGGAGTCCATACCATTCAAAAACTCCTTCAAATCCTCAGGCGTGTCGGCCTATGTCATCAGTAAATCTCAGAGTTGAAATTATTTCTCCCTGAATCTTCACTCCCACTTTAAATTTTTAACTTTCCTTCCTTGCTTGTACAAAGTTAAGATTGAAAATTATGCGTGATAAGTTGAAGCCTTGCCTTACACCTTCCAGAATATCAGCTTATCTCTCATGTCCTTCAGTTCGAATGACTGCTGTCTGGTTTCTGTATAGATTGTAGATCACCCTCCTATACCTGTACTTAATTCCAATCATTTTCAAAATGTCAAACCATTTAGCTCAATTAACGTTATCAAAAGCCTTTTCTAAGTCTGTGCTTTAACCAACTGAAGAGCCCAATCGCACACCGGGGCGAAACACTGTCATTTTGTTGAGTTATGCCGGAACATTTAGCACAATTTGTGTTTAAATATATAATGGCTCAACGGACAATACATATTTTTCTTTTGAAAATATTTATTCAATGCCAAGGTAAGGTTATAATTGCTTTGGAGTGGAGTTTCGACTCCCATAGTGCACTGGCTTTGCTCGTGACGTGGATACACATGTATCAAATACGTCTTGCAATGACCTTCCCAGTGTGTACTAGACAGTGTCTTGGTGAGGTGTGCTTTAACCAACTAAAGAGCCCAATCGCACACCGGGGCGAAACACTGTCATTTTGTTGAGTTATGCCGGAACATTTAGCACAATTTGTGTTTAAATATATAATGGCTCAACGGACAATACATATTTTTCTTTTGAAAATATATAAGTCTACAAATGCCATGAGCATACCACTATGTTATAGTTATTATAACTGAACCTCATTTTACATATTTTTTTTCAAACTTGAAGGTATTCTATATATTCTTAGTGAAATTACATACGATTACATATTTTAGCACTATAGTGAGCATTTAGATGATATAATAACTGTAGATTATTTTGATCCTGAAAGTGCTGTATCCTTTTGTGAATCACAAATTTCTGTTAGTGATTTTACGTCGGTCTCCTCAATTGCTTTCATCAACAGTAACTTCAACTGACTACCAGAAAGCATCAATCGTCTAGAAACATCAAGACTGCCACTAAAATATTTTATTGATGTCATAGAGGATGATATTGCTAAATGTTTTGAAGAGAAATCCTGGTTATTCAATATTTCACAGCGTGAACCAAATTCAAAGAGGAAACGATGTTTATCCACCCAAGGATATTTGAGTCGTCCACTTGTGAATAAGAATGATATTCATGAGAAACGTTTCTCTGGACTTTGCCTTTTCTACTTTTTGCTTTGTGTTTTTGGTTTTTGGTTTTGTGTTTGCTTTGTGTCTTTGGTTTTGAATTTCACTTTTTTCTTTTCTTTCTTGGTTTTTGTTTTTTGTTTGTTTCCTGCTTTTGCTTTTTTTGAAATTTGCTTTTTGCTTTTTGTTTCTTGATTTTTGCTATCTGCTTTTGAGTTTGTTTTTGAATTTGGTTTTTTGCTTCATGTTTTTGGTTTTAAGTATTGTGTTTGTTTTCTGGAATATCAACATCAAAATAAAATAAAATAAAACAAAATAAACAAAACAAAATCATAATAAAACAAAACAAAATAAAATGAATTTAAACAAAATAAAGTAAAATAAAATAAAATAATTAAATAAATAATTTTACGACATGATCCTTATTCACAAGTGGATTAAACGAGATTTTCAACTAGACGACTCATTTCTATATCAAACGTCCCTCTCCTGAAATTTGTCCCAGTTGTGACGTCGAAAGATCTTTCACTGCATATAAACATAATACTCATTTGACAAACGTCTTTCAATGACTCCAGAGGACATGAAACATTTATTGTTTATTGTGCTGCAAAATTTGATATAAATTCTGTTGTGTGTGTTGTAACATGTAACGGACAAAATTGTAAGCTTATATCACACTAGCAGGTACCCGCGGCTTCGCTCGCGTCATAGTCGTGTCATATTTTTATTCAATGAAATGCAGGTTTAACCCCGTTAACACCCTTTTAGAACCTGAATATCCAAAAATCCCTCCTTAGTAGACGTTTTCGACACCCAACAAACATATCCCCAAAATATCATTCTTCTAACTTTAATAGTTTTGGTTGGTCGATGAGAGTGAATATCCAAAAATCCTTCCTTAGTGGACTTTTTCTTCCAGAATTTCATCCCTCCCCATGGGCCCCTTAAATTGGATTCACGAAAAAAACGATCGACCACCTTTTTACTTATTTTTCAAGCTGATTCTTCCCCCTGAGTTTCATACTTTATGCCTCTGTCTTTTAAGAGATACTTGCTCCGTTAGAAATCCTTCAACCCCCACTTTTCACACATACACCTCATAATATACAGTACATCGAAAAACCCTCAGACATGTGTCTTCTTATTCTTAATGATGAGTTTATATGCCGAGTATCGCATCCCCCAAGGAAACCAATCGGGAGACATTGCTATTCAATTAAATGCAGGTCTACCCCCCTTAACACCCCTTTAGAACCTGAATATCCAAAAATCCTCCCTTGGTGGACGTTTTCGACATACAACGAACACAACCCCAAAATTTCATGTTTCTAACTTCAATAATATTGGCTGGGCGATGATGAGTGAGTGAGTAAGTCAGGACATTTTCTTTCATTTATTTTTCAGAACTTCACCCCTCTCATGAACCCCTTATATTGGATTTATGATAAAAAAAACGGTCGAAGACCTATTTACTTCTTTTTAAGCTGTTCTTCCCCCCCTGAGCTTGATGAGTGAGTGAGTTAATCAGTTAGAACACTATCCTTCCTGTTTTTCCCCCGGAATTTCACCCCTCTCCAAGGGCCCCTTAAATTGGATTTATGAAAAAACGGTCGAACACCTATTTACTTATATTTTAAGCTGTTTTTTTTTCGCTGAATGTCAAACTTCTCGCCTATGTCGTTTAAGAGATACACGCTCCGTTAAAAATCCTTCAACCCCCAATTTTCACCCCTTTCACCTCATAATATACACCACATCGATAAACCCTTAGACATATGTCTGCTTAATTTTAATGATTAGTTTATATGCCGAATATCACATCCCCAATGAAACAACTCGTGAGATATCGTTAATCAATGAAATGCACGTTTACCCCCCTTAACACCTCTTAAGAACCCGAATAAACAAAAATCCTTCATTAGTTGACGTTTACGACATAGAGCGAAAATATTCCCAAAATTTAATTTTTCCTACTTCAATAGTTTTCGCTGGGCGATGATGAGTGAATGAGTCAGTCAGGTCATTTTCTTTCAATTATTTTACCGGAATTGTACGCCCTCCCCATGCGCCCCTTAAATTGGATTTATGAAGAAACGCTCGAACACCTATTAATTTATATTTGAAGCTGTCTTTTTCCTCTGAGTTTGATGAGTGAGTGAGTCAGTCAGTCAGTCAGGACACTTTCTCTCCTTTTTTTTCTAGAATTTCACCCCACCCCATTGGCCCCTTAAATTGAATTTATGAAAAAACGGTCGAACACCGATGTACTTATTTTAAGCGGTTTTTTTCGCAGAGTTTCAAACTTCTCGCGTATGTCGTTGAAGAGATACACGCTCCGTTAGGAATCCTTCAACCCTCACTTTTCACGCCTTTCACCTTATAATATACACCACATCGAATAACCCTTAGACACATTTCTGCTTATTTTTAATGATTAGTTTATATGCCGAGTATCACATCCTCAAATGCAACCACTCATGAGATATTGTTATTCAATAAAATGCAGGTTTAACCCCATTAAGACACCTTTAGAACCTGAATATCCGAAAATCCTCCCTTAGTGTACGGTTTTGACATACAACGAACATATCCCAAAAATGTCATGTTTCTAACTTCAATAATTTTGGCTGGACGATGAGTGAGTGAGTGAGTGAGTGAGTGAGTGAATGAGTGAGTGAGTGAGTCTGGACATTTTCTTTCATTTTTTTTCAGAATTTGTCCCCTCACAATGAACCCCTGAAATTTGATTTATGAAAAATAAACTGTCAAACACTTATTTACTTATATTTAAGCAGTTTTCTCTCCCTGAGTTTGAAGAGTGAGTGAGTGAGTCAATCAGTTAGGACACTTTCTTTCCGGTCCCCCCCCCCCAGAATTTCATCCCTTCGCATGAGCCCCGTAAATTGAATTTAAGAAAAAGAAAACGATCGAACATCTATTTACTTATCTTTTAAGCTGATTTTTTCCGCTGAGTTTAAAACTCCTCGCCTATGTCGTTTAAGAGATACACGCTCCGTTAGGAATCCTTCAACCCCCCACTTTTCACCCCTTTCACCTCATAATATACACCACATCGAAAAACCCTCATACACATGTCTTCTTATTTTGTATGTGTTCATATGCCGAGTAACACATCCCCCAATGAAACCAATTGGGAGTTATTGTTATTCAATGAAATGCAGGTTTAACCCCCTTAAGACCCCCTGAATATACGAAAATCCTCCCTTAGTGGACGGTTCCGACATACAATGATCATATTCCCCGAAATGTCATGTGTCTAACTTCAATAATTTTGGCTGGGCAATGGAGAGTGAGTCAGGACTTTTTCTCTCAATATCCTTTTTTCAGAACTTCACCCCTCCCAAAGAACCCCTTAAATTGGGTTTATGAAAAAGACTGTCAAACACCTATTTACTTATTTTTAAGCATTTTTCCCCTGAGTTTGATGAGTGAGTCTGTCAGTCAATCAGTTAGGACACTTTCTTTCCTGTTTTTTCCCCCCCAGAATTTCACCCCTCCCTATTGGCCCCTTAAATTGGATTTATGAAAAAACGGTCAAACACATATTTACTTATTTTTTAAGCTGATTATTTTCCACTGAGTTTCAAACTCCTCGCCTATGTCGTTTAAGAGATACACGCTCCGTTAGGAATCCTGCAACCCCCACTTTTCACCCCTTTCACCTCATAATATACATCACATCGAAAAACCCTCAGACACGTGTCTTCTTATTTTTAATGATGAGTGTATATGCCGAGTATCACATCTCCCAATGAAACCAATCGGGAGATATTGTTATTCAATGAAATGCAGGTCTATCCCCTTAACACCCCTTTAGAACCTGAACATCCAAAAATCCTTCCTTAGTGCGCGTTTTCGACTTACCACGAACATATCCCCAAAATGTCATGATTCTAACTTCAGTAGTTTTGGCTGGGCGATGATGAGTCAGTCAGTCAGTCAGTCAGTCAGTCAGTCAGGACACTTGTTTTTATATAAGAGATATGTGATATTACATATTTTGCCCATTCTACATATTTTACCGTATATTTTGATGCTTTTTGTTACATATTTATTTACTTAATTTACCACTGATACTACATAAAAATCCCAGCTCTACGTATAACTCGACTATTTTTAGCCTACTTCTCACATTTTGCAAAAATGAGGAAAAAGTAGACTTATGAGATCGATCCGGGCAAATAAGTGCCTGTCTTTCTGTCTGTCCATCTGTCTGTCTGTCTGTCTGTCTGCCCCCCTATCAACTACTAAACGGCTGCAGTAATCGAAACCAAATTTGGTATGAGTAAAGATCTATACCCGAATATATCAAGCTACCAACTGCTGAAAAATCGCAATTTAAATTTGAGCTACATGTTGGATATCTTGGAAAGTATGCATGGGAGCTATCCCAAAATTGGCACACTTATAGAAAATAATATTTTAAATTATTTTCCAGCAGGCCATACATGACAGTGTTGCCAAAATGATTCTAAGCCTGCTGATAGGTCCAATTATTAAATGCATATAACATCTACACTATCAATTCGATTTCAACCAAATTTCGTATGTGCTATGTGTACCATAACATATATGACTATGCGTATTCTTGCGAGCAACCAGGGCTTCCAACTGTTAATAAATGCTGTCTCTATTCTTTTAACCTAATATCATTATATCAGAAAGTATGTAAGCCAATAGCTCTAAACATTGTACACGTATAGTACCAGACATTCTAGATTAATTTGGAGTAACTAATATACCTCAGTGCAGCCAACACGATTATAAGCCTGCTGATAGGTCCAATTTTAAAATACATTTAACTTATATACTAACAAATGGATTTCATCTAAAATTGGCACAACAAATATCATAATATTTCAGATCATTTCTGACCAACACATGCACGACATTGTTGCCAACATGATTTTACGAGCGCTGATAGATTCAATTTCTAACCGCATCTAACGTCCATTCTATCCATTGGACTTCCACCACATTTTGTATTCTGTACCTTAAGAGATGGAACTAAGAATATATTCAGTCACCAGGGCTGCCAACTGTAGTGCTCTATTAGGCCAGGTATATTTCGAACAAATTAGAGTTTTTAATATTACCAACTTAATTTCGTCATTATTCTATATAAGTCCATATAGATTAATCATTGGCATGAATTTTAAATTTTAAGAAAAGTAGATTCTTTAGTTCGTCGTGGAACTTCTTGTTTTTCACGAAATAAATGCTTTATGATTTTAGTAGGAAAGCAACAAACCGATGATGAGATAACAGGGAAAGTGGGTGAATTAGTTCGTGCGTTAGTGTGATTTCTACTTCAATATCCACGGAGGAGACCTGTGAAATGTGTAAAATTGAATTACACGCTGCCTTATAACTGGATGCAGGAAATGAAAGGCGATGGGTCTTCCTTGGACCCAGTATGTGGCAGGGAAGAGACTCTCAATTACACGGTGCACAGGCAGGCAACTTGAGGGAATATTACGTTTTATGTTCGGATGCCTTTTAAGGAACTGTTCTCTCCCACACGTGTGATTTGCAGAAACTTTACCACACCTGCTACCCTTCCGTAATATGCGGTCTCCCCGACGAATGTGTGAGGTTCGCCACACTGCTAAAGTTGGCGATGGAACCAAATAAATTACTGACATTCATACAAACTTTATTGCGTGGATAAACTTGATTTGAGCAAAGAGATGTCTGCTGATGCGGGAAATGAATATTTAAAACGAGTCTCTCAGTGTTAGTAGAAACATGTTGTGTCAATTCTGAATGTTAGGTAGTGAGCTCGGATGGTGGTTGGATCCTCAACAAGTAGTTCCGTAAAGAACTATAGGCTACAGCCTATTTTGATATATATCCTACTTGTGGTAATTGCCTCTATCAACGTACAAAATTTCAGTTGGATTGTTGTAATAGATTTGTAGATATTGAGGACCATCTTAATATTTCGGACGGTCGCCATGTTGGATTTTTATATATGTAGGCCTTAGAGTTATGTACTTTTACATCAAGATTATTGTGTAGGTGTATTATTCAAACTTCAATCGCATGATTAGGACAAAAGAAGTAAAAACGAGATTTTAAGATTTCGCACAGCTGCCATCTTGTGGTTATGAAGACAATTGAAATGAAATAATTTAGATGCCAGTGGATTAAAATTTTCATAAAAATAAACCGTACCAGGTTTCACTGCGCTCGGATGGTTAAATCAGGAGCAACATCCATCTAAATATTTACATTTTGCGTCAACGCCATGTTGGATTTGTGCTCACTACGTTATTGAAAGTCCCATAGGTGAACTTATGTGTATAACTTCTACCAACATACAAGATTTCAGTTTGATTGCTGTCATAGAGTAGTACATATTGAGAACCATCCAAATATTTCGGATGGTCACCATGTTGGATTTTTATATATGTAGGCAATAGAATTATTTATTTTAGATGACGATTATTGCGTAGGTTCCTTATTCAAACGTTGACATCGACCGCATGATTAGGACACAAGAAATGAAAACTTCATTTTAACATTTCGCACAGCCGCCATCTTGAAGTTCTGGTAACAATTGAACTAAATTAGATGCCAATGCATTACCATTGTGTATAAACATTTGCTGTACCATGTTTCACTGCGTTCGGATGGTAAAATCTCGAGAAAAGTCAATTTAAATCTTTCAAATTTGCTTGGCCGTCATGTTCGTTAACAGGTTTTAAAGTCACATAGGTAAACTTTTAGTAGAGCCCTTTATCACCGTAAAAAATTCAGGGTGATATCAGGAATAGTTTCGTTGATATAGAATGCTAGTGAAATATTTCGCAGAGCCGCCATTTTGGATCGGTGAGACGTAATAAGTCGCCTCCGTAGCGTAGCGGTCAGCATGGTTAGCTGCCGCCCCGGAGGTCCTGGGTTCGATTCCCGGCTCTGCCACGAAATTTGAAAAGTGGTACGAGGACTGGAACGGGGTCTACTCAGCCTCGGGTGGCCCAAATGAGTAGAGGGGGTTCGATTCCCCCTCAGCCATCCTCGAAGTGGTTTTCGTGCTTTCCCACTTCGTCTTCGGGCAAATGCCGGGATGGTACCTTCTTCAAGGCCACGGCCGCCTCCTTCCCTCTTCCTTGTCTATCCTTCCTAACCATCCTTTACCTTCCCTCATGAGGCCCCTGTTCGCTTTGCAGGTGATGCCGCCTGGGCGAGGTGCCAATCCCACCTCACCAGTTGTATCCCTTCCGATTCGATGTTCCCAGCTCTAGGACACTGCCCGTAGAGGCGGTAGTGGTGAGTTCCCTCGCTGAGTCCGTGGGTTCCACCAACCTGGAGGGTAAACGACTAAAAAAAAAAGAAAAAAAAAGGGACGTAATAAAATTGGCCGAAATAGTACTATTAGTACTATGACAGTACTGAGTTTCATTGAATTCGCTCCAGCCGTTTATATTATATTACGGGGGGGGGGGTATCACACAAGGACGCACACACAGGGACAAAAGGTGATCTCGTAATCATATTTTGCCTTCAATGAAAATAGCATAAGAAGTGCCACCGTAAACTGAAACTACAATAACCAAAGGGAGCACTATAATGAGGCATACTAGGCAAGGTGAGGAGTGAGGTAGCTTGTCATTGCTCTCCTCACTGAGCCAGTACAGTAGTACCAACCCTACCTGTACAACCTTCCTCGTCATCCACAAGCACTGGTTGTGCCCTGAAGGACACCACGCACTCTTGGGCATACGATTTGTGCACATTAGCTGGCATCATTATACTATTGTTACGCGCCACTCCTAGTGGCAAGTTCGTTAACTGGATTACGGTGGGTGAAAGCACAACACAATTGTTTCTTGAACGAAATATTAGCTTTATTGCAGGCCAGGAAAAACATACACCACACAATAAGCACTGAACCTCACTTCATAAGACACTACTAGTCACTATAGCTTCCACACTTAGCCTACGTTCACACTACTGTCCTCGCTATTATTACCTGCAACTCCGCCTTGTACACAAACTACAGTTATTTACGATACCCAGTCACTCACCACTACAAACTGCTTCGCTGTCCGCTGGCCAGGGAACAGCCCAATGCGTTTCGCAATTCACCACAATATCTCTGTCGCACTAGGTAAGTACACACTCCTCAAAACTCAGTCCCTCCGTATGATTCACACTGCCTTGCCGTCTGGAGAATCAGCCTCACTTGGGTTTAGTAACTTCGCACGTCACGTCGCTCCACTACTGTCGCTCAGGTAAAAACACGCACTAGCTCAAAATCACAGTTCTTGCCTCGCTGGTGAGGCCGCTTATATAGCAAGCTGGTGACTCAATGAATGCTTCTAGAACCGTCCAGGACTCACGGCTTCTCGAGGTTTCCATCACTGGCTGGGTCCCGAATGTTTTGGACCATCCCTTTTGTCCTCGCAGCCGCTTGCGTAAGGCGTAGGTAACACACAGAGGCAGAGCATAGGGAGGCTGAGACGCACGCGGCGAGGCGACGAAACAAACTCACAGCCGTAACACCATGCATTTTCCGGGTTTATGGTAAAGGTACAGCTATGAATCTTGTAACATGTAATGAGCAGTATATTCTAACATGAAACTGGCCATGAAATGCTACTTTGCCTTTATAGAATGCGTGTAATGAGTACGAATTTCGACATAGAAATTTTCAGAAAAAATATTGTAATAGTTACTTTAGGTAGTACACATTCCTCAGTTGTTTAAAAATCAGATACTCTCAACTTTTTTTCAAAAATTGGGAATGGATAATGGCAGACGAGTAACCATTTTAAAAATTATTATTGGGTTAGAATGTAAAAAGAAACCAACACACATTTTGATTTTGTTTATAAGTATTAAAACATGTTTGTTGTGATTTGTTCTGACATTCTAACATTCTAACCCAATAATAATTTCAAAAATAAGTTGCTGGTTGCAAACTAATGGACGTAGATTCCTAAATTTCTTGCATTTTTCCTAGTATTTTCCTTTTACCGTAAATGTTCATGCTGATTTTTTATTCTTTGTGTTTGGCATTGTAACTACTACAATGTCAACTTTCAAATCATGTAATTGATGTCCGACATTTTGGATATTGAGTGCATGTGCGAAGCTATCCTTACCTAATTGGTCAATGAATGAATATATTGAGCTCTGATAGGTTGGAGAAACTGTATCATAATGAAAAGTAGTACTTTAATGACCCCCATTATGATACAGTTTTCTGACATATAATATTTACATTTCGACATCGCTTAAATATCCAATCTTCTTAACTTTCATAGCGTTCCAAGGAACGGCGAAATTCGACATGCAAGCTGCTCTCTGGGTGTCAAATAACAAAGCTTGCACCCGGCACCCAAGGCCATACGATATTATTATTATTATTTCGAAATCGTCGAACATAAAAATAGTTACGATTTAAATTATTATGAACATTTAGAACTTTGCTTCCCTTAGCGAGATGTGTGCGTTTCCTTGGAAATGTATATAAGTATTGTTGTACAAGGCAAAGTTATAATATTAACATAGTTATTGTTTTGGTTCCTTAAGCTTTATGTCCCTCCTTAATAATAACTCAATAACTAGGAAGATATTGTGATAATTAGGGTTAGGAAGTTCAAGACCTAAAGAATTACAAAATATGTAAGCAAATATGCCCTAAAAACTAGCTAAATATGCCCTAAAAACTACCTAAATATGACCTAAAAACTAGCTAAATATGCCCTAAAAACTAGCTAAATATGACCTAAAAACTAGCTAAATATGCTCTAAAAACTAGCTAAATATGACCTAAAAACTAGCTAAATATGCCCTAAAAACTAGCTAAATATGACCTAAAAACTAGCTAAATATGACCTAAAAACTAGCTAAATATTACCTAAAAACTAGCTAAATATGACCTAAAAACTAGCTATATATGACCTAAAAACTAGCTAAATATGACCTAAAAACTAGCTAAATATGACCTAAAACTAGCTATATATGACCTAAAAACTAGCTATATATGACCTAAAAACTAGCTAAATATGACCTAAAAACTAGCTATATATGACCTAAAAACTAGCTAAATATGACCTAAAAACTAGTTAAATATGACCTAAAAACTAGCTATATATGACCTAAAAACTAGCTAAATATGACCTAAAAACTAGCTAAATATGACCTAAAAACTAGCTATATATGACCTAAAAACTAGCTAAATATGACCTAAAAACTAGTTAAATATGACCTAAAAACTAGCTATATATGACCTAAAAACTAGCTAATTATGACCTAAAAACTAGCTATATATGACCTAAAAACTAGCTAAATATGACCTAAAAGCTAGCTAAATATGACCTAAAAACTAGCTATATATGACCTAAAAACTAGCTAAATATGACCTAAAATCTAGCTATATATGACCTAAAAACTAGCTAAATATGACCTAAAAACTAGCTATATATGACCTAAAAACTAGCTATATATGACCTAAAAACTAGCTAAGTATGACCTAAAAACTAGCTATATATGACCTAAAAACTAGCTAAATATGACCTAAAAACTAGCTATATATGACCTAAAAACTAGCTATATATGACCTAAAAACTAGCTAAATATGCCCTAAAAACTAGCTATATATGACCTAAAAACTACCTATATATGACCTAAAACTAGCTATATATGACCTAAAAACTACCTATATATGACCTAAAACTAGCTATATATGACCTAAAAACTAGCTAAATATGCCCTAAAAACTAGCTATATATGACCTAAAAACTATAAAATATGTCCTAAAAACTATGAAATATGACATTAATTTTTGGGATAGGTAGAGTATCACTAACGTAGTAAATGTCTTATGTGCCAAAACGTGATCAGCGATAATACACCAGACACATTTAATCATTCAAACTGACAGAGAGCTACAGAACATTAAAATTTTCAACAATTATTCGGTATCATAGCCTTGAGATGCAGTTCTTGCTCGGTTTATTTACTACACTATTCGGAAATCCTGTGTTTGAAACTCGACGCAGATAACACGTACCTTGTTAACGACGCCTCAATTTAAACAAAAATGGTGAAATTATAACCAAATATGAGCAAATATGACCAAAACAATAAAAATGGCCGAAATAAGCATTTATAGGCAACATCAAATTGCTTTAAGCGTGGCCAGGGACCCGTCATTAAAATTAATTTTTCAGATTTCTGTTAAAATGAGCTCAGGAAAAAAATATGATTTTTCCTTAACATCCGAACCTTAGTGATAATGTTTCGATATTTTACAATTTCCTGAATCTCTTCATGACAAAACATAATAAAAGTGTCAGTGTAGTGAGAGCGACAGATAGCACACAAGTTCTGTAATGGATCCACTCGAATTGAAATATGTTTTAGGACTGACAGCTCGAGTGATAGCTTCGTGCGCTGTATGGCGGGACGAATATCAGATGATATCTGGCCGAACTGTTACACAACACTATCGGGCAAATATGGAACCAATTCTATTCTCCACGCGCTGTGCGGCGTGTTTCCGTGTCAGTACGCCGAGACATCAATGGATAGCAAGAGTGAAATGTTAGAAATTAGGAACTAACCGGGTTTCTCCCCTGAGAGTAGTCAGGCAACATTTCATACGAGTTAAGTTGTTGTTGATTCAATTAGTGACTTACAGTAGGCTGACTGGCTTGCTCTCTGCCTGAGCCTGTCGCCTAGCGCAATCGCTCATGGGCAAGATGTCCGGCCAACAGACGTCATGAGGGAATTCCAAGGAAAGGCTTGGATACAAGTGTAGGCTTGAGATATCCCTCAATTCCTCCAGATAACCTCCCCCAAAATTCCCCTAGATTTTAATTTTGGAGTCAAAGGCTGACATTGAAAACAAAACGGGTTGCCAGAGTGACCGATAGCGGTTTTATTTATTTATTTATATATCGTATGGAGTTTAGTGCCGGGAGTGTCCGTGGACATTTTCGGCTCGCCTGAGTCTGTAGCTGCTTCTAGCGGACACTCTTAGGGTGAGCTACAAGTTCCGTTCAATTTCAAGTAGTTCCAACTTTCGCTACCAGATATCAATGATACCTAGTGGTGAACGTTGGAACTTTGATAGAGCGTTCTGACGAAATCTAACGTAACAATTTAGCTTCACACAAATTTAGTCTGTGGAAGGATCTTTTACTTGCCATAAATCTGTGACGTGGGACCGCCGGCTTTACTTCCCCTCCGAAGGAAGGCATACTGAAGGATTTTTAACGCTCTTGAAAAATCCGACGACTTCGGCCGGGTTTGAACCCGCTATCTTGGGTACAGCAGTTCAGCATGCTACCAACTACGCCACCGAAGCCGCACCGAGTGGCGGTCATTTTGAATAATTGGGAGGGGGGGGGGGGGGGTGTTGATGGAGCGATTTTCAATCTTTGGTACGCGTACCTCTGGGGGGTACGGCCTGTACAATACAATCTGACTTGACCATTTACAACAACCACATATTCACTCCAAACAAGCAAATTTCGGAGGTCAATCACCACTTCCAGGATCTCAACAAAACATCACATAGACTAAAACTAACAAATACTGACGAGTTGCATTATCTTAACTAATGAAATGAAAATCGACAGCCTGCTTCCAGTCTCCGACAGGGTCAGGAATGGAATGAATGAAGCCCCCATCTAGCGGCGAGGATATGAACTGTGCCGGCTGCCGAGGCCTGACGCACTCCTCTGGGACAATGATTAAATGAATGACAGATGAAATGAAATGATAGTGGAGAGAGTTGCTGGAATGAAATTTTGACAGGGAAAACCGGAGTACCCGGAGAAAAACCTGTCTGCCTCCGTTTTGTCCAGCACAGATCTCACATGGAGTGACCGGGATTTGAACCACGGACCCAGTGGTGAGAGGCCGACGTGCTGCCGCCTAAGCCACAGAGGCTCACCATTATCTTAACTAATACTCTAACTAAATAAGTGTATATATTGTAAATATTTTCACCCATATTTTCAGACATAGATTTTATAGCCCAAGTGTAATGGATCTGATGATGATCGCTTGACGATCGAAACTGGTCATCCAAGTGTATTTATTAATCGCTTGTAATTTTGTTTCAGGATTAGCGAATAACCCATCTCGTGTTGACCGACTGAATAGAATCACACTTTTGTTTACTAAGGTAACACTGAAAATGACTTCGAACCCCATAAATCACAACATGATATAAGAACCAAACGTTGCGATGAGTATTCGAGGAACACAATATGAACTATCTTCTTTGATTGTCTGAGGAACACAGGTCTAAAGCAGTACTGTTTACCAGGTTTGGTAAATTTGGGGGATTCTGCACTTTTTCCTTAAAACATGACTCTCCGAATCATACAATGGAAGTTGGCGATTAATTCTGATTTCAAGAAACCAACCATAATACGTTTGTGACTGTTAATGTTGTGACATTAATTTATTCTTGTGGATAGTGCAGGATCTGTAGGAAACTTGAGCAGGGACATGCATTGAACAGCAACGTAGTAAAAGGAAGCTTGTAGTTTAACGTGACCGTTAATCTCGAGATCATGAGCCACGGGACCTCATTTTTACGTGGAATCCGAACCACAGGACATGGCATTTCACTTCGAAAATCTCACATGCATTGACCAGGAATCGAACCCGGACCGCCTTGGTGAGAGGCACACAGCTAGACCGCTGAGCCACCACGCCCCTAGCAACGTAGTAAAAACCACTCCGATTCTTTCACTATTTTGATTCCTGCCATTTCTCATCGTGTAAGAAACGGAAATGAAAATGAAAATCCACAGCCTGCTTCCAGTCTCCGACCGGGTCAGGAATGGAATGAATGAAGCCCCCATCTAGCGGCGAGGATATGGACTGTGCCGGCTGCCGAGGCCTGACGCACTCCTCTGGGACAATGATTAAATGAATGACAGATGAAATGAAATGATAGTGGAGAGAGTTGCTGGAATGAAATTTTGACAGGGAAAACCGGAGTACCCGGAGAAAAACCTGTCTGCCTCCGTTTTGTCCAGCACAGATCTCACATGGAGTGACCGGGATTTGAACCACGGACCCAGCGGTGAGAGGCCGACGTGCTGCCGCCTAAGCCACGGAGGCTCACCATTATCTTAACTAATACTCTAACTAAATAAGTGTATATATTGTAAATATTTTCACCCATATTTTCAGACATAGATTTTATAGCCCAAGTGTAATGGATCTGATGATGATCGCTTGACGATCGAAACTGGTCATCCAAGTGTATTTATTAATCGCTTGTAATTTTGTTTCAGGATTAGCGAATAACCCATCTCGTGTTGACCGACTGAATAGAATCACACTTTTGTTTACTAAGGTAACACTGAAAATGACTTCGAACCCCATAAATCACAACATGATATAAGAACCAAACGTTGCGATGAGTATTCGAGGAACACAATATGAACTATCTTCTTTGATTGTCTGAGTAACACAGGTCTAAAGCAGTACTGTTTACCAGGTTTGGAAATTTGGGGGATTCTGCACTTTTACCTTAAAACATGACTCTCCGAATCATACAATGGAAGTTGGCGATTAATTCTGATTTCAAGAAACCAACCATAATACGTTTGTGACTGTTAATGTTGTGACATTAATTTATTCTTGTGAATAGTGCAGGATCTGTAGGAAACTTGAGCAGGGACATGCATTGAACAGCAACGTAGTAAAAGGAAGCTTGTAGTTTAACGTGACCGTTAATCTCGAGATCATGAGCCACGGGACCTCCTTTTTACGTGGAATCCGAACCACAGGACATGGCATTTCACTTCGAAAATCTCACATGCATTGACCGGGAATCGAACCCGGACCGCCTTGGTGAGAGGCACACAGCTAGACCGCTGAGCCACCACGCTCCTAGCAACGTAGTAAAAACCACTCCGATTCTTTCACTATTTTGATTCCTGCCATTTCTCATCGTGTAAGAAACGGAAATGAAAATGAAAATCCACAGCCTGCTTCCAGTCTCCGACCGGGTCAGGAATGGAATGAATGAAGCCCCCATCTAGCGGCGAGGATATGGACTGTGCCGGCTGCCGAGGCCTGACGCACTCCTCTGGGGCAATGATTAAATGAATGACAGATGAAATGAAATGATAGTGGAGAGTGTTGCTGGAATGAAATTTTGACAGGGAAAACCGGAGTACCCGGAGAAAAACCTGTCTGCCTCCGTTTTGTCCAGCACAGATTTCACATGGAGTGGCCGGGAGTTGAACCACGGATCCAGCGGTGAGAGGCCGGCGTGCTGCCGCCTAAGCCACGGAGGCTTCAAGAAACGGAAATATAATATGGAATTCTATTTAACATTTTGATTATTTTTGATGTGTACCAACTTTCCCCTCGGTAGCTGGATATTTTTGTGGGAGTGATTTTGGAAAAGGGACGGAAATGGGACGGAAACAATAAGCGCGCGGTGGTGGTGGAGATTGGTACCACGACGTACAGTCGGCCATGTGGCTATGAGGAATGTATATCGCATACGGTTTACTTCAAGGTTTGGAGGCCCCATTAAATATATTCCTCATAAATCATCTTGAAGTTGTCGTTCTTTGATGTGAAAATATTCATTTTATCATATTTGCTAAAAACAATGATTTATTAAATCTTCATACTTTTGCTGTATTCATATTTAATGTAAACACTCGAGGTAATGTCGGCCAACATACAGCCCTATATGGAATGCATATCGCATACGGTTTACTTCAAGGTTTGGAGGCCCCATTAAATATATTACTACAATAAATCATCTTCAAGTTGTCGTTCTTTGGTGTGAAAATACTCATTATATCATATTTGCTGAAAACAATTATGATTTATTAAATCTTCACACTTTTTCTGTATTCTTATTTAATGTAATCATTCGAGTTACTGTCGGCCAACATACAGTCCTATGTGGAATGTATATCGCATATGGTTTACTTCAAGGTTTGGAGGCCCCATTAAAGATATTCGTACAATAAATCATTGGCACTGGAGTTTTACAAGTAGTTATTTCAATGACCAACAGAGCTCACTGTTAACAAGGGATTTACGCTCCTGGCAGACATATAGTAGGATAACATGGCACATGTTACACACCATATGCGACTACTGTAAAGCTCGTAATTTTTTAAACATATTTAAAAGGTTTGATTGAAACTTTACTGATATTAATTAGATAGTTATTGTTTTAAGGGTCGGAACTACGAGTTCATCTGTCCCCTTTTTGTTGATTTATTTTAAAATTCTCGTATTAAAATTAATCGTGCATTTGGGATATTCTCGTGTGAAAATGCAATTTTAAATTCTAAACGTTTGGAAGGAACCTTGCCTCCTTTTTCAATACAATTAAAACACTGTGGCCAATGAATTTGTGATAAACCTAACAGAGTTTGTAAGGCTTCACTGCTCAATGTGTAAGAGTCCAATACTTACAATAATGTGCTTACGTGCATTAAGAGGTGGTCTTCAACGACATTCCATTTCTCCACAGACCAATCAATCTGTCACTTTGCTTCGTTCTACACAGCCTTGACAATCGCTCATTCGACACGTGCTGAATCTGCAATTGAAAATATGACAGAAGTTACCACTAATGTGCTGCCTACCAAACAATATTGGACATTTCCCTGACATTCAAATAGAGCAATAAAACGAATGTGATTGTTTGAGTGAGTAGGTGTATTTTCACGTCGGATTAGACACAGTAGCCTACTACACACTCCATTACAAGGCGATCGATGTAAGCATAAGGAATCAAGTCACCAAGTGAGGTTTGATAATAAATGACAAACATTCGCCCGTAATGAATAATTCATTACCGAATAGAACAGAAATCACACTCTCGATAAAAACGGCTATGACATTATTTAAAACAGCCATAGCACCAATAGCGACTTACGGAATCCACATAATTTGGGACAAGCTAAAAGAGAACGATCTATTAACATTAGAGAAAGTCAAAGCCCGCTATTTGAAAGGAGTCTTGTGTATCGGGAAGACAGCTCTGTCCAGGCTGACTTACGTCTTCACAAAATAAATTTTCTTCATAGAAGACATTAGACTGCAGATGCTACTGCCGCGCACCGAGGCTTATGAGAGTGCCCTTGAAATACTCAAAGAAAAGCAAAACGCTATCTGGGATGATTTCTACTCAACTGACGCCATAATGACTGACATTTGGAAACAGGCAAACTATGAACTCCAACACGTAATGACACGATACGCTACACACTACAAGTTCTGCCAAAACAAGCGATTCCACCAACCAACTGAAGAATGTGTGTGTGATCTATGCAGTAAATGCTGTTCTCGATAACATGCAAAATATTGCCGACAAAGATGTACACCAATAACCCAATCGAGATTGGAATAATGTACAGTCCGTTACTCACTTTTGTATTTGACACATTGTGCGCTGTTTCAATAATAATTATTATGATTTCGTTACACCTACAAAGAAATCAACATGAATCCACTATTACCTATATATGCAGAACGTCCAGTTCTATCTGCTCATCGATTAAAGTCCCGACACCCATCGTGGCGAACAGCAGATAGCTTGCTGACTAACAACTTCAATATCAAAGTTGCCTGGATTAATCAATGGCGGAAAAAAACTTCCCTGGCACACCATGGATTATTAATTCCTGGGAAAGACCTGCAGAGTTTCACTTATCTAGGCGTCACTGGTGCTATTTGAACCAGATTAGAACTGGCCAGGGCAGGTGTGAATGGGTTGGAAGCCCTCTCGAAATTGCGACTGTAGAGAGGAGAAACAGACTTCCAGTTTTCTATTATGCACATTGTGCGCTATTTCAATATTAATAATATTGTAGTGCAAGCAAATAGATTTTGAAGATCTTAATACTGTTACGGCTGTGAGTTTGTGTCATCTCTCGCCGCATGAGTCACAACTGCCCCAGGGCTGGGCTGTGCCCTGCCTCGTGTATTGCGTGCGCCTTATGCAACAGGGCTACTAGGACAAAGGGATGGTCCAGAATATTCGTGACTGAGCCAGGGATGGAAACCTCGAGAAGCCGTGAACCCTGGATGAATCTAGAAGCATTTATTGAGTCACCGGACGGCTATATAAGAGCGACCTGTCAAGCAGTGGTTGTTGTTGTGTTTTACGAGCGAGTGCGAGCGCTTATCCTGAGCGACAGAAGTGTGGTGACTTGCGAAACCCCTAGTGAAGCCGATTCTCTTGACAGCGAAGGGAGTGAGGAGCTACAGAGGAACTGTGTTTTGAGCGAGTGTGCTTACCTAGTGCGAGAGAGGTCATTGTGGTGAGTTGCAAAACAGTCGGTGACAGGCTGAGTGCAGATATTTCCAGCCAACGCACGGGGCCACCTCATTACGAGGGATTAACTTCTGCGGCTTACTGACAAGTGAAAGGGGAAGTGTTCTCGCCGTGAGGAAACTGGAGTAAGGTAATAATTGCTTGTATTTGCTGATGAGTAGTGTATCTTTCTGGCCACAATAAAGTTAATTATTTCTTTAAAGGAACGATCTGTGTTGTGCTTCAACCCACCGTAATCCAGTTAACAAAATTGTCACCAGGGGGGTGGCACGTAACAATACTTTATTTGGTGGGGTTGATAAATCCATGTGGAATCCACGACCGTAGAGATGGCAAATGCTGCATGGAAAGTAGCCATCTTTCTATTTCGTCTGTACGAATTGTACTGTTCAAGCAATACACCACTTAATAACTGTAAACTTCCAACTGTCAAATATCTCTGCAGTCAATCAGCCGATGTGTTCAACCCTCCAGGTGGTAACATTTGCATCAATTGTTAGTACTGTATGAATAGCAGCCAATGGCCATAGCAGGGTATTGTAATTGAACGCCCGAGGGCTCCCTACAAGTTCAATTCCAAGTAGTTCCAACTTTGGTTACCAGATGCTACTGTCAGTAAAACCTAGTGGCGATAGTTAGAACTTGATAGAGCGTTAGCCAAATATAACCTACGCCGGTCGTGAAAGTTTGAATTTTTACTTAATTTTTACATAACCTACAAGTTTAGCTACTCACTACCAATTGCAATGGTAGGTTCTTTTACAATGCCATACATCTATGACATGGGCCCGCTGGCTTTACTTCCCCTCCGAAAGAAGACAGACTGAAGGATTTTAACATAAATATTCATACATATCTGTGGGATTCAGTTACTTCAGTTAGTGAACAGGACGCGCTGGCTTTGCTGACTGAACAGAGTGCATGCGTGGGTCAAAGCACTTCGAAAGCAGATACCATTTACTTTGCTTGGCAATGCTATTGTTTACAGCCTGCATGATGACTAGTGCCGTCCAGCTCTAGCATTCACTAATATTGTCACCAAAGTCGTTTGAAAGCAATGCGCTGTGTAGAAATTGGTTTTGGGGATATTAAGGTACATTGCTATTTCTTGTCTCATATTCGCCAGTTTATTTACGCGAACATATGGACGGTGCACTTTCCATGTCGGTAATTTATATAGAAGGATGTTGTGTTGCTAACTTCTGGACGTAGATTCGTAAATTCCTTGCATATGTCATAGTATTTTCTTATTACAGTAAATGTTCGTGCTGATTTTGTCTTTGTGTTTGGGATTGTAACTACAATGGTTGATCCGATATCCAATTTGATCTTTCAAATCATGTAATTCATGTCTGACATGTTGTATTTTGAGCGCATGCGCGAAGCTATCCTTACCTAATTGGTCAATGAATGAGCTCTCATTGGCTGGAGAAACTGTTTCATAATGAAGAATAGTAGACTACTATAATGACCCTCATTATGACATAATTTTCTGACATATAATATTTACATTTCGACATCATCGAACATAAGGCTAATTTCCTGCTTAGCAAACAGATGAAGGGTACACATGAAAAACGAACAATGTCCACAACTTCAAAAGATGAGTTATTAGATCCATTCGTTGGCTTAGCTATAAACACGCGAAATATTAAAGAATATGTCCGAGATATGCAGTGATATAGATATGAGGGAGAACCACCAATGTATGCGTGTAACTACGAACATGGGTGTGCGTGTGGCCGGCATTGCAGTTTAAGCTGATTTATTTTTTGGAATCGAAGGCCAAAATCTTACAAATTGAACCATTTTTAACAAGACATCGATAGAGATATTGTAATAGTAGGCTACATTATGCAACGAGCCTATAATGGCAATAATGAAGACACGAGTATGTCTATAAAACGAGCGTATGCGAGTTTTATAATTTCCATACGAGTGTCTTAATTACAATTATAGGCGAGTTGCATACGACTGTTTATGTTCGACGATAATTTATTTTTATAACTATTTTATGTTCGAACATAAATATTCATAAATATCTCTCGAGTTTTCGCCAGTTTTATGTACTGAACAGAGCGCATGAGGTGCAGAGAATACCTTGTATTTGACCATGGCCTCCTCGATTACCCTACTATGACACTAGGCCAGGCAGTGAATTTTAAATTAGAAGGCTGTGGAACTCAGCGCATCTAATTATCTAATTGGTCAAACAACTGTTTCTTGAGCTCTGATTGGTGGAAGAAACTGTTTCATAATGAAAAATAGTGTTATTATGGCCATCATTATGATACAGTTTTCTGACATATTATAGTTAGGGTGAACATAAAGTAATATAACACATTACAATCTTAATTGACTGTACTGATTTTATTTAAATTTGTGTTAATTTCAGTTTATTATTTTTTCTAAAACATTGTAACATATTCTCAAAACTATTTTTAGCCTATTTTCATTTATGAAAAAAGAGGCTTTTTTCATCGCTTTTTGTCCGTGTGTCTGTGTGTGCATGTGTGATTCGTGTGTGTGTTTGTGTTTCCCTAATAACTTCTAAACGGCTGGAGCGATTTCAATGAAACTCGGCAAGTCCATAGCACTATTTCGGACGACTCCCACCGTGCCCTTCAAATTTTGTTACGTCTCATCAATCCAACATGGCGGCTGTGCGAAATATTTCACCAGCATTCAATATCTTCGAAACTATTACCGATATCACCCTGGAATTTTCTACGGGGATAAAGGGAACTACTAGAAGTTCACCTATGTGACTTTGAAAACCTGGTAACTACAAAACCAAGATGGCAGCCAAGCGAAATTGCGACTTTTAAATAGACACTTCTCATGATTTAACCAACCAAACGCAATGAAACTTGGCACAGCAAATTTTTATACACATTGTAATGCACTGGTATCTAACTTTTCAATTGTTTACATAACCTCAAGATGGCGGCTGTGCGAATTTTTAAATTTTTATTTTTATTTCTTGTGTCGTAATCATGCGATGGAAGTGAAAGTTTGATAATGAACCTACGCAATAATTTAACTTTAATGGTACATGACTCTATGGCCTATACATATAACAATCCAACATGGCGACCATCCGAAATATTTAGACGGTTCTCAATATCTACGAATCTATTTCAGCAATCAAACTAATTTTTTAAATCTTCATATGGACTATGAACATAAGTTCAATAACCTGGTGATCACAAATCCAACTTGCCGGCGACGCGAAATATAAATATTCATATGGACGTTTCTCGCAATTTAACCATCCGACTGCAGTGAAACTTAGTGCAGTAAATCCCTATACTAATGTTAATCCACTGGGATCTAATTTATTTCATTTGTTTCCATAACCACAAGATGGTAACTGTGCGAAATTTTAAAATCTCGTTTTTACTTCTTGTGTCCTAATCATGCAATTGAAGTTTGAATGCTACACGTACACAATAATCTTCATGTAACAGTACATAAACCTAAGACCTACATTATATAAAAATCCAACATGGCGACCATCCGAAATATTTAGTCGGTTCTCAATATTTACGAATCTATTACAGCAATCAAACTGAAATTTTCTAAGTTGATAGTGACAATTAACGTAAGTAGGATATATGAAAATAGGCTTCAGTTCTTAACGGATCTACTTGTTTAGTATATTGAAGTATGGTTAATGCTATATTGGAGGATTGATAATCGTTGTAATATCACGAATGTTCCCCTTCTTTGAGGAGACTCCAGAGGAAAAACGCCCATCGTCCTTGCACTAATGAACTATTACTAGAGTAATAACCTAGAAACATCATATTGATGCACATATGAGACAATAATTTAGACACCTATATACACGTATTTTGTGTAAAATTGTTCAAACTTTAAAATGCGTCTCCTGCTTTTTGTGACAATGTTCATTTTTCATCTTTACCCTTCAGATGGTGTAGTTAGTGTCTGTATGCTTAGCTGATATTGTAAGTGCCCAATGGGTCGTTGGCGACCCATATAAAAAAGGTATTCCTGATGAAACATATAAGATGGAGTGTCATGTACATTGATTATTGATTTTTTCTAATTATGCTATGAGAAATTTACATCATTTGTAGAATAACATGATTGTGGACATATATTGTATGGGTTAATAAGTAATAAATGGTAATAAGTGATTCATTAATCTTTTATTGGTCATTTGTTTCAACTTTTGTGTCATCCTTTAACTAATTCTAGGCCATACATGCATTTTTTATTTTGTATTTTCTAACTATTGTTTCTTGTTATAAAATGCCTTGCCTTATTAATCAGTAAGCTTTCCGGAGGCATGACAAGACAACCAAGTTCGTCCTGCATAACATTATGTGCTTCCGCTTACTTTATTCCGATGTCCTCATCCTATCTTACATATAAAAGGCTTTTCAATGTACACGACACGGCCCGATAACAGAGAGCCACTTTGCTCAAACACATTAATATGAAATGGACGGCTCATCAGGCTGACCCTCAGCGATAAAAACCTGCTATTTTCCTACACCAACATGACAACGTAAACAATGCTACCAATGACATTCAAAATACTGTAACTGCTCTGGAGTAACGTTTCTTTTAGGCACACCAAAACAATAAAATGAACGTGTCATGTAATCTTTGGCAGCTTCGGTGAGCTTCTATGCCTAAGATCGTGCCGAAGTCATTGGATTTTAAGTGCGTTAAAAATCCCTCAGTATGCCTTCCTTAGGAGGTGAAGAAAATGCCGGTGGGCCCATGTCATAGATTTATGGCATGTAAAAGAACCCTCCAGTAACTACAATTGAGTGAAGCTAAATTTGTAGGTTAGAGATGATTAACGCTCTATTAAGTTCCAACGTTCGCTGCCAGGTGTCGGTTGCGGTGACATCTAGTAGCCAAGTTCACAGCTAGGAGTCGTTGACGGTAGCATTTGATAGCAACTACTTAAAATTGATCGTCTACAGTCCTTACCTGAATCACAGATAACACACACTAATGCAGCCATCAAAATTAACACCAGTTATCAGA
This sequence comes from Meconema thalassinum, assembly GCA_946902985.2. Lineage (NCBI taxonomy): Eukaryota > Metazoa > Arthropoda > Insecta > Orthoptera > Tettigoniidae > Meconema > Meconema thalassinum. The sequence goes on from OX336391.1 coordinate 670,974,687, forward strand.
CAGATTCTACAAACACCCAAAGTATACGGGGCTACATGACCGCGTTATCGCAGCCCCTAAACTGAGGAACCAACCTTCTACCCTCTTACAAGTAGCACTAGGAGGCGTAGCCGTGCGTTTTAAATCGCTCACCAGGACTGCACGGTGGAGTTGCAGAAAGACCGAATATATCAGAGGTTCGAATCCCGAGTTGGGAGCAGCTGTGTGTACTGAGTTTTCCACATTCCCTCCAGGCAAATGTCGGGATAATACCTGATTTGAGCTGTTGACTTAACTTTTTACAGGGCAGGAGAGTACAGTAGTAAATATATTTTATTTGTATTTATTTACCTTTAATTATTTTTAATTCTTCTTTTTCTTCTTCTCCTTCTACGCGGTCAGGCCCAGTGGACCGCGCGCTGCTACAAGTTTCCTTCTCCATCGTCTCCTATCCATAGCTGCCATCCGCCAACTGTCCACACGTATCGCTGCCTGTTGCAGATCTTCATGGAGTCCAACACTCCACCGCTTCCTTGGTCTCCCTGGTGGTCTCCTTTCTGTGGGGATCAAATCCAGTAGCTTCCGTGGCCATCGGTGGTCTTCCATCCGGGCTACATGTCCAGCCCACTGCAGTCTTCTGGTTTTGATGGTTCCAGCTATGTTGGCATCATGGTACAGGTCGTGTCTAATCCTCCATTCACCCGTGTGTACATCCCTCACCGGTCCGAAGATCTTCCAAAGTACTTTTCTCTCAAAAACGAGTAGTTTATGAAAGTCCTGTTTTCGGATACTCCATGTCTCACAGCCATATAGTACAACGGGTTGGATCAGAGTTTCATACAGACGAATTTTGAACTGTCTGGAGACTCATCTGGATCGAAGAAGCTGTGTTAAGCTGTAGAGAGTTCGGTTTCCTGCTTGGATCTTGGCGTTGATTTCTGCCTCACACACTGATCTCTATACATGGATCGCTGATGGCAGCTCTCCGCTGCACGAGAAAGTACGCCAGGTTGAGCGCGCGGTCCGCCATGTTGGCGTGCCCATTCTCGACCTCTCCTTATGGGGAAGTCAAAATTAAATCGTAATTAATGGTGCTTTGAAACAAATACAAATATAGAGGTATGTTCACTCATAGCATAAGGGCATTGGGATCACTGACACGTCATTCCGAGGTCAGTAAATCTCCGTAATAGCAATACAAATGAAGGTAGGCCTATATAATTCTCCTTTCTTCTGTAAGTAAATTTCCTTCTCCTCCAAAAAAATTACAATATTTACAATATTTGGGTGGCCCCCATCGACATACGGTGTGCACCGTGTCTAAAAAAAATAATTGTAGAGGTGGACACGCCGCTTCGTACGGTACCAGGGTTGCCGGCACTACAAGAAAGCCATAAAAAACGACAGTTGAGGAACAAGCAACAACAGCAACAACTCCATAAACCCATCCCCTCACTTCTCTCCCTCTCACCAACACTTCATCCCAAGTAATCCCAGCACTCTACATCAAATACTGCAGCTTTTAATCATGCTAGCAGCACAACAAACTTAATAATAACGGGAAGTAGATATAGGCTAAAACTGCACTTTAAGCCAAACCAATTTCACTCCCTAGCTCCACATAAAACTTAACACAACTAAAAACCTACTCAAAATATACTCTCCCCACAGTTTTACAACTATAAGCGAACAATTCGCACCCAGAACCGAAAAACCCTGAAATGGGATCAAATTTAAAAACGCAATAGCCTAGCCGATCACGTCTGCTTCAGCACCACCGCTTATGTATACTTCACTTCACAATAACTTCAAAATTACGGCTAAGTGACCTATCTGTCTGAGAAGCAAAGGACCGGCTTGCCTGGGATGATGGGTCACCAAATCGGTACCTAATACTAAGACTTGACGCTTTAAATAACCAAATTCAGCCCATTTTACAACAAGTACAATTAACACAAAATATTCACTGCCAATATAAATACATGTATAACATCAAACTACCAGTAACCAATCACAGAGCCGGATTCGCCCTCCCAACCAATCACAGCGCTTTATTACCTACAAGCATATTTAAGTACCAAATCCAGCTACAAACTACCGTACTTAAAAAAAAACAATTTCATTCCTCCTTGGAGCAATTGAGGCTTATTTCCACTATTCTTATGTATTACTTAAATAACGACGACCTACTACAGGTCTTTAACTTACTTCAAACTACCAAAACCAACCCACTAGTTGTCATTCTATCTACAATCAAGAGGCCTGGCCACTGGGCCTGGCGTCACGCGTCACTGAACAAGGCAGGAGCGCTCCACGGACCACGTGGTCTAGGAGCAATATTGCACCATGTGCTCGGTGCCATCTTGCTATACCTGTCATCGTTTATTCGGCTTACTGCTGTCTTAGTTACCAGCCGTCCATGTATAGAGATCAGTGGCCTCACATGATGAGTTCTCCGTGAAAAGCGATCCTAGGTACTTAAATTCATGGACCCTCTTGTAGTGACTGTAGTTGCCCAAAAATGTGGCCTTGCCCGTGAGTCATATTGAGGTACTCCGTCTTGGTTTCATTCACGATTAGCCCAAATTTGTTGGCAGCTGCCTTGAGTGCTCTGGTCATTTGCCTCAACTCTTCCTGAGAGCTGGAGAGTAAACTGATATCATCTGCGTGGGCAAGGTATGCTAGGTTCTTCCCTTCGACTTGGATTCCTTCAAAATTCTCTCGAAAGGTCTCACGTATGATCTTATCCAAGGCAAAATTGAACAGTGTAGGAGATAAACCGTCTCCTTGCCTAAGACCCGTCAAAATTCCAAAATCCTCCGTCACTCGATTTTCCATTTTTACCTTACCGCGTGTTTTGCTCAGGCAGATCGCTACCAAGTTGATGAGTTTCTTGGCCGTTCCAAACTCTCTTAGGCAACTGAGTAGGCTCTTGCGGTGTGTGTAATCATAGGCCTTCTCGAAATCTACGAATAACACGTGGAGTTCTTTGCCATATTCACCCAATTTTTCAGTGATCTGTCGGAGAACGAAGATATTATCTACTGTGGAACGCCCCAGCCGAAAACCTCCCTGGTATTCACCAAGCACTGATTCTGCCACTGGTTGAATTCTATCTATGAGGCAGTTGGACAAGATCTTGTAGCAGACGTTAAGCAGGGCGATTCCTCGATAGTTATCACATTTCAATTTGTCACCCTTCTTATAGATTGGACAAATCTGACGGTAGTTCTTCTTTGATCCAGATTGCTTGTATCAGCCTGTGAAGGTTTTCTGCTAGTTTTTCTCCTCCTTCCTGGATCATCTCGGTCTGTATTCCATCTTAACCTGGACTATTATTTATCTTGAGCCGTTTGATCTGGGTTTTGATCTCATCCAAAGTGGGTGGCGGATAATCCAAGTCGACTGTGGTTGGAGACTGGAATTCAAATACTATTTCAGGGTCTTCACAATTGAGAAGCTGGTCGAAGTACTCCTTCCATCTCTTGGCGATATCATAATCGTTGGTCAGAATTTTGTCACTAGAATCTTTGACAAATTTCTGTCTCGACTGGCAACCCTTGCTAAAATACTTCACCTTTTGAAACATTTCCCTGGTATTGTTTCCTCTGAAGTCTGCTTCTGCTGCAACGATGATGTCCTTGACATATTTCCTCTTTGCCCTTCTCAGAGTTGCTTGGGTAGCCCTTCGAACCTCCTCAAATCGTTCTTTACCCTGCGCCAGATCTGTCTCCTGCAGCCACTTATTCCTGACTTCCTTTCTTTGTTCCAGAGCATATGCACATTCCTTTCCAAACAAGATCTTCCTGCCTACTGCGTCTCCCTTGATCGTTTCCTTTGCTGTAGCAGTCAGTCAGTGAGCTTTGAATCTTTTCCCAATTTTTTCATGGTCTTCGCTTACGTCCAGTTCACTGAGTGCTTCAAAGCAGTTGTTAAGTTGCAGCTGATATTCTGTATTTATGGCTACATCTTTTAGTTTTTCAACACGGTATCTCTCAACCTTCTTTAGCTTAGCCCTGATCCCTCCTTTACATTGAACTTGTAAGTGGCCTCTGACCAGAAAGTGGTCACTTCCACACTCTGCACCCCGTACCGTCTTAACATCGGACACCCATCTCTTGGTTTGTAGATCAATAGCGACATGGTCTATCTCATTTATTATTCTCCCATCTGGTGACATCCAGGTTCCCTTATGGATGTTCCTACGCTGTAAGTTTTTGCAGGAAATGAACAAGCCTGATGACGCAGCAAAGCTAATGAACCTTACACCATTATCATTGCTTACCTCATATAGGCTGTGCCTTCCTACTGTACCTTGGAATACTTGTCCTTTCCCAATTTTAGAATTCATGTGTCCGAAAAGGATCCTCGAGTGTCCATTTGGGATACCATCCACTAGTGCTTCTACCTGCGCATAGAACTCGTCTTTCACTTCCCTTTCACTTTCTTCCGTGGGAGCATGACAGTTCACAAAAGTCGCCTTGTGATGCTTTACGTTCACTGTTAACACAGAGATTCTGGGGTTGATAGACACAAACTCTGATACATTAGTGGCCAAGATCTTGCTCACGCAAAAACCAGTACCCAACCTATGCCCTTGTTCACAGGCTCCATATAGGATAGTCGAAGTTCTCAATATCGATGCTGCCCGAATCCTCCCACCGGATTTCTTGCAGTGCAACTAGATCTAGTTTGTATTTCTGGATTTATTTGACCACACTGGCTGCAGCTCCTACCTTGTATAGACTCCTTACATTCCATGTTCCAAATCGAACACCATTTATTGCCATTGTTGTCGTCTAGTGTTATCAATCATATTCCGAGGCTTACTTGTAGCGTTGAAAGCATAATTTTTTTTTTATTTTATTTTTTTTACGAAGAAAGGGTGCTGGCCTCTCGTCCAACCTGTGGTGTTACCCTCACAGCTTACAGGGTTGCTGGCTTTTCTGTCAGTGTGGGCTCCCATAGCCTTCCTTTTATCTCACTAGTCATTAAAATATATCTACTGAAAATAACTATCAAAAAGGATCATAGACCAAAAAAAGAGGCCGAATATAAAAGAAGTGCGGGCGTTGAATCTTCTAGAAAAGAAAATCAAAAATCTTGAGGTAATGTAATACCTTATAGCTAGAACTGCTGGATTCACGCGTGTATGTGTACATAACCTTACATATTATTATTAATTTATAATTTTTGTTTAACATTTTAATGCCCATAGTTAGTTTTAAAATTTTACAATTAAGATGGTAAAATTATTAGAAATTTCATTTTTATAAGCTTAATTATTTTCAAAATTTAGAGGCATATTAAGCATTGTTAAACAATTAAAAATAGTAAACAATTAAATTTAAAAAGTAATGAAAACTATGATCATAAAAATTAAAATTAAAAGTGAATTTTGTATTACCATTTTTAGCCTATTTTCAATTTTGAAAAAATAGGCTTATGAGATCAGCTTTTGTCCGTGTGTGTGTGCGTGCGTGTGTGTGTGTGTGTGAGGTGGGTGTGTGTGTGTCCCCCCCCTAATAAAATCTAAACGGCTGGAGCGATTTAAATGAAACTCGGTAAGTTCATAGCACTATTCCCGGCGACCTCGACCGTGCCCTTCAAATTTTGTTACGTCTCACCAATCCAACATGGCGGCTGTGCGAAATATTTCACTAGCATTCAATATCTCCGAAACTATTACCGATATCGCCCTGAAATTGTGTACGGTGATAAAGGGCACCTAGAAGTTCGCCTATGAGACTTTCAAGAACCTGTTGACTACAAAACCAACATGGCGGTCAAGCGAAGTTGAGACTTTTAAGTAGACTTTTCTAGCGATTTAACTATCCAAACGTAATGAAACTTGGTACAGCAAATGTTTATAGACATTGTAATGCACTGGAGTCTAATTTAGTTCAATTGTTTACATAACCTTAAAATGGCGGCTGTGCGAAATTTTAAAATTAAGTTTTTATTTCTTGTGTCGTAATCATGTGATCGAAGTGAAAGTTTGAATAATAAACCTAGGCAATAATTGTCCTTGAATGGTACATAACTCTATGGCCTATACATATAACAATCCTAAATGGCGAGCTTCCGAAATATTTAGACGGTTCTCAATATCTATGAATCTTTTACAGAAACCAAACTGATTTTTTTATGTTCATAGAGACTATGAACATATGTTCACCTAATGTACTTTCAGTAACCTGGTGAGCACAAATCCAACATGGCGGCGACGCGAAGTATAAATATTTAAATGGACGTTTCTCGCGAATCAACTATCCGAGTGCCGTGAAACGTTGCACGTTAAATGCTTATACAAAAGTTGATCCACTGGCATCTAATTTATTTCAGATGTTTGCATAATCACAAGATGGCTGCTGTGCATAATTTTAAAATCTTGTTTTTACTTCTTGTGTTCTAATCATGCGATTGATGTTTGAATACGACACGCACACAGTAATCTTAATGTAATAGTACAAAAATAAAAATCCAACCTGGCGACCATCTGAAATATTTAGACGGTTCTCAATATCTCCGAATCTGTTACAGCAATTAAAGTGAAATTGTGTATGTTGATAGAGGCAATTAACATGAGCAGGATATATGAAAATAGGCTGTATAGTTCTTCACGGAACTGCTTGTTTATATTTACTTTTTTATTTTAATTGTTTTTATTAAAGTATTTACCTAAGCAAGGAGATGAACTAATAATATTTGGTGTACAGAAACTTTAACACTTCCACAATAATTAGTTGAAATATGAGTGAAAGATTCAACCATCTATATCTTTGACAAGATAAATTGTCCTTTTGGTAGGTTGTTAATATACTGGCCACTAACGTGTAAAGGGTTAATTTGGGTTGCCTCTCAAGTAGGTGTGAATAAAAGTAGGCTAAGTCTCTGGGAACCATAGCGGTTGATGTGGAAATTGTTGGGCATTGCAGCAGACTAAAAGGTGTGGGATAGGTCACCTGAAGGGGTGCAGCATGTAGGAATCTGCTCTGTTTCCCCTGGAGGAATGAAAGAGAAGTCATTTGAGGAGTCAGAGGTGAGGTATAGTACTTGCATAGATGGCAGCTGAGAATGTCTTTGTTAGCCTGATATTGCATGTAATATTAAAGTACCCTATCATTTTGTAAAACCGTGTGTATAATGAACAGTTAAACCGCCAATTGAACCTTTCACAAAGTGTAACTGTCCAATTTATCCCACGTAAAATACTTCTTACATTTTCAGATGTTCCATTGCACTTGATATATAAGAATAAAGATATTCATTACATCTAATGGCTTCGAGTGAAAGGTACCGCAGTTTATAGGATGGTTATGATGGGGCAGAGATCAGTAAAGTGCTGGAAGGGAAATAATACAATCATGTCCATATAACGACACAGGTTGTGAGAAGATCGCTCCATCCTGCACAAGGTGTTGCGGTCGTTAGAAATAATAACATCCGCAGTAAAAAATAGCCATTACGATTGGAAAGTACACTTTTTGCACTGACATCGATTTAACTAAAGCTCTTTTAACGCGGAACTTTGAGAGGTCAAACCATGAGGAACCCATCGTCCGTGAGTACATTACAATGTAACTATTTAGGGAGACCATGAGTACATCCCAGCCAAGGATTCTGCCTCCATGAGCATTATTTACTTCTAATGAAATTGGGTTGAACTATTTGAGAAGGTTGTACTAAACAAACATGGTTTCCCCTTTAAAGCCATAACGTACAATAATCTAAAATAATGGTTAGAATATGTAAAACACATTTCCTCGGATGTAAAGTGTGCTAGCTATGTAGAGATGAAAGGATTATCTCATGTCAGGGAGGCGTGGCCAGCTGCATCAAGCCAGTCTGAAGACTGAAGACTCAAACAAGCACATCTGTTCGAAATAATGAGAGAATTAAGAACGTCTAACATATTATTTTTATTATTATTCTTTCTTTCTTTCTTTCTTTCTTTCTCTCTTCGTTTTGCCCACTTAGGGAGCGCGTTTGAACTTGTAGACTCGGGTTGATGGAGCTTTCCTCTTCTTGTCCTCCCAAAATCTCCTCATGAACTCGCTATGCCCCTTCTTACGTTCCTCCGTCCATTTTTTTCCAGTGGTCTTTTTAGCTTTTTCGGTAAAAGAGCGATTTGTAACCCGGGTTCCAAAAGTCTTGCGATTCATGATGCTATCTTCTGTAATGTTTATTTCTTTTAAGTCCTGTTTGATTTCTTCTAACCAACTAATTCTGACCGTTTTTGAATTAATTATATCAACCATTTTTTTTTCATATCTGGTGTTGTCCATTCTGCAGATGTGACCATAACATTTCAATCGTCTCTTATGCACGGTATCAGTGAACTTATTAATAATAATAATAATAATAATATCGTATGGCCTCGGGTGCCTGGTGCAAGCTTTGCTATTTGACACCCAGAGGGTAACTTGCATGTCGAATTTCGTAGTTCCTTGACTATGAAAGTCAAGGAGGTTAGATGTTAGATATCTAATCTCCTTGAACACAATAGCGCTTTCTAGTAGAGAAATGAGGAACTTTGTGCTGGCGGAAACTCCCGAGATTAATTTTGCCATTATGAACTCGGCCTACTGAATTCAAATGGGTTCTTTGACATGCCAACATCGTATGACATGCGTATTAGTGAACTTATTGATTACTGTGTACAAGTCTGTGGTTTTCCTTTTAATCCAAATACCATTAACATAAACGGGGCCATACATTTTCCTGAGAATTTCACGTTCCTGGATTTCGATTTCACCAATTTGAGAGTGGCCTCCTAGAGATATAGTTTCGAAGGCGTACAATGCTTCCGGAAGAACAACTGTCTGGTAGTGCCGTAGTTTAGCATTTCGTGACATCACTCTTTTATTATAGTGATTCCATGTTATTCGGTATGCTTTCAGGAGTTTGGTAGCTCTTTTAGGTAGATTTCATTAGAAAGCTAACTATTTCAATGGGTACCATGTTTCGACTTCCGGAAAATTTCGACATATCTTCACGTTTCACATCCCCTAGACCCCAAAACCACCGTCAGTTAAAAAGTTTATATATAATTTATGTATATATATCACTTTCTTGTGGACACGATAACTACCGCAATTTTTCACCAATCAATTTGAATTTTTTACATAATATGCATCCCTATAAAATCTCGGTCGAGTTCGTTAATGGGCACAATCGGTCGACGGGGGTGATAATGGGGGTCTTTTTTTTCGAAAAAGTGAAATATCGCTATAACTCTTTTAATATTTGAAATATCGAATCCATTCAAAGTGTCGAATAAGGCCCAAAAATTTATGTATGAAGAATGTTTTTATAGCACCAACCATTGACCAAAGGGGTGGGAAAAAGTGGGTTTTTCGGGAAACATTAATCATATCTCTCTTAATAGGCACAATTGTAAAACCGTACAGAATGGACAATATTCCCCTAATAATTACCTAAAACTTTTGTCTGAAAGAATTTTTGATATGACCCACCATTACGCCAAGGGATGAGAAAAATGATTTCGGAATTATAAGAAAATGCCAAGAGCTATCAGAGGTTGCCATGACAACACTACTAAATTGATTAGGGATGAGCCATCAGACGTTGCCATGACAACGCACTTGCACGCGATCACATTCAGCTTTCCATATGACTAAGTGAGAAGCGGCCTCGGTAACGTAACTGGTAGTATGCTGAACTTCTATACCCAAGTTCGCGGGTTCGAAGCCGGCCGAAGTCGTCGGATTTTCTAAGAGCGCTAAAAATCCCTCAGTATGCTTTCCTTTGGAGGGGAAGATCCAGCGTTCGTTCCAAGTTGCTGGTTGTGGTGGCATCTCGTAGCCAAGTTCAGAGCTAGGTGTCGTTGACGGTAGTATCTGGTAGCAACATTAGGAACTACTGCTTGAAATTGACCGTCTGCAGTCCTTACCTGAATTACAGACTAATACAGCCATCACAATTCACACCGTTTATCAGACAGATTCTACACTCACCCAAAGTACACGGGGTTACATGACCGTGTTGGCGCAGCCCCTAAACTGAGGAACCAACCAAAATCTCTACGGGAGATATAATTTTGCGTGAAGAAGTAACAGATCGTTACATAGTTACACATCAGTGTTGAAACCTTGCATAAGGACAGTGTGACCACAAGTATACAAATGTACCCCTAATGACAAGAAGGTTACCGTCCCCATAAGACAATAAAATGTTTATAATATGCATAAAATAACGAAAAACAATGATAATTAAGCTCCAATTATAAAATACTTTCTCGCAATAAATGAGGTCTGATCCTTCTACGAAAACGTGCATATTCTGCCTATTTTCGCCTATCCCCAAGTTTGCCCGATGAAATCTACCTCCGCATTCCGTCGTGCCGAGAGGACTTTTTTTTAATTAGCTTTCCTGTCCAATCCAGATGGTAGAATAATTTCTCCTAAATATTTGAAGGAAGGTACTTGTCCAATTATTCGATATTTCGTCTGTAGTGGGGATCTTGGGATATTCTGGTGTTCATTTACTATGAAATGCGTCTTCTCATACGATATTTGTTATTTGCTACTGTGACCGTTTAGTTGAGTCAACAACCACGATGACTTAACTAACGACACATAAATCGAATAAAAAAGTACCGTGAGGATCAGGTGACCTTCCATAAAGGCTAAAGCGGCACGAGAGTCCGTAGTCCACAGGGATCGTGGTACATGGTGACGATGGTCATAGACCGCCTAAGGAAAGGTTCACCTTAAAACTAGACTGAGAAAATAAACATCCAGACTTATGTAAAACACCGTAAAAATTTATTAAAATTCACAAGCCCCTAGCCTAGTTCGGAGGGTTATAATCGGCTAGTCCGCAAATTAATAAATAAACAAAGATAAAGAGCAGGTCCCCTACCTGAGAAGTTACTGAAAACCCTCGCGAAAGATCTAACTCACAATGATAAAGCAACAACAGCGACGCTAGGAATATGGCACGACGCAAGTCCCTAGTTCAAGTTACAAGATCAAGCTAATATCTGAATTTACATTTAACAGGGTAGCAAAACAAATCTAGGTTAGGATGGTACCATTTCGACATTTAAATTTAACATTAATTCATCTAGCTAAGTCCTATCAATTAACAAAATTTACGGCGATGATGTCCGTAAAAGAAAACAATTACATCCAAAAGCTAAGTGTACAGCCATGAAAAACAAACAATTTAATTATGCTTAATAACTATGTGCTAACAGCACACAATAAAGTAACATGTAGGGTTTAATACACTTGACATCATAAATTAATAACGAAATAGACACAGTAGTTTTATTAAAATTCCTGCCTACACCTTGGTTTACTCTTTGTAAACCATAGTCATCTAATGTGTATAGTTACGGTGACGAATGCGCAGTTAAGACCACGTCTGACATCGCATGGCCTGAGCTCCACAAGCTACGAACTCTAGGTTCGCACATGCTTCAGGTCGCTACAAAAATGTCAACTGTCCTAGTCATTTCCTCACAAGGAAATTATCTTCAACTGCACGGCTATGTCAACAGTTCCAGAATGCAAAGAACAAAGTTAGATAGAAAGAATCGTTAGTTAGGCTTGTTTTACAACAATTATGCATCTTATTATTAGGATGTCGGTTTATAGGTTTATCGTAGGTTTATGGCGAATAACATTGACAATAGCCTGGGCACGGAGTGTCTCCAACTGAGATCATTCTCCACCAAAAAGCCTCGACTCAACAGTCGGAATATAATCAACGAGTATAACAACTCGGACACACAATAACACGGGTTACCAGCGGCGCTAAGCTCGCGTTCAATAACTCTGGGATAGGCCTGTACACAACAGTTACCTTCCAATAACATCTGGTCAACGGGATCATCCCCGGACAAAGCATACAATAACATCCTGCTATAACAGGGTAGACTTCACCATCCTATAGAAAACCTTACATAACTGTACCTGTCATACGACAATACACGCAACAGAGCGTTAAACTAACAAAAACCGATCCATAAAACAAGTGATCAAATACAAGAGTGGAAACTGATTTCCATAAGCAAAATAGCAATGAAAGGAAAAGCGAATACAAATTGTACTCTGTCCTCGTCTATAGTCGTTTTGTCTCACAATAAAGCAGGCGTGCTCTAGGTCACTGGGTTACATAACCAGTTTATTCAAGGCCGGCGATTTAATCAATACAAAACCTGCACCTGGCCGGTTCATAAAAAACTTTACCATAGGTTACGGATCTCCACAGAATCCGTGTATCAAATGCACGCTATAAATCTGAGTATAGTAATACACTTCCGTCTTTCTACCAAAGACGTCTAAATGAAAGTAAACTTACAATAACTGAAGCTCTATGCTTTAAAAATGCAACTCAGTAGTTGCTAGAACATCAAATAAAAACGTGTCTCACACGACACAAGAAAAAAAATGATAAATGTGGCACAGATTCACACACTAGATCTGCTTAATGATACGTTGGGAACCGCGTTCGATGCTAGGCAACGAAACATTCCTTCAAGTTGTTAGGTTCAAACATGACCAAGAATAGCTTCTGAGCTTATTCAAAATGAAATATAATGCATTTACCAAACTGGTAGTTACTGTCGACTACCTAAATGATACGACCGTTCTAACGACAGTCAGGGGTGTAACAAAGGATGGCTGCGAAGAATGCAGTCAATTAATAACCAAGGCATCTGATTGCCATAACTACAGTCAGCAAAGACTTGAAAATTACCCCAAGCAGGGTTGAACAAAATAGCCTCAAAATGACTACGATCAGGTTCAGCAAAAAGGTAGGCATTGACGTTCCACGACGTTCACCAAGCTGCACCAGGGCTGACCAAAATGTCTGACCCCAAGGGTGTCTCACTCTAAACTGAATTAAATGACATCTAACTAATCTAGTTACATCCCTACCTAGAAAAATGGCTGACACTGAGTGTGGTTGATTCACAAACTACATTAAAACTACTATACCACCAGAAACTAGAACAAAGAAGGGGTGTGACAAAAACTCACGAAATGGAGAAGCTCTCACTCAGCTCTCTAGTCCACAACAAGGGTTGTACAAAAACCTCTCTGGCTCTCTGGATCGGTATCCTCCTCATCAGGATTCCCATCTGGTCTCCCCCAAAGACCAGGGTTCAATTTGTCCCTGTCGACATCTTCGTGGATATGCCTGGAAATGGCATTTTGGCTCCTTCCCTCTCGTTCATCGTTCTGGAAGTTCCACCATCATACTGGTTCCTGTAGAAACGTCACCCCCCCATACCGGGATGGTATTAGCCCATGGTGACTGCTTCAACCATGGTGAAGAAAAGTCCAATCACGTGGGTAGCGAAATAAGTTGCGTGAGTATTCATCCTCTCACTTCCAAAATTATAATGTCCGTCGTGACTATTATAGGCTTCAATTATAAAATACGACACAGCCTTAATCTTGCAGATGTGGATTAGCATGTGAGCTAACACTATTTTGTAATGCTGCACGTGCTAGTGACGCTACTTTTGTATCACGCAGCATCCGTGAATTATACGACGTTTCAAAGATGAAATTTCCACTTTGGCAATTTAAATATCTCATACAATTATAATCACACTTATTCAGGATAATTGTAACACTATTACCTGTATATTTCCACTAGGCATCTGCCCTCCACATATGCGTGGGTAATATGTGATGTTACAGCAATGTTGTGCAATACACTATACTTGCCAATAATTATTTCCCAAGCTTCTTATTTAATTCACTGGACTTCAACAACAGTGAATTAGTATTTGCATGCTCGATGGCACCTTATAATCACTTTTAACGCTAAACAGCGGATATTCTTCTACGTCTCGTAGGACAAATGTAATTCCACGCCTACACAAGGCGGATTCTCAAGACGCAGTGCTCCGGTACTGGGTGTCTCTAGAAAGTAGGTCGTCAAAACGAAAACGTTGAGCGACTACTTACGTTCCTTTTTGCGTATCTGCAAGGGTATTACCTTACCTAAAGTAAAAATAAACATTCTCCAAAATGTTTTAATAATGCAGCATGACGAAATGGAATATTCTGAGCCTCATAGGAAATATAAAAATAATTTATAAGACCTCAGATAATAATTAGCAGTTTACACCAAAGTCAAAAGTGCGATTCACCGCTACTTCAAAGTATCGCGTGATCTCTCAGCTTCACGTGGCTTCCTGGGTGTGTTCAAAAGTACAACATCCCATCATAAATGCTCTGTCATAAAAAAAATATCACATGTACCATAGCTCAGCGGGTTCACTACAGCCACCTAATGACTACAAATACTCAACAACCGTTCAGGTGTTTCTTCCTTGTCGTTTAGCTTCCTGCCAAAGATCTTTCAGCCTCTGGCTCCTTCTCAATTGTTCTTTGGCTGAAAGCGTGGGGGGGGGGGGGGGGGATCCTTCACACCTGCAATTTTGCTTCTGAATCCTGTCCTGTCCCAGACTTCGGCCGGTCGAATGTTTGCCCATTTTGGACTTCCTGAAGCCATGGAGGTTGCACTTTCCATTTCTCCTGAAGGTTATTAATCATATATATTATTTCAGTAGTATAGATCCCTCCTGCGGCGCTCACAAGCGACCGATCGTGACAAATGAGCATTCAAATGAGAGAGAATAGACATTAGCAGTGACGAATTGCACTCTAATTTCATAAATATCTATAATTTCTTAAAAAAAATACCTTTAAAATTATACGAAGTGTGCAATTTGCAGATACTGTTTCTGTAGGAAAAATACGCTCCATAATTGCTGTCCACTTCACATTTTGGCCGCTGTTACGCCCGTTTCATGTCATTTTAATGTTCTGAGGTCTTTCCTTTATCATTTTGCATGGATTTCAGAAACAGTAAATCGAAGGAATGAGTACTGAAATCGTTTAAATTCATTATAAACCTTTTGGAGAAAGTGTGGTTTATGAACATGCTAGATTTCTCGCGCGGGTTCGCTAGTGTTATTATATTCTGCTATCTCGACAGTCAGGTAGGATGATCTACAGATCACCTATCAGTGTAGTGGCTATCAGAGGTACGGGTTTGATTCCCTGTTCTGCCAAAGAGTTTAATTATGGTCATAGAATTGGAACTGAGTTTAATTCAGCCTCATTAGTTAGAACTGAGAAGAGGTGGGTTTTATTCCTACCTGAACCTTTCCCGAAGTGAATTTCCATGGTATGCTACTTCTACTCTAGACAAAAGCCACGACCTACCAAAATCCTTTTAACACAATGATAAAATTTTTCTGACGGATTCCACGTACACCCAAGTACACGGGGCTACAAGACCATGATATCCAAAACCCCTAAATGAATCAGCAACCAAATAATTATAGATTTCAAAACTTGTTTAATACATCTGGTGAGTTTGAAAGCTAATATCTGATCATTGAAGTCTGTATGTAGGACTCCTGTAGCAATGGAATGAGGGTGACATTGTGCTACATATTATGTTGCTGTCAATGGGGTCATTATAAATCTCAACCTGGCCTCACAATTCGAGTAAATGACGTCTGGATAATGTAGTATGTAGTAGCGGAACTACAATTGACCACGGAAAGGGTAATTGCCTACACTGTCACCTAAATGTATGCCCCTTGCACAGCGAACTAAAATACTGCTCTACTGTTAACTCCTGTAAATGGATACGTACCGAGGTACAGACATAAATAACATCTTGTTAAATACCGTCAGAGTGACTGCAAAATCGCGGTCTAATAATCTCGTTCTTTTCCTCATTTTCCCATACGTGAACACTTTTGGATGTCTGTTGAAAATGACATGTAAATATATCTGCGTGTAATAGGTCTATATCCATGTTTCTCATGTGGCAGGCCGTGATGTAGTACCGGGATTTATTCTACCGCGTCAGTTCACCTTTGGACATACAGTACTAGGACATTCAATAAATTGGAACAGGTTTTCTGACGGATTCCACGCACACCCAAGCACACGGGGCTACATGGAAAATCCCCTAAATGGCTGTCACCGTGGAGGTTTTGCCACACAAATTATATTGTTCAATTTGATGACCTGTTTTGTTCGCCAAACGAGCACCATCAGATCCAAAAGGACAAGACAAAATTGCTCTAGGCTACAAAACACATTAATTGTGGAGTTTACCAGGACCGGAACCAAACGAGAACGTGGTAGATTATTATTGAACATAATTATATCATTCACATACCTTTCTGGGAGTCATTAAGCATTGTCAAATATCACTGATATACCGTCAAATACCACAAATATTGCTTAAATGAAGGTTATTATTTGTAGCTTGTTCAACGACTGCAGATGTTTGTGGCCGACAAATGGACGTCATTTTGCGTTGCCAACATATCCGATACAAAATTCACCACACGACACACCTAACGTCTGTAATTATGTGAAAAAAGAAATAACAGGCAAAACCATTAGCCTGGAAAAGGATTATTGATGCGTAACTAACCCCACTGTGCGTAACAAAAACCAGGGTTGTTTATATTAGCTACCTAACAACTATTGATCTAGGTGAAAACTATTGATCTGCCGGATGCGATATAGTACCGAATGCGTGGGGTTGGCAATACTGTACACGATGCTAAAAATGGCAGAATCAGCTGGAATTTCATCTATATAAGTCGTGATCCTATTTGGTATGGCTGGGTGGGTTACAAACAACGGAAGAGTAGACATCTATAACTATATCATCTCCAGATATCATTACTAAAGGTATTTTGGCTAATTTCAGTATAAGAATTTTTTACCTCGGTTCAAGTAAACTCCACTCTTGCCCAAAACACTACCAAAACCCACTATGCCACCCACGAACGGTCGCGGCCCTCCAAAAACAACCCTCTAAAGCAGTGGTTCTGAACCCGTAGAAGTCTGCAGACCACTCAGCCTGAAATTGAATCATGTACGCCCCCCCCCCCCTCCTCTCCAATACACCTAATAAGTTGTATCCTTTACTGAATAACACTTATTTTAAAGATATCTCAATTCAAAATCTGATAGTCATCACCCCGAATACATTCGGAGGATTCTCGTTCAACGCCCATCGATATCGAAATCCCCATTCATTGGCCACTTTGTTAATCGTTCTGGTGGACCCTTCTCTCCCGCGGACCACTCCCGAGGCATTCGCGAACCACAGGTGGTCCGGGGACCAACGGTTAAGAACCACTGCTCTAAAGTCACGGTAGAATCTTCAAAAGTGTGTCTATTACTTTACCCGGGAGAAACTTATTGAGCACACTTGTGTTGTGTTGTCCAACTGAAAAGCAATTATGTTGATTACACACGCAACACTGAAGGATTGCATTTAATATTGAATGTAATGCGAGTTTTCCGAATCTGACTCTCAAGTGCCAGAGAACCTGACGCCCTGCAGCATAATTCAAACAAGCATCTCCTTTTATTATTATTATTACATCATTTTTGCCCTTATGGACAGTGTTTGAACTTAAATATCTCATGATGTCACAATCTTCACTTTTTTCCCTTCTTCTTCTTCTCTTCCCAAAATCTCTTCATCCTTTGACTGTTTTCCTGTTTCCTTTGTTCCGTCCACAATGTTCCTATCTTCTTCCTTTCACTTACTAAAAATTTGGCGTTCTTAATTTTGTTTCTGAATTTTTGTCTGTCTTCTATCATTTGCTTGTTGATCCCTAATTGCTTTAAGTCGTCTCCTCTTTCATGATACCAAATTGTTTACCTTTTTGAACTGTTTACTACATCAAAGATTTTCTTTGTAAGACGTTTATTGTTCATTCTCTGTATGTGCCCGTAGAAAGTTAGTCTGCGTTTTCAAATGATATCTGCGAGTCTGTCTGTGTGTTCATATAGCTCTTTGGTAGGTCTTTTCATCCATATCCCATCTCTATGTACGGCTCCAAATATTTTCCTCAGAATTTTACGCTCAATTTTTTCTGTTTCTATGATGCCAGATGCTCCAATTGTGGTCGTTTCTGACGCATACAATGCTTCTGATAATACAACTGTTTTGTAGTGTCTAAGTTTTTCTTTTTATAATGTGACTATGTAAGTTTGTATACTTTCTGGAGTTTTTCCGTTCGTTCTATGTTAGACACCTTGTTTGATCCTCCTATTTGTATATATTCTCCTAAGTACTTAAATTTTTCAACTCTTTATATGGATCTCCTTTGATATATTCATTATTTTACACCCGCACTTTATAGCTTGTATTCTTGGCTGTAACCACGGAGCCCCGGGTTCGAATACCTGCTCGGCCAAGAAATGTAATTCTGGTCTGAGGGCTGGAACGGGGTACACTCAGCCTAGTGAGACAAAACTGAGAAGAGGCAAGTTCGATTCCTAGCTCGGTCATCCTGGAAGTGGTTTTGCATGGTTTCCCACATCTATTCCAGGCAAATGTCGGGATGATACCTAACCTGAGGCTACGGCTGCTTCCTACCCAAATCCTAGCTCAATTATAAAATACACACACTAGTGCAGACATCACAGTGACACAGGATAACAGGATGTGTAAAATATTTGGACATTGATAATCCAACCGTAAAGAAATGATCAGTTGAGATATTCAATTAAGTAACACCATAAAACAGTGCATCAAAAGTGGAACAAGTAATGTGACAATCTCAGTCAACACGGATAAAACGTAATTCTTCTTCTTCTCCTTCTATGGCTCTACAGTTCGTTGTAAACCTTGGCCTCTTCAACAACCTCCCGCCATTTATCTCGTTCCAGCGCTATTCCTAAGGCCAATTCCCGAACATCTTTGGTAAGTCCGTCCATCCATCTGGTTCTCGGTCGACCTCGTCCTCTCTGTCCCCCTGGGTTTCCATTTGATACCTTTTTAGGTACTTCCGTATCACTCATCCGTGCTACATGCCCGGCCCACCTCACTATTCTTCTAATAGGTGGGTCTTTATGAATGTTGCACAATTCATGATTGTACCTCCTCCTCCATGTTTCTCTTTCGCAGACTGGGCCGATGATTCTTCGAAGAATCTTTCTTTCGAAGACATCCAGCATTCCAGTATCTTTTGCTGTTAGTGGCCAAGTGTCCGAGGCATATGTAAGCACAGGTCTTATAAGTGACATGGTCAATTTAGTGGTACGGGTCAAGAGCCTTGAGGAGAGAAGCCTTGTTATAGCAACATAGGCTCTGTTGGCTGCTATTAATCTCTGTTTAATTTCATAAGAGGTATCAATTGAGTCGGTGACTCTTGATCCAAGATATTTAAACTGTTCAACTCTCTCAAAGGTGTAATTGCCCACGGTTATTGAGGGTGGAATGTTCTCCTTCGTGCTTTCCCTGCAGCCATGGGTATTTAGTTTTCTGCTGGTTGATGTTCAGTCCCAATTTCCTACTGGCCTGTTCAAAGGCGATGAATGTCACTTCCATTGCCTTTCGAGTTCTTGCCACTATATCTATATCATCGGCATAAGCAAGTATCTGCACTGATTTATAGAAAATTGTTCCCCTATTCAGGAGTTTTGCATCTTTCATTACCTTCTCCAAGACAACATTAAACAGGAGACATGCCAGCGTGTCACCCTGCCGTACCCCATTCTGAATATTTAATGTCTCAGACATCATTTCTCCCGTTCTTATACTACTTATTGTTCCACTCATTGTCATTCTCACCAACCTTACCAATTTTCCAGGAATTCCCAATTCAATCACAGCATCTCACAATTGCACTCAGTCAATACTGTCATATGCCCCTTTGTAATCAATGAAGAGGTGATGCGTGGCAATCCCATATTCGATTGTCTTCTCTAAAATTTGCCTTAAGATGAAGATCTGATCTATAGTGGACTTTCCTGGGATAAACCCACACTGATATGACCCAGTCTCTCGCTGAACAATTGGGTGAAGATGGTCAAATAGATTGTTGGAGAATACTTTGTATCCCAAATTAAGTAACGTAATTCCTGTACAGCTATCACACTCAAGCCTATCTCCTTTCTTTTATATAGGACATATAATTCCTTCTTCCCATTGCTGACGCATTTTCTCCTCTTCCCATACTGAAGTAGCTATTTTTAGGAAAGTCCGTTCCAATTCATTGCCACCTTGCTTGAGCAGTTCCACTGGAAAATAGTCTATTCCTGTTTCCTTGTTGTTGTTCTTCTTCAATTTCTTCATGGCAGTTATCACTTCTTCTAGAGTTGGAGAACCTATATTTTCGTCAGGTCCATTTTCTCCTTGCGCATCTATTGAGTGTCTTGTTATCATTCTAAAATTGAGAAGTCTATCAAAATGTCGCCGCCATCTTTCACATATCTCTTTCCCCTCACTAACAATTTTCCCTGTTTCATCCTTTATCAGGCTAGTTTTGCCACAGAAGGGCTTCCGTGCAGCATTTACCTCTCTATAAAATGTCCACACCTCATTTTGATTCCTCAGAAGCTCCATTTCTTCGATATTTGCCTTCATCCACTCTCTCTTTTTTCTCTGATGGATCTTCTTTTCAATCCTCCGTTTTTCTTTACAGACTTCCTTCGTTCTTCTTGTACAATTTGATTGTAATGTCCTTCTGTATGCTGTGTTCTTCTCTTCTGTTGCTATTTCACACTCAGTGTCAAACCAAGGAGATCTTTTATATCCTGTTTCAATTCCCAGTGTTTCATTCGCCGACGTCTCCACAGCATTTTTAATCATTTCCCACTGATACGTGATGTCATTGCACTCTTCAGTATTTTCAAGAATCTGTATCAACCTCTCCTGGTACTGCTTTTTGACTTCAGAGGATTCTAGAGCTGTTATATTATATTTTGGTTTGTTGGGTCGGATTCCTTTGAATGAACTACAGATCCTAGCCCTAATGCGCGCCCGTACCAGGAAGTGGTCTGAGTCTATATTTTGGATATCTGAGGCTCCTCACATCCAAGAGATCTGATTTGTGTTTGGCATCTATCAACACGTGATCGATCTGGTTAACTTTGTTTCCATCCGGCGATGTCCACGTTCCTTTATGTATGTCTTTGTGTTGGAACAATGAGGAGCCACAACCACATTTCTAGATGCAGCAAATAATATAAGTCTCGTTCCATTATCATTATTTACAGTATGCTTGCTGTGGGGTCCAATTGTTGGCCCATATATCTGTTCCCTTCCCTCCTGAGCATTTAGATCACCAGCTACTATTTTAATGGACAACCATCATATGTTCTTTCCAAAAGTTCATAGAACGATTTCTGTTGTTTCATTGACTTTGGAATGTGCCATATAAATCAGGTGATTTCAATCCATGGTTCACGAATGTTTGTGTAGTTCAAGTAGCGGATGATCAGACTTTGAATTCGTCAGCTCTAAATTCACACGAAAGGTAGAATATAGTAATCAAAACAAAACTTGTGGCATTAACCCTTTATGAGAAAGTGGTCTCTATATTAGCCAAATTTTAGAGAATTTTCTTGCCGAAGTGCTGGTATTTCTAAAAGTCAAATACACCTACGTATCTACTTAACGTAGAGGAACTGGTTTAAAAACGGGCCATGGCTTAAATATGGGCTAGTGTATGGTTTAGGTCTGATGAGTGCTGCAGTCGGGTAGAAAACATGTGAACAGTTATTCTGTGACAAAAGGAGTCTTAGGGGAGCAGTTGGTGGGAATTAGCCGAGTGGTTTGGACGCTGTGCATTGTTACGTGAGCTTTCGCCGACTTTGTCGTCTTGAAATATTTTACAGGTATGTTTGTTTTGTTTTCTGTAGAGTGATCTAAGTAACTGATAAACATATTGTTAAGGGCACCAGGTAACTGATGCGTAGATTTCTTATTGAGTAGTATGTTGTAATAAGGCCCAGGGCATCTGAAAGCGTGGCTATGCTATTGGTCTAAATACGGGCTAGTGCCTGTGGGCTAGCCTATATATAGACCACATTTATGTCCACAAGGAACAGAAAGACTAATCATGGTCTTTTTGGCTTCAGCATGCCCAGAAGTACTCGATTTTTTTTCTTTTCGAGTGCCATATCCCATCCATGGACGTAGGTGACCTGAATTAGAGGGATTAGAGGGATCACTAACCAGGCATCTCGAGCCGGAGTTTGCGTGTGGTAGGGTGGCCAGTTCCTTTCCACTCCTCCTTCTGCCAAAGCATCCGGCAGGTTCCCATTTTGCATCACGAGGCTGGGAGACCTCGTACCAGACCATACCAAGACTTTAAAATTCTTGGCAGAGCCGGGGATCGAACCCGGTACCTCGGGGGTGACAGCCAACAATGCTAGCCACTGCGCCACGAGGTGGTGCAGTGTGTAGTGTGCTAGTGTGGAGAAATATACATATACATGTGATTACTGCAAATAAACAATCAAAAACCAATTTTAATTTTGATGAAATTTTAAATGTCTCATGATGTGTTTGATTTCTTTGGTCTGTTATAAAATGTCGCTTCTTAATTTTAAAAGGTTGATGCTTTTTAGTTTTAAGGTTAATATTCTGTAGTTTTCTACATCAAGAAGATTTTTCATTCTCCAATTTTCCTTTTTTTAATTTATTTTCTTGAGATAATTGAG
The DNA here is from genome assembly GCA_946902985.2 of Meconema thalassinum. Taxonomy (NCBI): domain Eukaryota; kingdom Metazoa; phylum Arthropoda; class Insecta; order Orthoptera; family Tettigoniidae; genus Meconema; species Meconema thalassinum. The sequence continues at coordinate 670,997,162 of OX336391.1, forward strand.
GATGCTTTCAATTTGCAATATTTTGAGTTACGAATTAAAACAAAGGATTTCAAATAAACGGAATGTGTTTTGAAATTTTCTTTAGACTCATTTCATAACCCAAACATGTCACAGTTGGGATTAGACATGTTACATTTAGATATTTTCTTGCAGGTTAAGCAGTACGCCCCATAAACAAAGTGGTTGCCCATATTTAAACCAGTTCCTCTAATGTGTCGGATAATTTCTTTTTTTAAATAAAACTAAAAGCATTAACAATTTAAGTGTAAAAATAAAATATAGAAATTAAAAACCTGAAAATAAAATTACAATAATAAAAGAAATATAAAAATCTAAATAATGAACGTAACTATAAAAAGTATGAAAATTATTGTAAAAAACAATTCGAAATTAGTTAATTAATTCAATAACAAGAAGTTCTGTGAAGAACTATACAGCCTACTTTTCATGCCAATGATTATTCTACAGTATATGAACCTATCTAGAATAATGACGAAATTAAGTTGGTAATATCGAAATATCTAATTAGTTCAAAATATACCTGGTATAATATAGCCTCATAGAGCACTACAGTTGGCAGCCCTGGTGACTGAATATATTCTTAGTTCCATCTCTTAAGGTACAGAATACAAAATTTGGTTGAAGTCCAATGGACATTACATGCAGTTAGGCACTGGATCTATCAGCACGCGTAAAAGCATGTTGGCAACAATGTCATGCGTGTGCTGGTCAGAAATAATCTGAAATATTATAATATTTGTTGTGCCAATTTTGGATGAAATCCATTTGTTAATATAGAAGTTACATGCATTTTAAAATTGGACATATCAGCAGGCATAGAATCGTGTTGGCAGCACTGCCTTGTATAAATTACTCCAAATTAATCTGGAATGTCAGGTGCTATACGTGTGCAAAGTATAGAGCTCTTGGCTTGCATACTTTCTGATATATTGATATTAGGGTAAAAAAATATAGACAGCATTTATTAACCGTTGGCAGCCCTGATTGCTCTTAACAATACTTATAGTCATATCTGTTATGCTACACATAGAACATACGAAATTTGGTTGAAATCCAACTGATAGTATAGAAGTTACATTTATTTAAAAATTGGTACTATCAGCAGGCTTATAATCATGTTGGTAGAACTGGCGTACATATCTTACTCCAAATTAATCTAAAATGTCAGAATATACGTGTGCATAGCTTAAAGCTGTTGGCTTGCATACTTTCTGATATATTGGTATTTTGATAAAGAAAAATAGAGAGACCAATTATTAACAGTTGGCAGCCCTGTTGGCTCTCAAGAATACGCTCAGTCATATATGTTTATGTACAGATATTACATACAAAATTTGGTTGAAATCCAATTGATAGTGTAGAAGTTATATGCATTTAAACATTGGACATATCAGAAGGCTTAAAATTATTTTGGCAACACTGTCATGGTTGGCCTTCTGAAAATTAAACTGAAATAGTATTATCTACATGTGTGCCAATTTTGGAATAGCTCTCATGCATACCTTGCAAGATATCCAACATGGAGCTCAAATTTCTAGTGCGTTTTTTCAGCAGTTGGTAGCACTGACATCATTTTCAAATATGGTCATGAGATATTCCGGTGCACATCTTTACTCATACTAAATTTGGTTTTGATTGCTGCAGCTGTTTGGGAGTTGATAGGGGGGACACACACACACACACAGCCAGACAGACAGACAGACAGACACACATTTTCCCGGATCGATCTCATAAGTCTACTTTTTCCTCAATTTTGCAAAATGTGAAAAGTAGGCTAAAAATAGTCTTGCCCTATAAAGGGTTAACGAGGCCCGTATTTTTATGGAAATTTCTTGAAACCATTTTACTAAAAAAAAAAAACGTAATTAAGACTGACAGTTAAATATTTCAAATAACTTCAGTGCCTTTTAAATATATTCAGTGCAGGGGTGCACAACCCGCGCCCTCAAAGGCAGTTATGCGGCCCGCGGATAAATATGTTATACTATTGAAATCGGGAATATAAATATTGTGAATGATGAGATTCTTCCAATAATTGTAGGCCCTAGTTGAGATAAGAAATTTATAAAAATCTTCGTTAAAAATAAATTAATGTGTTAACAACAATGGACAGATTTTATGTTTGACGATATAGGCCTATTGATTTTTATTTTATATTTACTTTGAAGTTAATAATTCTGTATTTTTTTTATTACAAGCTTGTGGCAGTATTATTTAATTTTATATACCCCTAAACCTTTTCGAATTAGGATTAAGTTGATTGTAAATCAGTAATTTGATAGCTTAATTACGTAATTTGCCAAAAAAAAACTTCAAACATGGATTTAAGCAATTTAGAGGACTCAAAATTGGAATTGAAACACAAGTTTTTGTCTGCTCGTAAAGTAGGTTATTCAGATAATAGTAAAATTAGCTTTAGCGGTGGGGTTTGGCAAGTGCCTATGTGGAGAGGTAACTTGCGGCCCGCCACTTATTATGAGAAATTAAACTTGGCCCCCACTTGTAAAAAGTTTGTGTACCCCTGATTTAGTGCATTAAATCTTCAAAAGTATAAATGAAATTCTGGAAAATTGGCGTTGAGTCTAATAATTTGCACACCCCTGTAACAAGGGCTGTCAATTTAATCGATTAAAGACATCGTCCAAAACCATATTAGTTGAACGACAGCCCTAATAATAGCTAGCGTATGCTAATGCTGTGAACGTGTTGAAAGTGGTGCCGCTATTATCTTTAAACCTAACATAAAGCCTATTGAGAAATGGTGAATTAACGTACATAAAATTGAAAAGAAAATACTCCTATATTTACTTCCTATAATTTACACTGAACTCTCAGGTTGCTCGCTGGTAATTCTGTGTAATTAAATTAAATTATCAGTTCCTCATCACTTTAATGATAGCATACATCCCTTGAGTTGATGCTGGGGAAAAGAAACACATAAACCTATAACCTACCTTGTTTCAGAGCGGATGTGGTCAGTGCTAATAACATGGCATCATAGGAAGTTCTGTTTGCTTCTGGCTAATATCATATGTTTACACAAAAAAGGGAACACATATCCATGTTATTAAATAGTAAGTGATTTGAGTGATCACCTTCTGCTTTAGGCTACCAACAGCTCCAGAGCATTTTATGGAATTTCCAGGATTTTTAGCCTATTTTCATTTATGAAGAAAGAAAGAAAGAAAGAAAGAAAGAAAGAAATAAGGCTTATGAGATCACCTTTTGTCCGTGTGTGTGTGTGTGTGTGTGTGTGTGTGCATGTGCGTGTGTGTCCCCCTCTAACAACTTCTAAACGGCTGGAAAGATTTCAATGAAACTCGGTAAGGTCATGGTAATAGTTTGGCCGACCCCAACCGTGCTCTTTAAATTTTATTATGTCTCACCAATCCAACATGGCGGGTGTGCGAAATATTTCAGTGGCATTCAATATCTCCAAAAGTCTATTAAAATATTTGAATTTCGCTTGGCCACCATGATTGTTTTTTAGTTAACAGGTTTCTGAAAGTCACATAGGTGAACGTCTAGTAGTGCCCCTTTAACACCGTACAAAATTTCAGGGTGTTATACTGTATGAGTAATAGATTCGGAGGTATGGCATACCAGTGAAATATTTTGCACAGCCGCCATGTTGGATTGGTGAGACATAATAAAGGAATGAATGGCACGGTCCGGTTCGCCTAAATAGTCCTATGACCTTACCGGGTTTCATTGAAATCGCTCCTGCCGTTTAGAAGTTATTATGGAGGTAGACACACATGGACGCACACACACACATACACGGACAAATGATGTTCCCATAGGATAAAAATCGCACAACCAGGTCAGGAATCAAACTCGGGACCCATCGTACCAGAACATTTATTCTTTTCGTGTGGCCTCCTGAGAGGTTGAGTGCAGGTCTTTCTTGTCGACGCCCGTGGGCAACCTGCGCGTCGGGATGAGAGATGGAATGATGAAGATGAATGAAACTGGACAAGAATGTGGAAGGAAGCGGCCGTGGCCTGTCAGAAGGTACCGTCCCAGCATCTGCCTGGTGTTCAAAACCTGGAAAACTATTTCAAGGACGGCCGACGGTGGGGCTCGAAACCACGCGTCTCCCAAGTCATCAGAAAGCTAAGCCCCATGGCCTAACGCTGCGCTTTAGCGAGCATAGCCACTGCTGTCATGTACCGGATGTTGAACACGTCTTCACAAAGCCGGACATCGCTAATGCTAAATACCACAACAGGAAATATAACCCCAGACAGCCTTGCGGTTACAGGCAAGCCAACCTCATCGCACATGACCTCTAGTGACCTGTCTGGCAATCGAAACTAATTTCCGTGGATATTGTACAGTGGGTTTCTCTGTATTAGTGTGGTATCGCTCCCACACGGCATCTCATTAACCTCAACGTGTGTAGCGCAAAGATTAGGAACGCATGACTGAAGAAAACTTATTACTGCCTGAAATTTTGTAACAATCATTAGAAATACTGTATATGCTTCCACTTTCACATTGATTGGGGTTTGCGCTCCCTCGTGCATGCGAACAAAATCATGTTCTGTGTGAAACCTACGCTCTTTGAAGATAACGAAACGTATACGCTACCTGTCGAACTAATAGTAAAACACGATTCACTGTCAGAAACTGCGAGCAGGAATCATGTTGGAATACATACAGTAAACCCAGCCTCAAGCGGAAAGCAAACGTTCCGGATTTATTTCTCCGTTTTCGCAGGTTTCCGTTTTACAAAGGGTTGAGGTTAAGACAAAATGCGCTACAAAGAAATACTGTCTTACCGCATAGGATTACTATGCCATAATTTGAGAGTTTCCCACCTTAAACAACACAATTAATTCTTTAGTCGGATGTTTGCTTTCTGGTGTTCTTCAATAACTTGAATTTTCTCCTCCAGGGTAAGTGTCTCATTTTTAGAGGAAAGAGAAATTAGATACAGAAGGAAAGGAAATGCCCTCAACCCTCAAAAATCAGGACTGAGGGACTTGGTACGAAGGAGAGCCATGAAAGGCAGATAGGAAAGGCAATAGAAAAAGGGAACAAGTAGTTCGGTAACGAATTAAAGAGCCTACTTTTCTTAAAATTAATATCCATGCCAATGATTAATCTATATGGATCTATCTAGAATAATGGCGAAATTAAGTTGATAATATCGAAATGTTTAATTAGTTAGAAATATTCCTGGTATAATATAGCCTAATAGAGGACTACAGTTGGCAGCCCTGGTGACTGAATATATTCTTAGTTCCATCTCTTAAGGTACAGAATACAGAATTTTGTTGAAGTCCAATGGACGTTACACGCAGTTAGATATTGAATTTATCAGCACACGTGAAAGCATGTTGGCAACAATGTCATGCGTGTGCTGGTCAGAAATAATCTGAAATATTATGATATCTTGTTGTGCCAATTTTGGATGAAATCCATTTGTTAGTATAGAAGTTACAATGATTTTAAAATTGGACATATCAGCAGGCATAGACTCATGTTGGCAGCACTGACTTATATGAATTACTCCAAATTAATCTAAAATGCCAGGTACTATACGTGTGCATAGTTTAAAGCTGTCGACTTGCATACTTTCTGATATATTGGTAATTTGCTAAAAAAAATAGAGAAAGCAATTATTAACAGTTGGCAGCCCGGGTAGCTCTTAAGAATACGCTCAGTCATATGTGTTTATGCACACATATTACATACAATATTTGGTTGAAATCCAATTGATAGTGTAGAAGTTATATGCATTTAAAAATTGGACCTATCAGAAGACTTAAAATTATTTTGGCATGACTGTCATATATGGCCTCCTGGAAATTAAACTGAAATGGTATTATCTACATGTGTGACAATTTTGGAATAGCTTCCATGCATACCTTCCAAGATATCCAACATGGAGCTAACATTTCTAGTGCGATTTTTCAGCAGTTGGTAGCACTGACATCATTTTCAAATAGGGGCATGAGATATTCCGATATACATCTTTACTCATACTAAATTTGGTCCCGATTGCTGCAGCCGTTTAGGAGTTGATAGGGGGACACCTACAGCCAGACAGACAGACAGAAGGACAGACAGACACACATTTTCCGGGATCGATCTAATAAGTCTACTTTTTCCTCATTTTTGCAAAATGAGGAAAGTAGGCTCAAAACCGCACCCATCTCAGGAAGATCCCGTGGTCGCCAACTCTCGAACTCACAAGATGTGAGCCCTTGAGGGTGTAGCGATATCCAGGGTGCACCTTAAGTGGTGGGGCTACACACACCCTGTCTCCCTTAGGGCATTGGGCAGAAGGCAGGAGATACAATGAAAAGAAAACAAGAGGGCTGACCCCTCGAAGAATGAGGGATCAGGAAAGATGAGACAAGGGCCAATTAAGGTGGGAAAGTGAAAGACTCCCTAGGCCTCGGATATCCTAATATCGTCAGGGACGGAAAAGATCATGAGTTGACCAAGGGAGGTCGAGAGGAAAGATAACAGAGAGGAGCCCGGCACAAGTATTTGGAAGCAATGCCGGACTCAGCTGGTGTCCCATGGTCGCCAACCCACGTTCCGCAAGTTGTGAGGCCCTATGGGCATCCAACTGAGAGAAAGGAATAATTCCTGCAGTAATAAATGTGCTCCTGTCACTCCTAAGTGGGAGAGACGTCTGATAGGCAATATCGACAAATTGCGAACAGATATTGGCCGTTTGACTGAGTTCATCAGAGGAACGCACACAAGAAGACTGGTGAGACTCTATAAGGCAATAATGAGGCGGTCCAAAATCCACACCGACCGAGATGATCCAAACACAAAAGCCAAACAGTGTTTAGATACACTCAAACAGAAACTTACGTTGGTAGCGAACAGACTTTCCAGATACAGAGCCAGTAGGAAACGGAGACAGGACAACAACGTATTTGTCAAAGGCGAGAAAAAATTCTACAGAGCACTGAGCGAAAACCATGTATCCTCAAATGCTCCTTATCCAAAAAGAGAAGAAATTGAAGAGTTTTGGAGCAATCAACAATCCAAAGCCACCAATTTTAACCCAGACTCCCATTGGGTTCAGAAAGTAACAAACATCTATAAAGAATATATTTCGATGCAATATGACCCAATAACATCAACTGAAATTTCTCCCATCATTAAAGGTCTTCCTAACTGGAAAGCACCCGGTTTAGATCAGATACAGAATTACTGGTATAAGAAATTCTGATGCGTTTACGATCTTCTGTCTACTCTGGTGAATGAAGTTGTTGCTCATCCACAGAAGATGCCAAATTTCCTTACACAAGGTGTAACACATCTACTTCCGAAAGACCCATAAAATATGCAAGATCCTGGAAAATACCGTCCAATTACATGCCTTCACACGATGTATAAGATCATCACGTCCTGTCTTAGTAGGAGGATATATGCCTACTGTCAACAAAATAACATCCTAGCAACACAACCAACAGGATGCACGAAAGAGTCCAAAGGGTGTAAAGAAATACTTATCATTGACTCAGTTGTTTCTAACCAGGCCTTTGCCAAAAACAGAAATTTATTCACGGCATATTGACTACAAGAAGGCCTATGATTCAGTGCCCCATGATTGGTTGATCCATATTTTGTCAGTGTATAAAATTGATCCTCAGATTATATATTTCTTGGAACACGCCATGGAAACGTGGCGTACAGTAATGTGCCTTAGTACTGCAAATGGCAGTATTGCAACCAGTATGATCACAATCCACAAGGGAATATTCAAAGGAGACTCCTTGAGCCCTTTATGGTTCTGTATTGCGATGAATCCACTATCAAACCAACTAAATTCAACAAAATATGGCTTCAGTATCAAGAAGAACTCCAGTGAGCTTGCAAAGCTCAAACATCTCTTGTATATGGATGACCTAAAGCTGTATGCTGCCACCAGAGCACAGCTAGAGTTTCTGTTGAAGATAGTGGAAACCTTCTCGCAGGATGTGAAAATGGGATTCGGGCTGGAGAAATGTAAAACGCTGAACGTTATGAAAGGCAACCTGCAGGAAGGAATATATGAAACAGCTCAGGGCCAGCAGATTACAACAATGCTCACTAACGAGACCTACAAGTATCTGGGAATGAAGCAAGCCCGACACATTGAACACTCAGTAGTGAAACAAGATCTGACGAAGGAATTTGTCAGAAGAATTAAGCTTGTTTGTAACACCAGCCTCAACAGTATAACCTTGGTTAAGGCGATCAACGCTTATGCTGTCCCTATCCTTAGTTACTCGTTTCGGGTCATCAAGTGGAGTAAAACTGATATTACAAGTCTAGAACAGAAAATTAGAACATCACTGACCAAATCGCGAAAACACCATCCCAGGACATCTGTGGAACGAGTCATGTTACCGAGACATATGGGTGGGAGAGGAATTGTTGATATAAACAACCAAGTAGCTCGACAGATATATGAGCTAAGAAAGTACTTCTGTTCTGTATCGAACCATTCGATACTGCACAAGGCTGTCACAGAAGCAGATGATTCAACTCCACTACTCTTAAGTCAGGAAGAGACTCAAAATCAGGTGCGCAGTGATTTGGATAGATTCAATGCCTGGTTGTCCAAGCCACTGCACGGAAGACATCCCATTGAAGTCATCCAAACTCACGTCGACAAGCTAGCGTCGAACTTTAGGTTGATTTCTGGGCAGATGTTTCCTGAAACAGAAGGCTTTATGATGGCAATTCAGGACCAGGTTGTCCCCACGAGGAACTACCTAACGTACATTATCAGGGATGCATCTGTGTAAGATGAACATTGCAGATACGGTTGCCCAACATCGGAGACTGTTCATCATATTATATCAGGTTGTCGCGATTTTGCAGGGACAGAATATAGGAAGAGACATGATTTTGTTGCCACGATAGTTCATCAAGAACTGGCTATACACCTTCAACTGCTGAGCCAGAACAGAGTGCCGTACTATAAATATGCTCCTGAAAGTGTACTGGAAAATGACAGATTTACGTTGTACAGGGATCGTACTGTGTTGACAGACCAGTCAGCTGTGCACAACATACCTGATTTGGTTCTTGTTGACAAATGCATGAAGAACACTACCTTCATAGATGTGGCGATCACAAACAGTGGCAACAAGCTAACAAAGCATGTTGAAAAGCTGTCAAAATACACAGAGCTTTCAGAACTGATAAGGAAGCAATGGCACATGGCACAAGTCAGGACAGTTCCTATTATCATCTCCAGCACTGGCGTGATTCCCAACAACTTAAAGGAATCGCTCACTGAGTTGAAATTAGACCCTGGCCTTTTCAAATTGATGCAGAAAACTGTCATACTTTCTACGTGTCACGTAGTAAGGCTGTTCTTGGGCAATCAGGCCTGAAGGAGTGGGGGAAAAGCGTGAAGCAACTAGCTTACTGAATGCAGTCACCAAGAATTTGCTCCTTATGATATGTACGGTATCTGGAATTGTAAATGTTTTCTTTCCAGCAAATATGCTGAGAATGTGTAAGCGCATGCGCAAAATAAATAGTAATAATAATAACGGCATGCAACCTGACTAAAGACATCTACAATAAGAGATCGATATCCGTCAACGCCAAAATTAGACATTACTGCTCTGTTATTCGACCAGAGGCTCTGTATGCGGCTGAGACTCTAATAATGAACATGAAAGGTCTAATGGAAAAACTAGAGACTAAAGAAAGGAAGATTTTGAGGAAAATCCTGGGTCCCATCAAAGAAAACAGCGAGTACAGAAGGCGTCACAACCACGAATTATACAAGCACGTGGGGAAGATCAGTGACACGATTCGAAAAAGAAGGATTGCCTTTTAAAGCCACGTGACACGAATGAGCCCAGGCAGGATATCAAAACGGATATTGACGTACTTTCAAGATAAGAAAACCAAAGGGGCATGGTTTACGGACGTTGAGAAATATCTACGTGAAATGGAAATTTCCCCTAAAGATATCCAGGAGCGTGTTCCACTTCAGAAAAAATTATGTACACACAAAGGTTTCCAGGAAAAGCCGAAGCTGAAGACAGGGAAGGCGTGGTCCCAAGAGAGAAAAGAACAACACCGGAGACGAATGCGGGAACACTGGGTGGTAGTTAGAGCTCGGAAGAAGAGATAGTTGAACTGACGTGGTCCCTAGTTGGCCGAATCGAAGAGAGAATAATAATAATAATAATAGTGATAATAATAACAACCTGTTCCTGTGCTGAAATACTGAACATGATCTTATATTGTAACGTAATAATTGGGTAACCATATGTGTTAATAAGTCATGCGACAATGACCTTCTCAGTCCGTTGGAGAAATGTGCCTGTTCACTGATATGAACATACCGGGCTCTAGGCTATCCAACGGCTGTTAATTTCACTTCATTTGATTATTTTATTACATCCTCCCTACCTCTAACAGCAAGTTTTCAACTTAGCTTTATTCACATGATCTACGAGGACGATTTAAATAACGAACATTGGTGGGGAAAATTGTTCTATTCTCTCATTTAAATTTGTATTTTCCAAATTACTTCCTGTTCAAAACCATGGATGGATACTATTTGTGACAACTATTAGAATTTTAATAGCTCAGTAGTTACCCCATATAATAATAATAATAATAATAATAATAATAATAATAATAATAATAATAATAATATGACACATCAAGAATGAACAAAATGGAAGTGGCCTACCACTTAACGAAAGGAATGTACAACAAGCGAACAGTGTCCCGCAATGTCAAACTAAGACACTATCGTACAGTTATCCGACCTGAGGCGCTGTACGCAGCAGAATGTCTGGCAAGGAATAGGAAGGGTCTGGTTGAGAAATTGGAAGCCAAGGAATGGAAGATCCTGAGGAAGATCTTAGGGCTGTTAAGAGACGATGGTGAATACAGGAGACGGCATAACAATGAGCTGTACCATTATGTGGAAAGGATATCTCAAGTAATTCGGAAGATAATACTATCTTTCTATGACCACTTAACTCGTATGAAACCCAACAGAATCGCCAATTGGATATTTACCTATTTTCTTAACAAGAAAACCAAGGGTCTCTGCTTTTGTGAGGTAGACAAGGATTTGCAAGAAGTAGGGATCACCCACGCAGACATTAAGGAACGAGATCTTTTGAAGGAAAAGCTTGGAGCACACCACAAATTCCAAGAAAAAGCGAAATTAAAAGCCGGCAAGAAGTGGTCTGATGAAAGAAAGGAGTTTCACAGGCAGCGAATGCGTGAACACTGGGCTAAGATCAAGGCCCAAAGACGGAAGCTGTTGAAATGACGTGGTCCATAGCTGGCCTAAACGAAGAAAGAAGAAAGAAGAATATGACACGTTGTGTATTTCCGTATATAGTGGTGTATTCTTTGGAATACACGGTAAGATAGAGTAAGCTTTTGCTTCTCTTTGCTATAGTTCATTCTTTCTTTTTTCTCAAACACCAACAGTGATCTTCCGTTTTCTCATTGTTGGTCATGTCTCTTATGTTACCTGTGAGTCTGTTCTAGAGATATATCTTCCATGACCCACCTAGCGTCATCTAGCAGCGAATCTCTGAAGTTCCTCAATTCTTCCCTGTACAAGAGGACTTCCTTATCAATCTGGCCACCAGATCTCGTCCCCATCGCCAGCTATCATCTCCGTGATCAAGAGAACTTCGTCTACTTTTTCACCCTCCAGGCTGCGCTAGTGTTGCCTGCTATCAACTCTTTGAAGATCATTTCATCAAGAGAAATTAACGTTTCAATGTTGGTTATTCTTATATGTATTCCTTTTGTCTCCTACCCCCACTATTTTCCCTACCCTGGTCCCTCCGTGCTTCGCTGAGCGTGTCTCACTTGTACGTCGGAAGTCGACCTAATCAGTTAGAGCTCCACTAAAGCTCGCCTCCTCAACTCGAGAGGCAAACTTTTAAATTCTACGCCATGTTAGAATTTTAGTATCAACCATCAAAGGGAACATCACCTTCACCATGAAGCAAAGCTAAGTACTACTTCTACGTTCTTCAACTTATTTTAATTGATCTTGAATAGCTACATGCCTTTTAATGATCATTTTATAGGCAGTGTGAGATTTCTATATTTGGGGCAATAATCATCCTTCACGGGATTTTCTATGTTGGGCTTTTGTCTACCTAAGCCAATCTTAACAAGAAGCAGCATTTCTTATGCTCATTAAATAAGAGATTTTCTCACAACGTGGGATACCATTAAATTACCCACTGTCTATAAAATACTTAGCTCGTTCCACCGCTGGACTAACTTTTGCTCTCTTCTTCAGTCATGATTGCTCTGGAACCTTCCAGAATATGCACTCTATCTACCGGTTGTACTGTCGTGTATTTTCCACTCACATGTGGGAATACTTTTTCAAACTAAGGAATCTTCCTTATGAACTACTAATTAATATCTAATTTTTCTTCCTCCGTTGGGATTTTCTCTGGCGCATTCAACTCTAATCTACAACTTTCTCAAGCAATAGACTCTCGCATATCTAGTGTAACTAGATATTTTCCATCATTGCAATAACTTTCTTTGCCATAAACTTTTTGTGCTACTACAGTGAACTTTTCATCTATTTCAACAGACTATAGTGAAATCAGTGCTTGTTCAACCTTTCATCCGCGTCACGTTCGTCCGAATACTATAAATACGGCCATGAACACTTTTCCTCAATCCCATTTGATCTCTCCCAAACCCCTAACTAACAAACCAAAATAATAAAATTGTTACTTTAGGTCTTTTTTCAATGAGGTGTCACTCTCAATAAGTGCCCTCCCTCTCTTGCTTTATGTACCACGAATTAATGTCTGTAAAACTTCGTGTCTAGTACACGCCTTAAATTATATTGTTTCTCCCTTCTAATTAGGGAATACAATTCTTTCAACTCATAAGTGAGTTATCTCTAGGTTTCACGAAAGGGAAACTTGTCCCATTTGTCTCGTGATCCCTACTTAAACATAGGAATTCTAGAAACTTCCTTTCGATTGTTCTCTTCAGGTTTCACAATAAGTGACCTGCCCTATTTGCATAATCTTCTATGTATAATCATTAAAAGTAATTCAGCATTAATACAAGAAGTTATAGAAACTTCTATTTTATTCTTCCTGCTTTTTGTTGTTGTTACTTTCGAAGTTGTTACTCTTTCTAAGATGTTTACCTAGAAATTCTTAAAGTACACACCGTGTACTTGATTTATTGTCTAACTTTAATTACGTTAGTTATCTTTAAATTTTTCATTTATTTATCGTCGTCATTTCAAATTCTTAGGAAGATTTTAGTACTTATAAAAGGTTTAAAACCGAAAGAATTGTTAATTGCCTGGCGCAAGCTTTAGATGTTTTCGGAGGTCTGCGACCCCAATTGTTACAAAACTATTACCCAACGTTGTTAAATAAATTCAAAATTTCTTTTTGGCTTTATCATTTCTCTAACATAACGGTTAGGCAAGATCCTGTCTTCCTTGACTCTTCCCACTTAATGCAAATAAATCTATTGATAGGGCTTTCACCACTTGTTGCATTTGAGCAAGAACTCTTAGTTGATAACTTAGTAAAGTCTCTCTTAGCTTTAATAGCTAATTCTAACTGGCCAGTAAGGCAAGCATAGCTCGCTACGCCAGCTTCCTGCTTGTGGAGATTCTCTCCAACACTTATGGTTGGTTTTTCAAAATATAAGTGTTTCTCAATGTCTAAACTTTTAGTCGGTGCCTTGCTGGGTAAAAACTTAGCCATTTCTAAATGCAACTATTGGTATACTCATCAAAATTATTCCCAAAGGTATAATTGCTTTATCTCTATCCTTCTTGGAAGCATTTGGTCGCTCTTTAGAAATTATACAATTTCGAAAACTAAAAATATCGAAACCGATTCAAATTATTGGCATTCTTCAAATTGCTTGTTTAAAAACAAACTCCTCTGAACAGATACACAATAAATCTGTTTCTCTTTGACTTGCCACACCATCACCCTTCCCCATAGTAGGCATATGTATGCTTGAGAGGGAATACACTAAAGCAGCTTTCTCGAGAACAACCCAAGTTCCAGCTGCGTTTCTTGTTAGCTTTGCCCAGGTCCCTACCCACTTTAGGTATCGGAGAGCGAATTTGCAGTGGCAGCTGCCTTTGAGTACATTTAAAGTTAAACTTATAATTTCTTTTGGACTCTCGTCTTATTTCTCCATCCTTTTTCTCCAGTCCGAAACCCACTTCCTTTTCTTTATCATCTTCCCTTGGGGGTTAGGTTATTCCCAAACTAATAATCTACCCATATAGCGGGAACTTTTGGCACAGACACCGTTTAGAAAATATATAGTTTCGTTCTGATGTATTCATTCATGGGCGTACACAAATAACGAATCTTCTTTTCTTCTTCTACTTCCTGGCATTGTTCCCAATTATGTTTTGGGGTCCGCCACTCTGCACCTCGCTCTCCATTTGTTGCGGTTTGCTGCATCTGTAGGACGAAGACCTACGATACGCATATCATCGTGTAGGGTATCCATACATCGCCTTTTTGGTCGTCCTGGAGGTCTTTGTCCATCAGGCTCGAGAGCAAGTGACTTGCTTACAATGGACTCTGTATTTGCTCGGGCTACATGCCCGTACCAACGCAACCGAGTCTCCCTCATTTTGGCTGGAATAGGGGCAATCCCAAGAGTATTGCGGACGTCTTCGTTCTTAATATGATCCAGCCGTATAATTCCCAACGACCATCGTAGCATCCGCATCTCCATTGAGTGCAAGGCTTGTTCATGTTTCTTTGTATTAGGCCAGCATTCAGCTCCATACACAGCAACAGGGCGGACGACTGATTGATAGAGCTTATTTTTGAGGTGCAAAGGGATCTTAAGGTCACAGAGAACGCCTGTGACCTGGCGCCACTTCATCCATGCAGCATTCACTCTTGCACGAGCATCCGAGACTGTGTCTCCATCAGGTCTAAGAACGGAGCCAAGGTATCGGAAATGTGAAGCCTTTGGTAGTGGGGTGCCATCTACTATGATGGTCCCATTTGTCTGGGAACCATATTCAAGGTACTTCAGTCTTAGTGAGGTTGAGCCGTAGTTCAAAATCACAGAGCCTTGCATTCCAGAGGTTGACCAAGTGCTCTAGACCATTACGGTTCTCGCTTGCAAGCACGAAATCTTCGGCGTTCAGTAATGTCCTTGGTGGTTGCCTCTGCAAATCGGCAGTCACTGTATCCATGCATAGGAAAAACAAGAGTGGAGATAGTGCAGATCTCTGGTGAACCCCAACTCGAATATCGAACTGTTTGGTGAGGCCAGCAGCACTGCGTACAGAGCTAGTTGTATTATTGTAGAGGAGTTGGACGCAACGCACATACGCTTCTGGTACGCCATGAGATCGAAGAGTATACCATATAAGCTATTTGATTATATTGCCGCTATGATCTCTTCTAGAACGTGAAATGCAGTCCTATTGGTCCTTGTACTCAATTTTCCATACAAACTGCCGTGAAAAATAGCACCTGTTAAATTTATGAAAGCTATAATGGAAGGCAGAACCTAGCATAGAAAATATAAATCACACGGTGCTAGACTCGTCTATAACAGCGTGTATACCCATACAGGTAAAAGCTTCCATGCCAACGAGTGTCGTGTGATACGAGATGTATTGAAGACCCAGTTAACTCAAACGTTAATCAGAGAAATTTCTCTTACTAAGAGAATTAATTCAATTAATTATAAAATGTGTAAATAGGAGGCTAAAACACCGAATTTACATGCCCCAAAATGTTTGTAATTTTATTTAAGGGCGTCATCACGAGGATGGGGACTTGCATCATTATTAAGAGAAATTTCTCTGATTAACGTTTGAGTTAACTGGGTCTTCAGTACATCCCGTATCACAAAAGGAGGATACAGTTCTTTTGACACTTGGAGAGGTTGAACAGTGCCAGATTGACGAAGAAGATTTTTGAATTCTTCAGGAAGAGGAAGATGGAGCCGAAATTGTTTCGGGAAGAGAAATTGGGCTTGGGTCGGATGAGGGTGAAAGAAGAAGATATAATGGACAGAGAGCGATTTAGACGGCTGGTTAAGGAGTTTACTGGTTACCATGAGACAGGGGAGTTGTCAGTGAGGAGAGGAAGATCTCACACGGGGGAACAAAGAAGGAGGTAGGGGAGAGGATGAAGCAGAGAGTGAAGACAAAAAATCATGTAAAAAGAGACGAGTCTGTCTGAAAGACTGGACTTAATATAATTTTAAATGCTACAAATGCTAAAAAATGCTAGAAAGGCTAGAAGCTTCTCGCTTCACTCGAAGCTAAAAACTCTTGACATGTCAGATGGTCAAGAAACAATCAGAACGCTAGAAAGTTACCAGTCATGAGGGAGCTGGAGCACGCGGTGAAAGGAGGGAGCTGGCAGGATGACGTCACGCTCGCCGTGTCGTTGCCGTCTCGTTACGCCAGAGCTCACCAGTGAACTCAGTACACATGCACTAAACGGTACTATGACGTCACACACCTCAGTGCATTCACGGTACATTTCGTGACGTCACCGTAAGGTAACAGCGAAGTCGACTAGACCATTTAAAGTGATAAAACAGTCAAACGTGGGCCATAGTCGGCCGTAACGTAACGACAAAGTCGACTAGACCATTTAAAGTGATAAAACAGTCAAACGTGGGCCATAGTCGGCCGTAACGTAACGACGAAGTCGACTAGACCATTTAAAGTGATAAAACAGTCAAACGTGGGCCGTAGTCGGCCGTAACGTAACGACGAAGTCGACTAGACCATTTAAAGTGATAAAACAGTCAAACGTGGGCCATAGTCGGCCGTAACGTAACAACGAAGTCGACTAGAACATTTAAAGTGATAAAACAGTCAAACGTGGGCCGTAGTCGGCCGTAACGTAACAACGAAGTCGACTAGACCATTTAAAGTGATAAAACAGTCAAACGTGGGCCATAGTCGGCCGTAACGTAACGACAAAGTCGACTAGACCATTTAAAGTGATAAAACAGTCAAACGAGGGCCATAGTCGGCCGTAACGTAACGACGAAGTCGACTAGACCATTTAAAGTGATAAAACAGTCAAACGAGGGCCATAGTCGGCCGTAACGTAACGACGAAGTCGACTAGATCATTTAAAGTGATAAAACAGTCAAACGTGGGCCATAGTCGACCGTAACGTAACGACGAAGTCGACTAGACCATTTAAAGTGATAAAACAGTCAAACGTACCATTTAAAGTGATAAAACAGTCAAACGTGGGCCGTAGTCGGCCGTAACGTAACGACGAAGTCGACTAGAACATTTAAAGTGATAAAACAGTCAAACGTGGGCCGTAGTCGGCCGTAACGTAACGACGAAGTCGACTAGACCATTTAAAGTGATAAAACAGTCAAACGTGGGCCGTAGTCGGCCGTAACGTAACGACGAAGTCGACTAGACCATTTAAAGTGATAAAACAGTCAAACGAGGGCCGTAGTCGGCCGTAACGTAACGACGAAGTCGACTAGACCATTTAAAGTGATAAAACAGTCAAACGTGGGCCGTAGTCGGCCGTAACGTAACAACGAAGTCGACTAGAACATTTAAAGTGATAAAACAGTCAAACGTGGGCCATAGTCGGCCGTAACGTAACAACGAAGTCGACTAGACCATTTAAAGTGATAAAACAGTCAAACGTGGGCCGTAGTCGGCCGTAACGTAACAACGAAGTCGACTAGACCATTTAAAGTGATAAAACAGTCAAACGTGGGCCGTAGTCGGCCGTAACGTAACGACGAAGTCGACTAGAACATTTAAAGTGATAAAACAGTCAAACGTGGGCCGTAGTCGGCCGTAACGTAACGACGAAGTCGACTAGACCATTTAAAGTGATAAAACAGTCAAACGTGGGCCGTAGTCGGCCGTAACGTAACGACGAAGTCGACTAGACCATTTAAAGTGATAAAACAGTCAAACGTGGGCCGTAGTCGGCCGTAACGTAACAACGAAGTCGACTAGACCATTTAAAGTGATAAAACAGTCAAACGTGGGCCATAGTCGGCCGTAACGTAACGACGAAGTCGACTAGACCATTTAAAGTGATAAAACAGTCAAGCGTGGGCCATAGTCGGCCGTAACGTAACAACGAAGTCGACTAGACCATTTAAAGTGATAAAACAGTCAAACGTGGGCCGTAGTCGGCCGTAACGTAACAACGAAGTCGACTAGACCATTTAAAGTGATAAAACAGTCAAACGTGGGCCATAGTCGGCCGTAACGTAACAACGAAGTCGACTAGACCATTTAAAGTGATAAAACAGTCAAACGTGGGCCGTAGTCGGCCGTAACGTAACGACGAAGTCGACTAGACCATTTAAAGTGATAAAACAGTCAAACGAGGGCCATAGTCGGCCGTAACGTAACGACAAAGTCGACTAGACCATTTAAAGTGATAAAACAGTCAAACGTGGGCCGTAGTCGGCCGTAACGTAACAACGAAGTCGACTAGACCATTTAAAGTGATAAAACAGTCAAACGTGGGCCGTAGTCGGCCGTAACGTAACGACAAAGTCGACTAGACCATTTAAAGTGATAAAACAGTCAAACGTGGGCCGTAGTCGGCCGTAACGTAACAACGAAGTCGACTAGACCATTTAAAGTGATAAAACAGTCAAACGTGGGCCATAGTCGGCCGTAACGTAACGACGAAGTCGACTAGACCATTTAAAGTGATAAAACAGTCAAACGTGGGCCATAGTCGGCCGTAACGTAACGACAAAGTCGACTAGACCATTTAAAGTGATAAAACAGTCAAACGAGGGCCGTAGTCGGCCGTAACGTAACGACGAAGTCGACTAGAACATTTAAAGTGATAAAACAGTCAAACGTGGGCCGTAGTCGGCCGTAACGTAACAACGAAGTCGACTAGAACATTTAAAGTGATAAAACAGTCAAACGTGGGCCGTAGTCGGCCGTAACGTAACAACGAAGTCGACTAGACCATTTAAAGTGATAAAACAGTCAAACGTGGGCCATAGTCGGCCGTAACGTAACGACGAAGTCGACTAGACCATTTAAAGTGATAAAACAGTCAAACGTGGGCCATAGTCGGCCGTAACGTAACGACAAAGTCGACTAGACCATTTAAAGTGATAAAACAGTCAAACGAGGGCCGTAGTCGGCCGTAACGTAACGACGAAGTCGACTAGAACATTTAAAGTGATAAAACAGTCAAACGTGGGCCGTAGTCGGCCGTAACGTAACAACGAAGTCGACTAGAACATTTAAAGTGATAAAACAGTCAAACGTGGGCCGTAGTCGGCCGTAACGTAACAACGAAGTCGACTAGACCATTTAAAGTGATAAAACAGTCAAACGTGGGCCGTAGTCGGCCGTAACGTAACAACGAAGTCGACTAGACCATTTAAAGTGATAAAACAGTCAGACGTGGGCCATAGTCGGCCGTAACGTAACAACGAAGTCGACTAGAACATTTAAAGTGATAAAACAGTCAAACGTGGGCCATAGT
Organism: Meconema thalassinum; assembly: GCA_946902985.2. Classification (NCBI taxonomy): domain Eukaryota; kingdom Metazoa; phylum Arthropoda; class Insecta; order Orthoptera; family Tettigoniidae; genus Meconema; species Meconema thalassinum. The sequence continues at coordinate 671,016,667 of OX336391.1, forward strand.
CGGCCGTAACGTAACAACGAAGTCGACTAGACCATTTAAAGTGATAAAACAGTCAAACGTGGGCCGTAGTCGGCCGTAACGTAACAACGAAGTCGACTAGAACATTTAAAGTGATAAAACAGTCAAACGAGGGCCGTAGTCGGCCGTAACGTAACGACGAAGTCGACTAGACCATTTAAAGTGATAAAACAGTCAAACGAGGGCCGTAGTCGGCCGTAACGTAACAACGAAGTCGACTAGAACATTTAAAGTGATAAAACAGTCAAACGTGGGCCATAGTCGGCCGTAACGTAACGACGAAGTCGACTAGAACATTTAAAGTGATAAAACAGTCAAACGAAGGCCGTAGTCCGCCGTAACGTAACGACGAAGTCGACTAGAACATTTAAAGTGATAAAACAGTCAAACGAGGGCCGTAGTCGGCCGTAACGTAACAACGAAGTCGACTAGAACATTTAAAGTGATAAAACAGTCAAACGTGGGCCGTAGTAGGCCGTAACGTAACGACGAAGTCGACTAGACCATTTAAAGTGATAAAACAGTCAAACGTGGGCCATAGTCGGCCGTAACGTAACGACGAAGTCGACTAGAACATTTAAAGTGATAAAACAGTCAAACGGGGGCCATAGTCGGCCGTAACGTAACAACGAAGTCGACTAGAACATTTAAAGTGATAAAACAGTCAAACGTGGGCCGTAGTCGGCCGTAACGTAACAACGAAGTCGACTAGACCATTTAAAGTGATAAAACAGTCAAACGTGGGCCGTAGTCGGCCGTAACGTAACGACGAAGTCGACTAGACCATTTAAAGTGATAAAACAGTCAAACGAGGGCCGTAGTCGGCCGTAACGTAACGACGAAGTCGACTAGACCATTTAAAGTGATAAAACAGTCAAACGTGGGCCATAGTCGGCCGTAACGTAACGACGAAGTCGACTAGAACATTTAAAGTGATAAAACAGTCAAACGTGGGCCGTAGTCGGCCGTAACGTAACAACGAAGTCGACTAGACCATTTAAAGTGATAAAACAGTCAAACGTGGGCCATAGTCGGCCGTAACGTAACGACGAAGTCGACTAGACCATTTAAAGTGATAAAACAGTCAAACGAGGGCCGTAGTCGGCCGTAACGTAACGACGAAGTCGACTAGACCATTTAAAGTGATAAAACAGTCAAACGTGGGCCGTAGTCGGCCGTAACGTAACAACGAAGTCGACTAGACCATTTAAAGTGATAAAACAGTCAAACGTGGGCCATAGTCGGCCGTAACGTAACGACGAAGTCGAGTAGACCATTTAAAGTGATAAAACAGTCAAACGAGGGCCGTAGTCGGCCGTAACGTAACGACGAAGTCGACTAGACCATTTAAAGTGATAAAACAGTCAAACGTGGGCCATAGTCGGCCGTAACGTAACGACGAAGTCGACTAGACCATTTAAAGTGATAAAACAGTCAAACGTGGGCCATAGTCGGCCGTAACGTAACAACGAAGTCGACTAGAACATTTAAAGTGATAAAACAGTCAAACGTGGGCCGTAGTCGGCCGTAACGTAACGACGAAGTCGACTAGACCATTTAAAGTGATAAAACAGTCAAACGTGGCCATAGTCGGCCGTAACGTAACGACGAAGTCGACTAGACCAATCAAAGTGATAAAACAGTCAAACGTGGGCCATAGTCGGCCGTAACGTAACAACGAAGTCGACTAGACCATTTAAAGTGATAAAACAGTCAAACGTGGGCCGTAGTCGGCCGTAACGTAACAACGAAGTCGACTAGACCATTTAAAGTGATAAAACAGTCAAACGTGGGCCGTAGTCGGCCGTAACGTAACGACGAAGTCGACTAGACCATTTAAAGTGATAAAACAGTCAAACGAGGGCCATAGTCGGCCGTAACGTAACGACAAAGTCGACTAGACCATTTAAAGTGATAAAACAGTCAAACGTGGGCCATAGTCGGCCGTAACGTAACGACGAAGTCGACTAGACCATTTAAAGTGATAAAACAGTCAAACGAGGGCCGTAGTCGGCCGTAACGTAACGACGAAGTCGACTAGACCATTTAAAGTGATAAAACAGTCAAACGTGGGCCGTAGTCGGCCGTAACGTAACAACGAAGTCGACTAGAACATTTACAGTGATAAAACAGTCAAACGTGGGCCATAGTCGGCCGTAACGTAACGACGAAGTCGACTAGACCATTTAAAGTGATAAAACACTCAAACGTGGGCCGTAGTCGGCCGTAACGTAACGACGAAGTCGACTAGACCATTTAAAGTGATAAAACATTCAAACGTGGGCCGTAGTCGGCCGTAACGTAACAACGAAGTCGACTAGACCATTTAAAGTGATAAAACAGTCAGACGTGGGCCGTAGTCGGCCGTAACGTAACAACAAAGTCGACTAGACCATTTAAAGTGATAAAACAGTCAAACGTGGGCCGTAGTCGGCCGTAACGTAACGACGAAGTCGACTAGACCATTTAAAGTGATAAAACAGTCAAACGTGGGCCGTAGCGAATCCCTATACTGCATATATAAAATTGTACTTTTGTCCGTCTGTCTGTTCCTCCATCAATTGAAAACGACTTAGCGGATTTCGTTCAACATTTGCAAATGGCTATAAGAACATCACGGAATCACTTTAGAATAAACATTCAACAATACATGCAATGCGCTTAAGGGGACCAAGGGGTGCCCCATTATATTTATATTCGATTTACTCGTGTGACATGCCGTACGAAAGGTCATTTATGTTCGACGGTGTCGAAATGTAAACATTATGTGTGAGAAAACTGTATCATAATGAGGCTCATTATAGCACTATTTTTCATTATGAAACAGTTTCTCCCGCCAATCAGAGCTCAAGAAACAGTTGTGTGACAAATTAGGTAAGGATACCTCCACGCATGCGCTCAAAATCCAACCTATTTCTGAGTTGGCAAGCAAAGTGAATGGTCTCTGCTTTCGGAGTGCCTTGACACACGCATGCGCTCTGTTCAGTCAGCAAAGCCAGCGCGCCCTGTTCACTAACTGAATTAACTGAATCCCACAGATATTTATGAATATTTATGTTAAAACATAATTATAATAAAGTTATAATTATCGTCAAACATAAACAGTCGTATGCAACTCGCCTATACAGTAAGATTATTCTACCTACTTCCTGCAACGATTTTTTTTTCAATTAATTATAAAAGTTGTAAATAGGAGGCTAAAACACTGAATTTACATGCCCCAAAAGGTTTGTAATTTTATTTAAGGGCGTCATCACGTGGAAGGGGACTTGCATCATCGGTAAGGCATCATTAGTTTACAGTATGGGCTGAAGAAATAGTAATTTTCTTGCTTTAATCCATACTTTATATGATTCTATTTTTGTTTTAGGGTCTTTCGTTTTATACTACCTGTGTTACGTTTCGTGTACGAGTGTTTCAAAATTGATTTCATCTCAAGAAGGCGAGTTTTGGTAGCTATAGCTTCAGATATGACTTGTCACTAATCAATTGATTTTCGTCCGATTTTTCATCACATAGAACCTGGGTCCTTTTGGTGAATGGTTATCACCTCCAGATTTGGTCATATGGGTGATATGGTGTTCTGAATGGAGTCAGTTTGTCTCGCGACCACACGGTGTATCTGCACTCGTATGAATGGTTGCTATTTTAGTATAGGTGGACATATAGATTCTTAGATGATTTAGCATGTATTTTCTTTTTGGTATTCGTTATTTCCCTGATCAAATGCATAATTTTATTATGAAGCTGGGATTCTTAGCGTTTATGTGCAGACTACCATTCATCATCATCATCATCATCATTAGTCGTTTTACTCACTGCCGAGTGTCGTGACCTCATTTCTTCACATCATTAGTAACTACACCCTTGACGAGACGTTTCCATCATAAGCGATCTTCAGCCCTACCAGTATCCTCTTGAAATGTTGATGTTCGACAAATAACGCAAGGTTATTACAATTAAGAATGAGAAATTCATTGTCCCTTAAAACGTAATAGTTACGAAGGTGGATCAAAAAGTTAGTTGCACTAACGCGCTGCAGCAGCGCGATGTGTGTCCCAAACGTGGACAGCGGAGAAAGGGACAGACACTGCCCATGCGTCTGTTAGGCAGGTCGCTGTGGTGTCTCGTCTTGTAAGGTGTGAATAGCGACCAAATGCAATGGAGCGTCGACTGGACGTTCACTCCAAATATGAGGGGTGTGCGACAATACGAACCCTTTGGGCCAAAAGGAAGAATTGCATGGACAATCATCTTGAAATTAGTGCTGTGTATGGGGAGCGGGCCATTTCCCGGCAAGGGATCGTAAAGTGGTGTCAGCAATTCGAGGCCGGACGCACGAATATCACGGACGAATATCGAGAGGGCAGGCCCGCAACGTCCAGGACCCGTGCAAATGTCAACAGTGTGAATGCGATCATTAGACAGAACCGGCGCATTCAAATGAGAGAAATCGCGCCGCTGCACGTGGAATTCATGCCGAAAGGAACGACGATCAACGCGGCGTCGTATTGGCAAACGTTGCACCGGTCGCGTAAAGCGATTAAAGAGAAGCGCCGGGGGAAATTGAGCGCCGGTGTGATTTTGTTGCACGATAACGCAACACCTCACAAGGCCCGCCAAACGAGCGAACTGCTGCAGTGTTTCAAGTGGGAGGTCTCGCAACGTCCACCCTACAGTCCCGACCTAGCGCCATGTGACTTTCATCTGTTCGGTAATCTCAAAACGGAGCTCAGTGGTCGACGTTTCCAGACCGATGAGGAGGTGAAGGCCGCTGTCTCCGTGTGGTTGCAGAACGCTGGAGGATCTTTCTATGCATCCGGAATCGATAAGTTGATTGTGCGTCCGCAGAAATGTTTGGAGTCTCTTGGAAACTATGTGGAAAAGTGACGTTACATTGTATGTCGTTATAGATGTGTTGCTGTTGTATAGGTGGTGTAATAAATGGCCATAACTGGGAAGTGCAACTTATTTTTTGATCTGCCCTCGTAGATTTAATAATGCATACAATGATTAAAATAGGGTCCTTAAATATTCAGTTATATTAGCGAAATTCCAGGCATAATCTATAAGCTACAAAAAGTATAGAGCCGTCGTACTCACCTATTTAACAACTTGAACACAATTTTTCTATCAAATAAAAAGCACGCTCATGGTCTTTGCTCATTATAACAACGACCGTCCTCCGGGTTGCACACAATACGACAATGTGAGCAAAGGTACAATCTCTTAATATCCAATTTTAATTCCTAGCAACGCCGGGAATTACAGCTAGTAAATATATAAAATCCTAATTTGACGACAAATGGGTGTGGTAGCTAGGCGACCAAAGAGCTCACTGATATTGAGCCAGTCATTACGCTAGTAGGAGCTGTCACAAGAGATTATTATTCTGGATAGGAAGTAGCAGCAATCATAACTCACCGCCTCCATTATTATTTATAATCTTACTTGTCATTAATTATGAACAGGAAACGGGCCATCAACATATAACATATTGGGTGACTTCAAGCATAGGCCTTCCTTTTGTAAGCAATTACCATCTTTTAAGTGAAATTCGACTCCCCGTAAACAGGAACTTAGTCTAGACACTGAGGCTGTTATCTTCTCTAACAGCCTCTATTCTCATTCCATGTAGTCGTGATAAATACATAGGGCTACCCTGTACTTCCGATGTTCCACTCAGAAGAGATAATTGTTTAGTACCATCCATCTTCTAAGCTCTCAAGAGTACGCCGTGCATTTATTGAATGTTTCAACGACTTTCCCAAGACACTGTGAGTCGCCTAAAGCACAAGAGTTATCCATAGCAAACAGAGAATGATTTACAATTGAAATACTCAGAGCACTTGGAGTGCATCGACAGCATTTCAAAACAAGATGTTCAGGAAAGAACATAAAGCCTACTTTCTCCTAAATGTAAGGGTATAGTTATAACCCTTTGTCCTTATCACCTCCTATTTCCTTCCTATTCGTAGTGCAACAGTGTGACATACTGAATTTGAACAGCGGCCTTCAAACCATCTCTACTTACAATTAGTATAAAACAAAGTCCCCGATTCTTGGATGTTACGGGTAAACTATAGAACCACTGGATGGATTTTGATGTGGTTTTCACCATTCTGTAAAGGATATCTCGAGGATGATTTCTGTAGAAAATAATTTATTTATGATGAAAGGAAGCCGAGCAGTAAAGATTTCAGTAGAAAAGTCGAAAGAAAAACTGTCTGTATACTATGAGTGTATGAATTGTTCAGCATGAAAAGTTCTACAAAAAACCGGGAGAGCATATCTCTATCTTCAATACATCGCCTACTATAAGTGTTTTTACGTTTTCATTACTTCCAACAATCTCCATTCAGTTATTTAGGCGACAGTTTACGAGTTAGCTAGGGGCGAGTCTCTCACCCCAGTACAGCTTAGCTAGCGGACGAGCTTATTGCCCCAGATACAGCCAGCAGCGGACTGTCGAGTCGTGTTGAGTTTTAACTTTAGTGAAGAGTCGTTGTGTTTGGAGTTTACCTGGAAGTGCAACTCAGCTTTTCTTCATTTCGCCTGTGAACTTTTCGTTCCGCAAAATTCAGAGTCAAGTTAAGATTGGACGGAAGGGGGATTTGTGTTTCATGCACCTCGCCATTCTTAAATTACATCTGACAAGAATCAGTCAGTGATTTTAACCCATCATGCCGAGACGTAAAACGGATATTGGTTGTTGTTCATTGACATTGGAAGAAAAAGCGCTTTTCACGTAATGCATTCATAACTGTTCCCGGGCGAAGCCGGGTCGGGTTGCTAGTAGTTTATAATTTACACCAACATTTTACAATTTCATCAGCAAACACTCCAAGCCACTTAGGAATTCAGTATATTAACACCGACTACTCACAATAATTGAAACTGAAGCGAACCTTCGTTGGTCTGAACGTCACTGGGAGAAACACATTTAATAAACTTACTGTACAGCTAATGTTTCATCGCGCCCAGCATAGGGGCTCTATCGGCAACAAGAGGATTTTTTATCCTACTTTTTACATTTTGCAAAAATGAGGAAAAAGTAGACTTATGAGATCGATCCGGGAAAATGTGTGTCTATCTGTCCTTCTGTCTGTCCTTCTGACTGTCTGTCTGGCCGTGTGTATGTCCCCCCCCCCCCCCCCTTATCAACTCCTAAAGGGCTGCAGCAATCGAAACTAAATTTAGTGTGAGTAAAGATGTATACCGGAATATCTCAAGCCCATATTTGAAAATAACGTCAGTGCTACCAACGGCTGAAAAAACGCACTAGAAATTTGAGCTCCATGCTGGATATCTTGGAAGGTATGCATCGGCGCTCTTCCAAAATTGGCACACATGTAGTTAATACCATTTCAAATTAATTTCCAGGAGGCCATACATTACAGTGTTGCCAAAATCATTTTAAGCCTTCTGATAGGGCCAATTTTTAAATGCATATAACTTCTACACTATCAATTGGATTTCAACCAAATTTTGTGCGTAATATGTGTACTTATACACATATATCTGAGCGTATTCTTAGGAGCCACCAGGGCTGCCAACTGTTAATAATTGCTCTCTCTATGTTTTTTATCCAACTACCAATATATCAGAAAGTATGCAAGCCGACTGCTTTTAACTATGCACACGTATAGTACCTGACATTTTAGATTAATTTGGAGTAACTTATGTACGTCAGTTCTACCAACATGTTTCTCAGCCTGCTGATAGGACCAATCTTTAAATACATGTAACTTCTATACTATCATTTGGATTTCAACCAAATTTCGTGTGTGCTATGTGTAACATAGTTTAACTGGTTTTTAGTAGATGTCACTCGTGCTGATGCTGTGGAGAACTTTGTTTTAATTAAATATATATTTTCCATTGCAAAATGCACAACATATCGCTCAATTTTATAACGTATCAGTACTTTAAAACAATAAATATAACAAAAACAAGCAAGAAAATAAAACTCTGATAGGTTTTGAACACCGGCCGGCCGGGTGAAAGACCAAAGCTCTAACCACACAGCCAAATGTGTCCACCTAGGTCAAACGTTATCAATCGATTTACATACAACGTCTTAGAAAATAATGACTTGGACTAGCCGATTTATTCACTGGAGTATAATATAATCATTATAGTTCATTTCATACAAAGTTTATATTATTTCTATCAGTGGGCTATATTGCATGCAACATAGTCAAATTAGTGAAAAATAGGCCTGAACAAGAGCTCAGCTGCCCTCTTGTCTTGCAACCCAGACGGCTCAGCTTTTTAAAGTCACTTCTGCAGTATTAATATTAAAATATAAACTTTTAATTACGAACGGGTCACGTCCTATAGAACAGTTTAAACCATTATTGGTTCGATAATCCGAACTGGTGGGACCTAAGTTATATCTTATAAAGCTTGCATAATTCACACAGCCATCATCCTGAAATGGTACGGCTGATGACCTCGTAGTTTAGGCACGAGACGCATCCCGTATGAAGGTATGTTTGTACGTAATTTGGTAAAGATCTGATGATTAGTTTGCTAGTAATTTAATGTTTAGTTTTGACCATTTGAGTGGCCGCCATTACGATTTGGCAAAGATGGCGGTAATATAAAACATGACACTGAGGTGCTCTTTGCTAGTGATACCTCTGTACCAAATTTCGTTGAATTCGGTTTTGTCGTGTTTGAATTGATGGTAGGGGGGGACAGAATACACACTGACACACACACTCATGCTGGCTGCGTTCTCGCCTGCTGTGCTCAAAGTTGCAGGATCGAATCCTGGTGCAGTCAGCTGGCATTTGAGGGTGCGCAAATGCGTGGGAGTCGTGTCAGTAGATTTACTGCCACGATATGGATCCTCTTCGGGCCAAAATTCCGTCACCCCGGCGTCTCTAAAAGCCGCATTATTTCAAAGGGACGTAAAACCAATAATACAGTATTATTATCACACACACACAGACAGACTGACAACTTTTGCCCCGTGTAGATCTCATAAAAATCCCTCTCGACACATTGATTTCATCAGGCAATGAAAGACTTATTTATTTATTTATTTATTTATTTAGCGTATGGCTTTACATATACAATATGTGCACAGATGATAATTAGTTTAGGAAAGGAAGACAAACTATACAGGGTGACCAAAAAATGTCGCACTTGGAGGTCGGCATGCGGTTCCTCGTCGAAATTCACGACAAAAGTTTATGCTAGAAAACCTGGTCCCGCCAATAGGTTTAACAGAAATGCGTGTTAAGAAACGAGGCTCTGGCAACGCTGTAAATGCATGCTGCGTGGCCAAAAACAGGTCGCAAGAACTCGGCGCTCTGCCGGAGCTTTCTCTGTACATTCCGATGCACTGCAGGATGTGACAGTGTTGCCAGATTCTCGTTTTCATACTTGTGCTTTCAAACAGCACCCGATCCGATTTTGCTATAGAAACTTTTATCTTGCAATTGGTTGAGGAATCGCATGCCGACCTCCAAGTGTGGCATTTTTTGCTCACCCTGAATATTTATATCATCATCATCTTCCTAGCGTTTGTCCCGCTTTGGAGCAGAGTCCGCTACTTTATATGCCAATCTCCATTTCTGTCGGTCAAGGATATCATGCCGACACAGATTAACTTGTCGCATGTCTTCTCTAAGGCAATCAAGCCACCTCTTCTTAGGTCGCGCACGAGGATGTTTAACATCCGGGTTGAGGCGCAAGGCAGTTTTAGGCACTGATTGTTCGTGACTGCGTATGATGTGGCCGTACCAGCGTAGACGATCCTCCCACATTTTATCCTGTATGGGCGCAACTCCCATCCTCCCTCGGACATCGCAATTTTTGATATGGTCAAGTCGCGTCAGACCAAGCACCGAACGAAGCATGAGCATCACCATAACAAGCAGGGCTTGCTCGTGTTTAAGAGAGGCCGGCCAGCATTCAGAACCGTAGAGGGCGACTGGGCACACGACGGTCTTGTAAATCTTGGCCTTAAGATAGGTGGGTATCTTGCAGTCAAAGAGGACTCCAGTTACCTCCCTCCATTTGAACCAACTGGCACTCACACGAGCTCGGGCATCAGGGAGTGTGTCACCATCTGAACGAGTCAAGGAGCCAAGATACCTGAATTGGTCGACTCTTTGAAGATCTTGACTACCTACAAGAATGGTGCCAGGCGTCGGTGACCCACACTCCATATACACGGTTTTCTGGACATTCAGCTTCAGTCCATTCTCAGCCAGCCTCGTATTCCACTCCTGCAATTTCTCTTCAAGAACGTTGCGTTCTTCTGCAGCCAATAAGACATAATCAGCATACAGAAGCGTCCATGGATGTTGCGATTGGATACCTGATATTGTTGTATCCATGCATAGAATAAACAGAAGTGGTGTCAAGGCTGATCCATGATGGACACCGACTTGAATGGGGAAAGGAGATGTGATTCCCGCGGAACATCGCACAACACTACTGCACTTACGATACAGAAGTTGTATCCAGCGGACGTATTCTTCAGGAACACAATGTGAACGGAGTGCATGCCAAACCAGTTCAAGTGGAACCCGATCAAATGCCTTCTCGAGATCTAAAAAGGCGATATGAATAGATCTGTTCTTCTCACGGTATCTCTCAATGAGGAGCCATGCTGCGTGAATAGCATCAGTTGTTTCACATCCTTTCACGAATCCACACTGGCTGCTAGTGATCTGGACAATGTCACGCAGTCGACTGTCAAGGATTCGCTCAAAGATTTTCATCGTGTGGCAGAGGAGGCGAATAGGTCTGAAGGTTCCACATTCACTGACATCGCCCTTGCCTTTCCAAATAGGCACCGTGGTACTTGTAGTCCAAATTTGAGGCACTACACCTTCTTCCAAAATCTGGTTGAACAGAGATGTCAGTAGTTCAATACCATTCTGACCAAGTAATTTCCACAGTTCGGCTGGAATGTCATCAGGACATGTAGCCTTCCCGTTCTTCATCTTTCTGACTGCCTGTGCAACCTCTGCCATAGTTATTAGCGGTACTGGTCCAAGGACATTTACCGCACTGTGGATAGGTGGATGAGGGAACTCTTCGTTACTTATTACTGAGGTCTTTCCCAACGACTCAGACTAGCAGATGGGTCTCTGAGAATTTGGTGGTCTTCATCTTTGATGTGCATAACGTGACCAATGTCTTGCGAGGGCCGATGACGTGCGTTTGAAAGCCGGAATATCTTGTTGGCTCCTTCAGGTGAGCCCAGCTGGTTGTACACATCTGCATAATGTTGGGCCTTAGCAGCTGCAACAGCTCGCTTTGCTGCAGACTTGAGGGTCTTATATTCCAGATGATCGCTGGTAAGACGCGAGGTCTGCCAAGTCTTAAATGCAAGCCGTTTCTTTTTGATCATGGTCTGCACATCCTCATTCCACCACCATACTTGTTTGTCAAGAAAACGCCTCCCATGTTTCGATTTTCCCAACGTCTCTGCTGCAACCGAGTGAAGGCAGTCGACTATCCTAGTCCAGCTGATCTGTATTGGTTGGCTTGGGTCGAACGTGAGTGAACCAAGGGCATTCACCAATTCGTTCCTATGGTCCGGTAGGTTCCACCACTTAATGCGTTCAGGTCCCGTTGTTCGAGGTCTTTTCGAGGGTACGGTGTCAAACTTGAGATCTAGTACAAGGAGGCGGTGTTGGGGAGCGATGTCATCGGCGGGATGACTTTGACATTTGTTACCAACTTGAAATCATTCCGCCTGAGAAGCCAGTAGTCGATTTGAGATGTTCGACCACCGCTGTGATAGGTGATCAGGTGAGTTGGCCGTTTCTTAAAATAGGTGTTAGCCACAACAAGATCGTGTGCTTCTGCGCATTCAAGGATGCGACATCCCTCTTCATTCCTGGTCCCGAAACCTCGCCCACCATGGCAATGAGGATAGCCATCTCTTTCTGACCCAACATGACCATTGAGATCTACGCCAATGAACACATATTCATCCTCTGCGAATGAACGAAGATGAGCATCAACACTGCCCCAAAATGCATCTTTCTCATCCCCTGAGCAACGCACATTTTGCTCATCCCTTGGCGTAAGAGTGGATCATGTTAAAATTATTTCAGTCAAAATGTTTAGGTAGTTTTTAGAGGACTATTAACCAATTTACTCTGATTTGATATTGTACCTATTAAGGATGGTATGATTTCTTCTCTCAAAACTACATTTTCCCAGTCCTTTGGGCAATGGTTGGCGCTATCAAGAAACATTACTGAGATAAGCTTTTGGTCCTTATTCGAAGAAGAGTACGAAATTTAAATGGATTCGATATTTCCACATACTAAGAAATTTATTGCGATATTTCCCTTTTTTGAAATAGGTCCCCCTTGGTCCGATTTTGCCCATTAACGAATTTGGCCGAGATTCTAAATAGTTTCATGTTATTTATAAGTTTGATAAGTGGTTGGTGCAAAATGACGGTAATTATCGTGTCCACTAGAAAGTATTTGGTTGGATAGACACAGTAGATGTATATAAATCGTGAACGATTGATCTGGTGGTGGTTTTGGGGTCTTGGAGATGTGAAACGCGAATATACGAGAGCTGTTTTTTAAAGTTCCGATGGACTGTACAAGAATAACAGATTTTAATGCTAAACGTTTGTTTGTTTTATTCATATGTCTCAACATAATCGCGAAAACGATTGAAACATTCGACGTATCGTTACACCAGCTTTCCAATGCCCTCGGTAAAAAAATGTTGCCACCACTGAGGCGGGTACGTCTGGAGAGTCTCCTGAAGTTTTTCTTTTTGGCGAGACGTTGCCGCCCAACCATACCTTCAATTATCGAAAGAGGTGAAAATCATTGAGTGCTGGTTTGGACTAAACGGCAGATGGTCCTAAACTTCACACTTGAATTCTTTGAAAAATTCTATCTTAACGTAGACACAAAGCTCAAATTTCAATTGCGATTTGTCAGCAGTTGGTAGCACTGACATCATTTTCAAATACGGCATGAAGATATTTAGGTATAGATCTTTACTCATACCAAATTTTGTTTTTGAGTTGATAGGGAGGGACACACACAGACAGACAGACAGGCAGACAGAAGGACAGACAGACACACATTTACCCGGTTCGATCTCATAAGTCTAATTTTTCCTCATTATTGCAAAAAATGAAGGTAGGATAAAAACAGCTCCCGTATATACAAATCATACGTGAACGTTTGATGTGGTGGAGGTTTGGGGGTATGGGGGATGTGAAACGCGAATATATGTCAAGATTGTCTGGAAGTCACAACATGGTAACCAGGAGGCAAACTTCAGCAACTGAGTCGGCCAAGGCATGACTTGATGTTCGCAGAACCGTTGCAGTTACGTCCCAACCAATTCCAACCCATTGTGCAAAGAGTTTTGCCTAGTTTTGATCCTGCTATGATGATGATGACTCAGGCTTGAATCTAACCAGAGCAGTGAGAGTCTGGTTGTGGAAAGGGAACTAGAAGCAGCCATGAGTGTGATATTTACAGCCTTGTGAGAGTGGGAAGTAGCATTACAGACATACTTGCCTTGGAAAGGAAGGAATGCCTCAGAAAAGCTATTCTCATTCATTCATACATACCACTGCGTTATCGCCACTGTGGGTGATTTAATCTTCACACATAAACTATACAGCAGGGGGCCTCATAACTTTTCCAACAGACTGTCTAATGACAGACTGGAAGGTCGTTGAGTGTGTATATAATCAAATCTTAAAAAATAATGGAAATGGTTTAAAAAACAACAACGTTGAGATCTAACGACAAAAATCACTGGTTTGACCGAAAGTGCGCATAGTAATGATCTCATTAACGGGAGACTAATTGAATGTTGTTTACTTATCACACGGAAGAACAAGTCAAGTAGCATCATTGAGAATCTTGGCCACAGTACTTTCAGGGGTTTTGAATTCGTTACTAATAATGGCCGGCGTGGTGGCGTCAACGACGGTGCCGATAGTGCGGTGCCATTAGCGACGGTGCCGATAGTGCGGCGCCATTAGCGACGGTGTCGTTAGTGATGATGCCATTAGCGACGGTGTCGTTAGTGATGGTGCTATTAGCGACGGTGTCGTTAGTGCGGTGCCATTAGCGACGGTGTCGTTAGTGATGGTGCCATTAGCAACGGTGTCGTTAGTGATGGTGCCATTAGCGACGGTGTCGTTAGTGATGGTGCCATTAGCGACGGTGTCGTTAGTGATGGTGCCATTAGCAACGGTGTCGTTAGTGATGGTGCCATTAGCGACGGTGTCGTTAGTGATGGTGCCATTAGCGACCGTGTCGTTAGTGATGGTGCTATTAGTAACGGTATCGTTAGTGACGGTGCCATTAGCGACGGTGTCGTTAGTGCGGTGCCATTAGCGACGGTGTCGTTAGTGATGGTGCCATTAGCGACGGTGTCGTTAGTGATGGTGCCATTAGCGACGGTGTCATTAGTGATGGTGCCATTAGCGACCGTGTCGTTAGTGATGGAGCTATTAGCGACGGTGTCGTTAGTGATGGTGCCATTAGCGACGGTGTCGTTAGTGATGGTGCCATTAGCGACCGTGTCGTTAGTGATGGTGCTATTAGTGACGGTGTCGTTAGTGCGGTGCCATTAGCGACGGTGTCGTTAGTGATGGTGCCATTAGCGACGGTGTCGTTAGTGATGGTGCCATTAGCGACCGTGTCGTTAGTGATGGTGCTATTAGCGACAGTGTCGTTAGTGACGGTGCCATTAGCGATGGTGTCGTTAGTGCGGTGCCATTAGCGACGGTGTCGTTAGTGACGGTGCCATTAGCGACGGTGTCGTTAGTGCGGTGCCATTAGCGACGCTGTCGTTAGTGCGGTGCCCCTAGCGACGAACGACCTCCTAGGGAAGGAAGAACTAGTTTTGACAGTTGAATCGCAGTGCCAGTCGCGTAGAAAAAATGCCACCGCGTATTTTAGTAACGTACGATGTGAAGTTTTAAATAAGTCAGTAAGATTGCTAGAATAAGCCTCCGTCGCTGAGATTTGTGCTGGGCAAAGCGGAGAAAGACAGGTTTTTCTCCGGGTACTCCGGTTTTCCCTGTCACAATTTCATTCCAGCAACACTCTCCATTAGCATTTCATTTCATCTGTCATTCATTTAATCTTTGCCCCAGGGGAGTGCGACAGGTTTTGGCAGCCAACACAGTTCATATCCTCGCCGCCGGATGGGGGCTTCATCATTCTATTCCCTGACCCTGTCGGTCCACTGGAAGCAGGCTGTGGATTATCATTTTCAGTAAGATTGCTAGAATATCTGTGCAGCACTGTGAGTGTAAGATTAGATGCGAGTGACAAAAGAGATCTAATTCATTTAATCATATGGTGAGTACAACAAGGAATTCATAAGTCCAGGTCCAAGTTCTTCAACCACACAGCAGCACTTTCTGATGGATGAAACAGGTCGTTGGGGCTTCCGGAGTAGGCATGAAGAGGGAAACACAGGATGACATGGTCCATGGTCTGCTCCTCTTCACTGCATTCACATATTGGAGAATCCATCCAGCCCCACTTATGGCACAAGAAATTACAGCGCCCATGCCCAGTTCTCAGTCTGTTGAGGCGACACCATACTTTTCTTGGGAGGTCAAATCCATTCATTTTCCGAGTTGGATTTATCTCATGGGCATTAGTACCAGATGTTGAATTTGACCACTCTTCCTGCCATCTACAGTTTAGGTTAAAATTGTCCCTCAAGGGTGGGCCGGCCAATACACTTGCTGGTCTCCTAGATCGAAGTCGTTGTGGCGATGGGTAACAAAATTCCGGTGAACTGGTGAAGAGGGAGGTGACCTTCTTTTTCTTCCCTCAGGAGAGCTTCCTTTCTCCTCAGGTGGGGTGGTGGGATATGGCTAAGAACGGGTAACCAGATAGTACCAGTTATGCAGCGCATGGTTTCATTCTACTTAGTATCTACTTTATGCACATGTGCACTTTCCAGCCATACAGGAGCACAGTATTCCGCTGCAGAGTAGACAAGACTAATACCCGAGGCTCCCCATGAACTACCACAAAGCTTGTGTAGGATGTTATTCCTTATAGTGATTTTGTGAGAGAGCTTGGTGAGATGTTCTTTGTAGCTTGAAGTTCTGTCCAGGGTGACTCCTAGATCTAAGAATGAAATGATTGATACTCAAAATTTTACAAGAAAAAAAATCAATTGTTAGCGCTAACCAGAACTGCGTGCCCCTTCATCGTTAGTATTTCAATTTTTATTTCAAGTGGACCTGTCGCAAAGATTCACACAAGGTTTCCTAGACCATAACTTTACGACAGGGGGTCAGGAGACCCGCGGACGCCATTAGCCCACGCCTATAGCTATATACCTAGTTTATAAGGCAAGGTTTACCTCTCTTCGTTGAAATAAACTCAATAATTAACCGGAATGAACCTAAGTAAGACATTGACATAATATAAATCGGACTGAACCTAAGTTAGACACAGACTAAACCTAATTTAGACACAGACATAATGACGAGTTGACAGAGATCGAATTTTAACCGGACTGAAGCTAATATAGATACAGACAGAATATGAACCGGAGTGAACCTAAGTTAGACACAGACAGAATGACGAGTTGACAGATATAGAATATGAACCGGACTGTACCTAAGTTAGACACAGACTGAATATAAACCGGACTGAACCTAAGTTAGACACAGACAGAATGACGAGTTATCAAACCAAACGTGTCCCACCATACTGGGAGCTGTCACAATTAGTCAACATTCCCTTGACGACGGGAAACTCAGGACAATGAGAATTTATAGATCGTCGCAAATGGCACACTTAATTCACGATAATGCCCGACCAAGGACTCTCCAAGACCTTCGCATTGCCCTTTCGGAGGAATGGGATCGACTGACACACCATATATCGCACAACTTGTCCAAAAGAACAGTGTCAGAAATGTTCTGATAGCTAAGGTACACCTTTGGCAACAAGTAAAAAAACTTGGCAATGTCTTCCACAACAAACCCCTAACGGCCACATATGCTTCGCAGTGACGTGGCATGCTCTCTATCAGATGGTCCATGAGCTCTTGAGGCAGTCGATCCCATTCCACCGAAAGGGCAATGCGAAGATCTTGGAGGAGGCTGACGGGATGCAATTCGCCTCCCTAATGTATCCTACGCATGTTCTATAGGATTCAGATCCGCAAACTTCGCTGGCAGTCCATGCGATGAATGTCTTCCCCAGACGGAAATTCATCCACCAGAGCTGTGCGGTGAGGTCGGGCATTATCATACATTAATTGATGATCACTACATGATCAGTCGCAAACAGGAAGACACCTAACGGCTTCCCAAACAGCCAATCGCCTGGTTCAGAAAGCAATGCAGTTTAGTGGTCGCAAGTTCTTGAAAAGGAAGCTTGTATTTTTACGTGCCATTAATCACGAGATCAAGAGCCACGGGACCTCATTTTTACGTGCAATCCAAACCACAGGACGTGATATTTCACATCGAAAATGTCACATACTGAACCCATGTGCCATAGGGTCCAATGAGGGCGAATCCATGTATTAGGGAAAGAAATGAAAGAAACGTATAGTTTCTAATGTAACTTAAAGAAAGATCCAGCTAAGATGCTAGCCTAATATGGTGCAAGAGGCGAGGACCAGGTGTTCGTGAGATGAGATCACTCCTCTTGACATTCAGAAGGGAGCGAGTCATGAGTATTAATAACCGAGTGGAAATTTCCCAGGATTAAACAAGGAAGCCTGACTCGGAAATCGACCTTACGTTGCTGGAAATTGACAACACCGCTTATGCGCCAGAAGAGGAATAATTAAATTTAACCCGTTTACAAGTATAATAATGAGTAAACAAGTACAGTACAGTGAATCATTTCGAATGAGAGATTTTTTAGTAAAGAGAAACCATTTAATAATTGCGCAGGAGAAAACTGCAAACGCAAGACGACGTCATCGGGGAATTACCAAGGCCGGTGTGGAGGGGAGAAAGCAAAAGAAATGCAACACCCACACAATTGAGGACGAGAAATTAATTAATATCTCCGAATTGCATGATCGATTCTTAGGTGCAATGAGATTATTTGACATTGAGAAGACGAGCTTTCGGAAGGTATAATTTTTATATTTGTGCCACCATTATTTTAGAAATTGGTCACAGAAAGGACTAGAGTCTTATTTTTTTGTAGTGAAATAGTATAAAGCTTCGGGCTTCACCAAGCCAATCATGCAGTTATTCTGACAACCCGTGAGGGTGTTACTACGCATGCAGTCATTCCGACAGTCCGTGAGGGGCGTAAGACTACATCACAGCACATCAGTATCCAGACAGCCATGTGGGGCGTAACTCTGCGTCACATCGAAGACAGTTACTAGTACTCCTTGAGGGGAGAAACGCTGTGTTACACCTCAGAAGTAATATCCGATAGCCATAGGCGTCGCAGTATTAACAACTTGCTTGCCTCCATAAGGAGTGGTAAAGAAGAAATTTAAAGTATCGCCGTATTGAAAAAAGTAGGAAAATCCTAGTTACAGGATTTAGGCCCGACTGTATACAAGTTATAGTGAAAGTTCGTAAGATATAGTCAGAGCAGGCTGCGAACGTCGGACTTAAGGCGATAGGTCGTTAAATAGACGAACGAATATATCATAACGTACGGAAGTACCGTACCAGAAAGATAAACTGTTATCTAAATTAAAGAACCCAAAAAGGGAAGAACAGAATAAGGTTCGGAACGTATTTCAGAAACGTAGGAGTGCTAGAACCGTTTGAAATAAAGAAGATCGGAGAATATAAACATTATCTCCAGAAAGCAGGCGAACTATTCTAAAAGTACTAGACTCGAGAAGTACTAGTTGCTATAAACTAAATCCATAGGTCATCGAGAGGTTATTGAGGAGACCTCGATCCGAATAGACTTTCGCTAGGATCGATAAGCCAGATCTACAAAGAAGCCGTTCAAGCTAGATAAATAACCAGTCATCCAGGATAGGAGTAGAAGAATTTGGATTCCAGGGAACAGTAGATGTTTCGAGACTTTCATATTCTGCAGGATAGGAAGCCGACATTGAATAAATTTCACCCTTGGAAACGGGAAGTTAAGAGGTCACGTGTGATAGGCTCAGAAATACGGCCTAGTGATCAAGAATTGTGAAGTGTAAATTTATCAAGATTGTGTGTTAGATTAATATTTTTTAGTTTTTATTATGTGTTCTAAAGGGACACATCAGTGTATAAAAATGTCGTCAATGTTAAGTGTCTTAAATATATGTCAAGAAGTGTTTGTACATAAGAAGAATTCCTTTAATATGGAGTAAAAGTTCAAAGTGGGCCCAAAATGAAACACCGCACAAGAATAAAGATCATGGGACGATCTTAAAAACATGTGAGTACTGAATTTCATTCTATTTTGGTGTCAGGAATTGGTTGTGTACAAATCCACCGGAGTTTTTGAGTAAAAGGGATGTGTTTTAAGAAATAAATACTGAATAAACAAGAACGCGGTCTGAACAATAATAAAAATTTGAGAAATTATAAATGATTATGTAAAGAATAAATCCCGTAGAGGAAATATGTGAATAAAATGTTAATGTATTTAACGAATGTCATAAGAGCAAGCGAAATATCAGTAATTATCATGAAAGATATTTAAATAAAGTAAAGTTGAGATATGAAAGAAATAGCTTTTGAGCTTATGTAAAGAATAAAGATAATACTAATAACTAAGTATGGAAATATTAAATAAAGATCAAATAAAATTGATGTGAACATAAGAGCGTTAAAGCCTTAATGTATGTGTAAGATATGATGTTCAAGGGAATGTTTTAAAAGGGAGCGATTTATCGGCAACGGAAAAGATTAATATAAGAATTAAAAATGATATGAATTGTTACTAATGAGATTTATCAGTTCTTGGGAAGACAGTTCGGCTTAAAATAATGCATAGCGCAAAGGAGCGCAAATAATATTAAAATATCACGCTAGGAAAGCGTAGAAGTTAAAATACTTGGTAAATTACTTATGGAGGGTAGTTGATTGTAGTGAATTGATAATTGTATAAGTCCTCTATTTGTGACGTTGTATCACGAGGCATTGTGTATGTAATAAAAGGGAGCTAATGTATGGTATTATTGAGCGTATGTCATGTAGGCCACGGCCGACTTTAAATCGCGTCTTGTATAAGTCCTTTATAAGGGAATGGTTCCCGAGGCATGTGAAGAGATTCGAACTCAGAATCCTCTTATGATAAAAGCCCCTTAATTCTCCGTCGTCGAATGTGTATTAATCTTCCCCAATCAATGAGGACCCTCTCATAATTAATAAATGCCAAGGTTACGAAAGTGGTCTATGAACCAAAGAATATTTGTTTGAATGGATGCAGTACAGTAAAAGCCCGGTCTCTCCCCAGGACTGAGTATAATGTGAAGGTTTGTTTTGAAAGCCTTGGAAAGGAGCTGCTAACGTGGGTTAGACAGAGAGTCGCCCGTCACCCTCCGTGTCATAAATCGCGCCCGAGTTAATGGCCCGGCTCTCTTAGAGAAAGAGTGGGCCGAACCGTCTCGTAAGATGTAGTAAAGACACCGTGAGTGTTTAAAGTTGTTAACGACCCGGGCGTCGAACCGAGGTCCTTGTAGATTGATATTTTCGTTTGCCTGTTCAGATCGTAGTTTCTTATGTGATAATGGTCTTAGAAGACATAAGAGATAAATAACAATCCCTATTGTAATGATGTACAGAAGTAGGATTCCACGAGTTAATTGAAGGCAACTAAGTTTCGGGAGTAACTATAGTTTTTTGACTGTGTCAAGTATCTTCACGCTCTGGAGTACAAAATTGATTTCCTGATTACCTTAATATATTTGTGAAAATAAAGAGAGATGATAACAGCTGAATGTGTGAACATGCCCAAAATATTGAGTTAGATAATTAACATAAGATTTTAAATGTAATTATACATTTGTTTGGAGGATTAAGAAAATATAAAAGATAGTATTCGAGGTGTACAAGAATGACACCATTATTATGTAAAGCATGGAGCCAAAAGAGCTCGGAGTTATATAAAACTTACAGTTGATGCTTTATGGAAGTAAGACTAAGTAGGAATTGTTGGTTTATGTGGAAACCATATGTTTAAATACAATATTTGTTTATTATATTTGTGATTCCTTGTTCATTTGGAGCAAGTAGATGATTATGGGTCAGTAATTAAATTGTTAAAGTGTTTGTAGCGCCATTAATTTTATTAATTAAATGTGTTAAAATAGGAGTTGATTTTGTTGTTATTTTTGCAAGTGTATCCTCTAATTAATCCAAAATATGTGAGTCACAGAGTGGGGGAACTTACCGCTGCCCCGAAAATTCCGAATTGAGCTACGCTGGTATACTGTGATTGGCATATTTCTTGCTAAAAGGGCACAATACATTTGCCGGGAATCGAACCCTGTCAACCTCGGTGAGAGGCAAGCAGCTTGACCACTGCAACATTACGCCGTTCCGAAACAAGTTCTAGTTTAGCTCATAAGGAACTTCAATGTCTTGATGTTAGCAAAACGTTGCGTACGTGCCAGTCAGATTGCATGGAAGAGACTGGCTGGGTGGCTCAGCGGTAACGTTCTTGCCTGCTGTGCCAAGGGTTGCAGATTTGAATCCTTGTGCAGCCAGTTGGCATTTGAGGGTGCGCAAGCACGAGACAACCGCGTTAGTAGATTTATTGGCAAGTTAAAGATCCCTTTCAGGGCAAATTCCGTTAACCCGGTGTCTCTAAACACCGCAGTAGTAAAAAATTACGTAATACATTTAACATTCCTATTCTTTTTGTGTCTATTCCCCTTATTATTTTTAGCTTATTTTCATTTATGAAACAAGATGTTCAGTAAAGAACATATAGCCTACGTTCTCCTAAATGTATGAGTACAGTTATAACTCGTTGTTATTATCAAAGAGTATAATAGAATCATTTCTTGGTTGAAGAAAGATAGAAAAGAAGTATCTCAAGAATGTTATGGATCTGGAGACATAATCGACCGGACTGGTTGCGTGGCTCAGCGGTAACGTTCTCGCTTGCTGGGCCCTAGGTTGCAGGTTCGTATCCTGGCGCAGTCAGCTGGCATTTGAGGGTGCGCAAATGCGAGGGAGCCGTGTCAGTAGATTTACTGGCACGTTAAAGATCCCCTTCGGGCCCAAATTCCGGCACCCCGGCGTATCTAAAAGTAGCAGTAGTTAAAAGGGACGTAAAACAACTAACATTATTATTATTGTTATTATTATATAATTGACCTGCCGTGGGCAACATCCAACTTTGAGTTGAGGCCTCTCTTTACACGTCTGGTTGTGCATGGCTTTCACAACCCTAATTGAATTAACAAATCTTTCCATGACCCTACAGAGACTTGTGTATACAAACTATGTGGATATTTTCGATTGCTATTTGCCTGAAATAAAAGTATTAATTAATAACCTGAACTAGCACCAACGGCTAGAATTCAGTTACTATGTGAAATCGTTTTGTTCTTTACTGCAAATAACATTTTCAAATAACGCACAATAGGCTGTTACAAACCCTTTAAAATAAAAAGTAAAAATTTATCGTAGTATCATCTTGCCATTCTTCAAGTTCGATGCGCATAGAATGCCAATGGTATACGGTACTAACCAATGGAGTCCCACGTAGACCAGTCGTGACATCTAGTGGAGAAGTATCGAACAATATAACCCTAACAGGGCGAGTGCATTCTAGTGGCCATAAGAAGAAACTTTTCAATAAAATCTTGAAGTTAATACGTAGGCCGGCGTGCAGTTACCTTTTTGGCTGCTTGATGTCTCGAGCAAATCTGCTGGTGAATTATGTTTTAATTAAATATATATTTTCCACCGTAATTTGCACAATATAACGCTTAATTTTAAAACGTCAGAATCATTACAAACCAATAAACATATAAAATTTCAAGCAAAAAAAAAACACTGATGGGGTTTGAACCATAGGCATATGAGTGATGGCCAACGCTTTACCACGGAGCCATTTTTGCCAACGAACATAGTTCTATATAAAATGACTTACATATAACTTGTTACCAAATAATGATTTAGACTAAACGATTTCATCAGTGGAGTATATTATTTATTTATAAAGCATTTCATACAAAGTTTATTTATTTTGTATCATACGCTATATTGCATGCAATACTCAAATTAGTGAAATATAAGTCAGGCACAAGATATCCGCTGCCATCTTGTCTTCTTACCGAGACGGCTAAGCTTTTTAAAATCACTTCTGCACTATAGTATTACAAAATAAACTTTTAATTTTGAACGTGCCTCTTCCTTTAGAACAGTTAAATCGATTCTCGGCTCGATGATCGGAACTGGTGGGTCCCATGATATGGATTATAAAATTTGCATAGATCACATGGCCGCCATCCTGAAATGGTACGGCGGATGACCTTGTAGTTTGGTCACAAGACGCGTCCTATATGAAGGTATGTTGTTACCAAATTTGGTAGAGATCGGATAATTTGGTTAGTCGCTATTTGATTTTACGTTTTGAACGTTTGAGTGGCCGCCATTCAGTTTTGGTAAAGATGGCGGCGATATAAAGCATGACACTGAGGTGCCCTTTGCTTGTTCTACCTCTGTACCAAATTTCGTTCAATTCGGTTTCACCGTGTTTGAATTGACAGGGGGGGACAGACATTCAGAGTACACACACACACACACACACACACACACAGACTCACACACACACATACACACACATACACACACATACACAGACACAGACAGACACACAATTTTTGGCCCTGTAGTGATCTCATAAGTCTACTTTCATTTTTTGCAAGAATAGAAAGTAGGCTAAAAATAGGCTTATGAGATAAACTTTTGTCGGTGTATCTGTTTGTTTGTGTGTGTGTGTGTGTGTGTCTCCCCCTAATAACTTTTAAACGACTGGAGAGATTTCAATGAAACTCCGTAATTTCATAGCACTATTCCGGACGTCCCCGACCGTGCCCTTCAAATTTTGTTACGTCTCACCAATCCAACATGGGGGCTGTGCGAAATATTTCACCAGCATTCAATTTCTCCAAAACTATTCCCGATATCACCCTGGAATTTTTTACGGTGATAAAGGCAACTACTAGTCCACCTATGTGGCTTTTGAAAACCTGATAACTAGAAAACCAACTTGGCAGCCAAGCGAAGTTGCAACTTTTAAATAGACGTTTCTCGCGATTTAATCAACCAAACGCAATAAAACTTGCTACAATATATGTTAATACACATTGTAATGCACCGACATCTAAGTTCGTTCAATTGTTTTCATAATCTCAAGATGGCGGCTGTGCGAAATATTTCACCGGCATTCTATATCTCTGAAACTATTACTGGTATCACCCTTAAATCTTGTACGGAGATAAAGGGCACTACTAGAAATTCATATATAAGACTTTCAATAAGCGGTTAACTACAAATCGAATATGGCAGCCAAGCGAAGTTGAAAATTTTAAATAGACCTTTCTCGCGATTTAATGATTCAAACGCAATGAAACTTGGTACAGGAAATGTTTATACACATTGTAATGCACTGGTATCTAATTTCGTTCAATTGTTTACATAACCTCAAGATGGCGGCTGTGCGAATTTTAAAATTAAGTTGTATTTCTTGTGTCGTAATCATGCGATTGAAATGAAAGTTTGAATAATGAACCTACGCAATAATTTTCCTTTAATGGTACATGACTCTATCGCCTTTAGATATAACAATCCAACATGGCGACCATCCGCAATATTTAGTCGGTTCTCAATATCTACGAATCTATTACAGCAATCAAACTGAAATTTTGTAAGTTGATAGAGGCAATTAACATGAGTAGGTTATATGAAATTAGGCTGCATAGTTCTTCACGGAATTACTTGTTCTAACTTTATTTTATTTTTTTCCTTTTCATTTTCTAGTCCTTTTCCTTTTTATTCCTTATCTTCTTTTTTTCCCTAATCTTATTCATTTGTTCATGTTTTGTATTCCTTTTTCCTTTTTATTCTTATTGTAATTCATTATCTTATTCTCTTTCTATTCCTTTTTATTAGCCTACTTTTCACATTTTGCAAAAATGAGGAAAAAGTAGTCTTATGAGATCGGGCAAATGTGTGTCTGTCTGTCCTTTTGTCTGTCTGTCTGGCTGGCTGGCTGTGTGTGTGTGTGTCCCCCTATCAACTCCTAAACCGCTGGAGCAATCGAAACAAAATTTGGTAGGAGTAAATGTCTACACCCGAATATCTCACGGCCATATTTGAAAATGCTGTCAGTGCTACCAACTGCTAAAAAATCGCAATTGAAATTTGAGCTCCATGTTGGATATCTTGGAAGGTATGAATGGGAGCTATTTCAAAATTGGCACACGTATAGATACTAATATTGCAGTTTAATTTCCAAGAGGCCATACGTGGCAATGTTGCCAAAATGATTATAAGCCTTCTGATTGGTCCAATTTTTAAATGCATATAACTTCTACACTATCAATTGGAATTCAACCAAATATCGTATGTTGTATGTGTACATAACCAGATACGACTGAGCGTATTCTTGAGACCCACCAGGGCTGCCAACTGTTAATAAATGCTCCTAATTTATTTTATCCAAATACCAATATATCAGAAAGTATGCAAGCCGACAGCTTTAAACTATGCACACGTATAATACCTGACATTCTATATTAATTTGGAGTAACTTATATACGTCAGTGCTACCAACATGATTCTAAGCCGCTGACAGGTCCAACTTTAAATATATGTAACTTCCATACTATCATTTGGATTTCAACCAAATTTCGTATGTGCTATGTGTACCATAACAGATATGACTATGCGTATTCTAAGGAGCAACCAGGGCTGCCAACTGTTAATATGTGCTGTCCCTATTTTTGTTAACCTAATATCAATATATCAGAAAGTATGCAAGCCAATAGCTCTAAACTTTGCACACGTATAGTACCTGGCATTCTAGACGAATTTGGAGTAACTAATATACGTCAGTGCTGCCAACATGATTCTAAGCCTGCTGATAGGTCCAATTTTAAAATGCATGTAACTTCTATACTAACTAATGGATTTCATTCAAAATTGGCACAACAATAGATCATATTATTTCAGATTATTTCTGACCAATACATGCATGACATTGTTGCCAACATGATTTTACGCGCGCTGTTAGATCCAATGTTTAACTGCATGTAACGTCCATGCTATTCATTGGACTTCAACCAAATTTTGTATTTTGTACCTTAAGAGACGGAACTAAGAATATATTCAGTCATCAGGGCTGCCAACTGTAGTGCTCTATTAGGATACATTATGCCAGTTATACAGTATTTCGAACTAATTGGAAATTTCGATATTAGCAACTTAATTTCGTAATTATTCTAGATAGGTTCATATTCTGTAGAATAATCATTGGCATGAAAAGTAGGCTCTTTAGTTCGTCACGGAACTTTTTATTTTTTTATGTTATCGTTCTTTCCCATTCCCCTTTTCTTTTTCTCTTTCTTATATTATTTCTTTTTTCCTGTCATTTTCTTTTTCCTGTATGTTAACCTTTTCATTATTATTTTGCGTACTCGTATTCTTTCTCTTATTCTTTTTTTAGTTTCCTATTTCTTTTTCTTTTTTTCTATTTCTTATTCTTATTCTTTTTTCGCCTTTTACCTTTCCTTTCCATTTTCCTTTCTTTCTTATAGTAATTCTTTTTCTTATAAGCATACTTTATATATTTTCCCTCTCCTTTTTCTTATTCGTATTCTTTTTCTTATACTTATTTTTATTTCCTTTTTCCCCTTTCTCTTTTATTTCTTTTTTCTCTTTTCTTTTCCTTATTCTTATTCTTATTTTTTCATTTCCTTTCTCTTGATCATTTTAATTTTCAATTCTATTTTGCTTTTTCTTTTCATTATTTCTGTTTTTTTATTTTAGAGGAATATATTGTGCCCTTTTAGCAAGAAATATGCCAATCACAGTATACCAGCGTAGCTCAATTCGGAATTTTCGGGGCAGCGGTAAGTTCCCCCACTCTGTGTCTCACATATTTTGGATTAATTAGAGGATACACTTGCAAAAATAACAACAAAATCAACTCCTACTTTAAACACATTTAATTAATAAAATTAATGGCGCTACAAACACTTTAACAATTTAATTACTGACCCATAATCATCTACTTGTTCCAAATGAACAAGGAATCACAAAATATAATAAAAAAATATAGTATTTAAACATATGGTTTCCACATAAACCAACAATTCCTACTTAGTCTTACTTCCATAAAGCATTAACTGTAAGTTTTATATAACTCCGAGCTCTTTTGGCTCCATGCGTTACATAAAAATGGTGTCATTCTTGTACACCTCAAACACTATCCTCTATATTTTCTTAATTCTCAAAAACAAATTTATAATTACATTTAAAATCTATGTTAATTATCTAACTCAATATTTTGGGCATGTCCACACATTCAGTTGTTATCATCTCTCTTTATTTTCACAAATATATTAAGGTAATCAGGAAATCAACTGTGTACTCCAGAGCGTGAAGATACTTGACACAGTCAAAAAACTATAGTTACTCCCGAAACTTAGTTGCCTTCAATTAACTCGTGGAATCCTACGTCCATACATCATTACAATAGGGATTGTTATTTATCTCTTATGTCTAATAAGACCATTATCATATAAGAAACTACGATCTGAACAGGCAAACGAAAATATCAATCTACAAGGACCTCGGTTCAACGCCCGGGTCATTAACAACTTTAAACCCTCCTGGTGTATTCATTTCTCTTTACAACATCTTACGAGACGGTTTCCTGCCCACTCTCGCTCTAAGAGAGCTAGACCCTTCTACTCGGGCGCGATTTATGACACGGAGGGTGACGGCGACTCCCTGTCTAACCCACGTTAGTAGCTTATTTCCAAGGCTTTCAAAATAAACCTTCACATTATATTCAGTTCTGGGGAGAGACCGGGCTTTTACTGTACCGTATTCATTCAAACAACTATTCTTTGGTTCAAAGACCACTTTCGTAACCTTGGCATTTATTAATTATGAGAGGGTCCTCATTGATTGGGAAGATTAATACACATTCGACGACGAAGAATTAAGGGGCTTTTATCATAAGAAGATTCTGCGTTCGAATCTCTACACATGCCTCGGGAACCATTCCCTTACAGAGGACTTATACAAAATGCGATTTAAAGTCGGCCGTGGCCCATATGACATACGCTCAATAATACCATATTTTAGCTCCCTTTCAAATACATACACAATGCCTCGTGATACTACGTCACAAATAGAGGACTTATACAATTATCAATTCACTGCAATCAACTACCCTCCATAAGTAATCTACCAAGTATTTAACCACTACGCGTTCCTAGCGTGACATTTTAATATTATTTGCGCTCTTTTGCGCTATGCATTATTTTAAGCCAAATTGTCTTCCCAAGAACTGATAAATCTCATTAGTAACAATTCATATTATTTTAATTCTTATATTAATCTTTTCCGTTGCCGATAAATCGCTCCCTTTTAAAATATTCCCTTGAACATCATATCTTACACATATGTTAAGGCTTTAACGCTCTTATGTTCACATCAATTTATTTGATCTTTATTTAATATTTCCCTATTTAATTATTATTATTATCTTTATTCTTTACACAAGCTCAAAAGCTATTTCTTTCATATTTCAACTTTACTTTATTTGAATATCTTTCATGATAATTACTGATATTTCGCTTGCTCTTATGACATTTGTTAAATACATTAACATTTTATTCACTTATTTCCTCTACGGGATTTATTCTTTAAATAATCATTTATAATTTCTCAAATTTCTATTATTGTTCAGACCGCGTTCTTGCTTATTCAGTATTTATTTCTTAAAACACATCCTTTTTATTCAAAAACTCCGGTGGATTTGTACACAACCAATTTCTGACACCAGAATAGAATGAAATTCAGTACTCACATGTTTTTAAGATCGTCCCATGATCTTTATTCTTGTGCGGTGCTTCATTTGGGGCCCACTTTGAACTTTTTACTCCATATTAAAGGAATTCATCTTATGTATAAACACTTTTTGACATATATTTAAGACACTTAACATTGACGACATTTTTATACACTGATGTGTCCCTTTTGAACACATTATAAACACTAAAAATATTAATTTAACACACAATCTTGATAAATTTACACTTCACAATTCTTGATCACTAGGCCGTATTTCTGAGCCTATCACACGTGACCTTCTTAATTTCCCGTTTCCAAGGGTGAAATTTATTCGATGTCGGCTTCCTATCCTGCAGAATACGAAAGTCTCGAAACATCTACTATTCCCTGGAATCCAAATTCTTCTACTCCTATCCTGGATGACCGGCTATTTATCTAGCTTGAACGGCTTCTTTGTAGATCTGTTTATCGATCCTAGCGAAAGTCTATTCGGATCGAGGTTTCCTCAATGACCTATAGATTTAGTTTATAGCAGCTAGTACTTCTCGAGTCTAGTACTTTTAGAATAGTTCGCCTACTTTCTGGAGATAATGTTTATATTCTCCTATCTTCTTTATTTGATCGGTTCTAGCACTCCTACGTTTCTGATGTACGTTCCGAACCTTATTCTGTTCTTCCCCTTTTGGGTTCTTTAATTTAAATAACAGTTTATCTTTCTGGTACGGTACTTCCGTACGTTATGATACATTCGTTCGTCTATTTAACGACCTATCGCCTTTAAGTCCGACGTTCGCGGCCTGCTCTGACTATATCTTACGAACTTTCACTATAACTTGTATACAGTCGGGCGTAAATCCTGTAACTAGGATTTTCCTAATATTTCACTACGGCGATACTTTAAATTTTCTTCTTGACCACTCCTTATGGAGGCAAGCAAGTCGTTAATACTGCGACGCCCATGGCTATCGGATATTACTTCTGCGGTGCAACACAGCGTTTCTCCCCTCAAGGAGTACTGGTAACTGTCTTCGATGTGACGCAGATTTACGCCCCACACGGTTGTCTGAATACTGATGTGCTGTGATGTAGTCTTACGCCCCTCACGGGCTGTCGGAACTGCGTGCGTCGTAACACCCTCACGGGTTGTCAGAATAACTGCCTTCGGTGTTTGATGTAGCCTAGTGACGTGCCCTCAGGCCGTTTGAAACTGCATGTGCTGATGATCCAGCGTTACGTCCCCCTGGACGGACTTGTACTGCGTGATGCGTGATTATGCCCCTCACGGGCTGTCGGAACTGCATGATTGGCTTGGTGAAGCCCGAAGCTTTATACTATTTTACTACAAAAAAATAAGACTCTAGCCTTTTCTGTGGCCAACTTCTAAAATAATGGTGCCACAAATATAAAAATTATACCTTCCGAAAGCTCGTCTTCTCAATGTCAAATAATCTCATTGCACCTAAGAATCGATCGTGCAATTCGGAGATATTAATTAATTTCTCGTCCTCAGATGTGTGGGTGTTGCATTTCTTTTGCTTTCTCCCCTCCACACGGGCATTGGTAATTCCCCAATGACGTCGTCTTGCGTTGGCAGTTTTTTCCTGCGCAATTATTAAATGGTTTCTCTTTACTGAAAAATCTCTCATTCAAAATGATTCACTGTACTGTACTTGTTTACTCATTATTATACTTGTAAACGGGTTAAATTTAATTATTCCTCTTCTGGCGCATAAGCGGTGTTGTCATTTTCCAGCAACGTCAGCTTGAATTCCGATTCAGGCCTCCTTGTCTAATCCTGGGAAATTTCCACTCGGTTATTAATACTCGTGACTCGCTCCCTTCTGAATGTCAAGAGGGATGATATCATCCTCTCGAACACCTGGTCCTCGCTAGTTGCACAACCTTATACTGGCCTCCTAGCTTGATCTTTCATAAAGTTACATTAGAAACTATACGCTTCTTTGATTTCTTCCTCAAATGCATGGATTCGACCATCCATGGACCTGATGGCACATGGGTTCATCTCTCCCCTCCTTAGGTAAATAAATTTTCGAAAATTTTTGAGGAAATTTATTTCAATTAAATTTGTATTTCTTTATTCGTCGAAGCCATCATAACGTTGTCCGTACCTTCCGTTGTTTTTACTTCTTTAAAGTCGTATCCGGTAATTGTGTAGGTCGGGTATGCTCTGTCCCTACCCTTTCTTTCTTTCTTTCTTTATTTGTCTGGACTTTAAGTCCCCAGACCCTCATTCTTCCTTACGGGTTTGGTCTATCCCTACCCGTTTCCTTATTTCATCATTTTCTTTTCTTAAATTGGAATTTTCTTCTTCAATAAATTCAATTATTTCTTTAATTTCCCAATATAATTTCTCCAATTCGCATTCGCACTCGAATGCTTGAGCTCTATTTTCTATTTCTTCCTTATTCTTGTTTATGTCAAAAGCGGATTCATCTCTACATGTTTCCATAACCAGGGCTTGTTCATTTTCTTCATCAAAATCTTCGGGAGGGTAATATAATTTCAAATTTGCTGAATTCATGGTCACTTCGTGATCCGTTTCACAGTGCCGAATTCTATATGCGTTATTCCTCAAATCTCTAATTATTTGATATGGTCCGTGGTACATTTTCTGGAATTTCTTGTACACACGGTTCCCTGGATCCGAAATGGCTGGTCTTTTTACTAACACCATTTCTCCTGCTAATAATGGTCGATGATACCTCTTATGCCTACTTCTTCTCTGCCTCCTGTCGGCTTGAGCTTTTAGGTGCTCAAAGGCTCTTCTAATTCGTACATCTCTTCCAGGCTGAGCGTCTGCTGGCCTAGGAATTACCAGACTCCAAGGTCTTTCTGGTTGCTCATTCCGATGTAACGTTATGGGTATCTCTCCTGTGGATTCATGGATTGTATTATTTATACAAAATTCGATAATATCCAAGATATCTATCCACTTCCAATTTTCTTCGGCACAGTATATTCTACAATACTTGGCCGTTTCTCTCATAACTCGTTCTACAGGGTTTGCCTCAGGATGGCGAATACTTGACAAAATCTGACGTATTCCAAGTCTTTCTAATTCTCGTCTGAACTCTACACTGGTGAAACAACTGCCGTGATCCGACAACAAATTCTCAGGTTTCCCCAGAATCGGTATCACTTTTTCTTTAAGTCGTTTTAACACCTGTTTGGTACTAGTCTTCTGTATGGGAGCAAGGACAACCATTTTAGTGAAGACATCCATAGCCACCATTATGTGTCGATTTCCTCTTCTTGCCTTTGGCAAAGGTCCAAAATTATCAATAGATATGATTTGGCTGGGCCTTTCGGGCAACAATGGTATAGGCTTCTGTCTCATCAGAAATGCATTAGGTTTGATCCTTTGACATAGATCACATGTCTTTAACGTGTCCCTTACAGTTTCTCTCAGTCTCGGCCATACAAATGCTTCTTTCAGCATCGAGACTGTTTTGTCGACTCCCATATGTCCGAACGATCTATGGGCTAACCATACTATTTTCCTCTGCAAAATTGCAGGAACAACAATCCTTAATTTTGTATGGTCAGAGTCCACAAACTTATATAATAACCCATTATAAAACGTGTAGTCTTGAGCTATCTTATCAGCTTCCGTGTACGCTGGTGTTCCTCTTATCAAGCTTCCCTCAAGGAAAGATATGAGCATGTTCATCCATGGATCCTCCCGTTGTCTTTGCCTAATGCTTCCTAACTCATTAAGAGTACGCTGATACCTGTCTTCCAAATCTATAGCCATTACTTCCTCTTCTATGGACTCTGGCTGTCTACTTAAGTAGTCTGGAACTATATTTTCTTTTCCTGGGCAGTACTCTATCTTGACATCAAATTGTTGAATGTATAAAGCCCAACGCATCAACCTTTGACTGGATAAATCAGTCTTCATCAAAAAGGTTAAGGCTTTATGATCCGTTCTTAGAATGACCTGAAACCCATATACGATCTTCCGCCAATATTGCAACGCGTGCAATATCGCTAACAGCTCGATCTCGCTGATCGTATAATTTTTCTCGTGTGGTTTCAGTCTCCTACTTGTGAAAGCTAGATAGTTCTTCTTCTCAGGGTTTTCCGGGTTCTCCTGATATAGCATTGCCCCTATTCCAATCTGGGATGCGTCTGTTTGAATGATAAATCTCTGATTAAAATCAGGATATCCTAGCTTCACGTAATTTAAGAGCATTTCCTTGGCCTCTACAAATGCTTTTTCTGCTTCCTCCGTCCATTTCCACTTGCCCCCCTTCTTCAGAAGGTCCTGTAGTGCTGCAACAGTTTTGGTGTATGATGGACAATGTCCTGAGTAGAACCCAATCAATCCCAAAAACTGGCGAACGTTCTTTACCTTCAAAGGCCTTGGAAAATCCCTTATCGATTCCAATTTGCATAAATTTGGTTTAACACCATCCTTGTCAATCACATGCCCTAAAAATGTCACTTGCCTTTGACAAAAATTCGACTTCTTTAAATTTATTTTAAAATTTGCCCTTCTTAAGTCTTCCAATAATTTCTTCAAATTTTCTAAATGTTCCTCAATGTTCTCCGAGGTAAGCAAAATGTCGTCCACGTATCGGATAGTGCAATCTTTCACTTCCTCTGTCAGGTTTCGATCAAGCGCTCTTATTAATGCAGATCCTGCGGTCTTCAGTCCAAACGGACATCTTCTAAAGCAGTATGTTTGTTGGTCGAACTGAAATCCAGTCAACAAGCTGGTTTTCTCTTCCAGTTCGAGATGATGATACGAAGAAGTCATGTCAATATTTGTAAAAATCTTCTTGCCTTTGAACTTCCTCAGTATTTCTTTTATGGGTGGTGCCGAATCATTTTCTGGTATGATTTTTGCATTTAAATTTCTGGCATCTAAACACACCCTTACTGAGCCATCCGGTTTACTCACAATCACTAATGGACTAACATATGGTGTCGCCATCTTTTCTATAACACCTGCATTCATCATCTCCTGCAGTGTTTTCTTAGTTTGTGGGTAATGTTTTTCCGCAACCGGGTATGGTTTTTGTTTGAACGGTGCCCAATCATTGACTTGGAACGCGTATTTAAAATTTTCAATCTTCCCTGGCTTGGAATCAAATACGTCCCTATAATCCAATAATAATTTCTTTACTGTTCCTTAATTTCGAGGCTGACTTTAGCTTCCTCCATTTTTCCTGACAGGTTGGTCTCGAACTCATTTTCCACATTATCTTCGAGTTCTATGTTAAGGACTTCAAATATCTTTTCTATGTCCTTATAATCTTCCTCACTCACTTCTTCCATATGCCATACCTGTTCTTCTATTTTCGCATCCTGTTCCTGTAGGTTAATATTTTGCTCGTCCACATCCTCTCTTTGAATCCTAATGCAGTTTTGCGCTAGGTCTATAATAACCTTGTTCTCACGGATAAAATCAATACCTAATATGACATTATACGGTAATTGATTTACCAGCAAAAAGCACTGCGAAATTTCAGCGTTACCCATGATCAAATCAATGTATACCTGAAATTTACATGTTAAAGATTTTTCAGGGATAATTCCCTTAATCTTTACACTTGATGTGGGAATCTTTAGTACTCGGCCCCTTGTTTCCAATTCATTTAAAAGGGTTTGTGTAATTAGACTTATTGTGGATCCAGTATCAATCAATGCTCTGACCAGTAATCCTTCTATCCTAAGCATAATTATAGGTAGTTCTCTTTTAACAGGTGGGATTCCTTCCACATCCTCGTTAATTAGCTCATCTGGTCTGGCTATCCAATTCACAATTTCTACCTCCTCCCAGCTCCTGGTATGTTTCCACTTTTGACAATTTAAATTTGGAGTTTTTTTTTATCCTGAGGGCTCCCTTTTCCCTCATTCTTTAACTGAGCTTGTAATTCCAAGCTTTGAGCTCCGTCTAGTCGGTCGGGTGATTTCCGGTTCTTGATTGCCTCACTCCAACGGACTTTTTGCCTATCAGGTTCATCTGGTCTTTCGTTCATATAACGAAGACTTTCCTGATATCTTTCTTCTATTTCGGCCCGATATTCATCATCCCTATCGTCTGGCCTTACATTCCTTCTGGGATAATTCTCCCATTTCTTTCTGTTTTCTTGCCTCTGACGGTTATTGTTATAGGGTCGGCTCTCTTGTTGCCTATAACCCGTATTCCTAGGATTTCTTCCTCGATATCCTCCTCTGTGGTATGGCTGTATTCCTCTAGGCTCTTGGTGCCCATACTCTCGACCTAGTCCTTGAGTATCCGTGCTGGTGGACTGATTCCTGGTCGATGGTTTTTCTCTGGTTTCCTGACTGTTGGCCATGTGTACCTGTTCAGTCTGTCTCTGATGCCTGGGAGTTACGTGTGACGTCGTCATGTCTAATTGACGTAGTACGCTCTCCACTTCCACAGCACTTCTGGCTTTGGATGAGATTAACAGCCTCTGAATCTCATATGGAAGTTGTCTTGCAATGGCGGCACACAGGTCGTTCTCAGCTGGAGCAATGCCAAGTTCGCGGAATTTACACAGCTGAGCGGTAAAAAATTCCGAGTACTTAGTCGGTGCATTTGTGCTGTACTTCCTAGAGTACAGATCTAGCCTCAAATTCTCCTGGACGTCTGCTGCCCAATATCGTTTTATAAAGGCTTCTCTAAAGCCTTCCACCGTATCAAAGGTGTACCTGAAGCTTCTGAACCAGGTGAGACAATCACCCGCTAACAGCTTCTCAATAGCTCTCAGTCTCCGATCCTGAGGAATCTTCATTTCGTTGAGATACTCTGCCACTTCTTTTAGCCAGTATTTTGGAGTAATAGACATGTTATTACCCGTAAACTTTACTGGTCTGTCCTCATTTGATTTAATAATGTTTATTATCTGGCCATTTGTCTGATTCATGTACGGGGTTGACATCGCCATCGGATATCCTGGGTTCTTATAAGGGCTCTCCCCTCCTAAGTCCCTCTCCGTATCTGTGCCTTGTTCACGAGAATCTACCCATCCTGTCTTTGGAAACTCCTCCTGATTCTCAAATTCTAACTTCCTTTCCCTTCGGGCACTTTCTTCATTAGCCATAAGTTGGATTTCTATTTGACTATTCTTATGTTCAGTCCTCTCTAATCGGGATCTTAATTCATTCTGAATTCTTTCTTGATTCCTTTTAATATCTTCCTCTACCTTTTTGAGTTGGAATTTCTCATCCCTGAAGCTATCCCTAAACTCATTTATTTGGTCTTCTACCTCTTTCTTAATGATCTTAGCCTGTTGGTCTATAATTTCTGGTTTCACGTCACCTATGGTATCCAGGCCTTCTCGTATCTCCTTTATTTGCTTCTCCACTTCTTTTCGTCCTTTAACCATATCTACTTTAATTCCTTCAAGCTTTCCCTCAGTTTTCTCTTGACTCTTATACAATTTCATCATTTCATCTTGGACCTGATTTACTTCCTTATTGGTTTTTTCCTACATGAACCTTTAATGTTCCGATGGTTTCCTGAACCTCATTAATACCCTGACTTATTTCATCTATTTTATGGGTGTTATCCTTATTTTCGTCCTCTCGTTGTTTTCTTTCACTCTGGAGATGCCCCTCGTAGATACCTAATCTTCGATTTATTTCACCCTCATACTTCTTTAAGTTATCATCTACCTGCCCGGTAAACAGCTCAAATTGATCTTTCATATCCCGCGCATCCTTTATATTTTG
Organism: Meconema thalassinum; assembly: GCA_946902985.2. Taxonomy (NCBI): domain Eukaryota; kingdom Metazoa; phylum Arthropoda; class Insecta; order Orthoptera; family Tettigoniidae; genus Meconema; species Meconema thalassinum. The sequence continues at coordinate 671,053,379 of OX336391.1, forward strand.
ATTTTTCATCTCAGTTACCTCAGTCTGAACTACACCGATTTTGTTCTCGAGGGTCCCTACTTTCTCCTCAACCTTTCCAAATCGGGTTCCTAGCTCATTCACACTTTTCTTTATTTCATCCCGGGAACTTTCACAAATATTCTTGTTAGATTCTATCTGAGCTTTCAATTCTTTCTGCACACCTTGGATCTGGGTTACAAGTTTTTCCTCACATGCCTTTACATTTTTTTTACAAGATTCTTCCATGCTATTTAATTTAGTTTCCATGGAACTCAAACTGTTATTCAAATTTCCAAAATTTTCCATGCATTGAGTTTGGGAATCCACCATGCTGTCCTTCAATACCTTTATTTGGCCTTGCAGTTCAGATTTAAGTGTCCCATTTTCATTTTCAATTTTACTTGTGATTTCCCCTTTTAACTCAGTAAAATTATTCCCCAACTTAGTGTCAAACCCTTCATCAAGAATTTTAAATTTATTTTCCATTGTCTCTTCTATTTCAGCCTTCAGTACTCCATTGTTTTCTTTACTGTTGGCTTTCAGAGACTCTAACGTCTCCGTTTTTATCACTTCCCACTGTTGTTTAATGTTATCCCCATTTTCTGTTTTCAACTTTTCTATCTCAGCCTTCAGTTCCTTATTCATGTTTATACAGTCGGCTTCGATAGCTACTAATTTAGTTCCCATATTAGCACTATCAGTTTTTAGTGACTCCAAACTCTCATTCATGGATCCTAACTTTTGGTTATTTTTCTCCTGTTGGCTATCCAACTTATTCAAACTCTCATTTATGGATTCGAACACTTTGTTATTTTCATCCTTTTGGAGACCCAATGTATTGTCTATTGTTCCCAATTTATTGTTCATGGCCTCCAAAAGCCTTTGCACTTCCTCACTAAATGCCATCTTATGAGAATACAGTGGGCCACAAATGCCACCACACTAGTACATGCTTGAGAGATGATACTCTGAATCAGTGTGTCCCAATTTCTTTAAAATTTTTACTTTGGTACGGGTATTCACTTACAACGTACCCTTTTACTACTTTTATTCAATTTCATAAACCTTTATGGAAGTATTTAAAATTCAAAATTTCGAAAAACCATTTTTTTCAAAAAATGAAAATTTTGATTTTTCGAGAAAACTCGGGTTTTCCCTAGGAAAACTCAGCCCTGCGTACTGGGCGCCATGAAATAGTGATTAGGTGTATGATAAAATCATACAGGCCCCACGTTGGAAAACGCTTTAACAATTTAATTACTGACCCATAATCATCTACTTGTTCCAAATGAACAAGGAATCACAAAATATAATAAACAAATATAGTATTTAAACATATGGTTTCCACATAAACCAACAATTCCTACTTAGTCTTACTTCCATAAAGCATTAACTGTAAGTTTTATATAACTCCGAGCTCTTTTGGCTCCATGCGTTACATAAAAATGGTGTCATTCTTGTACACCTCAAACACTATCCTCTATATTTTCTTAATTCTCAAAAACAAATTTATAATTACATTTAAAATCTATGTTAATTATCTAACTCAATATTTTGGGCATGTCCACACATTCAGTTGTTATCATCTCTCTTTATTTTCACAAATATATTAAGGTAATCAGGAAATCAACTGTGTACTCCAGAGCGTGAAGATACTTGACACAGTCAAAAAACTATAGTTACTCCCGAAACTTAGTTGCCTTCAATTAACTCGTGGAATCCTACGTCCATACATCATTACAATAGGGATTGTTATTTATCTCTTATGTCTAATAAGACCATTATCATATAAGAAACTACGATCTGAACAGGCAAACGAAAATATCAATCTACAAGGACCTCGGTTCAACGCCCGGGTCATTAACAACTTTAAACCCTCCTGGTGTATTCATTTCTCTTTACAACATCTTACGAGACGGTTTCCTGCCCACTCTCGCTCTAAGAGAGCTAGACCCTTCTACTCGGGCGCGATTTATGACACGGAGGGTGACGGCGACTCCCTGTCTAACCCACGTTAGTAGCTTATTTCCAAGGCTTTCAAAACAAACCTTCACATTATATTCAGTTCTGGGGAGAGACCGGGCTTTTACTGTACCGTATTCATTCAAACAACTATTCTTTGGTTCAAAGACCACTTTCGTAACCTTGGCATTTATTAATTATGAGAGGGTCCTCATTGATTGGGAAGATTAATACACATTCGACGACGAAGAATTAAGGGGCTTTTATCATAAGAAGATTCTGCGTTCGAATCTCTACACATGCCTCGGGAACCATTCCCTTACAGAGGACTTATACAAAATGCGATTTAAAGTCGGCCGTGGCCCATATGACATACGCTCAATAATACCATATTTTAGCTCCCTTTCAAATACATACACAATGCCTCGTGATACTACGTCACAAATAGAGGACTTATACAATTATCAATTCACTGCAATCAACTACCCTCCATAAGTAATCTACCAAGTATTTAACCACTACGCGTTCCTAGCGTGACATTTTAATATTATTTGCGCTCTTTTGCGCTATGCATTATTTTAAGCCAAATTGTCTTCCCAAGAACTGATAAATCTCATTAGTAACAATTCATATTATTTTAATTCTTATATTAATCTTTTCCGTTGCCGATAAATCGCTCCCTTTTAAAATATTCCCTTGAACATCATATCTTACACATATGTTAAGGCTTTAACGCTCTTATGTTCACATCAATTTATTTGATCTTTATTTAATATTTCCCTATTTAATTATTATTATTATCTTTATTCTTTACACAAGCTCAAAAGCTATTTCTTTCATATTTCAACTTTACTTTATTTGAATATCTTTCATGATAATTACTGATATTTCGCTTGCTCTTATGACATTTGTTAAATACATTAACATTTTATTCACTTATTTCCTCTACGGGATTTATTCTTTACATAATCATTTATAATTTCTCAAATTTCTATTATTGTTCAGACCGCGTTCTTGCTTATTCAGTATTTATTTCTTAAAACACATCCCTTTTACTCAAAAACTCCGGTGGATTTGTACACAACCAATTTCTGACACCAGAATAGAATGAAATTCAGTACTCACATGTTTTTAAGATCGTCCCATGATCTTTATTCTTGTGCGGTGCTTCATTTGGGGCCCACTTTGAACTTTTTACTCCATATTAAAGGAATTCATCTCATGTATAAACACTTTTTGACATATATTTAAGACACTTAACATTGACGACATTTTTATACACTGATGTGTCCCTTTTGAACACATTATAAACACTAAAAATATTAATTTAACACACAATCTTGATAAATTTACACTTCACAATTCTTGATCACTAGGCCGTATTTCTGAGCCTATCACACGTGACCTTCTTAATTTCCCGTTTCCAAGGGTGAAATTTATTCGATGTCGGTTCCTATCCTGCAGAATACGAAAGTCTCGAAACATCTACTATTCCCTGGAATCCAAATTCTTCTACTCCTATCCTGGATGACCGGCTATTTATCTAGCTTGAACGGCTTCTTTGTAGATCTGTTTATCGATCCTAGCGAAAGTCTATTCGGATCGAGGTTTCCTCAATGACCTATAGATTTAGTTTATAGCAGCTAGTACTTCTCGAGTCTAGCACTTTTAGAATAGTTCGCCTACTTTCTGGAGATAATGTTTATATTCTCCTATCTTCTTTATTTGATCGGTTCTAGCACTCCTACGTTTCTGATGTACGTTCCGAACCTTATTCTGTTCTTCCCCTTTTGGGTTCTTTAATTTAAATAACAGTTTATCTTTCTGGTACGGTACTTCCGTACGTTATGATACATTCGTTCGTCTATTTAACGACCTATCGCCTTTAAGTCCGACGTTCGCGGCCTGCTCTGACTATATCTTACGAACTTTCACTATAACTTGTATACAGTCGGGCCTAAATCCTGTAACTAGGATTTTCCTAATATTTCACTACGGCGATACTTTAAATTTTCTTCTTGACCACTCCTTATGGAGGCAAGCAAGTCGTTAATACTGCGACGCCTATGGCTATCGGATATTACTTCTGCGGTGCAACACAGCGTTTCTCCCCTCAAGGAGTACTGGTAACTGTCTTCGATGTGACGCAGATTTACGCCCCACACGGTTGTCTGAATACTGATGTGCTGTGATGTAGTCTTACGCCCCTCACGGGCTGTCGGAACTGCGTGCGTCGTAACACCCTCACGGGTTGTCAGAATAACTGCCTTCGGTGTTTGATGTAGCCTAGTGACGTGCCCTCAGGCCGTTTGAAACTGCATGTGCTGATGATCCAGCGTTACGTCCCCCTGTACGGACTTGTACTGCGTGATGCGTGATTATGCCCCTCACGGGCTGTCGGAACTGCATGATTGGCTTGGTGAAGCCCGAAGCTTTATACTATTTTACTACAAAAAAATAAGACTCTAGCCTTTTCTGTGGCCAACTTCTAAAATAATGGTGCCACAAATATAAAAATTATACCTTCCGAAAGCTCGTCTTCTCAATGTCAAATAATCTCATTGCACCTAAGAATCGATCGTGCAATTCGGAGATATTAATTAATTTCTCGTCCTCAGATGTGTGGGTGTTGCATTTCTTTTGCTTTCTCCCCTCCACACGGGCATTGGTAATTCCCCAATGACGTCGTCTTGCGTTGGCAGTTTTTTCCTGCGCAATTATTAAATGGTTTCTCTTTACTGAAAAATCTCTCATTCAAAATGATTCACTGTACTGTACTTGTTTACTCATTATTATACTTGTAAACGGGTTAAATTTAATTATTCCTCTTCTGGCGCATAAGCGGTGTTGTCATTTTCCAGCAACGTCAGCTTGAATTCCGATTCAGGCCTCCTTGTCTAATCCTGGGAAATTTCCACTCGGTTATTAATACTCGTGACTCGCTCCCTTCTGAATGTCAAGAGGGATGATATCATCCTCTCGAACACCTGGTCCTCGCTAGTTGCACAACCTTATACTGGCCTCCTAGCTTGATCTTTCTTAAAGTTACATTAGAAACTATACGCTTCTTTGATTTCTTCCTCAAATGCATGGATTCGACCATCCATGGACCTGATGGCACATGGGTTCAATATAAGGTGCGTTCAAAAAGTAACGACCCGGATGCTGGAATGCGCAAACCGGTAACTACATCGGCTAATCGTGGCGTGTGTAACGAGGTGTAGTTCCGACCAGAGCGTGGAAGGTCACAGCCCGTCGCTAGAGGGCACGCGTGCACGTCACGTGACGATACAAAGCGAGCAGCAGTATGCATCAATTGTCCAACGCTGCCAGTCGCATTGCAAACAAGGACCAGGAGGCGTCAACCGAAGAGCAAAGAGGTGTTGTTCGGTTTCTGACAGCGGAAGGAGTAGAGGGAACGGACATTCATCGGCGAATGTCACAAGTGTACGGCGAACACTGCATGTCCCTTGCAAGGGTCAAGGCGTGGCACAAGCGCTACAGGGAAGGACGGGTGTCGTTAGCCGATGATGCCCGGTCTGGGGCACCCCCCCTGCATTACCGATGACAACGTCATTACCCAGGACCGCCTAGTGACAGTGAACGCCATAGCCGTCGTGGTCGAATTGAGCGTCGGAAGTGTGCACACCATCATGAAGGAACGACTGCACTTGCGCAAAGTGTGTGCCCAATGGGTGCCCCACAGCCTTCAACCACACTAAGAAGCATGTCAAATGGCCTACTGTCTTGGTCATCTGCAGCGCTATGCAAGGGAAGGGAATGGGTTCCTAGCACGAGTGGTGGCTGGAGATGAGTCATGGTGTCATCACTTCGAACCAGAATCCAAACGACAAACGCTCTGGTCGGAACCTCACCTCGTTACACACGCCACGATTAGCCGATGTCATCACCGGTCTGCGCATTCCAGCCTCCAGCTCGTCACTTTTTGAACACACCTTATACACCTGGCGACGATGACCCCAATGAAGGGTGGAAGACATGTTTTTTAAACATTTAAGTATTAACCTAACTAATAATAGTAATGATCGTGTGGCCTCCGGAGAGGGCGAATGCAGGTCTTTCTAGTGGGCGACCTGCGCGTCGTATAAACCACTATGTTTGTATACATTTGTATAGACAGAGTGCAACAGTAGTTTTTCCCTCTCCTGTGCGTAATAATAATATCGTATGGCCTTAGATGCCGGGTGCAAGCTTTGTTATTTGACGCCCAAAGGGCAGCTTGCATGTCGAATTTTGTTGTTCCTTAGAGTGCTATGAAAGTCAAGAAGGTTAGATATCTAAGTTTTCTAGTAGAGAATGGGAGATTTTTTTTGTGATAGTGAAAAATCCCAAGATTAATTTTGCCGTTATCAACACGATCTACTGAATTCAAATGCGTTCTTTAACATGCCAACAACGTATGACATGCGTGTCGTGATTTTTGTCGCCTTTCAAAAATCACTTACCATGGCCAGGAGCGAACCTGAAAGATGATGATGATGATGATGATGATGATGATGATGATGATGATGATGATGATGATAATTGTTGTTTTAAGGGGCCTAACATCTAGGTTATCGGCCCCTGATGGTTTGGGTGATCGTGAAAATGAAAATGAAATGCAAACTTAAAACTAACTACGAACCTACATACTAGAAGAAGAAATGGAAAAACGGAAGGAGAATAAGGCAAATAAAGGACAGGAGGAAAAGAAATGCCCTCAACCCTCGAAGAAAGCGGATTGAAGGACTTGGAAGGAAGCAGAGCCATGAAAGGGAAATAGGAAACTGAAAGTGGAGAGGGTCCTCCCCACAGGGAAGGGACAAAAGGGGGAAACTGGACCCAGCTCATGAATCCCTCGGGGTTGCCAACTCCCGAACTCACCAGCCGTGAGCCCCTGAGGGTGTAGCAATATCTAGGGTGCACCAGAAGAGGTGGAGCTACATACACCCTGCCTCCTTGAGGGCCTTCAGCAGAAGGAAGGAGATAGCATGAAAAGAAAAAGAAGGCTGATCCCTCGCAGAAGGAGGGAATCAGAAAAGATGAGACAAGGGCCAATAAAGGCGGGAATGGAAGAGACTCCCTAGGCCTCGGATACCCTAATACCGTCGGGGTCGGAAGAGAACAAGAGTTGACCAAGAGAGGTCGACAGGAAAGAAGACAGAGAGGAGCCCGGCACAAGTAAGTGGAAGCAATGCCGGACTCAGCTGGGGCCCTGTGGTCGCCAACCCACGTCCCACTAGATGTGAGCCCCTGGGGGGGGGGGGGGACCTGAAAGCTTTGTTTTGGTAGTCCGACACGATAACCACTCACCCACCGCGGCAAGCTCTCCTGTGAGTGATGTCTGTCGAAGAGGAGTACCGGGACTCTCGGTGAGGAAAGACAGACATTACCAAACCACCCGCCCGCACTCTCACTTTCTGAGCTGTGTGTGTGTGTGTGTGTGTCTCGCCGGCCGATTAGCTTAATTGGCGTCATTATTTAGTTTCGAAACTTCACCTAATTGGTCTTGGATGAGCCTAACTCGGAAATGATCTTCGGAATAAGTAGAGTGTTACAAGCTTGTTGTTTGACATCTTAATGTGAAAATGATAAGCAACAAACGAGCGGACCACCAACATTATAGGATATCTTTAATAACACTGATACGCTATCATTTTGCTACGAGAGCCTGTTTCTATATTTCAGTTCCTCTCTATGGGTAGTTACAATGCCCGTATGTAGTTTCGTTCCATCACGTTCAAGTCTTTTTTAAAACGACTATTTTAGAAATTCATGAAAATGTCTAAATACTGAAATTAACAAATAGTTCCGTGAAAAACTAAAGCTTATTTTCATATATCCTACTTATCTTAATTGCCTCTATCAACATACAACATTTCAGTTTGATTGCTGTAATACATTTGTAGATATTGAGAATCGTCTAATATTAGGGATGGTCACCATGTTGGATTTTTATATATGAAGCTCTTAGAGTTATGTACTATTACATGAAGATTATTGTGTATCAAATATCGAACTTCAATCGCATGATTGGGACACAAGAAGTAAAAACGAGATTTTAAAATTTCGCACAGCTGCCATCTTGTCGTTATGACATCAATTGAAATAAATTAGATGCCAGCGGTTAAAAGTTGTTGTATAACGACCATTTAAATATTTATAGTTATAGTTATATTTATAGTTCGCGTCGCCGCCATATTGGATTTGTGCTCATCAGGTTATTGAAAGCCTCTATCAACATACAAACTTTCAGTATGAATGCTATGATTGATTAATAGATATTGAGAACCATCTAAATATTTCGGTCGGTCGCCATTTTGGATTTTTATACATGTAGGTCATAGAGTTATGTACAATTAAATGACGATTTTCGCGTAGGTTCAGTATTCAAACGTTCACTTCGATCGCATGATTAATATACGAGAAATAAAAACTTAATTTTGAAATTGCGCACAGCCGCCATCTTGAGGTTATGTGAACAATTGAACAAAATTAGATGCCAGTGCATTATAATGTGTATTAACATTTACTATACAATATTTCACTGCGCTCAGATGGTTAAATCACGAGAAAATTCTATTAAAATGTTTCACATTCGCTTGGCCGTCATGTTCGTTTTGTACTTTACAGATTTTCTTAAGTTTCATAGGTGATCTTCTAGTAGTGCCCTTTATCACCGTACAAAATTTCAGGGCGATATCAGTAATTGTTTCGGAGATATGGAATGCCGGTGAAATATTTCGCACAGCCGCCATGTTGGATTGGTGAGACGTAATAAAATTTGAAGGTCTAGGTAGGGATTGGCCAAAATGGCACCTATGACCTCACCGAGTTTCATTGAAATCGCTCCAGCTGTTTAGATTTCATTAGGGGGCGAGTGGCGGGGGCACACACACACGGACACGAGGTGATCTCTTAAGCCAATTTTTTTTTCATAAAAGACAATAGGCTAAGAATGAATGTTACATGATAGTTATTATGTGTGTCCTTTATGCGTTCATATACCATTCATCCGATTGCGATGAAACTTGAGCGAGTTATTGTTTGCACTCCAGGGAAGGTTTCTTACTTGGTAAATCCATTTTACAATAGGTAGCGCACGAGTAGTTTCAAAAAATGTGTGACGGCGTGTTAATCGTTTTAACAAAATCCCGTATGCGGTCAAATACCATTTATCCGATTGAGATGTAGCGTTGATGAGTTGTTGTGTACACTCCCGTGAAGGTTTCTGACCTATTAAATCTATTTCACATTTGTAGCGCACGAATTGATTCAACAAATGAGTGACGGCTCGTGAATCGTTTAAACAATGTCCTGTATGCATTCGTATACCATTAATCCCATTGCGGTGACACTTTGGTGAGTTGTTGTGCTCCCACGAATGCTTTTTGAATTAGTAAATCCATCTTACAAAAGTTTAGAGGCAGTTAACGGACATTTAAAAAAAACATACAAAATATCAACGCCAGCACTTTCTTTGATGGACATTGCAACGCATGCCGGGCGCAGCTTGAATATAATAAAAAAGCAACTCTAAATGTTTGATGACCAACTGAAAATAAATACATTAATGTTTTATTAAACAACACTGAAAAATAGTTTCTGAGGGTTTTGTCCTAAAGGAAGCAGTTAGAGGTTTGATAATCTCTAGACTACTAGGTCTAAGCAACTGCGCAATCAAATGTGACCGGTGTTTAGGAGCTGACTCATGCTTACCATCCTTGCTAGGAAAATAAATTACCTTGTATATTGTGACTTAAGAAAACTAAATGTTTTGTATGTAAGTGCTACATAAACTTCACTCCCCCCCCAAATAGCGCACATTACACAGAGTCATGGAACATGGGTTTGATGGTGTCGCTTTCACTTCGCATACAAATGTCCCTTAAAGATCTCTCACTTGTAAACATCTTGTAGGAATGTTAACATGCAGAGTAACTGGACTCTCAAGAACATTCCCACAGCAGAATGTATTAACCTAATAACGTCATTATCATAATTTAACTGCGACCTTATAATCAATTAACTTATAATTCAAATATGAAACTGTTTTCTTCCTTGTTTTCAAGAGTTTAATGCTTTTCAGTCGGTCAACACGAATGTTCCAAAAAGAGCTGGGTTATATCCTAATCCTGAAATAAATTACATGAGATTAATTAATACACTAGGATGACCAGTTTCGATCGTCAAGCGATCATCATCAGATCCATTACACTTAGGCTGTAAAATCTATGTTTGAAAATACATGTGAAAATATTTACAATATGTACAATTATTTAGTTGCAGTATTGGTACTGCAACTGTCGGTGTATGCTAAATGTAGTATATATGATATTAGGTGAAATGCTAAATGGTGATAGCTATCCGGAGTTTCTATATTTGGAGTGATAATATGGTTGTAAAAATTACTATGGTTAAACTGTAATATTACAGGCTACTACTTATCTGGTTGTCTTCCTTGCTGGAGATACGCGCAGTTTTCGTGTTCGCTGTTACTCCAGGTGTGGTCGACTATCCTAGTTTTCATGTAGGTAGGCTATTTGAATACAAACATTAATTATTAACATTTTAAGGGAATATGGAACGGTTGAGGGCAGGGAATCTGATAGTTTTAATGTGGTGGCAGGATTAAAGCAGGGAGACAGCATCTCCCCCTGCCTGTTTAATCTGGTATTGGAAAAGGCACTAATCAAGGTGTCATCGATGGGAAGATGTGTGAACATAGGTGGCCAGGTCAAATTGCTAGCATTTGCCGACGATATTGTTGTCATAACAGAGAATGAAGAGGAACTAAAAAGGACAGCTAAAGTGTTAATAGAGGAGGCACAAAAAGTGGGTTTGAGGAACAATCAAGAGAAAACGGAGTGTATGGTAGTTACAAGGGAGAGTAAAGAAGAAGTGATGGGGGCACTAGAGATAAGAAACTTGCTGTTTAAGAAGACTGAATCGTAAATTGGAATAACAACATGGAGGAAGAGATAATGAACCGTATAAAATCTGCAGAGAGGTGCATGTTTGCAATGAATAAACTATTGAGCAGTAAACTGTTATCAAGGACATCAAACCTCCGTGTTTATAAGACAATTGTACGACCAGTATTAATATATGGGGCGGACACATGGACACTGAGCAAGACAATGGAGAGGAGAATATCGACCTTTGGAGGGAATAGTAGGAACTTTATTAAGAATGCTTATTCGTTCCGAACTTGGTCAACCTGGTTATCAACAAAGTGTTAAGAAAAATCTTCGGGTTGGTATTAGGGCAGGGAAACTTCAGAAGAAGGAAGAAACACAGAAATCCACGCGCTGTATAACGAACCGGATGTGATAGCAGTAATAAAGAGCAGAAGGATAGAATGGCTGGGACATGAAGCCTACTGAGAAGGGAAGAAGGGATGGTAAAAAGAGTGCTAAAAGGAAAACCACAAGGAAAAAGACCCCTCGGTAAACCAAAGTTGAGATGGCAGGATGGAGTCAGGAAAGACCTGGAGGCCCTGGGAGCCAACGAAAATATGGCCGGAGACAGAAAGCAAAGGAAGAGGCTAAAGAGTGAGACAATGGGTCGTGTGGCCAACTAAGTAAGTATATTCTATTAATCTCTCAAGTCTGCCCTTTGAAATGATGTGCAATACATTATAGTTTAACCATTATAAATTGCCATAATTGTAATTTTCACTTGCGCTAACAATGATATAATCTTCATGTGTGGGAAGTGTTAACTACAGCCTTCTCAGTTCCATTTAAAGAAATGTATGTTCCTTTTTGTAGGCGGCTATTTATCACAGAGCTGTGAAATATTCACCATAAATTTGTCTCATAGTGATTAAAATTTTAAAGGAGAAGTTTCTTTGTTTAAGGTAAAACTGTTTGGGTTTGAGTGTTTTTTTGTTTTTTTTTAAGAAAAAGTAATTATATATTTTGACAGTTTGAAATGTATCAATTTATGACTCCTCTGAAGTCTAATATACAAAACGCTCCATTGGTATGACAAGTAAAGTTTGAATGAAATGCGACATAAATTTCATTATAAAAATTACATAAAAATGACCATGATAGTCCGATTCCCGATTGACGTATTAATTATAATAAACTATTTATTACCTAGAGTCAGTATTTAGTACATTGAAACTGTACAGGTTTGGTAACATTGAGACCATCCACAGCGTGGTATAGCATAACAGTAACATACAACTTAATGGAATGTTTGACATAACAGAGGATACTAAAAATATTTTTGTTCCATAAGCTCACAAAGAAAAATTTCAAAAACCAGATCTGTTACAAAAATTTGGTTAATAATAGTACATTATGCAACGAGCCTATAATGGCGAGTATGTTTATAAAACGACCGTATGCGAGTTTTATAATTTCCATACGAGTGTCTTAATTACCATTATAGGCGAGTTGCATACGACTGTTTATGTTCGACGATAATTATAACTTTATTGATATGTAACATCTTTCCACTCGGTTGCTGGATATTTTTGTGGGAGTGATTTTGAAAAATGGGACGCAAGTGGATCGGAACGATTAAGGTGGCACCAGCTCGAACGGAAGTGTGCTAGCTGGCAGAGGTGGATCGAACGGAAGTGTAAGATGCACTGCCAACTCGATCAATCGATCCAGCTTGCAGTGGTAAGATCCAGCTGGCAGTGGTAAGAGAAACAATGAGTGCGCGGTGTCGGAAATTGATACCATAACGTACTCTCGGCCATGTGGAATGTATATGACATACTGAACAGTAAACGCTCATGCGAACTCTGGTGTGAAGTGATTCAAACAAAGCACATGGTACATGTTCGAAGTCTTCGTATCAGTATTTAAATGGTAAAATGCCTTAATATCAAACATTGTAAGTAGTACGCATTGCCGGTATTATGTTTCTGCACAATGGCTATTCAAATATTAACCCACATAACGATAATGCAGTCATCAATGTGATATAATCGTTGTGGTTATACGAGAATTGAGCAGGCCTTTATGAACTATTGCTGAATACATTCTCTTTACTCGCAAGATGGCCTATTCATAAGGCATTTTAAACTCAATTTCACGCAGGAACGTTATCGAAACAGCAAAATATTGTTACGTGCCACCCCTAGTGGCATTTTTGTTAACTGGATTACGGTAGGTAGGAAGCACAACACCAATTACTGCTTAAAGAAATAATTAATTTTATTGCAGCCAGAAAAATACACTACTCAACAGCAATCATTACCTTACTCCAGTTTCCTCACGTCGAGAATACTTTCCCTTTCACTTGTCAACGGACCACAGTTAATCCTCTTCGCTAATGAGTCCGCTCCCGTACGCTCGCTGGAAATAGCTGCACTAGGTCTGTCACTGTACTATACACTGTTTCACAAGCACCACGATCACTTCCGCGGTGTCAAGAGAATCAGCTTCACTAGGGGTTTCGCAAGTCACCACACTTCTGTCGCTCAAGATAATCGCTCGCACTAGCTCGTAAAACACAACAACAACAACTGCTAGACAGGTCGCACTTATATAGCAGGCCGGTGCCTCAATAAATGCTTCTAGATCCATCCAGGGTTCACGGCTTCTCGAGGTTTCCATCGCTGGTCCAGTCACGAATATTCTAGACTACACCTTTGTCCTAGTAGCCCTGTTGCATAAGGCACACGCAATACAGGAGGCAGGCCACAGCCCAGCCCTGGGGCAGTTGTGACTCATGCGGCGAGTGATGACACAAACTCACAGCCGTAACACCACCCCCTTCCTAAAAAGGCTGATCGTCCCGGTCAATCATTGGTCCGCCCGTGTCCCTCCGTAGGCTGCCAGGCGATCTCGGTGCACGATCTTCATCTTTGTCCTCGGGCTCCGCTGGATCCTGTAGACGACATCGTTGATCCATTTCACGACTCAGTACGGGCCCTCCCAGGACTTCTGCAGTTTGGGTGACAGGCCTTTCTTCCGTAATGGGTTGAAGAGCCAGACCCGGTCGTCCTCGTGGAATCCGCCGGGATCCGTCTGCTGGTCGTATCGGGTCTTCATTCGGTCGGTCTCGATCCGTAGTTTCCTCCTCGTGAACGCGTGTACGTCCTCCAGTTGGTCGACCAGTTCTTGACAATACTGGCTTACCGGGATCGGATCATTCCCAGGTCGGCCGAAGGCAAGATCGACAGGTAGACGGAGCTCCCTCCCAAACATGGCCCGGGCTGGTGTGCACCCGGTGGCTTCATGCACGGCGGCGCGGTAGGCCAGGAGAAATAGTGGAAGATGCTTGTCCCAATCCCTCTGGTGCTCGCTGACGACTATTCGGAGATGGTTTTCGATGGTGCGATTGAATCGCTCTACCATCCCGTCGGACTGAGGGTGTAGCGGCGTTGTCCTTGTCTTCCGGATTCCCAGCAGCTGGCATAGGTTCTGGAACACCTGCGACTCGAAGTTCCTCCCTTGGTCGGAGTGCAGCTCCAGGGGTACTCCGTACCGGCTGACGAATTCCTTCACCAGGGTCTCTGCAATCGTCGCGGCTTCTTGGTTAGGGAGCGCATACGCCTCCGGCCATTTGGTAAAGTAGTCTATGTAGCGGTTCCCTGCCTCGCTTAACGGGAATGGCCCAGCAACATCGATGGCCACTCTCTCCATGGGGCCGCCCACGTTGTAGGTCTTCAGTGGACCCCGTCGTCTTCGTCCAGGGCCCTTGCTGGCTGCGCAATCGTGGCACCTCGCGCAGTAGTTCTCCACGTCTGTTCGGCATCCGATCCAGTAGAACCGCTCTCTCAGCTTCTCCGGGGTCTTCTTTATCCCTAGGTGTCCACCAGATGATCCTCCATGAACTTCCTTCAGGACTTCCTCCGTCATAGCCTTTGGAACGACGACTTGTTCCCGATATGTCTTCCCGTCGGTGCTCTCCCAGGTACGGCAGATGAGGCCATCCCTTACAATCAGCGAGTCCCACTGTGCCCAGTAGGACTTAAACTTTGGGCTGCAGTCACTCACAATGTTCCACCCGGGTCTGGGGACACAGGCCCTCTTTCATTCGGCTATCAGTCCCAGATCATCATCTTCTGCTTGTGCCCGCGTGAAAGATTCGCGGCTCCAGTTCCCTTGAAGTTCCACAGTAGTCCGTCGGCACAGTATCCCGGGGTTCTCCTCCCTTCGGGCACAGAAGGTGCAGTCTTCGGGGCACGGTCTTCGTGGCAGGGCGTCGGCGTTAGAATGCAGTTGGCCTTTCCTGTGCTGAATCTCAAAGTTGTACTGTTGAAGCCTCTCTAACCACCGCGCGAGTTGACCCTCGGGCTGCTTGAAGTTCAGGTGCCAACGCAGGGATGCATGGTCGGTCCTGATGAGAAATTCTTGCCCGTACAGGTACTTGTGGAAGTGTTCAATGGTCTTCAAGATGGCGAGCAGCTCCTTCCTGGTGACACAGTAGTTCCTTTCTGGCTTTGACAAGGCCTTGCTGAAGTAGGCCACTACTCTCTCCTCGCCGTCCACTACTTGCGACAGGATTCCCCCTATGCCAAAGTCGCTGGCATCGGTATCAACGATGAACCTTGTTGCAGGTCTGGGGTAGGCCAAAATAGGTGCGGTGCACAGAGCCTGCTTGAGTTGTTCGAAGGCACTGTGGCATTCTGCTGTCCACGTGAAGAGTTGGTCCTTCTCAGTCAGTCGATGTAAAGGTTTGGCGATGTCGGCGAATCCCCTCACGAAGCGACGGTAATTAGTGCAGAGTCCCAGGAAGCTTCGTAGTTGGGACTTGTCCTTCGGAACTGGCCACTCCCTCACAGCTGCGGTCTTCTCTGGGTCGGTGCGCACCCCTTCCTCGGAGACGATATGCCCAAGGTACTGGACCCGCTTCTGGAACAGCTGACACTTCTTGGGGCTCAACTTCAGCTGGGCAGCCCGTAGCTTCAACAAGATCTCCTTCAGGTTGCTGTAGTGCTCCTCGAAGCTCCTCCCCGGAACGATGACATCGTCTAGGTATACCAGGCAGGTCTTCCAGTGTAGCCCCCTCAGAATGGACTCCATTAGCCTTTCGAAGGTCGCAGGGGCGTTGCACAGACCGAATGGCATGACGGTGAATTGCCAGAGCCCGCTGCCCACAGAGAACGCCGTTTTCTCGCGGTCCTTAGGGTGGACCTCCACCTGCCAGTAGTCACTCTTCAAATCCAAGGTGGAGAACCATCTTGACCCTGATATGGTGTCCAGCGTGTCGTCGATCCGGGGTAGAGGGTAGCTGTCCTTCTTCGTGACGTCGTTCACCCGCCTGTAGTCCACGCAGAACCTGGTGGAACCGTCCTTCTTCTTCACAAGCACGACCGGAGAACTCCAAGGACTATGTGATGGCTCGATCACCCCTTGCTCCTTCATCTCTTCTACCATCCGGTCGACTTCGGCTTGCTTGGCGAGCGGGACACGTCGGAATGGGGCCCTAATCGGTGTGCTGTCCCCAACGTCGATTCTGTGCTGGACCAAGCTTGTCCTGCCGAAGTCTTTGCTCCCCACGGAGAAGACATCCTGGAATTCGCGTAGCAGGTCCTGAAGTTGGCGTGATTGCTCTTCGTCTAAATGGTCCTGGGATCCTTGGTACAGCTTCTGTAGTTCTTCTGGCAAGGCGCGTCTTCTTCGGTTGTCCGTCTGCAGGTGTTCGTCCGTCGTTTCTGTGATGCGGGCAATCCAGGTAACGGGCTCGCAGACTCCTAGGTTGGTGTCCCGGTGAACCGTAATATCGTAGTCGTTCAGGTTGGACAGGCGGACGTACGGCCGAGGCGTCGTGTTGATGAGGGTCTTGGCAACTAGCAATCCTTTTGTCTGGATGTCCTCATATTTTGACTCGATGACAGCTGCCACTCCCTCAGCAGTTCCGTCGACAATTACGGCGGCGCTGACCTCCGTCCTGGCAGGAACGATGACGTCCTCTCTCAGCCTTACTCGTCGTGCGGTGACGGCCTCGTGTGCTGGTTGCAAAGCAAGTTCCTCACCTCCGATGTACAGACTGTTGGTACTCAAGTCCAAGATGATGTTGTTCTGGTCCAGGAAGTCCAGTCCGATGATCACTTCGTTTGATACGTCAGCCACAAGCACTGGATGCGTCACCACCCGTCGACCAATGACGAGCTCCGGTGATGCTTCGCCATGTACCGGTGCGGTCTCTCCGGTCGCGGTTATTAGCTGGAGGTTCCTTTGTGTGGGTTGCACTCTCCACTTCGGGATCACGGTGGGATTGACGATGGTCCTCGACGCTCCCGTGTCGATCAGCATGGGCCAGCTCACTCCGTTGACGACTCCGTCGACCATCAGGCTGCTATTGTCCCTCCGTAACTTCGTCACACGCACTTGGACTGCTGGGGCTTGACGACTGTCACAAGCCAACCTTTGCCCCCCAAGGCTGGCTAATACTCGTTTCCCTGGGCCGCGCGGTTTTCAGACGACTGATCTCCCGTCGGATACCCTCGGCGGCGGCGATCACCGCAATCCTTGCTCAGGTGGCCTTTCTTACCGCAGGCCCAGCAGGTCGGTAGTCCTCTTCCGGGCCGCCTCTCCGGTTGTCTTCCGGCTGTGTCGTTGCTGGTGGTACCGCGACTATCGAAGAAACGGCTGAGCGCCTCCATTAATTCGTCGGCCATGGGCTTGGTCTCGTTGGTTTTTACTGGTTCGTCGACGTCCACTTGACGCACCCGCGCGTGCATTCTGGATGCCTGTTTTGCCGTCTCGAACTCAAGTGCGTGGCTCAGCGCATCTGCCAGGGTCTTATTGCGCGCGAGACGCAGCGCCTGTTGAGTGTCCGAGTCCCGTAGCCCGTCGGTGAAAGTCTGCGTCGCTATCTGCTCCAGAAAGTCGGCCGGCGCTGTTGGGTAGGCGAGCCTTACGAGGCGTGCGATGTCCATCTCGAACTACTGCAGGGTTTCCGCGTTCTTCTGTACCCGGGTCCGGAGCTGCATCTGATAGGCCTGCTGAAGATGGCTATCTCCATAACGGGATTCCATATGGGCGATCAGGGAAGCGTAGTCCTGGGATCCAGTCGGGATGGCCTGAAGGACGTTAAGGGCGTCACCTCTCAGCGCTACAATGAGAGCTGTAGCCTTTTCTGTGTTGTTCCAGTTATTTATGGAACAGACCGCCTCGAACTGACGTAAGTAAGTGCTCCACGGGACCTTTCCGTCGAAGGTTGGGGGCGTCACTCTGCGATGTCCCGTTCCTGATATTCCCGGTGTAACGGTGGGCGGGCGTTGGCGCAGCTCGGCAACTTCCTCTCGTAGAGCGTTGAATTTCTCCTCCACCCCCGTCAGTGGGCGTTGGCGCAGCTCGGCAACTTCCTTTTGTAAGGCGTTGAATTTCTCCTCCTCCCCCATCAGCGGGCGTTGGCACAGCTCGGCAACTTCCACTTGTAAGGCGTTGAATTTCTCCTCCACCCCCATCAGCGGTCGTTGGCACAGCTCGGCAACTTCCATTTGCAAGGCGTTGAATTTCTCCTCCACCCCCGTCAGTGGGCGTTGGCGCAGCTCGGCAACTTCCTTTTGTAAGACGTTGAATTTCTCCTCCACCCCCATCAGCGGGCGTTGGCGCAGCTCGGCAAATTCCACTTGTAAGGCGTCGAACTTCTTTTCCACTGCCGTGACTTCCTCACGCAGACCCAGTTCTAATTTCTTCAGGTCCTGTGTCAACTTATTCTGACCGTCTTCCATCATCTTCTGGCCGTCCTCTATCCTCTTCAGGTCCTCCGCTAGCTTATTTTGACCGTCTTCCATCTTCTTCTGGCCGTTTTCTAGTTTGGCAGTTAGGTCCTCGGCTAACTTCTTCTGGCCGTCCTCCATCTTCTTCTGGCCGTCCTCCATCTCCCTCCGCTAACTTATTTTGACCGTCTTCTAATTTGGAAGTTAGGTCCTCGGCTAAACTTTTCTGGCTGTCTTCCAATTTGGCAGTTAGCTCCTTGGTTAAATTCTTCTGGCCGTCTTTTATGCCATTTAACTATTCTAGCAATGCTGCCAATTGCGCCTCCATTTTAGTTGTTTGCCTTGTAAAGGGCATGCACTCACAGGAAAATTAGAGAAAATGACCTGCTCGGGTTTTGAAACCAGGACCGTCAGGTGTTGTGCTGAGTTCGTAATCCGACTTCTGACACCAGTTGTTACGTACCACCCCTAGTGGCACTTTTGTTAACTGGATTACGGTGGGTAGGAAGCACAACACCAATTACTGCTTAAAGAAATAATTTTATTGCAGCCAGAAAAATACACTACTCAACAGCAATTATTACCTTACTCCAGTTTCCTCACGTCGAGAATACTTTCCCTTTCACTTGTCAACAGACCACAGTTAATCCTCTTCGCTAATGAGTCCGCTCCCGTACGCTCGCTGGAAATAGCTGCACTAGGTCTGTCACTGTACTATACACTGTTTCACAAGCACCACGATCACTTCCTCGGTGTCAAGAGAATCAGCTTCACTAGGGGTTTCGCAAGTCACCACACTTCTGTCGCTCAAGACAATCGCTCGCACTAGCTCGTAAAACACAACAACAACTGCTAGACAGGTCGCACTTATATAGCAGGCCGGTGACTCAATAAATGCTTCTAGATCCATCCAGGGTTCACGGCTTCTCGCGGTTTCCATCGCTGGTCCAGTCACGAATATTCTGGACTACCCCTTTGTCCTAGTAGCCCTGTTGCATAAGGCACACGCAATACAGGAGGCAGGCCACAGCCCAGCCCTGGGGCAGTTGTGACTCATGCGGCGAGTGATGACACAAACTCACAGCCGTAACAATATAAATGAAACTTAAATCCGTAGTGCAGTATTATTGGAACATGGAAATAAGTCACCATCTTGTGGACAATATTTGTATAGTCGAAATAGCCGTGGGGTTAGCGCCTATGACTGTGAATCTAGAGATCTCGGGTTCGAATCCCGGACAGGGAAGGTATTTTTGCTACCAGATTATCCTTTTAAACGATATTTATCATATCAATATTGCTCATTTTAACAGAATCCATATGAAATTACGTGTTGGTCTGTGAATCAAGAGGACCTGTTTATAAGGAATTTAAGGTTATGGGCGGTGTCGCGTCTATTAATCTAGTTGATCCATATCGTATTCCTTATTTAGGCTAGTGCTGGTGGAAGCTACAAATCATCTAATAAAATGAGTTCCTTTTACAATAGATTAATATTTGTGCCAATAATAGTAATAAATACCGGTGTAACAACAAGTGAGGTTTCTTCTATGTCAGATGTTACACATCATATGCGACTACTGTAAGGCTCGTAATTTTGTATATGTTTTAACATAAATATTCATAAATATCTGTGGGATTCAGTTAGTTAACAGGGCGCGCTGGCACTGAACAGAGCACATGCGTGCTGCATGCGTGGGTCAAGGCACTCCGAATGCAGAGACCATTCACTTTGCTTGCCAACACAGAACACTTAATGTTTACAGCCTGTCGTCCAGCTATAAAGCGTTCACTAATATTGTCACTGAAGTCGTTTAAAAGCAATGCGCTGTGTAGAAATTGGATTTGGGGATATTAAAGTACAGTGATATGTCTTGTCTCATATTCGCCAGTTTATTTACGCGAACATATGGACCCCTTCCCATGTCGGTAATTTATATTGACATGTTGGATTTTGAGCGCATGCGCGAAGGTATCCTTACCTAATTGGTCACACAACTGTTTCTTGAGCTCTGATTGGTGGGAGAAACTGTTCCATAATGAAAAATAATGTTATAATGAGCCTCATTATGATACAGTTCTCTGACACATTATGTTTACATTTCGACACCGTCGAACATAAAGCATAATAAAGCATTTGCCAGGCAAATACACACCAACAATCATTTATAACCTAACTTATTCAGCATATATATTTTCACATGCACATCTCTTCAATTCACCGCTGTTTTATCACGACTTTGTTAGGCTTTCTTAACAAAATTTTTGTAACAGATCGGTTTTTTGAAATTCTACTCAGTGAGCTTTTTTAACAAATATATTAGTTTATAGTATCCTCTACTATGACAAAAATGTTATTAAGTCGTATGTTACTGCACAGTTACTTATTCTATACTACGCAGAGGAAGGTCACAATGTGCCCCAAACCGGTACAGTTTCAATGTAGACTACTAAATACTGACCTAAGGTAATAAAGAGTTTATTATAATAAATTTCATTATTTCATTTCATTTCATTTCATATTTATTCATCAGTGCCTTACACTATATTTCCATTACACTGAAGGGAGTCTCTGAAACGAGCAAAGCCCCACTTCGCATTCGGGATGCGTCAGAGCCCCCACTATATATACTGGGTTATATTTACATATGTACACAAGATGGCAATTAGTGAGAATCAAGCAATGATAAATTATTTACAGTATAGATTAGAGGGATGGTAAATTTATATAGGATAAGGCAGGAAAACAAGAGAAGAGGTCACATAATATTGTAAATGGAGATATACAGGAAACACTAGCACAACAAAGAATCGGGGCATAATTTATGAGGAACAACCTACTTGATGAACAAATAATGCCGCAGCTTCCTCTTGAACTGAACGGCATTATTGTTGCTGGACTTCAGGGAACACGGTAGGCTGTTCCATGCACAGACCGATCTATTTACAAACCCCAGTTTGTACGACTCAGTCCTGGGTAGTGGGGCGTACAGCGTAACTCCGCGGCCCTTCTGAGCTGATCGGTAGCCAAGGGAAATTTTGTCTAAAATAGCAGATGAGTCTGTATTATTAAAAAGTTTTCTCAGGTATAACAAATCAATTTGGGTAAATAGGTTCTCAATAGATGGAAGGCTACATTTTTGGCGTCTGATTTCAGAGTCTACGTCGGAATTTTTCGAAAGAATGAATTTAGTGGCACGATTTTGTATCTGTTCAAGCTTAAGGATATTTCCCTTGGTACCGGGGCTCCATGAAGGGCACGCGTGAATTAGCAGCGGTCGTACTAGACTCAGGTAGGCGGTCCTCTTCACTTTGGTACGGCAGCCTCGTAGATTTCTGCTTAGCATACCCAGTTGGCGTGCAGCTTGGTTCCTCACTGCGTCGGTGTGGGTGTTCCATTTCAGGTCGGAAGTGATGTTGAGTCCAAGAAGTTTGACGCACTGCACACGGGGAATCGGAGTGTTTTCAAAGTGATAAGGGTTGGCCGCTGGAATTCGATTACGGGTTAGGGAGATTAGATTACTTTTGGAAGAATTGACAGCCAGGCCGTTAATTTTGCACCAGACACTGATGTTATTTAGATCCTCCTGCAGGGCGGTGAGGTCACTATTGTCTTTGATCTTGCGATAGAGGGTTGTGTTGTCGGCATATTGGTAGATGTTTGAGGAGACTGCATGGGGAAGATCCAACATGAATATGTTGAAAAGTAGAGGACCAAGGACAGATCCTTGAGGGACACCAGATGGGACCAAAACAGTAGAGGAATGAGCGCCTTGGAAGACTACTCTCTGATGCCGGTTTGTAAAAAAGTCAGTCAACCACCCCACTAGTTTACCACCGAAGCTGTAGGAGCGCAGTTTATCAAGGAGACGTGAATGGGGAACCTGATCAAAAGCCTTGGTCCAATCGAGAGTAACGAGAACCACTTGACCGCCTGGTATTCTTTCCAAAGTTTGTTGCCAGTCGTCCACAGCTGATGTGAGTAGCGTTGTACAGGAACGTCCAGGTAGAAACCCATGCTGGTGTTCGTTAAGAGAACCTGTTTCTTTCAGGAAACGCAACATCTCCCTCGATAGCAGGCGCTCCATTACCTTACACAATATGGATGTCAATGATATGGGGCGGTAGTTGGTTACTGATTCCTTATTACCAGTTTTGTGGACAGGAACAACGTTGGCGATTTTCCAATCAGATGGTAGTTTCCCATATTGAAAAGAGGTGTTAAATACTGTGCAGATGGATGGAGCGAGGGCCTGAGCACACGTTTTGAGAATTCTTGCGGGTATATTATCAGGCCCAGTAGCGGAATTGGGGGGTAAAGATGACAAAAACTTGCAGGCTCATCAACGGAGAAATAAATGGATTCAAGTTTAGGGAAAGGAATATTTCGATCTATTATATAATTTTGTGATAGCGTAAAGGAAGAAAAGTTCTGAGAGAAGGAGCAAAATGATTGAGCAATCTCCGCGGGTTCAGATAAAATTTTGCCATTATACGTGAAATTCGTGGAGGGCGTGCTTCTTGATCTGGAGCTGATATATCGCCACAGAGATTTCGTGTCCGAGGAGCCCAAATTCCAGATGAAATTTCTATGGCTGTTTCTAATGGCGATTTTTGTTAAATTCCGTTGGATCTTGTACTTATAGAGATTAGTGGGGGTAGGGTTATGTTTCCATTTTTTGTACAATCTATTTCTCTTTTTTAACATTAGTACAATCTCATTGGTAATCCAAGGAGATCGACGATTGCCATTTAATTTAACTTGTGGAATGCACTGTTGTACACACTGCCAGAATATACTTTTCCACTCTGTCCAGAGGGTTTCTATGTCAACGGTGTGCACTACCGGAAGATTGGAGCGAAACAGAGAATTTAATAACGACCAGTTTCCTTTGTTGTAGTTGAGAGCTGTTTTGTATATTTTCTTCAATTTTGGGTGGAGTAATTTCAGTTCAACCCTGGTTGCTTCATGATCACACACGCCTTCAATTACTTCAACGGAGTCCACTATGTCCACATTATCTGTGAGCACTAGGTCCAGGGTGGTTCTGCTATGGTCCGTGATTCGAGTGGGTTGCTTTACCAGCTGCTGAAGAAATAGGCCGTAAAAGCATGATAGAAATTTTTCAGAAAGAGAATTAAGAGCTTTCGGAGTTTCGTTCGAGAGCCAGTCAATTTGAAGGTTGAAGTCACCTAGCAGGAGAATAGCGAAGAATTTATTCTGTAGCGCCTGTGCCCTTGAGAGGGAGCGAAGAAGGGCTTCGTTGTGGAGGTCTTTAGAACCCGGGGCTCGGTATGCAGAGCCAACCAGAATGGGACCTTGCTTGGTTGTAATCTGTATCCAAACTACCTCCGCCTCTACTTCGAGTTCGGGCACGCTTCTGGGTTGTAGCTCTGGGAGACAAGCTATGAGAACTCCACCACCTGTGGAGGGCCTGTCATTTCTAAATATTATGTAACTGTCCGAAATCACCTCATTGTTGTAAATGAAGGGATTGAGCCAAGTTTCATACACACAGATGAGTGATGGGGCTTCTTCTATCAACCAAGCATCAACGAGAGGTTTGCGTTTCGGATGCATTATGCTGCGTGCATTAAAATTTAGAACTGAAATATTGCTAGTTGATTTACGGTATTGAGATGATTGCGTGGAAACCGAATTAGTGGAGCTATCGAATAGTGAGTTTGACAACTGCGGCATGGAGCACTGCCAGCAGAAGAACGAATTTTCACCTCTTGATATTTTTCTAGACTGACCTCCAGTCAATTTGGCACAAGTACGATGCACAAACTGTTGACATTCTGAGCACTGAATCCGGATCTGGTTTACTCGTCCTACAGAGTCACACTTCACACATTTTACAGTTACTGGGCCCGGATTAACTTGCACGTCACCAGCCAAGGCCAAGAGAAAGGGTCCCCAACCACAGCTGAGAGAGATGGGAGGGAGTGGCTGACGAGGGTGGTCTGACTTAAGCCGTGCAACCTTGAGCCAGGTAGGGTGGCGGGGCGGCTGTTCAGGCACTGGCCGAGATGATGAACACAATACTAACGAACTAAATTCACATTTGCTACTTACGAGAATGTCTTCCCAGCACTTTTCGTTCACGATCGAACTTCTTATATCCACACACTCACTCAGAGAAACTTTAGAACTCGCTATCACTCTATTTACAAACAAGTAAATTAAATACACACATCACAAAAAGTTTTGCATCACCTCGGTTCCCAGATCTCCGGCATATAGACGTTGACTGTGTATATTGTATCCAAGATACAGTCCCTTTGACTGTTCATAGATGTCACTAAAACTGCTCAAAGATGTAAACAACCATGCATGAGCAGGGCCTATTAGACGGAGGGGGTACGACAGCCGATCAGTTCCAGTCATTCCACCAGGACGAAGGTACGCTGCTCATGTTGTCTGTAGTTCTACCATGCCTAGAAGGTCAATACCGCAGTTCGATCGCGTCCGCATTGTTACTTTGTGTCAAGAAGGGCTCTCAACAAGGGAAGTTTCCAGGCGTCTCAGAGTGAACCAAAGCGATGTTGTTCGGACATGGAGGAGGTACAGAGATACAGGAACTGTCGATGACAGGCCTCGCTCAGGCCGCCCAAGGGCTACTACTGTAGTGGATGACCGCTACTTACGGATTGCCGCTCGGAGGAACCCTGACAGCAATGCCACCATGTTGAATAATGCGTTTCGTTCAGCCACAGGACGTCGTGTTTCAACTCAAACTGTGCGCAATAGGCTGCATGATGCGCAACTTCACTCCCGACGTCCATGGCGAGGTCCAGCTTTGCAACCCCGACACCATGCAGCGCGGTACAGATGGGCCCAACAACATGCTGAATGGACCCCACGGAATTGGCATCACGTTCTCTTCACCGATGAGTGTCGCATATGCCTTCAACCAGACAATCGTCGGAGACGTGTTTGGAGGCACCCTGGTCAGGCTGAACGTCTTAGACACACTGTCCAGCGAGTGCAGCAAGGTGGTGGTTCCCTGATGTTTTGGGGTGGCATTATGTGGGGCCGACGTACGCCACTGGTGGTCATGGAAGGCTCCGAAACGGCTTTACGATACCTGAATGACATCCTCCGACCCATAGTGCACCCATATCGGCAGAATATTGGAGAGGCATTTGTCTTCATGGACGACAATTCTCGACCTCATCGTGCACATCTTGTGAATGCGTTCCTTCAAGATAACGACATCGCTCGACTACAGTGGCCAGCATGTTCGCCTGACATGAACCCTATCGAACATGCCTGGGATATGTTGAAAAGGGCTGTTTATGGACGTCTTGACCCACCAACCACTCTGAGAGATTTACGCCGAATTGTCGTTGAGGAGTGGGACAATTTGGACCAACAGTGTCTTGATGAACTTGTGGATAGTATGCCACGGCGAATACAGGCATGCATCAATGCAAGAGGACGTGCTACTGGGTATTAGAGGTAGTGGTGTGTACTGCAATCTGGACCACAAATGCTGAAAGTCTAGCTGTATGATGGTACAACATGCAATGTGTGGGTCTCATGAGCAATAAAACGAGCTGAAATGTTGTTTGTGTTGATCTCTATTCCCTTTGTATTTAACGGTTCCGGAACTCTTGGAACCGAGGTGATGCAAAACTTTTTTTGATGTGTGTATGTACGGAACCAACTCACTGCCCGTCTCTCACTCGACGCCATCTTGATTTATAAGTTTATGAGGAAAAGGAACATGGATTAAACAAATTTTACATTGGTAAGATAGGCGATTCCGAATCCCCTTATGTGCTGAGTTAGCCAGTTAGCTATTTGATACCGTAGAGATCATACTTTTTAAGTTACAGTATCATGGAGGGATGGGGAAGGTGATAGGCTTAAAATCTCTATAGGTTTTAGGTCTCCATTTGTTTAAATGTATAAATTCTTATTTTGAGACGAATCAAAATTCATATGTTGGTGTTTGAAGACATTTTTCAGTGTTGTCTTAGTAAACAAAAGTTTGGTGCTTTCAGTCGTTCAACACGAATGTACCCAAATGATATGGGCTATTCCCTAATCCTGAAAAAAAAATACATGAAATTAATAAATATACTTGGATGACCAGTTCCGATCGTCAAGCGATCATCATCAGATGTTCTAACCTTGGTCCACCACTACAGTTCTTGTCCTCGACCCTTCCTTCCATAACTAAGCTTTCTATAAAAACTATGGGTGAAAATATTAAGAATATGTACATATTGTACTGTGGGTGAAATATTTAGAATATGTATATATTGTACTGTGGGTGAAAATATTTAGAATATGTACATATTGTACTGTGGGTGAAAATATTTAGAATATGTACATATTGTACTGTGGGTGAAAATATTTAGAATATGTACATATTGTACTGTGGGTGAAAATATTTAGAATATGTACATATTGTACTGTGGGTGAAAATATTTAGAATATGTACATATTGTACTGTGGGTGGAATTATTTTCAACCATATTTTCAGTCATAGATTTTATAGCCTAAGTGCAATGGATCTGATGATGATCACTTGACGATCGAAACTGGTCATCCAAGTAAATTTATTAATCTCATATATTTTTTTCAGGATGAGCGAATAGCCCATTTCATTTGGCTACAATCGTGATGAACGACTGAAAAGCACCAAACTTTTGTTCAAAATTCATACTTTTGTGTGGGCATCAATTCCACACCAGAGCCCAAAATTAAATTATTTCCTAAAATCAACTAATGCTTGTTGTTCCTTACTAGGACAAAAATTGACATTCTTCGATCCAAAACCACACCACGACGAGAGGAATTTGCCCTTTATTCCGCCATGTTGATAACATTTCGAATAAATCTTAGCTCTAGACGACGTATACAAAATGGGCTGCTAATTACTTCCGGAAGCAAAATTCCAAACAAAAGTAGTACTAAATAATGCCAAATTGATGGAAAAACACAACAGATGTTGACTAGGCACTCAAAAGCGAATGGGGAATATAATAAGAAGAAAGTTATTGTGCTTTGCAACGCAAGCCGGGTACAGCTTGTGTTCAATAAAAGCCTTTGTGTCTAGATTATAAGCTAAGCTGTACCTCTCTTTTAAGCACTGTCAAGGTGTTCATGTCACTATGTTTTATTTATAACTGTGCGTTTGCTATATTAGTAATTAAGCTTTTTATTTAATTTATTTTATTTAGCGTATGGCTTTACAGATACAATATGTACACAGATGATAATTAGTTTAGGAAAGGAAGATAAACTATATATTTATATCTAAATTGTATATTAAGGCTTTCACGGCCCGGATTATATAAATAATTCATGTTTTTTTTTTTGGCTAATGCAGTGGGTATTTAGATTAGAACCATATGTTTCGGAGAAACCTTGCCTCCTTTTTCAATGGAATCAAACAATGTGGTCAAAGAAGGTATATCAAAGAGATTACAAAAAATATAGATAAATTCCTCGTTTCGTCACCAGAGAGCAGCTGCCAGAAATTACTGTATGGACCATGGTAGAACGGTGGACAGAGTAGTAAGTAAGGAGAAGGTAAAGGGGGCTGGGTGAAAATATAGGGACTCCTCGAAGAATGAGGATGTCCAAAAGAAAAGGGGGGGAGCGGGGTGGTTTAGATGGATATAAGGAAACATAAACAAAAGGTAAGAGCATGAGATCCTTGAAACATACGTCGTGCCCTGAAGACAGAGTTTGTTCAGCTATAGCTGATTTGTCAGGTTGGTTTAGACGGATGTTCCTTTGATGCTCTTAGATGCGATTTGCATTGGACCGTTTTGTTTGTCCAATATATACTTTTCCGCAAGTACAAGGAACTTCATACAACCCAGGTTGTAATATTGGGGACAATTTATCTTTGTTTAATGCTAAACGTTGACCAATTTTCGTCATAGTACCGAAAACTGCTTTTATCTTGTGCTTGCGGAGAATCTTAGCAACGCGGTCAGTGGTGTTGTGAATATAAGGGAGGTACCGGTAAGCAATTCCCCTCACGTCACGTCGGAGCTCTGAGGAGGTTGTCTATCCCTCCTTCTGGGATGTTGGGACCTATATATAGTGTAATCATTATAGCCATTACCCTTAAACAGGGTTTGTAACGCATGTAACTCCTCCTGAAGAGTTGATGCATCACAAATACTTCCGCTCTTTTGGCTAGAGTTGTTATAATTCCTTGTTTTTGTGCTGGGTGGTGGTGGGAGTCTGCATGTAAATAACGGTTAGTGTGAGTTGGCTTACGGTAGACGCTGTGCCCCATGGTGCCATCCGCCTTCCTCCTCACAAGAACATCCAAAAAAGGTAAGCATCCACCTGACTCTAGCTCCATTGTGAAGTGGATTGAAGGATGCAGCTGACTTAGGTGGTTCAGTAAGTGGTTCAGTTTCTCAGAACCCTCCCCTCACACCACGTACGTATCATCCACATACCTCCACCAAACCACAGGTTTGAAAGACGCCGAAGATATAGCCTCCCCCTCAAGGATGCTCATGCTCTTGCCCTTGTTAAGCACAACTGGTCTAGAATTATAAGGGAGGCAGTTGAAATTCGTAAAAATCCCAATAATTTTAACAGAGACACTGGATATCAGCTAAGTGACACTTGGCTACCAGTTATTAAGGATCTTCACCTATTTCAAATTGTACTTTTTTCCTCTCGGCTACAGAGCCTGGATTTGATCTTTTTTGATCGTCACTGGAGGAGTTTCCATCTATTTTTTCACCCCGCCCCCTTTACCTTCTCCTTACTTACTACTCTGTCCGCCGTTCTACCATGGTCCATACAGTAATTTATGGCAGCTGCTCTCTGGTGACGAACAGAGGAATTTATCTATATTTTTTGTAATTTTTGTAATCTCATTGATATACTTTCTTTGGCCATATTGTTATTTTCCATTGAAAAAGGAGGCAAGGTTACTCCGAAACGTATGGTTCTAATCTAAATACACACGGCATTGGGCCAAAAAACATGAATTATTTATATCTAAATTGTTTATGTAAATAATTGTCTCTGGTGATCCATGAGCGAAATCAGTGACATTGCCACTGTACTCTCTTTTAGGACACTTGTGATGATATGCTGGATGGTCTGCTTAGGGGCACCACAATCGCAGATGGGTGAAGAAATTATTTTCCATTTATAATGGAAGTCAGCACAGCTGCCATGACCCGTACGAATCCTGTTGACAGTTGACCATATTTTCGGAGGAAACTCAAACCTAGGTGGCGGCGATGATCCAATGCGTGGTAAGACTGATCCAGGCCTAGTATCCTGTCTGCCCTGCCATTCTTTAGTTATGTTGAAGTTGGTATTCTCCAAGTCTATTGCAGTCCTTATTGATGGATTTCGAGATCGTAGACGAATCAGGTGAACATGAGCAATGTCACAGTGTATTGGTAGTTGTGGGATATCTATTATTTTCTTGAACTCCCTGAGGAGAGCGTTTTTACGTCGAAGAACTGGTTAATTAATTTGTACCTGATGATTTTTTTGGAAATTCTCTCTCCTCAAATGTTTTCCGTGTGTTTTGCATTTTAAACTCAGACGGCCCTTTGTTTGCCACCAATACTTAGGCAGGCTACCAGTACTTCAAGCTACAAGTTCGGTTCAGTTTCAAGTAGTTCCAACTTTCAATACCAGATGTAAATGATACCTATTGGTGAACGTTGAAACTTAAATAGAGCATTCCAACGAAATATAACCTAGAAATTTAGCGTCACACAAGTTTACTTAGTGGATGAATCTTTTACATGCCATAAATCTATGACATGGGACCGCCGGCTTTACTTTTTCTCCGATGGAAGCTATACTGAGGGATTTTTAACGCTCTTAAGAAATCCGACGACTTCGGCTGGCACTTAGGATTTCAGTGAAAAGGTCGAAAAAAAACTGGTGTCCGTGCGCTTTTTAAGCTTACGCTGGGCAAACCGTTAAAAATATCTATATACTATGACTGTAAGAATTGTTCAGCATGAAAAGTTCTACAAAAAAAACCCGGAGAGCATATCTCGATCTTCAATACATCGCCCACTATAAGTGTTTTTACGTTTTCATTCCTTCCAACAATCTCCATTCATTTACTGAGGCGACAGTTTACGAGCTAGCCAGGGGCGAGTCTATCACCCCAGTTACAGCTTAGCTAGTGGACGAGCTTATTGCCCCAGATACAGCCAGCAGCAAACAGTCGAGTCGTGTTGAGTTAAAAACTTTAGAGAAGAGTGGTTGTGTTTGGAGTTTCCCTGGAAGTGCAACTCTCATTTCGCCTGTGAACTTTTCGTTCCGCAAAATTCACAGTCAAGTTACGATTGGACGGAAGGGGGATTTGTATTTCATGCACCTCGCCATTCTTAAATTACGTCTGACAAGAATTTGTTGCACATGCATCTCCATGATACTATAATAGTCCAGTCAGTGATTTTAACCCAACATGCCGAGACGTAAAACGGATATTGGTCGTTGTCCATTGACATTGAAAAAAAAAGCGCTTATCACGTATTGCATTCATAACTGTTCCCGGGCGAAGTCGGATCGGGTTGCTAGTTATATAATAAGATTAGTATTCAAACAGTAGGCTATACTTCAAATCCTCACCTGCTTATCAAAAGCAACTTTACTTGTTCGAATAAAACAGGGCTAGGAGATGGCAGGAGTCGGCCGTGGCTTGCTAGGAGGTGCTTACCCACTATTTGTTTGTAGTCGAAAGGGGAAACTACAGAAAAACCATTCTAAGGACGGCCGACGTTAGGGTTCGAACTCACCGCCACCGATTCCGCAGATAGCTTGGCCTCATGACTAACCCCAAGCTTGCAGGTTCGCTCCTGGCTGTGATAAGTGTTTTTTTAATGGCGGCAAAAATCACGACACGCATGTCATACGATTTTGGCATGTTAAAGAACCCATTTGAATTCAGTAGGCCGTGTTCATAATCGCAAAATTAATCTCGGGATTTTCCCCCCAACACAAAGTTCCTCGTTTCTCTACTAGAAAGCGCTATAGTGTTCAAGGAGCTTAGATATCTAACCTCCTTGTCTTTCATGGTGCTTCAAGGGGCAACAAAATTCTACATGCAAGCTACCCTCTGGGTATCAAATAACAAAGCTTGCATTCGGCACCCTATGCCATACGATATCCCTCTCTATATTATTCTGCTAAGGTCCCATTCCAGTTTTGTACCGAAAATAAGGTCCCATTAACACCAACCTACACATATGGTGTACCTACAGGTTCAGCATAACCCAATGCGTAAGCGAAACGCACTCACTTACTCTTTAAAAGCCCAAGGTTGCAGGTTCGAAACCTGGCGCAGTCAGCTGGCATTTGAGGGTGCGCAAATGCGAGGGAGCCGTGTTAGTACATTTACTGGCACGTTAAAGATCCCCTTCGGGGAAAAATTCCGGCACCCCGGCGTCTCTAAAAGCCAGTGTAGTTAAAAGGGACGTAAAACCAATATTATTATTATTATTATTATTATTATTATTATTATTATTATTATTATTATTATTATTATTATTATTACTCTTTAAATGCCTCACAATTAAATAAATACCTTAAAACATGTATATTTACAATGAAATAATGAAAGAATGCAACACGGTAACCATGGTAACAGAATCTCACAGGTCCATCTATTTCTGTAAGACGCAATGCAATTCCAATTATTACATTACTGTGAAAGTTTCCAGACGGTTATAAGGTTATCACTGAACCAAATTAAGCTGTAAAATTCATCAATACATACAGTATAATGCGCTTAACGGGGTCAAGGGCCACTCTAGAATTTTATCACGCAATTTTCGCGTGTTAGTGTGGTACGAAAGGACTTTTTCACACGACTATAAAGGGTCTCCGAAACCCACATTTAAAGGCCCTTAAATTAACAGTGTCTGTGATATTCCCAGAAAACTAACTTCGCTCTGATATACTGTACCTATGAAGGAATGAGAAACCCCTAAACACTGCACCAGTAGCTGAATTGATAAAGTCTGATTATTCATACCAAGGATAAATCAGTCATAGCATTCATGATTGAGATTTTACAACTAGAATATTCGCGGGCGATGCCGTGACGGGTTATGCTAGTCACTAGTTATTATGTATGACTTTGCTCTGTTGCCTAACCTAGCTACTGCTGTCTCAAAACGCGATATTTATTACAGGAGATAAATTACTTCCGTGGTGTTGTCTTAGAAGCAATAAGCAACCTTCAACTGATTCAATGTTTCATTGACATTACAATATTGTTGTAAGGCCCTTTTGGAACTGGTTACATTGTAATGTAGCCTCGATGTATTTCTCCTGAAAGAATATAGCTCTGATTCCATTCAGCGATAAACTGAGGAGATCTCCTCAATTGGAAACAAGATATCATTTCTCAATTTCCTTTTTAAGAACCTCCAACGCAGCGTCTTAGAATCAAAAGGCTTATGAAGCGTACAGTCTAACAATTCGTTTCTGAGATTTCATATTAAGTTAAATTCCCTCAATACTCAGACTAATTGGATTGCGTAAATTGCGAAGAATTCCAGAGCAGACATCTGAGTCTTATGAACCTCTTCCTCTCCCAACATTCTGTGAATCATCACCATTATGAGTTTAAGTGTAACATTACTGTGTCTTAAGAACTCTGCGGCAAACATAACGAGATCTGTATCTTGTAAGCTTTAGAAGCGATCTCTTTGAATTGTCTCATTTCCACCCCACCAGTAGTCGTTGGGATATTACTTGGCAAATTTTGAATTGAATAGAACAGGGGTTTCCAAACATTTTAATTTAAGGCCCACACTGACTCGTGGAGTAAGTCCAAGGGCCCACTTATCATACCAACATAATATAGTTTTGAATTTCGTTACGTTAATGAGATACCTACGACGATCAGTGTGTCGAATCGCAATTCTAGGTGGAAAAAATTAATAAATTCGTTAATACTGGTGGGATTCTATTAAAAGTTGGCAATATACTGTTTTCGCGGTCGCTTAATTCATCTCTGGCATCGTCTGAAGTGTACGATCTTCGGGGGTAATATATATTGAACCCGCTGAGCTATGGTTCATGTGATATTTTTGTGACGGAATAATTATTATGGGATGTAGTACTTTTGAACATACCCAGAATACCACGTGGAGCAGAGAGCTCATGCTATACTCTTTGAAGTAGCGCTCAATTGCATTTTTGACTTTGGAGGTCTTGTTAATCACTTTTATCCTTTCATAAGACTCAGAATATTCTAATTCGTCATTCTGTATTAATGAATCATTTTGGTGAATGATTATTACGTTTTTGGTAAGGTATAACACTTGCAGATACGCAAGGAGCTATGAAAGTAGTCGCTCAATGACTTCGTTTTGGCGACCTACTTCCGAGTGAAAGTCAGTGACGACACTACATCTGGAGATCTGACGCCAGACAGGCGTTTTTCGAGTATCCGTCCGTCGCGGCGTGGACATTATAAATATTTTTGTGCTCAAGTGAGCATCCGACTGCATCGTGTGTTGAAAATAACTATACTAACGTTGTAACACATTGTGGACATATTATTGTTCTACGAAAGGCCATATTAGGCAATATTTGCTACAAACTGTAATTGGTGCCATACGCCAGATATTTTTCCCACGTGTAAGTGGAAGGGCAAAGTGCCACGCCGAAAATATAAGAGTTATCGTCTGATAATTGTGCCAAGACGACGTGATTATTACTGCCAACGATCACAACATTATTGCTAAGGAAATTCTGAATTGAAAATATCAATTTTATCGCGGATGCCACGTGATTGATAAAACGTGATACAATTGCACGTGCTAACAAGCAAAGCATCGCATCGTGTTGAATCTTGAGGATCAACAGGCTGAAAACTACAAAATACTGTGGAGAACACTATTATTTGCATCGTCCACAATAATCACGCCAAAACACCGAGAGGAACGAGATATTTCGACATTTTCGACATCATGCAAGACATTGAACTTTTCCACGCCATGGTGAAGAAGACGATTATGGGCTAATACCATTCCGGTATGAGGGAGACGTCGTGATGGAGACCACCAGCTTGATGGAACGTCAGGATGCCGAGGACGCAGACGAAGGAACGTGGATGCCGACTTCCAGGCACATTCCAGACCTTTTTGGGAGACCATCATCCGGAGGCGAACGAACCCTGGTTGCTTGGGAGGTCCAGATTGGTGAATCCGTGGAGGACAGGACCATGCTGGAGAGCCAAGCAGAGTTTTTCGCGACCCTGGTCGATGAATGTCTGAGCCGATGTGAGAGCTACCAAAAGTCGTGAGTTTGGGCACCTTTTCTTTTGTAATAGTCCGCGGTGGTATATTTAGATATCGTAGTTTTTTTGTGAATCAACCGCACTTATGTGTCAGCCATTTGCTAGGTAGGGTTGTAATTAGTATAATTGTTGTTTATTTCAGTCATTGTGAGTCACCCTGTGGGGTAGACCAGTTTTGGTTAACCCTGGTGCCGTCTTGATGGACGTCGTACCACGTTATAGCCGACCCACTGCCAAACATGACTGTAATCATTTGCAGCTATTTTGCTCAGCCATGTGTAGGATATTTATCCGTGGTTTCATTCAGATGTCATCGTCACTTTATTTAACTGCAATCTTTGCAACCAGTCTGTTGAGACTTATGACCTCGTTAGATAGGTCGTATCGTTAGGAAACCAACTGTAGTTTCCAGTTTTATAAAAATATGCTGTATTTTCATTTTTGAAAGCGCTCAGAAGCCGATTTATAGTCAAATACTGACAGATTTATTATTTTGGAGAAAGTGTAGATGTCAAGCATCGAACTAAGTGCACTATCGCACCATTATGCAGGTCTAGAGTTGCAGATCTGTGCCATATTTATCAATTTGTTACTACTTTGTTTCTGTCATGAGGACACAGGTGTTAATGTTATACTGAGAACTTAATAAGTGTTATATCTTTGATGAGCAAAGAAGCTCGTGAGACATGCTGTTATGTCTGTGATTTACTATTCTTTGAAATGAAGGACTGCGATACTTTATTGTACAGTTAAATTGTAACGTGTTTAGCACACGGATTCTATAAGGTTTTTGAACCAAGCATATGCTAAGAATGACAAGGCCAAATATTACGGTATTATATAATGTTAAAACTAGCCGGCCTTGCCTGTTGAAAAATGTGGTCAGTGAAGGACTGCAATTTGTGAAGTTGTCACCAATAAACTGGTTTGTTGACCCAGTAACCTTGAAAACAAATGCTTGAAAGCGAGACAGAACTACGATAACATAGGACAGAATGTTGATTTCATTCATCTCTTTCTTTCAATGCAGCTATTGCTCATGAAACCCAGTGTTTCTTACTGTATTTTTGTTCATTTGTTTTTCTTGGATTTTCATACTGTTAGTTAGATATTTTGCTGCGAGGAATGTCATTTCGACATGTCCAGGGTTGTCAGTTTTCTTTATGCATTGTTGGCGATCCTCTTGAGAGAGGCAAATTATAATGAAGGCAATTTGGTTATTAAATGCGAGGTTTTTGCCGCAGGTAACCCATGATATTATGTGCCTTGAGTGAGTAAGACGTGCCATTGTTGTAAGTCGCGCATCTGTTGTTGTTATGAGGCATTATTATGAGAGTTGTTGAAAGCGAGGTATTTACCGCTGATAACTCGTGTTATTGTGAGTCCGAGCCGAGTTTGCTCGTTGAGTTTTCCGACTATTGAGTCGATGTTTTGCTGCGGGAGAATGATCTTTAGAAGACTACTCCTTGTCAGGCCTTTGTCAGAATACGCCATAAACCTACGGAAGGAACATAAACCGACATAATAAACATCATCCGCATAATTGTTTTAAACAAGATCTAACTAACATATTGTTTCCATTTAAACTTTGACATTCTTACATTTGAACCTGCTGACATGGCCGTGCAGATGAAGGGATTTCCTTTATTGGAAACGACGAAGACTGTAGACATTTTTGTTGTGACCTGGCACACACATGAACCATTAGTTCATAGTGTATGGAGCGCAGGCCATGTGATTGTCAGACGTGGTTTTAACTACGCTATCACCGACATTACTATCAAGCTAGATGACAATGGTTTACAAAGAGTTAACCATGGGGCAGGAAGGCATTATAATAAAAACTGTGTTGTACTATAATTATTGATGTGATGAAACTGTATTTTTCCCCATGTTACCTTTATTGCGTGCTATTTAGCACATGATTGTTGATTAGATTAATTGTTTTTAAATGGCTGTACACTTAAATTTTTATTGTAACTGTTTGCTATTACGGACGTCACCGCCGTAACTTTGAATGTTAACTGATAGGACTTAGCTAGAAAAATTAAATGTAAATGTGGAAATGGTGCCACCATAACTTAGCTTTGCTTTGCTCCTTCACTTAAATGTAACTTCATATTAGCTTGATCATGTAACTTGTATTAGGGATTTTGCGTCGTACCATTTACCCAGCGTTGTTGCTGTTGCTTACTTATTGTGTATTAGATCTTTCGCGAGGGTTAATGTAACTTCATTGTTAGGGACTTGGACTTTTATTATCATTAACTTTTAGCTTGCGGATTAGCCGAATATAACCCTCCGAACTAGGATAGGGGTTTGTGGAAATCTACAATAAATTTTCACGGTGTTTTACATAAGCCTGGATGTTTAATTTCACAGTCTAGTTTTTGAGGTGAACCTTTCCTTAGGCCGTCTTTGACCATCGCAACCATGTACCACGCTCCCCGTGGACTATAGAACCTCGTGCCGCATTGGCCTATTGTTAGGAAGTTCACCTGATCCTCACGGCAAACTTTTAAAGGTCCGACGGGGGAGATGTTAGGAGAGTCATCGCGGTTGTTGGCTATCCCGACAGCTTTACCGGAGGACTTCTGAAGGTCACTCACAAATATGTGCCGTTGCCACCCGGCTGACGGTCACATAAAATGGCGGCCCAACGTGGGGCTACGAAGTTGACATGGTGCACGGTGTTAACGTGGAAACCGACGTATAGGTCGCACATAAATTGGCTCCCTATACGTGGGGAGAGACGTTGACATGGTAACACATTGATTGACTCCCTATACATGGAGCCAGATGTCAACATGTTGATCATCAGATGGCGCCCTGTATATTTTCTTATGCCGATATTTAGGAGGATCTTAATATTTGAATAATGGTAAATTGACAGGACTGGGACGAACTTAGAAAGTCGTACTGCAGATCAATAGACCGCATGGCATTCATATTTGATAGAAGACCATGGGGTGAGGTTTTTATATTGAATAAATGAAAGATAAGGTTTTTCTTAGATGATGCCTCATCCTAAGAAAATGTAATACTTTGCTTTGCTCACCGTTGTATTAGTAAAGGTAGAAGCACTTAGTTTGCATACTCCAGCTGTACTCGTGATATTTATTAAGTCGAAACAAGCTTTATACCACCACGTTACTATCATAGCTGTAAGTTTCCATCATGATTGATCCCTCGTTTCTCTCAATATAAATTCTTGTCAAATGGATGAGGATATGATTCGCAGAGTGTTCGCTGAGATGTTGGCAGGTGTCATCGCTAACCTCCAACAACTTACTAGTGACTGGAGTGTGAATACACAAGCCTTAGAGGTTAATTCACAAGCTATTGACAATGTTAGACAGGAAGTAGGTGATGTAAATGGTCATGTGGACCAGGTCAGGCAGAACCTCGAGATAAACACTCAGTCTGTTGACAATGTCAGGCAGAACCTTGAGGTAAATACCCAATCAATTAATGAAAGACGTTTAGATTTAGAGATAAACACCCGTACTGTTAAAGACGTTAGGACCGATCTAACGAAGGTCAGGGCCGAAATGGACTCGTACAGGGTAGAAGCGAAAAATGACTTAACGGCAGGTTTGGCAGCGGTAAGGATAGACGTGATTCGTCACCACCAGGAGGCAAGCCAGCGCGTAGACACATTAACGGAAGAAATGAATAGGGCAAGACAGGATGTGCAAACCCGACTCGAGGAGCACACGGCTCAAATTCAGACCGCTATAAATAAAGTACAGTTAGACGTCCAAGCTGATATCGAGCACACCAGAGAAGAATTTGGGACTAGGCTGAATCACGTAGAAGGTTTTATGGACAACGTAAAAAAGGATATGGCTACCATGAACCTAGGACTGGTATTAATGAGAGGTGCAGCTAACGCCGTTAATAACAACGAGAAGACCATCGTGGATAACATGCTTGAGGTTAGGGAGGAACTTAATTCTTACCGGAAAGACATCGCGGAACTAAAAGAAACTGTCACAGGCTTACGTGATACTGTAGATGTGCACAGGGAGGAGCACAAAGTCGACCTGATGATGTTGAGAGGCGAATTCGTGGAGCATAAAACTACAGTCGACGCCAATGTAAATGGAGTCAAGGATGATATCAACCATATCCAGAGTAACGTATCTCAGGTTGAGGGCGAAATTGCAACATTGCAGAAAAAGATTGAGGAAATAACGATTATTGATAGGCTCGAGTTGAGTCGTAACCTCAAATCAGCTATTCGTGAGGTGGGCCAAAATCTCAAAGGTAAAGTTGAACGAATCGAGTTGCAACTAAATGATTTAGGGAGCAAAGTCGCCAACAGGAATATACAAGAATTAGAAGTCATCGAGGAGAGGCTCGACAGGTTAGAAGCACTTCCGAGGGGAGTAGATTTGCAACCGCCGATGGGAAATACACGTGAAACGCCGGAATTTTGGACTAGTAATGTACAGTCAAGTGTACATGCCGATACACGACCTTGGCAGTTTAATGCAACAGCGCCAAACCAGACGTTAAATTACGATGCTAACCCGTTCAGACCAGCTATAAATAGACTGGATCCTGAAACTAACACGCCGTCAAACAACTACATGCAGAATACATACCGTACTGCTAATACTCAGGGTAATGTCACAGTGATAAGGTCAAGGGAAGAGCAACCCGCTAAATTCACTGGCACAGGAAGCGGAGTGACTCCTGTAGAATTTCTCACGAACGTCGAGAGCTATTTACGAGACACACTCGTAACTCCTGAAAGAGAACTTCGAGTTATTGAACGTCTTCTGGATGGACAAGCAGCAACTTGGTATCGGGCTTTTAAATATTCATTCTCCGGGCATCAAGACTTTAAAGAAGCACTACTGAGGACGTATTGGTCGAGTGACGTTCAGCAAAGTATAAGGGCTGAAATGTACACTCGCCGATACAGTTCCAACATGCCAACTCGCTACGCAAATTACTTTGCAACCCAGCTTGCTAAATTGAGAAATCTTCAGCCTCCTTTATCGGAGCAGGATTTAGTGAATACCATAGTATGGCAATACCCAGCCGACGTGCAAAGAGTACTAATCGCTGCAGGGGCGACGACATTTCAACAGTGTGATCAGATATTACGACGTCTTGATGCTAACGCGGAGCAATTTCCAACTCACCGTCAACAGAAGGTTGACAGGCGTGAAGAGCGTCACGTTAACGTCACGACTGTGGACAAAGTTAGCCAGACACAAGAAGCATCACAGAACTCTGGGAATCCTCGGCCAGAATACAACAATGAATACCGCCGTAACTGGAGAGAGTGGAGTAATACTCCATATACAAGGAACCAGAGAGAAGACAATAGAACATATTGGAATCGTAGGTTCGATAATGGGGCGAGCAACAACCGTCGTCACGACAATAACCGTCGTGGGAATCAGGAAGGTCCGTCAGGAAGAGGAAGGATCCGGCGAGACTACAGGTATAACGGAGGTTACCAACGAGGACGTGATCCACGTTACCATCCGGACCGTGACTGGGAAGGGAGAGCGCGCGAGAGCCGCGAGTACCTCCAGCAATTGAGAGAGAGCCAAAATAGAGAAGAGGGAGAAAGGAACCCTACTTCGAGGGAAGAAAGAAATGTGACGTCAGAGGCAGGACAGAACCAGCCTGGTACCTCTAGTCACAACAAAGGAAAAAAACGCCGAAAAATTAAGACAGTCTAGTTTGGCTGAGCACAGAGTGACGGCAGATATTTTACTCTGGGAGCCCATCCAACAGGATTTACTCGACGAACGACGAACGACGAACCACAGTTATGAGCCAACACGTTTACCCAAAATAGTAGCCACTCTCAATGGATGCAGTGTTATAATTCTGATCGATACTGGCGCAATGATCAGTGTAGTCTCTGCAGATTGCTATGCTAAGTTGAAGGCTAACTCTGAGGTGACAGAGCTGCCTGTTTCCGCTATTCGTGTCAGAGGAGTGATACCTGACCAGGTTGTGACGTGCAAGATACAGGTTTTGTGCACATTGAGAATCACAAGCCACGTGTATTTGCACGAATTCTTAGTTATGAAAGGTTTGCATCATGATGTCATACTAGGGGCTGATTTCATGAGGAAGTATGACGGTATTATCGACATGGGACGCAATACTGTCGAATTTAAACCGAACGAACCTATAGAGATGAACCTTGTGGTAGATGAACCGGAATTCCTGTCCGAAGTCGACGTTGTCGAGCAACTTAATAGCAAGGAAACTGAGGAAACACTTGATGCCGACGGAGAGGCAGGATTAATATCCACAACCATGCAAGAGAATTTGGCTACTACACTAAATGAATATTGGGACATATTCGATACTGTTCCTGGCGAAATTATGAATTATGAATATGACCTCATTTTATTAGACGACTCTCCATTTCAGAAGAAAATTTACCCGATTGCTGAAAAAACACCGCGAGGAAGCTGCAAGGACGATCCATGAGATGGAAGTAGCGGGCACGATTAAGAAGTCACCGAATCCTTTTCTGAATCCAATTATACCTGTGGTTAAGGTTGATGGAAGTTTGAGGCTTTGTCTCGACGCAAGGGCTTTAAACGAACGCCTGGCTCCCGAGCACGACAGACCGCCTAAGATTAGGGACATCCTTAGGAAGTTTAAAGGGAAGAAAATTTTCTCATCATTGGACCTTGTACAATCATATTATCACATCAAACTGTCCGAGCATACTCAGAAGTACACTGGCTTCTTATTTGATCAAACCACCTATGTCTTCTGCAAGTTACCATTTGGTTTGAAGAATGCTGGAGCTGCTTTGATTAGAGCACTAGATGCTAAGTTAGCTCCAGAGGTAAAAGAGAAAGTAATATGTTATGTGGACGACATAATCATCGCTTCTGAAACAGAGGAAGAGCATTTGGCTACCCTACGCCTTGTTTTTGAAAATCTTCGACAGGCCAATTTCAAGGTCAAGTTTGATAAGTGCAGATTTCTCCAAAGAGAAGTAAATTTTGTTGGACATATTATTGATGGAGATGGATATCGACCGAATCCAGCAAAAATCAGAACTGTCGCCGCTTTTCCAACGCCAACCCGTGTGAAGCACGTGAGACAATTTTTGGGAATACTACAATTTTTTGCTGCTCATTGTGAGCGATACTCAGAGACTGTTGCACCATTTCAAAGTCTGCTGAAAAAGAACTGTAGATGGAATTGGAATGATGAGTGTGAGACAGCATTCCAGAAGGCTAAGCAGATGCCAGCGAATTCTATCCAGTTGGAATATCCTGATTATTCACGCAATTTCATTCTTGAAACAGACGCATCAGCCATTGGTATTGGAGCTATATTATTGCAGGAGGACGATGATAAGAAACGTCACTACATCGCTTTCTTGAGCAGACGTTTAAGAGCTCACGAATCTCACTATTTTACAACAGAAATAGAAGCACTAGCCGTCGTCTATGCATTAGAGTACTGGCAGAAACTTTTGATAGGCCAGAAGATTGTCGTAAGAACCGATCACCACGCTTTGACCTTCATCCTACGAACAAGACTGGCAAGTGACAGGATCACTAGATGGACTCTTTTTCTCCA
Source organism: Meconema thalassinum (assembly GCA_946902985.2). NCBI lineage: Eukaryota > Metazoa > Arthropoda > Insecta > Orthoptera > Tettigoniidae > Meconema > Meconema thalassinum. The sequence goes on from OX336391.1 coordinate 671,095,850, forward strand.
ACAGTTCGATCTGGAGATTGTTTACAAACCAGGCAGGGAGAATGTATTGGCCGACATCCTCAGCCGGAATCCTGAAACTTCTATTAATGCCATTGACATCGAGGGAGAATGCGAAGAACACCTTCGCCGACTTCGTTATCTACCCGAAGGACAGAGACGTGAAGAGGAACTTAGACACATCATTCGATTTCTTGAACGAAAGATGGATCCTCAGGATGAGCTTTATGCAAGGATTGCTGCCATAGCAGATGACTATCTGATTTACCGTCGCGTTTTGTATAAATTTGTGGACGAAGATCACACCCAACTGCGTGCAGTTATTCCCAGAAGGTACCAGGAATCTGTCATTCTCATGGTACATTTGTCTATTGGTCACGGTGGAACGGACAAGACCATTGCCACCATTAAAGAGTCGTTCACCTGGAAAAGGTTAGGAACCACTGTCAGAGAGTGTTTACGTGCTTGTGACGCATGCCAGCGGAACAAATACACGTCACACTTATTGAGAGAACCACCTAGACCTATACTACCAAATCAACCCAGAGAGTTGTACGCACAAGATCTTTACGGTCCTATACCTAAAGCCCGTCGTGGGAATCGTTACATTGTAGTCACCATAGATGTGTTTACAAAATACACAATGCTCCATCCTATTCAGAAGGCTAATGCACATCAAATTATCCAGCGAATAAGACGACAAGTGATACCGGAGGCAGGGAAGCCACAATTCTTATTAACTGAACACGGATCGCAATATACTTCTGCAGAATTCGCCAACGCTATGGAGGAACTAGAGATTGGTCATCTTTTGTCATCAATAAGACACCCTGAGAGCAATCCAGCGGAATGCGTTATGTCCACTATTGCAAAATTTTGTCGTTTGTATTGTCAGGAGGAACACTGGCGATGGACTGAAGTCCTTGTTTTGATGGCAAAATGCATTAATTCTACTGTGCATGAAAGCACTGGTCAAATACCTTTGGTCCTGCATTTGAACCAGATGCCACTGAGAGTCTGGAACCGCGTGATTGTAAATCCACCTTGTTTACAACCATCGCATGCCAGCAGACTGTTAGCTGCTAGAGATACTTTAGACAGACAAGCTTCCAAACGCTTGAGGAGAACAAGACGCCAGAGATTCAGAGAACCACTTGAGGAGGGAGACCTTATCCTTATAAGGAGACCCGGAATTTCTAATCCAATTGACCGCGTATACGGGAAATTTCTTTCCTTGTAATACGGCCCTAGTCGTGTTAGACAGCCGTTGAATAATGGGAGTTATGTCATTGAAGACATCAGAACTGGAGAACGTATTGGAACATTCAACGCCGCCAATCTAAAAAAATCTCACACATGAATGAATTATAGAGGCAAATAAAATGTCGTCCCAACATTTTCTTTGAAACGACGGAGAGGCAGATGAACCCGCTGAGCTATGGTTCATGTGATATTTTTGTGACGGAATAATTATTATGGGATGTAGTACTTTTGAACATACCCAGAATACCACGTGGAGCAGAGAGCTCATGCTATACTCTTTGAAGTAGCGCTCAATTGCATTTTTGACTTTGGAGGTCTTGTTAATCACTTTTATCCTTTCAGAAGACTCAGAATATTCTAATTCGTCATTCTGTATTATTGAATCATTTTGGTGAATGATTATTACGTTTTTGGTAAGGTATAACACTTGCAGATACGCAAGGAGCTATGAAAGTAGCCGCTCAATGACTTCGTTTTGGCGACCTACTTCCGAGTGAAAGTCAGTGACGACACTACATCTGGAGATCTGACGCCAGACAGGCGTTTTTCGAGTATCCGTCCGTCGCGACGTGGACATTATAAATATTTTTGTGCTCAACTGAGCATCCGACTGCATCATGTGTTGAAAATAACTATACTAACGTTGTCACACATTGTGGACATATTATCGTTCTACGAAAGGCCATATTAGGCAATATTTTCTACAAACTGTAATTGGTGCCATACGCCAGATATTTTTCCCACGTGTAAGTGGAGGGGCAAAGTGCCACGCCGAAAATATAAGAGTTATCGTCTGATAATTGTGCCAAGACGACGTGATTATTACTGCCAACGATCACAACATTATTGCTACGGAAATTCTGAATTGAAAATATCAATTTCATCGCGGATGCCACTTGATTGATAAAACGTGATACAATTGCACGTGCTAACAAGCAAAGCATCGCATCGTGTTGAATCTTGAGGATCAACAGGCTGAAAACTACAAAATACTGTGGAGAACACTATTATTTGCATCGTCCACAATAATCACGCCAAAACGCCGAGAGGAACGAGATATTTCGACATTTTCGACATCATGCAAGACAATGAACTTTTCCACGCCATGGTGAAGAAGACGATTATGGGCTAATACCATTCCGGTATGAGGGAGACGTCGTGATGGAGACCACCAGCTTGATGGAACGTCAGGGTGCCGAGGACGCAGACGATGGAACGTGGATGCCGACTTCCAGGCACATTCCAGACCATTTTGGGAGACCATCATCCGGAGGCGAACGAACCCTGGTTGCTTGGGAGGTCCAGATTGGTGAATCCGTGGAGGACAGGACCATGCTGGAGAGCCAAGCAGAGTTTTTCGCGACCCTGGTCGATGAATGTCTGAGCCGATGTGAGAGCTACCAAAAGTCGTGAGTTTGGGCACCTTTTCTTTTGTAATAGTCCGCGGTGGTATATTTAGATATCGTAGTTTTTTTTTGTGAATCAACCGCACTTATGTGTCAGCCATTTGCTAGGTAGGGTTGTAATTAGTATAATTGTTGTTTATTTCAGTCATTGTGAGTCACCCTGTGGGGTAGACCAGTTTTGGTTAACCCTGGTGCCGTCCTGATGGACGTTGTACCACGTTATAGCCGACCCACTGCCAAACATGACTGTAATCATTTGCAGCTATTTTGCTCAGCCATGTGTAGGATATTTATCCGTGGTTTCATTCAGATGTCATCGTCACTTTATTTAACTGCAATCTTTGCAACCAGTCTGTTGAGACTTATGACCTCGTTAGATAGGTCGTATCGTTAGGAAACCAACTGTAGTTTCCAGTTTTATAAAAAATATGCTGTATTTTCATTTTTGAAAGCGCTCAGAAGCCGATTTATAGTCAAATACTGACAGATTTATTATTTTGGAGAAAGTGTAGATGTCAAGCATCGAACTAAGTGCACTATAGCACCATTATGCAGGTCTAGAGTTGCAGATCTGTGCCATATTTATCAATTTGTTACTACTTTGTTTCTGTCATGAGGACACAGGTGTTAATGTTATACTGAGAACTTAATAAGTGTTATATCTTTGATGAGCAAAGAAGCTCGTGAGACATGCTGTTATGTCTGTGATTTACTATTCTTTGAAATGAAGGACTGCGATACTTTATTGTACAGTTAAATTGTAACGTGTTTAGCACACGGATTCTATAAGGTTTTTGAACCAAGCATATGCTAAGAATGACAAGGCCAAATATTACGGTATTATATAATGTTAAAACTAGCCGGCCTTGCCTGTTGAAAAATGTGGTCAGTGAAGGACTGCAATTTGTGAAGTTGTCACCAATAAACTGGTTTGTTGACCCAGTAACCTTGAAAACAAATGCTTGAAAGCGAGACAGAACTACGATAACATAGGACAGAATGTTGATTTCATTCATCTCTTTCTTTCAATGCAGCTATTGCTCATGAAACCCAGTGTTTCTTACTGTATTTTTGTTCATTTGTTTTTCTTGGTTTTTCATACTGTTAGTTAGATATTTTGCTGCGAGGAATGTCATTTCGACATGTCCAGGGTTGTCAGGTTTCTTTATGCATTGTTGGCGATCCTCTTGAGAGAGGCAAATTATAATGAAGGCAATTTGGTTATTAAATGCGAGGTTTTTGCCGCAGGTAACCCATGATATTATGTGCCTTGAGTGAGTAAGACGTGCCATTGTTGTAAGTCGCGCATCTGTTGTTGTTATGAGGCATTATTATGAGAGTTGTTGAAAGCGAGGTATTTACCGCTGATAACTCGTGTTATTGTGAGTCCGAGCCGAGTTTGCTCGTTGAGTTTTCCGACTATTGAGTCGATGTTTTGCTGCGGGAGAATGATCTTTAGAAGACTACTCCTTGTCAGGCCTTTGTCAGAATACGCCATAAACCTACGGAAGGAACATAAACTGACATAATAAACATCATCCGCATAATTGTTTTAAACAAGATCTAACTAACATATTGTTTCCATTTAAACTTTGACATTCTTACATTTAAACCTGCTGACATGGCCGTGCAGATGAAGGGATTTCCTTTATTGGAAACGACGAAGACTGTAGACATTTTTGTTGTGACCTGGCGCACACATGAACCATTAGTTCATAGTGTGTGGAGCGCAGGCCATGTGATTGTCAGACGTGGTTTTAACTACGCTATCACCGACATTACTATCAAGCTAGATGACAATGGTTTACAAAAGTTAACCATGGGGCAGGAAGGCATTATAATAAAAACTGTGTTGTACTATAATTATTGATGTCATGAAACTGTATTTTTCCCCATGTTACCTTTATTGCGTGCTATTTAGCACATGATTGTTGATTAGATTAATTGTTTTTAAATGGCTGTACACTTAGCTTTGTATTGTAACTGTTTGCTATTACGGACGTCACCGCCGTAACTTTGAATGTTAACTGATAGGACTTAGCTAGAAAAATTAAATGTAAATGTGGAAATGGTGCCACCATAACTTAGCTTTGCTTTGCTCCTTCACTTAAATGTAACTTCATATTAGCTTGATCATGTAACTTGTATTAGGGATTTTGCGTCGTACCATTTACCCAGCGTTGTTGCTGTTGCTTACTTATTGTGTATTAGATCTTTCGCGAGGGTTAATGTAACTTCATTGTTAGGGACTTGAACTTTTATTATCATTAACTTTTAGCTTGCGGATTAGCCGAATATAACCCTCCGAACTAGGATAGGGGTTTGTGGAAATCTACAATAAATTTTCACGGTGTTTTACATAAGCCTGGATGTTTAATTTCACAGTCTAGTTTTTGAGGTGAACCTTTCCTTAGGCCGTCTTTGACCATCGCAACCATGTACCACGCTCCCCGTGGACTATAGAACCTCGTGCCGCATTGGCCTATTGTTAGGAAGTTCACCTGATCCTCACGGCAAACTTTTAAAGGTCCGACGGGGGAGATGTTAGGAGAGTCATCGCGGTTGTTGGCTATCCCGACAGCTTTACCGGAGGACTTCTGAAGGTCACTCACAAATATGTGCCGTTGCCACCCGGCTGACGGTCACAATATAGGGGTGAGGGGGGTAAGGGGAGGTGTAAAATATGACCGAAAGCAACAAAGTATCGTCCATTTTCGGTAGTAAAAATCACGATAAGGGTGTTTACATTATAGTTTATGACATTGGTAAACATACTCTTTAAAACTGGATAAAATGTTAATAACGATGAGACTTGCAGTCCAGCATTTTTGTTACACCTTATTTGAGGGAATAGACGGAGTCACTGTATGTAAAATCATCCAGATTAAAAACGTATGTTAAATTGTTAAATTGTTCTTTTGAAATCTTGCTGAATTTGTTTTTTCCTTTGTTCAAATTCTCCCCTGATTTGCGAACGAACCTGCCATATTTTAAATGGAATTCTGTAACCGATGTTTTTCAGTCATTCGAATGTCTTTATGCACGAATGTAATGTCGATAAACCATACATGTAGTTATTGACATTAACACTTTTAGACAGCATTGAGTTCATTTTGCTAGGCTTTGCGCCACAAATATAGAAAACTTGAGAGCCTGAGGTATATGTCTAAATATTGCAGATTTTTCCACCTACCATGGTTTGCAGAAAGCTGTGAATTACAGTCCAATTTCCAGCCAGAGATGGCGTCAGCTCTTTTATTTGGTTTTCAATTAACTCAACTTCACGTTCGACCATTTCAGATGTTTCCTTCCCAAAACGAAATGTTATTGGCCGAAAATAACCCATTGACGAAGGCCTGGGATTTGTCCAAATTAAAGTTATATTGGCATCATTCAGGTGCAGTTTTAAAGGAACAAAACAGATTACAAACAAATACTCATCTGTGTTACTTTGGTCATTAAATCTCTGTTTGTACAAACTGTGGCCTGAACTTTCGTCACATCCCCATCTGCTGATGTGGTTGGCAGAGGAGTCAGTACATTGCACAGGCAAGGTGTCAACTAAGCATTTTACCGTTAGATCTAATATTCCCCGTAACTTTACAGTAGCTGAGGTCTCGCTAATTGTCATATCTTCCTCCACAGGATAACACGCAGCTTTAGCTTTCATTAGAGCGGAATAGGAGGGGTAAATGAAATGCCCTAAATCCATGGCACGTTTCCTCATTAATGTATTACCGTACGAGGTAGACTTGGTGTCAACGTACAGTATAATGCTAACGCTTCATACGGTGTAAATGGACGCTTTTCCTGCTCCTTTTTGTGAGCAAATAGAGCCTTCTTAATTTTTGTGCCCCTTGTAGGGGGAGGAATAAAGCTCTTTCACGATGTTTGCTGCATCTCTTTTCCCGATTGATCGAAAAGAATCTTCAGCAGCAAACGCTACTTCCTCCAAACTACGCGATTCGGTAATATCACAAACTTTTTGCTTCTTTGTCTTGGCGGAACAGTCCTTAAATTCCTTCGGGACACAATTTGTTTTCGGATCATGCGCTGGATCGATGTCTTCTTGTTCACTGGAAACGATGAAATCCGCCCCATTTAACCAATCACCGAATTTTTCCCGGAATCGTTGTACTCTTCTTTCTGCACTCTCCCATTTTTAGCCTACTTTTCACATTTTGCAAAAATGAGGAAAAAGTAGACTTATGAGATCGATCCGGGAAAATGTGTGTCAGTCTGTCTGTCTGGCTGGCTGTGTGTGTGTGTCCCCCCCCCCTATCAACTCCTAAACGGCTGCAGCAATCAAAACCAAATTTAGTATGTGTAAAGATGTGCACCGGAATATCTCACGTCCATATTTGAAAATGATGTCAGTGCTACCAACTGCTGAATAAACGCACTAGAAATTTGAGCTCCATGTTGGATATCTTGCAAGGTATGCTTGGGAGCTATTCCAAAATTGGCACACATGTAGATAGTACTATTTCAGTTTAATTTCCAGGAGGCCATACATGACAGTGTTGCCAAAATAATTTTAAGCCTTCTGATAAGTCCAATGTTTAAATGCATATAACTTCCACACTATCAATTGGATTTCAACCAAATTTTGTATGTAAAATGTGTACATAAACAGATATGGCTGAGTGTATTCTTAAGAGCCACCAGGGCTGCCAACTGTTAATAATTGCTCTCTCTATTTTTTTAAATCCAAATACCAATATATCAGAAAGTATGCAAGCCAACAGCTCTATACTTTGCACACGTATAGCACCTGACATTCTAGATTAATTTGGAGTAATTAATATAAGACAGTGCTGCCAACATGATTCTATGCCTGCTGATAAGACCAATTTTCAAATACATGTAACTTCTATACTAACAAATGGATTTCATCCGAAATTGGCACAACAAGATATCATAATATTTCAGATTATTTCTGACAAGCACACACATGACATTGTTGCCAACTTGCTTTTACGCGTGCTGATAGATCCAGTGTCTAACTGCATGTAACGTCCAATGGACTTCAACCAAATTTTGTATTCTGTACCTTAAGAGATGGAACTAAGAATATATTCAGTCACCAGGGCTGCCAACTGTAGTGCTCTATTAGGCTACATTATACCAGGTATATTTTGAAATAATTAGATATTTCGATATTACCAACTTAATTTCGTCATTATTCTAGATAGATTCATATACTGTAGAATAATCATTGGCACGAAAAGTAGGCTGTATAGTTCTTCACGGAACTTCTTGTTTATTAATATTATGGGATATCAACTTAATTTTATTTCCTACCTCCTGAACCTGAGTGTCGGTAAGAGATGCAGGATCAAATTTATTCGGAACATATTGAAATATGACGTCTGTACGCCCCTCTTTACGATAGGACCGCCACGCGTTGAAAAATTCTTCTCGCGGTAAAGCCCACATAGTCACTGAAAATAAGAAAATAAACCATGATGCACATTCGTGCGCAACCAAACCACTACAGATCCTGTATCTACATTAAATTTCCTATCGAATGACGTTCAAAGTAAAATGGCACTATGAGGCACTCATAAAGTAAATAATTTATTTAATGCAGGAAGCTTGTATTACGCATAAAATTGAGTGCACATACCTCTTTTACTATTCCATGAGCCGCAGAAGACAACACCTCGTTGAACTCACAAGAAACACAACGTTCGGTTCACTCCGACACCTCCTATCAAATGAACTGATAACTGCCAGGAAGACCTTTCAGCACCAAACCCTTCCGTCTGCGCACCAGACAGCGGAAAAGAAGACCCAAGGTCACCATCTAGTTTGTTCACTATCGAATGAGCCAGTTTTCGCTTTCATTTGCGGCAGTGAATTTTTTCCACCTGGATATGGGATTCGACACACTGTGCGACGTGGGGGGATTTGCTGTGTAGCGATATTTTAAAAGAATTGTACATCATACAACGAACCCATAATCGCAATAATTAAGACACGAATATGTTTATAAAACGAGCGAAGTGAGTTTTATAATTTCCATACGAGTGTCTTAAGGTACTCATCGACACTACAGAAGACATTACATTACAAGTTATCTTATTTTCTTGAAATTGATATCACTGATTCCAAGAATATAAACTAGTGGATTTTTGCCAAAAAAGAAAATTAAAAAAATTGGGGGGTCTTTTTCAAAGATTAATCACAAAAATAACGTGCATTTTTAAGACTCGGTATCTTCGCACTTTTTCAACTTAATTGTGGCATTGACCTGCTGTATGTTCAGAATGTTGTATAGCAGAATCGTCTTTTTATCATTGATTGATACAAATATATTAGCTTTGTTTTACAATTTACGTTATTTTGATTGATAAAGTAAATTAATTGTGGGGGGCGCGACCCCTAATTTCAATTTAACAGCATCACTCTGCTTTACAACATAGCTGCTTTATTTGTCTATATTTTAGTTTTTAAATGAAACTAATATCTTAATTCTAAGTGGACATTCTAAACTGCCCAAGTCAAGACAAATATTGAAAGAAATGAAGTGAGAGAAAACGTAAGTTAAAGTTGAAGTACACATTTAGAGTAAAGAGTCCTATCTTTCCACTCCTAAAAAAATGCCTTTTCATTGGATTTTAGTTTAATCTTCTGCATTCCCTTACCCGTGAGTATCTCCTAGATTGCTTTAGTTCTGGAGTAGACTGTTTCAAAGCCAGATTAATGTGTGCTTTATCTGCTGCACCTATGCGTCGAAGTGACAGCTGCCTAAAAGCGTGCACACCGATCATTAAAATGAATATAAATGAGCTAAACAACATTAAAACAGGTATAAACTATATATTTCTGGAAACTAGAGAGGACATACTTTCAAATGAGAAAATAATAATAAAAAAAACGAAAATTTTCTTGAAAATGACTAATGAAGGGTCGTTGAATACCTTAATTACCATTATAGGCGATTTGCTTACGACTGTTTAAGTTCGACGATAATTATAACTATTTTATGTTCGAACATAAATATTCATAAATATCAGTCGAGATTTCACCAGTTTTATGTACTGAACAGAGCGCATGGGACGCAGAGAATATCGTGCATTTGACCATGGCCTCCTCGAATACCCCACTGTGGCACTAGCCACGCAGTGAAATTTAAAATAGAAGGCCGTGGAAGTGAGCGCAGGAGCGATGCTATGCTTACCTAATTGACCACACAACTGTTTCTTGAGCTCTGATTGGTGGGAGAAACCGTTTCATTATGAACAAGTAGTTCCGTGAAAACCAAAAGCCTATTTTCATATATCCAACTTATGTTAATTGCCACTATCAACATACAACATTTCAGTTTGTTTGCTGTAATAGATTCGCAGATATTGAGTAGCGACTAAAAATTTCGGATGGTCGCCATGTTGGATTTTTATATATGTAGGCCTTGGTTATGCACTGTTACATGAAGATTATTGTGTACGCGTAGTATTCAAATTTCAATCGCATGATTAGGACACAAGAAGTAAAAACGAGATTTTAAAATTTCGCACAGTTGCCATCTTGTGGTTATGGAAACAATTGAAACAAATTAGATGCCAGTGAATTAACATTTGTATAAGGATTTACTGTACCACGTTTCACTGCACTCGAATGGTTATATTGCGAGAAACGTCCATGTAAATATTTATAATTCGCGTCGCCGCCATGTTGGATTTGTGATCACCAGGTTAATGAAAGTCCTATAGGTGAACTTATGTTCATAGCCCCTACGAACGTTAAAAATCAGTTTAATTGCTGTAATAGATTAGTAGATATTGAGAACCGGCTAAATATTTCGGATGGTAGCCATGTTGGATTGTTATATGTACAGGCAATAAAGTTATGTACCGGTACCATTAAAGGAAAATTATTGCGTAGGTTCATTATTCAAACATTCACTTCGATCGCATGTTTTCGACATCATACTAATATATATCAAGTAGTTCCGTGAAGAACTATACAGCCTATTTTCATATATCCTGCTCATGTTAATTGTCTCTATCAACATACAAAATTTCAGTTTAATTGCTGTAACAGATTCGTAGATATTAAGAACCGTCTAAATATTTCAGATGGTCGCCAGGTTGGATTTTTATTTTTGTACTATTACATTACGATTATTGCGTACGTGTGGTATTCAAACTTCAATCGCATGATTAGAACACAAGAAGTAAAAACGAGATTTTAAAAGTACGTACACCAGCCATCTTGTGATTATGCAAACAATTGAAATAAATTACATGCCAGTGGATCAACATTTGTATAAGCATTTAACGTGCAACGTTTCACGGCACTCGGATAGTTAATTCGCGAGAAACGTCCATTTAAATATTTATACTTCGCGTCGCCGCCATGTTGGATTTGTGTTCACCAGGTTACTGAATGTCCTATAGGGTGAACATATGTTCATAGTCTCTATGAACATTAAAAAAAAACAGTTTGGTTGCTGTAAAAGATTCATAGATATTGAGAACCGTCTAAATATTTCGGAAGCTCGCCATTTAGGATTGTTATATGTATAGGCCATAGAGTTATGTACCATTCAAGGCCAATTATTGCCTAGCTTCATTATTCAAACTTTCACTTCGATCGCATGATTACGACACAAGAATAAAAACTTAATTTTAAAATTTCGCACAGCCGCCATCTTGAGGTTGTGTAAACAATTGAATTAAATTAGATGGCAGTGCATTACAATCTGCAAAATCATTTACTGTACCACATTTCACTGCGCTCAGAGAGTTAAATCACGAGAAAAGTATATTAAAATATTTCAAATTCGCTTGGTCGCCATGTTCGTTTTGTACTTTACAGGTTTATGAAATATACATAGGTAAACTTGTATCAGTACACTTTATCACCGTACAAAATTGCATGATGATATCTCTAATAGTTTTGGAGATATAGAATGTCAGTGAAATATTTCGCACAGCCGCCATTTTGAGGTTATGTAAACAATTGAACTAAATTAGATTCCAGTGCATTACAATGTGTATAAACATTTGCTGTACCAAGTTTCATAACGATTGGATAGTTAAATCGCGAGAAATGTCTATTTAAAAGTCTCAATTTCGCTTCACCGCCATGTTGGTTTTCTAGTCACCAGGTTTTTGAAAGTCTCATAGGTGAACTTCTAGTAGTGCCCTTTATCACCGTACACAATTTCAGGGCGATATCGGTAATAGTTTCGGAGATATTGAATGCTAGTGAAATATTTCGCACAGCCGCCATGTTGGATTGGTGAGACGTAACAAAATTTGAAGGGCACGGTCGAGGTCGCCGGGAATAGTGCTATGAAATTACAGAGTTTCAATGAAATCGCTCCAGCCGTTTTGATTTTATTAGGGACACACACACACACACCTCACACACACACACACACACACACGGACAAAAGGTGATCTCATAAGCCTATTTTTTTTCAAAATTGAAAATAGGCTAAAAATGAGATGGTGTGTTTCTGTCTGTCTGTCTGTCTGTTACTCAATAACTCAAGAACCACTGGTCCGATTTAAATGAAATTTTGCATGGATGTAGCTGATTTACCAGGTTTACATATAGGATACTTTTAAAAAATAGCGACCATTTTAGTGACGTCATTTGACCCTTTGGTTTCAAAATTTCATAATTCCATATCAAATAAAAAGAAAACGGTAGGAAATAGCAAACTTTTGATGGGATACGAGCTTTGAAATTTAATTTCCTATCCGAAAGGTCCTTATCACTTTTCGTGTATCTCCAACGGTTAGCGAGTAAAACCGATATTTGTGACGTCACTACTCCCTTTGGTTTAAAAATTTCATATTTCCTTTTCAAATAAAAAGAGAACGCTAAGAAATAGCTAACTTTTGATGGTATACATGAGCTTTAACATTTAATTTTCTATCCGAAAGGTCCTTATCACTTTTCGTATATCTCCAACGGTTAGCGAGTAAAACCCGAATCTGTGCAATAAAACACGGTCAACACCGAGCGGTGCAGTACAGTATATATTACTATATATAAAAATGAAAATTTGTGTGTTTTCCTCTGAATTTCTACGGAAATTTGAGTTGTTTACACGTTTCAGACTGTTTGATGATGGATGCGCGCGAAAATATATTTTTTGTCTGTCTGTTTGTTTGTTTGTTTGTTTGTTTGTTTGTCTGTGGACAAATTTGTTCCCTTATAACTCGAGAACGGCTGGGTGTATCAACGTAAAATTTGGTTCAGATATCCATCAGAGGCACGACACTAATCATTGATGTAACTCTTCTCCGTACCTCTCATAAAAGGGGGGCTACCCCCTTAAAATACATGCTGAAATAAGCGTAGAAGGACGAGACAATACTCATTTTCAGCCCCTCAATGTGAGAGACAAAACTCGGGTCCCCGAAAACCACATTTTAAGGACCGAAGACCAACCGTTTTTGAGATATTCCCAGAAAACTAATTTAATTTAATAAACTAATGAACGAATGCAAGCCAGTAACCATGCCAACGGATTCTCAGAGGTCCATCTATTGCTGTAAGACGCAATGCAATTCCATTAATTACATTAGTGTGAAAGTTTGCAAACGGCTAGAAGGTTATCACGGAACCAAATTAAGCCGTAAAATTCATCAATACGTATAATTCGCTTAAGGGGATCAAGGAGTACTCTAGAATATTTTCACGCGATTTACACCTGCGGGTGTGGTACGGCAGGTCTATTATATTCCTATACCCATATTATTCATTCATTCATTCATTCATTTCGTATAGGCCATCTATGGACCGCGTCATTCCAACCGTATCCTACTGGCTTTGATGTTTGCCCTGTACGCCCGCATTCGTTCTCGGTGGACTTCCTTCCGTTCCTGGGTCCAAATCTTTCCCGTTTTCAGCTTCGCTTTTTCTTGGAAAACTTTCAAGCTTGAAGTTTCCCTTTGAGTGGGGCGCGCTCCTGAATGTCTGTTGGTGTAATCCCCACTTCGTTCAGATCTTTATCCAGTTCAATGCACCAGGCCCGTTTTGTTTTCCTCTCCTGAGAGTAAGTTATGTTGCGGTTGGTCAGTCTCGCTGGGCTCATTCGTTTCACATGCTCAAAAAATGGTAACCTTCTCTTCCGGATGACGTTGCTTATCTTCTCTACATGAGTATATAGGTCATGGTTACGCCGTCTTCTGTATTCCCCATTGTCTTTGATGGAACCCAATATCTTTCTCAAAATTTTCCTTTCTTTGGCCTCCAGATTCTCGACCAAGCCTTTTTTGTTCATCGTGGGGCATTCAAAAGCATGCAAGACCTCCGGACGGATGACACTGCAGTAATGTTTTAGTTTTGCGTTGAAGGATATTGACCTTTTCTTATAGATGCCCTTAGTTAAATGGTAGGCCATTTCCATTTTGCTCATGCGTGATGTGAATGCTTCTTTCTCTGATAATATCCCTTCCCTGACCCGTCCTGAAAAGATAAGTAGGCCTACATGGCCATTGGCTGAATTAAAAATAAAATAAAAATAGGTGTTATAATTTCTCCCTATATTATATTATTATTAGTATTATATTATGGCGTACAACGGCGAGACAAATCCCCTCGGTGCCAGCAACAAAACACGGGGGCCCTAAAGGATCCTCGAAAACTACATTATATGGCTCTAAATCCAATAGTTTCTGAAATATTCCCAGAAAACTAATTTAATTTAATTTAACAAACTAATGAAGGAATGCAAATCGGTAACCACGAGAACATTATCTCAAGGGGTGGCATACAATTTTCCATCTATTTCTGTAAGAAGCAATGTCACTCCATTTATTAAATTTCTGTGAAAGTTTGCAAATGGCTATAAGGTTATCACGGAACTAACGTAGACCGTATAATTCATCAATGCAATTAAGGGGGTGAAGGGGTAACCTAGAATTTTTTCATGCAATTTTCACGCTCGACATATAGTACAGAAGGTCTATTATATCTCCAAACAGCAACATTATTTTCAAAAATTCCTGAATTGAACCAGTCTTTTTTGTGGCTTTTAGGAATTCGGGCAATTTGAGGCTAAAGAACCTGAATGTTCATGCACCACAAGCCTTTATAATTTATGAAAGGGGTCTTCCTGTGTATGGGCACCTAGCACAACGTAGAGGGTCAGTTTTTATGTGACGTGTATTGCGTTTCATTTACAAGGCTTTCAATTGTATTTCACGTCAGGAAGTACACGTTAGGTGAATTTAGTCTGAGAGCACATTTTAACTTTTTTTTTTGTCGGCATACGGGTTCAACGTAAGGATGATTTTATTTGATACTGTGGTGAAGATATACCCATATTTGTATATCTGGATAATATGTTGTAGACAATAGAATTGTCTGTCAGTCTTTCTGTGTATCTTTATGTACGCCTATACCTCGTGTTCGGATGCTTGGTGCATCGTAAAATTAGGTATGGTAACCATGAGAGTCAATACACCAATCATTTATAAAACTCTTCACTGTACTTTTCATACAGTAGAAGGGTGGATATAGAGAAAAACTTCTCAATATATGCAAAAATAGGCGAAATATAAAAATTATCCTAGAAGGACGACCAAAGCATATGTTGCGCTTCTCAATGTGAGACACAAAATTCGGGAATCTATAAAGGGTCTCCGAAAACTACATTTTAAGGGCCTTAAATTAATAGTGTGTATGATATTCCCAGTAAACTAACTTCGTTCTGATAAACTTGAAGGAATGACAAACCGCTAACCATTGCAACAGTAGCTCAATTGATAATGTCTGGTGTTAACAACGAACACCATTCGAAGAACGGGTACTTCTGCTAGTAAGAAATAAAAACTGAATTTTAAAATTCGCACAGCCACCATCTTGAGGTTATGTAAGCAATTGAACTAAATTATATACCAGTGCATTGCAATGTGTATAAATATTTGCTGTACCAAGTTTCATTGTGTTTGGATCATTAAATCACCAGATAAGTCCATTTAAATCTTTCAACTTCGCTTGGCCGCCATGTTCACTTTGTAGTTAACTGGTTTTTGAAAGTGTCATTGATGAATTTCCAATAATGCCCTTTATCTCCGTACAATATTTCAGGGCTTTATCAGTAATAGTTTCTGAGATATAGGTTGCCTGCGAAATACTTCGCAGAGCCGCCATCTTGAGGTTATGTAAACAATTAAACAAAGTTAGATGTCGGTGCATTACAATGTGTATAAACATATACTGTACCATGTTTCAATGCGTTTGGTTGGTTAAATCGCGAGAAACGTCTATTTAAAAGTCGCAACTTGCTTAGCCCGCCATGTTGTTTTTGTAGTTACCAGGTTTTCGAAAGTCACATAGGTGAACGTCTAGTAGTTCCCTTTATCACCGTACAAAATTTCAGGGTGATATCGGTAGTAGTTTCAGAGATATTGAATGCTGGTGAAATATTTCGCACAGCCGCCATGTTGGATTGGTGATACTGTACCCAACTGTCATCATGTGGACCATGTGTTCGTATCCCAACTAACTCACGGTCTTTCGAGGTATGGGACGTTCCTGCCCACCATACGACCACATGCTCAGGATTTGAGTCTACCATGTAACTACTCTACATGAAATACACAACATATTCCTAAAATAAAATATTTACTGGTATAAATCATGGCTATACAACAAATACAAATAAAGGACAAATTATATTTAATTCCCACAAATAAAAATAGGGTTATTCTGTGAGTTTTCTTCTTAAAATAGTGCTACACTGCACTCAAATCTAATTCTAGCATCCTGTCAATGATACTTTCAGACTTCCATGGGTTTCCATAGTGTTCGTCATGTGACACAATTACTTAACTGGAGTATCATAACACAAAATCACATATCACATCAAATGACATTAATAAAACATTACTCCATTTCTTATGGCATTTACTTTGATTAGCATAAATTCATTATTTTCTGCTTTCATTAACAAACATTTGTTGTGTCGTGTGAATCATCTTCCTTCTTTCCATCACTATGAACGCTTTAAAAAGTGGTACACTTCCCTTCCAAAATAAACATGGATAGAATTATTTATAGTTTCACCATACAACGATTTTCAGGGTCTTGTCGGGCTTATCATCGTTACAAATGTGTCATGTTCTGGGGAATCACATACCCGTCTGCATAAATTAGCGTGAACTGGAAAAATGCACTCCAAAAGAAGATGCCTACATTATTTTGGTTCAGTTTTCCTCCTCAGAGAATAACTGAGCCAAATATTATCTGATTTCTATGATCCAACAACGTATGTGTGTTGCAACACACCATTCAATTCAATTGGCATCATCATAATAATCATATCTTAATTGCATATTGAAATATCGAGATTCTTCAGTGTCCTACTATGACTCTAATTTACAAGGGACCGGTCGACCGACCTTCTCCCCCCTCAGCAGGCAATAAAATTCGTTCCAGCTGGCTAGTCGAGATGGCTGCCGCAGAAGTGGTCTACAACCCCACCTCCTCTCATCTGCTGTCAAGGTCAGGTTTGTTTACAATTGCAGTACTGGAGTTACGCTAAGTGTGGTTCCTAATTAATTGAGTCATTTAATTATTTAACACCTATCGTTATAGTGTTTTGGGCTCAACTCGGCTCCTTAATAACATTCATGGCTGGGGATGGTATTCCTGTGATAGCCTTGCCGTTCTATGGTGACTACTGTGGCTTTAGACGCGCATCATAGTGAAAATCCACGATTTTCACCAGCAGCTGTCAATAACATATAAGGAAATCTGCGTTTCCTAAACGACGAATATGATCCTTACCTCTCAGGGTAGATCATTTATACACATGCTCACTGCGTCAGATGACCTCGTAGTTCCGCCCCTTAAAACAACAATAACTAACTAACTAACCGTCTCGACGGACGTCATCGTGGCCATAATTCATGCAAACGATGGATACAGACAGGCTCTGTCCAATTCGCTGCGATTAATACAGTATGCTCAAGGGCGATACTACTCGTAGATTTAGCCAACTTCTCACCTAACGCGCAAACTATACTAGTTGGTCCCCGCAATTATTTATTTACGTAAATCACTGGATTCTACGTTATTTCTGCCCGCAATATGCGGCTTCAAACAATACTTCACATAGATGACTCAATTATTAAGGCACCCGCATTCTCTCTGTCATACCACTTAAGCCGAAGCTTTACATAGCTCCTAATAAAAATGTATAAATTTACTGGCTTACTTTACTTTAATGGTCCTCAAACATAATCCTAAGGATTGACCATATCAAATATTCATTCACATTTCACTGACACTGAAAAAGCTCTCGTATCTCGCTATATTCCACATTACCTTCTTACTGTTTACCAAAATACAGTATCTTTATATTAGACATGACACACTTTGAACGTTATTTAGGCCAAAAATGCCTATTACTTTACTGTTGCCTACCCCAGATTATTATTATTATTATTATTATTCATTTAACGTTACCGTTACATCCATCACTATTTTCGACCTGAATGGCCCTAAACAAATCACCTTCCAAGCCATATTCTATTCAAGACGAGTGGTGAAAACTCGTTCAGTAAGTGACTGTTACATCTTATTTTCAAAGTGATGCATCGTTATATGGTGAACTATTTAGTTATAATAACATAGTAAAAATGGGTACTCACTTTTTCTTTTTCGCTGGATAGTACCAGCATTTCAGCTTTGGCGCTACCATGACGCTTGATTTAAGCCATCATGTTATATTTTACACAACACTTAAATTCACACATTTTCCACCTGATAAACATACCTTTATCAGTGGCCACTTTCACTCCTACACAATGCATATTAAGCACTATACACATGAACACTTTTAAATCACTATTACACAATTTATGTACACTTATTCACTACTTCACAGGTTGATTCTTACTCGGACTCTTCCTACGCCTGATCTCAGAGATGCGATGCAATTACGCCAACCGCTGGTCTACGTGAAAATCTAACAGCGTTTTATGGACGTTCGATCCTCGTCACCTGCACTCTCGTTCAGCTCACTATCCAGATTAGGTGGCAATGATTCCCAAGCTCCCATCATTGTAGTGATCCTGATGGTAATGTCATATACAACTCTGACAATACCTCCTGGTATGTGTAATGTTCAAAAACATTATAAGTTCCTCTTTCGCTGTGGCGAATTTATATTTGCGTCAGATAATAGATAAATATCTGTATTAAATTACTTCGACGCACTTCATGATTACTTATGAAGCTTTATGACTTGCTTCTATTGTTCTTCGACGGCTGGGTGTTGATACTTTAACATTTGGCGTGCTCACTGGCAGCGTATTAGTTACGTGTATACAGACTGAAGACAACAAGACAACTCGCTGGTCTGAGCTGCTCCCCCCCATATAAAGGTTTCTCGTACAAAATAGTCCACTGGACACATGAGAGCGACTCCTTTCTTGAAATAATACCTCTTCAGCCGAAATGACATATACACCTTGTTCATTTAGGTGTGGAGGTTTCATAACCGTTCGCGTGCCGGCGATCGCTTCGGCCAATTAATTACAATTAATTGCCTTAGTTCAGCGCGTCAGGACGCTACTGTGGTGGTTCCCCTTTGGCTGGTCACAAAATCACTGCTCTCGAGCGTAGGCTAGGTTGTAATTCGTTCATTTGGAGATATAGGCATTAATTTAGGTGAAAAACCACTCCTAAATTACCTCTCCGTGAATATATTCACCTGGGTGTATATTTCACTCCATCCCAATGCTCCACTTGGCTGTAATTAATTAATTTCCGTGGGCAATCATCCCTACTCCCGATTCCATCGTTGTCAAGCGGTGAATACCCGAGCCATTAATTTTTGGGCTGTCTCCTCGGTCCAGACGTAAATAGTGCGCTCGGCGCCTACGATCTCCGCCCACTTGCTAAGTGTAATTTGTAAAACTTCAAACTGGCCTCCTCTCATTCTCGTATGCTCTGAAAACGTATATTTCCTTGCATTTGGCTGCAATTCTTCACCTTAAACTGCTATGATATTCACATACAGGTCGTGAAATCATGCTACAATATTATATGTCATTATACCTCTCATTGCTCTTTGGGTTCCCTGTAATTGCTCCCCCTCAGAGATCAATGGTTCGACTCTAGGCATAACCATGTGCCTGGTCTTCTCTGATGAGACCCGAGTTCGATGCCAGACTGCCGTGACTGATTGGGCACAATACGTAAGAAAATTTGAAGGGCACGGTCGGGGTCGGCCAAAATGGTGGTATGACCTTAGTGAGTTTCATTTAAATCTCTCCGGCCCTTTAGAAGTTATTAGGGGGTGGCCCCACACTCATCACACAGACACACACGCATCACACACACACACGGACAAAAGGTGATCTCATAAGCCTATTTTTTCATAACTTGCAAATAGGCTAAAATAGTACTATAATGACCCTCATTACGATACACTTTTCTGACATATAATATTTACATTTCGACATCGTCGAACATAAACACATAAATGAACCAAATTTACGGAAAAAACAAAAGACAGAATAGTGTAGCCTAATAGAAAAACTTACTACTGTTGGCAGCCCTGGTGACTCTGAATATATTCTTAGTTCCATCTCCTAAGGTATAGCATGCACATACAAAATTTGGTTGAAGTGTAATGGATAGTTGGATGTTACATGCTGTTTGATATTGGATTTATGAGTGCGCGTAAAATCATGTTGGGAACAATGCCATGTATGTGATGCTCAGAATTAATCTGAAACATTACGATCTATTATAGTGCCAATTTAGGATACATTATTTGTTAGTATAGAAGTTACATGTAATTTAAAATGAAACTATCAGAAAGCTTAGAATCATGTTGGCAGCACTGAGGTATATTAGTTACTCCAAATTAATCTAGAATGTGAGTTACTATACGTGTGCACAGTTTGGACCTGTTGGCTTGCATACTGCATATTTTGATATTAGGATTAAAACAAAGAGAGAGCATTTATTAACAGTTGGCAGCCCTGGTGGCTCTTTAGAATACGCACAGCCATATGTGTTGTAGTACACATAGTAGCCTACACACGAAATCTGGTTGAAATCCAATCGATAGTAGCCTATAGAAGATACATGCATTTAGAAATTGGACCTATCGGCTGGCTTAGAATCATGCTGTCATCACTGGCATGTATGGACTTCTGAAAATTAATCTGGAATGTTATTATCTATATGTGTGCCAATTTTGGAATAGTTTGCAAGGATAACTTCTGATATATCCTAGATAGAGCTCAAATTTTAATTGCGATTTTTCAGCAGTTGGAAGCACTGACGTCAATTTCAAACGTGGCCGTGAGATTTTCAGGTATAGATATTTACTCTTACCAAAATTGGTTTCGATAGCTGCAGCTGTTGAGGAGTCGATAAGGGGGGTCACACAGATAGACAGACAGAAGAACAGACCAAAGGACAGACAGACACACTTTTTCCCGGATCGATCTCATAAGTCTACGTTTTCCTCAATTTTTTTTTTCAAAATGGCAAAGTAGGCTAATAAAAATGCACTTTGGTGGTTGGTTTTACTTAATAGCTTATAATGGTAATCGCGGAAACTCGTCGCCAAAACGACCGACAGCGCTCCGCAGCACCTCCTAGCGGTCCGAGTTGAAACGTACATCTGAAAGGATCAGTTGATTTACAACCAAACATTCAAACATTGTATAGAACTGTAGGTGATATAATTCTCCACTTGTAGTGGTTGGTACGGGCAGTATAGTACTGTATACGGCTGTAATAATTATACAACCGGGTAGGTTAGCCGTGGTGGTTACGGCATGACTAATAGCAGTCGCTCACATCCGGGAGGCGAGGAGGTTCGAATCCCCCCGCCGGCAACCTTGAAGATGGTCTTCTGTGGTTTCCCATCTTCCTTCCAGGCAAATGCCGGGGTTGGTCCCTCACTATAGGCCACAGCCGCTACCTTCCAACTCCTCGCCCTTCCCTTCCAACTTTCCTCCCCAACGGTACTTGTAGCTCACCCATTGGGTGTCCGTCTCGAAGCAGCTACAAAACTGGTGAGCCGAACATGTCCTCGGACACTCCCGGCACTAAAAGCCATACGCTAAAAAAAAAATACACAGTGCTAATGCGTTGTGTTTGCCTAGTACAGTTCATCAGTTGGTACCAAGGGCGGGTCATGCTTCTGAGACGACAAATACATCCTTCATCCGGGAAGTGGAATCTGGTGGTACAGCATATTCTTCCGTGGAACCCTTGGGCGTGAGTAAACGTGACGTAGTTTGAGCCCATCCTCATTACTTCTGTTTGAAAGACACCTTCAGTTATCTGCTGGGTTTTATGTCTCCTTTATTTCAAGGACGGCGGGCGATGCGGCAGTGTTGGGTAGTCCAAAGGTTTGTTTGATGTCTTCCTGGAAGAATGTTCCACGTGTCATAGTGTATGCTATTTGGTTTTCTGTAAATGTTGAGATCTGTAGGGTTACACAAGAAATGATATTCACTAAAGGAATAAAAACAAGGTTTGCAACAGCAAAAGAAGCCTTCAGTAAGAATAGAAAATTATTTTGTGGAGCAATGCAATTAAGCCTAAGGAAGAGATTAGTGGAATGTTTTGTTTGAGTGTAGCTATGTGTGTAGCGGAAACTTGGACGGGTAGGAAAGAAGACGAGAGAAGAATAGAGGCTTTCGAAATGTGGCTGTGGAGAAGAATGGAGAACTTAAATTGGAAGGACAAAGTGAGAAATGAGGAAGTATTAAAGAAAGTAGGAGAAGACAGAATGATGCTAATGAAGATAAGGAAAAGAAATATGAATTGGATTGGACACTGCATAAGGGGAGATGGTTTGGTGAAAAGTGCATTAGAAGGGACAGTCCAAGGGAATATCCGAAGAGGAAGAAGAAGATTTCAGATGCTGGATTCCATCAAGATTGATAAATTGTATGTGCTGATGAAACGTGTTACTGGAGACCGGATAAGGTGGAGAGACCGACCATGAGGAGACCTGCCACCAGGAAGATAAACTGATGATTAATTTATTTTATTTTCCATGTCCGAATCAAATTAGATTTTTCCAGTAAGTAGCAACAGTTATAGCATTAGCATTTGCAGCCAAAAGATCGTATTTTGAACATATGTCCTCCATCAAGGGGCTGATCAGCAGGTGTTCTGGATCTTGTAACATTCTGCAGTCAGAGAACTCATCATTGTTTACTAGCATGTTCCATTCCTTGAGATTGTTCTTGCAGCGTGAAACCCCCGTCCTCAGCCTGTTCAATGATTTCCAAATTCCATATGGCAAGTTGTGACCAGGTGCCATTTTTAGTCTATTTTCAATTTTGAAAAAATAGGCTTATGAGATCACCTTTTGTCCGTGAGTGTGTGTGCGTGTGTGTGTGTGTGAGGTGTGTGTGTGTGTCCCCCTAATAAAATTTAAACGGCTGCAGTGATTTCAATGAAACTCGGTAAGTTCATAGCACTATTTCGGGTGACCCCGACCGTGCACTTCAAATTTTGTTACGTCCCACTAATCCAACATGGCGGCTGTGCGAAATATTTCACCAGCATTCAATATCTCCGAAACTATTACAGATATCACCCTGGAATTTATTACGGTGATAAAGGGAACTACTAGAAGTTTACCTATGTAACTTTTGAAAAACTGGTAACTCCAAAACCAACATGGCGGCCACGCGAATTTGCGACATTTAAATAGACGTTTCTCGCGATTGAACCAACCAAACGCAATACAACTTGGTACAGTATATATTTATACACATTGTAATGCACCGACATCTAACTTTGTTCAATTGTTTACATAACCACAAGATGGCGGATGTGCGAAGTATTTCACCAGCATTCAATATCTCTGAAACTATTAGCGGTATCACCCTGAAATTTTGTACGAAGATAAAGGGCACTATTGGAAGTTCATCTATAATACTTTCAAAAACCGGTTAACTACAAAACGAACATGGCAGCCAAACGAATTTGAAAATTTTAAATAGACCTTTCTCGCGATTTAATGTTCCAAGCGCAATGAAATCTGGCACAGGAAATGTTTGTACACATTGTAATGCACTGGTATCTAATTTAGTTCAATTGTTTACATAAACTCAAGATGGCGGCTGTGCGAATTTCGAAAAATATTATTTTATTTCTTGTGTCGTAATCATGCGATCGAAGTGAAAGTTTGAATAATAAACCTACGCAATAATTTTCCTTCAATGTTACATGACTCTATGGCCTATACATTTAACAATCCAACATGGCGACTATCCGAAATATTTAGACGGCTCTGAATATCTACGAATCTATTATAGCAATCAAACTGAATTTTTTTATGTTCATAGGGGTTATGAACTTAAGTTCTCCTATAGGACTTTAAATAACCTGGTGATCACAAATCCAACATGGCGGTGACGCGAAGTATAAATATTCACATGAACGTTTCTCGCAATTTAACCATCCGAGTGCAGTGAAACACGGTACATTAAATCCTTATACGAATGTTAATCCACTGGCATCGAATTTATTTCAATTGTTTCCATAACCACAAGATGGCAGCTGTGCAAAATTTTAAAATCTCTTTTTTACTTCTTGTGTCCTAATCATGCGATTGAAGTTTGAATGCTACACGTACACAATCTTCATGTAACAGTACATAACTTTAGGACAGTGGCGATTCCTCCATGTAGGACGTGAGGATCATCCTACAGTCAGCTCTCAGCTGTAACTGTTTAAAAAAAAAGTTTTGTAAAATAGTCTTTGGGGCCACCTTGTGCGCCCTCTCGATATGCTCTGTCTCACTGTTACTGTCAGTACTTGTAACTAGTTCTACATTTCACCCCTAGATGGGTGAAGAGTGACCTTCACCACCCGGAGTAGAAAGCTGTGAGGAAGTAAGCCTTGCGTCCTCAAAGCACGTGTTTATAGCCTTAGAATTGTGTGGGCAGCTCCTGAGGGGGGAGGGGAAGGTTTGGTCTGTTTAATGGCTCTCTGAGGACGTCGACTGAGATCCTGAAGTCTCGCTATTGGTTGAATTTTAAACCAACACTACGGGCTTATTGGTTATGATTTTGCGCGGTCAGAATGGATAGTCTGTTTTCAGCTTGTGCACATCTTTGGAGTGGTATTCGATTGTATTGTATTGTGTAATGTGTTCGTAATAGTGCTGTGCGACAGAATAACTGAGTCTAATATCTCAATTTGGCCCAGCTATAATAATTATCTTAGGTTAATAAGTAGCCTATCTTATTACGTCCTACACATTGTGAAAATTAGGAGTCGCCACTGCTTTAGGACCTACATATATAAAATCCAACATGGCAACCATCCGACATATTTAGTCGGTTATCAATATCTACGAATCTATTACAGATATCTAACATCTAACCTCCTTGACTTTCATAGTCAAGGAACTACGAAATTCGACACGCAAGCTACCCTCTGGGTGTCAAATAGCAAAGCTTGCACCAGGCACCCGAGGCCATACGATATTATTATTATAGCAATCAAACTTAAATTTTGTATGTTGATAGTGGCAGTTAACTTAAAATAGGCTGTTCTTCACGGAACTTCTTGTTTATGATAGAGGAATAGTTGGGTCTGAGATCCCTGTCTTCCATATCTTCACACGGCAGCTTCTTGTGAGCCTTCGAGGGTTGTTACTCCCCTCAAAAAGCTGTTTCTGGACTTAATTCTCTGTCGGGCTGGTTGTTGGCTGAAAAGAGGATGCCTTGAATCGGTTTCTTGCCGTTTCTTCTCAGATGCTGCTGCTACCATTCTTCCGACATGAGGTGGAGAAATTCCAATAAGAGGGTAGATCTTCTGAAGTGGTGCTGTCTAAGACATCCAAATACAATCCTGGAAGTCTCATTCAGAGCTATGTCCACCTCTTTGGAATGTGGAGAAGAAAGCCAAACTGGTGCTGCATATTCAGAAGCTGAGAAGCTCAGTCCAAGGGCTGAAGTTCTGAGAGTGGTGGGGTGAACACCCCACCGATGATGATGAAGATGATGATGATTCATTTCATGTTCGCGACAGTTTATGCTAAATTAGTAAGTTACCAAGTAAGTGAGGTACTAAATAATTAAATTACTGAGTAAGTAATTATTAAATATCAAGTGTAAATTCAAATCATCTGTATTCATTGAAACGTAACCCTAATTTTGTTTCGTACTGTTATTTCACACCCTTCGAGAAAAATGTGCCTTGAAGCTTTCTTCTTATGCCAAATCTACTTTTAATATCTGTAGCATAGTTAGATAGACGTTCACTGAAATCGACTCTACTCTGACAATAAATCGATAATTCAAACAATAGAAACTTTCGATGCTTGTGGCAGTGTACGGAGTAAAATCTATAGCAATGATAACATCAGTAAACGACGCCCAAGCTCTAAAGACGCGTTCTTGGACCAGGAAACGCCAGGATCTGGGTCAGTTCCTTACGATTGTTAGGGTTCTGAACTGATGAATCAACAACAACTCAGTGAACGGTGTCAAGATAAGCGATTTGACAGGTTGATGCAGATCGGGTGGGGCGGCGAAAGTAGCTATGATATCATTAGCTGAACAATTAACACTGTCAATCGTAGGCGTAAAGTTGGAGATGAAGATCGCGTTCCGTGTCGACAGATGTTATGTGGGAAGAAAGTAGCCAGGAGTTTAATGAGCTATGAGCCTGGGTCATTAACTCCCGAGAGGTGATGCATGTGCTAGTTTGGAGAGATTCAGTGCGAACAGAGCCTGCAGCGCTTTTCAAGTTGCAAATAAATGAAAGAGTTTGTGCAATTTTCAACAACCGTCGTCGAGGGTTGCCAATTTTCAAAGTGAAAGAAAATAAACATGAACTGGTATATTGGCTTTCGTCGTCTCCATGGTGTAGTGTTCAGTGTGCTTAGCTGCCACCTCAGAGGTCCGAAGTTCGATTCCCGGCTCTGCCACGAAATTTGAAAAGTTGTATGACGACTGGAACTGGGTCTACTCAGCCTCGGGTGGTCCAAATGAGTAGAGGGGGTTCGATTCCCACCTCAGCCATCCTCGAAGTGGTTTTCCGTGGTTTCCCACTTCGTCCTCGGGAAAATGCTGGGATGGCACCTACTGTCAAGCCTTGGCCGCCTCCTTCCCTCTTCCTTGACTCTCCCTCCCATTCTTCCCATCCCTTCCCATCCCTCATGAAGCCCCCTGTTCGCTTTGCAGGTGAGGCCACCTGGGCGAGGCGCTAGTCCCACCTCCCCTGTTGTATCCCCCGACCGGATGTCAAGCAGGACACTGCCCTTAGAGGCGGTAAAGATGGGATCCCTCGCTGAGTCCGTCCGTGGGAAAAGCCCACCTGGAGGGTAAACTGACTACGAAACGAAAAATATTGGCTTTCACGGCCAGTGAATTAAAACACAGAATTTTTTCTAGGCTTATGCCGTGTCTTGTGTGGGGTTTCGCCTAGGACACCAAGCTGGTTCATCAGCGGGCGCTTGGTGTCCGTGCCCAGACCCCCACAGGAGTAGCAAACTGCGCGCTACCTCCCTCTTCATGAAGCACATCTTCGCCTCTTTACTGCGAGAGCTAAAACCTGAGGCAGCCTTAACACAATTCTATACCGTTTCACCGATTTGAACCAGATTTTACCAAGCCTACTTACCCTTTGGAACCCGACGAGTAACTTTGTCCACTTGAAGTTTTGATCAGCCCTCTCCATTCCATTCATTTAGGCTCTTTGGAACAAATCTACATAATTTGACCGATCTGAACTAAAAGTTACGTACCAACCATGACACGGCATAAACCTAGCAAAGTTGCTTCGTTTTAATTCTTTGGCCATATTAATATTAATTTAATTACTCGTATTGTAAGACAATACCCCATATTCATTAAAAACCAATAGGCTACCTATTATTGAAGCTTACTACAGGTTTTGACTCCTAGAACTAGAACAGTAAAGCATTTATCACTCAGTGCAAGGCTCTTAGTTGCCTTGGAGAGTTAAGTCCATTGTCTCTAGATCCTGTACACCTTGCTTCTACATTTATTACATACTCACTCGACTTAATATTAGAGATATACCGCAGTCTTAAATCAAGAATCGGGGCAATAACACCTAATTCTGAGAGTTGGTTGGTTGGTTCCTCAGTTTAGTGGCTGCGACAACGCGGTCATGTAGCCCCGTGTACTTTGTGTGTGTGTAGAATCTGTTTGATAACCGGTGTTGTGATGGCTGTATTCGTGTGTGTTATCTGTTTTTAATTCAAGTAAGGACTGCAGACATTCAATTTTCAAGTAGTTTCTACTTTTGCTACCATACGCCACCATCAACTTCACCTAGTTCTGAACTTGGTTACTAGATGCCACCACATTCGGCGACGAACGTTGGAACCTAAGGGCGTTAGTCAAATCTAACCTATAATTTAGCTACACACAAGTGTAATTAGTGGAAGGTTCTTTTACATGCCATAAATCTAGAAGAGTACTTCAGTTATAATACCACCCTCTGTCACTGTCTTGTAGGGTGTGGTTGTATTTCCGGCTCTGGAAGCTGGAGGACAATGAATCGAGACCGGTTGCACCCGCTGTTGTGATGATATCTATAACAATGCTGTGATTCGCACTACTTTCTAACCTGCCGACTCAAGGCTCCAACTCATAAATTACAATAATCTTATTTGTTGGGTTTGGGCTTAATAATAATAATTAGAAATGTCCGCTCTGACGACCCGGATTTAGCATGGAATGTGTCTGACATGCAGTCTCTTCTGAGGACTACTCGGAAGAGGCATGATTTGAAGGTGATGATTCTTCTCACAGTCGACATCACGATACCTCTTCTCAGCGCTGTCTCGTGGTCATGGTTCGATCCCAGTGACATCCTCTGTCGGTGTGTTTAGGCTGCGTATTGTACGACCAGCAGACAGTGTTGAGGAGAGAGACCGCGACACCTTAGTAAATTATTATTATTACTATTATTATTATTATTATTTATTTAATCGATTGTTCCCCTTTAGGAGGGCGATTGAACTTGAATACATGATTTCATCTCCTGGCGTTTTCCCGCTTCTCTTCCCAAAACCTCTTCATCCTCTCAGAATGCTCCTTCTTCCGCTCAGCTGTCCATTTTCTTCCAGGCTGTCGTGATGGTCTCGGATCAAACTTAACATTTTTGATTTTATTCCTGCACTCGATGCGGTCCTCAAGATTTTCAATCTTGACCTGTTGTAGGTCCTTCTGAACCTCTGTCAGCCACTCCGTGCCACCCTTACTCCGTGTTATAACGTTGAGCAATTTCTTCGCCGTTCTGAAATTTTCCATCCTAAAAATGTGAGTATAAAACTGTACTCGGCGTTTTCTGATTACTTCCGTTATCGCGTTAATCTTTTGGTAGAGTTCGCTTTGAGGTCTCTTCATCCAAATACCGTTATTATTAACTGCCCCGTAAATCTTTCTGAGAATTTTCCTTTCCTGTTTTTCTATATCCTTAATTTTGGAATGACCGTCGATCACCATTGTTTCGGCTGCGTAAGTTGCTTCCGGAAGAATCACCGTTGTATAGTGCCTTAATTTTGCGTCTAACGAGATGCACTTCTTGTTGTAGTGAGCTCACGTTAGCTTGTAGGCCTTCTGTAGTTTGGTGATTCTTTGTTCATTGGCGATTCGGTTTAGTCCCGAGGACTGTATGATTTCACCAAGGTATTTAAAATGGGGGACTTGTGTTATTTTACCGTATTGTGTGATTAAGGAGGAGTTATTTTCTGGCCGTCTTTCCACATAGTGTTTTTTTTTCATAAGAAATTTGTAGTCCGGTTCTTTGCGCAATTTCATGTAATTTTTCCACTGCGTGTATGGCTTCATGTCTGGTGTTAGTGATAATGGCAATATCGTCCGCAAAAGCGAGGCATTTGACTGTTAGACGGTTCTCTTTTTTTTCCAATTTGAAAGCCTTTCACATGAGGTTCCCATTCCCTAATGATCTTTTCTAGAACAATATTAAAGAGCATTGGGGATAATCCGTCCCCCTGTCGAACTCCAGTTTTGTAGAAGTTTCTAGTATTATGATGGGTGAAATCCTGCTGGATGTCATGGAGTCTGTTGTTGTCATATCCTCGTTTTTCTTTCCTAATAGTTTTGGAAGCGTATTTTTGGGTTTTAAGAAAGTTCTCCCAGTTTTCCTCAGTTTTGTGACTGTTAAACTTTTTCCACGCAGTCATTCGGTTATCAACTGCCCGATCGTAAATTGCATTCCACCAGCGATGTTTTCTTGTGCGAGGAGGTTGTCCTAGTTTCATGACTTCCAGAATTGTCTTCGTTATTTTCTGCCAGTCTGTTGATATCTCCTGATTAATTTGCATTACGATTTCTTCTTTGTGGAGTTTCAAGTACTCTGGATCTGGTTTTATATTTTTGGGTGGGCCTTTTTGATTTCTATTGGGTTGGAATCTCGTCTTAATTTGGAGAAGATGATGATCTGATTCAAAAGTGCCTTTGCGAGCTCGGATGTTTAAAATTTATTTTGTGTTTTCTTTGGAAATTGCGATATGGTCAATTTGGTATTCACCCTGCCTAATATTGGGTGATCTCCATGGGGTTAACTTGTGTGGAGGTTTTTGAAATTGTGTGCTCATGATCTTAAGTTCAAAGTTTATGCAGAAGCCAATTAGTCTTTCACCATTCCCGCTGGTACGTTCATGCATAGTATGGGGGCCTGTGGTATCACTAAATTTTCTTTCCTTACCTAACTGGGCATTAAAATCGCCCAATAAGATCTTCACATGGTGCCTTGGTATTTTGTTGGTTGTTTCTTCGAGAGTTTCCCAGAAATTTCCATAGTTTCAGGGTCGGATTTGTTGAGTTGATTTATGGGAGCGTGGACGTTGAACAGTGTGTAAGCTTTATTGGCTGACTTTACTGAGAGCAGAGATACTCTTTCGTTGGGAGAAGAGAAATCGATGACTGAGTCGGGTACAGAATTGTGTATGGCGAAACCGGTTCCCAGGAGTGGTAGTTTGCCTCTAACTTTTATGGCAGGTTTGCCTTTATAAATTCTGAAATTCTCCGTATTAAAGTGTTCTTCATCCGTGAATCGTATCTCTTGAAGTGCGGTGATTTTGAGGTCAAATTTTTCGAGGGCGTTAGTCAGTTGTTTTAATTTGCCTGTTTTAGTGAGGGTGTTCACATTAATTGTGCCAATAAAATTCTTGCGTCGAGTTTTGAGAGGGTGAAGAGTTCTTGAGAAGCTCCGATTCTTCTCCGCATGGTGTCCCTGATCCCCCAGAATCCGATGATCAGGTGAGTCCAGTCTATTGACAGGTGCCTGGGGTAGTGATTCAGTGATCATCTTTTCCCTCATGCTATCAAGTTGAGTTTTGTTTTTTGTGGTGATCTCAGTTGAGATCACAGGTATACGACTCGATTTTTGAGTTCGAGAAGATTTTAGTGCAGCCGCCTCAATTAGAGGAACAGACGCTGACCACTTTGCCGCTTGTTTCAAGTCAGACGCTCTGTGGATTTCGCAGAATGGTATGCCTCTTCCGCCAGTTCCACCGTACCGAGATCCATTCTCTCCGCCTTCACTGCCGTTGAGGTCTTCGCTGTAATCCTAGCAAGGAGCCCTCACAGGGTGCTATCACTCGGGCCAAGTGAACCCTGGTTTTTTAACGAGGTTGTTACTCCACCCCTTCCTCCTTTCTCGTCACTTACGTGACAAGGCCCCGGGCTTGGGACCAGCATAGCGGAGTTATTATTATTATTATTATTATTTATTTAATCGATTGTTCCCCTGTACGAGAGCGATTGAACTTGAATACATGATTTCATCTCCTGGCGTTTTCCCGCTTCTCTTCCCAAAATCTCTTCATCCTCTCAGAATGCTCCTTCTCCCGCTCAGCTGTCCATTTTCTTCCAGGCTGTATTTAAAATGCGGGACTTGTGTTATTTTACCGTATTGTGTGATTAAAGATGAGTTATTTTCTGGCCGTCTTTCCATATAGTGGGTTTTTTCATAAGCAATTTGTAGTCCGGTTCTTTGCGCAATTTCACGTAATTTTTCCACTGTGTGTATGGCTTCATGTCTGGTGTTAGTGATAATGGCAATATCGTCCGCAAAAGCGAGGCATTTGACTGTAAGACGGCTCTCTTTTTTGATACCAATTTGAATGCCTTTCACATGAGGTTCCCATTCCCTAATGATCTTTTCTAGAACAATATTATAGAGCATTGAGGATAATCCGTCCCCCTGTCGAACTCCAGTTTTGATGACAAAGGGCTCCGATATTTCACCCATGAATTTCACTTTGGACATAGTTCCTGTAAGCGTCTGTTCAATGACTTTTCGGGTCTTTCTGTCTATCCCGAAGCCTCCGAGGCTTAGGCGGCAGCACGCCGGCCTCTCACCGCTGGGTCCGTGGTTCAAATCCCGGTCACTCCATGTGAGATCTGTGCTGGACAAAACGGAGGCAGACAGGTTTTTCTCCGGGTACTCCGGTTTTCCCTGTCAAAATTTCATTCCTGCAACACTCTCCATTATCATTTCATTTCCTGTGTCATTCATTTAATCATTGCCCCAGAGGAGTGCGTCAGGCCTCGGCAGCCGGCACAGTTCATATCCTCGCCGCTAGATGGGGGCGTCATTCATTCCATTCCTGACCCGGTCGGAGACTGGAAGCAGGCTGTGGATTTTCATTTTCTGTCTATCCCGAATTTTTCCATGATCATAAAAAGGGTTTCGCGGTCTACAGAGTCATACGCTTTTCTGAAGTCGACGAATGTTATTACTGTATTTCTACATTTTCTCATTTGTAATATTGTTTTCAAGCTCCACACCTGTTCAGCACATGATCGCCCTTTTCTGAATCCGGCTTGGTATTCACCAATTAGTGGATCCACGTGGGGTTCTGGCCTGTTTGAAAGTGCCTTGGAAAGGATTTTATAAGCAACAAGCTGACCCGGCAGACGTTGTCCTGCCAATCAAAGAAAGTGTTGTAACTGTGTTTCTTGAAGTGCTTTTGGATACACACTATTTTTTTCAATTTCTGTTAACTACCACTAAACTATCGTGAATTGAATTAACTAATTTAGAAACATTCGTTGGAGCGTGCACAACAACTCTCCAAAGTTTCATCGCAAACGGATAAATGGCTTTTAACGCTTACGGGATTTGGCTTAAATGATTCGTGTGCTGTCACTCATTTGTTGAATCTACTCGTGCTCTACCAACTGTGAAATGGATTTACTAAGTTAGAAAGCTTCACGTCAGTGTACACAACAACTCATCAAAGTTTCATCACAATCGATGGATAGTATATATAGGAAAATACAGGATTTTGTTGGAACGCTTCGCGCGTCGTCACTCATTTGTTATATCTACTCGTGCGCTACCAATATTGTAAAATGGATTTACCAAGTTGAACACCTTCCCTGGCGTGTACACAACAACTCATCAAAGTTTCATCGGAATCGGATGAATGACATATGAACGCATAAGTTTTTTCCTTTAAACGATTCGCGTGCCGTCACTCATTTGTTGAATCTACTCATGCGCTACCTATTGTAAAATAGATTTACTAAGCCTGAAACCTTCTGTGGCTTGTACTCAATGATTCACCAAGGTTTGATCGCAATCGGATGAATAATATATGACTGCATACGGGACATTGTGGCAACGATTCGCGCGCCGTCGCTCATTTGTTGAATCTACTCGAGCGCTACTTATTAAAAACTGGATTTACTAAGACAGAAACATTTCCTGGAGTGTACACAATAATTCACCAAAATTTCATCGCAATCGTAAAATGGTATATGGACGCATACGGTACTTTGTTGAAATGCTTCGCGTGCCCTCACACATTTGTTGAATCTACTCGTGCGCTACCTATTGTAAAATGGATTTATTAAGCCAGCAACCTTTCGTAGGGTGTACACAACATCTCACCCAAGTTTCATCGTAATCGGACGAATGGTATTTGAACGCATACGGGACCTTATTGAAACACTTCCCGCGTCGTCGCTCATTTGTTGAATCTACTCGTGCGAAACCTCCTGTGAAATGGATTTACTAAGTTAGAAACCCTCACGTAAGTGTACACAACATCTCATCCAAGTTTCATTGCAATCGGTTGAATGGTATATGAACGCATACGGGACTTTGATTAAAAGTTCGCGCGTCGTTGATCATTTGTTGAATCTACTCGTGAGCTACCTATTGTAAAATGGATTTACTAAGTTAGAAACCCTCACGTAAGTGTACACAATATCTCACCCAAGTTTCACCGCTATCGGACGAATGGTATTTGAACGCATATGGGACTTTGTTGAAACGCTTCGCACGTCGCCGCTCATTTGTTGAATCTACTCGTGCGCAACCTCCTGTGAAATGGATTACTAAGTTAGAAGCCTTCACTTAAGTGTACACAACAACTCATCAAAGTTTCATCTCAATGTATGAATGGAATATAAACTTATACGGGATTTTGTTGAAACGCTTCGCGCGTCGTCACTCATTTGTTGAATCTAGTCGTGCGCTACCTAATGTGAAATTGATTTATTAAGCCAGAAGCCTTCCCTGGAGTGTACACAACATCTCACCCAAGCTTCATCGCTATCGGACGAATGGTATTTGAACGCATACGGGACCTTTTTGAAACGCTTCGCGCGTCGTCGCTCATTTGTTGAATCTATTCGTACGCTATCTATTGTAAAATAGATTTACTAAGCCAAACATCTTCCCTGGAGCTCACTGAACATATCACCCTCGTTTCATGGCAATCGGATGAATGGTATATGAACGCATACGGGACTTGGAAACGCTCTAACGTGCAGAGACAAACAGTAGAATTCGACATCACTGCCACCTTTGGTATAAAACACAACTTTTCGCCACGGGCGGAGTGTGTGCAATGGCGGTAGTTGCACAGGTTGCGACCAGGTGGCTCTAACGTGCAGAGACAAACGTCCAAAGACATCAGCTTTCACGAAGGCCAAGGCTAGTGGTTTCCATGACGACTGTTTTTGACTGTTTATTGTGGTTCTAAAATTGTGTGTATATTGTGGTTCTAAAATTGTGTTCATTCCACCTACCGGGTCAGATTGTGAATCTAAACCATACATGGACCCACCCAAATATACATACCAAATTCCATCAAAATCAGTTCAGTCGTTTAGGAGGAGTTCAGTCACATACACACGTGTCGAAGAATTATATATATAAAGATAGGGAGCAGGGAGATTCCTCTGTAATTACTGATGTCTGTTTTATCACCCTTTTTGTGTAATGGATGAATTAGATCACATTTCCAGTCTTCTGGTATTCGCTCCATTATCCATATGTCTGAAATGACGTAATGAAGTTTCTGCGTAAGTATAGGATCGTTCAGTTTCCAGAATTCAGCAATGATCCCATCTTCTCCTGGTGCTTTGTTATTTTTGAGCTTTTGGATGATCCCCTGAATTTCTTCTAGGTCAGGGGCTTGTGAATCCGGGTGTGTGGAAACCGGTGGAGTGAAGGCAAGTTTTTCTTAGGGTGGTTTGCAGTTAAGAAGAGAGATGAAGTATTGGGCTAATATTTTACAGTTTTCTTTCGCGTTAGTTTCAAATGTGCCATCGGGTTTTATGAAGCACATGCTGGCCGCCTGATATCCCTTTAAGTTTTCTCTAAACGAATTGTAGACGTTTCTAGTATTATGTTGGGTGAAATCCTGCTGGATGTCATGGAGTCTGTTGTTGTCATAGGCTATCCTCGTTTTTCTTTCCTAATTGTTTTGGAGGCATATTTATGGGTTTTAGGAAAGTTCTCCCAGTATTCCTCAGTTTTGTGACTGTTAAACTTTTTCCATGCAGTAATTCGGTTGTCAACTGCCCGATCGCAAATTGCATTCCACCAGCGATGTTTCCTTGTGCGAGGAGGTTGTCCTAGTTTCATGACTTCCTGAATTTTCTTCGTTATTTTCTGCCAGTCTGTTGATATCTCCTGATTAATTTGCATTATGATTTCTTCTTTGTGGAGTTTCAAGTACTCTGGATCTGGTTTGATATTTTTGGGTGGGCCTTTTTGATTTCTATTGGGTTGGAATCTCGTCTTAATTTCGAGAAGATGATGGTCTGATTCAAAGGCACCTTTGCGAGCTTGGACGTTTAAAATTTATTTTGTGTTTTTCTTGGAAATTGCGATATGGTCAATTTGGTATTCACCAGGTCTATTATTATTATTATTATTATTATTATTATTATTATTATTATTATTATTATTATTTGCCTGTTCCCCTATCGGGCGCGTCCCAGGTGGCGGATGAGGGGGAGGGGGGGCGGGGTTCGCCGGACTTGTCCGAAGGGCTTGAGGGAAATAAAATACCTCTCGCGGACCAAAAACAGGCAGTCAGAAAACAGCTTGAGGAAACCTCTGAGGCTCAATACCTTCAGTTGTAACTATGAGATAGACAAATATCGATTTCCTCATTATCTTCAACTTACTTGCATGATGGTAACGTCAGTCAAGGATACTAATACCCCAGGCCCTAATATTCATACTAGTTTTTATCGGTCATCGGATTCTGGGGGACCGAGGACGTCATGCAGGAATGTATCGGAGCTTCCGAAATCTCTTCGCCCAAAGCAAAAGCATTTTATTTTCACCTTAAATATCAACACGCTTCGCAGAGTTGGCAAGTTGAAGCACTTAAAAGACACATTAGACCATCTGAACATTCAAATTCTGGCACTCCAAGAAACTAAGTACAGTGATGAAAACCATTTTGAATCAGGAAACTATAGAATTTATAAAGGTAAACCAGCTATACTCCTCCCCAACAAAATATTATAATTTGGCACTAGTTTCGCAGTGAGAAAAAATAGCACGATTTCGGTATTAAACTTTACATCACCTTCTGAAAAAATTTCACTAATGACAATCAAATCAGGAAACAAAGCTTATACATTAATCCATGCACCTAATAACAATTATAATCAAAAAGACCGGCAGAGGGTAGATGACTTCTGGGAATTGCTAGAGGAGGCTACAGCTAAGGTTCCAAAACACCATGTCAAAATTCTGCTGGGGGACTTCAATGCACAAATTGGCAAAGAGAAGAAATTCAGGACCACCCTAGGACTCCATCCTGCTCACAAAAAAAATATGGGGAAAGATTAATGTCTTCTGCGAGAATTTTGATCTAAAGTTGATGTCAACCCATTTCTTGGCACTTCCGCGAAGGATAATTACATGGAGACCCCCCAACTCGCATTTAGGAGAATTTCAACTAGACCATGTGGCTGTATCCAAGAAAAATCAAAAATAAATTATGAACGTTAAAGTCAAAAAGGGAATTATTGACTCCCACCTCCACCTATCTCTTGTTAAAGTAAAGTTTTAACCCAACAGGAAACAAAAAAAAATGATCAGGAAACAACGTATCGACCCTGCATTTCTGAAACAGAACTCAGACAATTTCCTCGCGAATATCTCTATCGATTCTCCTATAAAACTGGCTAGAACTCAAGGACACACTCTTGAAAGCTTCCCAAAATATCAGCCAACCTCCAAGGAAACGCAAACACAGGTGGTGGAATGATATTTGTGACTAGGCCATCGAAGCCAGAATTAGGTCCTCTCTAAACTGGAATTCTCATAAAACTGATCAAAATCGCCAAGAATTCTTCAAAACACAGAAACAAACCTCTAAAATCATCAGATCTGAGAAACGAAAATATGATCAAAACAGACTGGCGGAAATCGAAGAAGATTTCAAGAAGAACAACACACGGAATTTGTTCAGAACATTCAGAGAAGAAATATCCAATTACCAGGCACCTAGTCTCTGCTTCAAATGTACAGATGGGACTTTGGAAACAAGTAATAAGGAAAATTGTGTACTCCTTGCAAACTATTTCAAGGACCTTTTAAACTGTGAATATCTTAAAGAACAATTCACCTATGAAACACCAACACCGAATCCAGTTTCAGAACCCCCCACTTCACACGAAGTCAAAGAAATCAGAAATTTAGAAGACAACAAAGCACCAGGAAAAGATGGAATAATCGCTGAAATGTTGAAAATAGGTGGTGACAAACTGGCCCAGAGTATTCAAGAAATCGTACAACACATCTGGTATACTGAAGAAATTCCAGAGGATTGGAAATGTGCATTGATTCACCCACTTCACAAGAAAGGGGACAAATCAGATATTAATAACTACAGAGGAATCTCTCTCCTCTCACTCATCTATAAAATATTCTCTAAAGTCTTACTTAATAGATTAGAGAAACAAACAGACCACCTGATCGGAGATTATCAGGCTGGATTCCGAAAAGGGAGATCCTGCGCCGAACAAATCCTAAACCTAAAAACAATACTTCAGATTCGCAAAACCAATCAAACGGTAATCACATTTGTTGACTTCAAAAATGCGCATGATTCCATAGATCGGCAGACCCTGTTCAACATATTAGAGGAATTCCAAGTCAATCGCAAAACGAGGGAACTGTTTAAACAAACTCTGACCAACACACCATCAAAAGTTAAGTTCTTGGGAGAAATTTCTGAACCGTTCGATATCAGAACTGGTGTCCGACAGGGCGATGGACTATCCCCATTACTGTTCAATTTAGTTTTGGAAAAAGTGATTCTTGAATGGAGAAAAGAAACTAAAGGTATAACCATTGGCAGACGTCTTAAAAGACAGAATTCACCTTGATTGCTTAGCTTACGCAGATGACCTTGCAATCCTTTTAAACAACAGACAAGAAGCAATCCACTCCATAGAAAAATTGCATGCAATAGCTGCAAGAATCCGACTTCAAATATCATTTGAAAAGGCGCAGTTTATGGAAGGCACCAAATCGAGATTTGACAATCATCCACTAATCACCAAATACGGAGTAATTTCCCAAGTAGACAAATTCAAATATCTAGGCGAAATTATTCAGCCCGCAGGGTTAAATCAGGATGCTAACAAAGAAAGAACTGCTAAATTGCAAAGGGCTTACAATATCGCATGGAACAGATACAACAAACGATGTGTCTCAAAGAATGCAAAATTACGACACTACAACACAGTCATCAAACCAGAGGCACTGTTTGCATCAGAAACACGATAATTGGGGGCAGGTCACAAATGAACAGCATCGAGAAACAAGAGAGGAAAATTCTCAGAAAAATCCTAGGACCAAAGTTCGAAAATGGAATTTGGATGAAAAAGAAACCACATGAAATTTTTCAATCCGAAGAAAAAATCAGAGATACCATCAGAAAACGACGATTAAAATTTTACCGATACCTTCACAGAATGGATTATGACAGGCTGACAAAGAGAATTCTAAATCCAGCGCTAAACCTGAAAATCCGCAACAATTGGTTAACAGAAATACATGAAGATCTACAAGAAATGTGTATTGCTGAGAAAACCGTTCCAGATAGAGTAAAATTTAGAAGCCTGGTAAACAAATATAAATTTGCAGAGAAACCTAAAAGGAACAAGAAGTTCCGTGACGAACTAAAGAGCCTACTTTTCTTAAAATTTAAGATTCATGCCAATGATTTATCTATATGGATCTATCTAGAATAATGACGAAATTAAGTTGGTAATATCGAAATTTCTAATTAGATCGAAATACTGTATACCTGGCATAATGTAGCCTAATAGAGAACTACAGTTGGCAGCCCTGGTGACTGAATATATTCTTAGTTCCATCTCTTAAGGTACAGAATACAAAATTTGGTTGGAGTCCAATGGATACCATGGACGTTACATGCAGTTAAACATTGGATCTAACAGCGCGCGTAAAATCATGTTGACAACAATGACATACATGTATTAGTCAGAAATAATCTGAAATAATATGATCTATTGTTGTGTCAATTTTGAATGAAATCCATTAGTTAGTATAGAAGTTACATGCATTTTAAAATTGGACCTATCAGCAGGCTTAGAATCATGTTGGCAACACTGGCGTGGGCCTATATTAGTTACTCCAGATTAATATAGAATGCCAGGTAACTTAATATACTTGTGCAAACTTTAGAGCTATTGGGCTTGCACACTTTCTGATATATTGATATTAGGGTAACAAAAATAGAGACAGTATTTATTAACAGTTGGCAGCCCTGGTTACTCTTAAGAATCGGTATAGTCATATCTGTTATGGTACACATAGCACACAGGCAATTTGGTTAAAATCCAAATGATGGTATAGAAGTTACATGTATTTAAAGTTGGGCCTCTTAGCAGGCTTAGAATCACGTTGGTAGCACTGACGTATATAAGTTACTCCAAATTGATATAGAATGTCAGGTACTGTACGTGTGCATAGATTAAAGCTGTCGGCTTGCATACTTTCTGATATATGTGTATTTGGATTAAAAAAATTGAGAGCATTTATTACCAGTTGGCAGCCCTGGTGGCTCTTAAGAATACGCTCAGCCATATCTGTTTATGTGCATATAGGACATACGAAATTTGGTTGAAATCCAATTGATAGTGTATAAGTTATATGCATTTGAAAATTACTCCTATCATCAGGCTTAGAATCATTTTGGCAACACTGTCATGTATGGCCTTCTAGAAATTAAACTGAAATATTATTATCTATATGTGTACCAATTTTAGAATGGCTCCCATGGATATCTTCCAAGATGTCCAACATGGAGCTCAAATTTCAATTGCGATTTTTCAGCAGTTCGTAGCATTCAGGTATAGATCTTTACTCCCACCAAATTTTGTTTCGATTTCTGAAGCTGATTAGGAGTTGATAAGGGGGGGGGGACATACACAGCCAGACAGAAGGACAGACAGAAGGACAGACGGACAGACAGACAGATGGACAGACAGACAGACAGACACACATTTGCCCGAACTCTTAAATCTACTTTTTCCTCATTCTTGCAAAATGTGAAAAGTAGGCTAAAAATACAGGCTGGACAGAAGCATGCAGAAAGGAACACAGTGAACGAATGAAGAAAAGAAGGAACATTGTGCAAAATAAGTTCAAGCGCTCTCCGTAGTTGGGCATAACGTTTAAAAAAAATCTGCATATCTGTATGCACAAAGCAGTCATTTTAGAGACTTACTCTACAGTACGTTTTTCCCCCATCCAACCAATAGAGAGACCTCCACTCCATCTTGCAGCAATTGCCAATGAAATGGTGAACATACGAATAATAATAATAATAATAATCCGCCTCGAGGAGGACGTAGAGCTGACTACGGCCGGACTGGTCCACAGGTGGCGGATAGTGGATCGCCCTCTAGATATGGAGGGTAGCTGCGACATAAGCAGGGCAACCTGACGAATAAGCAGTCCCGGACCAACAGCGGCATTGCTAACAGGATGTGGTGGGTCTGTGGATGGTACCACAGTCTCTATAAAATGCCACATATATCCAAAGACAGCAATGTGACAAGGCGAGTCAGTGCCGCCATAAGCACTAGCCAACAGCGTCTGTACTCCATGTTAGGGGCGGCTGTGAAAGGCGTCTGTACCCCATGTTAGGGGCGGCTTAAATGAAATCCTGGCAGTAGGTATAAAACGCAACCCATTGATAATGGAGAAAATGTCAAAGAATAATGAGCCTCGGAAAAGGACGCTACCCGAGGTGCGTCGGGGCACGTTTGGAGCTGGTGCTGAACGTGACAGCCGGCGAACCACCAGTGACATGATGCTGAACAGGCGGGCACATGTCGGGTCACCCGAAAATTCTACAGCCGACAACGCAGATAGGAGAACCCAACAGCCGTCATCTCCCCCTGTCGAAAGTGTTTCAAACATTCAACTGACCACTAAGGCAGGCAAACTAAGGCAGCGCTTAAAATGGACTGATGAGATGAACAAATTCATAATGCGCTCCTACTTTATTGTTACAAACTTAGAGAGAGACCTCACAACATATAGGAAAGATTTGCACAAGTTGTTTGTGGAGAATTTTCCTGACTACTCTTTCGTTACAGAACAAAGAAGTGCAGACCAAAGACATGTAATAGTGAGGAACAATAGACTTCCTGCAATAATGATTCAAAGTCTTAAAGAGGAAGCAGCAAAAATTCTAGCTTCAGAATCCAACAATGAAAGCAGACCCACATTATTGATTCAAGCTGTTCAGGAAGTAACCTGCAGAAATGACACAGGGGAAGAGGGAATTATTGAACCAACTATCCCTACTAATATCTCGAGTTCTGATGAAACAAGTTCTATTGAACATGTGTTTAAAGAGGCAATGACAGAATTTATGGGCCTTAAAGTAGACTATCGACCAAAGCTGCCCAAACTCCTAGAAACAGCAAAGAGTAAATCTCTTGTCAGTATGACAAATAACATCCTAAAACAGTATGTGGAAACATCCGATAATCCAGAAGAAACAAACTCTCTTGTATATTGCGCAGCAGTAACTGTGATAAGGCTGAACAACCAGAAACTAATACCTTTGTCTGGAAGCTCTCGTGGAAAAGGTGCAGATGCAGAATACATTCCACCCTCGCAGCGTCGATTAGAAAATGACATCAAGGAACTGAGGAAAACCATAGGCCAACTAACAGCATATTTAAACAATAAAACTGAACCCAAAACCAATCGAAAGCTGAGAAATATATTCAGAAAAATCAACAGCCATATAAAGGAATATGATCACACAGAAAAAATCAAGGAATACATTGATAACCAAAAGCTAAAATTGTGCGCAAAAGCAGCGAGACTCAGGAGGTATAAGGAATCACGAGCGAGGAAAACACAAAACAAACTTTTCTCCAACAATGAAGGTCAGTTCTACAGAATGATCAAACGAAACAAACAATCCATGACAAAAGCAGAACCTCCTAGCACGCAAGAAACGGAAGATTTTTGGAGAAGTGTATGGGCTGCGAAGTCACCGCACAATGAAAATGCAAATTGGATCAACGAAGAACGAAATAGCAATAATGTATATGAAGAAATGGATTTTGATACCATTGAAGAACGGAATGTGTATGATGCTATAAGGAGAACTCAGAACTGGAAAGCGCCGGGCACAGATAAAATTCACAATTATTGGTACAAACATTTCACGTGCGTGCACCAGAAGATAGCCCAGCAATTTACCTACCTCATCCATCATCCTGAGGAATGTCCTGATTTCCTTACTGCTGGAATTACGTATCTAATCTCAAAAGAAAGTGGAATTACTAAAGACCCATCAAACTACAGACCTATCACCTGTCTCCAAACACTTTACAAACTATTTACGTCGATAATT
This sequence comes from Meconema thalassinum, assembly GCA_946902985.2. NCBI lineage: Eukaryota > Metazoa > Arthropoda > Insecta > Orthoptera > Tettigoniidae > Meconema > Meconema thalassinum. Next base: position 671,138,675 of record OX336391.1, read on the forward strand.
GCGGACGAAATATACAAGTTTCTCGATAAACATAACATTTTGGCTGAGGAACAGAAAGGATGCAAGAAGCTGTCGCAAGGATGCAAAGAACAGATAGTTATTGATTCTGTGATAACACAACAGGCGATACATAATCAAAGGAATCTATATACGGCATACATAGATTACCAGAAAGCATTTGATTCAGTCCCGCATTCATGGCTGAAAGAAATCCTCCATATGTATAAGATTAACCCTGCTGTAATTCACTTCCTGGAGGTCACGATGGATAATTGGAAAACAGTACTGTATACTAAGACAGACAATGAATGTGTCACATCTGACACAATAAAAATTGAGCGTGGTATCTATCAAGGAGACTCGCTAAGCCCATTATGGTTTTGCTTAGCCATCAATCCTCTCTCTAAAATTCTAAAATCCACCGGTTTCGGATTTGACATCAAATACTAGAACAGGAAATACAGAATATCCCATCTCCTTTATAGGGATGACCTCAAAGTATATGCACACAGTGAGACTCAAATGAATGCCATGCTAAATATAATAGATTCATATTCATCCGATGTCCGAATGACGTTGGGAGTGAAGAAATGCAAACGTCTGACAATTGAAAGAGGTAAATATGCACCTTCCGAACCACATGAGCTTCGCAAAGGATCTCTAATTGAAGGAATGACTGAAATAGAAACCTACAAATATCTGGGATTTGCTCAAAATACAACTTTGGATCATAAAAGTATCAAAGATGAACTCATTGGAAAATATACCACAAGACTACATCAAGTGCTGCGAACCAATCTATGTGCAAAGAGCAAAATTAAAGCTATCAACACATACGCTATACCAACCCTAGTATATTCATTTGGGATTCTGAAATGGTCAGCAACAGAAATGGAAAGCCTGCAGAGAAAAACAAGGACCCTTCTCACTACTTATCGTTTACATCATCCAAACGCCTGTAAAGAAAGGGTCACTCTTCCACGAAAGATAGGAGGTCGAGGAGTACTGGATTTACAAATTTTGCTCCAGAACCAAATTAAAACCCTTAGAAGATATTTCTATCAAAGAAAGGAAAACAGCATTCTCCATAAAGCCATTGTACTTGCTGATAAACACACTGTATTGAACCTTCGTACATCCTCTGATGATCATATCAGCCAGCCACTACACTTACATGAAAAAGAAAAGGCATGGGGCGAAAAGACCCTCCATGGAAAATACTACAGCAACCTATCCCAACAGAGTATTGATAAAAACGCATCGTGTATGTGGTTACAAAGTGCTCGACTGTTTGGAGAAACAGAGGGATTCGCAATCGCCATCCAAGATCAAGTCATTGCTACAAAAAATTACAAGAAATACATCATCAAAGATACCAGTGTAATTTCAGACAAATGCAGGCGATGCGCCATTCATCTCGAGACCATTGACCATGTCACTGCAGGTTGCCCAATACTAGCATCAGTTGAATACACAAAGCGGCACAATCAGGTTGCAGGCATCATTCATCAAGCACTCGCACAGGAATATAAATTAACTGAGGAGTATATCCCTTACTACAAGTATCATCCACCATCCCTCCTCGAAAATGAACTGTGTAAAATATACTGGGACACTGGTATTGTGACAGATACAACAATAGATCACAATCGACCAGACATCATATTAGTAAATAAGGTTGATGGCACTACATTTATAATAGACATAGCAGTCCCCAACGACACCAACATCGAACGTAAACACAATGAAAAAATCACCAAATATAGACAGCTTGCAGAGGAAATCAAGAGGATATGGAAGATGAACTGCGTCCGGATAGTGCCTGTAATCTTGTCAGTCAACGGCCTCATACCTCACACACTCCACAAGAGTCTGAAGGAATTGGATCTTCCGCCGACCATCTACAAGAGTATGCAGCATTCGGTCCTATTGTCCACATGCAATATTGTGCGATCCTTCCTTGCTAGTGAATGAGTGATAATGAACTCTTATATTTTGTATATACATGATATGTATTATAGTTTGTATTATAGTTTTTTATGTATTGTTGTAAAGCACTTGGTTTAACCCGTGCTTTAGAGTAACCCATGCTTGTAATGGTGAATTGAATAAATAATAATAATATGGATATAACGCATATGAATCTTTGATAATTGGGTGAAGATAGCAAGTGAGAAACGTCCACCAATAAGAGAAGACATTACTCTTGGGACAAAATGTGATAACAAGGTTTGGATGTTAGAGAAACCACATGAAATCAGATTCCATCAGCAAAGGAGACTGAAATGTTATGTTCACATTTATAGAATGGATTACAATAGGCTAACAATGACCATTTTAAACCGAGCGTTATCTCAGTTAAACCCACAGCAATTGGGTGGTAGAAATAACACAAGAACTACATTCCGAGAAGCCCGCTCAGAAGAATACAAGATGGACAGAAGAGAGTACAGTGAACGGATGAAGATATATGAGGAGAAAAGAGGCAGCGTTGTGCTAAATAAGTTCAAACACGCTCCTTAATTGGACATAACGAAATAATTAATATCATTTTAAATGATCTTGTCGACTTCGTCGTTACGCTGGGGTCTGGCGTTACGTTACGGTGACGGGACGAAATGTACCCAGATGCACTGAGGTGTGTGACGTCATAGTACCGCTTGGTGCATGTGTTCCCCGACAATCTCTACTTCGTTAGTACAAGATAAAAATCCCCGATTCTTGGATGTCACGGGTAATCTCCAGAACCACTGGATGGATTTTGATGCGGTTTTGACCATTCCGTAAAGGATATCTCGAGGAAAGATTCTGTAGAAAATAATTTATGTATGATCAAAGGAAGCCAAGCAGTAACGATATCAGTGAAAAATTCGAAAACAAACTTGGCGTCCGTGCGCTTTTTAAGCTTACTTTGGGCAAACCGTTAAAAATATCAATATACTATGAGCGTATGAATTGGTCAGCATGAAAAGTTCTACAAAAAAGTCCGCGAGAGCATATCACTATCTTCAATACATCGCCCACTATATGTGTTTTTAGACTGGATGGAAGGAACTCGTTCCCGTGCGCTCTGGTGAGCGTGACGGCATCCCGCGCGCTTGACCTTGCTTTGCCCTTGGTTTGCACTTGCCGTTCGCGAGTAACATGAAACAAGGTAAAGTATTATAAAGCAAGATAAATATTATGCAGATAATTTTCTAACATGTCAAGAATGCAAATACATTTGCCATTGGAAACAAATGTTTTTAAGTATCCGTATTGATGTTAGAATTAAACGTTTAAATTATACGCCAAATCAATACATAAACAAATATATATTTTATATATTAGTACATGTTTCGACCCACAGTGGGGTCATCCTCAGCCTAGAAAGAAAATCAATTAAGAATTGGAAAACTAAAATGGCATATGCGCCTTAAATCTAAATTAAAATGAAAATTAAAAATAATAATTGTAATAAATAAAATATAGTAATAAAAATGGATATCCTTACAAAGTAGTATTAATTAAATAAATATAAGATTGGTCTTTTAACAATAATTTTAAAAAAGTAGTTAGAAATAAGAACTATTAGACGGTGAGTGTAAGAATGTTAAGCTTTAAATTTTTATCAAAATATACACAAAATAATTTAGAAAATCAATAAAATAATTCAGCTCGGCCCTTGAGTTAAATAACTTGAATCCTCTTCAATACGGAGACTATTAACGATTTTTTAAAAGGTGCCAACCAGTATTATGATGGCATGAAATAACCTCGTTGTATGGGATGTAGAAATAGGGAAATTCGTACAAGAATTTGAGTTGAAATGCCCAATATGGATGTGTGGCAATTCAAATAAATGTCCAAAACGTTTAGAAGAGAAACCGGGATTCTTGAGATGGAATTTTCAACACGACGTTTGCATTAAATCAGCATATACATAACCTAACACTGTTTGGCAAAATTTAAAGTGGAACTTCTGATACCGCAATTCCATCTCAAGAATCCCGGTTTCTCTTCTAAACGTTTTGGACATTTATTTGAATTGCCACACATCCATATTGGGCATTTCAACTCAAATTCTTGTACGAATTTCCCTATTTCTACATCCCATACAACGAGGTTATTTCATGCCATCATAATACTGGTTGGCACCTTTTAAAAAATCGTTAATAGTCTCCGTATTGAAGAGGATTCAAGTTATTTAACTCAAGGGCCGAGCTGAATTATTTTATTGATTTTCTAAATTATTTTGTGTATATTTTGATAAAAATTTAAAGCTTAACATTCTTACACTCACCGTCTAATAGTTCTTATTTCTAACTACTTTTTTAAAATTATTGTTAAAAGACCAATCTTATATTTATTTAATTAATACTACTTTGTAAGGATATCCATTTTTATTACTATATTTTATTTATTACAATTATTATCTTTAATTTTCATTTTAATTTAGATTTAAGGCGCATATGCCATTTTAGTTTTCCAATTCTTAATTGATTTCCTTTCTAGGCTGAGGATGACCCCACTGTGGGTCGAAACATGTACTAATATATAAAATATATATTTGTTTATGTATTGATTTGGCGTATAATTTAAACGTTTAACATGTCAAGAGTCTTTGGCTTCGAGCGAAGCGAGCATTTCTAGCATTTTTCAGCACTTGTAGCATTAAAAATGATACGAAGTCTAGTCTTTCAGACTGACTGTCACTTTTTTATTTATTTATCGTATGATGAAGTGATACATAGCTATTTACAAATACTGTCTATACAGTAATACATAATCACAAGGTCGTCGTCTGAAATATTTACAGGTGCAGATCCAAATGGAGAAGCCAGTCAACAGCCTCTTGAGGTAGCCTGTGTAGATCTTCCAGTGTACCACTGAAGGCTCTGATGGGATCTATTGCCTGCTTCTCTTCTCAACAGTCGTAATTTGGAGAGGACTTACAACCCCATTCACACCTGCCCTGGCCAGTTCTAATCTGGTTCATATAGCACCAGTGACGCCTAGATAAGTGAAGCTCTGCAGGTCTTTCCCAGGGATTAATAATCCGTGGTGTGTCAGGGAAGTTTGTTTCCGCCATTGATTAATCCAGGCAACTTTGATATTGAAGTTGTTAGTCAGCAAGCTATCTGCTGTTCGCCACGACGGGTGTAGGGAATTTAATCGATGAGCTGATAGAACTGGAAGTTCTGCATATATTGGTAATAGTGGATTCGTGTTGATTTCTTTGTAGGTGTAACGAAATAATAATTATTAATATTGAAACAGTGCACAATGTGCCAAATACAAAAGTGAGTAACATACTGTACATTATTCCAATCTCGATTGGGTTATTGGTGTACATCTTTGTCGGCAATATTTTGCATGATATCGAGAACAGCATTTACTGCATAGATCACACACACATTCTTCAGTTGGTTGGTGGAATCGCTTGTTTTGGCAGAACTTGTAGTGAAAGCCATGTGTAGTGTATTGTGTCATTATGTGTCGGAGTTCATAGTTTGCCTGTTTCCATTTGTCAGTCATTATGGCGTCAGTTGAGTAGAAATCATCCCAGATAACGTTTTGCTTTTTTTGAGTATTTGAAGGGCACTCTCATAGGCCTCGGTGCGTGGCAGTAGCATCTGCAGTCTAATGTCTTCTATGAAGAACATTTCTTTTGTGAAGATGTGATGGTCCCAATTTGAGACCAGAACGAAATAATTTTATATATTATTATTATTATTATTATTATTATTATTATTATCAATATTTTTTAAGTTTACATTTTACCTTTTATTAGTTATTATGTTAACTAATATATTTATATCTATTATTATGCGGTAATGTAGAATATTATGGCAATTGAAAGGATTTGGAGCGATACACATTATATTTGAAATTAGTTTGACGCTTGAATGAATATTATTTCTGAAGAAAATTCGAACAAGAGAAAAAGAGGGTGTTCACAGAAGGCGGCTTCTTGGAAATGACATAAATAGACACTTATGTCTGTCACATCAAGTATTCTAACAATATACAAATCATACTAAGAAAAGATTCTAAGAAGACTTACCACTAACAATGCTGGGCCGATGAATGAGTCCTTTGCAACTTGATACAAAAGGTGGGCTGGACCTCCGGAGAATTGCTACAAAGAAGTATTGTCATTGTTGATATGTGAAAGGCGAGCTTATATCGCCTAGCGACTTCTGAAGAGGGGTCATACACGTGCTTTACCGGGGAACGTTATATATATGACGGCCGCCCAAATGGATTATTATTATTGAATTGCTGGAGGAGAGGGAAGGAAGCTGAGTGGAGCAGAGGAATTTGTAGCGAGATGGAGTCTATAACGCAGTTCTAAACTAGACAGTTGACTATTAAGTATGTGAATTTGATAAGACATTATGTCTCATCAAACTGTGACATGGTTGTGTACGAGGCTATTGTCACAGGGATGATTTTTGGAATTTATTCCGTCATCCACATATAAATTAATTACTTTGAGGATGATCAGGGCCACCTGGAACTCTCTACGCAACAATCCAACTACAAAGATCTTCAATGCGGTGAGCGATGTAAACAGTTATACTCCAGTCAAATCAGAAGGCTATCATGCTTATTAAATTCAATATATTCTATTCAATTAACTCAGTATACTCCAATTTCCAACCAAGAACCATAATATAAGTAAATTCAGTAGATTCTTTAATTTAAAATTTATTATTATTATTATCTTTAGTATTTTATATTTTTTTGCACTTGTTGTTTTTATATATTAAATTCATTTTAAATTCAAATATTTGACTGGTTTCCTTTAGTAGCTAGAAATTACTATAAGGCAACACCATACTCCTGAACTAATTATCGTAAGGTTAGATTACGTAAGTTTCACTACGGCTGGAGATAGGAATTTCGATGCTCTACCTCTGTTTAACCGAGGTTTAATATATTATTTTGATCATGATATATATAAATGATCTGGCGCCCTGGCAACACATATATTACACATTATGTACTTTTTTAGTGAAGCTGACAACAATACAGATACACTATTAGATTAATACACAATTAAATGTTTCATTTTGATCACCCAAATGTGGGCGATTATTTAAATAATAACTTTTTTTATTAACATTTTTCTTAGTAAGTTCTTTAAACCATTACAAATAACGCCCAACTAGCGGAGCGCTTTTCTTATTATTAATAGAACCCCATAATGCTCACACAACCCATTACAAATGGCCCCCAACTATGTGGCACGGAAACCTAACGATATTTACGGAAGGAGTGAGTGTTAATTCAGTGCAAATTGTCAGTGATTTTGGGGGAAAGTGAAGTGAATTAGTGTATTATTAGTGATTGATTTTGGGGGAAAGTGAGGTGAATTTTGGAACGATAAACTTTATACGGTGTACTTCGAGATGGCGGATGAGGAACAAAGGAAATTGAGGAGTAGGGGTAAAGGCGAGAAAGCTAATTATACGAAAGTAGATAGTGGTACTGAGGCTGAGAGTGTAGAGGATTATACCAAGATGTCGGAGGTAAATCTTGAGAGTAATCCTGAGGATAATCCCGAGGTTAACCCTGAGACGAATATAGAGGTACATCCTGAAATAAATCCTGAGGCTAGTGGAGGGAAGGAGAAACAAAAGCCTTTGTATATTTTGGAAAACAAATTAGATGAGATCATGGGAATGTTTCGGGAGATAAGTAAGCAAAATCAGGAGATAAGTAAGCAAAATCAGGAGATGAGTAGGGAGATGAGAGAGGAGATAAGCAAGGCGATAGACAAGAAGCTAGAAGATAGCAATAAAAATAATCAGGAGATGAGTAGGGAGATGAGTAGGGAGATAAGAGAAGCGATATGTAAAGATAATAAAGAAATTAATCAGAAGCTAAATAAGATGGAAAAGGTGAATGAGGAGTTAAATAAAAAGTATGAGAGGATTAAGGAGAATATGTCAGAATTCAAAGAAATAATAAGAAAGGAATTGCAAAGTGAGTTAAAGAAAACCATAGCTGAAGTTAGGATAGAAGTGGGGGAAATGTTTGAAGTTATAGGCAAGAAAGTAGAAAAGATTAATCAAGAGGTAAGGGAAAGAGTAGAAGACGTGAAGGTAGAGATTATGGAACGTAGCAAGAAAGAAGAGATGAAGGTTAAAGACAAGATAGGAATAGAAGTAGGAAAAATAAAGAAAGTGATAAGCACTCAAGAAATAAAAATGCAGAAAATTATAGAGGAACAAAATAGGCAGACAAGGGAAGAAGTCAGAGCCTATATAAAGGAAGTCAATATGAAGTTAACAGAGATAGAGAAGCGTGCGTTAAGGCACAGTCAGAAAGACATAATTATTGAACAAGGAAAGCAGAAAGCTGAGATAAGTAATCCAAAGCATAGGAAGAAAAAGCACAAGCAGAGCGCGATGGTGGAAGAAATGGTGGAGAGAGATAGTGTAGAAGACGAAAGAAGGACGGATATAGAAGAAAGCAGAAGCAAAAAGCAACAATTAGAAAGGTCGTTAAGCTATAGTAGTGGAGAAGTGAAGGAAAGGCATGAAATTAGTAAGTCCAGAAGTAAAATGAAAGGGGAGAAAATGAAGTTGTTAGAGGAAATAGAGAATATAATGAAAGAGAGTGAGAAAGATTATGAGGTGCAGTGGCGTGCCATAGAAGATAGAATGGGGGAAGTGATAGGGGCAAAGGCGAAATACAGTGTTACGATTGATAAATATAATACGGGGGAGGAAGAAACTATTGTTATGAGGAGAGAAGAGAGCGTAACTATAAATAAATATAGAAGCAAAGAAGAAGGTGATAAGAACTTAAAAATGCCAGATAGAGTAGTTATGTAAGTCGGTATTACTATTTTGAGCGAACCGTATGACCTAAATTATCCGTAATGATTTATTAAGTGAATTTATGGAGGTATCTAAAGAACCTACCGTTATAAATTTTAACTCAGTGTTAAAATTACAAGTGTTAGGGGCGTGTATCGATACACTTTTTGACAGTGGCTGTCAGGTTTCTTGCACCAGTGCAGCATTTTATAATTATAGGAAGGAAAATGGTATTAAAATTGAGGAAATTCCAATTAGAACTACTTTCGTGTTAACTGCGGTGGGCAAGAAATCTCACATAATTTCTAAACAAGTGGTTGTAGAAATTTTAATAGGAGGTAAGATTGGAACTCATGTTTGTTTAGTGATTCTAAATCTTGTTTTCTCACTGATTATGGGTTCGGACTGGATGTCGCAACATTCTGCACAGTTATGCTATAAGGAGGGTAATGTTAAATTCAGATGGATGAATGAAAATGTGATCATATCATTTAATAATTCGAGTAAGTTTTATGGTGGTTCCAAGAATATATGTACGCTTGAGGAGATATTAACGACTAAAGGAGTCGATATTTGCAGTAAGGTTAGTGGTGAGATTGTCGGGGTATCTATTGAAAAGGAACCTCATTTTTTACATTTTTTAGGCAGTATGATGACGAAGGATTATCTAGAGGATTCCTTGCGTGAGGCTGCATTACAGAGTGCGTTCGAGTGTGATCGTGTGGATCGATTGTTGATCGTGTGGATCGAGGGTTGAAGGTGTTGTAAGAGAATTAGTATATATTTGAGAACCGTATTGGATTAGCTAATTGATACGAACATTCATTATATGTACATGATCATAGTATTTTTGTAGGTCATCGCTACCCCGTGTCTTATAAATTTCAGGAAGCTGTGAGAAGGCAGATTGAAAGCATGTTGCAGGATAAAATTATAGAACCCTATATTAATTAGCCCATATATTAATTCGTTAAGGGTAGTTCCCAAATCAGAAAGGAAAGTAAAGCTATATTGTGATGCCCGTAATTTAAGTAGGCAGATTGAAAGCATGTTGCAAGATACAATTATAGAACCCTATATTAGCCCATATATATATATTAATTCGTTAAGGGTAGTTCCCTAGTCAGAAAGGAAAATAAAGCTATATTTTGATGCCCGTAATTTAATTATGCAGATTTTGTGAACAGTTAATATTTCAGTAGCTAGGATAGTAATGCAAGGATTTAAAGGAAAGTCATTTTTTGTACTGGAGAAATTAAATTTTATCGGTCATACGGATTCCTCGAAAGAAGTGTAATTTTGAGAAATAAGGTGAATAACTACGGGTGATAAAGAGGTGTAATCTTGAGTAGAAAGAAGTGTAATTTTGAGAAATAAAGTAAGTGAATACGGATTTAGCGAAAGAATGGTAATCTGAAGTATAAAGAAGTGCAATTTTGAGAAATAAAGTAAGTGAATACGGATTTAGCGAAAGAATGGTAATCTGAAGTATAAAGAAGTGTAATTTTGAGAAATAAAGTAAGTGAATACGGATTTAGCGAAAGAATGGTAATCTGAAGTATAGAGAAGTGCAATTTTGAGAAATAAAGTAAGTGAATACGGATTCCGCGATAAAGAGGTGTAATCCAGAATAGAAAGAAGTATAATTTTGAGAAAAAGGTGAGTAACTACGGTTAAAAAAGGGTGAGTAACTCAGGTAAAAAGGTGAGTAATTAGAAGACGCAGGAAAACGATTATACGGCACTTACAATGTGAGATCCTTAAGGAAATATGTGTCATGAGTAATAGAAGTGAAGTTGATGGTAAGTAAGGAAAGTCGCTGAATAATAAGTGAATGATTGTGGTCTGAACGAGCAGGTAATGGCGAGGATTTGCATCAACCTATGATATTGTGTATCTTGGAGAGCACAGAGGAAATATAAAGAATAATTTGTCGGCTATAGGCTGGTGTATTTGAGTAGGATATAAATATACATATGTGGGGTAAATTAGCACACTACATTTGCACTGAACGATGTTGCCTTAGGTAATATAAGCTAATAAAGTTTCATTTTTTCTATAATATGCCTGTGTTACTAGATAAATATAATTCCTGAGAGACTGGAGTAGATCTGGTGATTCGCATCACATACCAAGTGTTGTGAAGTGATAAAATGAATTAATCAGTTGGCAGTCCCACCAACTAGCCATAGTGTATTCAGTTCGACACCAGGCTGAAAATTGAATTCTACGTCCTCAAGATATAAAGCAAAGGTGTATGCCACCCAAATATACATAAGTGCAACGATGACTTATGTCCAAAACAAGAATATAAAAATGAAGGGTATTTTGATGTACATTGTTTACAGGTCGCATTAATTATGTAAAGAAGAAAGAAAAAGACATTATGAACAGTGAATGACTGAAATGATGCGATTTAAAAATATATATACATAAAACTTGAAGGGTATAATTTTTTTTTATGTTGGTAATTGCTTTGAAGGGTATAATAATGTCCATGTTTGTAATTTCTTTGTAGGGTATAATATTTTATATTTGTACAAGTGTTGAAGAGAAGTATGGTGATATGATTGTTGACATATACCATAATTCTCTGGGGCGAATATGTGATGGTCCCAATTTGAGACCAGAACGAAATAATTTTATATATTATTATTATTATTATTAGTATTATTATTATTATTATTATTATTATTATTATCAATATTTTTTAAGTTTACATTTTACCTTTTATTAGTTATTATGTTAACTAATATATTTATATCTATTATTATGCGGTAATGTAGAATATTATGGCAATTGAAAGGATTTTGAGCGATACACATTATATTTGAAAGTAGTTTGACGCTTGAATGAATATTATTTCTGAAGAAAATTCGAACAAGAGAAAAAGAGGGTGTTCACAGAAGGCGGCTTCTTGGAAATGACATAAATAGACACTTATGTCTGTCACATCAAGTATTCTAACAATATACAAATCATACTAAGAAAAGATTCTAAGAAGACTTACCACTAACAATGCTGGGCCGATGAATGAGTCCTTTGCAACTTGATACAAAAGGTGGGCTGGACCTCCGGAGAATTGCTACAAAGAAGTATTGTCATTGTTGATATGTGAAAGGCGAGCTTATATCGCCTAGCGACTTCTGAAGAGGGGTCATACACGTGCTTTACCGGGGAACGTTATATATATGACGGCCGCCCAAATGGATTATTATTATTGAATTGCTGGAGGAGAGGGAAGGAAGCTGAGTGGAGCAGAGGAATTTGTAGCGAGATGGAGTCTATAACGCAGTTCTAAACTAGACAGTTGACTATTAAGTATGTGAATTTGATAAGACATTATGTCTCATCAAACTGTGACATGGTTGTGTACGAGGCTATTGTCACAGGGATGATTTTTGGAATTTATTCCGTCATCCACATATAAATTAATTACTTTGAGGATGATCAGGGCCACCTGGAACTCTCTACGCAACAATCCAACTACAAAGATCTTCAATGCGGTGAGCGATGTAAACAGTTATACTCCAGTCAAATCAGAAGGCTATCATGCTTATTAAATTCAATATATTCTATTCAATTAACTCAGTATACTCCAATTTCCAACCAAGAACCATAATATAAGTAAATTCAGTAGATTCTTTAATTTAAAATTTATTATTATTATTATCTTTAGTATTTTATATTTTTTTGCACTTGTTGTTTTTATATATTAAATTCATTTTTAATTCAAATATTTGACTGGTTTCCTTTAGTAGCTAGAAATTACTATAAGGCAACACCATACTCCTGAACTAATTATCGTAAGGTTAGATTACGTAAGTTTCACTACGGCTGGAGATAGGAATTTCGATGCTCTACCTCTGTTTAACCGAGGTTTAATATATTATTTTGATCATGATATATATAAATGATCTGGCGCCCTGGCAACACATATATTACACATTATGTACTTTTTTAGTGAAGCTGACAACAATACAGATACACTATTAGATTAATACACAATTAAATGTTTCATTTTGATCACCCAAATGTGGGCGATTATTTAAATAATAACTTTTTTTATTAACATTTTTCTTAGTAAGTTCTTTAAACCATTACAAATAACGCCCAACTAGCGGAGCGCTTTTCTTATTATTAATAGAACCCCATAAAGCTCACACAACCCATTACAAAGACATAAGTAAGTCTGGACAGCGCTGTCTTCCCGATACCCAAGACTCTTTTCAAATAGCCAGCTTTGACTTTCTCTAATGTTAATAGGTCGTTTTCTTTTAGTTTGTCCTAAATTATGTGCATTCCGTAAGTCACTATTGGTGCTATGGCCGTTTTAAATAATGTCATAGCCGTTTTTATTGAGAGTTTTGGGGGCTGCTGAATGTTGTAAATTGCTTTTATCGCTGCTGTTGCTCTCTCATTCACATGTATGCTGAATGATGTCAGAGTTGTTTGGAGAGTAACTCCAAGATATTTGAATTTTGAGACTACTTCTAGGTGATTATCTTCAAGGGTCAGTGTGTCCTTTGGGGAGAATTTTCCACCTCTTCTGAAAGTAATTTGTTTAGTTTTGTCGTGGTTTATTTGTAAGTAATTTTCCAAAGCCCATGCGGAGAGGCTGTTTAGCACCTTTTGTAGCTCTTCCTTATCTATCTTACAATAGTAATAATGTAATTGGATTGAACATCCATGATCAAGACATCCACAACAGAACCACTTTCAGAAATAATAAGCACACATTTGGGGGGTTCCTAGAGCCAGAAAGAGCGATCAACAAGAAACAACATTGGACAGCTGAAAAGAAAGAAGCTGTGAACAAGAGAATAAAGGAAAAATGGCGCCAAAGAAAACTGAAATCATGTACAGTTATTTACGTGGTCCTCAGTTGACCAAACTCGATTATGATGATGTAATTGGTTTACGTCCCTTTTAACTACGGCAGTGTTCAGAGACGCCAGGGTGCCAGAATTGTGCCCCGAAGGGGATCTTTAACATGCTAATAAATCTACTAACACGGTTCCCTCGCAATTGTGCACCCACAAATGTCAACTGACTGCACAAGGATTCGACCATGCTACTTTGGGTACAGAGGATGAGAACGATACCGATGCGTCACGCAGCCAGTCAATGAGCACAGTTGTATCCTCCACTTGACGAAGCTGCCACGTGGTAGCGAAACTAGTTGTGGAAACTGGTAAGGAAGTGGTGTACCGAATACTTTAACCCTTTATGGGATAGTGGTCTCTATATTAACCACTTGTTTATATTTTCAAAGATGCTAACAGTTGAATCTTTAAGCCAAATTTCGGAGAATGTTCATGCTGAAGTGCTAGTATTTCTAAAAATCAAATATACCTTCGTATCTACTTGACGTAATGTGTAGGATAAAATTTAAAAAGAATTAAAACTAAAAACATTAACAATTAAAGTTTAAATATAAATCATAAAAAGTTAAAATAGTAAAAGAAATATAAAAATTTAAATAATGAACATAACTATAAAATATTTATAAAAATAATTGTAAAGAGCAATGGAAAATCAATTAATTAATTAATTAATTCAATAAAAAATATCAACATTAAATCTATTAAGGACAAAAATTGAAAATTAAAAAGTAAATATCTGAGATTTGCCGATGACATCGTCATCTTGGCCGACACGCCTGAGAATTTGAATGAGTTTTTGAATGGTATGGACTCCGTCTTGAGGAAAGAATTCATGATGAAAATTAATAAATGTAAAACAAAAATACTGGAATGCAGCCGAAGTAAATCAGAAACCTCTATGGACATCAAATGACAGGTGAAAAAACTAAAGGAAGTAGGAGACTTCTGTTACTTAGGAATCAAAATAACCAGTGAAGGACAAAGCAAAGAGGATATAAAAGTAGGTTAGCTTAGGCAAGGGCATTTCTACAGTAAAGGAATCTGTTGACATCGAATATAGATTTAGGTATTAGGAAGTCATTTTTGAAAGCCTTTGTCTGGAGCGTGGCGCTCTATGGAAGTGAAACTTGGACTATTGGTGCAGCAGAAAAGAGTAGAATTGAAGCATTTGAAATGTGGTGTTACTGGAGAATGTTGAATATCAGATGTGTAAATAGGGTTACAAACGAAGAGGTATTAAGACTAGTGGGAGAGGAGAGATGTTTCTGGTGACTGCTAATGAGGAGAAGAGATAGGTTGGTTGGACAAATACTAAGACACCCAGGAATAGCAAGCTTAGTTATGAAAGGAAGGGTCGAGGACAAGAACTGTAGGGGTAGACCAAGGTTAGAATATGTTAAACAGATTGCCTCAGATGTAGGGTGTGGTAGCTATGTAGAGGTGAAACGATTAGCTCAGGACAGGGAGACATGGAGAAGCTGCATCAAACCAGTCAAAAGACTGAAGACTCTATCAACAACATATATACATTAAAACTAGTGAAACAAAAATAACATTATTAATAATTATAATGATTAAAATAAATTAAAATGTCAAAAAACATAAACAACAGCCTATTTTCATATATCCTACTCATGTTAATTGCCTCTATCAACATACGAAATTTCAGTTTGATTGCTGTAATAGATACGTAGGTATTGAGAACCGACTAAATATTTTGGATGGTCGCCATGTTGGATTGTTAAATGTATAGGCCATACAGTCATGTACCATTAAAGGAAAATTATTGCGTAGGTTCATTATTGAAACATTCACTTCGATCGCATGATTACGGCACAAGAAATACAAACTTAATTTAATTAAAGCCGCCATCTTGAGGTTATGTAAACAATTGAACTAAATTATATACCAGTGCATTACAATGTGTATAAACATTTCCTGTACCAGATTTAATTGCGTTTGGAACATTAAATCGCGAGAAAAGTCAATTTAAAAAAGTTTTCAAATTCGCTTGGCCACCATGTTCGTTTTTTAGTTAACCTGTTTTTGAAAGTCTTATACATGAACTTCCAGTAGTGCCCTTTATCTCCGTACAAAATATCAGGGTGATACCGCTAATAGTTTCAGAGATATAGAATGCCGGTGAAATAATTCGCACATCCGCGAAGTTAGATGTCGGTGCATTACAATGTGTATAAACATATACCGTACCAAGTTTTATTGCGTTTGGTTGTTTAAATCGCGAGAAACGTCTATTTAAATGTCGCAAATTCGCGTGGCTGCCATGTTGGTTTTGTAGTTACCAGTTTTTCAAAAGTCACATAGGTGAAATTCTAGTAGTTCCCTTTATCACCGTAAAAATTTCCAGGGTGAAATCGGGAATAGTTTCGGAGATTTTAAATGCTGGTGAAATATTTCGCACAGCCGCCATGTTGGATGGGTGAGACGTAACAAAATTTGAAGGGCACGATCGGGGTCGTCCGGATTAGTGCTATGAACTTACCGAGTTTCATTGAAATCACTCCAGCCGTTTACATGTTATTAGGGGGGACACACACACACACCTCACACACACACACGCACACACACACGGACAAAAGGTGATCTCATAAGCCTATTGTTTTTCAAAATTGAAGATAGGCTAAAAAGAGTTTTGCCCTATAAAGGGTTAAGGTACATAAACAACATAAGTAGGATGCTGATCCATTAACATTCAGTACCAGATGAAGAAACAAGGAATGCAATCAAGTGGGAACCTTTAGATCACAATGGCGTCAAGTTATCTGATCCTCTAATGTCGGTTAATCGGTTGACTTAAATGATTCCTCGGCCTTACAGGTTGGTTATAAACGAGATTACACGGCCCAAACTTTCCTCGCCGCACGTAACTGTTTGCAACTAATGAAGCATCACTCTCCCAAAAGGATGTCAGCTAGTGGACCACATTGACCAGGTTTTCTCTCGACGTTCCACTTTGCGCTGACCGTACTTAAGTCCCGATATGGAATATGAGTGAGTCTCTAATAAACAGACCACAGCCTTAATATAAATAACATAGTAGTAACTGGAGCACGTCTTGTTGACACAGTGAAACAACTTCATCTTTTAGAAGGTTTCATTTGATCAATAACTTTCATTCGGCGAGCACTTTATTTATTTATTTATTTATTTATTTATTTATTTATTTTGTGTGTTCAATAGTGGCGAAGCTACGGCTTTCTTACACTCAACATGCCATATGCTACCAGTACATATGAGACAATTTTAGATATACAAATAATATATACTAGCATTACCCGTCGCGGCTTCGCCCGCGAATATTCTAGTTGTAAAGAGTACACTTAGCAAAATCTCAATCATGAATGCTATGACTGATTTATCCTTGGTATGAATAATCAGACTTGATCAATTCAGCTACTGGTGCAGTGGTTAGGGATTTGTCATTCCTTCATAGGTATATCACAGACACTGTTAATTTAAGGACCTTTAAATGTGGTTTTCGGAGACCCTTTATAATCGGATGAAAAATACCTTTCGTACCACACTCACACGTGAAAATTGCGTGAAAATTTTTCTAGAGTGCCCCTTGACCCCCTTAAGCGCATTGTACTGTATGCATTGATGAATTTTACAGCTTAATTTGATTCAGTGATAGCCTTATAACCGTCTGGAAACATTCACAGTAATGTAATAAGTGGAATTGCATTGCGTTTTACAGAAATAGATGAACCTGTGAGATTCTGTTACCATGGTTACCGTGTTGCATTCTTTCATTATTTCATTGTAAATATACATGTTTTAAGGTATTTATTTAATTGTGAGGCATTTAAAGAGTAAGTGAGTGCGTTTCGCTTACGCATTGGGTTATGCTGAACCTGTAGGTACCCCATATGTGTAGTTTGGTGTTAATGGGACCTTATTTTCGGTACAAAACTGGAATGGGACCTTAGCAGAATAATATAGCGAGGGATGATGATAAATAAGGAGTAAATTAATTATGCTAATACTAATATTAATGAAAAAGGCATATGAATAATGATAATAATAATTATTATAACAATAAAATTATAATAATAATAATCACAAGGTCACGGACCTTTCTATAATATCCTAGATATAATCCTAGCAAAGTCATGCGTCCTATCATCCATACCATTCACACGGGGTAATCAGCAGTATTCAACAGGTATTCCCGGCATGCAGCCTTAAATTTCTTTATGTTTGACGATGTCGAAATGTAAATATTATATGTCAGAAAACTGTATTGTACTATAATGAGGCTCGTTACAGTACAAGTTTTCATTATGGGACAGTTTCTCCCACCAATCAGAGAACAAGAAACAGTTGTGTGACCAATTAGGTAAGGATAACATCGCACCTGCGCTGAGTTGCAAGGCCTTCTAATTTAAATTTCACCGCGTGGCCTAGTGTCATAGTGGGATAATCGAGGAGGCCATTGTCAAATAAAAGGTATTCTCTGCGTCCCATGCGCTCTGTTCAGTTCATAAAACTGGCAAAATCTCGACAGATATTTATGAATATGTATGTTCGAACATAAAATAGTTATAATAATTATCGTCGAACATAAACAGTCGTATGCAACTCGCCTATAATGGTAATTAAGACACTCGCATTCGCTCGTTTTATAAACATACTCGTGTCCTAATTATTGCCGTTATCGGCTCGTTGCATAATGTACTGTTATTGTTATAGAATTTCTGATATCGGCAGGAGTTGAATTCCATAGTCGAGACTCAGTTACAGCAAAAGAGCGGTTAAACATGGATGAGTGGTTGATGGGGATGGCGAGGGAAGAGCCAGATCGAGTGCTTCGGTTATGATATGAGGACAATTAACTAAATGTTGATGACACGTACGTGGGAGTGTTTTCATGCATAAATCGATAGATGGGTGTCAGCAAGTGAAATTTACGGCGTTCATCAGCCTTAAGCCAAGAAAGGGCACTGTAGCACTTTATTATAATAGACGAGAAATGTATCAGTATACTTGAAAAGGTTTACATGTGATTATTTATTGTTTATTACATGCTGTACCCGGCTTGCGTTGCAATGCTAATCAAAGAAAGTGTTTGCGTTGTAATTTTGTTGAAGTGCCCTAGCATACACAATATTCTTTTTTCTGTTTACGTTGAATGCCTATAAACTATTGTAAAATGGATTTACTGATCGTAAATATCCATGGGAGCGTGCACAACAACCCACCAAAGTTTCATCGCAATCGACTGAATGGTATATTAATGCATACGGGACTTTGTTGAAACGATTCGCGTGCCATCGCACATTTGTTGAATCCACTCCTGTGCTACCAACTGTGAAATGGATTTACTGAGTCAGAGTTTCCCCAAATTTCATCAAAGTTTCATCGAAATCGAATGAATGGTATATGAACGCATGAAGGACACACATACACACACATGAAACCTATCACGTAACATTCATTTTTGTATTGAGATTATTTATTATTTATCATATTATTATTATTTAATACTTATTAGCTTGCCACGGTGGGTGAGTGGATAGCGTGTCGGTCTACTAACCCCGAGATTGCAGGTTCGCCCCTGGCCGTGGTAAGTGATTTTTGAAAGGTGGCAAAAATACGACACGCATGTCCTACGATGTTGGCATGTCAAAGAACCCATTTGAATTCAGTAGGCCGAGTTCATAATGGCAAAATTAATCTCGGGAGTTTCCGCCAACACAAAGTTCCTCATTTCTCTACTAGAAAGCGCTATAGTGTTCAAGGAGCTTAGATATCTAACCTCCTTGACTTACAACGAAATTTGACATGCAAGCTACCCTCTGTGTGTCAAATTACAAAGCTTGCACCCGACATCCGAGGCCATGCTGAACCCATGTACCATGGCCTCAAAGGGAGTCGAATCTATGTACTTTGAGAAAGGAATGAAAGAATCATACAGTCTCTAAGGGAACGGAGAGAGATTTCAAGCTAGGATTATAGCCTAACATTGTGCAAGCGCTAGGGCCAGGTGTTCCTAAGATGAGCTCATGCCTCTTGACATTTATAAGGAGCCAGTCATGGATATTATTAGAACGAGTGGAAAGTTTGGACTGTAAGACGAAGAAGCTTGACTCGGAAATTGCTCTTACGTTGCAGGAAAATGGCAACCTCGCTGCTGAGTCAGAACAGGAATAATTAAATTTAACCCGTTTACGAGTATAAAAATAAGTCAACAGATACAGTACGGTGAATCAATTTGGATTAGAGATTTTTATGTAAAGAAAAACCTTGTAATAATTGCACAGAAAAAAACTGCAAACGCAAGTATACGTCATAGGGGAGTCACCGAGACCCAAAGAGTGGGAGAATTAAAAATGAACAGCACCACCCACACAGTTGAGGATGAGAAATTAATTAATATCTCGGAAATGCACGATCAATTTCCATGCACAGGAAGATTATTTTACGTTTGAAAGACGAGCTTCCTGGAGATTTGACTTTTATAATTGTGCGACAATTAGTTCAAAAGTTGGTCACGAAAAGGACTAGGATTTTATCTTTTTGTGACTGAAAGGTATAAAACTCCTGGCCTCACCAAGCCAATCATGCAGTTTTCGATAGCCCAGGGAGGCGTTACTCTGCATCAGTTCAGGCAGTCTACGAGCATTCCGTGAGCGGAAGTGCTGCACCACATCGTATACGCAGTATTCAAGAGCCCGTGAGGGGGACGTTACGCTGTATCAGACATCGATCCAGAACCAGAGGGAGGTTACTTTGATCACAGTTCGTCGTAGCACGTCTTAATGTAGGCAGTTCGCGCTACAATTTCAAGTAGTAAAGTCAAAAATACAGTTCGACAAGAGACTCCTGTGGGAGGTTATGCTATCAGTTCGCCGAGTGTAGATCAGTTACGATATAAGTACGCTACGCTGATGGTTAGCAGTTCGAGACTCGGAAGAGTCCTAAATTATAAAGAACATTAAATATACGGACTTTAAAGCAATATCGCCAAAGTAAGATACAGCGATCAGTAGGGAACTTCGAGTTCCAGAATAACACTGTTCGATACAGTTACGAAGTTATAAGAACTCCAACAAATAAACGGCGTTGCGTCTAGTAAAGACATTGTTAAAGACATTAAGTCCTGTAAAGGACAAGAATAAATAGTAATCACGGTCGTGAAAGATAGAAGTTCTAGCAAAAGGAACTTAGGAACTTAGGTTCTAAACCAGAAGGAAAACGTACTCTAGTGAGAAAACGTCAAAAATATACGATAGACAGTATACGGTCCTCGAAGGGAGGCCAAGATATAGAAACTATAGGGTACGATAGACAGTGTACGGTCCTCGAAGGGAGGCCAAGATATAGAAACTATAGGGTGCGATAGACCACCATATATAAATAGAGGTGACGGCAAAGTAAAGACATTTATCGCCTAGTTAAAGCAGATAAGGTGAAGCCGAGAAATAGACAATAGAAGCGGTTTTGAGAGACTGAAACCAGTAGTTTCCATTGTAGGAGAGAGAAACTTTGAACGAGTAAAATCACACGTCCAATGCAGGTCGATAGGATTCACATCAGGGATCATCAATAGCCGACAGAAATTGTCCAAATCGTTGAGATACGCCCGTGTGATAGAAGTGAAGTGTAAATATTGTAAGAAAAGAAATAAGAGGATCATTTTAAGTGTTTTAGGTAAAGTAAAAGCGTTTTATGCAAAGTGATAGGTGTTATAATATGTACCAGAGTAATATTTTTTAGTGTTTTAATGTGTGTTCAAAACGGATACACCAGTGTATTAAAAATGTTGTCAGTGTTAAATATAGTGAATATGTGTCAATAAATTTTTGTACATGAGATGAGTTTGTACAATATGGAGTAAGTCAAGAAGGTGGGCCAAAATGTCACATCAAACGAGAATAAAGGTCAGAAAACGACCTTAGACATGTGAGTAAAGATTTTCATTATGTTTTGGTGTCGGGAAAATTTGTGTGTACAATTCCACCGGAGTTTTGAGTAGAAGGGATGTTTTTAAATGAATAATAACTAAATAAGAACGCGATCTGAACGAAAATAAAGTTTTAAGAAATAATAAATAATTATGTGAAATAATAAATCCTGTAGAGGAAATGCATGGAATAAAATGTCAGTATTTAATGAATGTTATAAAAGCAAGCGTGATAATAATAATTATAACAAAGATATTTACATAAAGGTAAATTTGAATTATATGAAATAAATAGCTTTTGAGCTTTTGTAAGGAATGTAATCATAATAATAACAGGGTAAAGAAATCTAAATAAAGATTAAATTGAATGATATAAAAATATAGAGCGTTGAAGCCGTAACAAATGTATAAGACATGATGTGAATGCATGTTCTTAAAAGTGGAGCGATTTATTGTCAACGGAAAAGATTAATATAAGAATTGAGATATGTATCAATTGTTACTATGAAATTTATCAGTTCTTTGGAAGGCATTCGGCCGTTAAGTAATGTGTAGCGTAATGGAACGCAATTAAATAAAAAGTCACGCTAGGAACGCGTAAAAGTAAAAGTACTTGGTAAATTACTTATGGAGGGTAGTTGATTGCAGTGAATTGAGATATGTTGTAAGTCCTCTAAATTGTGACGTGGATCACGAGGCCATGTGTGTGTTATTATTTAAAAGGGAGCAAATGTATGGTATTATTGAGCGTAGGTCATGTGGGCCACGGCCGACCTTAAATCGCATTTTGTATAAGTCCTCTAATATGGAAATGGTTCCCGAGGCATGTTAAGAGATTCGAACCTAGGATCCTCTTGTTGTTAAAGCCCCTTTTTATTCGTCGTTGAATGTGTATTACTTTTCCCAATCAATGAGGACCCTCTCATAATTAATAAATGCCAAGGTTACGAAAGTGGTTTATGAACCAATAATATTGTTGAATGAAAATAAGTGAAGTAAAAGCCAGGTCTCTCCTTAGAACTGAGAATAATGAATGTTTGTTTTAAAAGCATTGAAGAGAGCTCCAACCGTAGGCTAGGCAGGGAGCCGCTCTCCCCGTCATAAATCACGCTCGAGTATAATGGCCTGACCCTCATAGAGCGAGGGTGGGTAAAGATCGTTTTGTAAGAGGTGTTAAAGACACCGTGAGTGTTTAAAGTTGTAAATGACCCGGGCGTTGAACCGAGGTCCTTGTAGATTTATATTATCGCTTGCCAGTTCAGATCATAGTTTTCTTATGTGATAATAGTCTTATAAGACAAATGAATTAAATAAAAATCCCTATTGTAATATTGTATGGAGAATAAGGAATCCACGAGTTTTGTGAAGATAACTAGATTCGGGAGTAATCATAGTTTTTGACTTTGTCAAGTAATCTTTATAACTCTGGAGTACACAAATGGTTTCCCGATCACCGTAATGAATTTGCAAACTTGAGAGAGATAGTAAATCCTGAGAATATGTGAAATGCCCAAATATTGAAGTGAATAATTAACATGTAATTTTAAATGTAATTATATATTTGTTTGATGATAAGAAAAGATAAAAATAAATTCTTGAGGTGTACAAAAGTATGACACCATTATCATGGAAAGTATCGAGCCAAAGAAGCTCGTAGTTCTATGGAACTTTAAGATAAGTACTTTATGGAAGTGAAAATAATCATGAATTGTTGGTTTTAAAGAAAACCATGTGTTTTAATCTAATATTTGTTTTATTTTTATGCTATTCCTTGTTCACTTTGGACAAGTAGAATGATATAGGTCAGTAGTTTATTTGTTTTATTGTTTGTAGCGCCATAATTTTGATTAATTAAATGTGTTAAAATAGGAGTTGATTTTGTTGTTATTTTTGCAAGTGTATCCTCTATTTAATCCAAAATATGTAGGTCACAGAGTGGGAGAACTTACCGCAGCCCCGAAAAATCCCGAATTGAGCAATGCTGGCATACTGTGATTTGCATATTTCTTGCTAAAAGGGCACATGGGGGTGTAGAAATAATGTGCTTGGATTAATAATTTGAGGAACACTAAAGACGGTCGATTCATGTAAAAGTAAAGTAATGATAGGAGTAGCTACAACGTATAATGTTAACTGACCGCATGGGTCCCTAGAAACTAACACCGAGCAGCCCTGGATTAAAACAACCCCCTACCAGAATTTTTTTTCATGGCGCCCAGTACGCAGGGATTAGTTTTCCTAGGGAAAACCCGGGTTTTCTCGAAAAATCAGAATTTTCATTAAAAAAATGGTTTTTCGAAATTTTGAATTTTAAAACACTTCCATAAAGTTGATGAGTTTGAATAAGGATATCAAAAGGGTACGGTGTAGTAAAAACCCGTACCAAAGTAAATCTTTGAAGAAATTGGGACACAATGGTTCAGATTACTATCTCTCAAGCATGTTCTAGCGATGTGGCATTAGTAGCCCACTATATTCTAATAAGATGGCATTGAGTGAGGAAATGCAGAGGCTTTTGGAGGCTATAAAAGCCGATAGCAATGAGAAGTTGGAGGCTATAAACAATACATTGGGCCTTCAAAAGGATGAAAATAAAAAGGAGTTTGAATTCATAAATCACAATTTAGATACCTTGAATGAAAGTATGGGAAAATCACAAAATGAATGTCAAAATCATTTTAAAACTATTGAGGATAAAATTGGTGCCATAGAAGGTAATTTTGGTTCTATAGAAACTAAATTAATTAAGATGGAAGAAAGGGGTGATGAATGTAAAAATGAACTTGTAACCCAGATCCAAGGGGTGTACAACGAATTAAAAACTCAGATAGAATCTAACAATATCCCGGGATGAGATAAAAAAAAGTGTGAATGAGCTAGGAACCCGATTTGGAAAGGTTGAGGAGAAAGTAGGAACCCTCGAGAATAAAATCGGCGTAGTTCAGACCGAAGTAACTGAGATGAAAAACCAAAATCAAAAAGATGTACAGGATATGAGAGGGCAGATTGATCTTTTTACCAGGCAGGTAGATGATAACTGGAGGACGTACGAAGCGAAAATAAATGAAAATTTAAGTAAATACGAAGGAAAGCTTAAAGATGAAAGCACGCAACGGAGAATGGATAGTGAGGAACAACTCGTAAAAATAGAGAAGATAGATAAAGGGGTTACGGGAATTCAGGAAACAGTAAGTGGAATAACAAAACAAATGGAAGACACAAAGGGAGACATAGATAAGGTTATGACTGGCATAACAATTATATTCGAGGAGCAAGGAAGGGCTCGAGAGGATATGAACAAGATCCAGGATAAAGTCTACAAAGGACAAAAAGAGATGGAGAAAAAGATAAAGGAAATACGAGAAGACCTAGATACCAGAGGTGACGTTAAACCAGAAATTATAACAGAACAGGTCATGGTCATCAAGAAAGAGGTAGAAGAACACTTAAATGAAATCAGGAATAGCTTCAGGAACGACAAAAACCAACTCAAACAAGAACTGGAAACCAGTAAGAAAAATCAGGAAAGAATTCAAAATGAATTAGGATCCCGGTTGGAGAGGACTGAACATAAGAACAGTCAAATGGAAATCCAACTCATGGCTAATGAAGAAAGTGCCCGAAGGGAAAGGAAGTTAGAATTTGAGAATCAGGAGGAGTTTCCAAAGAAAGGATGGGTAGATTCCCGTGAACAAGGCACAGATACCGATAGGGACTTAGGAGGGGAGAGCCCTTATAAGAACCCAGGATATCCGAGGGCGATGTCAACCCCATACATGAACCAGACAAATGGTCAGATAATAAACATTATCAAATCGAATGAGGATAGACCGGTAAAATTTACGGGTAATAACATGTCAATTACTCCAAAATACTGGCTAAAGGAAGTCGCAGAGTACTTAAACGAAATGAAGGTTCCTCAGGATCGGAGACTGAGAGCTATTGAGAAGCTGTTAGCGGGTGATTGTCTCACCTGGTTCAGAAGCTTCAGGTACACCTTTGATACGGTGGAAGGCTTTAGAGAAGCCTTTATAAAACGATATTGGGCAGCAGACGTCCAGGAGAATTTGAGGCTAGATCTGTACTCTAGGAAGTACAGCACAAATGCACCGACTAAGTACTCGGAATTTTTTACCGCTCAGCTGTGTAAATTCCGCGAACTTGGCATTGCTCCAGCTGAGAACGACCTGTGTGCCGCCATTGCAAGACAACTTCCATATGAGATTCAGAGGCTGTTAATCTCATCCAAAGCCAGAAGTGCTGTGGAAGTGGAGAGCGTACTACGTCAATTAGACATGACGACGTCACACGTAACTCCCAGGCATCAGAGACAGACTGAACAGGTACACATGGCCAACAGTCAGGAAACCAGAGAAAAACCATCGACCAGGAATCAGTCCACCAGCACGGATACTCAAGGACTAGGTCAAGAGTATGGGCACCAAGAGCCTAGAGGAATACAGCCATACCACAGAGGAGGATATCGAGGAAGAAATCCTAGGAATACGGGTTATAGGCAACAAGAGAGCCGACCCTATAACAATAACCATCAGAGGCAAGAAAACAGAAAGAAATGGGAGAATTATCCCAGAAGGAACGTAAGGCCAGAGGATAGGGATGATGAATATCGGGCCGAAATAGAGGAAAGATATCAGGAAAGTCTTCGTTACATGAACGAACGACCCGATGAACCTGAAAGACCAAAGGTCCGTTGGGGTGAGGCAATCAAGAACCGGAAATCACCCGACCGACTAGATGGAGCTCAAAGCTTGGAACTACAAGCTCAGTTAAAGAATGAGGGAAAAGGGAGCCCTCAGGATTAAAAAAACTCCAAATTTAAATCGTCAAAAGTGGAAACATACCAGGAGCTGGGAGGAGGTAGAAATTGTGAATTGGATAGCAAGACCAGATGAGCTAATTGATGAGGATGTGGAAGGAATCCCACCTATCAAAAGAGAATTACCCATTATTATGCTCAGGATAGAAGGATTACTGGTCAGGGCATTGATTGATACCGGATCAACAACAAGTTTAATTACGCAAACCCTTCTGAATGGATTGGAAACAAGAGGCTGCGTATTAAAAATCCCCACATCAAGTGTAAAGATTAAGGGAATTATCCCTGAAAAATCTTTAACATGCAAATTTCAGGTATACATTGATCTGATCATGGGTAACACTGAAATTTCGCAATGCTTTTTGCTGGTAAATCAATTACCGTATAATGTCATATTAGGTATTGATTTTATCCGTGAGAACAAGGTCATCATAGACCTAGCGCAAAATTGCATTAGAATTCAAAGAGAGGATGTGGATGAACAAAACATTAACCTACAGGAACAGGAGGCGAAAATAGGAGAACAGGTATGGCATGTGGAAGAAGTAACGGAAGAAGGTTGTAAGGACATAGAAAGGATATTTGAAGTCCTCAACATAGAACTCGAAGATAATTTGGAAACTGAGTTCGAGACCAACCTGTCAGGAAAAGTAGAGGAAGCCAAAGTGAGCTTCGAAAATAAGGAACAATTAAAGAAATTATTACTAAATTTTAGGGACGTATTTGACTCCAAGCCAGGGAAGATTGAAAATTTTAAATATGCGTTCCAAGTCAATGATTGGGCACCGTTCAGACAAAAACCATACCCGGTTGCGGAAAAACATTACCCACAAACTAAGAAAACACTGCAGGAGATGATGAATGCAGGTGTTATAGAAAAGATGGCGACACCATATGTTAGTCCATTAGTGATTGTGAGTAAACCGGATGGCTCAGTAAGGGTGTGTCTAGATGCTAGAAATTTAAATGCAAAAATCATACCAGAAAATGATTCGGCACCACCCATAAAAGAAATACTGAGGAAGTTCAAAGGCAAGAAGATTTTCACAAATATTGACATGACTTCTTCGTAACATCATCTCGAACTGGAAGAGAAAACCAGCTTGTTGACTGGATTTCAGTTCGACCAACAAACCTA
Organism: Meconema thalassinum; assembly: GCA_946902985.2. Lineage (NCBI taxonomy): Eukaryota > Metazoa > Arthropoda > Insecta > Orthoptera > Tettigoniidae > Meconema > Meconema thalassinum. The sequence continues at coordinate 671,166,276 of OX336391.1, forward strand.
TTGTTTTAGGAGATGTCCGTTTGGATTGAAGACCGCGGGATCTGCCTTAATAAGAGCGCTTGATCGAAACCTGTCAGAGGAAGTGAAAGATTGCACTATCCGTTATGTGGATGATATCTTGCTTACCTCGGAGAACATTGAGGAACATTTAGAAAAATTGAAGAAATTATTGGAAGACTTAAGAAGGGCAAATTTTAAAATAAATTTAAAGAAGTCAAATTTTTGTCAAAGACAAGTAACATTTTTAGGGCATGTTATTGATAAGGATGGTGTTAAACCAAATCCATGCAAATAGGAATCGATAAGGGATTTTCCGAGGCCTTTGAAGGTGAAGAACGTTCGCCAGTTTTTGGGATTGATTGGTTTCTTCTCAGGACATTGTCCATCATACACAAAAACTGTTGCACCACTACAGGACCTTCTGAAGAAGGAGGGCAAGTGGAAATGGACGGAGGAAACAGAAAAAGCATTCGTGGAGGCCAAGGAAATGCTCTTAAACTATGTGAAGCTAGGATATCCTGATTTTAATCAGAAATTTATAATTCAAACAGATGCATCCCAGATTGGAATAGGGGCAATGCTATATCAGGAAAACCCGGATAACCCTGATAAGAAGAATTATCTAGCTTTCACAAGTCGGAGACTGAAACCACACGAGAAAAATTATACGATCAGCGAAATCGAGCTGTTAGCGATATTGCACGCGCTGCAATATTGGCGAAAGATCGTATATGGGTTTCAGGTCATTTTAAGAACGGATCATAAAGCCTTAACCTTGTTGATGAAGACTGATCTATCCAGTCAAAGGTTGATGCGTTGGGCTTTATATATTCAACAGTTTGATGTAAAGATAGAATACTGCCCAGGAAAAGAAAATATAGTTCCAGACTATTTAAGTAGACAGCCAGAGTCCACAGAAGAGGAAGTAATGGCTATTGATTTGGAAGACAGGGATCAGCGTACTTTAAATGAGTTAAGGAGCATTAGTCAACGGCAACGTGAGGATTCATGGATGAACATGCTCATATCCTTCCTTGAGGGAAGTTTGATAAGGGGAACACCAGCGTACACAGAAGCTGATAAGATAGCTCAAGATTACACATTTTATAATGGATTATTATATAAGTTTGTGGACTCTGACCATACACGATTAAGGATTGTTGTACCTGCAATTTTGCAGAGGAAAATAGTATGGTTAGCCCATAGATCGTTCGGACATATGGGAGTCGACAAAACAGTCTCGATGCTGAAAGAAGCATTTGTATGGCCGAGACTGAGAGAAACTGTAAGGGACACGCTAAAGACATGTGATCTATGTCAAAGGATCAAACCAAATGCATTTCTTATGAGACAAAAGCCTATACCATTGTTGCCCGAAAGACCAGGTCAAATCATATCTATTGATAACTTCGGACCTTTGCCAAAGGCAAGAAAAGGAAATCGACACATAATGGTGGCTATGGATGTCTTCACTAAAATGGTTGTCCTTGCTCCCATACAGAAGACTAGTACCAAACAGGTGTTAAAACGACTCAAAGAAAAAGTGATACCGATTCTGGGAATACCTGAGAATTTGTTGTCGGATCACGGTAGTTGTTTCACCAGTGTAGAGTTCAGACGAGAATTAGAAAGACTTGGAATACGTCAAATTTTGTCAAGTATTCGCCATCCTGAGGCAAATCCTGTAGAAAGAGTGATGAAGGAGACGGCCAAGTATTGTAGAATATACTGTGCCGAAGAAAATTGGAAGTGGATAGATATCTTGGATATTAACCAATTTTGTATAAACAACACAATCCATGAATCTACGGGAGAGATACCAATAACGTTACATCGGAATGAGCAACCAGAGAGACCTTGGAGTCTGGTAATTCCTAGGCCGGCAGACGCTCAGCCTGGAAGAGATGTGCGTATAAGAAGAGCCTTTGAGCATCTAAAAGCTCAAGCCGACAGGAGACAAAGAAGAAATAGGCACAAGAGGTATCATCGGCCACTATTAGCAGGGGAAATGGTGTTAGTAAAAAGACCAGCCATTTCGGATCCAGGGAACCGCGTGTACAAAAAGTTCCAGAAAATGTACCACGGACCGTATCAAATAATAAGGGATTTGAGAAATAATGCCTATAGAATTCGGCACTGTGAAACGAATCATGAAGTGACCATGAATTCAGCGAATTTAAAAGTGTGTTACCCTCCCGAAGTCTTCGATGAAGCCAATGAACAAGCCCTGGTTATGGAAACATTTAGAGATGAAAAATCCACTTTTGATAGAAACGAGAATGAGATAGAAAAAGGAAACAGAGCTCAAACATTCGAGTGCGAATGCGAATTGGAGAAATTATATTGGGAAATAAAACAAATAATTGATTTTATTGAAGAAGAAAATTTCAATTTAAGGAAGGAGAATGATGAAATAAGAGAACGGGTAGGGATAGACCACACCCGTAAAGAAGAATGAGGTTCTGGAAACCTGAAGTCCAGATACATAAATAGGGGAAAGAAAGGGTAGGGACAGAGCGTACCCAACTGACACAATTACCGGATATGACTTAAAAAGATGAAAGAAATCAAATTATCGTGGGATTTTTAAGGAAGAAAAATCAGAAGGTACGGATAATGTTATGATGGCTTCGACATTTAAAAAGGAAAAATAAGATTTTTTTTTGGATAATTAAAATAAATTTCCTCAAACGTTTTCGGAAATTTATTTACCTAAGGAGGGGAGAGATGAACCCATGTACCATGGCCTCAAAGGGAGTCGAATCCATGTACTTTGAGAAAGGAATGAAAGAATCATACAGTCTCTAAGGGAACGGAGAGAGATTTCAAGCCAGGATTATAGCCTAACATTGTGCAAGCGCTAGGGCCAGGTGTTCCTAAGATGAGCTCATGCCTCTTGACATTTATAAGGAGCCAGTCATGGATATTATTAGAACGAGTGGAAAGTTTGGACTGTAAGACGAAGAAGCTTGACTCGGAAATTGCTCTTACGTTGCAGGAAAATGGCAACCTCGCTGCTGAGTCAGAACAGGAATAATTAAATTTAACCCGTTTACGAGTATAAAAATAAGTCAACAGATACAGTACGGTGAATCAATTTGGATTAGAGATTTTTGTGTAAAGAAAAACCTTGTAATAATTGCACAGAAAAAAACTGCAAACGCAAGTATACGTCATAGGGGAGTCACCGAGACCCAAAGAGTGGGAGAATTAAAAATGAACAGCACCACCCACACAGTTGAGGACGAGAAATTAATTAATATCTCGGAAATGCACGATCGATTTCCATGCACAGGAAGATTATTTTACGTTTGAAAGACGAGCTTCCTGGAGATATGACTTTTATAATTGTGCGACAATTAGTTCAAAAGTTGGTCCCGAAAAGGACTAGGATTTTATCTTTTTGTGACTGAAAGGTATAAAACTCCTGGCCTCACCAAGCCAATCATGCAGTTTTCGATAGCCCAGGGAGGCGTTACTCTGCATCAGTTCAGGCAGTCTACGAGCATTCCGTGAGCGGAAGTGCTGCACCACATCGTATACGCAGTATTCAAGAGCCCGTGAGGGGGACGTTACGCTGTATCAGACATCGATCCAGAACCTGAGGGAGGTTACTTTGATCACAGTTCGTCGTAGCACGTCTTAATGTAGGCAGTTCGCGCTACAATTTCAAGTAGTAAAGTCAAAAATACAGTTCGACAAGAGACTCCTGTGGGAGGTTATGCTATCAGTTCGCCGAGTGTAGATCAGTTACGATATAAGTACGCTACGCTGATGGTTAGCAGTTCGAGACTCGGAAGAGTCCTAAATTATAAAGAACATTAAATATACGGACTTTAAAGCAATATCGCCAAAGTAAGATACAGCGATCAGTAGGGAACTTCGAGTTCCAGAATAGCACTGTTCGATACAGTTACGAAGTTATAAGAACTCCAACAAATAAACGGCGTTGCGTCTAGTAAAGACATTGTTAAAGACATTAAGTCCTGTAAAGGACAAGAATAAATAGTAATCACGGTCGTGAAAGATAGAAGTTCTAGCAAAAGGAACTTAGGAACTTAGGTTCTAAACCAGAAGGAAAACGTACTCTAGTGAGAAAACGTCAAAAATATACGATAGACAGTATACGGTCCTCGAAGGGAGGCCAAGATATAGAAACTATAGGGTACGATAGACAGTGTACGGTCCTCGAAGGGAGGCCAAGATATAGAAACTATAGGGTGCGATAGACCACCATATATAAATAGAGGTGACGGCAAAGTAAAGACATTTATCGCCTAGTTAAAGCAGATAAGGTGAAGCCGAGAAATAGACAATAGAAGCGGTTTTGAGAGACTGAAACCAGTAGTTTCCATTGTAGGAGAGAGAAACTTTGAACGAGTAAAATCACACGTCCAATGCAGGTCGATAGGATTCACATCAGGGATCATCAATAGCCGACAGAAATTGTCCAAATCGTTGAGATACGCCCGTGTGATAGAAGTGAAGTGTAAATATTGTAAGAAAAGAAATAAGAGGATCATTTTAAGTGTTTTAGGTAAAGTAAAAGCGTTTTATGCAAAGTGATAGGTGTTATAATATGTACCAGAGTAATATTTTTTAGTGTTTTAATGTGTGTTCAAAACGGATACACCAGTGTATTAAAAATGTTGTCAGTGTTAAATATAGTGAATATGTGTCAATAAATTTTTGTACATGAGATGAGTTTGTACAATATGGAGTAAGTCAAGAAGGTGGGCCAAAATGTCACATCAAACGAGAATAAAGGTCAGAAAACGACCTTAGACATGTGAGTAAAGATTTTCATTATGTTTTGGTGTCGGGAAAATTTGTGTGTACAATTCCACCGGAGATTTGAGTAGAAGGGATGTTTTTAAATGAATAATAACTAAATAAGAACGCGATCTGAACGAAAATAAAGTTTTAAGAAATAATAAATAATTATGTGAAATAATAAATCCTGTAGAGGAAATGCATGGAATAAAATGTCAGTATTTAATGAATGTTATAAAAGCAAGCGTGATAATAATAATTATAACAAAGATATTTACATAAAGGTAAATTTGAATTATATGAAATAAATAGCTTTTGAGCTTTTGTAAGGAATGTAATCATAATAATAACAGGGTAAAGAAATCTAAATAAAGATTAAATTGAATGATATAAAAATATAGAGCGTTGAAGCCGTAACAAATGTATAAGACATGATGTGAATGCATGTTCTTAAAAGTGGAGCGATTTATTGTCAACGGAAAAGATTAATATAAGAATTGAGATATGTATCAATTGTTACTATGAAATTTATCAGTTCTTTGGAAGGCATTCGGCCGTTAAGTAATGTGTAGCGTAATGGAACGCAATTAAATAAAAAGTCACGCTAGGAACGCGTAAAAGTAAAAGTACTTGGTAAATTACTTATGGAGGGTAGTTGATTGCAGTGAATTGAGATATGTTGTAAGTCCTCTAAATTGTGACGTGGATCACGAGGCCATGTGTGTGTTATTATTTAAAAGGGAGCAAATGTATGGTATTATTGAGCGTAGGTCATGTGGGCCACGGCCGACCTTAAATCGCATTTTGTATAAGTCCTCTAATATGGAAATGGTTCCCGAGGCATGTTAAGAGATTCGAACCTAGGATCCTCTTGTTGTTAAAGCCCCTTTTTATTCGTCGTTGAATGTGTATTACTTTTCCCAATCAATGAGGACCCTCTCATAATTAATAAATGCCAAGGTTACGAAAGTGGTTTATGAACCAATAATATTGTTGAATGAAAATAAGTGAAGTAAAAGCCAGGTCTCTCCTTAGAACTGAGAATAATGAATGTTTGTTTTAAAAGCATTGAAGAGAGCTCCAACCGTAGGCTAGGCAGGGAGCCGCTCTCCCCGTCATAAATCACGCTCGAGTATAATGGCCTGACCCTCATAGAGCGAGGGTGGGTAAAGATCGTTTTGTAAGAGGTGTTAAAGACACCGTGAGTGTTTAAAGTTGTAAATGACCCGGGCGTTGAACCGAGGTCCTTGTAGATTTATATTATCGCTTGCCAGTTCAGATCATAGTTTTCTTATGTGATAATAGTCTTATAAGACAAATGAATTAAATAAAAATCCCTATTGTAATATTGTATGGAGAATAAGGAATCCACGAGTTTTGTGAAGATAACTAGATTCGGGAGTAATCATAGTTTTTGACTTTGTCAAGTAATCTTTATAAGTCTGGAGTACACAAATGGTTTCCCGATCACCGTAATGAATTTGCAAACTTGAGAGAGATAGTAAATCCTGAGAATATGTGAAATGCCCAAATATTGAAGTGAATAATTAACATGTAATTTTAAATGTAATTATATATTTGTTTGATGATAAGAAAAGATAAAAATAAATTCTTGAGGTGTACAAAAGTATGACACCATTATCATGGAAAGTATCGAGCCAAAGAAGCTCGTAGTTCTATGGAACTTTAAGATAAGTACTTTATGGAAGTGAAAATAATCATGAATTGTTGGTTTTAAAGAAAACCATGTGTTTTAATCTAATATTTGTTTTATTTTTATGCTATTCCTTGTTCACTTTGGACAAGTAGAATGATATAGGTCAGTAGTTTATTTGTTTTATTGTTTGTAGCGCCATAATTTTGATTAATTAAATGTGTTAAAATAGGAGTTGATTTTGTTGTTATTTTTGCAAGTGTATCCTCTATTTAATCCAAAATATGTAGGTCACAGAGTGGGAGAACTTACCGCAGCCCCGAAAAATCCCGAATTGAGCAATGCTGGCATACTGTGATTTGCATATTTCTTGCTAAAAGGGCACATGGGGGTGTAGAAATAATGTGCTTGGATTAATAATTTGAGGAACACTAAAGACGGTCGATTCATGTAAAAGTAAAGTAATGATAGGAGTAGCTACAACGTATAATGTTAACTGACCGCATGGGTCCCTAGAAACTAACACCGAGCAGCCCTGGATTAAAACAACCCCCTACCAGAATTTTTTTTCATGGCGCCCAGTACGCAGGGATTAGTTTTCCTAGGGAAAACCCGAGTTTTCTCGAAAAATCAGAATTTTCATTAAAAAAATGGTTTTTCGAAATTTTGAATTTTAAAACACTTCCATAAAGTTGATGAGTTTGAATAAGGATATCAAAAGGGTACGGTGTAGTAAAAACCCGTACCAAAGTAAATCTTTGAAGAAATTGGGACACAATGGTTCAGATTACTATCTCTCAAGCATGTTCTAGCGATGTGGCATTAGTAGCCCACTATATTCTAATAAGATGGCATTGAGTGAGGAAATGCAGAGGCTTTTGGAGGCTATAAAAGCCGATAGCAATGAGAAGTTGGAGGCTATAAACAATACATTGGGCCTTCAAAAGGATGAAAATAAAAAGGAGTTTGAATTCATAAATCACAATTTAGGATCTCATAAAACTAACAGTGATAATATGGGAACTAAATTAGTAGATATCGAAGCTAATAGTGATAACATGGGGACTAAATTAGAAGCTATCAAAGCCGACTGTATAAATATGAATAAGGAACTGAAGGCCGAGATTGAAAAGATGAAAACAGAAAATGGGAAAACCATTAAACAACAGTTGGAAGTGATAAAAAATGAGACGTTAGAATCTATGAAAGCCGACAGTAAAGAAAACAATGGAGTACTGAAGGCTGAAATAGAAGGGACCATGAATACCAAATTTCAAGATTTTGACATTAAGTTTGGGGACAAATTAAATGATTTAAAAGGGAAAATCACAAGTGAGATTAAAGAGGAAAATAAAGGATTTCATTCAGAATTGCAAGCCCAAATAGATACCTTGAATGAAAGTATGGGAAAATCACAAAATGAATGTCAAAATCATTTTAAAACTATTGAGGATAAAATTGGTGCCATAGAAGGTAATTTTGGTTCTATAGAAACTAAATTAATTAAGATGGAAGAAAGGGGTGATGAATGTAAAAATGAACTTGTAACCCAGATCCAAGGGGTGTACAACGAATTAAAAACTCAGATAGAATCTAACAATATCCCGGGATGAGATAAAAAAAAGTGTGAATGAGCTAGGAACCCGATTTGGAAAGGTTGAGGAGAAAGTAGGAACCCTCGAGAATAAAATCGGCGTAGTTCAGACCGAAGTAACTGAGATGAAAAACCAAAATCAAAAAGATGTACAGGATATGAGAGGGCAGATTGATCTTTTTACCAGGCAGGTAGATGATAACTGGAGGACGTACGAAGCGAAAATAAATGAAAATTTAAGTAAATACGAAGGAAAGCTTAAAGATGAAAGCACGCAACGGAGAATGGATAGTGAGGAACAACTCGTAAAAATAGAGAAGATAGATAAAGGGGTTACGGGAATTCAGGAAACAGTAAGTGGAATAACAAAACAAATGGAAGACACAAAGGGAGACATAGATAAGGTTATGACTGGCATAACAATTATATTCGAGGAGCAAGGAAGGGCTCGAGAGGATATGAACAAGATCCAGGATAAAGTCTACAAAGGACAAAAAGAGATGGAGAAAAAGATAAAGGAAATACGAGAAGACCTAGATACCAGAGGTGACGTTAAACCAGAAATTATAACAGAACAGGTCATGGTCATCAAGAAAGAGGTAGAAGAACACTTAAATGAAATCAGGAATAGCTTCAGGAACGACAAAAACCAACTCAAACAAGAACTGGAAACCAGTAAGAAAAATCAGGAAAGAATTCAAAATGAATTAGGATCCCGGTTGGAGAGGACTGAACATAAGAACAGTCAAATGGAAATCCAACTCATGGCTAATGAAGAAAGTGCCCGAAGGGAAAGGAAGTTAGAATTTGAGAATCAGGAGGAGTTTCCAAAGAAAGGATGGGTAGATTCCCGTGAACAAGGCACAGATACCGATAGGGACTTAGGAGGGGAGAGCCCTTATAAGAACCCAGGATATCCGAGGGCGATGTCAACCCCATACATGAACCAGACAAATGGTCAGATAATAAACATTATCAAATCGAATGAGGATAGACCGGTAAAATTTACGGGTAATAACATGTCAATTACTCCAAAATACTGGCTAAAGGAAGTCGCAGAGTACTTAAACGAAATGAAGGTTCCTCAGGATCGGAGACTGAGAGCTATTGAGAAGCTGTTAGCGGGTGATTGTCTCACCTGGTTCAGAAGCTTCAGGTACACCTTTGATACGGTGGAAGGCTTTAGAGAAGCCTTTATAAAACGATATTGGGCAGCAGACGTCCAGGAGAATTTGAGGCTAGATCTGTACTCTAGGAAGTACAGCACAAATGCACCGACTAAGTACTCGGAATTTTTTACCGCTCAGCTGTGTAAATTCCGCGAACTTGGCATTGCTCCAGCTGAGAACGACCTGTGTGCCGCCATTGCAAGACAACTTCCATATGAGATTCAGAGGCTGTTAATCTCATCCAAAGCCAGAAGTGCTGTGGAAGTGGAGAGCGTACTACGTCAATTAGACATGACGACGTCACACGTAACTCCCAGGCATCAGAGACAGACTGAACAGGTACACATGGCCAACAGTCAGGAAACCAGAGAAAAACCATCGACCAGGAATCAGTCCACCAGCACGGATACTCAAGGACTAGGTCGAGAGTATGGGCACCAAGAGCCTAGAGGAATACAGCCATACCACAGAGGAGGATATCGAGGAAGAAATCCTAGGAATACGGGTTATAGGCAACAAGAGAGCCGACCCTATAACAATAACCGTCAGAGGCAAGAAAACAGAAAGAAATGGGAGAATTATCCCAGAAGGAACGTAAGGCCAGAGGATAGGGATGATGAATATCGGGCCGAAATAGAGGAAAGATATCAGGAAAGTCTTCGTTACATGAACGAACGACCCGATGAACCTGAAAGACCAAAGGTCCGTTGGGGTGAGGCAATCAAGAACCGGAAATCACCCGACCGACTAGATGGAGCTCAAAGCTTGGAACTACAAGCTCAGTTAAAGAATGAGGGAAAAGGGAGCCCTCAGGATTAAAAAAACTCCAAATTTAAATCGTCAAAAGTGGAAACATACCAGGAGCTGGGAGGAGGTAGAAATTGTGAATTGGATAGCAAGACCAGATGAGCTAATTGATGAGGATGTGGAAGGAATCCCACCTATCAAAAGAGAATTACCCATTATTATGCTCAGGATAGAAGGATTACTGGTCAGGGCATTGATTGATACCGGATCAACAATAAGTTTAATTACGCAAACCCTTCTGAATGGATTGGAAACAAGAGGCTGCGTATTAAAAATCCCCACATCAAGTGTAAAGATTAAGGGAATTATCCCTGAAAAATCTTTAACATGCAAATTTCAGGTATACATTGATCTGATCATGGGTAACACTGAAATTTCGCAATGCTTTTTGCTGGTAAATCAATTACCGTATAATGTCATATTAGGTATTGATTTTATCCGTGAGAACAAGGTCATCATAGACCTAGCGCAAAATTGCATTAGAATTCAAAGAGAGGATGTGGATGAACAAAACATTAACCTACAGGAACAGGAGGCGAAAATAGGAGAACAGGTATGGCATGTGGAAGAAGTAACGGAAGAAGGTTGTAAGGACATAGAAAGGATATTTGAAGTCCTCAACATAGAACTCGAAGATAATTTGGAAACTGAGTTCGAGACCAACCTGTCAGGAAAAGTAGAGGAAGCCAAAGTGAGCTTCGAAAATAAGGAACAATTAAAGAAATTATTACTAAATTTTAGGGACGTATTTGACTCCAAGCCAGGGAAGATTGAAAATTTTAAATATGCGTTCCAAGTCAATGATTGGGCACCGTTCAGACAAAAACCATACCCGGTTGCGGAAAATCATTACCCACAAACTAAGAAAACACTGCAGGAGATGATGAATGCAGGTGTTATAGAAAAGATGGCGACACCATATGTTAGTCCATTAGTGATTGTGAGTAAACCGGATGGCTCAGTAAGGGTGTGTCTAGATGCTAGAAATTTAAATGCAAAAATCATACCAGAAAATGATTCGGCACCACCCATAAAAGAAATACTGAGGAAGTTCAAAGGCAAGAAGATTTTCACAAATATTGACATGACTTCTTCGTAACATCATCTCGAACTGGAAGAGAAAACCAGCTTGTTGACTGGATTTCAGTTCGACCAACAAACCTATTGTTTTAGGAGATGTCCGTTTGGATTGAAGACCGCGGGATCTGCCTTAATAAGAGCGCTTGATCGAAACCTGTCAGAGGAAGTGAAAGATTGCACTATCCGTTATGTGGATGATATCTTGCTTACCTCGGAGAACATTGAGGAACATTTAGAAAAATTGAAGAAATTATTGGAAGACTTAAGAAGGGCAAATTTTAAAATAAATTTAAAGAAGTCAAATTTTTGTCAAAGACAAGTAACATTTTTAGGGCATGTTATTGATAAGGATGGTGTTAAACCAAATCCATGCAAATAGGAATCGATAAGGGATTTTCCGAGGCCTTTGAAGGTGAAGAACGTTCGCCAGTTTTTGGGATTGATTGGTTTCTTCTCAGGACATTGTCCATCATACACAAAAACTGTTGCACCACTACAGGACCTTCTGAAGAAGGGGGGCAAGTGGAAATGGACGGAGGAAACAGAAAAAGCATTCGTGGAGGCCAAGGAAATGCTCTTAAACTATGTGAAGCTAGGATATCCTGATTTTAATCAGAAATTTATAATTCAAACAGATGCATCCCAGATTGGAATAGGGGCAATGCTATATCAGGAAAACCCGGATAACCCTGATAAGAAGAATTATCTAGCTTTCACAAGTCGGAGACTGAAACCACACGAGAAAAATTATACGATCAGCGAAATCGAGCTGTTAGCGATATTGCACGCGCTGCAATATTGGCGAAAGATCGTATATGGGTTTCAGGTCATTTTAAGAACGGATCATAAAGCCTTAACCTTGTTGATGAAGACTGATCTATCCAGTCAAAGGTTGATGCGTTGGGCTTTATATATTCAACAGTTTGATGTAAAGATAGAATACTGCCCAGGAAAAGAAAATATAGTTCCAGACTATTTAAGTAGACAGCCAGAGTCCACAGAAGAGGAAGTAATGGCTATTGATTTGGAAGACAGGGATCAGCGTACTTTAAATGAGTTAAGGAGCATTAGTCAACGGCAACGTGAGGATTCATGGATGAACATGCTCATATCCTTCCTTGAGGGAAGTTTGATAAGGGGAACACCAGCGTACACAGAAGCTGATAAGATAGCTCAAGATTACACATTTTATAATGGATTATTATATAAGTTTGTGGACTCTGACCATACACGATTAAGGATTGTTGTACCTGCAATTTTGCAGAGGAAAATAGTATGGTTAGCCCATAGATCGTTCGGACATATGGGAGTCGACAAAACAGTCTCGATGCTGAAAGAAGCATTTGTATGGCCGAGACTGAGAGAAACTGTAAGGGACACGCTAAAGACATGTGATCTATGTCAAAGGATCAAACCAAATGCATTTCTTATGAGACAAAAGCCTATACCATTGTTGCCCGAAAGACCAGGTCAAATCATATCTATTGATAACTTCGGACCTTTGCCAAAGGCAAGAAAAGGAAATCGACACATAATGGTGGCTATGGATGTCTTCACTAAAATGGTTGTCCTTGCTCCCATACAGAAGACTAGTACCAAACAGGTGTTAAAACGACTCAAAGAAAAAGTGATACCGATTCTGGGAATACCTGAGAATTTGTTGTCGGATCACGGTAGTTGTTTCACCAGTGTAGAGTTCAGACGAGAATTAGAAAGACTTGGAATACGTCAAATTTTGTCAAGTATTCGCCATCCTGAGGCAAATCCTGTAGAAAGAGTGATGAAGGAGACGGCCAAGTATTGTAGAATATACTGTGCCGAAGAAAATTGGAAGTGGATAGATATCTTGGATATTAACCAATTTTGTATAAACAACACAATCCATGAATCTACGGGAGAGATACCAATAACGTTACATCGGAATGAGCAACCAGAGAGACCTTGGAGTCTGGTAATTCCTAGGCCGGCAGACGCTCAGCCTGGAAGAGATGTGCGTATAAGAAGAGCCTTTGAGCATCTAAAAGCTCAAGCCGACAGGAGACAAAGAAGAAATAGGCACAAGAGGTATCATCGGCCACTATTAGCAGGGGAAATGGTGTTAGTAAAAAGACCAGCCATTTCGGATCCAGGGAACCGCGTGTACAAAAAGTTCCAGAAAATGTACCACGGACCGTATCAAATAATAAGGGATTTGAGAAATAATGCCTATAGAATTCGGCACTGTGAAACGAATCATGAAGTGACCATGAATTCAGCGAATTTAAAAGTGTGTTACCCTCCCGAAGTCTTCGATGAAGCCAATGAACAAGCCCTGGTTATGGAAACATTTAGAGATGAAAAATCCACTTTTGATAGAAACGAGAATGAGATAGAAAAAGGAAACAGAGCTCAAACATTCGAGTGCGAATGCGAATTGGAGAAATTATATTGGGAAATAAAACAAATAATTGATTTTATTGAAGAAGAAAATTTCAATTTAAGGAAGGAGAATGATGAAATAAGAGAACGGGTAGGGATAGACCACACCCGTAAAGAAGAATGAGGTTCTGGAAACCTGAAGTCCAGATACATAAATAGGGGAAAGAAAGGGTAGGGACAGAGCGTACCCAACTGACACAATTACCGGATATGACTTAAAAAGATGAAAGAAATCAAATTATCGTGGGATTTTTAAGGAAGAAAAATCAGAAGGTACGGATAATGTTATGATGGCTTCGACATTTAAAAAGGAAAAATAAGATTTTTTTTTGGATAATTAAAATAAATTTCCTCAAACGTTTTCGGAAATTTATTTACCTAAGGAGGGGAGAGATGAACCCATGTACCATGGCCTCAAAGGGAGTCGAATCCATGTACTTTGAGAAAGGAATGAAAGAATCATACAGTCTCTAAGGGAACGGAGAGAGATTTCAAGCCAGGATTATAGCCTAACATTGTGCAAGCGCTAGGGCCAGGTGTTCCTAAGATGAGCTCATGCCTCTTGACATTTATAAGGAGCCAGTCATGGATATTATTAGAACGAGTGGAAAGTTTGGACTGTAAGACGAAGAAGCTTGACTCGGAAATTGCTCTTACGTTGCAGGAAAATGGCAACCTCGCTGCTGAGTCAGAACAGGAATAATTAAATTTAACCCGTTTACGAGTATAAAAATAAGTCAACAGATACAGTACGGTGAATCAATTTGGATTAGAGATTTTTGTGTAAAGAAAAACCTTGTAATAATTGCACAGAAAAAAACTGCAAACGCAAGTATACGTCATAGGGGAGTCACCGAGACCCAAAGAGTGGGAGAATTAAAAATGAACAGCACCACCCACACAGTTGAGGACGAGAAATTAATTAATATCTCGGAAATGCACGATCGATTTCCATGCACAGGAAGATTATTTTACGTTTGAAAGACGAGCTTCCTGGAGATATGACTTTTATAATTGTGCGACAATTAGTTCAAAAGTTGGTCCCGAAAAGGACTAGGATTTTATCTTTTTGTGACTGAAAGGTATAAAACTCCTGGCCTCACCAAGCCAATCATGCAGTTTTCGATAGCCCAGGGAGGCGTTACTCTGCATCAGTTCAGGCAGTCTACGAGCATTCCGTGAGCGGAAGTGCTGCACCACATCGTATACGCAGTATTCAAGAGCCCGTGAGGGGGACGTTACGCTGTATCAGACATCGATCCAGAACCTGAGGGAGGTTACTTTGATCACAGTTCGTCGTAGCACGTCTTAATGTAGGCAGTTCGCGCTACAATTTCAAGTAGTAAAGTCAAAAATACAGTTCGACAAGAGACTCCTGTGGGAGGTTATGCTATCAGTTCGCCGAGTGTAGATCAGTTACGATATAAGTACGCTACGCTGATGGTTAGCAGTTCGAGACTCGGAAGAGTCCTAAATTATAAAGAACATTAAATATACGGACTTTAAAGCAATATCGCCAAAGTAAGATACAGCGATCAGTAGGGAACTTCGAGTTCCAGAATAACACTGTTCGATACAGTTACGAAGTTATAAGAACTCCAACAAATAAACGGCGTTGCGTCTAGTAAAGACATTGTTAAAGACATTAAGTCCTGTAAAGGACAAGAATAAATAGTAATCACGGTCGTGAAAGATAGAAGTTCTAGCAAAAGGAACTTAGGAACTTAGGTTCTAAACCAGAAGGAAAACGTACTCTAGTGAGAAAACGTCAAAAATATACGATAGACAGTATACGGTCCTCGAAGGGAGGCCAAGATATAGAAACTATAGGGTACGATAGACAGTGTACGGTCCTCGAAGGGAGGCCAAGATATAGAAACTATAGGGTGCGATAGACCACCATATATAAATAGAGGTGACGGCAAAGTAAAGACATTTATCGCCTAGTTAAAGCAGATAAGGTGAAGCCGAGAAATAGACAATAGAAGCGGTTTTGAGAGACTGAAACCAGTAGTTTCCATTGTAGGAGAGAGAAACTTTGAACGAGTAAAATCACACGTCCAATGCAGGTCGATAGGATTCACATCAGGGATCATCAATAGCCGACAGAAATTGTCCAAATCGTTGAGATACGCCCGTGTGATAGAAGTGAAGTGTAAATATTGTAAGAAAAGAAATAAGAGGATCATTTTAAGTGTTTTAGGTAAAGTAAAAGCGTTTTATGCAAAGTGATAGGTGTTATAATATGTACCAGAGTAATATTTTTTAGTGTTTTAATGTGTGTTCAAAACGGATACACCAGTGTATAAAAAATGTTGTCAGTGTTAAATATAGTGAATATGTGTCAATAAATTTTTGTACATGAGATGAGTTTGTACAATATGGAGTAAGTCAAGAAGGTGGGCCAAAATGTCACATCAAACGAGAATAAAGGTCAGAAAACGACCTTAGACATGTGAGTAAAGATTTTCATTATGTTTTGGTGTCGGGAAAAATTTTGTGTTCAATTCCACCGGAGTTTTGAGTAGAAGGGATGTTTTTAAATGAATAATAACTAAATAAGAACGCGATCTGAACGAAAATAAAGTTTTAAGAAATAATAAATAATTATGTGAAATAATAAATCCTGTAGAGGAAATGCATGGAATAAAATGTCAGTATTTAATGAATGTTTTAAAAGCAAGCGTGATAATAATAATTATAACAAAGATATTTACATAAAGGTATATTTGAATTATATGAAAGAAATAGCTTTTGAGCTTTTGTAAGGAATGTAATCATAATAATAACAGGGTAAAGAAATCTAAATAAAGATTAAATTGAATGATATAAAAATATAGAGCGTTGAAGCCGTAACAAATGTATAAGACATGATGTGAATGCATGTTCTTAAAAGTGGAGCGATTTATTGTCAACGGAAAAGATTAATATAAGAATTGAGATATGTATCAATTGTTACTATGAAATTTATCAGTTCTTTGGAAGGCATTCGGCCGTTAAGTAATGTGTAGCGTAATGGAACGCAATTAAATAAAAAGTCACGCTAGGAACGCGTAAAAGTAAAAGTACTTGGTAAATTACTTATGGAGGGTAGTTTATTGCAGTGAATTGAGATATGTTGTAAGTCCTCTAAATTGTGACGTGGATCACGAGACCATGTGTGTGTTATTATTTAAAAGGGAGCAAATGTATGGTATTAATGAGCGTAGGTCATGTGGGCCACGGCCGACCTTAAATCGCATTTTGTATAAGTCCTCTAATATGGAAATGGTTCCCGAGGCATGTTAAGAGATTCGAACCTAGGATCCTCTTGTTGTTAAAGCCCCTTTTTATTCGTCGTTGAATGTGTATTACTTTTCCCAATCAATGAGGACCCTCTCATAATTAATAAATGCCAAGGTTACGAAAGTGGTTTATGAACCAATAATATTGTTGAATGAAAATAAGTGAAGTAAAAGCCAGGTCTCTCCTTAGAACTGAGAATAATGAATGTTTGTTTTAAAAGCATTGAAGAGAGCTCCAACCGTAGGCTAGGCAGCCGCTCTCCCCGTCATAAATCACGCTCGAGTATAATGGCCTAACCCTCATAGAGCGAGGGTGGGTAAAGATCGTTTTGTAAGAGGTGTTAAAGACACCGTGAGTGTTTAAAGTTTTAAATGACCCGGGCGTTGAGCCGAGTTCCTTGTAGATTTATATTATCGCTTGCCAGTTCAGATCGTAGTTTTCTTATGTGATAATAGTCTTATAAGACTAATGAATTAAATAAAAATCCCTATTGTAATATTGTATGGAGAATAAGGAATCCACGAGTTTTGTGAAGATAACTAGATTCGGGAGTAATCATAGTTTTTGACTTTGTCAAGTAATATTTATAACTCTGGAGTACACAAATGGTTTCCCGATCACCGTAGTGAATTTGCAAACTTGAGAGAGATAGTAAATCCTGAGAATATGTGAAATGCCCAAATATTGAAGTGAATAATTAACATGTAATTTTAAATGTAATTATATATTTGTTTGATGATAAGAAAAGATAAAAATAAATTCTTGAGGTGTACAAAAGTATGACACCATTATCATGGAAAGTATCGAGCCAAAGAAGCTCGTAGTTCTATGGAACTTTAAGATAAGTACTTTATGGAAGTGAAAATAATCATGAATTGTTGGTTTTAAAGAAAACCATGTGTTTTAATCTAATATTTGTTTTATTTTTATGCTATTCCTTGTTCACTTTGGACAAGTAGAATGATATTGGTCAGTAGTTTATTTGTTTTAGTGTTTGTAGCGCCATAATTTTGATTAATTAAATGTGTTAAAATAGGAGTTGATTTTGTTGTTAGTTTTGCAAGTGTATCCTCTATTTAATCCAAAATATGTAGGTCACAGAGTGGGAGAACTTACCGCAGCCCCAAAAAATCCCGAATAGAGCAATGCTGGCATACTGTGATTTGCATATTTCTTGCTAAAAGGGCACAATACGATATTATTATTATTATTACTTATTATTTATTATTATACTTTTATTATTTTATTTATTATTAGCCTATTATTAATTTAATTATTATTATTATTAGTATTTTACTACACACTGGCGAATACGATAGTCTGAGGGAAGGAACGGGGAACTCAGTCTCGCGCGGCAGAGCCATGAAAGTTGGATTCCATTATTACCTCAGCCATTTAGAATTGTATTTCCGTGATTTACACTTCTACGGTTAGCAAAATTCAGGGAAGGTGTCTTAATTAAGGCCACGACCATCTCCTGCCCAAAATGTTAGCCCCGATTACAAATTCACACATGATTACACAATAACACTGTTTTCAGGCAGATCCCACACACTCTAGTAAACGGGGCTACGTGACCACGAGGTCTCAAACCCCTTAAATCAGAACTAGTTGTCGTTGACTGTGGCATTTGGTAGCAAAAGTAGGAAGTACTTGAAAATTGAATGTCTGCAGTTCTTACTTGAATTAGAAACAGATAACACACACTAATACAGCCATCACAGTTAACACCGGATATCATACAGATTCTACACACACCCAAAGTACACGGTGCTACATAACCGCGTTGTCGCAGCCCCTAAACTGAGGAACCAATCAACCCCTTAAATCAACAACAACAGCCTGTGACGTTAAGCATTCCTTCCTACCCTCGTTATGTTCTTGATACAAGACCCTCAATTCAGTCTTTGAGCATATCTCATATTCTGTCTGGTGAGTTGGATAGTAGTCGAATGTAGAGATGCTTGGTTACTTGGTCGGTTCCTCAGTTTAGGGCCTGCGACAACGCGGTCATGTAGCCCCGTGTACTTTCGGTGTGTGCAGAATCTGTCTGATAAGCGGTGTTAATTGTGTTGGCTGTATTAGTGTGTGTTATCAGTAATTCAGGTAAGAACTGCAGACGATCAATTTCAAGTAGTTCCTACTTTCGCTACCAAATCCTACGATCAACGACTCCTAGCTGTGCACTTGGCTACTAGATGCCTCCGCAAACGGGACGTGGCTATGAACGTTGGAACTTAACAGAGCGTTAATCAAATCTAACCTACAAATTTAGCTATCACTTGTAGTTAGTGGAAGGTGCTTTTACATGCCATAAATCTATGACATGGGTCAGCCGGTTTTATTTCCCCTCCGAAGCAAGGCATACGGGGATTTTTAACGCTGTTAAAATTCCTACGACTTCAGCCGGGTTTGAACCCGCGATCTTGGGCAAAGAAGCTACCAACTAGGCCACCGATGCCGTCTGAATGTAGTGATGGAAAGTGGGTCTGCCACCAGTAACATTCTAGATGCAATAAAACTGTAATCCACTTTATATTAAACATCTCAAGACTCATTAACTTGTTGATCTTTTGTAACTCAAGGAGCGGAATGAGGATGAGAAAGCCTCGTGATTACTTCATGCTAATTAACTTGTTAGCAAGGGAAAGGTAGGATCCGCCACTTCATATAACAGTGTTCATATAAACTATCGAACATCTAACTGTATGTTTGAGACATCAATCTATTGAATGGTATGATGCAGCACTCCAAGCCCCCTGTCCCAGCTAATCGTTTCATCACTACATAGGTAGCACATTTTACCTCCGAGGCAATCTGTTTTATAGCCTATTTTAATTTATGAAAAACAAAATAGTCTTAAGAGATCACCTTTTGTCTGTGTGTGCGTGTGTGATGGTGTGTGTGTCCCCCCCCCCTAATAACTTCTAAACGGCCGGATCGATTTCAATGAAACTCGGTAAGCTCATAGCACTATTCCGGAACACCAAGACCGTATCCTTCAAATTTTGTTACGTCTCGCCAATCCAACATGGCGGCTGTGCGAAATATTTCACCAGCATTCAATATCTCTGAAACTATTACCGATATCACCATGGAATTTTTTACGGTGATAAAGGAAACTACTAGAAGTTCAACTATATGACATATGAAAACCTGATAACTACAACACCAACATGGCGGACAAGCGAAGTTGCGACTTTTAAATAGACGTTTCTCCCGATTTAACCAACCAAACGCAATAAAACTTGGTACAGTATATGTTTATACACATTGTAATGCACCTACATCTAACTTCGTCCAATTATTTACATAACCTCAAGATGGCAATGGTTCGAAATATTTCACTGGCATTCTATATCTCTGAAACTATTATCGGTATCAACCTGAAATTTTGTACGGAGATAAAGGCCACTACTGGAAGTTCAACTACAAAACGAATATGGCGGCCAAGCGAAGTTGAAAGTTTTAAATAGACTTTTCTCGCGATTTCATGATTCAAACGCAATGATACTTGGTACAGCAAATGTATACACATTGTAATGCACTGTTATCTAATTTAGTTTAATTGTTTTAATAACCTCAAGATGGCGGCTGTGCAAACTTCGAAAATTAAGTTATTATTTCTTGTGTTCTAATCATGCGATCGAAATCAACATTTGCATAATGAACGTACACAATAATCATAATCCAATAGTACATAACTCTATGACCTGCATATATTAAAATCCAACATGGCGACCATCCGAAATATTTAGACGGTTCTCAATATCTATTAACCCACTACAGCAATCAAACTGAAATTTTGTAAGTGTATAGAGGCTATAAGTATAAGTTCACCTATGGGACGTTCAATAACCTGGCGAGCAAAAATCCAACATGGCGGCGACACGAAATTTAAATTTTCAAATGGACGTTTCTTGCGTTTTCATAACCACAAGATGGCGACTGAGCGAAATTTTAAAATCCCACTTTTATTTCTTATTTTGAAGTTTGAACACAACACCTACACAATAGTATTCATGTAATAGTACATACATCTAAGGCCTATAATATAAAAATCCAACATGGTGACCATCCAAAATATTTAGACGGTTCTCAATATCTACGAATCTCTTACAGCAATCAAACTGACTATTTGTATGTTGATAGAGGCAATTGATATTAGTAGGATATATGAAAATAGGCTACTTAGTTCTTCACGGAACTACTTGTTTAATCTTGGTCTAATCTACAGTTCTTGTCCTCAACTCTTCCTTCCATAACTAGGTTTGCTTTTCCTGGATGACTTAGTATGTGACCTACCAGCCTATATTTTCTCTTCATTAGCAATCGCCAGACAAATCTCTACTCTCCCACTCGTCTTAATACCTCATTGTTTGTAACCGTATCTACCCATCTGATCTTCATCGTTTTCCTGTAACACCACATTTCAAACGCTTCAATTCTCCTCTTTTCTGCTGTGGCAACAACCCAAGTTTCACTTCCATAGAGCATGACGCTCCAGACAAAGGCTTTCAAAAGTGACTTCCTAATACCTAATTCTATATTCGATATCAACAGATTCATTTCTGTAGGAATGCTTTCCTTGCCTGCGCCAACCTAATTTCTACAACCACTTTGCTTCGTCCATCACTGGTTATTTTGCTTCCTACTATTAACTTTTCATCTGCCAATTTGACGTAATGGGGTGTCTGATCTCTTTCGGCTGCATTCCATTAATTTTGTTTTAGATTATTTGTCTATTTCCATCTTGAATAATTCAATGAAAATGGAAATCCACAGCCAACTTCCAGTCAACCGATTGGGTCAGGAAATTGAATGAATGAAGTCCCCATCTAGAGGCGAGGATATGAACTGTTCCGAAGCCTGTCGCACTCCCCTGGGGCGATGTCTAATTAAATGAATGACAGATACATTTAAAATACAGTGGAGAGTGTTGCTGGAATGAAATTGTGACAAGGAAAACCGGAGTACTCGGAGAAGAACCAGTCTGCCTTCGCTTTGTCCAGCATAAATCTCATATGGTGTGGCCGGGATTTGAACCACGGTCCCAGCGGTGAGAGGCCGGCGTGCTGTCGCCTAACCCACGGAGGCTCTTTGAATAATTCATTATAATTATTTCTTCATGACGGAGTCTATACCATTCAAAAACTCATTCAAATCCTCAGGCATGTCGGCTAAGAAGACGATGTCATCAGCAAATCTCAGAGTTGAAATTATTTCTCCTTGAATCTTCACTCGTACTTTACATATTTTATCTAATTACCTTCATCTAACTTACTTACTCGTCCTAGGTCTTCCCCTCACACACCATTCTCCTGGCTTTCCATTGAAGACCTTCCTTACCATCCTGTTCTCTTCATTCTTTCTATATGTCCCAACCAACACAATGTATTGCTCATTATTTCCACTACTATCGTTTATCCATTTCATCCTTCCGGTTTTCTTTGTCTTTTGGTTCCGTAACAAGTAGTTTCTTTTTCGGGGTAGGGTTGTTAGCCCCATGCCCAACCCCCATCCTGGAGGACCAGGGTACCAGTCTTAGTCTGGCTCAGCTTGGGTGACCCTACCATGACCCGAAGCTCCCGCTGCCATAGCCCCAAAGATCATTTGAGCTCGTAAGCCTCCAAGCGGAAGGAAGCAAAGCCAACTCCGTACAGGCCATGGAGGCCCTGAGAGTAGTGGAAGGTAGAGGCTTCCTCGTTTGGTGACATCAGCACTTGATGGGACGGAGTTGTCAGCTCCACACCCGGCCATCTTTGCTTCCAGGAATTACCCTGGTACTCATTTCTGATGTAGGCTGAGTAAACCCCAGGGCTATTTGCGTTTACGAAAGTGGTAGTTTGTTTCTAAAATCCACTGCCTGGGTGGGGATCGAACCCACTCCATTTCAAATAGAAGCTCAGCGCCTCTACCGACTGCGCCACGCAGCCCCCTCCTTGATCTAACATCTAACCGAAGACAAATATATCACAGTACAGATTATGGCGGTCTAAATTAGGAGAGAACTTCATTACGCCATAGTAGATAGCCATTAACTTTTTTAATTCCATAGTAACTATCTGTTGTTACGTATAATGAGCTTTTGAATGAAAGCACGTATTGGGAGATGATAGAATGGAGTTACAGTGCCGTCATTACTTCAAGAGAGATAATTGTGAGGTATCCAGGGGGGTCTGTTTAGACAGGGCGTTCGTAATATTACAGTAGAATATCAAACTCTATCAAACGTTAGTTATTACTAGGGACGGGATTCTTAGGTTTTTACCTGTTTTTTCCTTACTTCTAAATATAAAACTACTTTAATAATTCCCCTAATCACACTGAAATTCTGTAGTACCTAAAAAATGTAAATTAAATGCGAGTACCTAAGAGTACCAAATTGTAGTTTCATTTCATTTATCTCCAAGTATTAAAAAAAAGTCCCCGATTATTGGATGTCACGGGTAATCTCGAGAACCACTGGATGGGTTTTGATACGGTTTACACTTTTCTATAAAGGATATTTCGAGGAAGGTTTCTGTAGAAAATAATTTATTTATAATCAAAGGAAGCCAAGCAGTAACGATTTCAGAGAAAAAATCGAAAAGAAACTGGCGTCCGTGCGCTTTTTAAGATTACGCTAGGCAAACAGTTAAAATATCTGTATGCTATGAGCGTAAGAATTGTTCAGCATGAAAAATTCTACAAAAAAAATCGCAGAGAGCATATCTCTACCTTCAAAACATCGCCCACTATAAGTGATTTTACGTTTTCATTTCTTCCAACAATCTCCATTCAATTACTGAGGCGACAGTTTCGACCTAGCTAGGGGCGAGCCTATCACCCCAGTTACAGCCTAGCTATCGGACAAGCCCATTACCCCAGATAAAGCCAGCAGCAAATTGTCGAGTCGGGTTGAGTTAAAACTTCAGAGAAGAGTGGTTGTGTTTGGAGTTTCCCTGGAAGTGCAACTCAGCTTTTCTTCATTTCGCCTGTGAACTTTCCGTTCCGCAAAATACACAGTCAAGTTAAGATTGGAAGGAAGGAGGATTTGTGTTTCAGACACATCGCCATTCTTGAATTACGTCTGACAAGAATTCGTTGCACATGCATCTCCATGATAATATAAGTAATAGTCCAGTCAGTGATTTTAACCCATCATGCCGAGACGTAAAATGGATGTAGGTCGTAGTTCGTTGACATCGAAAAGAAATGCGTTTATCACGTAATGCATTCATAACTGTTCCCGGGCGAAGCCGGGGAGGGTTGCTAGTTGTAGTATATTTGAATTTTTAGTCTAAAGTTTTTAAAAGTAAACCACAAAACGGTGTTTTTTCTAGCTCTAGTTGCTTGAGAGAAATCCTACCTGCCAGAAAATTCATATACTCGTATTTTCAGCACTTTTCAGATTATATCTCATTGTTTAGTTATTTACTGTAAGGAAAGTGGGGATAAATCTCTTATTATGTCCAAGTTCCCTATATTCTAAAACAAAGTTAATTAAACGTCCTACAGACGGTAATGAAATTCAGGATTAACGGCTGAAGGCATCCGATGCGTTGACCACACGTCGCCCCAATATCTGCAGGCCTAATATCTGGGCAGCAGTCGCTTGGTAGGCCTAGGCCCATCATGGGTTGTAGTGCCAGGGGTTATTATTAGCATGATTTATTACTATTTATTACAGTGCGAAAATCACCTGTCACCCTCGTTTTTTTTCTTAATTTGAATAATTAACATATTTCAAGGAGAGCAAATATCGCCTAAAAGTGTCGAGTTGTCGGTGATAATTTGATGACGTATCATTACGTAAAATATTTACACACTTGTGCAATCAGATTATCTACTAATAATTAGGCATTAATTTAATTCTTTGTGTATTTTATTACAACTCTTGTTACACTTATCTACTTAGTACTGTATTAAACAAAGTCCCCGATTCTTGGTTCTCACGAGTAATCTCGAGAACCACTGGATGGGCTTTGATACGGTTTACACTTTTCTATAAAGGATATCTCGAGGAAGGCTTCTGTAGAAAATAATTTATTTATGATCCAAGGAAGCCAAGCAGTAACGATTCCAGTGAAAAGGTCGAAAAAAACTGGCGTCCGAGCGCTTTTTAAGCTTATGCTGGGCAACAGTTAAAACTATCTATATACTATGAGTGTATGAATTGTTCAGTATGAAAAGTTCTACAAGAAAAGTCACAGAGAGCATATCTCTACCTTCAATACATCGCCCACTATAAGTGTTTTTACGTTTTCATTTCTTCCAACATCTCCATTCAATTCCGGAGGCGACAGTTTACGAGCTAGCTAGGGGCGAGTCTATTATCCCAGATACAGCCAGCAGCAAACTGTCAAGTCGTGTTGAGTTAAGATTACAGGGAAGTGTGGTTGTGTCAGGAGTTTCCCTGGAAGTTTAACTCAGCTTTTCTTCATTTCGCCTGTGAACTTTTCGTTCCGCAAAATTCACAGTCAAATTAAGATTGGACGGAAGGGGGATTTGTGTTTCATGCACCTCGCCATTCT
This sequence comes from Meconema thalassinum, assembly GCA_946902985.2. Taxonomy (NCBI): domain Eukaryota; kingdom Metazoa; phylum Arthropoda; class Insecta; order Orthoptera; family Tettigoniidae; genus Meconema; species Meconema thalassinum. Next base: position 671,191,572 of record OX336391.1, read on the forward strand.
TAAATTACGTCTGAAAAGAATTCGTTGCGCTTGAAATCTCCATGATAATATAGTTAATAGTCCAGTCAGTGGTTTTAACCCATCATGCCGAGACGTAAAACGGATATAGGTCGTAATTGACATCGAAAAAAAAAAGCGCTCATCACGCAATCCATTCATAACTGTTCCCGGGTGAAGCCGGGGTAGGTTGATAGTTAAACATAAATACCTATTGAAATAACTAAAAGAACTATTTTATATCTTTGAAAACCTCAAACCCCTAGTTATGACTGTCATTTGCAAGGGACACTCATAAGTAAGAAATCGCCAATATGTCGAGGTTCAAATAAGGCAGACATTAGGGTGGACTTTGCAACTGAAAAATGACGTGGTGTTACGAAGGGCATCCGGGTTTAATGTCTGGTCGAATCAAAATGATCTAGTCTTCCTCCGACGATCCAAATTAATTGAAATAAACCAAGTAACGTTAAACAGGCACATTGGTCTGGTGACCAATGATACCGTGAGCCCCTGTTGCAAATGCCACAAATATGTATGAGTTATCAAGTCAATTGGCGTGACGTTCACAAAGGCGAAAGAATGTTTAATATGAACACAATTTATATTATAGTGCCCATATGAAAAAAATGAAAATCCACAGCCTGCTTCCAGTCTCCGACCGGGTCAGGAATGGAATGAATGAAGCCCCCATCTAGCGGCGAGGATTTGAACTGTGCCGGCTGCCGAGGCCTGACGCACTCCTCTGGGGCAATGATTAAATGAATGACAGATGAAATGAAATGATAGTGGAGAGTGTTGCTGGAATGAAATTTTGACAGGGAAAACCGGAGTACCCGGAGAAAAACCTGTCTGCCTCCGTTCTGTCCAGCACAGATCTCACATGGAGTGACCGGGATTTGAACCACGGACCCAGCGGTGAGAGGCCAGCGTGCTGCCGCCTAAGCCACGGAGGCTTGATAGTGCCCATATAAATAATAATAATTTAATAAGATGCACTCAAACGAGCATTAGATAGTATTTACAAAGAACATATACATTATTCCAATATACTGTAGTTAACTCTTGCTATATTCAGCAAAATACATTTCCCTCTTAGCACACACATTCAAATGGTATCTCTCACAAGGTTGATTGCACAGTACCCTCACGCGATTGTCGTTTGGCTCATGAAACTTCTTGCTTTGACATATTTTGTGGTGGAAGCCGTGAATTGTGATTCTGGTGAGGACATTCCTGAACTTTTTATTTTCGTTCGGCCATCTCCTGTCGATCATTGCGTCTGCAGAGTGAAATTGTGGATGTATTTCTGGGCGTTTCTTTACCCTGGTCTCGATAAGAGTCATCGCTTGATTCGTGTTTGGCAGAGATAACTGAATTCGTAGTTCCTGTACATAAAAAGGTTATCTCGCTAATTAGTAGACGAGTCCGGTTGGGGCTGATATTGCTACTCCTAGAGTTCTGTTTAAGAATCTGGCTTTTCATTGTTTTTAGATCCGTTAAGGATCCCTAATCACTGGGCCATGGCAGTTTGTAAAGAGAGGGACGTTATATTTTTTATGTCGTATATTCCCCGTATGGCGGCAGTTGATCTCTCCTTCATATGTATCCTAAAAGAATTGCATGTTGTTTGTAGGGATATACCGAGGTATAACCTATAATTGCTATCACGTTGATGAGTCGATGACCCACTAGGTACATTGGTATCGATAATTGTAAGATAGAGGGCTTGTTTTAGATGTGAATCAAAGTAGAAGTTATTGAGCACACAGAGTTGGGGATGACGTGGGGTGAATGGGAGAGAGCTCACCGGGGGGTGAGCTGATTTCCAAAATGACTTCCCCCCGGGAAATATAATACATCCATCGCAAGAAACGATACTTCTGAAAGATGCCTTCATCTCTACATGGTATAAAACAATGTCTCCGATTATTGGATGCAACGGGACTAGGTAATATAAGGCGGTTCTGGTGCAGGGACTAATGGGCAAGATGGCTGCCGCGCGCAACCAGCCCTATGTTATTCTTATTGGAGGGAGAGTCATAACTGGGCCAGGCGCTAATGGGCAAGATGGCCGCCACGCCCTGAGACAGAGGATGACGTCACGGGGAGAGCTCGGCCGTGTAGTTGCTAAATGGAATATTTATTATTATTATTATTATTATTATTATTAGGTAATTATTGATTGATCGTGTACAATCCAGACCAGCTTTATATTGTCAACCTCTTGGTGTCGTGGCTAGTATTCTTGGCTGCTACTGCGAGGCCCGGGTTCGATTCTGGCTCTGCCAAGAAATTTAATTCTGGGATGAGAGCTGGAACGGGGTACACAGCCTTGTGAGGCAAAACTGAGAATATGTGGGTTTGATTCCTACCACACACATTCTGGAAGTAGTTTTCTGTGGTTTCCCAATTTTACTCTAGGCAAATGCTGGGATATACCGTAACTGAAGGCCTTGGCTGCCTCTTTGCCAGTCCTTATCTAAATTACAAGTACACACACTAATACAGCCATTACAATCTTACAGGTTATCAAACAAATTCCACAGTCAACCAAGCACACAAAGCTGATAACGTATATATTCCTATGTTTTAGCTATACAGAACTAATGAAAGAACACTGATATTTATTTAAAATTTGATAACACATTAAGTGGAGAATTGAGTTGTTTGAAATGTGGTGTTACAGGAGAATGATGAAGATCAGATGGGTAAACAAAGAGGTATTAAGACTAGTGGGAGAAGAGAAATGTTTCTGGCGATTGCTATTGAAGAGAAGAGATAGGTTGGTAGGACACATACTATGACACCCAGAAACAGCAAGCTTAGTTATGGAAGGAAGGGTTGAGGACAAGAACTGTAGGGGTAGACTTAGGTTAGTATAGGTTAATCAGATTGTTTTCGATGTAAGGTGTTGTAGCTATATAGGGATGAAACGCTTAGCTCAGGACAGGGAGGCTACGAGATCTGCATTAAACCAGTCAAAAGACTGAAGATTCAAAACTACAATATAGAATTTGGTATCACTTACCTCAGTAATGCATTTGTTTTGTTGATAATCTTGTTCAGATGTTTTCAAATTTCTAACAACACGCTACTCATGAACGATATGTCACTATTTGTTTTCTGTTCAACTACAAGGGACTGACACTTAAATTGTCGGATTTTTTAAGAGCGTTAAAAATCCCTCAGTATGCTTTCCTTCGGAGGGGAAGTAAAGCCGGCGGTCCCATGTCATAGATGTATGGCATGTTAAAGAACCATCCACTAATTACACCTGTGTGAAGCTAAATTGGATAGGTTAAGAATGTAAACAACACTCTTAGGTTTCTACGTTCGTTGCCAAGAGCCGACTGCGGTGACGTCTAGTAGGTAAGTTCTGAACTTGGCTTAGTAGTCGTTGACGGTGACGCTTGGCGGCAAAAGTAGGAACTATTTGAAAAATTCTAAGTTGCAGTCTGTACTTAAATTAAAAAACAGATAACACACACTAATACAGTCATCACAATTAACACCGGTTATCAGACAGATTCTACACGCACCCAAAGTACACGGGGCTACATGACCGCGTTCTCGCTGCCCCTAAACTTAAGAACCAACCAACCATCTTGATATCTACCAATTTAAAGCCACAATTGGCGACCTATTCTCGTTGTAATCGTTTGGAATGATAGGGTTTAAAGAACATGAGATCGATTAAACCGTTAGATGAACGCAATGAAGTAATGTTCTGGAATGTATGAAGAAATCCTTGGATACAGGATCAATCTCATGTATAACAAATCGATTAATTTCGTTACAATGTTTGTGACAGTAACCTTTCAGAATGGTTATTTTCTCATCTTGATCGTAAACATTAATTGCATAATGTAGAAATTTTTAAAAACTAACATTCAATGCTAATGTTTAATATCTCCAAAACTGTTATTTTAATATGGTCATAAAATTAGCCTGGGCAATGAATGAAACAGCTTCTATGACTCATTAACCGATTGCGCATGGTATTACTGTGTTCTGACACGCTAAGGGAAAGTATGCGGTACAGCAGGTGTTTGAGGCTTCAGATGTTATCGTGAAGATCATAATAATAAAAGTTTGCAACGCTCAATCAAATCATGGGGAAGCAGCACCTTATATTTGATTCGGCGTATATGATATAGTCGCTGTTTGCGATGTACTAGCAGCGTGCATGAAGAATGAGTACTCGGCTTCTTATGCTATCTATGCCCACTTTGAAACACTACACGGTTACCAGTGAAAACAAAAACCAAACAAGAAGTTCCGTGACGAAGTAAAAGCCTACTTTTCTTAAAATTTAAGATCCATGCCAATGATTAATGATGAACAAATGACGAAATTAAGTTAGTATTATCCAAATTTCTAATTAGTTTAAAATAGACCTGGTATAATGTAGCCTAATAGAGCACTTCAGTTGGCAGCCCTGATGACTGAATATATTCTTAGTTCCAACTCTTACGGTACAGAATACAAAATTTGGTTGAAGACCAATGGATAGCATAGACGTTACATTCAGTTAGACATTGCATTTATCACCGTGCATGAAATCATGTTGGCAACAATGTCATGCGTGCGTAGGTCAGAAACATTCTGAAATATTATGACCTCTTGTTGTGCCAATTTTGGATAAAATCCTTTTGGTATTTTAAAATTGGACCTATCAACAGGATTAGAATCATGTTGGCAGCACTGACGTAAATTAGTTACTCCAAATTAATCTAGAATGTCAGGTACTATACGTGTGCAAAGGTTAGAGCTGTTGGCTTGCATACTTTCTGATATATTGATATTAGGGTAAAACAATAGGGACAGCATTTATTAACGGTTGGCAGTCCTGGTTGCTCTTAAGAATACGCTCAGTCATATCTGTTTATGTGCACATAGTACATATGAAATTTGGTTGAAATCCAATTGATAGTGTAGAAGTTACATGCATATACGAATTGGACCTATTAGCAGGCTTAGAATCATTTTGGCAACAGTGCCTCCTGGAAATTAAACTGAAATATTATTATCTATATGTGTGCCATTTTGGAATAGCTCCTATGCATACCTTCCAAGATATCCAACATGGAGCTCAAATTTCAATTGCGGTTTTTCAGCAGCTGGTAGCACTGACATCTTTTTCAAATATGGTTGATGATGATAATTGTTGTTTTAAGGGGCCTAACATCTAGGTTATCGGCCCCTAATGGTTTGGGTGATCGTGATGATGACAATGAAATGTAAACTCTAACTACTAACTTATATACCAGAAGAAGAAATGGAAAACAAAAGGAGAATAAGGCAAATAAAGGACAGGAGGAAAAGAAATGCCCTCAACCCTCGAAGAAGGCGGATTGAGGGACTTGGAAGGAAGGAGAGCCATAAAAGGCAGATAGGAAAGGGAAAGAGGACAGGGTTCGCCCCCACAGGTAATGGATAAAAGGAGGTAAACCGGACCCAGCTCACGAATCCCTCGGGGTCGCCAATTCCCTAACTCACCAGCCGTGAGCCCATGAGGGTGTAGCAATATCCAGGGTGCACCAGAAGTTGTGGGGCTACACACAACCTGCCTTCTTGAGGGCCTTGAGCACAAGGCAGGAGGTAAAAGGAAATGAAAAAGTCCTCTCGGCACGCTGGAAGGCGGAGGTAGATTTCATCGGGCAAACTTGGGGATAGGCAAAAATAGGCATAATAGGCACGTTTTCGTAGAAGGATCAGACCTCATTTATAGCGAGAAAGTATTTTATAATTGGAACTTAATTAACTTTGTTTTTCGTCATTTTATGCATATTTTAAACATTTTATTGTCTTATGGGGACGGTAACCTTCTTGTCATTTGGGGTACATTTTTAGCCTACTTTTCACATTTTGCAAAAATGAGGAAAAAGTAGACTTATGAGATCGGGCAAATGTGTGTCTGTCTGTCTGTCTGTCTGTCCTTCTGTCTGTCTGTCTGGCTGTGTGTGTGTCCCCCCCTATCAACTCCTAAACGGCTGCAGCAATCGAAACAAAATTTGGTAGGAGTAAAGACCTATACCTGAATATCTCACGGCCATATTTGAAAATGATGTCAGTGCTACCAACTGCTAAAAAATCGCAATTGAAATTTGAGCTCCATGTTGGATATCTTGGAAAGTATGAATGGGAGCTATTTCAAAATTGGCACACGTACAGAACATAATATTTCAGTTTAATTTCCAGGAGGCCATACATGGCAGTGTTGCCAAAATGATTATAAGCCTCCTGATAGGTCCAATTTTTAAATGCATATAACTTCTACACTATCAAGTGGAATTCAACCAAGTTTCGTATGTTGTATGTGTACATAACCAGATATGACTGAGCGTATTCTTAAGACCTACCAGGGCTGCCAACTGTTAATAAATGCTCCTAATTTATTTTATCCAAATACCAATATATCAGAAAGTATGCAAGCCGACAGCTTTAAAATATGCACACGTATAGTACCTGACATTCTATATTAATTTGGAGTAACTTATATACGTCAGTGCTACCAACATGATTCTAAGCCTGCTGACAGGTCCAACTTTAAATACATGTAACTTCCATACTATCATTTGGATTTCAACCAAATTTCGTATGTGCTATGTGTACCATAACAGATATGACTATGCGTATTCTAAGGAGCAACCAGGGCTGCCAACTGTTAATATGTGCTGTCCCTATTTTTGTTACCCTAATATCAATATATCAGAAAGTATGCAAGCCAATAGCTCTAAACTTTGCACACGTATAGTACCTGGCATTCTATACGAATTTGGAGTAACTAATATACGTCAGTGCTGCCAACATGATTCTAAGCCTGCTGATAGGTCCAATTTTAAAATGCATGTAACTTCTATACTAACTAATGGATTTCATTCAAAATTGGCACAACAATAGATCATATTATTTCAGATTATTTCTGACCAATACATGCATGACATTGTTGCCAACATGATTTTACGCGCGCTGTTAGATCCAATGTTTAACTGCATGTAACGTCCATGCTATCCAGTGGACTTCAACCAAATTTTGTATTTAGTACCGTAAGAGACGGAACTAAGAATATATTCAGTCATCAGGGCTGCCAACTGTAGTGCTCTATTAGGATACATTATGCCAGGTATACAGTATTTCGAACTAATTGGAAATTTCGATATTAGCAACTTAATTTCGTCATTATTCTAGATAGGTTCATATTCTGTAGAATAATCATTGGCATGAAAAGTAGGCTGTATAGTTCTTCACGGAACTTCTTGTTATACTTGTGGTCACACTGTCCTTATGCAAGGTTTCGACACTGATGTGTAACTATGTAACGGTCTGTTACTTCTTCACGCAAAATTATATCTCCCGCAGAGATTTTGGTTGGTTCCTCAGTTTAGGGACTGCGACAACGCGATCATGTAACCCCGTGTACTTTGGGTGAGTGTAGAATCTGTCTGATAAACAGTGTGAACTGTGATGGCTGTATTAGTCTGTAATTCAGGTAAGGACTGCATACGGTCAATTTCAAGCAGTAGTTCCTAATGTTGCTACCAGATACTACCGTCAACGACACCTAGCTCTGAACTTGGCTACGAGATGCCACCGCAACCAGCAACTCGCAACGAACTTTGATTTTCCCCTCCAAAGGAAAGCACAATGAGGGATTTAGCGCTCTTAGAAAATCCGACGACTTCGGCCGGCTTTGAACCCACGAACTTGGGCATAGAAGTTCAGCATACTACCAGTTACGTCACCGAGGCCGCTTCTCACTTAGTCAGATGGAAAACTGAATGTGATCGCGTGCAAGTGCGTTGTCATGGCAATGTCTGATGGCTCATCCCTCATCAATTTTGTAGTGTTGTCACGGCAACTTCTGATAGCTCTTGGCATTTTCTTATAATTCCGAAATCATTTTTCTCATCCCTTGGCATAATGAAGGTTCATCATATCAAAAATTCTTTCAGACAAAAGTTTTTGGTAATTATTAGGAGAATATTGTCCATTTTATACGGTTTTGATATTCTGCCTATTAAGAGAGATATGATTAATGTTTCTCGAAAAACCCACTTTTTCCCATCCCTTTGGTCAATGGTTGGTGCTATCAAAAATATCTTCAAACATAAATTTTTGGGCCTTATTCGGCACATAGTATGAACTTTGAATGGATTCGATATTTCAAATATTAAGAGAGTTATATCGATATTTCACTTTTTCGAAAAATGACCCCCATTTTCACCCCCGTCGATCGATTGTGCCCATTAACGAACTCAACCGAGATTTTATAGGTATACATATTATGTAAAAAAAATCAAATTGATTGGTGCAAAATTGCGGTAGTTATCGTGTCCACAAGAAAGTGATATATGTATATATATACATATATATATAGGCCTATACATACATTATATATAAACTTTTTAACTGACGGTGGTTTTGGTGCCTAGGGGATGTGAAACGTGAAGATATGTCGAAATTTTCTGGAAGTCGAAACATGGTACCCATTGCAATAGTTAGCTTTCTAATGAAATCTACCTAAAAGAAGGCTGACCCCTCGCAGAAGGAGGGTATCAGAAAAGATGAGACAAGGGCCAATTAAGGCGGGAAAGGAAGAGACTCCCTAGGCCTCGGATACCCTAATACCGTCGCGGTAGGAAGAGAACAAGAGTTGACCAAGTGAGGTCGACAGGAAAGAAGACGGAGAGGAGCCCGGCACAAGTAAGTGGAAGCAATGCCGGACTCAGCTGGGGTCCCGTGGTCGTCAACCCACGTCCCACTAGATGTGAGCCCCTGGGGGGTTTTAAATATGGGCTTTAGATATTCAGGTATAGATCTTTACTTTACCAAATTTGGTTTCGATAGCTGCAGCCGTTTAGGAGTTGAGAGGGGGGGGGGGAACACACAGACAGACAGACAGACAGACAGAAGAACAGACAGACAGACACACACACACATTTGCCCGGATCGATCTCATAAGTCTACTTTTTCCTCCTTTTTGCAAAATGTGAAAAGTAGACCAACAAACAGCCTCCCCACAGTCCTAAACATGAGCAAGGCTGCAGGAGGGATGTGTAACTCAACAATAATAATGAGCACCATTGCAGTTGTTATCAGTCTTTCTTAGAGAACGTGATTGAATTATTTATTTATGGATTTATTTATTTAATTATTTATCATGTAACACAAAAAAATTGGAATGCAGCCGAAATAGATCAGAAACCTCCAAATCAAATTGGCAGTTGAAAAACTCAAGGAAGTAGGAGACTTCAGTTACTTAGGAAGCAAAATAACCAGTGTTGGACGAAACAAAAAGGATATAAAAAGTAGGTTAGCTCAGAAAAGGAATATGTTGACATCGAATATAGATTTAGGTATTAGGAAGTCATTTCTTAAAGCCTTTGTCTGGAGCGTGGCGCTCTATGGAAGTGAAACTTGGACTGTCGGTGCAGCAGAAAAGACGATAATTGAGGCGTTTAAAATGTGGTGTTACAGGAGAATGATGAAGATCAGATGGGTAGATAGGGTAACAAACGAAGAGGTATTAAGACGAGTGGGAGAGGAGAGATGTTTCTGGCGACTGCTAAAGAGGAGAAGAGATAGGTTGGTAGGACACATACAATACTAAGACACCCAGGAATAGCAAGTTTAGTTATGGAAGGAAGAGTAGAGGACCAGAACTGTAGGGGTAGACCATGGTTAGTATATGTTAAACCAGGCTGTTCCAAATCCATGAGTTTGAGTATGCGTACTCGCGAGTACTCAGCAGTAATGCTCGGAGCACGCTTAGAAAGGGACTGGGGGTGACAGTCAATACGTCACTGGGCGAAGGTCATAACACAAGTGCATGCCCTTCCTGCCAGTCATGATGTATCCACCGCGAAGTGACGGCAGCCCCCCACTGCAGAGCTGTATTGCATGTTGCAGGTTTACTCACGGAAGGCGGTGAGTACTACGCTGCTCACGGGCGAGCAGCTCGGCTGGAACAGCCTGTGTTAAACGGATTGCCTCGGATGTAGGGTGTGGTAGCTATATGGAGATGAAACGATTAGCTCAGGATAGGGAGGCATGGATAGCTGCATCAACACAGTCAAAAGACTGAAGACTCAAACAACATTTATTTATTAAACAAAAATATCGGATTGTAGCCGAAAAACAACAGAAACCCATATTGACGTCGAATCGGCATGTGGGAAGCTAGAGGAATAAGAAACTTCTGCTACTTAAGAAGACAAATAACCAGTGATGGCCGAAGCAAAGATGACAGTGGAAGAAGAATGATCAATCAAATTGGGAAAGATTTCGAAAACAGTAAACGAAGAGTTTTTCAGCAAAGATTTTGAATTCTTGTTCAATGTTTACAATCTAGGACAGGGACATTTTGGTTTTATTTTGTTTTAGCCTAGTTTTCATAAAGACGGTACATTATTTGAAAATATGATACAATATATTTTCATCAAGCAAATGTTTGTCTTGATTCTGTGAGATTGTAGTGAAAAGAGTAAAGTAGATCGATTTATCGACAAAACAATAAATCAGTTATTCAACAACCCGATTGATCGTTTGGTTGAATAATCGATTAAATGCACATTATATTAATCGTTAATTATAGCAAATTATCAATTTTTAGCCTATTTTCATTTTATAAACAAAATTGGCTTATGAGATCTCCTTTTGTCCGTGTGTGTGTATGCGTGTGCTTACATGTGTGTGTCCCCGTAATAACTTCTAAACGGCTGGAGCGATTTCAATGAAACTCATTAAGGTCATAGCATCATTTTGGCTAACCCCGACCATGCCTTCAAATTTCCTCACCAATCCAACATGGTGGCTGTGCGAAATATTTCACCGGCATTCAATATCTCCGTAACTATTACTGATATCACCCTGAAATTTTGTACGGTGATAAAGGGCACTACTCAAAGTTCAAATTTGGGACTTTCAAAACCCCGGTAACTACAAAACGTACATGGCGGCCAAGCGCAGGTGAAACATTTTAATAGATTTTTTCTCGCGATTTAGCCATCTGAGCCCAGTGAAATATGGTACAGTAAATGTTTTTGCACATTGTAATGCTCTGGCATCTAATTTAGTTCAAGTGTTCACATAACCTCAAGATGGCGGCTGAGCGTAATTTGAAAATTATGTTTTTATTTCTTGTGCATTAATCATGCGATCGAAGTGAACGTTTGAATAATGAACCTACGCAAAAAATGGCATCTAATAGTACATTACTCTATGGCCTCAATATCTACGAATCTATTACAGCAATCAAACTGAAAGTTAGTTTGTTTGTTTGCTAGAGGCAACTAACATAAGTAGGTCTTATGAAAATAGGCTGTATAGTTCTTCACAGAACTACTTGTTCTGCTTCAAGTAATTGATTATTCTAGAACTAAAATGAATCGATTAAAACACTTCAAACACTTTACTGAAAGAAGACGATGAAACAGGTAACATCTTTTGGGCCAATGTCAAGGTATAAGCCATTTTGTCTGTGATGGTATAAAATATGAACTCCTCGACGACGAGTACGTTAACCAATGTTATGCGAAAATGAAGAACATTTGAATATGAATATCAAGGCTGGAGAAACTCGCTAACAATAGTGACCGAACTTTGTGCGAGTGAATGTGGGCAATGTCCAAAAGTTTCGTGGCTCCTCCCGCAGCTGAGATCACAATAAGAGTCGTGGAAACTTGGGTCGGGTCCCCAATATTTCGTTACATTTCCAGACAAAGGGAGGAACTTCTGAAGCTATCACTCCTTCAACAAGACTATTTCCTCCTTCAAAATGATCATTTTATTAAACTCCGAAATCCTGGTCCGCATGCTGGATTTTCCTTGTCGATCTGAACACATAACAACAAGTTCTGTCAAGAACTGGTTGGTTAGTAAGTTCCTTAGTTTAGGGGCTGCGATAACGCGGTCATGTAGCTCCGTGTACTTAAGGTGTGTGCAGAATATGTCTGCCAACCGGTGTTAGTTGTGATGACTGTATTAGTGTGTGTTATCTGTTTTTAATTCAAGTAAGGACTGAAGACATTCGATTTTCAAGTACGGTAGTTTCAAATTTTGCTACCAGACGCCACCGTCAACGACCAATTCCGAACGTGGTTACTAGATGCCACCACAGTTGGCTCCTGGCGACGAACGTTGGAACCTAAGAGCGTCAGTCAAATCAAGCCAATAATTTAGCATCACACAAGTGTAATTAGTGGAAGGATTCTTATAATGCCATAAATCTATGACTTGGGACCACCGTCCGGCTATACTTCCCCTCCGAAGGAAGACATGTTGAAGGATGTTTAACGCTCTTAAAATCCAACGACTTCGGCCGGGTTTGAACCCGTGACCATGGGCATAGAAGCTCAGCATGCTACCAACTACGTCACCGAAGCCGTCCCTGTGAAGAACTAAATAGCCTATTTTCGTTTAACCTAAAACTCTCTTGCCTATTAAAAGGATGTTCCATGTAACGTACTAAATAGCTTCTGGTTCACTACCTTCGTCTTCAACACAATTACATTGAGGGTTATTCAAAAGGAAGGAACAGATTTCAATCATTTATATCTTCCAAACTTCAAAAGATAGAAGCCCAATTCCAACGTTCTTTGGAAGAGAAAAGTTCAATTTTCACTTTTTTATGCATTCAATATGAGCATCATGTGTTACACGACAAATATCAAAACGGTGGCTCATTTCTTGCCACACATGAACCATCTGGTCTCTTGTTATCGAATTCACAGATACAAGAATTCGATATCGCATACTTTCAACATTGTCAGGCATACGGGGAATAAAAACACGGCCATTTACGTAACCCCATAGATAAATTGCACGCGGAGTGAGGTCTGGAGACATGGAAGGCCACCGGCGAAGAAGTTGATCTTCTGCTCCTCCTCTTCCAATCCAACGTCCTGGAATGGTGTCATTCAGGTAACGTCGGACGTAGAATAACCAGTTTTGAAGCATGTCTAGATAGGTTAGTCCTGACTCAGTTTTCTCCATGAAGAAGAAAGATCCATAAACTTTGTTTACAGATATGACACACAAGACTTTACTTTTCGGTGAATCTCGTTCATGTTCAAGGATTTTCACTTGCCCAAATTCTAACGCTATGGCGATTAACTGTACCGGAAAGTTGAAAAGTGGATTCATCAGAAAACCTCAATTATTCACATTTTACACTTTTGTCTGTCCAGGAACGTTGGAATTATGGTTTTATCTTTTGTAGTTTGGACAAAATAAATGTTTGAAATCTGTTCCTTCTTCTTTTTTATAACCCTGTATATAGCTTTCAATATCGGTGTTGAAGCCTCCTCCAACGAGATGGCGTCTGTCTGTAACAAATGTGTTTGAGTCTTCAGTCTTCGACTGGTTTGATGTAGGTTTCCACGCCTCCCTGTCCTGAGCTCCTATATCCGAGGACGACTCATTAACATCTAATCGTCATCTACCGCAACAGTTCTTATGCTCGACCTTTCCTTCCGTAACTAAGTTTGCTATTCCTGAGTGTCTTAGTATCTGTCTTACGAACCTATCTCTTCGCAGCTACCAGAAACATCTCTCCTCTCCCACTCGTCTTAATACCTCTTCATTTGTTACGCTACCCATTTGATCATCATTCTCCTGTAACACCTCTTTTCACTTATTTTTTTTTGTAGAAAGGTTGGTTGGTCGGTTTCTTAGTTTAGAGGCTGCGACAACGCGGTCATGTAGCCCCGTGTACTTCGGGTGTGTGTAGAATCTGTCTGATAACTGGTGTTAATTGTGATGGCCGTATTAGTGTGTGTTATCTGCGATTCAGGTAGAAGGACTGTAAACGATTAATTTTTTCTAGTAGTTCCTACCAAATGCTACCGTCCACGACATCTAGCTGCGGACGTGGCTACAACTAAATGCCATCGCAGTCAGCACCTGGCGGCGAACGTTGGAACAAATATAGCGTTATCCAACTAACCTACACATTTTAGCTTCCACAAGTGTAGTTAGTGGAAGGTTCTTTTTCATGCCATAAATCTATGATATGGGACCGCCGGCTTTACTTCCCCTCCGAAGGAAGGCATACTGGGGGAATTTCAACGCTCTTAAAAATTCCGACGACTTCGGTTGGGTTTGAACCCGCGATCTTAGGCATACAAGCTCAGCATGCTACCAACTATGCTACCAAAGCCGCTTTTCTGTAGAAATATTTTCCTTGCGTGAGCCAACCTACTTTTTATATTCACGTTGCTTCGTCCATCACTGCTAAAAAAAAAGTACGCATGAATAATGAAATTGAATAATCGTGTTGGAAACCGTTTTACAGTGTTGCCTTACTAATAGAAATTTAAATGGTTTTCAGTCCGTCAACCCGCGTTGATAACCATCAGATAATTAGATGTAAGAAACTAAACGTTTGTTGACAGTGTGTGCCAAGTCTTTAAATGTGATACACGGATGGGGGTTAAAAAACAAATACTGTAAGTATATTTATGGAGTGGTTTGTTAGATTGTTTAAATACTGCTTTAGATAATTACGTTGAGAATTACCTTGTCCTGTGTGTACTTTGTAAAACATCAAACAAGTCACATACTTAACTTTTTTATCTGCGACAATTTGAGCCAGCTGTGCATTCAAGTCTCCTCAATTACAGACATTATGTTCTTGAATTGTCTCCATCTCTCACTCTGATTTATCGCTCTGTACTCCTATTGGGTAAAGGTTATTTATTTTATTTATTTATTTATTTGCGCACAACAGGATTTTCATCCCAATTACAGTGGCATAAAGATTACACAGTATGTTATCTTAAAACTTATACTAACTTAAACTAAACAGTAATAATAATTTTAAAAAACTAATTAAAATTACACAGTATGTTATCTTGCAACTTATACTAACTTAAACTAAACAGTAACTAAATAAAAGTAATTAAAATAACTAGGTGTACAATTAAAACAGTATGGTACAAATAATACATGTGTAATACAATGTTGGCAGGGTAGAATGACACAGTGGTACGAATTCATGATTTACAATTTGCAAGGTTTGAGTCATTATTTCTGGAGAGTAGTTAGGAATTCCATCAAAAATACTGTCAAGGAAGTACTAAAATCTATGGCATTATTTCTTTGAGCAACAGTGTTGAAAATATAACATAGTCTGTTCAGCGGTGAATTTTTGTGGCCAGATGTCCTGGTTCTTTTAATTTCAAATGTGATATTGTTCCTAGAATTGATGCGTGGTACATGGAAATTTAAGAGAGAGAGGAATTCGGAATCATCAATTGAATTGTTTATAATTTTGAAAAGGAATTTCATAGCATCTATTTTTCTTCGTATTTCTAAACTGTCCACATCAAAATTTATTAGCAGTTCCTGGTATGGTATCAAGTGAGGATAGTTGGCTGTTCTTTTAAAATGTAGATATTTTAGGAATTTCTTTTGTGTGTTTTCAATCATTGAGGTATATGTCTTGCATCTAGGACTCCATATAATGCTAGCATATTCTAGTTTCGGTCTGACTAGTGTGTTGTACAGGTGGATACACGTACTTATGTTTTTGAATGGTTTTGTGTTCCTGATAACAAATCCAAGTGTCTTGTTTGAGTCAGCTATCATTTTCCGTATATGGGGGGTAAACGTTAGCTCTCTATCTAGCAACACACCGAGATCTTTGTTTTCATGAACTGATTTCAGGACACTGCAACCTAACTTGTAATTAAAAACGATAGGGTTTATATTCCGGGTGAACGACATTGAGATACATTTTTCTACGTTTAATCCTAATAAATTTTCTGTAGTCCATTCCATAATATTGTGCAGGTCATTTTGAAGCAAGTCGCAGTCGGTAGATACAGATATTTTTCTATACACCTTGAAGTCATCAGCATACAATAGACATTTAGAATGCTTTATTCTTTGAGGTAGATCGTTTATGAAAATCAGAAAAACTAGAGGTCCAAGGTTCGATCCCAGAACTATTCCCGAATTAGCTTCAAATTCTTGAGAATTCTTTCTATGAAATGACACATATTGCTTCCTGTCATTAAGGTAAGAGCTGAAGAGGCATATAAGTAAATCAGAAAATCCTAAGATTTTGAGTTTTTTCAGGAGAATATCGTGGTTAATTTTGTCGAATGCCTTCTGAAAGTCTGTGAATACAACATCCATTTGTCCTCCTGCGTCTAATGTTCTGGACACTGATTCAGTAAAGTTGACCATATTTGTGATAGTCGAACGCCGGGCGAGGAAACCATGCTGTTATGGTAACAATTAGAACATACAGGACATATCGCAGAAAACAGTCGCAATCAGCAAAACCGCTTGCGAGTCTGCTACTGTGCGTAATCTAGAGAACGTGGAAATACCACTTGTAGATAGTAATTGTTGTTTTAAGGGGCGGAACTACGAGGTCACCTGTCCCTCCTAACACAGATAAAACTATTTTAAACGGAATTAATAATTTAGAGGTGCACACTTAAATATGAAAAGATCGGAAAATAATAACACAAAAAATTAAATAAGATCTAATGATTATAATACTAAACAACAAGTAGTTCCGTGAAGAACTATACAGCCTATTTTCATATATCCTACTTATGTTAACTGCCACAACCAACATACAAAATTTCAGTTTAATTGCTGTAACAGATTCGTAGATATTGAGAACCGTCTAAATATTTCATATGGTCGCCAGGATGGATTTTTATTTTTGTACTATTACATTAAGATTATTGTGTACGTGTGGTATTCAAACTTCAATCGCATGATTAGAACACAAGAAGTAAGAACGAGATTTTAAAAGTACGCACACCAGCCATCTTGTGATTATGCAAACAATTGAAATAAATTACATGCCAGTGGATCAACATTTGTATAAGCATTTAACGTGCAACGTTTCACGGCACTCGGATAGTTAATTCGCGAGAAACGTCCATTTAAATATTTATACTTCGCGTCGCCGCCATGTTGGATTTGTGCTCACCAGGTGACTGAAAGTCCTATAGGTGAACATATGTTCATAGTCTCTATGAACATTAAAAAAAATCCGTTTGGTTGCTGTAAAAGATTCATAGATATTGAGAACCGTCTAAATATTTCGGAAGCTCGCCATTTAGGATTGTTATATGTATAGGCCATAAAGTTATGTACCATTCAAGGACATTTATTGCCTAGCTTCATTATTCAAACTTTCACTTCGATCGCATGATTACGACACAAGAATAAAAACTTAATTTTAAAATTTCACACAGCCGCCATCTTGAGGTTATGTAAACAATTGAATTAAATTAGATGGCAGTGCATTACAATCTGCAAAATCATTTACTGTACCACATTTCACTGCGCTCAGAGAGTTAAATCACGAGAAAAGTCTATTAAAATATTTCAAATTTGCTTGGTCGCCATGTTCGTTTTGTACTTTACAGGTTTATGAAATATACATAGGTAAACTTGTATCAGTACCCTTTACCACCGTACAAAATTGCATGATGATATCTGTAATAGTTTCGGAGATATAGAATGTCAGTGAAATATTTCGCACAGCCGCCATTTTGAGGTTATGTAAACAATTGAACTAAATTAGACTCCAGTGCATTACAATGTGTATGAACATTTGCTGTACCAAGTTTCATTACGTTTGGATAGTTAAATCGCGAGAAATGTCTATTTGAAAGTCTCAATTTCGCTTGACCGCCATGTTGGTTTTGTAGTCACCAGATTTTTGAAAGTCTCATAGGTGAACTTCTAGTAGTGCCCTTTATCACAGTACACAATTTCAGGGCTATATCGGTAATAGTTTCGGAGATATTGAATGCTAGTGAAATATTTCGCACAGCAGCCATGTTGGATTGGTGAGACGTAACAAAATTTGAAGGGCACGGTCGAGGTCGCCGGGAATAGTGCTATGAACTTACCGAGTTTCTTTGAAATCGCTCCAGCCGTTTAGATTTTATTAGGGGGGGGGGGCACACACACCTTACACACACACACACACGCACACACACGCGCACACACACACGCACAAAAGGTGATCTCATAAGCCTATTTTTTCAAAATTGAAAATAGGCTAAAAATACGGAAAAACAAAAAGATCAGCATTCAAAGAAAGAATAAGTCTTTGAGTCAATGTACACTGGAAAATTTAGATTGTTAGCCCTAATCCACTCTCACTTATAAAGCGGATGACGCGATCAACAGCCATCACGTCATCGGCTAATATAAGTTTGAGTGTCATCTGCATACCACACCTCATTAATTACACTCATTACTACCACATCAGGAAATAAACGAGCAGTATAATTTAAATTTCAATATCAGTTAAGTATGCTCCCTCTCGTCATAAAAATTAAGTTCACACAAATATTTCAGGAGTCCATTCAATAATCCACGAAATTTGTAATACAAATATTTTAGAAATACCCGTAAACTACGTATTCGCAATGTCTACTCTGCATTTCAATTGTTGAATATAAATTAAATTTTAAGTTCATAAATTTACAATAATTTGATTTCTTAAATGGAACACACGAAAATGCAGTATAATGCTTTATCTTTCCTTTTAAATTCTTTGGTGACAACTGTATCACTGAACAACTGATGAATAATAAGGGTTGGTTGGTTCATCAAAATTCCCAATATATTTCACACTCATATTTTGGCAACCATACCTCACGACGTCACGCATGGCTGCCATCTTGCTTATTCGCGTTTTGTGTTGGATTTTTTGCGACAGAGTATGCTCTTTAAGTATTACTTTTGAACGGGTTATTTACAAAATCACAAATAACCTCAAATTTTGGTTTTATTGCAGGCTGTTACATTTGTAACTTAATAGAATGCAAATACATTTTGCCATTGATAGAACAATGTTTGTAGATATCCGTATTGATAGATGAATTCAAAGTTTAAATTATACATCAATCAACACTTACACAAATATATCTATTGTACATTGTAACTTACATGATTCGACCTGACATTGAGGTCTCTTTCAGCTCAATTAAGAATGAAATAAATTAAGAATAAAATAAAAAAAAACTAGAGATGTACTTAAGTCTAATGTATGTTTGATATAAAAATCATTATGTGATGAATTGTAATTACGTAATTGTAAATCAGGGACTATTGGATATTTAATAATGCTCTATATTACCTGTCGCTTAATGTACCTTCCTTCCCAGCCATGAATTTCACCCCGAAAATGAAACATGTCCATAGCTTTCTGAACACTTCAGTTAATTTCTATATTATTTACAGTCGGGTCAGATTTACCCATGGCGCCAGTCCTCGCGTGACAATGTTTGGCTTACGTTAGTCGGAACAATCTGTAAAAAATAAGGGGAAAATCTAACTCTTTTGGTGTAGCATAATAACTTAGCTCACGTTCTTGTTGATCCCTGTTTAGGGTCTAGGGACACCTTGGTCATCAGCTCCTTTGTTCAAATGAATTAACATGAGTGCTTTACCGCCACCATCAAGGCCAATTATTGTCATTTTTCTGAGTGTTAAATTTGAAAAATATAAATAAACCTCAATTGATATTGGGAATAGTTCATAGGAAGACACCGGGTGTAAAATTACTTCGTAAAAATCCGTATGACTGAGACAAAAAGGGAGTGACACACTATGGGTCAGAATAATCCAGCGCGAGTCCTCGTGTTATATTTCTTCACGACAGTTCTCAAGGATTAAGACATAATGTTTTGCTGCTCTATCCACTGCGCCATGAATCCGGACGGGGAGACTAATAAAGTGGTTGTATGCGGTACTGTATTACAAAATTCGCACCTGGCCTAAAATAGTCCCCTTCTTCCTTGAAAGTATATTCCACGGAAAATTAAAATCTCCTTTCAGTGAAATGTCTTCTTCATACACTACTGTAATCTTTTCTACGAATTAATTAAAAGTATGAGACTCGAACTGCTAATTACTGAGGTGTATATCAATACAGAAGTAACCTTCAAACTTGGAGGTCGCCCTATTTGGAACCATTCCGTAAAGTCCATAACAATTAACACTTTAATTGCTCCCACGCTCCGTAGTTTTGCGTGTCCTTTTATTGAATGTTAATAGCGGAGAATAATGACCATGCCACGTTATAAATAACTCGTTATGTTTGCAGAGACATGTTACGTCAACAGTCTTGTTGACACTGACGTTTCAAAGTGAGATTAATTCTGTGATTTGCATATTGATCAAGTCGGAGCCAGGTAGAGAGTGGCTCATTACCTCCGCTGTGTTGACACAGGCCGCCAGATAAAGGGCTAATCACAGCCGCTATCTTAAACACTTGAAGGAGGGGGTTTGGAGTGCTTCCAGGGTTCACCTTCACTTGGGGATGGAACATTTTCATTTATTTACGGTAATTCATTCATTCCCCGCTTTCAATATAACCTTGAGGGACACTGCAATTAAGTTTTCATGAGAAAGAAAAAACGTAGAATTTTAAAAATTAATTTTGATTAGAATTATATCATTCGGAAGAACAGAAGTAACGACTATCATCAAAGATGCTCCAGCAAAACTACATACAAAATACAGGAAGATCAACTGAGGGGAAAAATTTAAGTACACGGGAGAGATCATCATGAAAAGTGGACTGGACAAAGAAGCACTCAAGGAACGAGTACGCAAACTCGAAATAGCCTATCAAATATCCAGGTCAATCTACAACAAAAAATGCCTGTCGAAAAATACTAAACTACATCATTATGAAACTGTTCTGAAACCGGAATTTATGTATGCAGCCGAAAACCTATCCCTAAATGCTAAAAAAACAAGATGTTCAGTAAAGAACATATAGCCTACTTTCTCCTAAATGCATGGGCATTGTTATAACTCTGTGTCCTTTTCAAGGAGTATAATTGAATGTTGGATGTAGTAGCTTGTTGAAATACAACGTGCTATAGGGATATTAAACATGAATATGAGGTGCCCTTTGCTAGTGCTACCTCTGTAAAAAATTCATTCAATTCGGTTTCACCGTGATTGAATTGATCTGGGGAATGGATTTGCACACATACATGGCCGCTATTTGCAAACTATTGGGCTGATGACCTTGTAGTCAGTCATAAGATGCTTTCCACAAAAAGGCATGTTGTTGCAAAATTCGGTAGAGATCAAATTATTAGGATGGTCGAAATTTGATTTAAGCTTTTAACATTTGGGTGGCCATCATTCCGTTTCCGTCAAGATGGCGGCGATATGAAACATGACACTGAGGTGCCTTTTGCTAGTGCTACCTCTGTAACAAATTTCGTTCCATTCGGTTTCACCGTGTTTGAATTGATAGGGGGAATCGATTTGCACACATACTTGGCCACCATCTGCAAACTATTGGGCTGATGATCTAGCAGTTTGGTCAGAATATGCTTCCCACATAAAGATTTGTTGTTGCAAAATTTGGTAGAGATTAGATTATTAGGTTGGTCGTAATTACATTTTAGCCTTTAACATTTGGGTGGCCGCGATTACGTTTCCGTCAAGATGGCGGTGATATAAAACATGACACTGAGGTGGCCTTTTCTAGTGCTACCTCTGTACCAAATTTCGTTCCATTCGGTTTCACCGTGTTCGAATTAATAGGGGCAATCGATTTTCACACAAAGATGGCCGCCATCCGCAAAATATTAGGCTAATGACCTATTAGTTTGGTCAAAGGATGCTCCCTCCATAAGGTATGTTGATGCAAAATTTGGTAGAGATCGGATGAATAGGTTAATCGTAATTTGATTTAAGCTTTGAATATTTGTGTGGCCGCCATTACGTTTCCGTCAAGATGGCGGCGATATAAAACATGAAACTGAGGTGCCCTTTGCTAGTGCTACCCCTGTACCAAATTTCATTCCATTCGGTTTCACCTTGTTCGAATTAATAGGGGTAATCGATTTTGGCACAAAGATGGCCGCCATCCGCAAACTACTAGGTTAATGACCTATTAGATTTGTCAAAGGATGCCCCCTTCATAAAGGTATGTTGTTGCAAAATTTGGTAGAGATCGGATGATTAGGTTAGTCGTAATTTGATTTAAGCTTTGAACATTTGTGTGGCCGCCATTACGTTTTCGTCAAGATGGCGGTGATATAAAACATGACACTGAGGTGCCCTTTGCTAGTGCTACCTCTGAACCAAATTTCATTCCATTCGGTTTCACCGTGTTCGAATTAATAGGGGCAATCGATTTTGACACAAAGATGGCCGCCATCCGCAAACTATTAGGCTGATGACCTATTAATTTGGTCAAAGGATGCTCCCCCCATAAAGGTATGCTGTTGCAAAATTTGGTAGAGATCGGATGATTAGGTTAGTCGTAATTTGATTTAAGCTTTGAACATTTGTGTGGCCTCCATTACGTTTCCGTCAAGATGGCGGCGATATAAAACATGAAACTGAGGTGCCCTTTGTTAGTGCTACCCCTGTACCAATTTTCATTCCATTCGGTTTCACCGTGTTCGAATTAATAGGGGTAATCGATTTTGACACAAAGATGGCCGCCATCCGCAAACTACTAGGCTAATGACCTATTAGATTTGTCAAAGGATGCCCCCTGCATAAGGGTATGTTGTTGCAAAATTTGGTAGAGATCAGATGATTAGGTTAGTCGTAATTTGATTTAAGGTTTGAACATTTGTGTGGCCGCCATTACGTTTCCTTCAAGATGGCGGTGATATAAAACATGACACTGAGGTGCCCTTTGCTAGTGCTACCTCTGTACCAAATTTCATTCCATTCGGTTTCACCGTGTTCGAATTAATAGGGGTAATCTATTTTGACACAAAGATGGCCGCCATCCGCAAACTATTAAGCTAATGACCTATTAGATTTGTCAAAGGATGCCCCCTTCATAAAGGTATGTTGTTGCAAAATTTGGTAGAGATCGGATGATTAGGTTAGTCGTAATTTGATTTCAGCTTTGAACATTTGTGTGGCCGCCATTACGTTTCCGTCAAGATGGCGGCGATATAAAACATGACACTGGGGTGCCCATGCTAGTACTACCTCTGTACCAAATTTCGTTCCATTCGGTTTCACCGTGTTCGAATTAATAGGGGCAATCGATTTTCACACAAAGATGGCCGCCATCCACAAACTATTAGGCTGATGACCTATTAGTTTGGTCAAAGGATGCTCCCCCCATAAAGGTATGCTGTTGCAAAATTTGGTAGAGATCGGATGATTAGGTTAGTCGTAATTTGATTTAAGCTTTGAACATTTGTGTGGCCGCCATTACGTTTCCGTCAAGATGGCGGCGATATAAAACATGACACTGTGGTGTCCTTTGCTAGTGCTACCTTTCTACCGAATTTCGTTCAATTTGCGCTCACCGTGTTCGAATTGATAGGGGGGGACAGACATTCAGAGTCCACACACTCACACACACACACACACACACACACACACACACACACAGACTCACACACATACACACTCACAGACAGACACATTTTTTTTTCGCCCTGTAGTGATCTCATAAGTCTACTTTCATTTTTTGCAAAAATCGAAAGTAGGCTAAAAAGGACTCCGCGAAGACCTGGAGAAAAAAGAGCGCAAAATCGTTATTAGAGGATTAAAGGGATGAAATTAGAAGAATGGCATCCATTATTTAAAAAATTCCAACAAAGAAGTCTACCGTGATATAGAGAAAATTACTGAAAAATTCCGCAAGAGGCGGGCACGGTATTAAGGTCATCTGAAACTAATGGACGGAAACAAGCTGACTAAACAGCTCTTTCATTTTATTGACTCCAAACTCAAATACACAATGTTATTTTCCATAAATCACCATTTTTATAAGCCCAGAGATGACTTTCAATGTCTAAACTTAGAAAGAAAATAATAATCAATTTACACGCCATCTATGACATGGGCCCGCCGGCTTTACTTCCCCTCCAAAGGAAGGCATACTGAGGGATATTAACGTTCTTAAAAAATCCAACGACTTCGGCCAGGTTTGAACCCTTTATCTTGGGCACAGCATTTCAGCATGCTACCGACTACGCCACCGAAGCCGCTGCTTTTTATATTTGACAGTGTATATCACAAAATATTTCAGATATTTTCTTAAAACATTCCTCAAATGTAAATGTCACTTCTGCAATTATATGTTGAGGGTTTCAGTCTGCTGTAGCTTGTAGCCAAGTTGTCGAGAAAACAGTAACGATTTTCATAGATAGATTTTAATATCGTTTTAAAACAGTTGTTATCTTCATATACCATTTTCTCAGAACCTACTCGATAAACATTCATGAGATTTTACACGCGTATTGTTGTGACTGATCTTGAGCCTCTGTAGTAAAACTGTTGTCCTGGTGTGGTTATAACTGAAGGAAACAATAGTTTTGTGAATCCGAATTTAATTCTTAATTTTTCAGTAAGAATATTGGTGAACCAACATGGCGGCGACGCAAATTTTAAATATGTAAATGGAGTTTTAACGCAACTTTTCATCCAAGCGATGTGAACTTGGCACGGTATATTTTCATACAAGCCTTAATTTACTGACGTCGAATTAAATGGAATTTTATGACAACTTGAAAATGGCAGCTGTGCAATTTTTAAAAATCTCGTTTTCATTTCTCGTGTCCAGTAAGATATATGATAATAGGTCTTCACGGAACTACTTGTTTACTATTAAGCTCAACAGAACCAGATAATACATGATAAAGCGAGCCTGGATCAAGTCAATACGGGTTTCTACTTGACATCAAATTGGCAGGAGTAAAGCTAGAGGAAGTAGGAGACTTCTGTTACATAGGAAGCAAAATGACCAGTGATGGACGAAGTTAAGAGGATACAAAGAGTAGGTTGGCTCAGGCAAGGAAAGGATTTCTTCGAAATTGGAATATGTTGACATCTAATACAAATTTAGGTATTAGGAAGTAATTTTTGAAAGCCTTTGTCTGGAGCGTGGCGCTCTATGGAAGTGAAACTTGGACTATTGGTGCAGCAGAAAAGAGGAGAATTAAAGCATTTGAAATGTGGTGTTACAGAAGAATGATGAAGATCAGATGGGTAGATAGGGTTACAAACTAAGGGGTATTATGACGAGTGGGAGAGGAGAGATGTTTCTGGCGACTGCTAATGAAGAGAAGAGATAGGTTGGTAGGAGACATATTAAGACACCCAGGAATAGCAAGCTTAGTAATGGAAGGAAGGGTCGAGGACATGAAATGTATGGGTAGACAATGGTTAGAATATGTTGAACAGATTGCCTCGGATGTAGGGTGTGGTAGGTATATAGAGATGAAGCGATTAGCTCAGGACAGGAAGACATGGTGAGCTGCATCAAACCAGTCAAGAGACTGAAATCTCGAACAAAAACAACTTTCCATGGAAGAGATGTGGGGTCTCAAAAGACCCGATGTGCTCAGCCAAGGATTTAGATCGGATATGCTTGGTGTTTCAATGATAGTAGATACTTTATTCTCTCACTCCAGCCTGCAAACAGTCGTTGATTGAAGAGCCAACAAAAACAAAGAACATACTATCGAGTCACGACAAGGAATTTGACATTTCGACTGCTCCTCTGGAGTGTTTCCATGTCCAACACTGCTTGAGGTCATCGGCATTCTGCTATTTGACTTATTCTACAGGTCTCTATCATTATCAATGAAATATAATTTGTAGAAGGTAAAATACTGTAAAAGGGGCAGCTTTCAAATGGATGTTGTCCGACCTCCCGGCCAACTAATTTCAGGAGAGGAGTGGTCAATACACTGGATCCCCCAACCGTTAATATCTGATTCCAGATTAATTGATGTCATATCTTCTGCCTGGTGGTCATCAAATTATCCTAAATTAATTAGGAGCTTTGTGACATAGTGATTATCAATTCCAGGCCAAGCCCATGAAAAGAGGACACTCGTGTTAACCTACTAGATTAAAAATGTCAGGAGGTGAAATACGGAAATCTATTTGGATATAAATACCGTGAAGTTGCTAGTTATAATCACACTAATGAATATTGATTTAATTGGTAATCAGCATTTTGTTTGGTGTGAAACGGTTCGTTTCTACTCAACTTGGATATTGGGTATTCCGCTCACATCGAAACACAACTGTTATAATTAACTGCTAAGCCTTCATAGTCACTTTACACCATATATCGAGCTTATCATTCCATTAGCGACTTAAGAACACATTGTTATATTGGCAGGATTAAACTATATACCAGCGGCTTCGGTGCCAAACTTCTATGCCTAAGGTCACGGGTTCAAACCCGGCCGGATTTTTTTAAGGGCGTTAAAAATTCCTCCGTATGCCTTCCTTCGGAGAGGAAGTATAGCCGTTGGTCCCATGTCATAATAGATTTATGGCATGATAAAGAACCTTCCACTAATTACACTTGTGTGAAGCTGAACTATAGGTTAGATTTGACTAACACTCTTAGGTTCCAGCGTTCGTCGCCAGGAGCCGATTGTGGTGGTATCTAGTAATCAATTTCAGAACTAGTTGGTCGTTGACGGTGGCGTTTGGTAGCAAAAGTAGGAACTACTTGAAAATTGAATGTCTGCAGCCCTTACTTCAATTAAAAACAGATAACACACCGTAATACAGCCATCACATCAGACAGATTCTACGCACACCCAAAGTACACGGGGCTACATGACCGCGTTGTCGCAGCCTCTAAACCAACCAACCAAACTATATTCCCATCCTCCACATCGAAATTTAATGTGTTTCAGTCGGTCAACACGGCTTTACCCAACTGTGGTGGATGATTTGCTAATACTCTTGGATGACCAGTTTCGATCGTCAAGTGATCAAAATGAGATTCCTTACACTTACTTTCTACCCCTTATTATTCCCGTTTTCCAACGGGATTGGGGTGAGATGCGATGAAGGTCTTTGTGGCAGATGGTTTTTACGACAGGATGCCCTTCCTGACGCCAACCTCATGAGAGTAGTTAACGAGAGCTGAAATGAATGAAGATGAATGAAACTGGGCAAGGATGTTGAAGGAAGCGGCCGTGGCCTGTCAGAAGGTACCGTCCCAGCATTTGCTTGGAGTTGAAATTGGGGAAACCACGGAAAACCATTTCAACATACTGTAGGCCGACGGTGGGGCTCAAACCCACGTCTACCGAGTCCGCGGCCCCATGGTCTAACGCTGCGCTTTAACGAGCGTAGCTATCGCTGTCGGTATAAGGGAACGCATTGTGGTGTAAAATTCTAATCTGATATTTATTTATTTAATCGTATGGCTTTCAAGTAGTTTCAACTTTCGCTATCAGATATCAATGATACCTAGTGGTGAACGTTGGAACTTTGATAGAGCGTTCCGACGAAATCTAATCTAACAATTTTGCTTAACCCAAGTTTAATCTGTGGAAGGATTTTTACATGCCATAAATCTATGACTTGGGACCGCCGGCTTTACTTCCCCTCCGAAGGAAGACATACTGAGGGATTTTTAACGCTCTTAAAAGATCCGACGACTTCGGACGGGTTTGCTTGGTTGGTTTGTTCTTAAGTTTAGGGACTGCGACAACGCGGTCATGTAGCCCCGTGTACTTTGGGTGTGTGTGGAATCTGTCTGATAACCGGTGTTAATTGTGATGACTGTATTAGTGTGTGTTATCTGTTTTTTAATTCAAGTAAGGACTGCAGACTTTTGAATTTTTCAAATAGTTCTTACTTTTGTCGCCAAACGCCACCGTCAACGAATACTAGTTCAGAACTTAGCTACCTGACGCCACCCCAGTCGGCTCTTGGCAACGAACGTAGGAACCTAAGAGCGTTGTTTACATTCTTTACCTATACAATTTAGCTTCAAACAGGTGTAATTAGTGGAAGGTTCTTTAACATGCCATAAATCTATTTTTAACGCTCTTAAAAATTCCGACGACTTTGGCTGGACTTTAACCCGCGATCTTGGGCATAGAAGCTCAGCTTCGGACACAGCATGCTACCAACTACGCCACCGAAGCCACTCCTTGTATTGGTGGATGCGAACTGATAACTGCCGTCGCCCGACCGATATGCGGCGTTCAAAATTCAAAGTGGTCCATTCGGTTTTCATTACGTTACTGCACAAATTTCTAGGAATATTGTGTACTAAATTTCAACCAGATTAGAATTTTATACCGCAATCCGTTTCCTTGTTAGACTATAAAATCGATGTATTTACAATATAAGTTACTAGCGGACCCCTGCGTGAAATCTCGCATGTCCATAAACCACACTTTCCCCAATAAGTTTATAATGAGAGACTTAAGGAGAAAGGTTGAAATGTTTTTATTTCAACCAAATGATTATAGAACACTATTTACATTTCAGTTAGAATTCCAAGTTCTGCGTTCCCTAACTTAAGAAGGCACTCACTGAGAATTGGATCATCATAACACTCACCGGTTATTCGATATTTATGAAATTATACGATTTATGTACTCATTCCCTTGATTAACTGTTTCTGAAAACCATCCAAAATGATAAAGGAAAGACCCCAGAATGTTAAAATGACTCGAAACAGGGGTCACAGTTGCCAATATGTGAAGTGGACAGCAAGTATGGAGCGTATTATCCTACAGCGACAGTATCTGCAAATCGCAAACTTCGTACAATTTTTCTAAAGTCATTTTGTAAAGAAATTATAGATATTTATGAAGTTAGAGTGCAATTCGTCACTGCTAATGTATATTCTCTTTCATTTGAATGCTCATTTGTCCCTTTGGACTGATCCTTATGGGTTGGCCATGCATTTATCCCAATTATGTCAAAGGGACCGGTCCAAAGGGATTAGTCAAAAGGACCTGTTAACAGCGACCCGTCCACAGGGATCCGTCCACAGTGAACCGTCAGCAGGGGCCCGTCAAAAATGACTCCCTTCAAATAGGACCCGTCCAAAGGGGCAAATCAACAGGGATCAATCAAAAGGGGTTATCGCCTCAAGGTCTGTCATACCCCTCTTTGATTATTGGTTTGCCTATCGACAAGCGCAGCTTGGAATACTTTTTGATCACCCCTCGTGGGTCAGCCGCCATCTTTAAAAAGGCCGTGGGAACATAGGTGTTTACCAGCAGTCTTCAGCGAAAAGTCCAACAATACCTCATACAATGCCCTAGTCTTATTGGTTCGCGAGATATTAACAAAAGTGCACTTAGGCCCTTTGTCAAAATTTCAAAAAATGATTCAGTGTTGTGCAATCAATAATAGCCACCTCTTTAAATATATACTGTACTTGTTTTCGTTGACCTTAAAGCCTTGAGTATCCATCATCAGTGTATGAGACATGTTTACGCTTGCATAGATCAAAACCAACTGACTACTCACTACTTGGGTTTAGAAATTACATTTACTCAAATGACATGCTAGTAAAATCGTGCCTACTATAAACTGCACCCACTTTTGCACCCCGCTTTTACATTCAATTTTTCACCCACTTTTGCACCCATTTTTGCATCACTTTTGCACCCACTTTTGCACCCACTCTTGCACCCACTTTTGAACCCACTTTTACACTGACTTTTGCACCCACTTTTGCACCCATTCTTGCATCCACTCTTGCACCCACTCTTGCACCCACTTTTCCTCTCACTTTAAGGAGAATGTTCTTGAGTAATAAAAAGTAATGTCCAGCCTCCCACCGCCATTCATCTGTGACGTCATAGCCAGTCTCAAAGCAAGTCTAAACTTGTAGAACAGGTCATGTGACAAGGTTAGGTTAAGTGACTTTGACATAATTTGGATAAATGCATGGGCACGTCCACAGGGACCCGTCAAAAATGACTCCCTTCATAAAGGACCCGTCCAAAGGGGCTGGTCAACAGAGGCTAGTCAACAGGGACCAGTCCAAAGGGACAAATCAACAGGGATCAATCAAAAGGGGTTATCACCTCAAGGTCTACCAATCACGCCTACTATCAATCACGTCTACTATCAATTACGCCTACTATCAATCGCGCCTACTATCAATCGCGCTTACTAATCGCGCCTACTATTTATTGCGCCTAATATCAACCCGCCTACTACCAATCGCGCCTACTATTAATCGCGCCTACTATCAATCGCTCCTACTATCAATAGCGCCTACTATCAATTACGTCCACTACCAATCGCGCCTACTATCAATCGCTTCTACTAATAGCGCCTGCTACCAATCGCACCTACTACCAATCGCGCCTACTATCAATCGCGCTACTATCAATAGCGCCTACTATCAATTACGTCCACTACCAATCGCGCCTACTATCAATCGCGTCTACAAATAGTGCCTGCTATCAATCGCGCCTACTATCAATCGCACCTACTATCAATAGCGCCTACTATCAATTACGTCCACTACCAATCGCGCCTACTATCAATTGCGTCTACTAATAGCGCCTGCTATCAATCGCGCCTACTACCAATCGCGCCTACTATCAATCACGCCTACTATCAATAGGCCTACTATCAATTAAGTCCACTACCAATCGCGCCTACTATCAATCGCGTCTACTAATAGCGCCTGCTATCAATCGTGCCTACTACCAATCGCGCCTACTATCAATAGCACCTAGTATCAATTACGTCCAATACCAATCGCGCCTACTATCAATCACGTCTACTAATAGCGCCTGCTATCAATTGCGCCTACTATCAATCGCGCCTACTCTCAATTGCGCCTATTAATTGCACCTACTATCAATTGCACCTACTACCAATCACGCCTACTACTAATTGTACCTACTGTAAATTGCACCTACTATCAATAGCGCCTACTAGCAATTACACCCACTACCAATCGCACCTACTCTCAATTGCGCCTACTATCAATTGCGCCTACTACCAATCGCGCCTACTAGTAATTGCGTCTACTACCAATTGTGCCTACTACCAATCGCGCCTACTATCAATTACGCCTACTATCAATTGCGTTGAGTATGAACTGCTATCAATTACTGCTGGTAAAAATCACTTCTAGTAAAAATCGCGCTCAGTATAAATCATAATCAGTATAAAACGCGCCCAGTATCAAACGCGTCTACTAATCGTACCTACTATAAATTGAGCGTGCTATAAAACGCACCCAGTATACATTGCCTCTACTAACCATGGCTACTATCAATTACAGTCAAAAAAAATCATAATCACTATAAATTGTGTTCAGTATAAATCTTGACATTGAGCAATGTGTGTGTAAATCACTTGTAGTCTAAAATTTGTTCATGTGATTATTATTCTTGACAGTACTTTGAAAATTCCACCTTTAAAAAATATCAATCCACTTCATTTATTTTACTGTTATTATTACTAAAGTGACTTTACTAAAATTAAATTAATGTGTATTAGTTAATATGGAAGTCTCAACAACCAGCCATAGTAAGTAATGTGCCTACTATAAAGGATATACATATATTGTAAAAACAACCAATAAAAATGGAACTGTTATTTGGCGATGTTCAAAACAACGATCTAAAAAGTGTCGAGGAATGAGTTAAACAAAAGACTCCAACGTACTTACTTCAAACGAGCATCATTGTGAATCTCAAATTAATACACATTTAAATGGACAAAATACTCTAACCAAGGTTAAAAAAAAGCAAGTCCAAGAAAAAAATATTTCTGCTCAAGATAGTGCAGTGTTTTTTCAAAATCACTTATCATTTCCTCAAAAAGTCATGTTAGGACAGTTGTCAACGTCTAAGAAACCCTTAACACTATCAAAAGCAGCGCAGACTCTAAAAGAGGTCCCTGTGGAAAAGGAACAAGAGGAATTGGATTGTTCTAGTGATGTTGAGGATGATGATGATGATGATGATAATGATGGTGACAATGACTATCATAATGTTGATGATAATATTCATAATGAAGATGATGATGATGATGATGATGATGATGATGATGATGATGATGATGATGATGATGATGATGATGATGATGATGAAAAAGAAAAGGATGAGGGTTTTATGTCTATAAAACCACTGCGACTTCCCCAGTTTTTAAGAACAAGAGTACCTGGAGAAAGTTATAAAAGGATCTACAACAAGTGTTGTGTTTAAAAAATCTATATCAAACAACGGTAAATAGAGAGAGTTGTATTCAGTGTGTATCTATTATAAAATGAATTTAATAAAAATATTTTATTGTTATTGTCTGCTTTTTCTTAATTACTATCACTACATCCTCCCACTATTAATGCAATTGTTAACCATTGACAGTCTCTAGCTATGTTTAGAAAGAGAGAGTGGACTTAAACAATACACTCTATCTATGGTTTGTGTATCGAGTATCATAATAATACAGTATCGCTAAGCTATGTTAAAGCAATAGTTATGTCAGGTAAGGGGTTCAAATCCTTGCTTTCTTGTATTGAAAATGTGAACATAAGTCAAACGCCTTAACCACTCGGTCAACCGGACAGTTAATAATGTAATTTGTTTTGTGCACTTGAGTGTTTGCAAAATTTAGCAGTGTACATTGACTCAACCACTTGCTCGCTTTTAAATGTTTTTTGTTGTTGTTGTTTTTTTCATTACATTGTAGTTATGAGTCATGAGAACTAGGTGTTTAATATAGGGTTAAAGGCATCTTAAAATAATTTTAGAAAAGCTCTCAGGTATCGTGTCATGGGTGTTAGTAATGCATTAATGTTTGTTGACTAGTATTTACCATTACACAACATTATTTTGGTAAGCTCTACATGTTGTTTGAGTCTTCAGCCTTTTGACTGGTTTAATACAGCTCTCCATGACTCCCTGTCCTGAGCTGATCATTTCATCTCTATATAGCTACCACACTCTACATCCAAGGCTATCTGTTTAACATATTATATCCTTGGTCTACCCCTACAGTTCTTGTCCTCAACCCGTTCTTCCATAACTAGGCTTGCTATTCCTGGGTGTATGTGTCCTACCAACCTATCGATTTACTTCATTAGCTGTCGCCAAAAACATCTCTCCTCTCCCACTTGTCTTAATACCTCTTTGTTTGTAACCCTATTTACCCATCTAATCTTCATTATTCTCCTGTAACACCACATTTCAAACACTTCAACTCTCCACTTTTCTGCTACACCAATAGTTCAAGTTTCCCTTTCATAGAACGTCACACTCCAGACGAAGGTCTTTAAAAATGACATCCTAATACCTAAATCTATATTCAACGTCAACAAATTCTGTAGAAATGCTTTCCTTGCCTGAGCTACATAAGAATCCTAATCATCTCTGGTATAATGTCTTGTTTAGCAAACATAGTCGCTCAGTAGGTCTATGCATTTGTTGTATATAACCCAAAATAGCAAACAGTTTTTCTAAAACCCTACTCACTGGTCACTAACAAGCATAGTCGCAAAGTGTTTCGTTGGTAGTTAACTCATGTCTGGTTAGTCAATTCTTATTGCAAGGCCAGTCAACACCTAAAAATTCATCTTAACATATAGTCTAATCATCTTTCTATCTACATACCAGTGTCTAATGAATAGTCAATATTAGTTTGGTCTTTACCTAAAATCTAAAATCCAATATAAAATTTCTAAAATCTAAAACCAAAATAAAATATAGTATAGAAAACATAATTCCAAGTAATACAAATCCTTATATGTTTTTCTTTAATGATTAGTTACCGAAAATTTAAAGTCATGACATTATGGCTTGGTCTTTTTGTACAATCTAAAATGTAAAATGAAAATTCTAAAATCTAAAGTCTAAAATAACAAACAAATACAAAATCTTACTTGCATTAGCTGTATATTGAACCCAGTCCTCCTTTGTATTTATAATCCAAGTAATAATTTGAAAAAATATACAAGTGTAATCAGTCTTAAAACATTATCCCTGCTTTTTATATGTTTTTGACATGCGTATTAATCTAAAATCAAACCCTGGTCTACCTTAATCAAAGGATAACAGTTTAACCACTGCACCACTATAACCATCTTTCTTAGTTTGGTTCGTTCTAAGCCTTAAAGTTAAATCGAGTTAAGGCCTCTAGTGCAAGAGCCAAAAGTGCTTGCCACTGCAGCACAAAATGGTTAGCAAGTAACATTATATATTCAAAAAGGATTGTATTGGTTCGGTTTGGTTTAGTGCAATCACCATCTTTTTTTCTTAGCTACCATCTTTAACTAATCAATTAAAGATAGTCTACTCTTAATTCTTGAATCGATAAATTGGATTTTGTACACACCGTTTGTCATGTCATGCCTGAAACCTATACTCCCTATGTACTGCGGTCAGGTTTAAAAACAAGTTTCAATGGTCAAAGACTTGTCAGTCACCATACGTGAAGCCTACAATAATTCTTTCTCTACATAGCCATGTTTCATCACTCACCATAAACATCTAACATTATGGGTTTGCAATATATTAAGAGAAACAAAAGTCCATGACCTTGTTGTTTACAACCTTTTTTGGGAAAATTCATAAGCCATATAAAGAAAGCGTCATGTCAAGTTATAGGACACCTTATGAGTCCAAATCCCATTATTAGTTTATAAAACTCAAATCAGTAACCTTGCCGTTTTGGGATATTTAAATAAATGCATGCATCATAGGAAAAATCATAAAAATATTCTTAAAACAAGTCGTCACATGACCCTCTTCAATCAATGCTTCACAAAATATCGATTCATCCATTGAACATGGTCACAGTGATCGGCGACATGCTCGTTTAAACCCAACCGGTACTGTCTCTCTCTACTAAAAAAATAAAAAAAATATAATTAATTCAAAAATTTAAAAATCTAAATTTTCAAAATGTGTGGTTAGGCCCTTTGACAAAATTTCAAAAAATAAATAATAAATTCAAGAAGAGATTGTCGCCCTGAGTCTTATAACACCTCATGTGTCCAAATCTGAATATTGGTCCCCCTTTTTTCTGTAAAATCTACTGCATTGTTTTAGGGGTAAACTGACCAATCGTGGTAAAAGAGTATTAAATGTCCAATTTTTTGAGCTATCACACCTAATTTTAGGTTTCTTGGTTTCCAAGATATCGATTTTTCAATTTTGGGGTAGTTTTCACCCCCTTACTATTTTTCATCAAAAACAAAAGATCTTAGCTTCATTTATCATTTTTAGTCGTTTAACACATTTTTTCCTGTAAAATCACTATTCACTGTTTTAGGGGTGAAATGACCTATCGTGGTATAAGCATATGTCATGACCTATTTTTAAAGCTATCACACTTAATTTTAAGGATCTTAATTTCCAAGATAACGATTTTTAAATTTTGGGGGGTAGTTTTAACCCTCTTACTATTTTTTCCTCAAAAACAAATGATCTTAGGTTCATTTATCATTTTTAAGTGTTTAACCGCTTTTTTTCCTGTAACATTACTATTTACTATTTTAGGAGTGAAATGACCTATCGTGGTAAAATCGTATCTTATGACCTATTTTTAAAGCTATCACAGATAATTTTAGGGTTCTTAGTTTCCAAGATATCGATTTTTCAATTTGGGAGTGGGGGGATAGTTTCACCCCCCAAAGGGGAACATCGCCTCAATTGCTAGGACCCCTTATACAAGTCACTAGCATGATAGGTTCGCGAGATATTTACAAAAGTGTGGTTAGGCCCTTTGTCAAAATTTCAAAAATACATTCTAAAAGGGGGCTTCATCCCAAGTCCTACAATACCTCATACAATTTCCTAGCCTTATTAGTCCATTAGTCCCTTTGACATAATTTGGATAAATTCATGGGCCAGTCCAAAGGGGCCTGTCCAAAGTGATCAGTCCAAAGGGACTCATCAACAAGGACTCGTCCACAAGGACCTGTCAACAAGGACCCGTCCACAAGGACCCGTCCACAAGGACTCGTCAACAAGGACTCGTCCACAAGGACCTGTCAACAAGGACTCGTCCACAAGAACCCGTCCACAGGGATCCACTCCCCCCACCCTCTTACAAAAGCTATGGATGGGCATGCATAAAAACAAAAAACAAGCATGTAAATTCATAGTGGCTAACCATCGTATCCATGTCTCTTTTGTAGAACAACGTTTCATTCCATATTGGCATTTAAACTCTCACATGTTGCACTTGGAAAGAGAGATTCTCTAAAAAAATTACAATTTAACCCCCTAGTACGGGGAGGTTTTATTTTGGGGTGGAAATATGTTGTCCATTGGAAAGGGGGTATCAGCCCGAGTTCAATGACTCCTCATTTGTCAAAATCCGACCATGCGTTCGAGAGATATCGCACCGCCGTCATCTTGTGTGGAGGGTGTGGAGGTGGAGGGTTTTGAACCCCTGCAAAACCACTACTACTATCAATTGGATGTCAACCAAATTTCATATGTGCTTTGTGTACTACCAACTTAATTTCGTCATTATTATAGATGGGTCTATGTAAATTAATCATTGGCATGAACATTAAGAAAAGTAGGCTCTTTAGTTCATCACGGAACTATTTGTTGAATAATTTGATTGCCTAGGACGGGATCACACCCGCGATTTAGGGCTCACGAGGCGAACCAGGGAGCAACCCTGGTGGCTTCATCAGGGAACAATGATGTGGCGTTATGATTTATACAGACGTCTAGTGTACCGTACACGACATTACGTGCATGGCCTCGCTGGGAGATTTAGCCAACGCGGAAGAACTAAAATACGCATAATGGAATGAGTAAGGTCATGGCGTGTTGAATTCTAATATGTAACAAGTAATACGTCATTGCGACTGTTGACTTCGATCGGAGAATGAGTAATCAGGCCGCAGACTTGGATGCCTTGCTCCTTGGCCTATGCGAAGGCACGCCCTGACTGACTAACTCTCACTCCGTCTCTGTGTCATTCATAATGTGGGTTAAGGTTTAGGTGGCGGGCGATCTTCATTGTATGTTGCTTGAAGACGATCACTAATGACAACGATTATATTCATTACCTACTTCTTTGAATAAAAATTGTATTTTTCAAGGACGATTGTTGAAAGAACTTCGAGAATTCCCTTAATCACATCCGCAAGGAATATTCTAACACGAATCATTAGTGAGAACCTCCTGACTCCAAGAACCACGGATTGATCCTTGGTAAAAGTTAATATTCCACATTTACTTACAAGATAATAACGTGAAAGTCAATTCCCCGATCTCAGTGAGACTAGGACTACTTTTTGGCAACGTCACATAAAAACATCTATGATATTTCTTCCCGAATTCAATTGACATATCTCTGGAGAGAGATATTAAATAGGATGCCCAAG
The DNA here is from genome assembly GCA_946902985.2 of Meconema thalassinum. NCBI lineage: Eukaryota > Metazoa > Arthropoda > Insecta > Orthoptera > Tettigoniidae > Meconema > Meconema thalassinum. Next base: position 671,228,665 of record OX336391.1, read on the forward strand.
CTAAGGACGCTTTCTATAATAAGGAGAACCTATTTACTGCAATGAACATAAGTCTTGATGTGAGGAAACAAATGTTGAAGACCTATGTATGGAGCGTCGCGCTATATGGCAGCGAATCTTTGACAATAGAAGCGAGAGAGAGCAAAAGACTACTAGCATTTGAAACCTGGTGCTATAGAAGGATTATGAAAATCAGCTGGAAAGAAATGGTCACCAATGAGGAAGTCTTTAGACGAGTGGGAGAGAGAAGACGCTTCCTTAAATATTTCAAAAGAAGACAAATCACCTCGTGGGCCACATACTGCGACACAATGGACTGATTAAGTTTATAATCGAGGGAACAGTAGACGGCAAGAATTATAGAGGAAGGCCCAGACTAGAGTACATGAGTCAAATACAGGGAGAGGGCCGTTCCATGTCATGCGTCAGTATGCAGACGCTTTCAATTTCACCCTTTTTAATGATAGTCCAAATGAATTTACATGTGAAATATCATCACACATGTTTTCCATGTGACATGGCCAACAATTATGCAATGTTGTATCGAGATTGAGAGTTTGAATTGTACAATTCAAGTAAATCCCAGGAGCTCACAATTAGTGGGATGAGTGCTGTTGGCTACAGGAATCTAGCTGAGTCCAACATTACTTCCACTTGCTTTTACCGGGATCCGGACTTTCAAATTTCCTGTCACCCCTCCTTGGTCAACTATGTTCACTTCCAACTTTCCCGGTATTGGGGTAGTCGAAAGCTAGAGTGACTTTCACTTCCCTGCCTTAGTCTTTTCATTCGTGTTACTATGATTTTTCGAGTGTTCAGATATTGTTGAAGACATTATCAATAATAGTTAAATTATGTAGGTTTCTCGACAAATTTTGTAATCATGTTGCGACATTATTATTTTTTTAACCTATATTTTGCGTTCAAAAAGAAACGAGCTGGAGGCTGGAATGCGCAAACCGGTGACGACTTCAGCTAATCGTGGCGTGTGTAACGAGGTGTTGTTCAGATCAGAGTGTGGAAGGTCACAGCCCGTCGCCAGAGGGCACGCGTGCACGTCACGTGACGATACAAAGCTAGCAGCAGCATGCATCAATCGTCCAACCAAGACCAAGACAGTAGGCCATTCGACATGCTTCCTAGTGTGTTTAAAGACTGTGTGGCACCATTGGGCACACACTGTCCGCAAGTGCAGTCATTCCTTCATGATGGTGTGCACAATTCCGACACTTAATCCAACCACGGCGGCTATGGCGTTCACTGTCACTCGGCGGTCCTGGGTAATGAGTGCATCTACCAGCTGGACGTCAACGGTAATGCACGGGGGTGCCCCAGACCGGGCATCATCGGCTAACAACACCCGTCCTTCCCTGAAGCGCTTGTGCCACGCCTTGACCCTTGCAAGGGACATGCAGTGTTCGTCGTACACTTATGACATTCGGCGATGAATGTCCGTTCCCCCTACTCCTTTCTCTATCAGAAACCGAACAACACCTCTTTGACGGCTCCATGTCACTGTTTGCAATGCGACTGGCAGCGTTGGACGATTGAAGCATGCTGCTGCTCGTTTTGTATCGTTGCGTGAAGTGCACTCGTGCCCTTTAGCAACGGGCTGTGACCTTCCACGCTCTGGTCGGAACCACACCTCGTTACACACGCCACGATTAGCCGATGTAGTCACCGGTTAGCCTCCGGCTTTGAACGCACCTTATATTAAACTTACTCAGCATGCTGTATTTAAAGCACATGAGCACTTTTACATATCTTAAGCGGCGTCCTCGGTGGCGTAGTTGGTAGTATGCTGATATCCCATGCCAAAGATCGCGGGTTCAAACCCAGCCGAAGTTGTCGGATTTTTAAGAGCATTAAGAATCCCTCAGTATGCCTTCCTTCGGAGGGGAAGTAAAGCCGGTGGGCCTATGTCATAGACAGGGTAGTTGGAGGGCTACATCAATCCGTCTAAAGACTGAAAGGTTAAGCACAACACAGACTATCGTGGAGATACGTCATGGCATGTCGTATTCTTCAAAGGTGATTAAATGTGAATTGTTTTGGAACAACGCAGAATAAACTAGGCAATTAGAGATCTCAAAGGGACGTGTATCGTCTCCAGTATGTCCTGGAGGAATGTCGGTGAAAGGCTCTTGTCTAATCACCTGAATCATCAACATCTGCAGTCTCTTTCATACAAATAATTTGAAAGAAAGGATATCTTCGTTTGACAGACCCAAGAAAAATTATTGAGAGTGGAATATCATCACCTACCGAAGACAGCATTAGAATGGTCATTCGCTGCATTTCGAGCTAACTGATGACATTTTGCAAGATATGTATTTATTGGTGCTTTTACTGTGGCGAGGTTAGGGCTCTAGGCCCTCTCTTACACTTAACCACACACACTGCAACTTACATGAATATCATCATATCATTATATAATACGCTAAGGTATAGCCTATGTTTCACAAAACTCAAGCTCCTAAACCAGAGGGAGTTAGAAGGTGTGGTTTGTACCAAAATCTTACAAATCGTCTCAGTAGTACAGGAAAAATCTTGCATTTCTCGAAAAGTCAACGGAAATATATTTATTTGTTTATAAAGAGCTTTAAAACAAAAAACAAGACGATAGCCCCTGGCAGAACTGTATGCATAGCACTAGTGCCGGGCGGGTAGTCTGTACACATGGGGCGCACATAACCCATTCGCACGGGTCCGCTAGTTCACATATATTATCATTAACCTACCAAACTTAAATACTAGAATTAAAGTGACAGCTGGGTGATATTAACTAAGCTATACAAATTAAATACAGAAATAACAATACATGGAGTTTTAACAAAGTTTTATACTATGGTCATTCATTTATATGCACGTTTGAAAGTTGTTAGGGATCTACAATTTCTCAAGTCACGAGGACAATTATTCCAAATTCCAGTTACCGCCTCGAGGAAATAGTTACTGAAGGCAGATGAATGATTTAGAGGAATTGAAATTATAGATCCAGATCGCGTGTGACGAACATGAAAGGAAGAAAGAAAACGAAAATTACAAGACAGATAGTGAGGTGTACTTTCATTGAGAAGTCGATAGATGAGTGTACATATGTGCAGGTTTCTTTGTTGTTCTACTTTAACCTGGAAATTAGATCATGTGAGGAAAAACTTAAGGAGAAAATAAACCTAATGCAGGAATTTAAAGCTATCTGGAGTTTCTTGTTTTGTTATTCGGTAGCATCCACTAATATAACATCGCAGTAGTTAAATATAGGGAGTATCAAGGTTTGGACGACTCTTATTTTCAAGTTACAGGGTAGAACGGACTGGTGAATCTTAAGTGGATGAAGTGACGAATAAACTTTCCTGCATGTATTAGTAACGTGTTCATCCCAATTCAGTGTTTCATTTAGTGTGACTCCAAGACTTTTCATTCAATGTACTAGTCAGAGAACCAAGGTGCAGTATATTCAGCTACGAGAATTACAAAAGATCGTCAGCCTCGTTGTGTAGTGGCTGTCTCCACGGAGACCCGGGTTCTATTATCGACTCTGCCAAGAAATTTAATTCCGGTCTGAGGACTGGAACGGGGAACACCCAGCGTCGTCAGGCAAAACTGAATAAAGGTGGTTTTAATCCACACCTGAGTCATCTTAGAAGTGGTTTTCCGTGGTTACCCAAATCTACTCCAGACCGAATGGTTCCAAACCTTAGGCTACGGTCTCCTCCGACCCAATCCTAGCCTGAATTACAAATACCGCGGCTTTGGAGGCGTAGATGGTCGCATGCAGAGATTCTATGCCCAAGGTTGTAAGAAGGCAACATTTGTAGGTTAGGTTTGATTAATGCTCTTAAGTTCCAACGTTCGTCACAAGGCGTTGGTTTCGATGGCATCTAGTAGTAGCCAAGTTCACAGCTAGGTGTCGTGGATGGTAGCATTTGGTAGCGAAAGTAGGAATTACTTGAAATTATCGTCTGCAGTCCTTACTCGAATTTTAAATAACAGCTATCACACACTAATACAGCAATCAAAATTAACACCGCTTATCAGACAGATTCTACACACACCCAAAGTACACGGGGCTACATGACCGCGTTGTCGCAGCCCCTAAACTAAGTAACCAACCAATCAACCAATCCCGATTGGATCACGCGTATACAGAGAGCACAGTGAATGAATGAAGAGACATTGAGAAGGAAAGAGGAAACATTATGCTCTAACGTGCACCTCAGTAGGTCATAACGAAACAAATAATAATAATAATAATAATAATAATAATAATAATAATAATAATAATAATAATAATAAAGACATCAAAAAAGTAGAAAGAAAAATCATTCGGAAAATACTAGGAGCAAGACTCACTCCTGACGGGTACCGACTTCAGTCAATCAAGACAACTGAAATATACTCAAACGTCGAAGTCGACTTCCGAAAAAGACGATTGAAATTCTTCGGGCACATAAGTAGGCTGCCGAATACACGAATACACACCAAAAGAATACTAGATTACATATCATCACTCAAAAGTACAACACCATGGATGAAAGAAGTACAAAAAGACATGCGAACTGCTAACATAGCCGACACATCAGACAGAGACTCCTTCCGTAACAAAGTGAACAACTGGGAAGTCCAACCAGAGCAACCAAAACCTCAATGGTCTGACGAAAGAAAATTGGCATTCTCCAACACAATGAAACAATACTGGCAAAATAAGAAGAATGTCAAGAATTGAGTCAAATTGCTTAACGCTTTCCAATATTGGGAAAATACGCTGTAAATAAATAAATAATAATAATAATAATAGGCTAATAATAATAATAACAAAAATGATAGCCTTTCAATAATTCCGTTCGCACTGGAATATATCCCCAAACAGTACAACTCTTGAGTATTTCTGCTGGCTAACAATGCCATAAGTAGTCTATAATTTGATATCCAGTGAGGTAAGCTTGTTACCGAAGAAATACGCTGCGCAGCTGAAATTAGTGCGAGATGTAAATTGGTAAAGGAAACAATGCAGCGTAGCCCGTAGCTGGAGTGGAACTGAAGCCACACCTCCAACTGCTCACCACGGCCTCGAGTGAGGCGTGGTACTCTACAGTCCCCAGCTGTCTCATTGGTTACACTATTGACACTCTAGTCGTATGAAACTGCTTTTAAATACAGCACGGTTACATATTTCCCTCGTTAGAGGAAAAAATTCTCTCGTGGGTTAAAGAAAGGTGTCTAATAAATCAAAATTCCAGCGTCGGTCGGCTTCATCCCTGTTATTAACGTTCGGACGTCCTTGTGCCATCTCATGAACACTGCAACTCTCTCTTCCTCTTTGCCATTCGCTCGCGTTCACACATGCAAGTGCTCAGAATACATACGAAAATATGCTCTCCCCATTTGGCTAACTTATTAAACAAAAACAAAAAACTAGGCCTATATTTCCTCAGTTATACAGAAAAGCATAGTCTCATTGATACATTTACGATGATGATGATGATGATGATATTTGTGGTTTTAAGTGGCCTAACATCTTGGTTATCGGCCCCTAATGGTTTGGGTGATAGTGAAAATGAAACCTACAACTAAAAATAACTACTTTCTTAACATAGGGGCCGATAACCTAGATGTTAGGCCACTTAAAACCACAATTATCACCATCATTATCATCTCTCTTAACAACTAGAAATGGAAATGGGAAACAAGAAGGAGAACAATGCAAAGAAATTACAGGAGGAAAGGAAATGCCTTCAACCCTCGAAGAATGAGAAATGAGGGACTTGGAAGGAAGGAGAGCCATGAAAGAGGAGAGGGCCTGCCCCAAAGGCAATGGAAGAAGGAGAAAAACCAGACCCAGCTCAGGAAGACCTCGGGGTCACCAATGCCCGAAATCACCAGCTATGAGCCCTTGAGGGTGTAGCACTATCCAGGGTGCACCAGAAGTGGTGGGACTACACACCCCCTGCCTCCTTGAGGGCCTTGAGCAGAAGACAGGAGATAACATGAAAACAAAACAAGAGGTCTGACCTCTCGAAGAATGAGGATATCAGGAAAGATGAGACAAGGGCCAATTAAGGCAGGAAAGTGAAAGACTCCCTAGGCCTCGGATACCCTAATACCGTCGGGGTCGGAAAAGAACAAGAGTTGACCAAGGGAGGTCAGGAGGAAAGAAAACAGAGAGGAGCCCGGCACAAGTAAGTGGAAACAATGCCGGACTCAGCTGGGGCCCCGTGATCGTCAACCCACGTCTCACAAGCTGTGAGTCCCTGGGGTAGTAAATTTACGACATAAGGGAAAGATGACCTTGTTGTTCCGCCCTTTCAAGCAACAATAACTGTGCCTTTCTGACTTCTGAGCGTCTTTGAATTCTGGAAATCCTTTGTAGGTTTCTACCTCGGCAGTTGGTGAAACTAGGACAACTAATTGATAACCATTCTCTTACTTCTCCGCAAGTTTCCGTTCGCAATAGCTATTACGTTAACTTAGTGTTCAACATTATAGGAAACAAATAAAATCTTAACGAAACAATCAGTACGTAAACGAAGGTACGTAACTAAGAGCTTGCGTTCTTATAGCAACGTATAGATGACGCTACTGACCTAGTATGTATAGATAAACAAATAACCCGTAACACGTAAGATACGTAACTAAGAGCTCGCGTCATTATCAAACCGCATAGTTGAATAAAACATTTAACTACCCCTCACACTTGGGATAACTTCTGACCATGGGCGTTCATCCAACCATTCAAGCGTCACATTTGAGTTTCCACTGAGCCAGAACCGCATCTCGGACTACAATCACCGCTGAAATATCATCAGCGTACCCAACAAGGAATGTATCATCGGGCATCTCCATGGGCAGTAAGCCGTCGTACAAGATGTTCCATAAATCCTGGCCCAGGATAGATCCTTGCGCTGCTCTGCCGTGACTTCTGACCGTCTGCAGTGTCATATAACAGGTTACGGTCCTTCACATAATCTTTCATTATACGCAGGAGATATACAGGCAACTGGAAGGTGAATTGAAGAGCTTCAACAATATCTATCCACCTAGCTGAGTTGAAGGCATTCTTCACATCCAAGGTTACCAGAAATTTTATTTTCCTAGAATAGTGGTTACCTTCCTGTGCCTGATTCGTAGCTTCTGCTACTAAGCGTACTGCATCTATTGTACATCGCTCACGGCAGAAGCAAAATTGCCTGTCGGACAGATTCCCCGCGGATAGATGACAGTATTTATTATTTATTGAATATCCCAACAGTTTGAACCCTATTGTACATTAGGGTTATAGTTTTGATCAGTTAATATAATTTGCGAATTAAGAACGGTGCGATTCTAATTGTTTTGCAACAGCACAGCTAAGCTTAATAGGAGCTCATGTCACTACGGAGAGGAGAGACTATTGGAGCTGGGTCATATGCTATTCGCGCGACTTGACTTGTTAAGCAGGCAAGCTGACAGTGTGACACAAGTAAATAAAGAATAAAAACTCAGCAACTCTTCTAGGTTTGTGCCGTGTCTTGCGTGGGGTTTCGCCTAGGACACCAAACTGGCTCATCAGCGGGCTCTTGATGTCCCCGCCCGGACCCCAACAGGAGTAGCGAACTGCGCGCTATCTCCATTTCTATGAAGCGCACCTGCGCCTCTTTGCTGTGAGAACTAAAAGCTCAAGCAGCTATAACCTCCCTATAAGGCTTCCAAAAGATGGTAGATTGGCTTTCACGGCCAGTGAATTAAAACTCAGCAATTCTTCTGGGTTTGTGCCGGTTCTTGTGTGGGGTTTCGCCTAGGACACATAGGACACCTAGGCGAAACCCCATACAAGACACGGCTCAAACCTAGAAGAATTGCTGAGTTTTAATTCACTGGCCGTGAAAGCCTATATACCATCTTTTAAAAAGAGAATAGTTTCCACATCGGTCACCGGTAAACGTCTCATAAAAGGCTAATACCTGAATGTATTTCCAGTGAAAGAAAAGTGTAAATATAATGACTCAGGTTAAATAACATTCCTTGGAGATGAGATGCAACTATCATTGCTGAAGATGCAGTCTCCAAACCAACCGAAAAGCATTTAACTATCACTGTGACGTATGAGTGTGTATGGAATTTGTCTCATAACCTGTGTCATTGTAGTGGTTGTTTGTAATTGGTTGACTGGCTGCGTGGTTCAGCGGTAGCATTCTTGCTTGCTGGACCTAAGGTTGCAGGTTCGTATCCTGGCGCAGTCAGCTGGCATTTGAGGTTGCGCAAATGCGAGGGAGCCGTGTAAGTAGATTTACTGTTACGTTAAAGATCCCCTTCGCGACAAAATTCCGGCACCCCGGCGTCTCTAGAAGCCGCAGTAGTTAAAAAGGAACGTAAAACCAATAACATTAATATTATTACCGGTATTGTAATTGGTGATAGTATTTGGGTGAGAGGCGCCCGTGGCCTTATTTCGGTACCATTCTGGCATTCGTCTAGAGCAGAAGTGTGAAGATATAGGCTAAACTACTTATCAGATGGCTGAGGTAGGAATTGAACCTACCTCTTCACAGTTATGCCTAACGAGACTGAGTAAACCCCTTACCAGCCCTTAGAACAGAATAAAATTAGGCCTACTTGGCAGAACCGGGAATCAAACCCAGACCTCCGGAGCGACACCCAACAATGCTAGCCACTACACCACAAGGGGACAGATGACCTTGACAACAATAACTAACTAATAACTTCACCACGATGTGGACTCACGCACATTCAATTACACGGGGCTGATGACAACGATATGCTTAGTCCAAGTATGAAGCTATATCAACAAAAAGCATCAATGGTTTGATCCATGGTACAGTACTCTAGGTAACACGCTGAGTCCCGTTCTATATTCGGAAACTTGAATGCTCGGGTACACAGTGAACGTATGAAAGTCTTTCGTATCGGTTTGTTTGCATTTGAGGCATTGAAACCTAATGATATCCACTTACTATTCTCCACTTGGAAGTAGTTTAGTGCCATAACATTAGTATAAGCTGATTACATCAACTGATAAGCCTGTTTATCCTTGGTGACCTCAATGACTGATTACACGACGAACCCTAACGTACGTGACGAAGTCTCCATCCTCTCTCCTTTTAATGTGTTGGGCTTCACAACCCAAAATGACTGCTTCGATCGCACTTCAATCCGATGATTTATAAGAGTGTTGATTCTTGATGGGTCATTGAAAATGTAATAAATCAATTGCATATTTATTTTCTTCATTTTTAAATGGGATTTAAATGCATGAAGATTTGGTACTCCGTTAACATCTTAGACACTTAAGAGTGAATCACTTTACTTTAAAATTATAAAACTAGTTTTCGTTGAATACGAAATACAATGTAGTCATAGACAGTGATTTGAACAAAATATTCTTCCTGAAAGGAATATCCATAATAGCGGTGACCATCCAACTCCACGGGGTAGTTGTTGATACTGCTACTCCAAAGGCAAGTTATATTGATCTTGCATTGCCAAAATAATACACAACGACACCTTGCTTAATATATTTGACATCACCCATTAATGATTGCATCATTGAGCCGTTGAAAGCCCCCGTTATGTTTGGAAGAGCTGATTCATAAAATAGTAGATTATGTTGAGCGACGTGCGTAATGTATTTAATGATATTCCGCATTAATATCTCATCAATGTGCAATTGGTCAAGGATATGGGAGGTGTTTACCAAAATACTCATCCTATGAAGAATAAACATTACGTTCACGCAGATGGTCCTTGATCAAGTTAGTATTGGAATTGTTACTCGTCTCCAGTGGAGTAATTAATGGATTTCATCCCAATTCTGGGCCTGAATCTAAGGTAATCTCTTAACCCAGGCCAGCAAGTATGGAGAACTGGCAGCCGAACATGGACACATTTTGTTGTAAATAAATATTTGATATTACAGTACAGATTTCCAATTACTCATCTTCCTACTCGCAGGTTGTTCGTAGGCGGCGATAGTGTTGGCGTTTAGTAATGCAGGGGTGTTAAAAGTAGCTTTGAATGTTTTTTTCCTGGTTTTGATTTATTTAGTTTTTTTTTACTGGAGTCTGCTTGGACCTGATCAACTATTGTTGACTGTGTGTACTGACGCGACAGCTAGCTTGCTCTTCGTTCGTCATGATTCAAAAATAATTTATTGCTTACTAAATGACAAAAAAAAGCATGATATTCATTCTCATCTCATGAGGCAAATTCTTCAGAGTAGCATAATTCTTTATCTTGTGCCAATATAATGACTTAGTTTGTAACTGGTAGTACCGAGTTCATTGACGATTCTATATTGACCGAGTTCTATAATTTAATGGTTTCAAAATTGGGGCAGGACGAATTTACAGGTTGATATGGTTTGTGCATACTTGTTTTATGGATACCTCGAAAAACAGAGGTATCGGGATGCTGCAAGGATTTGGGTGGAGTGAATACGGGCGGTATGTCGATGACTGGGTGATTGGAGCTTCTAGGTGGAGTGAATACCGGTGGTATGCCGGTGAACTGGGGGATTGGAGCTTCTGGGTGGAGAGAATACGGGTGGTATGCCGGTGACTGGGTGATTGGAGCTTCTAGGTGGAGTGAATACCGGTGGTATGCCGGTGAACTGGGGGATTGGAGCTTCTGGGTGGGTGAGAATACGGGTGGAATGCCGGTGAACTGGGGGATTGGAGCTTCTGGGTGGGTGAGAATACGGGTGGAATGCCGGTGAACTGGGGGATTGGAGCTTCTGGGTGGGTGAGAATACGGGTGGTATGCCGATGACTGGGTGATTGGAGCTTCTAGGTGGAGTGAATACCGGTGGTATGCCGATGACTGGGTGATTGGAGCTTCTAGGTGGAGTGAATACCGGTGGTATGCCGATGACTGGGTGATTGGAGCTTCTAGGTGGAGTGAATACCGGTGGAATGCCGGTGACTGGGGGATTGGAGCTCCTGGGTGGAGTGAATACCGGTGGTATGCCGATGACTGGGTGATTGGAGCTGCTAGGTGGAGTGAATACGGGTGGTATGCCGGTGAACTGGGGGATTGCGAAGTCGGTATATCCGAATGTCGGCTATTAGAGCGGGAAGCTGGACAGGTGTAAATGCAGCTAGCCAGCAGCCGCAAGGGATTTGCCGTTACGTTACGTAAGGTACGCATGCCGTTCGACGATGGCCCGTGCGCTATGCTGACCTAGAGAGTGGCGAGGCCGGAGCCGTGCAGCTCTTGCCGTCAGTTGCCTGCTGTCTCTCGAGCAGACCGCATCGCCTAGCTACTTCTTGCTGACAGACAACGGTGAGTACCCCCGTGCCTCTACCCAACTTCCTGGTACCGTCAACAGGCGCATTCAATTTTCAACAATCATTTCATTTTATGATTTTGCGCTTATATTTTTTTTTACCACGAATAATTTTAATTTATTTCTCAATTTTCGGATTATCGATGATTCGGTTGTTGATGTGAATTTTTGAACTACTTCGCTTGGGTGAGCTAGTGATATTCGTACTGATAATAAAATGCCTCTAATATTATCAGAAATAATAATATATCTAAACTAATTTCATTTCAGAGATAACTATTATTAAAGATTCTGGTGAAGTAGGGTGTGTTATATATTTCGCACTAGACCATGGCGTGAATATTTAACAAATAATATGTGCTATATTGTTGCACTAGATCATCGTATGAATACCCAATAAATATATTAATAGATGTTATAGGGTAGTTGACTAATTTCACGGCCTACCCATTACTGCTTTACACATTTCCCTATAATTAGAAAGGAACATATTTGTATGAAGCCCTGAATGTTAACAAGTTTTATATGGTATTCCAGTTGTTCTGTGAAGATACCCCTTAAAGGAATGGCATTATGTATGAATTATGGCATTTCATATAATTTTAGTCTTCATCAGAAGTACTACTGCCAGGGATACTTTTACTTTCGTTACACTTACCTGAGGTTACAATGTAGCAATGTTAGAAAGAGATAATATTTGTTGGATTAATCCATGAAATATTTTATGAATAAATAATTCTCCATTGAAGAGTCTCAACATTTGGACATATACAATATAATGGAAAGGAGAGGAGTGTTATATATTTTTGATGGGTTGGTATCGAATATTTATAGTTGTGTTGGATAACATTCGTGTTATTGATATCTCATTTTGCTGAAGCAAGTTACTGTGGTGCAACTAACAGCTTGCTGCCAAGGCTAGGTTTAAAGTCGTTGAGCGAGTCCGTTCACCTCAGCAAGAGCTGAATACTTGTTTGTTTATATGAACGAAAGTGAAAACAAGCTAACTAATTTCAAATTTACTGTCGACTGCTGCGAATCGTTATGTGTTAAAAGTGAGTCCCGAGTTCGTTCATTCCTCCATACGTCACCAAAACATCCATCATTACATAATTTAACTAAATGTATACATGGATAAAACACGTAAGTTTATACGATATGTACTGCAAAAAATTTGAAATAATTTGAAAGAGAACTGAAGAATCTTTACGGTTCTTTTAGATAACCAAGTGAAGAGAGTAAAAGTGACAAAGTGCTCAAGCTACACCTAGATTTTTTCAATACCCTTTCGATAAATTACTTCGCTAAATGCGCTCCTAGGAATCTAATCAATTTCCACAAATTTCATAAAATAGCAACATCTAATCAAAAATTCCCCAGTGGATAACGTTTATAAGTTTATAATAAATTTCATAAAATAGCAACATCAAATCAAAAATTCCCCAGTGGAATACGTTTATAAGCTATATACTGTATAATACAAAAAAATTGAAATAATTTGAAAGAGAACTGAAGAATCTTTATGGTCCTTTTAGCTAACCAAGTGAAGAAAGTAAATGTGACAAAGTGCTCAAGCTACACCTAGATTTTTCAATGCTCTTTCGATAAATTACTTCGCTAAATACGCTCCTATGTGAATCATTATTACTGTGGAATCTAATCAATTTCCACAAATTTCATGAAATAGCAACATCAAATCAAAAATTCCTTACTGGTCTTTTTTGCTACAATATGATGTATCTAGCCTATTCAATATTAGTGTGGCAAGAAACCATTCCAATATACTTTTCTCCTAATGTTCGATAGTATTACTATGCGCCTTGTCGGACAACCTATACTTGTAGGCAGCCATTTCTGTCTTAAAGGAAGTCTCAAAATCTAATGTTGTGATAATATTAAATAAGTTATTGATGTCGAGGTGGAGGACTACTAGTAGTACTTAATCTTTCGATAATTCAAATAATAGCAGTATGGTGCACTGCACATATATTATTAAATAACCACAAAAATATTGTAAAATTAATTTACAAATTCATACATTGTTCAGAAAGCTTGACAAGTTAGAATTCTGATGTAAACCTGAGAACTGAAGCACTGATTATTATTTGTCGAAGCACTTGTATTTGCAATTTCGATGTCAATAAAAAGAATATTAAGATAAATCAAGCAATCAATAATTAGTTAATTATGGTTTCTTTTACTTAATAAAACAGCGACGAAGACAAAATATATAGAATTAGCTTAAAATATATTGCCGTAATTTCCGAACATATCCATCATGATATGAATCAACGAGCTATTATATCAGGTTTAATATGGTAAGTGATGAATATCAGAAAACGCAAAAATGCTGGTTATATGCTGTTTAAATTCTGCGAATAATGCAATAAAATTCATATTTGTGTCAATGAACCAAAAATCAACGTAAAATACGTAACTTCCTGTAGCTATTTTAAGCACTAAAACGGAACATGTTATGTTTCACGAACGACAACTTGCTATACGACACGGATGCTGAAACACTGAGAATATCATTGTTTCGCTCGGAGCAGTTCTGGTAACACTAAGGTCACTCACAGCTTGTCTCATCGTATATATAAGGGTTGACTCCCGTTTTTTATATTTGATCATCTCGTCTCCATTGAAGTGGAGTCACCACCCTATTGGAAGACCCCGCCCCCTTCCATTCTCCACCCAATGACAGGCACACTTAGTAGGGATCACCTCTTTCTTATATCGTCTCATAGCATCCGAAACTCGATGGTGTAGCAAATGATCCCCCCGCTCCTTCGACACCCCTCTCCAGCCTCGTCTCCGGAGGTGAGATCAAAGCTTACGACGTCATTCTCTTCTTGGAGTAACAGCTCACAACATAGGCCCTCTTTCGGGTCATCCACCTGCTGAGTCATGACAACACTCCACATCCTTGGATGAAACAATAACAACAATTAATTCAGTTAATTTTAAACAAAACTGATATCGACAAGTTAATTACTCGTTTACAATATTTAAGTTTAAAATTTGGTTTTAGTTTTTCCTATTTGAAAGGAAGTGTAGTTGGACAAATAAGGTGAATGATCGGGTGTTTTAGAAAGTGCATTTACCTTTCGCCGGGCTAGTTCTTACTGGTGGGATGTGCTGAGAAGAAACCGCTGGCTACAACGGATCACTGTTCCATTAAGGTAGGAAGAATTCGCTGAGCAATTTCTGCACGCTACTAAAACTCTCGATACTTCAGACAAGTAAACGTGCTTCACGGAATGACCATCACACTGCTAACCCAATAAACCTCGATCAACCAGTGCAGGATATATAACCTTATATTCCTTTCACTATTATTATTGAAGGTTCAGTCAGGACTTGGCAGCTTATCTTGAAGATATTACTCACAAAATTTCCAAAACCGCAAAAGAAAACTTGTTGTTCTTTGCCCCATTTTCTTACTTGGAACCGGAACCACTGGACGTGATTTTTCAACGTGAAAATTTCACAAGCCTTAATAAAGAATCTAACTTAGTCCGTCTTATTAATTAAGAGGCAAACAGAAATAGCCTAGTTATTTCAGCGCATAATTGAAGACTTCATGCCGTGTACAATTCTCATCCTTCCTGTACAGCACGTGCAGTCGTGAGTCGAACTGTTTAACACGGACCACTCTACTATATTTCATCATGCAATAGCCTATATTTCAGTACAGCAAGTTAACAGCTCAACCGTGACAAAACGTTCAAGCCATAACTAGATTCGTGTGATGCCCTTCCAACAAATCAGCTCTTTAATTACATTCCTATTCCAGTCGTTATACCACGGGATCTTAATTAATTTCATCTGTAAGGATTGTAAAATTTAAGGGGATATTCCCAATTATGTTTTTAAGGTACGTCATAATGAACGATCTATTAGTTCCGAAGCAATTAGTATAGCAAGAAATCATCTCCTGTTCATACTCTTTCCGTGTATGTCTTATTTGACAAGTAATTGTAGGGACGACTATCTCTAGTTGTGCCTTTAACAAAGTCACGGTAAAATTCTACGCTCCAAGATCAAATCGCTTTTACCTCTGTCAATTATTTAAAAGAACAAAGCCCGATTCAACCTCGTAATTATTCAATGATTGTCTAAGGAAATCGTATTCTAAAATACCCCATAATGAGAACTTCCAGAGGTACGTAACATTTATTTTCACCGCTGAGGTATAGTAAGTGGTTTTAAGTGGAATGAAAATAATATTTAAGGGCTACGACGTTCCAGGGTCAAAATCACACTTGCATTGGCCAGATTATAATGCCTGTGTTTTTGCCCGCTTTACTATGAATGTATTGATTCAATCCGGATATCCCTTTTACTTTATATATATATTAAATAGAGCCTCTGTGGACTGCGTGGTACCAACCAACTTCACTTTAGTGTCTAGGTCTTGTTCTTGTTCCGGCTTTGACTTCCTGCCAATATCTTCTGACCCCAGCGACGTGTGCCTGTTTATGTTCTTCGGACAAAGGTCCTCTCCATCTTCCGGAAGTTGATACCATTTTAAAACCTTGGTAGTTGTTCACCAATCTTCTAAATATGTATCTGTCAGGAATTTCTCAGTCTAGAATACCAATTTGCCTGAAATCTTTTTCACTTTCCTCGAACCATCTCGGCCTTGTTACCTTAGACTTAATGAAACTCCATATTCTTTTCGTTAATCGATCGTCTGTCATCCTCAAACGTTGACCATAAAATAGTAGCCGTCACTTCTTAATGGATGCTGTGATAGGGTCTATTTGGTTGTAAAAGTCCTCATTTGGTCTCATTGGATGTCCCTTTTATTTGTTTGTAATTCCTAAAGTATTTGAAACAGGTCACAATATGTGGCGTATTTGTTCACTATGAACAAAAATGATTTTTATTCGTTTCTGATGCCTGATATCAAGTCCAAAGAATATCGTTCATAGTGAATGGATCGAATCAAACCTGGTACTTAGGTTAACCCTGTACAATAAGCAGTCGTTTAAGGAAACAATGATGCTGCTGCTGTTAGGCACTGGGATGAAAGTCAGACTCCAGTTACATTGCTTCCGTATACAACAATGGCTTTATCAGTTGTGTGATTCCGCGATAAGAAACACTGTATATTGTACGGTATGAAAGTGAAGATAAACTGGACGATGCATTAGCTCACCCTTACTTTCTGCGCACGTAAGAAACTGATGGTTAAATATTCCAATGTTCTTAGATGGCGTTAATAAAATTAATCCTTAACATGCATTATTAGTTTATTATTACTGTTGAAAACTAGAGTCATCAAATAGGTTCTGACGAGGAAACAAGTAGGAACGTTAAAAGGCTACCTAATTTAAAATGTAACACAAAAACTAGGATACAAAGAATATTAGTGACCATGCTTAACAAATAATTAATCCCATTCATTCAATTCCTAAAGCTTGAAGAGTAGCTCCAGGAATCCAAGTGAGTCGTGACAGCATATCTACTGCTAATTAGGGGCCTCCTGGGATAGAAAAACATATTTAACCGTACAATACTGACATACGTTAAATGTACGTGTATGAATAATTTAACTGCTTAGAATTCCCTCTATATCTGTCCCCAACCTACCATCTTCCAACAGTGCTTCTACTGGTCCATGGTGGTGATTTCAATGCTTTTGTTATTAATGCCAATCTGTTCTAGAGGCATAATCATGAGGCAATGAATTGCATGGAAACTATCCTTGAATTTAACAACATATTGGTTTCTCCATGGCAATAACAAAGAGGTGGGGAATTTGATGTAGAGATGTCACATCGCTTCAGAGGGATTATATAAACCACCTCTTAAAATACCAGGGCCAGTATAAGAGGCTGGAGAGGTTACGTACTGATAATTACGTCAAAGTAAACGACTTCTGTATTTGTTGTTTGTTTTTAAGATGGAACTTAGCGTATTAAACTTCAAAGACCACAGAGGATTCAGTGTATATAAAATAGTGTTACATACGAAATATATAATTTAACGTATTATTTGTATTAAGCATCAATTGAATAATGTTAGTATTCTAGGGTTAAACAAATCGAACCCCAGCCTTTCTAGTTCTGCAGATGCCTAACCAGATGACTGCCAAAGCTTGAGGCATCAAACGCAGAGTAGTATTTGTTAATAGATAAAATATGCGGAGCACGTGTTTTTCTAGAATGCAGTTTTCGCACTATTGTAAGGTCGCGTAACATGTTAAGCTGCCGATCAAGGCTTTGAGGCACGTATGAGTTGAGGTAGCGAAATTCTTCCTGCTTGTCCATTCTCGCTTTCACCGTCAGTGCTTGTTGTGCCAGTAACGAGCGGTCACTCAAGTCCGCTTTGAGCTCACTAACAGCTGACTGTTTCTTCCCTCGTGAGTACCATGCATTGTGTATATTATATTATCGAACTAGAGCATGTAATGACAAGTAGTAGTGTCACTGGTAACGGTTCAAGCGTGCTGGCGAGTGTAACCTAGAACTTGGCAGACAACTTACATAACAACTAGCCTCGAGAAAGCAACAGGTTTGGAACTGTTTATTTTTCAACAGCAAATTCTCTTTTCACTGTCAAGATATTCGCGTGGGTATTAGAGAACAGAAAGTGTACCAGGCAGGGTTTGTGTCTCAACAGGGCACCAAATTACCATTCCTACATACATACTGTACGACAATACGTTTGTCGGTCTATCTGAACGCAATGATCTCGGACACAACTCCTTCGATTGCTCTGAAATTTCATGATGGGATAAAAATAGGATAAGTGGAGGTTATCTTATATTAAAACAAGTAGTTCCGTGACGATCTAAAGAGCCTACTTTTCTTAAAATGTAAGATTCACGCCAATTTAGTCTACTTATCTAGAATAATGACGTAATCAAGTTGGTAATACTACCATTTCAAAGTACTGCAGTTTGAAATACACTTGAAATAGTGTAGCCTAATAGAGTAACTAACGACAGCTGGCAGCCCTGGTGGCTCTCTAGAATACGCACAATCATATGATGTAGTACACATACGAAGAAGTACATACGAAATTTGGTTGAAATACATTTGTTAGTAGGCCTATAGAAGTTACATGTATTTAGAAATTGGACTTATCGGCAGCCTTAGAATTATATTGGCAATACTGGCATGAATGGACTTATGAAAATTAATCTTGAATGTTATTATCTATATGTGTGCCAATTTTGGAATAGTTTGCATGCATAACTTCTGAGATATCCAACATATAGCTCAAATTTCAATTACGATTTTTCAGCAGTTGGTAGCACTGACGCCAATTTAAAATATAGCTGTGAGATATTCTGGTATATATCTTTACTCTTACCAAATTTGGTTTCGATAGCTGCAGTCCTTTAGGAGTTGATTGGGGACACGCACACACACACAGATAGACAGACAGACTGACAGACAGAAGGACAGACAGACAGACACACATTTTCCCAGATCGAACTCATAAGTCTTCTTTTTCCTCATTTTTGCAAAATGAGAAAGTAGGCTAAAATTAAGTTACCTGGGAACTATGTTGTGATGAAAGTAGCAAATACAGAGTACTGAAAATAGTACATGAAGTAGCCTACCGGTAAAATATCAAATAATTGCATCTGAACGGGTGCTGCGATCTGAATGACAATCTCAGGGCTGTATTCAAATTTACAACCGCACTCAGAATGTACTCAAGATATTTTGAGAGGAGAGATCACAATACACTATGAACGGTTTCTTTTAAAATTTTTGTTATCTTTGTGAGAAACCCAATTGCCTTCCTGTTATTTTATATAACTTATAGAGGGTCACCCATGAACATCAGGCATTTCGAATAAATAGATTTGTAATTAGGGGCAGATGACCTCGTAGTTCCGCTCCTAAATATAACAACAACTAACTACTAACTAGATTTGTAATGGATGCATTTTATTATGTTTATTCTTTGGAACCTATACCAAGATTTTCAAATGACACATTACTTTGTGCCATGTTGTTTAAAAGGCACAGTATACTAATAATAGTTTAATGCAGCCAATGGCCATAAAACACAACTTCATTTCTATAGATATCAATCGCACGATTACTAAAACATTGCAAATTAGTCTTGTTCTCTGCTGTACTCCAAATGTGGTTTTTGTTCTTTTGGAACATTCACCAAAATAGTATAGTGAGCACGATTTGTTACACAATTTCCATACGCACTCTGGTGATGGGTCGTGAAAGTCTGTTCTGTTGCAAAGTTTATGGTGATATCCATGTATCGCCAGTCTAGTCGCTGCGCTGCGTATCGTGACGTTTGGTCCAGTCCAATTCCGGTTGAGCATCGCGTCAGTTGCGTAAAATTCTGTCGTTATATCATTCCTCTTCTGTTGTCTACTTTGCTTTACTTGTGATTCTTGTCGGGTAGCTGGAATTAAGAGTTTAGTGCGTAGGTCTTCCGCGAGGAAAGTTTCGTGCGCTAACTCACATGCAAATTTTGATCGAGGAAATTTCGAAATTTCTAGTGCGGCTTTTAGGAACCTTCCTTTCACTCGTTCTACAGTTTGAAGGTCGCTGTAGCTGAGTTCAGTATACTGTATGTGGGTAGAATTTAAGAGCCCTGAGATTATTGTTCACCCGGGCGAAGCTGCGTACGACTGCTAGTACTGTAGGCTATATGAACATATATGGATGTTTCTGGTAGAATGCTTGTTTATAAGAAGTGATGCGAGCTGATGTGCAAGATACTTTGTCTATAATAACGGGAATGAATTACATAATATTCAATATGGCTAATTAGATCGTACGGAATTGGTTAAAATTAGTGAGTACATAACCCGCTGTTAAGATATACTGACCGATGACTGCTCTCCTTAAGTCAGTGAGGGAGAAAAATATACCTTTCATTTGGGTTGGTTTTAATGATCAGGATTGTCGTATGAGATATGGTGTTATCATCGTGAGACTGAGCCAACTTTGTTCCAAATAACGATCATTGGTAGAACTGGGTGCCTAGCCGTGGGGAACTGAGACAGAACGTAGACTCTCTAAATGCAGATCATGGTGAGTTGGTGGCTAAATTAATGTGCCAGCTTGGTGAGCTAATAAGCTGATGTGAAATGCGAATGTAATTAAGATATTTGATGAAATAAATTATTTGAAAATAAATTCTTGGAAGAGTGCAACATATTCCCTTAGTGGCCCTTTACTCAGCTCTGTAACTTTACCTCAAGTAATAGTCAGTAGCGATGTAGCACAGCGGTAATTTTCTCGCCTGCTGTGCCCAATATTACTGGCATTCAGTTGACAATCTACGATGATGAAATGCGTGGGGCTCTTGTCAGTAGATTTAATGTCATATTAAAGATTCCTTTCAGGGCAAAATTCCGGCATCGTGGTGAGAAATGCCTAAAGTCGCAGTGGTTGAAAGGGGCGTAACACCCTTAGCATTATTGTATTAATGATTTAATTGTTGTTTTAAGAGCGTAACGTTTGCACTATTGGACCAAACTTTGATTACTAACAGTGTTGTTTGACGTTAATAATTGTGTGAAGAATATATCACGCTTAGGAATACCGAGATGGGAGACTTCAGCGCATGATTCCACAACGAAATTTCTGTGAATGTTTATAGTTCAGAAAACGTGTCTAATTTATCACACAACTATAAACAAGGTGGTCATGAAAACTGGAACTTTTGTGAAATGTGGGATAATTCGAACTCAACATCATTTGCAACTATATCCATGTGAAAACAGGAAAACGATCATGACAATTAATTACTTGCGTGTACTTAACAGTGACTGCTTAATAGCGTGCAAGAAACAATACATTTCGTAGTGTTTTTAACGTATAAAGCCAAAGTATGAAGATAGGGGTGTGGAATAGGCGCGTAAGTTGTTGCACGGGGCGAGATTGAAGTTGATTTGGTGCTTCATTTAGGGACTACAATTATTTTGATTATCAGTCCCGCGTGTTCTTGCGTGTGTGTTTATGATGCGCCTTATTTTATTGTTATGGGTGATTTCTTAAGAAGTGAATGTAACTGCATTTCGAAAGCTTTAGGCAAGTAGTTCGATTCGTGTTACGGAACTTGTAATGGGGCACAATTCCAGGAATATTCGTGGAGTGATTTTAAATTGAAAACTCTGGGAATAGCCATCATCAATACCGAGATTTGAATTTTGATATTCCCAATGGTGCAGCAGCTAATTCTCACATGCTACCACTCGGTGGGAAAGGTGGTCAGGGTGACTTAGTATAAATGAAAACATATGTATATTACCTACCTAAGGTATCACTCTGGTACGATATATCTTAAGAGAACATTTTTCTTAATTAATCCAATTACCTGAAACTGTCAGATGATAAAACTCATACGCACGTTAGTTGCCGGATAAAGCATGGAATGATACTCTTTCTTTAATCTTTCCTCTAGATATTTTTATGTCTATATTATTCATATTAATTCGATACAACCATTTATCGACTACAAATACACAAACATTATTCAGGTCTTCATCATCATCCTCGCCAATTTGCTTTCTGCCAGAGATCTTTCAATCGTCGACTCCTCAATCTTTTTCCACTGAAAGTGTGAGTCTTATTTTGGGGGGATCCTTCACACTTGGAACTTAAGTCCTTATCCTGTCCCACACTTCAACCAGTCCAATATTTGCCATTTTTACTCACCTCCTGAAGCTATGGAGGTTCTCTTGAAGGTTAAGAATTGTATTACCTAATCTTTATTTCCTTATTTTGTAACCATAACATTTCTTTCTTTGGGGCTAGCTTTCAGGTGTGTGCATTGTACTCTCTAGCTGCGTCTCTGTCTTCATATTATGGAATTAAATAGGTAAAATAGACCTTGAAAAGTGATCGCATTTAATACCTAATTTTAGAGCCATCTTATTCATTCATAATTAATTGGTAAATTAATGAGTACTTTGTCAGATCAATCCCGTAAATAAGGTATTAATACGCAATATATCCTACTTCTCATATAGTGCTAGACGGAATGAATAGGATTCGACTGTACAAACGATAAATATTGATTTATTTGCTCCTACCGTGAAGTACTAATGCCAATTATACCTAGGTATGCTGTCATTCAAGTGTGTTATATCATTTCAAGAATGGTGGTTCTGTTCTAATAACGTGAAGTATAATATGCAAGTATTGCAAACTGAAAATTAAAAACGATTCGGCATTTTGCTATTTTTGTAAATCAATGTTATCCGGGAATGCAATGAAACCAGAATGATAAGCGCAAAGTCTGTAGATAAGGGAGTTATAAACAGACTAGGAAGTGAAAATGAACAGGCCTATCGCACTTTAATCAAATTACTAAATAGGGAATGGAGGAAGCCAGGTAAATTAGTGAAACTTCTCAATATTTTAAGGAGAATGCGGGACAGGAAAGCGACAGATGAGAAACACAACAAAGATGCGTGTGAAACAAGTTTACGGGTATAGGAGATGGTATCTTAAAATATAAAACTTAGTTAAAGTTTAGGATAGCCTCTCTTTATCAATTAGGATAAGAATAAGATATTACATAATTAATAGTCATTGTTAATGTTTAGATAATTGATTATAACATTTAATTCCATGTAAACTATTTGTAGGTACTGTGCCTTATTTCTAAATTCATGTTGTGATTTATTAATCTTACTGAGTAGGATTTTTGTATTTGGCTATCAGGGAATTACTGGAACTAATAATATGACATGTATCAGGCGACGGTTGCTGTCGCCCCTATTTTTGTAAACATATTTATATTTGTGACATTTATTATTATTATTATTACTATTATTCATTCATTCAATTTCGCTAATCGGCCAACTAGGGACCACGATAAGCCTCATTTTACATTTTGGCATTTGTTCATTTTTCCCTTGATCCACATTGTCTTCAGGAGCTCACTGTGTTTAGCACGACGTTCTTCTGTCCATTTCGCACCAGTTGTCCGCTTTTCATCCCGGAAAGTCCCAAACGTTTTGAAGGCTGCTCAATAAAGATTTCGGTCTTTTGCATCTTCTGCTCGTATCCCCATTTCTTTAAGATATTTCTGGACGTTAACGTACCAAGGCATTGTCGTTTTTCGTTTTGAGTGAAAGATACTGATGATACGTTTCGTCCATCGGGAGTCGATCATCCGTCGTTTATGACCGTAGAAGCAATCTCTGCGTTTTCTCATTGTGTCTGTGATCTTCTCAAACTTAGAGTATATTTCTACCCTGGATTTTCTGATGTAGATGCAATTTTTGTAGTCCGGGCCAAGTATGATGTCTAGGATCTTTCTTTCTTTCTTTCTTTCTTTCTTTCTTTCTTTTCTCTCTAAATTTCTCGGATAGGATATGGCATTCAGATGCATATGGGGTACTGGTTTGATGACACTGTTGTAGTGACGATTTTTGTGTTCATTATTATTATTACTTCTATAGAATATATTCACAAACAAGCTCTGGTTAGTTTGAATTGTCTTCTCTCTTATATTGTTCAGTCAATGGAAGCGATTAACCTGGAATTAAAATGAGGATAATTTTCGCGCACTGATATAAAGGCCAATTGCGTTAGTTCCTGCTTCTAAATGATCATTTATGCTTGTAAAACCCTTTAAATGTTCCCCAGCATAAATTCACTTGTGGTCGGTGGCAGTTTGATATCGAATGACACCAGCATGTACACGTGTAGGCAGGTCTAGTCAGGAGACTTCAACGCTAGAGTCGCAGACGAACCTTTCTCATGCTGATTATAATATTCTAAGAACGTCCGTGTTTGTTTAATGTGTCACATAATCTATAATCATTTGTGATAATTGGAAGTATTGTTACAAGAGAAATCAGCAATTATCGATAGTCAGTCCGCTGTCTGAAAATTTTGTACGAGGCAGGTTGTTTAGTATTCTAGATTCTAGCTAGAGAATATCTGAAATGTTTTAATGTTATTGTACATATGGGATGTGTAGTATGTCCATGCACTTTATCAGGGCTCCACGTACGACTATTGGTTTCTTAACTCCCTATGGACTTCCAACTTAGTGGTTTGTTCCCATTTACAACTTTAATATTTACATAATATAATAAAACAATGTCGTACAAACTTAATCTAGTTTACACATTTCTTTGTCGGTGCTTGTTTTTTTTCCAGCTCCATAACCTTCAATGATAGAGATATGAAAGTGTTGACTGAATATTAATAGATCGCTCAGGTTTCGTTAGTTCGACCGCTAGTGAAAGAAATTTAATGAACTCTTTTACAGTTTCAATTGCTATTATTAAATACGGACTCCAACTTGTACCTGACTGCCTTGTAGAGTAGTGGCTAGTATTCTATGGTCCGGGTTTGATTCCCGGTTCTGCCAAGATATTTAATTCTGATCTAAGTGCTCAGCCTCGTGAGACAGAATTAAGAAAATCCATCTTAGAAGTGGTTGGTTGGTTGGTTCTTTAGTTTAGGGGCTGTGATAACGCGGTCATGTAGCCCCGTGTACTTTGGGTGTGTGTAGAATCTGTCTGATAACCGGTGTTAATTGTTATAGCTGTATTAGTGTGTGTTATCTGTTTTTAATTCAAGTAAGGACTGCAGACATTGGAGTTCTGAGTAGTACCAACTTTTGCTACCAAACGCCACCGTCAACGACCAACTAGTTCTGAACCTTGTTACTAGATGTTACCGCAGTCGGCTCCTGGCGACGAACGTTGGAACCTAAGAGCGTTAGTCAAATCAAACCGATAATTTAGCTTCACACAAGTGTAATTAGTGGAAGGTTTTTTATTATGCCATAAATCTATGACATGGGACTGCCGGCTTTACTTCCCCTCCGAAGGTAGGCATACTGAGGGGTATTTAACGCTCTTAAAAATCCGACGACTTTGGCCGGGTTTGAACCCACAACCTTGGGCATAGAAGCTCAGCATGCTACCAACTACACCACTGAAGTGATTTTCCGTGGTTTTCCCCAGGCAAATGACGATACGGTTTCTAACTCAAGACTACGGCTGCCTCCTTCCCAATCCTAGTTTTTGGTAGAAATATACACACTAGTGCATCCATCACAATAACACAGACAAATCCTCTACACACCCAATTACACGAGGACAAATGGTCACGATGTCGCTAGACCCTTAATGAATCTACAACACAGACCACCTCGTTGTGTAGTGGCTAGCGTTCTGACAATCGCCCCGGAGGTCCAGGTTCACTTCCAGGCTCTGATAAGAAATTTTAATTCTGGTGTAAGGGTTGGAACTGGGTGCACTGAGCCTCGTGAGGCTAAACTGAGAAGAGGAGGGTTCGAGTCCCAATTCACCCATCCTAGAAGTGGTTTCCCGTGATTTCCCCAGGCAAATGCTGGGATGGTTCCTAACTCAAGTCCACGGCCGCCTCCTTCCCAATCCTATCCCCAATTTACAAATAAACACTCTAGTACAGCCATCTCAATAACACAGATTATCACATAAATTCCACACTCACCCAAATATACAGGACTATTTGACCACGATGTCGCAGCCCCTAAAAGAAGCAACAACAACAAATCTACAACATCGTGTGACTTTGGTCCAGGCATAGTCCATAGTTTGCACACTGAATATCATCCGTTACAGCCTTTAACAGTCACTAAGTTGGGAACAGTTGCCCTTTATGTTCCACACCTTCTTTAAATCAACAACCACTGAGGTAGAATTTTGTTGAAGATATGTCATACACCTCAGCCAACTTAGAAATGAATTTTCTTGGTTGCCTTACGTTTTTTTGGAAACTAAGATTTGAATGTAACCTATAATATAACATTGTAAGTACCCGGGTGGGTTAGCCGTGGCCTTTACGACGTGGCTGCAGGCAGTTGCTCACATCCTGGAGGCAACGAGGTTCGAATCCCCTCGCCGGCAACCTTGAAGATGGTTTTGTGTGGTTTCCCATCTTCCTTCCAGGCAAATACCGGGGTTGGTCCCTAACTATAGGCCACAGCCGCTACCTTCCAATTCCTCGTTCTTAAATTCACACTTTCATCCCCAGACAACACTTCACACGCGACGGTACTTGTAGCTCACCCAATGGGTGTCCGTATTGAAGCAGCTACAAAACTCTGGCGAGCCAAACATGTCCTCGGACACTCCCGGCACTAAAAGACATACGCTAAAAAAATAAAAAAATAAAAATAAAAAACCTTATAAGTAGATCGACATTAGGGCCAGCGGCTTCGGTGGCGTAGTTGGTAGTATGCTGAGATTCTATGTCTAAGATCGCGGGTTCAAACCCGGCCGAAGTCGTCGGATTTTTTAACAGCGTTTAAAATCCCTCAGTATGCCTTCCTTCGGAGGGGAAGTAAAGCCAGCTGGCCCATGTCATAGATTTATGGCATGAACAAGAACCACTAACTACACTTGTGGAAGCTAAATTTGTAGGTTAGTTTGATAACGCTATATTGATAACGTTGGAACGTTCGCCACCAGATGTTGACTGCGATGGCATTTAATAGTAGCCACGTCCGCAGCTAGGTGTCGTGGACGGTAGCATTTGGTAGCAAAAGTAGGAACTACTTGAAAAAAATAATCTTCAGCAGTCCTTCTACCTGAATCACAGATAACACACACTAATACAGTCATCAGAATTAACACCGGTTATCAGACATTCTACACACACCCAAAGTACACGGGGCTACATGACCACGTTGTCGCAGCCCCTAAACCAACCAACCAACCAACCGGCATTAGGGCCGTAACCCTACTCAATCATTTTGATCAAGTAGATTTGTCGTTCTGACTTATACGGTACTGTAGGTTGAAAATGCCCATCCTAAGGATATTTACTTGCTGTATACGCGTATTTAGTGAACTGGAAAAGTGCTGCAATATTAATACATTGGGTTATTGTGGCACTAACTGATGAATGATTGGAAAATATAATTTATATATTGTGACAAATAAACTACATTCTCTCTTTGAAAGGAATTAAGCATTCGACGAGAATAAAAACACTTGTTGAGATAAAATTCCGTTGAAATTACATTCTAAACGCTCTCTGTAAATATTAACGTGGAATGTGTCATTAACAGCAAGTTTCTCGGAACTAGAATTTTTCTAAACCGATGAGATGCCTGAGGAATTAACGGTTTGTTTCTCTTAGAAGTCACTACAGGATTGCGTGTGATTTAGATTTAACGCGCCTGATGTACCAGGAATATTTGTTAAACCTAAACTGAGAGATGTTTGATTACAACATAATATTATGTTAGGTCAAGTTTACCCGAGGAACGCGTGGCTGATGGTGAACTAATGCGGTTAATTCGAAAGGATGAATGTATTGCTAAACTTGTTTCGTTGCGCGGAATGACAAGTTTACTGGAGGTAATCAAAATTATCCTTGGCTTCTTACAGACTTGGTGTTTTGCACTCAGTAGTTACACTTATTACCGCCTTCCATGTTCACTGAATATATTCTCTACCTATGGTGAAGGGTTTCACTGATCCAATAAAAACAGCTATGTCATGGGGTTATAAATATTAACCTTTATAGTGCCACGGGCCAATCTCTCGACCCCGTTTTTACAACATTTCTATTTCCAGCCACGCAATGCTATCACTCTGGAAAACTGGCAGGAAAAATATAACACGAGGACTCGCACCACGTCATTTTGACCCCTAGTATGTCACTCCCTTTCTGTCGTAGTCGTACGGATTTTAATGAAGTAATTTTACACCTGGTGTCTCCCTATGAACTTTTCCCAATATAAAATGAAGTTAATGTATATGTTTCAAATATAACATGGAGAAAAATGGCAATAGCTTTTGTAACAGTATAATAGACCTTGATAGTGGTGGGAAAGCAGTCATATCAAGTTTTTGAACAATGGTGCTGATGACCAAGGTGTCCCTAGAACTAAATATGGATAAAGAAGAACGTGAGATATGTGATTGTGCTGCTTCCAAAATAGGAGGATTTTCCCCCTTATTTTTACAGATTGTCCCGAAAATTGTCATGTGAGGACTGGCGCCATGGATAAATCTGACCCGACCGTAAATAATATAGAAATGACCTGAGTGTTCACAAGATAATCGTCATGTCAGTCATGCAGGGTGAAGTTCAAGGCTAGGAAGGAAGGTACTGTAAGTGACAGGAAATAAGGGCTGAACAAAACGAAAATATAGAGCATTATTTAAGCGTCGGGTCAAAAATCCCCATGCGCCAGTCCTCACGGGTTAAAACGCGGAAATCATTCTCTCTCTCTCTCTGGATTGATCGATGTGTTTACGTTCCGTGAATAACTGGATTAGTAGTAAGACTTATTTGAACATGCTGCAGCAAGTTGTCACCCCGCAAGTGTTGTCTTCTGAAGCCGTGAGTGTTTGTTTGCTTGTTTATAGAAAATGATCACACAGGAAACCTATTTCATGGAATTACTCTAATCTTGGGACATTAATATGAAATTCAAATGTATTAACAAGTATTAACAAGTATTAACCTACCGCGGTGGCATCGGGAAAGCGTGGGTTCAAGTCCTGTAAATGATTTTCGAGGTTTCCCATTTTCACCACCAGGCAAATACCGCGACGCTTCCTTCCAACAGGTCCACGGCCGATTTCCTTCCAAAATTCCTACTCTGACCCGTCCTGAAAATAAAATACATGGTCATTGGCTGCAACAATAAAATCAAAAGTGTTTACATGCGATTGACAAAAGTGTGTGCAGGATGTCAAAATAATTGTAAATTTCCGATTTTCATTAAAAGGAAAGTACTTTTTTATTTATTTTTTATTGAGTTTACCCTCCAGGGTGGTGGTTCCCACGGACTCAGCGGGGGAACTCACCCCTATTTCACGCCATATTTCAAGCAGTGTCCTAGAGCTGGGAACATCTAATCAGAGTGGATACAACTGGTGAGATGGGATTAGCACCTCGCCCAAAGCGAACTGGGGCCTCATGAGAGAAGGGAATGGAAGGCTAGGATGGATAGGCAAGGAAGGGGGAATGAGGTGGCCGTGGCCTTACAGTAGGGACCATCCCGGCATTTGCCCGAAGACGAAGTGGGAAACCACGGAAAACCACTTCGAGGATGGCTGAGGTGGGAATCGAACCCCCTCTACTCATTTGGACCACCCGAGGCTGAGTAGACTCCGTTCCAGTCCTCATACCACTTTTCAAATTTTGTAGCAGAGCCCTGAATCGAACCCAGGACCTCCGGGGTGGCAGCTAACCATGCTGACCGCGACGCTACGGAGGCGACTGGAAAGTATTTTTAATGAATCAAAATTTTAATTATTTAGCACTTAATACAGTTTCCGGCCATGAAAAAAAAATCGACATTTTATCTTAAAGATATAGGTAGGGGATAACTACTATCAAAAACTTGTAATTTCACTCAACTTTGCTTGACACTTTTAATATAGCCAATCATAATAACTTCGCATCGAAATGATGATGATGATGATAATTGTTGTTTTAAGGGGCCTAACATCTAGGTTATCAGCCCCTGATGGTTTGGGTGATCGTGAAGATGAAAATGAAAAGCGAACTTAAAACTAAAACTAACTAATAACCTACATACTAGAAGAAGAAATGGAAAACTAAAGGAGAATAAGGCAAATAAAAGGACAGAAGGAAAAGAAATGCCCTCAACCCTCGGAGAAGGCAGATTGAGGGACTTGGAAGGAAGGAGAGCCATGAAAGGCATATAGGAAAGTGAAAGAGGAGAGGGTCCGCCCCAAAGGTAAGGGACAAAAGGGGAAAACGGACCCAGCTCAGGAATCCCTCGGGGTCGCCAACTCCCGAACTCACCAGCCGTGAGCCCCTGAGGATGTAGCATTATCTAGGGTGCACCAGAAGTGGTGGGGCTACATACACCCTGCCTCCTTAAGGGCCTAGAGCACAAGGCAGAAGGTAAAATGAAGAGAAAAAGAAGGCTGACCCCTCGCAGAAGGAGGGTATCAGGAAAGATGAGACAAGGGCCAATTAAGGCGGGAAAGGAAGAGACTCCCTAGGCCTCGGATACCCTAATACCGTCGGGGTCAGAAGAGAACAAGAGTTGACCAAGTGAGGTCGACAGGAAAGAAGACGGAGAGGAGCCCGGCACAAGTAAGTGGAAGCAATGTCGCAAAGCCCCTGGAGAATCAACAACAACAACAATAACAACAGCAACAATAAGGATCGAGGATGGAATTGGGGTCCTTAGGCTTGAATAAGCGAGTGATGGTAGAGTGGGAAAACCAGGGGGATAAACCACACTCTGGATAAACGCTGGGATTGGAACCTCAGATCTCTGGATTTGCTACAACATCCTACAGGGGGGGTTGTGGACAATTTAACACATACGACTAAATAAGTAAATCTGAGCTCGGGGATATTTCGTGGCGTGACGGTAGGACAGGATTCAAGAATAGTTATTTTCAGTCTACTCAATTACCGGTAAGGAACCATACCATTACTGAGGCAGGACCAAGTCAAGGAGACTGAAACACTAAGAACGTCGGAGAACTTCCCGTGGCTAGAACGCGGAACAAGTGGAGCAGGTCAGTGAGGGATTTGACAGCAAGCTTAATACTTGCTAGCTTACTCTACTGGGATATCGGTGCGTTGTAGATCCCAAACTCTCGGGTTCGATTCGTGGCGGAGAAAGTTTGAGCCAGGAAGATCTTTGACACTCCTTAACATACGATACTTCTCGTATTGCAATTGGTGACTACAATATAGGAGCTGATGACCTTTTAATTAAAAGTAATTATTTATTTATTGACTTGTTTACTTGCGGTATTTATTGAATGATTGATTTCTTTATTATTTAATTTATTTTTTTATTTTTTTAACCATTTAAAGTGTATTTACCACCTAATTTACGGACAATGTATATTGTCAGAGATGCTGATGGTTGAATAATTCAACCATATATCAACATTTTTTTAAATTTGGGAGTATTAATATTTCTTAAAACCAAATATTAGACCTGAGGTGCTTGATAAAATTATTTATTTTAAATAATAACAATTAAAATTAAACAGTGAAATAATTATAATAATTATTATTTATTATTATTTTCACTGTTTAATTTTAAATAATAATAATAATAATAATAATAATAATAATAATAATAATAAAATATGATAAAAGATTGGAATTAAAAATAAATTGGCTTGTAAAAATTGACAATAAATAAGCTTATTAGAATTAATTTTATAATAATTTTAAAATGTTAATTTTTAGATTTTTAAATTTAAAATGATCAAAACAAATATGAACATTAAAATGTTAAACAAAATTATAATTAATAATAATTAAAATTTGGCTAAAATAAATAAAATGAAACTATATTATAAAAAATTAAAGATCTTCAATAATATTCTACCCTATAAAGGATTAATTATTATTTAATATTTATTTATTTATTTATTTATTTATTTTAGACCATACTGACTCGTCAGTTAAAACTCACTGGCAGTTGTTAGTAATTATTACTTGTGCTCTGGTACTGTTATTTAGTCAAATAAATCATCTTCTTTTCAATATATGTATTGCAGAACAAAAATAGATGGGGAGGAATTTGATTTATTAATATGCATAATCGAGATAGCAGTAATATTGTTCTGAATGAACTGATTGGTAAGTTTGTCTCGTCGGTGTTTTGAACCCCGGAACACTATGCTTATTCCTTCTTTAATGACCGTTACAGGCATTTCATTTTATTTTTGCAACATCGTGCGTAATTCCGTGAAAATCATCTTATTACATTCTAATTTCTTGCTACCGTATATGGTAACATACCATTTACCTATTCATTGCCTTCTTATCTTACTAATTATTATGTAATTTATTTCAGCTATGCAACATTACGAACATTCTCATGAAAGTAGAGACAATTGGGCTAGGCTATGTTGCGAATTACAAACATCCTAAAGGTAAACACATGAAAATTATCCGTTGCAAATGTGATTTCGGCGTCACGCTTGAATTCAATTCTTTAGAAAGAAATATTTGGGTTATTGAACAATTGTGTCGAGTATCAAGTCCTTTTACAATGAAATACTCTTGGAGGAATTTCATTTTGGCTGGTGAAACGTGTAGGTCATCTGTCCTCTAATGAAAATGGAAACTACTACAGACTTGCATATTAAAAAAGTAGTTGTCCTTGATTCATTTCGGGGCTTTGCGACATTCTGGTCATGTAGCCACAGGTACTTGGGAGTAATATAATAACATTTTTATTTGTTTTACATCTTCGGATTTTAGAGACGCCGGGGTGCCAGAATTTTGCCCCAAAGGGGATCTTTAACAGGCCAGTAAATCTACTGACACGGCTCCATCCCATTTGCACACCCTTATGATTCGATCCTGCAGCGTTGGGCACAGCAGGCGAGAACGTCGTCGCTAAGCCACGCAGCCAACCTGTTCTTGAGGGTGTCTGTGTGTGGACTCTTCCTGATAACCTGTGTCATTATGATGGCTGTACTAGTCTAATTGTGGGAAGATCTTGGGTAGGAGGTGGCCACGACCTTAATTTAGTTACCATCCCAGCTTTCGCCTCGAGTAGGAATTGGGAAAACACGTAAAAACACTTTTAGAAAGGTTGAGGAAGGGATTGAACCCATAGTTGTTTGGTTCCTTAGTTTAGGGGCTGCGAAAACGCGGCCATGCAGCCCCGTGTACTTTGGGTGTGTATAGAATCTGTCTGATAACCAGTGTTAATTGTGATGACTGTATTAGTGTGTGTTATCTGTTTTTAATTCAAATAAGGACTGCATACGATAATTTCAAGTAGTTCCTACTTTCGCATCCAAATGCTACCGTCCACGACACCTAGCTGCGAACTTGGCTAAAACTAGATGCTATCGCAACCAGCGCCTGGTGACGAACGTTGGAACTTAAGAGCATTAATCAAATCTAACCTACACATTTTTGATTCTTTAAAATGCCATAAATCTATGACATGGACCCGCTGGCTTTACTTCCCCTCCGAAGGAAGGCATACTGAGGGATTTTTAACGCTCTTAAAAATCCGACGACTTCAGCCGGGTTTGAAACTGCAACCTTGGGCATAGAAGCTCAACATGCTACCAACTACGCCACCGAAGCCGCCAAGATTGAACCCACTTATACTCAGTTCTATCTCACGAGTTCCAGTCCACAGACCAGAATTTGATTGCTTGGCAGTGCCGGAAATCAAACCCCGACCTCAGGGTTGACAGTCAAGAATGCTACGTCCGTAGGTATAATCTTAAATTACCCTACTCGTCTCTCCCTGGTGGTGATAAGTAAGCAACGGAATTGGCTGCTGGACCTTAAGCTCTGCTTATAGGATATCCCAGTAATTATATAATAGGCTACATTAAACTTCGGCTATAATGACGGAACGTTATTAAAATCAAAACGGTTCTCTTCAGAGCCAAACAAATGACATAAGGCCCACTCTGAAGGTCCTATAACTGAATGTTGAGGGTATAAACCGATCAGAAAGCGACTACCTCCACTGATCCAAGAACAAAGGTGGCCAAGCATCAATCCCATACAGTGCCGATGTCACGAAGGGAGGACGCCTTTACCTTGCACAGCCTCCATGGACCTGTAAGGAGTTGTCATTGATTCGCATTCCTTAATAAGGGCCTTCGCTCTAGGTAACACCTCCTACACAGAGCAACATCTTCTATTCTGTAGCGTGGAAGTTGCTCACGATACCTCCTTACTTAAATGATTGCTGTCAGCATTTTCCGCATCGTGGTTCGACATTCAAACAGCCAGGAATTAACGGAATTGCGCTGCACGGATGGAAAGTGCTATATTGGATCTTGACTGGAGATACGGCACGAAGTGGAGGCACGATATTGTTGGAAATATTCATATTTTGAGAGAAGTGTTGCGAAAAATAAAGTCCATTGCGTGACGGAAGAAGATTCCGCTTGGTCAGGTGGAACTTTCACAAAGCGGTGAGAAATGGTTATTTACAGAATGTAGCGGTCACCGTAAGAAATTGTATTCATACTGAGTATTATACCGAAGCCTCTGGGGCTTAGGCGGCAGCACGCCGGCCTCTCACCACTGGGTCCGTGGTTCAAATTCCGGTCACTCCACGTGAGATCTGTGCTGGACAAAACGGAGGCAGACAGGTTTTTCTCTGGGTACTCCGTTTTTTTCCTGTGAGAAATTTCATTCCAGCAACACTCCCCACTATCATTTCATCTGTCATTCATTTAATTCATTGCCTCAGAAGAGTGCGACAGGCTTCGGCAGCCGGCACAGTTCATACCCTCGCCGATAGATGGGGGCTTCATTCGATCCCGGTCCATCGACTGGAAGCAGGTTGTGGATTTTCATTTTTATTTCATTTTCACTGAGTATTATAAGAGTGGTCGCCTCCGTAGCGTACCAGTCAGCATGGTTAGCTGCCGCCCCGGAGGTCCTGGGTTCGATTTCCGGCTCTGCCACGAAATTTGAAAAGTGGTATGAGGACTGGAACGGGGTCTACTCAGCCTCGGGTGGTCCAAATGAGTATATGGGGTTCGATTCCCACCTCAGCCATCCTCGAAGTGGTTTCACGTGGTTTCCCACTTCGTCTTCGGGCAAATGCCGGTATTGTCCCTACTGTAAGGCCACGGCCACGTCCTTCCCTCTTCCTTGCCTATCCATCCCAATCTTCCCTTCCCATCCCTCATGAGGCCCCTGTTCGCTTTGCAGGTGAGGCCGCCTAGGCGAAGTGCAGATCACACCTCCCCAGTTGTACCCAAAGCGACCAAGTGTTCCCAGCTCTAGGACACTGCCTGGAAAGGCGGTAGTGGTGAGTTCCCTCGCTGAGTCCGTGGGAACCATCAACCTGGAGGGTAAAATTGACTAATATACAGGGTCATCGAAAAATAATGCCAATATTTCAGAAAATTATAGCACCGAAACCCTTTATGTTAAACGTGTAATTCTTTCACTGAACGCCAGCTGGTTAAAGTAAATTTTGTTTTGGAGGGGACGTGACCTTGCTATGCGCACTCTAGATGCGCAGTAGCCAAGGTCGGCCGGGGGCGCGCGCGCCAATGAAGTCCCGACCTCACCCCTTTGGATTTTATTTTTCTGGGGGTACATTAAAAACATTGTGTATGAAGAAAAAATCGGGATTTGGAGCATCTGCGGAAGCGAATTTCTGCCGCCATCTTGACAGTTACTCCTGAAATGATTCCACGTACCAATCCAGCCATTGGGAAGGCGTGCGTTCAATGCTGATGTCGGTGGTCGGCCTGGCCTAGATTTTTTCTCTACAGTCCCTGTTTCCTTAAACTGATTAAACCATCGAATTACAGCTTAGTAAACAGGTGCAGTTTGTCGCTGGTGCAGTCATTGGTGCACGCGCCCCCGGCCGACCTTGGCTACTGCGCATCTAGTGTGCGCATAGCAAGGTCACGTCCCCTCCAAAACAAAACTTACTTTAACCAGCTGGCGTTCAGTGAAAGAATTACACGTTTAACATAAAGGGTTTCGGTGCTATAATTTTTGAAATGCTGGCATTATTATTCGATGACCCTGGATATAAGAGTGAATTGGACGATAGTTATATTGTGAACGATGTATGTGTCAATTACGTTTACAAATTAGTGGAAACCGTCCAGTCGGTCAACACGAATGAGCCAAAATTATATTGGACGGGGAGTTAAAATTAATCTGCAAGTGCCTGAAAAGAAATCACGAATTATTCACACATTTAATAAAACAATTTATAAAACATTGGATGACCAGTTTCGTTCGTCAGGCGAACATTATCGGATCCTGCGTACTATGACATCACCGATTTTCATTGAAATCTCTTTAGATCTTATTAGGGACACACACACACATGAACAAAAGGTGATCTCATAAGCCTATTTTAGCCTCTTTTCATTTATGAAAGAATAGGCTTATGAGATCACCTTTTGTCCGTGTGTCTGTCTGTGTGTGTGCGTATGTGCGTGATTCGTGAGTGTGTCCCCACCTAATAAAATCTAAACGGCTGGAGCGATTTCAATGAAACTCGTATGTTCATAGCAATATTCAGGACAACCCCGACCGTGCCCTTCAAATTTTGTTACGACTCACCAATGCAACATGGCGGCTGTGCGAAATAATTCACCAGCATTCTATATCTCCGAAACTATTCATCATATCACCAGGAACTTTAGTACTGTGATAAAGGGCACTACTACTACTTTTGAAAACCTGTTAAGTACTAATCGAACATGGTGGCCATGAGAATTTGAAACATATAAATCGACTTTTCTCGCGATTTAACCATCCGAGTAGAGTGAAACTTGGTGTAGCAAATGTCTATACACTTCCCAACGCACTAACATTTAATTTCGTTCAATTGTTTACATAACCTCAAGATTTCGGCTGTGTGAAATTTCAAAATTAAGTTTTCATTTCTTGTGTCCTAATCATGCGATCGAAGTCAACGTTTGAATAATGAAATAAGTCTATGGCCATCCGAAATATTTAGACGGTTTTCAATGTCTACGAATCTATTACAGCAATCAAACTGAAATGTTGTATGTAGATAGAGGCAATTAACATAAGTAGGATATATGAAAATAGACTTTATAGTTATTCACGGAACTACTTGTCATAAATTAACAAGAAGTTCCGTGACGAACTAAAGAGCCTACTGTTCTTAAAATTTAAGATTCATGCCAATGATTAATCTATATGGATCTATCTAGAATAATGACGAAATTAAGTTGCTAATATCGAAATTTGTAATTAGTTCGAAATACTGTATACCTGGCATAATGTAGTCTAATAGAGCACTACAGTTGGCAGCCCTGGTGACTGAATATATTCTTAGTTCCATCTCTTAAGGTACCGTACAGAATTCAAAATTTGGTTGAAGTCCAATGAATAGCATGGACGTTACATGCAGTTAAACATTGGATCTAACAGCGCGGAAAATCATGTTGGCAACAATGTTATGCATGTAATGGTCAGAAATAATCTGAAATAATATGGTCTATTGTTGTGCCAATTTTGAATGAAATCCATTAGTTAGTATAGAAGTTACATGCATTTTAAAATTGGACCTATCATCAGGCTTAGAATCATGTTGGCAGCACGGACGTATATTAGTTACTCCAAATTCATCTAGAATGCCAGGTACTATACGTGTGCAAAGTTTAGAGCTATTGGCTTGCACACTTTCTGATATATTGATATCAGGGTAACAAAAATAGAGACAACACATATTAACAGTTGGCAGCCCTGGTTGCTCTTAAGAATACGCATAGTCATATCTGTTATGGTACACATAGCACATACGAAATTTGGTTGAAATCCAAATGATAGTATGGAAGTTACATGTATTTAAAGTTGGACCGCTCAGCAGGCTTAGAATCATGTTGGTAGCACTGAGGTATATATGTTAGTCCAAATTAATATAGAATGTCAGGTACTATACGTGTGCATATTTTAAAGCTGTCGAGTTGCATATTTTCTGATATATTGGTATTTTGGACAAAACAAATTAAGAGCATTTATTAACAGTTGGCAGCCCTGGTGGGTCTTAAGAATACGCTCAGTCATATCTGTTTATGTACAGATATTACATATAAAATTTGGTTGAAATCCAGTTGATAGTGTAGAAGTTATATGCATTTAAAAATTGGACCTATCAGCAGGCTTATAATCATTTTGGCAACACTGCCATGTATGGCCTCCTGGAAATTAAACTGCAATATTATTATCTATACGTGTGCCAATTTTGAAAAAGCTCCCATTCATAACTTCCAAGATATCCAACATGGAGCTCAAATTTCAATTGCGATTTTTTAGCAATTGGTAGCACTGACATCATTTTCAAATATGGCCGTGAGATATTCAGGTATAGATCTTTACTCCTACCAAATTTTGTTTCGATTGCTCCAGCCGTTTAGGAGTTGATAGGGGGGACACACACACAGCCAGCCAGACAGACAGACAGACAGAAGGACAGACAGACAGACAGACACACATTTGCCCCATCTCATAAGACTACTTTTTCCTCATTTTTGCAAAATGTGAAAAGTAGGCTAAAAATAGGCTACAAAGGGGTAAACATACATTAGGTACCGTACATTGTTAATGACCGCGAACTCCCCCAAGACGTTCCGTGTGTGCCCGCTGTAGAGTTCTTCCATTGTTGTATGAGGTAACGCTGTGTGCATTTGAGATGAGAAACTAGTTTAAACGGGAAGTCTTC
This sequence comes from Meconema thalassinum, assembly GCA_946902985.2. Lineage (NCBI taxonomy): Eukaryota > Metazoa > Arthropoda > Insecta > Orthoptera > Tettigoniidae > Meconema > Meconema thalassinum. The sequence goes on from OX336391.1 coordinate 671,267,087, forward strand.
CTTACTTAACCGTGGCTGCTAAAAATTGTATCACGCATTATGATGTCCTGTGGGAAAGAGAAAGTACGTACTTTTCTTCAGTTTAGCTTCACGACTATAGAGATATCGTCAAGATAGTTGTGTTGTTCCACAAATCGAACATCTTCCGTGGATCTTCTCTGAAGGAATGGTTGCTACTTCCTATTCATAATTATGTGGAAATTTGAAGTCATTCTTTTTTCAGTGTGCCTATACAAATTGTCTTTTGCTGCTTTACAGTCGGTCAACATGAATTGGGCGGGGTCTCTCTCTTAAGTTAACAGCCCTGGGGCTGGTGTGCAGCAACTCTCCAATCTTCCGCCATCCTCTTCAATTTGTGATATGATTTTGTTTTCTTGTCTGTCATTATCTGTGCGATGTACTCAAGTGGTTGTCTTCCTCTTGTGTTTTTTCCCTTCTAACATCCCTTCGTTGACTCTTGCTAGCAGGTTATTATGTCTGAGAATATGTCCCAACATATTCGCTCGTCTTGGTTTCAGACTCTTCATAAAGCTTCTACTTTCTCCTGCTCTTCTGAATACCTCTCCATTTGTCATATGTTGTATCCAACTGATCTTAAGAATTCTTCACCAGCACCAAGCCTCAAAAGCCATCAACTTCTTCTCGTCTGACTTCCCTATTGTCCACGACTCACTACGATACAAAGCCACACTCCACACGTACGTCTTCAACAGTCTTTTCGTTATTTTTAGGTCTATAGTTCTGGATGTGAAAGATTGTTCTTCCTATAAAAGGCGTTCTTGGCCTGAATAATTCTACTCCGAATTTCTCGTTTGCTGGATTCATCAGACGTTTTCAAGCATCCCAGATACTTATATTCCTTCACATGTTGTATTCTCGATATAAATTGCTGGTGCTCTTCTATGATCTTCCTGTTCCGATTGCATACGAGTATTTTTGTTTTATTTTTATTCATCTTCATGTTAAATTCGTTTTTAAGGGCGGTGTGCAAGTTATAAATATGTAAACAAACTCCTGGAAGAAATTAAATGTATTAGATAGTTGACACACTTAAATGTGCAATTTAGGATTACGCGTTTCGACCTCAAGTGCCCATCATCAGATCCTGTTCAGATCCTAAGGTTAATTTTCATTATTGTAAATTCACTACTGTGGTTCAATAGCACGTCGTTAGATGAATAGTTTGAATCTCGTTATACGTTAGGTTTGTTTTGTGTTGCAAAGTTTTGTGAATTGCGTTAGTAATGGTGTGTATGCACGTGTATACAATTTAGAATATCCCACTGTAATAATAATAAATCAAATAACAAATTTTAGCATGCACTAGAAAATACTAATTATAATGTACACTTAACTTGGTATTGTTCTCCTCACAGCTATGCTCACGACAAATCATGTTTTATTCACGATTTAAAGAATGGCTGCATGTGATTGGCTAGTTAAGGGAGCCTGGCAGTGTTAATTAGCAAACAATGCAACTGCTTAACAAAAGATTCATTCTCAGGTGACCATGACAACTAGAAACATCCAAATTTCACAGTTAATCAATTACATCCATAGTTGCGAGTTACTTAACCATAATGGAAATTTTTAGCGTATTTCAATAATTATGGCCTTTTGAAGAAAGATTTCTCAAAACTTAACATTTTCTAAGTTATGTACCTTTTCCTCCGGAACTATGAGCCTGATCATGTTGATATATTGCACACTTATAGGTGTTTATGAGTTGAGTACTGTGCAGTAAAATGAAAGTGATCAGTGTAAAAATAAAGGAGTATCTGAAATAATGGCATAAAATTAACGAATTCAATTATTTTTTACAGTAAGATTCAAACCAAATGCATTTGAAATTATTAGTTTGCATTATAAGCTTAACCTTTATTATCTACAGTTACATCAAGGGAGAAGGTAAATAAGTAGGAGAACTTTTTCAAAAAAATCGGTATATTTTTACTTTATTCAAATGTCCATTTATTATTGAAATATATTATAAATTTCAATAATATTTTAGAAACGTTATTGGGAAACTGTGAAAAATTGAAATTTTTGGTTGTCATAGTTCCCTTATAGTGATTTTACTTCTGACCACTAGATAGCTCTAGCATAGCACTGAAACGTCAAGTCGAAAGTAACGATGGCTGAGCTCCGAGCCCCTCTGTGGTTAACCAAAGGGATGAGTTAGTTACATTCCTCACGTAACACGCAGGTGCAGCGCAAGGTCGGGCACCTTAAGTCCAGCCACTGACCTCAGACAGCGTGGGCATCCAACGGTTCTCTGGTTTCCTTCCTCTCCGCAAACGTGAAGAAGAAAGTGTATAATTTCACTTCTTCTGTCCTCTTCAACCCAGAGGTTGGTGGTCAGCAAGCACTCCCCTCCTTGCTAACTTAATTGGAGAGTAGGTATTTGCCGATGACATCGTCATCTTGGCCGAGACGCCAGAGAATTTGAATGAGTTTTTGAAAGGTATGGATTCTGTCTTGAGGAAAGAATTCATGATGAAAATTAATAAAGGTAAAAAAAATATATATTGGAATGCAGCCGAAATAAATCAGAAATCTCAATGGACATCAAATTGGCAGGTGAAAAACTAAAGGAAGTAGGAGACTTCTGTTACTTAGCAAGAAAAATAACCAGTGATGGACGAAGCAAAGAGGATATAAAGAGTAGGTTGGCTCAGGCAAGGAAAGCATTTCTACAGAAAAGGGATCTGTTGACATCGAATATAGATTTAGGTATTAGGAAGTCATTTTTGAATGCCTTTGTCTGGAGCGTGGCGCTTTATGGAAGTGAAACTTGGACTATTGGTGCAGAACAAAAGAAGAGAATTGAAGCGTATGAAAAGTGGTGTTACAGGAGAATGATGAAGATCAGATGGGTAGATAGGGTTAAAAAATCCTCTCGGCACGCCGGAAGGCGGAGGTAGATTTCACCGGGCAAACTAGGGGATTGGCTATAATAGGCAAAATATGCAGGTTTTCGTAGGAGGATCAGACCTCATTGATTGCAAGAAAGTATTTTACATTTTGGAGGTTAAAAATCAACTTTTTTTCGTTTTTGTATGCATATTTTTATCATTTTATTGTCTATGGGGATGGTAACCTTCTTGTCATTCGGGGTTCATTTTTATACTTCTGATCACACTGTCCTTATGCAAGGTTTGGAACTGATGTGTAACTATCTGACAGTCTGTTACTTCTTCTCGCAAAATTTTATCTCCCGCAGAGATTTTTGTTGGTTCCTCAGTTTAGGGGCTGCGACAACGTGGTCATGTAACCCCGGGTGTGTAGAATCTGATAAACGGTGTTAATTTTGATGACTGTTTTAGTGTGTAATTCAGGTAAGGTCTGCAGACGGTCAATTTTAAGTAGTAGTTCCTAATTTTGTACCATATACTAACGTCAACGACACCTAGCTCTGAACTTGGCTACTAGATGCCACCGCAACCAGCAACTTGCAACGAACGTTGGAACTTCTCCTCCAAAGGAAAGAATGCTGAGGGTTTTTTAGCGCTCTTAGAAAATCCGACGACTTTGGCCGGCTTTGAACCAGCGACCTTGGGCATATAAGTTCAGCATGCTACCAGTTAGCCACGTCTTGGCAACCTCTGATAGCTCATCCCTCATCAATTTAGAAGCGTTGTCACGGTAACCTCTGATGGCACTTGGCATGTTCTTTAATTCCGAAATCATTTTTCTCATCCCTTGGCGTAATGGTAGGTCAGATCAAAAATTCTTTCAGACAAAGTTTTAGGTAATTATTAGGGGAATATTTTCCATTATGTACGGGTTTGATATTGTGCCTATTAAGAGAGATATGATTAATGTTTCCCGAAAAAAACACTTTTTTCCACCCCTTTGGTCAATGGTTGGTGCTATCAAAAAACCTATTTGACATAAATTTTTGGCACTTATCCGACAAATATTACGAACTTTGAATTGATTGGATATTTCACGTATTAAGAGAGTTATAGCGACATTTCACTTTTTCGAAAAAAAAAGCCCCCCCCCCCCCATTTTCACCCCCTTTAACCGATTATGCCCATTAACGAACTCGACCGATTTCTTAAGGGGTTACATATTATGTAAAACATTAAAGTGATTGGTGCAAAATTACGGCAGTTATCGTGTCCACAACAAACTGATATATATGCATATATATACACACACATATATATAAACTTTTGAACTGACGGTGGTTTGGGGGATGTGAAACACGAAGATATGTCGAAATTTTCCGGAAGTCGAAACATGGCACCCATTGCAATAGTTATCTTTCTGATGAAATCTACCTAAAATAGGCTACATAATTTAAAATACTACCATCAACGACACCTAGCTGTGAACTTGGCTACTAGATGCCACCGGAACCATCAACTCGCAACGAACTTCCCCTCCGAAGGAAAGCATACTCAGGGTATTTTGGCGCTCTTAGTAAATCCGACGACTTCAGCCGGGTTTGAACCCGCGACCTTGGGCATAGAAGTTCAGCATGCTACCAGTTCCGATACCGAAGTCGCTTCCCACAGACATATGAAAACAGAATGTGATCTCGTGCAGTGGCGTTGTCATAGCAACTGCTGATGGCTCAACCCGTATCAATTAAAAGTAAAGTTGTCATGGCAACCACTCTTGGCACTTGGAATTTTCTTATAATTTAAATCATTTTGCTCACTCCGTGGCGTAATGGTGGGTCATATCGAAAATTCTTTCAGACAAAAGTTTTAGGTAATTATTGGAGGAATATTGTCCATTTTGTACGGTTTTGATATTGTGCCTATTAAGAGAGATATGATTAATGTTTCCCGAAAAACCCACTTTTTTCCACCCCTTTGGTCAATGGTTGGTGCTATCAAAAAAAAATTTGACATAAATTTTTGGCACTTATACGACACATATTATGAACTTTGAATGGATTCGATATTTCACGTATTAAGAGAGTTATAGCGAAATTTCACTTTTTCGAAAAAAGCCCCCCATTTTCACCCCCTTCGACCGATTTTGCCCATTAACGAACTCGACCGAGATTTTATAGGGATACATGTTATGTAAAAAATTCAAAGTGATTGGTGCACAATTACGGCAGTTATCGTGTCCACAAGAAACATATATATATATACATATATACATAAATTATATATAAACTTTTGAACTGACGGTGGTTTTGGGGTCTGGGGGATGTGAAACGCGAAGATATGTCGAAATTTTCCGGAAGTCGAAACATGGTACCCATTGCAATAGTTAGCTTTCTAATGAAATCTACCTAAAAAGGAGAGGTATTAAGACGAGTGGGAGAGGAGAGATATTTGTGGGGACTGCTAACGAAGATAAGAGATAGGTTGGTAGGACACATGCTAAGACACTCAGGAATAGCAAGCTTAGTTATGGAAGGAAGGGGTAGACGAAGGTTAGAATATGTTAAACAGATTGCCTCAGATATAGGGTGTGGTAGCTATGTAGAGATGAAACGATTAGCTCAGGACAGGGAAGCTTGGAGAGATGCATCAAATCAGTCGAAAGACTGAAGACTCCAACAACAACAATAGGTATTTCTTCCCTTGATATGACACTCATAAATTTCGTGAACTTTCGTGGCCGGAGCCGCTAGCTTTTTAGCGGACTTTAGTTAGTTATTGTTGTTTGAAGGGATGGAAAATAGTTCACTTGCTACTTGTTTGGCTCGCCAGAGTTAGTAGCTGCTTCCATGTAGACACCCATGGGGTGAGCTACAAATACCGTCGCGTGTGGATGATGTGAAATGAATGAAGATGGTTGGTTCCTCAGTTTAGGGGCTGCAACAATGTGGTCAGGTAGCCCCGTGTAGAATCTGTCTGATAACCAGTGTTAATTGTGATGGCTGTATTAGTGTGTGTTGTCTGTAATTCAGGTAAGGCTGCAGACGATCAATTTCAAGTAGTTCCTAATTTTGCTACCAAATTCTACCGTCAACGACACCTAGCTGCGAACTCAGCTACTAGATGTCACCACAACTGACACCTGGCAACGAACGTAGGAACTTAATAGAGCGTTAATTAAATCTATACACATTTAGCTTCACACAATTGTAGTTATTGGAAGATTCTTTTACATGCCATATATCTATGAGGTGGGCCCGCCAGTTTTACTTCCCCTCCGATGTAAGGCATACTGAAGAGTTTTAACGCTCTTAAAAATCCGATGACTTCAGTTGGGTTTGAACCCACGATCTTGGGCATAGCTGTTCAGCATGCTACCGACTACGCCACCAAAGCCGCTTAACATGATACACTCTTACCGTCTGGTGGTAATATTTCTTTTCTTTTCTCTCTCTTTTGGTGCACCATGATCCTTCTCATTCCCTTTCTTTTCTTTAGTCTCCATTGTTATCGGTAGCAAATATATCTATGGTTTCATGGAAATGTATATACTGTAATTTTTATACACAATTTATGACCGGCGCAGTCTAGAATTTAAGATTGTTACTCTATTCAACCTTTAAGCTCACCCACAATTGCTGCACCCTGTATGACCTTGTTGTTAGTTGTTGTTTGTTTGAGTCCTCAGACTTTTGACTGGTTTGATGCAGCTCGCCGTGCTTCCCTGTCCTGAGCTAATCGTTTCATCTCTACATAGCCACCACACAATATATCCGTGGCAATCTCTTTAACTTATTCTAACCTTGGTCTACCCCTTCCTTAACTAAGCATGCTATTCCAGGGTGTGTTAATATGTGTACTACCAACCTATCTCTTGTCTTCATTAGCAGTCGCCAGAAACATCTCTCCTCTCCCACTCGTCTTTATACCTCTTCATTTGTTACCCTATCTATCCATTTGGTCTTCATCATTCTCCTGTAACACCACATTTCAAACGCTTCAATTCTCCGTTTTTCTGCTGCGCCAATAGTCCAAGTTTCACTTCTATAGAGCGCCACGCTCCAGACAAAGGCTTTCAAAAATGACTTCCTAATATCTAAATCTATATTTGATGTCAACAGATTCTTTCTTTTTCTGTAGAAATGCTTTCCTTGCCTGAGGAATAGTTTGGAAATAAATCAGAGAAAGGTATTGAGTGACCGTGGAAGGAAACCTGTTGAGATCGAGACTCCATGAGCTCACTCAACCTGTATGACCCAGGGCTTTCTCCAGCCATCTCACGTCCTGTAGGACCACCGAACACTATCTGCGCTATGTATCATTCTCATTCAAGAACTTCCTCAGATATCGCTGTAATCGCTCCTTTCTCTCGAGAGGAAAAATGATTGATCACCTTAAGCGATGTCAATCCAAGACATGTCTGACATCGTTCCTCACTGGGACTATAATGTTTGACAAAGCAGGGAGCTTGTGTTTCTAAAGGAAGTAAGATGGAATATTAGATTATGATTGTCTGACAGCCATCCTAGCCCTCATTATTGGCCGATGACCTAGATGATCAACCACTTAAAAAAAAAAAAAACGTTACAGTCAGTCTGAAAGACTAGACTTTATATCATTTCAAATGACGCATGCTACAAATGCTACACATGTTAGAAAGGACTCTTTCAACAGACTCCATTACCCATTAACTTAGGCTTCCCGCGCGGGGAACGGAGAGCGGGAGGTGCACTCTGCTGCATTAACGTCACGCGCTCTCCGTCTCCGTATCGCATAACGCCATAGCCCAGGAGTAAACTCAGACTCGGTGTATATGCACTGAACAACATGATGACGTCATACGCTCTCCGTCCCCGTATCGCATAACGCCATAGCCCAGGAGTAAACTCAGACTCGGTGCATATGCACTGAACAACATGATGACGTCATACGCTCGAGTGCAACCTTAGTACATTTCCTCTCCGTAACCGTAACGCATAACGGTAGACAAAAGCATAACGATGAAGTCGACAAGATCGTTTGAAATGATAAAATCGCCAGCACCGCTATAATCAAGTTACTTATTATTTAGCGTATGGCTTTTAGTGCCGGGAGTGTCCGAGGACATATTCGGCTCGTCAGAGGCTGTAGCTGCTTCCAGCGGACACCCATAGGGTGAGCTACAAGTTCCTGTCAATTTCAAGTAGTTCCAACTTTCGATACCAGATGTCACTATCACCTAGAGGCGAACGTTGGAACTATGATAGAGCGTTTCAACGAAATCTAACCTAGAAATTTAGCTTCACACAAGTTTAGTTAGTGAAAGGATATTTTACATGCCATAAATCTATGACATAGGACCGCCAGCTTTACTTCCCCTTCGAAGGAAGGCATACTGAAAGATTTTAACGCTCTTAAAAAACCGCGATCTTGGGCACAGCAGTTCAGCATGGAAATGCCATAACATGAATCATTGTGGATTATAATGATTAGTTTCTGTATTACCATTCAAGGGAACTCCTGCAGCGTTTAACCACTAATCAAGGGCAAATGACCTACCTGTTCCGTCCCTTAAAACTCCAATAACTAACTAACTAACCCCATATTGGATTGTAATTGGCAGACGATACTCTTCGAAGGTCACTCTAAACGATGGTGGTAAAAAGAATCGGCTAAAAGCCTCTATAAGCGATCGAAACGAAGCGGAAGGCTGGCATTTGTCTGGTCGCTTCAACAAGGCAGCAGACGGACGGCTGCCTTCTATTTCCACGCGCTGACTCCCTGTCCCGTGTCGTTTCAATCGCTTTTAATAGAGACTTAATTTTAATGTTATCCATTTTCTTTACCACCATTGGACAGAGCGACCTTCCAAGAGTATTCTCTGCCAATTACAATCCAATCGGGGACTAGACGTTACCAGAGTTCTCTTGTCAGTGAATTATCCGCATAAATCAACATTCTATTTTCATCGAAAATTAACAATCTACCGTGGACATGTTTCAAGTTGTGTTGAACCCTTCTTCAACACAAAAATAGACAACATAAACTTATATAAATTCACGGTAGGCGAGTGGATAGCGTGTCGGTCTACTAACCCCAAGATTGCAGGTTCGCTCCTGGCCGAGGTAAGTGATATTTTTGAAAGGCGGCAAAAATACGACATGCATGTCATACGATGTTGGAATGTCAAAGAACCCATTTGAATTCAGTAGGCCGTGTTCATAGTGGCAAAATTAATCTCGGGAGTTTCCGCCAACACAAAGTTCCCCATTTCTCTACTAAACAACGCTATAGTGTTCAAGGAGCGTAGATATCTGACCTCCTTGACTTTCATAGTGCTTCAAGGAACAACGAAATTCGACATGCAAAATACCATCTGGGTGTCAAATTACAAGGCTTGCACCCGGCACCGGAGGCCATACGATATTATTATTATTATTATTATTATTATTATTATTATTATTATTATTATTATTATCTAATAATTGTACATGATTTAATAGGATCTAGTTTTTAGGATATGACATTTGATCATAATATTTTAATTTGTGTTATACAAATGTTTTCTGGTCTTTAATTGTTTTTATGTTCGACCCTGACTATTATGTGTCAGAAAACTGTATCATAATGAGACTCATTATATAGTTCTGCTCCTTAAAACAACAATAACAAAACAATAGGCTCATTATAACACTATTTTTCATTATGAAACCGTTTCTCCCACCAATCGGACTCAAGAAACAGTCGTGTGACCAATTACGTAAGAATACATTCGCGCATGCACTCAAAATCCAACATGTCTATATATATATTACCGGAAGTGCACCGTCCATATGTTCGCGTAAATAAACTGGTGAATATGAGACAAGAAATAGCACTGTACCTTAATATCCCCAAATCCAATTTCTACACAGCGCGTTGATTTCAAACGACTTTGGTGATAGTTTTACTGAATACTGGTGCACAATCTGCACATATGGCTTTGAAGCACACAGAGCGCATGCGTCGGTCGGCCAGAGAGCTTGGAAGACAGAGATATCCTACCCAGCGTAGCACCCGATCTTAAAATTCTAGTGACTGAACAGATATTTATGAATATTTATGTTAAAAACTACAATAAAGTTATAATTATCGTCGAACACAAACAATCGTATGCAACGAGCCTATAATGGGTATAATTAAGACACGAGTATGTTTATAAAACGAGCGTAAGCGAATTTTATAATTTCCATACCATTATTCAATATTTAAATGTTATGATGAACTACACAAACAAAATTATTAAATATCTTTAGTTCATTTATTTATTTATTTATATTTTGTCTATTTATTTATTTGTTAATTTATTAATCATTCAGCTATTTATTTATATTCCTATCTATTTATTTCTTTATTTTGATTACATCCTTTTTCTTTCTTTCTTTCTTTCTTCCTTCAGTTGTCTATATTAGTGTTGATGATGGGTTGAATAGAACTTGAAACATGTCCACGAAACATTACTAATTAGTTTCCAATATGAATAAGGATTCTTGATTAAGCTGGCATTTCTCTAAGTTACTTCCATTTACAAGTTTTAGGAAGACAGTTATTCCCGAGAAAGTCTTAACCGCAGAGTGTGTTGGTGGTTCCCTGGACTGCCTGGCTCATGTCTGAAACCGCTTAGTGGTTAATGAAGCATTAAACATTTTAAACACAAGTACAGCGATGGGAAAGTGATGCTCACGTGATGGTCAAGTCCTAGCCGTGAAGAGGATCGTCATATGATACCTTAAATCCATTATCGATGTGTCAGGGCTTATTTACTTCCTTAAAAGACTGACTCCTCACACGTCATGGGGAGTTCATTCACATTGCATATTACTGGAAAGTCGTCCAGCAGCATTTCAATTTATCATGCCATGTTAAAACATACAAGATCTCATATCTTCCGTCAGCAGTTGATCAATACACGTTTTTCAGGTAATTCTGTTTCCTTATTGCGGCAAAAAGTAGTTCCGTAAAGACCTATACAACCTATAATCATATATCATACTTGTGTTAATTACCTCTATCAACATATAACATTTCAGTTTGATTGCTGTAATAGATTCGTAGATATTGAGAACCGCCTAAATATTTCCAATGGTCGACATGTTGAATATAGGTCTTAGAGTTATGCACTATCAGATGAAGATTCTTGTGTAGGTTCATTATTCAAACGTTCACTTTGATCGCATGATTAATACACAAGAAATAAAAACTGAATTTCAAAATTGCGCACAGCCGCCATCTTGAGTATATGTGAATAATTGACCAAAATTTGATGCCAGCACATACAGTGTGTATAAACATTTACTGTATCATATTTCACTGCGCTCAGATGGCCAAATCGCGAGAAAAATCTATTAAAATATCTCACTTTCGCTTGGCCGCCATGTTCGTTTTGTATTTTACAGGTTTTTGGAAGTCTTATAGCTGAACTTCAAGTAGTAACCTTTATCACCGTACAAAATTTCACGGTGATATCAGTAATAGTTTCGGAGATATGGAATGCCGGTGAAATATTTCGCACAGCCGCCACTCTCGTTAGATAAACCCTCCTCGTTGCGTAGTGGCTAGCATACTTGGTAGTCCCCACGGAGGTCCAAGCTGGATTCCCGGTCTTGCCAAGGAATGTTATTCTGGCCTGAGGGCTGGAACAGGGTATACTCATCCTCGTGAATAAAACCTGAGAAGAGGTGGGTTCGATTCCTATCTCAGCCATCCTTGATGTGGTTTTCCACATTTACTTCAGGCTAATGCTAGGATGGTACCTAACGTAGGGCCACGCCACTTCCTACCCAAATCCCAACTTAATTACTAATACACTCACTAGTACAGACAACTTATGCACACACCCAAGTACACGGGACTACTTGACCACGATGTCACAAACCCCTAAGGAATCAACAAAAATAGCAACAACAGACAATTTTTCTCTCTGACCCATTTAATCCCGTGTACTTGTGTTTACTGTAAATATCTACTTAGTATAAATCAATGTTCCCGATTCTTGGATGTCACGGGTAATCTCGAGAACCACTGGATGGATTTTGATTCGGTTTTCACCATTCTGTAAATTATATCCCGACGATGGTTTCTGTAGAAAATAAGTTATTTATGATCAAAGGAAGCCAAGCAGTAACGATTTGAGTGAAAACCTGGCGTCCGTGCGCTTTTTATCCTTCGCTGGGCAAACCGTTAAATTTTCAATACAGTATACTATAACTGTAAGAATTGTTCAGCATGAAAAGTTCTACAAAAACGTCCGTGAGAGCATATCTCTATCATCAATACATCGCTCAATATAAGTTCTTTAATGGTTTCATTTCTTCCAACAATCTCCGTTCAGTTACTGAGGTGACAGTTTACAAGCTAGCTAGGGGCGAGACTATCACCCCAGATACAGCCCGCAGCAAACTGTCAAGTCATGTTGAGTTAAGACTTCATAGAAGAGTGGTTGTGTTTGGAGTTTCCCTGGAAGTGCAACTCAGCTTTTCTTCATTTCGCCTGTGAACGTTTCGTTTAGAAAAATACACGGTCAAGTTAAGATTGGACGGAAGGGGGATTTGTGTTTCATGCACCTCGCCATTCTGAAATTACGTTTCACAAGAATTCGTTGCACATGCATCTCCATGATAATATCTTTAATAGTCCAGTCAGTGATTTTAACCCATCATGCAGAGCTGTAAAACAGATATTGGTCATAGTTCATTGACATCGAAAATAAAGCGCGAATCACGTAATGCATTAATAACTGTTCCCGGGCGAAACCGAGGCGGGTTGGTAGTATATAATATCATAATAGAGAGAGGAAGAGATAGAGAGATAACCTGTGTAATTGTTGTGTCTGTAGTACAGTAGTAGTGTGTGTATTTGTATTTCAGGTGAGAATATTGGGAAGGAGGCGGCCGTGGCCTTATGTTAGGAACCATCACAACATTTGCCTGCAGTAGAAGGTGGAAACCATGGAAAAACGATTTCAGGAATCGAACTCATCTCTCCTGAGGTTTGCCTCACAAGGCTGAGTGTACTCCGTTCCAGCCCATAGACCAGAATTAATTTCTTGCAAGAACCCTAAGCCTCGCGTACCCTAATGCCAACGGGGTTGGAAGAGAGCAAAAGTTGACCAAGCGTGGACGATAGGCAAGATGACAGGGAGGAATCCGGCAAAAGAAAGTGGAAGCAATGACAGTCTCGGCTGGAGACCCTCTGGGAGACGCGCAGAGTGAAATCCATCATTACTAAAGTTACTGTCACTTAAGGTACCGTAGCTCAAGTGTCCCCTTGCCGTCGGCTGTCATTATAATGAGACATAAACGAATGTGGTATTCACATTCGACTTTCTATGGCTGCACGACAGTCACACACTAGCCTGAAGAAAGTTTGTGGTCATTTCACCGCTTCATTAACTACGATACTCAACCTAAAAAATGATTCCATGTGTATTATAGCCAGGAGAACTTCTACAAGGATAAGTTTGGCTGCCAGAATACTGTTACTTGCTTAACACCACCCAGGGGTAACGTGTAGGGTACTTTAGGGTTAAACCTACGGACGTGAGCAACATAGCCCCTCCGGTTTTAAGAAGACAAGATGCACTGAGGAAGGAATATTCTAAAATAATGAACAACCCTGCACTTCCAATCCATGACGACATTCCCATTCTGGCAATAAACCGGCTCCGGTGCAGGAATCCACCCCTAAGACTGGCTCAACAGCTTGCTGATAGTAATTTCAACATTGCAGCTAAATGTCGTGAAACATGGACTAGAAATGCTCCTCCCGAAGTTCGTGACCTCATTGATCACGTAAAGAAAACCAAGGGCTTTGAACAACCGCGACATATATGGAAGACCATTAACCGCATCCGTACAGGACGTGGAGTTCGTGCGTACAACCTGCACAAATGGGGGAAGCGGCCAGACCCCGGCCGTGATTGTGGTTCATCAAATCAGAGCATCATGCACATTGTGGAAGATTGCAAAATAAGAGCGCAGCTAGGTGAACCTAACGACATTTTCAGTGCTACACCAGCTTGCCACCGTGGGTGAGTGGTCAACCTTTCAGTCTACTAATCCCAAGCTTGCATGTTTGCTCCTGGCCGTGGTAAGTGATTTTTGAAAGGCGGCAAAAATTACGACACCATGTCATACGATGTTGGCATGTCAAAGAACTCATTTGAATTGAGTAGGCCGTGTTCATAATGGCAAAACTAATCTCGGGGGTTTCCGGCAAAACAAAGTACCTCATTTCTCTACTAGAAAGCGCTATAGTGTTCAAGGAGCTTAGATATCTAACCTCCTTGACTTCTATAGTGCTTCAAGGAACAACGAAATTCGACATGTAGCTACCCTTTGGGAGTCAAATAACAAAGCTTGCACCCGGCATCCGAGGCCATACGATATTATTATTATAGTGCTACACCATCGAGCCTGAACTGGATAAATAAACTGGACATACGGTTATATTAAGGTTGATATCGGTGCTTGTATGTACTTATTAATATTGTTATTATAATTGTGTTTCATGTGTAATGCCATACGCTAAATAAATCAACCTAAAAACTGACCAAATAATGTCCAGACTTCGGAAAATGTACTTCCACTTTTGAAGCTGGTGGTTCAAGGTTCAAATCTCACAAGTGACAATGACGAGCGTGAGATCTCGCTGAAACTATGGTCAAATGGAAGACATCTCTGAGGGTATTTCCTCCCCAAATGTTATTTGAGACTACCCCTGCGAAATTGTACGCATCTAAATACTGACACGGAACTTGGAGCAGCACAGGTTGGTGTGCACCTATCGCACTTCCACCTTGGCAGAGTTCGGCCAAACTCTCAAATAATATTAGCATTATTCACGCTTTTGGGCTAATGCCGTGTGAAAATAAAATGTAATACTCTAAACGTTTCAAAGGAACTTTGCCTACTTTTTCAATCGAATTATTTCGCACAGCTGCCATCTTGAGGTTATGTAAACAATTGAACTAAATTAGATGTCAATGTGTATAAACATTTGCTGTACCAAGTTGCATTGCGTTTGGTTGGTTAAATCGCGAGAAAATCCTATTTAATAGCTTCAAATTCGCTTGGTCGCCATGTTGGTTTTATAGTCAACAGGTTTTTGAATATCTCATAAGTGAACTTCTAGTAGTGCCCTTTATCACCGTACAAAATTTCAGTGTGATATCGGTAATAGTTTCGGAGATATGGAATGCAGGTGAAATATTTCGCACAGCCACCATGTTGGATTGGTGACACGTAATCAAATTTGAAGGTACGATCGGGGTCAACCAAAATGGTGCTATGACCTTACGGGGTTTCATTGAAATCAGTCCGGCCGTTTAGAAGTTATTAGGGACAGACACACATACGCACACACGCACACACACGGACAGAAGGTGATCTCATAAGCCTATTTTTTTCATGAATGAAAATAGGCTAAAATAGTATGGACTCCATCTTGAGGAAGGAATGTATGGTGAAAATCAATAAATGTAAAACAAAAATGTCGGAATGCGCCCGAAAGAAATCATAAACTGCCATGGACATCAAATTGGCAGGTGGTTGGTTGGTTGGTTGGTTCCTCAGTTTAGGGCCTGCGACAACGCGGTATGTGGCCCCGTAAACTTTGGGTGATTGTAAAACCTGTCTGATAACCGGTGTTAATTGCGATGGCTGAATTAGTGTGTGTTACCTGTTTTTTTAAATTCAAGTAAGGACTGCGGACATTCGATTCTCAAGTAGTTCTAACCTTTGCTACCAAACGCCACCGTCAACGACCAACTAGTTCTGAAATTTGTCATTAGATGCCACTGCAGTCGGCTCCTGGTGACGAACGTTGGAAGCTAAGAGCGTTAGTCAAATATAGCCTATAATTTAGCTTCACACAAGTGTAATTATTGGAAGGTTTTTATCATGCCATAAATCAATGACATGGGACCGCCGGCTTTTCTTACCCTCCGAAGGAAGGCATACTGAGGGATCTTTTACCCTCTTAAAATATCCGACGACTTCGGCTGGGTTTGAACCCACGACCTTGGCCATAGAAGCTCAGCATGCTACCAACTACGCCACCGAAGCCGCAAATTGGCAGGTGAAAAGCTAATAGTAGGAGACTTTTGTTACTTAGGAGGCAAATGACTAATGCTTCTCAGAGCGTCATAAAGTACTTCGCTGCAATAAAATACACGGTTTCGTTGAGTGCAGTATCAGCCTCGCCGAATTGGAAGAACAGATGCGGTAGGAACTAGTGTAAATTACCGGAGTAGTTGGAGCGTGGAGGTGACAACTTTCATCGGACATCCTGGCAGAAGTTTCCACTTGTGCTATCCTTCACACATTCCAGGCAACATCTGGAGTGCTACACGGTCCCGTCTCTAGCGTCACTTCCTTGGTCGTTCACCTTCATGTATTCTATCAATCGTTAAGTTCGTTTTTATATTAGTTTTTGGTTGGATTTCCTTGTGAACACAATATTCCCAGCCTCTACTTGAAGCAATAACAACAACAATGCACTCACTGCAACTAGCATGACACGTGAGCGTGTTAGAGAGAACATCTTCTCGCCACATTAAAATAAGCACGCGACCGGTTCTCAAAGAAACTGGGACAGAGAAGACGCGAGAACTTTCATAGCTGACGGACCTCATTCTTCAAACGGCACATATTGATGAGAATAATGAATTCATCATTACAACAAAACGGAATACCTTACATTAGAGAATAATGATGGTGAAAAACTACAGATTGGAAATGCAGAAATTCAAACAGTTACAAAATAAATATTTGGCTTCAATAATAGAAGCTGTGGGAACAAGTTCATCTGAAATTGAGAAAAGAGTAAGTGAGGCTGGGAGAACAATTGGAGCGTTAAATTCCGTTTTATGGAGCAGAAATATTTTAAACATCACTAGGAAACTTATTTACAGTTCATTGGTACAAAATATTTTGTTACATGGAGCAGAAACTTGGACGTTAAACAGACAGCAAGCAAACAAATTATTAGTAACAGAGATGGATTATTGGAGGAGGGCGGCAAGAAAATCAAGACAGGATAAAATTAGAAATAAAAGAATCAGAGAATTTATGAAGGTAAAAACAAATTTACTAGAAGTGGTTGAAGAAAGACGATTACAATGGTTTGGACATGTGGAAAGGTTGCAGAATAGCAGAATTCCAAATGTAATGTTACATTGGCAAGATGAAGGCAAACGGAAACGGGGTGAACCAAGAGATAATTATTGATGTTTTAAGAGGTGGAACTAGGAGGTCATCTGCCCCTAAAACAAGAGAACAATGGATGGATGGTGTAAAGAGAAGCATGGCTACCAGAGGCTTAACCGAGGAAGATGCCGAAGACCGAAATGTGTGGAGGAGTAGAGTATTTTTGGGTTGAAGGGAAACTACTGTATTGTAGAATATTCCTTACAAAGAAGATGATCATTAACTTTATAAAAAATTACACATATATTGATGATATCGATGATACCAAATCCCGGCCTGAGACAGAATTCATATTGTTTACGTGTATAAACTCACTCCTCGGTCCGTGTGAAATGAATTGTGACAACTTGTGATTCGTTGTATGCTTGATCGAGAAACATGCATTAGAACAGTGCTGTGCATTCCCACGTCAGGAATGTACCCATCTCACGTCACGGTATTCTCATATTAACTGTAGCAAGTGAGTCACCAAGCACTTGTCTCATACCTGAGTTTATTATGTCAAGTGCAAGAGATGTACTGCCGTCCTCATAACCTTCTCTCCCCTTTGTATCCCATAAATAGATTGTACCTTGTTTGATTTTAGAGTATATTCTAGGAGAATACAAGCGGTTGAAATGAGGTGTTACAGGAGAATGATGAAGATCAGATGGGTAGGTTGAGTAACAAACGAAGAGGTATTAAGACGAGTGGGAGAGGAGAGATGGCTTTGGCGACTGATAATGAAGACAAGAAATCTGTTGATTCGACACATACTAAAACTACCGCCTGTTTGTCCAATGTAGTTGACCTTACAGTTGTTGCACGTTAATTAGTAAACTCCCGATTTATTGAATTTACTTGACTCGTTAACTTCATTGGAGTTGAAAAATATTTTGCTATTATAGTTACTGTTTTTCAATGCTACTTTCATATTACTTCTTGAACACATTTGTAATACTGTTGGTTGAATGATCAAAGTAGGTAAAAACAGAATAAGTAGTTTTTCCTTTTCATTTGTTTCTTTGCAGGAATAGCAAACTTAGTTATAAAATGAAGGGTCGCGGACATTGCCTCGGATGTAAGGTGTGGTAGCTATGTAGAGATGAAATGATTAGCTCAGGATTGGGAGGCATGGAGGGCTTCATCAAATCAGTCAAAGGACTGAAGACTCAAACAACAACAAAATTCATAAGGCCTCTTTTTGTGAATTTAGGCTATAAATAGATGTTACTAAAAGAAAATTTTTAATAATAAGAAGAACAAAACATTAATCGTGTTCGCAATAATGAACCACTCAAAAAGTAAAAATAATAAAAAATAATAAAAGCTAAAAAAAAGAAATAAAAATAAGAAGAAGAAATAAAAGAAATATAAAAGGGAAAATATAAAATGAAAAATAAAACAGAAATATAAACATTTAAAATAAAATAGAAAAATATTAAAATAGAAAATAAAAAATAGCAAATAAAAAATTAAATCAAAATTAAATAAAACAATGAAAAATAAAAAAATTATTAAATTAAAAAATTAAATATAAAATTAAATATTAACAAAAAAAAAGTAAGATGAAAGTGAGAATTAAAGAAAACCATCAAAAAACTATAAAGCTAATTTTAAGGGGATAGAAAGCCTAACTCTGAGCCTAATAGGACCTAAAAATCAGTGCCCTAACTCTCAGCTTAAATAAGCAATCTAATGCAGCATATTTCAGCAGTAATTTGAACTCAATCACTGTATTCTGTGGGCAGGTAGGCGCTGAACATCCGACCCATTTGTCTAAAGCAGTTACCAAACTTCCTCATCTAATCACACTGAATTAAAGAGCTATTAACCGTTAACGCCAATAAAAACCACACTCAAGTTCGAGTTGGCAGAACAGCGCAATAGCGTGACCTCAATAGACTACGATTTCGAGCCCATTATGTTACTTTCTGTTGGGAAATAAAATAGCTCTTCAGAAAGGAATTTTGCGTAAATTATTCGTTCAAAAGGACAATTGCGTGCTTATATTTGAAGAACGTGCCTGATTTCTCGCCACATTAAGGTGTGCTAGAAACACTTAAACTTCACAAGAAGCACGCATGAAGACTTCAAAAGAGAGATGGAATTTTATAGCAATGACTAATGTAAATATTCAGATGTTTGCTGTTGCTTATTCCACCACCGCCTCATCAGACTGGCTCAGCCGTAACGTTGCCGCTTGCTGTTCCCAAAGTTGCAGGATTGAATCCTGGCGCAGTCAGCTGGCACTTAAAGGCGCGCGAATGTGAGGGAACCCCTTCGGTGTAAATTTCCATAACCCCGGCGTCTGTAAAAGCCGCAGTAGTTAAACAGGACGTAAAACCAATAACATTATTATTATTCTCTCTCTTTGTTAATGGACATAAAATAAACTTTTTAAGAATGTAAAACGGGTGTTGCGGTGTCAGAACAAACCTCTTACTAAAACCAAAACCGTCCCTGTTTCCTCAGCTAGCGGAAACATTTTTAATTCCAGTTTCTTGCTAAAATATATTTCTTAATACAAAAGAAATATACCTTTTTCCCGCCACTTTTCAATATGCAAAGCTGAAAGTTTGAGAAGTAATTCCTCCTTCATGTGTTATGTATTTTAGTACAACCGTCTCTACAATAAATAAATGCAGTAAATAAATAAATTTAATGAAATAAGTAAATAAATCAATAAATAAATAAATAAATAAATAAATTTAAAAGAAATAAATTTAATAAAATAAATCAAATACAATTAAATTAATAGTTAAATTAAATTAAATTGTGTTAAATAAAATAAATAAAATAATTGAATAAATAAATACATTTACTAAAATAAACAATTAAATAAATACTTAAAATAAAATATTAAATAAAAGCCAATATATTTTTTTTTAAATAGATTCAAAATATAGGCTACTGTAGTTTAATTATGCCTGCTACAAATTTTCATGGAAAATGCTGTTAAAATTACACCATTTTTTTAAATGCCTCGAAAAATTAAGAATACCTGTGCTGAAACAAGGCGAGACAATCGAGGAACATCCCAGAAAAATTGCAATTTGTTGGTGATAATGTTTTCTAGGAAAATGGTGAATATAAACGCATAGAACATTCTGGCTTCCTTTAAGGGGAGAACATTTTAGGGGTTTAGACAGAAGAGCCGAATGTTTTATTACTGTCTCCAGACCAACTTACCGAGCTGTATGTTTGAGTTACACTCTGTACCAGGGGTGCACAGCCTTTTGTATGTGGGGGCCACGTTTATGTTTACATTTCCACACAGGCACTTGCCAAACCCTACCGCTAAAGCTAATTTTACTGTTATCTGAATAACCTACTTTACCAGCAGACAAAAAATGTGTTTCAATACCATTTTTGTGTCCTTTAAATGGATTCAAATCCATTTTTGAAGTTTTTTTTGGCAAATTGCGTTATGAAGTTATCAAATTACTGATTTACAATCAACTTACTCCTAATTCGAAAAGGTTTAGGGGTGTATGAAATAAAATAATACTATCGCAAGGTTGTAAAATTATTATATTTCAAAAAACAGAATTATAACATCAAAGTAGGCTATATAAAATATGAAAATCAATATATCGTCAAACTTACCATCAAATCAAGTAGTAGCCTAATGCTCCTAATGTGATGCTTGGCATTGTTTATGTTTCAATAGTCTGTCAATGTTAGAGATGGTTTCCCTCCAATTTACTTATTTCAACCAGGGCCTACAATAATGGGGAAAGTCTCATTATTCACAATTATGTTCACGTTTTCAATAGTATAATATATTTATACGCGGGAAGCATAAACGGACTTGCCCGCGGGCAGCGGGTTGTGCACCTCTGGCCTGTACAATCAATACAGCAATAGAAGCTATAGCGTACAAACCTATTACAAATAAACTGTTATAATATTCTGTTAATTGGTTTAATTTCCTAGGAATTATACGCAGACAAAGCTGCTGAATTTACTGGACCTGATATCCAGTTGTCTGAGCAAAGCTCCGCAGAGCAGTGTACCATTGCATTGTTTGACTTTGAAGTGTATCCACTTGTATTCGAGTGCG
Source organism: Meconema thalassinum (assembly GCA_946902985.2). Taxonomy (NCBI): domain Eukaryota; kingdom Metazoa; phylum Arthropoda; class Insecta; order Orthoptera; family Tettigoniidae; genus Meconema; species Meconema thalassinum. The sequence continues at coordinate 671,288,209 of OX336391.1, forward strand.
CAATATTGGAAGAGGAACCTTATTCTGTTTGACATGAGCTTGCTTTGTGACATTGCCTGCCTGCTTTCTCTTCCGTCCGGGATTCATAGAGAATGATGAAGTACCCTGGACACCGGCCGGTCACAGTTATTGTGATTACTACTTCACTCATAAGGAGACAAAGCAGCACTGGTGACAATGGCAATAACAAAGGTACATTTCAGATATTACGCGAAGAACTTCTGCCTGAAGAGTTCGGTGAGCTGTATCAGAAACCAAACGCAACAGTCGATATAAACAAAATACTTTTTATGAATCTCAAAAAATCCCTATCTGGGACAGCACAGTTTTTGGTTACGATTCATAAAGCTTCTAGAAACTGTCAGCAAAGGATTATTTATGGAAATATTCACAGAATCACCGTAACAAGTTTTTGGATTGCCACCACGTATACAGTTCTTCTCCCACTTGCTAACGCTATCTACTGTAGTATGATACACCTAGTGATGGAAATGTTCCGGAAATCTTTGAATCAGAAAATATCATGATCTCTTTTGCCCCAATTTACAATTATTAAAAGTGTTAATGATATACGTATTTTGGTAAATTTGTTTGAAAATACCAGTCATTCGACGTTTACTGGAGCAAGACATTACATAATATTTGAAAAGTAGGCTATTAAATGGCATGAGCAAAGAATTTGCACTATGTAGTTTATTTAAAAAAAAAATTATTATTATTATTAGAGCCTCCGTGGCTTAGGCGGCAGCACGCCGGCCTCTCACCGCTGGGTCCGTGGTTCAAATCCCGGTCACTCCATGTGAGATCTGTGCTGGACAAAACGGAGGCAGACAGGTTTTTCTCCGGGTACTCCGGTTTTCCCTGTCAAATTGTCATTCCAGCAACACTCTCCACTATCATTTCATTTCATCTGTCATTCATTTAATCATTGCCCCAGAGGAGTGCGTCAGGCCTCGGCAGCCGGTACAGTTCATATCCTCGCCGCTAGATGGGGGCTTCATTCATTCCATTCCTGACCCGGTCGGAGACTGGAAGCAGGCTGTGGATTTTCATTTTTCATTATTATTATTAATAATATTTTCGTTAATTCCCCCTGAAGGAGAGCGTTGAAACACAATCAATTTTCATGTGTTTTTTCTGACCATTTCTTCTTTCTCCCAAAAACCTCTCGTATATTCACTATGCTTCCTCTTTCCCTCTTCTGACCAATTATTTACTTCTTTTACCTCTTTGAGAATTTCCTCAAATTTATTTATTTATTTATTTATTGACTTACCGCTTAATTAATTAATTAATTAATTAATTAATTAATATAATTTCTCGTTATATTATTTATTTATTATTTTAATAAATTCATAAGTTGATTTATTATTTTATAAATTACCGGAATAAATGAATGAATTTATTTAATTATTTATTTTATTGTTAGTTAATTTATATATATTGTAAGTATTACCGGCAGTTAATTATTTAATTATTAAATAATTGACTTATTTATTGATTTATATATTCTTTTGTCGGTTTATGTTTTATTGAATAAAATATTTTTTTTTTTTATGAATTACAGGTTGTAAACTATTTAACTAATGTATTTATTTATTTATTTATTTTCTTTTTAGATTATTTATTTATTAATTAATAAATTAGATGATTTTATTATTTTCATGAATTATCGGTAGGTAATTAACTAATTTACATATTTATTCGGGGTTGGAAAGCACTCATGTTCCGGACTCAAAATTTTGGCATAGTTGTTTTTATCGTTGTTGATTCATTTAGGGGCTTTGTGACATCGTGATCATGTAGCTCCGTGTACTTGGCTGTAAGTGTGGAGTCTGTCTGAAAACCTGAGTCATTGTGATGGCTGTACTAGCGTGTATATTATTGTAATTGAGGCTAGAATTTGGCAAGGAGGCATCCATGGTTTTAATTTAGGCCCCATCCTGGCATTTTCCTGAAGAGCACGTGGGGAAACCACGGCAAATTACTTCTAGGATTGCTCAGTTGTAGATCGAACCCGGAGGCCCGCGGCGACAGCCAAGAATGCTAGTCACAACGTAATGAGGTGGGGTGTCGTATCTTTTCCGGCCGTACAGAAGTCCCTCACATAAGGAAATGCGCAGATATTCGTCACCTACATTCTCAGGTACATCACTACCGTAATTAAGAGAACGAGGCAGTAATTTATGTTGGGAAACGAGAGACGTCGTGAGCAGATGACACTGACAAGATAGACGATATTAATTGAGTACGCTCAGTAAATTACAGTGGTCTTACCAAGACGACGTAGCATATCGGGTAACGAGTTTCCTGCACAGAATCCGGATGGCAACCAGGTTTCTAGCTTCGTCTCAAGTGACAATCTGTCTGCACCAGGTCTTTAACAAAGTATCGCGGTCTTCTTCTGGTGGCTCCACAATATTGCTGTTCATAACACAGGTCAACAAACAAAACAGTTTGTGCTGAGTCCATTATTTAACCCTATATATATTAACCACATACTATAAGGACATTTTATGTTGGCAAAGACGTTGATGGTTGAAACTTTCAGTGTTAATATTTCTGAATATCAAATATTAGAGATAAGGTGCTTGGTAGAATTATTTTTCAAAAATATTTAGAAAATTAAAGAGTGGAAAAAATATAATATGGTAATAATAATTAGAATACGCTTGTAAAAATTAAAAATAATAATCTCTTAAAAATTATAATAAATTTATAATATTAATCTTGTTGTTATAAAAATACAGTAGAATAAAAATAAAAATAATCAAAATACATTATTATGAACATTAAAATGTTAAATAAAACAAAAATTAAAATTAACAATTAGGCTACAATTATTAATGTTAAATTAAAATAAATACAAATAAAATATAGGGGCAGTTGATCTCCCTGTTCCGCCCCTTAAAACAACAATAACTATCAAAATATCTTCAATAATATTCTACCCTATAAAGGGTTAATGGATATGTTCGGACTGTTTACATCGAGCAGTAACCAAAAAAGCCATTCATAATTAATGTAGTTTACTCACTTTATGCAATGATAAATAAATATTTGAAGTGAAGAATTTCCACAATTACTTAACAACCACCAAAAACAAGCATGATACAGCCTTAAAGCAGTGATCCATAGCTTCCTTGGAAATAATAAAGCTGAGAATACAAATAGCGTATATGAATTAGAACTTTAAACTCATGGGTTGCAGAATGTTGCATGCTCACTTGGACCAATTTAAAGATATTGAGAACAGCAAGGGGGAAAGTTTTCACAAAGACGATGGACTTTGGGCAACGTTATCAAGGACAATATAATGAGAACATGATGGATGATTACACTTGGGGGCTAATACGAGAAATTCAGCCGTCCTTGTGACGGTAGAGGAATGATTCCTTGCAGAGTCCGTGGGTGAAGCCGAAAGAAGAAAAGTGATTATAAAAAGGAGAGAAAAAATTACTGTCAGTCTGAAAGACTAGACGTTATATCATTTCAAATGACGCATGTTACAATGCTACACATGTTAGAATGGCTCAGGAGGGCTTATCGCTTCCCGCGTGGGCACCACTTTAAGGGTTACCCTGTATTTGAGTCTGACATCTTTTACAACTCTTTAAGGGTCACCCATTATTTGAATCTGATATCATGCAAACCTCTTTAACGGTCACCCTGTATTTGAATTGAATCCAACATACTGTACACCTCGTTAAGTGTCACTCTGTATTTTGCTCTGACATCCTGCACACCTCTTTAGGAGGCATCCTGTATTCATATCTGGCATCTTGTATAACTCTTTAGAAGTCACCCTGTATTCTTCTCTGCCATCTTGTACATCTCTTTAAGAGTCACCTTGTATTCTTATCTGGCATCTTGTATATCTCTTAGGAGTCACCCTGTATTCTTATCTGGCATCCTGTACACCTCTTTAGGAGTCACCCTGTATTCTTTTCGCCTCGCTCGAAGCCCCAGGTCGCTCGACGCCCCAGGACTCTTTCAACAGACTTCATCAACCATTAACTTAGGCTTCCCGCGTGGCTGCGTGACGTCACGCACTCGCCGTCCATTACCCATTAACTTAGGCTTCCCGCGCGGCTGCACGACGTCACCGTCACCGTCTCCGTCTCCGTAACGCACAACTTTTGACTCAAGCATAACGATGAAGTCGACAAGATCATTTGAAATGATACAAAGTTTTTATTAGTCTGACTTAAAACAGTCACGTCGCTAAATATTTTTACCAACAATGGATCGTGTTTGTTGGAAATGAAGTGAGCGTGTTTGTTTAAAAGTTTGGACTGTACTCTTTACCTGCGCGTGAGGCGCAGAGCAGTGTAATCCTCTAAAGTGCATTATACACACTTGAACGTTCCTAACAGGTCTCCTAGTTGGCTCGCAGTAAGCCCCAAGTGCGTGGAGCAAGCTGAAGGTGTAACTCGACTAATGAACGCGGCTAGCACATGAATAGCACTTTCTGTAAGCCAAGATGGCTGAGTGAGAGACCCAAAGACGGCCTGCCATACAAAAATCCACACTTGTAGTTAAAACGGTCATGGAGATTAATGAAGTACCGTTGAAAGTGTGTGTTGAAGCGTTTGCTTTTGGCGAACTTCAAGCACGTATTTAGTCAGTTTAAAGTGAGAGTGCCTTTAATCCTTGAGAACTGGCATAAAAAACTATAACACGAAGACTGACGCCGGGTCATAGTGTGTCACTCCCTTTTATCATTTTAAAAAATCGTGTCGACTTCGTCGTTACGCTGGCGTTACGTTACGGTGACGGGACGAAATGTACCCAGATGCACTGAGGTGTGTGACGTCATAGTACCGCTTGGTGCATGTGATCCCCGATAATCTCTACTTCGTTAGTATAAGACAAAAATCCCCGATTCTTGGATGTCACGGGTAATCTCGAGAACCACTGGATGGATTTTGATGCGGTTTTCACCATTCTGTGAAGGATATCTCGAGGAAAGAGTCTGTAGAAAATAATTTATGTAAGATCAAAGGAAGCCAAGCAGTAACGATTTCAGTGAAAAAGTCGAAAACAAACTTGGCGTCCGTGCGCGTCTTAAGCTTACGCTGGTAAACCGTTAAAAACATCAATCTACTATGAGCGTAAGAATTGGTCAGCATGAAAAGTTCTACAAAAAAGTCCGCGAGAGCATATCTCTATCTTCAATACATCGCCCGCCATAAGTGTTTTTAGACTGGATGGAAGGGGCACGTCCCCGCGCGCTCTGGTGAGCATGACGGCATCCCGCGTGCTTGACCTTGCTTTGCCCTTGGTTTGCACTTGCCGTTCGCGAGTAATTTGAAACAAGGTAAAGTATTATAAAGCAAGATAAGTATTATGCAGATAATTTTCTAACATGTCAAGAGTCTTTGGCTTCGAGCGAAGCGAGAAACCTCCAGCCTTTCTAGCATTTTTCAGCATTTGTCTCTTTTTGTCGTAGTCGTACGTATTTTAATGAAGTATTTTTTACACCTGGTATCTTCTTATAAACGATTCCCAATATAGGCCTACAGTAAAACGAGGTTTATTTATATTTTTCAAATTTAACATGCATAAAAATAACAATAATATTTGTAACAGTATAATAATTGGCCTTGATGGTGGCAGAAAAGCAGGCATCTTTTTTTTAACAAAGGAGCTGATGACCAAGGGATCTCAAGACACTAAACATGGATCAAAGGGAACGTGAGCTATGTGATTGTGCTGCACCAAAATAGGTGGATTTCCCCCCTTATTTTTTACAGATTGTCCCGACTAATGTAAGCCGAAAATTATCACGTGTGGACTGGCACCATGGGTAAAACTGACCCGACCGTAAATAATATCGAAATAACTTGAGTGTTCCAAAAGCTACGGGCAGGTTTCTTTTGCAGGGTGAAGTTCAAGGCTAGGAAGGAAGGTACTGTAAGTGACAAGGAATGAGGGCTGACCAAAACGAAAATATAGAGCATTATTTAAGCCTCGGGCCAAAAATCCCCATGCGCCAGTCCTCGCGGGTTAAGCAGGGAGAAAAGAAAGTCACATGATAGTTCCTATTTCATCTTTGCGCTCATCACTACACCAGTCGAGTGTATCAACACCAAGGGAACTTGTCAAACGTTAACTCCCCGATCTTCTTCCGTCGGGCGAGGTATTTCGCGGGACGAGATGGGTGTGGTGTATCAAAATGATCACATAGCATATTCACTCAACTTAAATTGTGTTTGGAAATATTTATTAAGCACTTACGTGCAGATACCTGAAATAGTTTACCGGTTACATTTCAAAAACTGACATTTGTTCTTTGATAGCAGGCTGAGCTTCTATGCCCAAGGTTGCGGGTTCAAACCCAGCCGAAGTCGTCGGATTTTTAAGTGCATTAAATATCCCCCAGTACGCCTTCCTTCGGAGGGGAAGTAAAGCCGGCGGTCCCATGTCATAGATTTATGGCATGTAAAAAACCCTACACTTGTGTGAAGCTAAATTGTAGGTTAGATTTGACTAACGCTCTTAGATCCGAACGTTCGTCGCCAGGAGCCAACTGCGGTGCCATTTAGTAACCAAATTCAGAACTAGTCTTCGTTGACGGTGGCGTTTGGTAGCAAAAGTAGGAACTACTTGAAAATTGAATGTCTGCAGTCCTTACTTGAATTAAAAACAGATAGCACACACTAATACAGTCATCACAATTAACACTGGTTATCAGACAGATTCTACACACACCCAAAGTACGCGGGGCTACATGACTGCGAGTCGCAGCCCCTAAACTGAGGAACCAACCAACCTTTGTTATTTTAACTATGAATATAATAAATTAGTGAAGGTTTTTACGTCACAAAAAATATTGTAGGCCTATGTCTCCTACAGAAAGAGTACATCAATTTGCTATTTGAGTATAGAAGATGGTTAAAGCGACCCCAAAAGAAAATAAAGGCATTCTACATTGTAAAGTAGTGTTGTGTTACACGCCCTCAAACAAATAAATCTCTCATCATCTGGGACGGAATACAAAAGGAGGTTACCGTTGCAAATGTGCAGATTCCAAGACAATATAACCGATGTAGGCGCTGCTTGAGCGATGTCGAAATGAGAGCTCCCTATTGAACTTAATAATGCAATAGATTGATCTGTGACCACTTTATGGATTGGACAAATTGAATCACAATTTAAACTATATTTCGATTCATGTTAGTACCAGTATGTCATTGAGACTGCCGGCCCCGTGGTGTTGGGGTAGCGCACCTGTCTCTCATCCGGAGGCCCCGAGTTCGATTCCCCGCTCTGTCGGGGATTTTAGAAACTGTCGTGAGGGCTGGAACGGGGTGCACTCAGCCTCGCGAGGACAATTGAGTAGCTGCCTGACAGTGAGGCAGCGCCCCGATCACGAAAGCCAAGATGAACGGCCGAGGTGACCCGATGCGCTGATGACGCGTCACCTCAAATGGCTGGGCAGTGGTCGCTTGGTGGGCCTAGCCCCTTTATGGGCTGTAGTGCCAGGGGTATAAAAAATATATAAATGTCAAACTGGACGACACGAGACATAGCCCATGAGCACACAATTGTATGGACTGACACCAACTAATCATTAGAAAACCTTAATTGTATACACCGTCACAAAATCAGAAGAAATGGCACTAAAATACTCTTAGGAGGGATACCCTTAAAAAAATGATAGTATTTTAAAATATATTTTTATTCGACAATTATTTCCTTGAGTTGATTTTGATTATTTCAGAGATCTCAGTTATAAAGACTACATATACCCTTAAATTATATTTATCAGGATGTTAAATGTTTCACGTAAGTTACATTGATTTTACACTTTATTTTTTTTAAATATTTGGTCTATGTTCGGGAGATTTTACCATTCCAAGCATGCAGATAACAAAGACGTATTGAAATCAATGAATGCCGGGCCGGTCCTGTTGGCACCGTGTTCTTACCTCAGTCAGTGTATTGCTGGCGCATTTCCCTGTCAGCCGGCCAAGAGCCTTAACGCTACGTTAGCTAAAGTACTACACACAACATGAAAACCATGTATATGGAATCGAATATTCCGGCCCGAATAGAATTATGTGGACATACATCGCATTCTCAGTTCAAAACATCTCAACTATTACCGTCTCGAAAATATATTATTGAAATAAATCACAGATATAAATTACTACGGCAACTAGATTATCGTTCAGCTGTAATGTATTCTTTCCTTAGTATTGTGAGGATGCTGATTTGGGCACAAAGTAGATTTCATGACATATTTATTACATCGATGTTGATGAAAGCATTACTGTATTTTGTCATGGACAAGAAACGTCTTCTTACGTTTTATGTATGAATTGTTGGTTCCTCAGTATAGGAGCTGCGACAACTCGGTGATATAGCCCCGTGTACTTTGGGTGTGTGTAGAATCTGTCCAATAACTGGTGTTAATTGTGATGGCTGTATTAGTGTGTGTTATCTGTAATTCAGGTAAGGGCTGCAGACATTCAATTTTTAAGTAGTTCCTACTTTGCTTACCAAACGCCACCGTCAACGACAACTAGTTCTGAACTTGGTTACTAGATGCCACCGCAGTCGGCTCCTGGCGACGAACATTGGAACTTAAGAGCATTAGTCAAATCTAAGCTATAATTTAGCTTCACACAAGTGTAATTAGTGGAAGGTTGCATGACATGGGACCGCCGGCTTTACTTCCTCTCCGGAAGAAGGCATACTGAGGGATTTTTAACGCTCTTAAAAAATCCGACGACTTCGGTCGGGGTTGAACCCGCGACTTTGGGCATAGAAGCTCAGCATGCTACCAACTACCTTACCGAAGCCGCCACTTTTCATGTAGAGACAGGAAAATAACCATGTCTAGGAAATGGCCCTCATTGACAAAATTTGAGAGACAACGAAAATATTCCTTCAGTAACGGAGGCTGTGACCATCATCGATCAGAGCCACTGCCCTCGCAACACCTTCAGTCCTCAAGCGCATATTTGTTTGTGAATTGCACAAGATCAACTGACGATATGGCTGTATTGATCTTTTCCTATGACATCAAGTGGGAAAAGAAAAAAGAATAAAACATTGTATTGTTGACGATAGCGATATTGTTAAGTGAAACATTGACACGAAGAATGGCAATAGGCTACATCCAGGAAAACAATTAACCTTACTTCCATGCTTTAACTATGTACAAGGCCTATAATTACGGTGACCATACGTTCCAAAAATATTGGGACTGTCCCGACTTAACCATGGAGAGGGCGCGAAAGAATAACAACACAAATGACGCAAAAACTATTTTTATTGTTAGAAAACAAGTAAATAATAATGAACCAACTTATAAATAATGCTCAAAGTCACTTAAACAATAAAAGATTAAAAACACGCATACGTCATGGGGCGCGCCAGAAGGTTTAGACCGGGTCCGTTCAACAATGCACTCTGTCTGAAACTGAGGAGCGGGAGGGGTGAACTGTTTACGCACACCGACAGTGGACGAGTCCAATGTAAGGTACTGAGGGGATGGAAACTTTCCCACTAGATTAACTGAAAAATAAAAGTAAAACTTAACTCATAAACACACATACGTCATGAGGCGCGCCAGAAGGTTTAGACCGGGTCCGTTAAACAATGCACTCTGTCTGAAACTGAGGAGCGGGAGGGGTGAACTGTTTACGCACACCGACAGTGGACGAGTCCAATGTAAGGTACTGAGGGGATGGAAACTTTCCCACTAGATTAACTGAAAAATAAAAGTAAAACTTAACTCATAAACACACATACGTCATGAGGCGCGCCAGAAGGTTTAGACCGGGTCCGTTAAACAATGCACTCTGGCTGAAACTGAGGAGCGGGAGGGGTGAACTGTTTACGCACATTGACAGTGGACGAGTCCAATGTAAGGTACTGAGGGGATGGAAACTAACGGCCCACTACGTTAAGAACTATAAACATTTATCTCTGCACCCGGTCGAAAAGACCGTGACGCGCCCCCTCCAGGGTTAAAGGAGTATGTCCCGGCATCACGAATATTAATAAAAGAGTCCTGTTTTTTAAGTTTGAAAAAAGAAAATAAGATCACTGAAAAATATGGGTAATTAAACGAAAAATACGTTCTGTTTTGAAATATCCACGACCCTGTTCTAGTTCGTAAAGACGTCAGGCGCTTGTAAAGACTCAGGAAGAATATTTATTTTGTTATTGTAACCATAAGATGTAAAGTAAGAAACTTAAAATTAAACTTACTAATGTTTTCTCTTTTTCTCTCACGGAACTTGTAAGGTACTTGCATAAATAAAACAAGTAGTTCCGTGAAGAACTATACAGCCTATTTTCATATATCTTATTAATTACAATTGCCTCTATCAACAAACAACATTTCAGTTTGATTGCTGTAATAGGTTCGTAGATATTGAGAACAATCTAAATAAATCGGATGGTCGCCATGCTGGATTTTTAGCCTACTTTTCACATTTTTCAAAAATGAAGAAAAAGTAGTCTTATGAGATCGGGCAAATGTGTGTCTGTCTGGCTGGCTGTGTGTGTCCCCCCCTATCAACTCCTAAACAGCTGGAGCAATCGAAACAAAATATGGTAGGAGTAAAGATCTATACCTGAATATCTCACGGCCATATTTGAAAATGATGCCAGTGCTACCAACTGCTAAAAAATCACAATTGAAATTTGAGCTCCATGTTGGATATCTTGGAAGGTATGAATGGGAGCTATTTGAAAATTGGCTCACGTATAGATAATAAAATTGCAGTTTAATTTCCAGGAGGTCGTACATGGCAGTGTTGCCAAAATGATTACAAGCCTGCTGATAGGTCAAATTTTTAAATGCATATAACTTCTACACTATCAATTGGAATTCAACCAAATTTCGTATATTGTATGTGTACATAACCAGATATGACTGAGCGTATTCTTAAGACCCACCAGGGCTGCCAACTGTTAATAAATGCTCTTAATTTATTTTATCCAAAATACCGTTATATCAGAAAGTATGCAAGCCGACAGCTTTAAACTATGCACACGTATAGTACCTGACATTCTATATTATTATGGAGTAAAATATATACGTCAGTGCTACCAACATGATTCTAAGCCTGCTGAGAGCTCCAACTTTAAATACGTGTAACTTCCATACTATCATTTGGATTTCAACCAAATTTCGTATGTGGTATGTGTACGATAACAGATATGACTATGGGTATTCTTAACAGCAACCAGGGCTGCCAACTGTTAATATGTGCTGTCTCTATTTTTGTTACCCTAATGTCAATATATCAGAAAGTATGCAAGCCAATAGCTCTAAACATTGCACTCGTATAGTACCTGGCATTCTAGATGAATTTTGAGTAACTCATATACGTCAGTGCTGCCAACATGATTCTAAGCCTGCTGATAGGTCCAATTTTAAAATGCATGTAACTTCTATACTAACTAATGGATTTCATTCAAAATTGGCACAACAATAGAACATATTATTTCAGATTATTTCTGACCATTACATGCATTACATTGTTGCCAACATGATTTTACGCGCGCTGTTAGATCCAATGTTTAACTGCATGTAACGTCCATGCTATTCATTGGACTTCAACCAAATTTTGTATTCTGTACCTTAAGAGATGGAACTAAGAATATATTCAGTCACCAGAGCTGCCAACTGTAGTGCTCTATTGGGCTACATTATGCCACGTATACAGTATTTCGAACTAATTAGAAATTTCGATATTAGCAACTTAATTTCGTCATTATTCTAGATAGATCCATATAGATTAATCATTGGCATGAATCTTAAATTTTAAGAAAAGTAGGCTCTTTAGTTCGTCACGGAACTTCTTGTTATATATGTAGGACTTAGAGTTATGTACTATTTCATGAAGATTATTGTGTACGTGTAGTATTCAAACTTCAATCGCATAATTAGGACACAAGGTATGAAAATCAGATTTTAAAATTTCGCACAGCTGCCATCTTGTGGTTATGAAAGCAATGGAAATAAATTAGATGTCGGTGTATTGAAATCTGTATAAGCATTTACCGTAGCAAGTTTTACTGCGCTCGGATGGTTAAATCGCGAGATACATCCATTTCAATATTTATATTTTGCGTCGCCGCCAGGATGGACTTGTGCTCACCAGGTTATTGAAAGTCCTATAGGTTAACTTATTTTTATACCCTCTATCAACATACAAAATTTCAGTTTGTCACGGCTCAGAGACACCATGTTCATGTAGCCTCATATACTTGGGTGTGTGTGTTGATTCTGTCTGACAACCTGTGGCATAATAATCGTTGTACTAGTATGTACATTTCAGCTAGGATTTTGGTAGGATGCTACCGTGACCTTAATTAAGGTACCGATTTTAGCATTCCACTGGAGTAGAAGTGAGAAACCATTGAAAACCACTTCTAGGATGGCTGAGATGGGATTCAAACCCATCTCTTCTTCACTCTGTCTCATGAGGTTCAATGAATCCCGTTCCAACCGTTTTTGATTGGTTTCGCTCTGCCTCACTTTAAACGATATCTCGCATTTTGAAACTAGAGTCGATAATCTGTGGTCGATCTGATGGACGTGCAGACCAGGTTGTCGATATGAACTTGAATCATCACTTAACTTTCATTTTCAGTGTGTGAGCGATGCGCGAGTTCACTCATAGCTGGCAGCTACCCAGCTTAGGCCGCTCCTGTCTTGTTGATATTCCGTGGATAAATTCGTATCGCCTATCGATGGTTCTGCTCCTGGATTGGTGCCAGCTCTGGCGGCGATAGCATCTTCGAAATACCTTGTTCTTTTTCTCCGGGGTGCGTCTTACATGCCTTGAGAATCTGCTTGTGCAATCAGCAATAGGAATTGCGCACATTCAAAGCTATACAGCATAGTTGATGTTGTTTGAGTCTTCCTTCTTGACTGGTTCGATGCAGCTCTCCATGTCTTCCTGTACTGAGCTAATCGTTTCATCTCTACATAGATACTACACCCTATATCCGAGGCAATCTGTTTAACATAATCTAACCGTAGTCTACTCCTACATTTCTTGTCCTAGACCCTTCCTTCCATAACTAAGCTTGCTATTTCTGGGAGTCTTAGTATGTGTCCTACCAACCTATCTCTTCTCATAATTAGCATTTGGCAGGAACATCTCTCCTCTCCCACTAGTCTTAATACCTCTTCATTTGTAACCCATGTCATCTTCATCATTCTCCTGTAACACCGGGCGTCTCTAAAAGCCAGTGTAGTTAAAAGGGACGTAAAACCAATAACATTATTATTACTGTAACACCGAATTTCTAATGCTTCAATTCTCCTCTTTTGTGCTGCGGCAACAGTCCAAGTTTCACTTCCATAGAGCACCATACTCCAGACAAAGGCTTTCGAAATGACTTCCTAATACCTAATCTATATTCGATGTCAACAGATTTTTTTATTTTTATTTTTTATAAATGCTTTCCTTGCTTGTGCTAACCTACTTTTAATATCCTGTTTGCTTCGTCCATCACTGGATATTTTGTATCCTCAGTAACAGAAATTTCCTATTTCGTTTAGCCTTTCATCTGCCAATTTGATATCCAACGAGGTTTCTGATTTATTTCGGATGCATTCCAATATTTCTGTTTTACATTTCTCATTTTCATCATGAATTCTTTCCTCAAGACGCAGCCCATGCATTCAAAAACTCATCCAAATCCTCTGGCATGTCGGCCAAGATGACGATGTCGTCAGCAAATCTCAGAGATGAAATTATTTTTCCTTGAATCTTCACTCCCACTTTAAATCTTTCTCCAATTTCCTTCATTGCTTGTTCAATGTAAAGATTGAAAAGTATAAGTGATAAGTTGCAGTCTTGCCTCACACCCTTATGAATACCAGCTTCTATCTCATGTCCTTCATCTCAAATGACTAGCTTCGAGTACGTTTCCAACATTGAAAAATGCATATCTTTTTTATCGCTGAAGGGAACATTAGACATTTCAATTTGTCTACACACTCATTTTCCTGAGCATTCCTTCCAGGTGGACAACATCTGAATGCGTCACGAAAGTGTTCTCAGATTACGTGTCACATGATTGTTCAAGCAGCAAAGATCAAGGCTACATTTAAAGAAATCCGCTTTCCAAGTTGTCCTGCAGCGTTACACGAAACTTCCATTCCTTCTCTATAAAAATGCGAGGGACTGCAGTAATTCTTCCTATAAAGACAGAACACATGTGTGAGACAGCGTTACAGCACAATGGAGTCTAAAGATATCGATCTCCGACTGGTATCAGTGTCAAGGGTTTCGATGGTTATCTGCCGAAAATGTATAACTTACTATGTCACATTACATCACGTTCTTCATTCATTCTACTCCTTGATTATAAAAAAGAAAACAATCCCAATTATTCATAATCGTCAGTCGGATCTTCTGCCCGAACAAAAGCAATATGGGTTTTAATTCCATTGTGGTCACATCTTATCACCCATACTTTTCAATCTTTACATTTTACAAGCAATGGGGGAAATTGGAGAAAAATTAAAATTGGGTGTGAAGATTCAACGAGAAATAGTTTCAACTCCGAGATTTGCTGATGACATTGTCATCTTGGCCGAAACGCCAGAGGATTTGAATGAGTTTTTGAATGGTATGGACTTCGCTTGAGGAAAGGATTCATGATGAAAATTAATAAATGTAAAACACAAATATTGGAATGCAGCCGAAATAAATCAAAAACCTCTATGGACAACAAATTGGCAGCCAGGTGAAAAGCTGAAGGAAGTAGGAGACTTATGTTACTTAGAAAGCAAAATAACCAGTGATGGAGGAAGCAAAGAGGATATAAAACGTAGGTTGGCTCAGGCAAGGAAAGCATTTCTACAAAAAAGGAATCTGTTGACATCGAATATAGATTTATGTATTAGGAAGTAATTTTTGAAAGTCATTGTCTGGAGCGTGGCGCTCTATGGAAGTGAAACTTGGACTATTGGTGCAGCAGAAAATAGAAGAATTGATGCGTTTTAAATGTGGTGTTACAGGAGAATGATGAATATCAGATGGGTAGATAGGGTTACAAATGAGAAGACATTAAGACGAGTGGGAGAGGAGAGATGATTCTGGCGACTGCTAATGAAGAGAAGAGATAGGTTGGTAGGACACACACTAAGACACCCAGGAATAGCAAGCTTAGTTATGGAAGGAAGGGTCGAGGACAAGAACTGTAGGGGTATACCAAGGTTAGAATGATGTTAATCAGATTGCTTCGGATGTAGGGTGTGGTAGCTATGCAGAGATGAAACAATTAGCTCAGGACAGGGAGTCATGGAGATCTGCATCAAACCAGTCAAAAGACTGATCACTCAAACAACAACAAAATCTTCAGGTCTTGCTCAACGGATATGAGAACATCTCTCTAAGCTCAGAGGCTGGGATATTGGTACAGAAACAATATCCTATCAGATGCACCTAAAACATAGAATGCCTCTATAGTGGGGTGACTGTTCTTGAGTACATTTCTCTAAACTGAGAGGATTTGCCGTTATGTCCACACTATTATATAACGTGATGAGGACACTGTCGTGAAATTACTCTGCGTCCTAATTAAAAAGAACTCTGCAGTTGAGTAAATAACGGCTGGGAAAGGAAAGTTTCGCGAGCAGTTCGCAGTTATTTCATGATATAATTTTCCTTTGTGTTCGACCACGGCAAAATGTAAATATTATGTCAGAAAATTGTACTATAGTGAGGCTCATTATACAGCAGGACAAGTTTTCAATATGATACAGTTTCTCCCTCCAATCAGAGCTCAAGAAACAGTTGTGTGATCAATTAGGTAAGGACAGCATCGCACTTGCGCTGACTTCCACGGCCTCCTATTTTAAATTTCACTGCGTGGCTAGTGTCATAGTGGGGGTAATCGATGAGGCCATGGTCTCTGCGTCCCATGCGCTCTGTTCAGTACCTAAAACTGGCGAAATCTCGACAGATATTTATGAATATTTATGTTCGAACATAAACTAGTTATAATTATCGTCGAACATATACAGTCGTATGCAAGTCGCCTATAATGGTAATTAAGACACTCGTATGGAAATTATAAAACTCGATTCACTCGTTTTATAAACATACTCGCGTCTTAATTATTGCTAGTATAGGCGTGTTGCATAATATACTATTATATAGGTAACGAGAAGAACACGCCATTTGTCCAATCGGTTTGTAGGATGAACAATGTGCCGATGGCCGGAGAGATCACGGCTAATCTATAACAGGGATATTCGAGCCCTTCGTATTATATGAAATGTTGTTGCATAATAATAATATTTTTATTTTATTTTTATTATCGAATTTGGCCAACTATGGACCGCAAGGAACTCAAGACTTATTGCCTTTCCTTCTCTTCTCTTCCCAGAACTTCATCATCCTGTCACTTCCTTGTTCTCTCTCCTCCTCGGAAATGATCCGTTTGGGTCTCCTGCTTGGTGGTTTCTCCTGAAATGATTTTACTCCGTCAACTCGACTGCGGAACTCTCTTCTATCGTAGGCCATCGGTGGAATAATTCCAACTTCCGCTGCATCCATCTTCACTTCATCTACCCATTTAGGCGTAACCTTTAACCCCATGATATAGCTGAAGATCCTTTTGGTCAGCCTGCCTTCATCTATTCGTGGTAAATGTCCGTAGAACTTTAGCCTCCGCTTCTTCATTACGTCTGTGATCTTTTCAGTACACTTGTAAAGTTCTTCATTTTTCCTCTTCTTCCATGTCCCTTCGGTAGTCTTCTGTGGTCCAAGTATTTTTCTCAGAATCTTTCTTTCTTTCTTTCTTTCTTTTCTAGTACTTGAAGTTCTCCCTTTTTACTTAAAATAAGACACTCTGAAGCGTACAATCCTTCAGGTTGTGCTACCGATTTGTAGTGTCTGATTTTGGCCTTGTATGATAAAGCTCGTTTGTTGTATTTATTCTGGGTTAGTTTGTAGGCCAGGTCCAGTTTTCTAGTTCTTCCTGTGATTATTATAATTGTTATTATTTGGATATAATTAAATGGCCCGTACTGACATGGAAGTGATATGCAAGAAAATACGAACATTGTTGACGGTTTTCTTGTGATCTAGCACCAACATGTAGCCTCTGCAAGGTTTCTCCGAGATCAGGAGATTGACGTTAGCGATGTCCCCTTAATCGGTAGTAATAAGGCAGTGGAAGGCGCACATACAATCTCCTGGTTAATGTGAACATTTCTGCTGCGTAACAGCTGTTTGTCGTCCAAACCCTGGGCCAGTGTGTAGGCAGGGATTTGTTTCGTTTCCAGGATAGCAATGTTTTCCCAGCCGCGGGCAGTAAATTGGAATGGGATGTTTACCGGAAACATCTACAGTGTACAAACACCCTCAAAACATTTGCTGTACGCCCTTTGACACATCTCAACAGTGGCGCAGCTTGACGTTCTTCCATCAGGGCACTCATGTGTACACACACACACACACATATAATTCAAATATAAATATGTTTCTCTTTTGGCGAATGTGACGTGATGGCTCATCCTTATGATGCTTGCCGTTCACCAAAGTGGTCCGGGTTTTATAGCATGTCACAGTGGTTCAGATTGTACGTAGAAATATTTAAGTTCCTCTGGTGTAGTGAGAAATGGCGAACCATGGATGTGTTATAATAATCCCTCGCTATATTATTCTGCTAAGGTCCCATTCCAGTTTTTTACCAAAAAGAATGTCCCATTAACACCAACCTACACGTATGGGGTACCTACAGGTTCAGCATAACCCAATGCGAAAGCGAAACGCACTCACTTACTCTTTAAATGCCTCACAATTAAATAAATACCTTAAAACATGAATATTTACAATGAAATAATGAAAGAATGCAACAAAGTAACCATGGTAACAGAATCTCACAGGTCCATCAATTTCTGTAAGACGCAATGCAATTCCAATTATTACATCACTGTGAAAGTTTCCAGACGGTTATAAGGTTATCACAGAACCAAATTAAGCTGAAAAATTCATCAATACATACAGTATAATGCGCTTAAGGGGGTCAAGGGGCACTCTAGAATTTTTCACGCAATTTTCACGTGTGAGTGTGGTACGAAAGGTCTTTTTCACCCGAGTATAAAAGGTATCCGAAAACCACATTTAAAGGCCCTTAAATTAACAGTGTCTGTGATATTCCCAGAAACCTAACTTCGCTCTGATATACCTATGAAGGAATGACAAACCCCTAACCACTGCATCTGTAGCTGAATTGATAAAGTCTGATTATTCATACCAAGGATAAATCAGTCATAGCATTCATGATTGAGATTTTGCTAAGTGTACTCTTTAAAAGTAGAATATTCGCGGGCGAAGCCGCGACTTGTAATACTAGTTATTATAATAATAATAATAATAATAATAATTATTATTATTATTATTATTATTATTAATATTATTATTATTATTATTATTATTATTATTATTATTATTATTATTATTATTATTCATTCAGTTCGTATCCGCCATGTATGGACCATGTCATTCCAACTGCCTCATTCATCGGGCTTTGATATTTGCCCAGTACGCCTGCATTCGTTGTTGGTGGATTTCTTTCCTATCCTGGGTCTAAATCTTTCCCGTCTTCAGCCTAGGTTTTTCTTGGATACCTTGGCATGCCTGAAGTTTTATTATTAATATTATTATATTATTATTATTATTATTATTATTATTATTATTACCAGTACATAGTAATGGTCCATTATCAATGTCCGGTTCCTTGCTAACGACCAGAGCCAACCACAATAATCAATCACAGCACTATCGCTCCTCCACCAAAGGGCCAAATTCTGTCGACTAGTATTTCCAATGATTATGGAAACGAAATATAATTTTCTCCGCTTTGGCACAGAGTTGACCTGTCTGCATGTCAGTCACGTGACCCTGTTCACTTCCTTGTGACGTCACACAGCCACGTGGAGTTGTACGTTTCTACTGCACGCACGTTGTTTTGTTCGATGCACAATATACTGCATCAATAACAGTTATCCTGTATTATTCCAGATTCCATTCCGTAACAACACGACAGTTCTGAAGACCTGCAGACGAGAAATAAGGTAAGTGAATCTATTATTTCTCATACGGAATGCAATGCGAAATGTTCATTTCTACATGTTTCTTCTTCTTCTTCATTCGGATGGGCCTACTTGGGATGACGTTTGTTCAACTGCTGGGTTCTGAGTTTTGCCCAGTACTGACGCAGCTTTTCCCGGTGTATTTCCTTCCTTCCCTCCGGCAAGGGGACTGCCTTTCCGTAGAGATTTATCCTGAAAACCACAGACTTTCTGGAGAATATGCCACATAGTTTGTCTGTCTTGTAGGTCTGTTATAGTCCCAATTCTTTGATGTCTTTCTCAGCTTCAGTCAGCCAAGTGGTAAGGACCATCTTGTTTCGCCAGAAGGTGAACAGACGGTTGGTCAGTCTGTTCGGAGGCATTCTTGCCACATGACTATAGAAGACTTGCCTTCTTTTCCTGGCACAGTCAGAAAGCCTCTCTATGTAGAGCTCTGAGTTGTGTTGTCTCCGATATTCTCCATCTTCTAGAACTGCTCCTATGATTTTTCTGAGAATTCTTCTCTCTCTATCCTCCAATTTATCAATTAAGCCTGTTTTGTTCATTTCCAGACACTCTATGGCATACATGTTTATTTTTTGCTATTATTTGCGTACATTCCCTTTAAGGAGAGGGCTAAAAGCACAAAATATAGCTATTGGTGGTGGCTCTTTTCTTGTTTTCGTCTTCCCAAAAACCTTTCATCCGTTCACTGTGCGCCTTCTTCCCTTCATCTGTCCATTTACGCCTATTTCTTTTGGGTTGTGATCTAAATTCAAATTTCTGGTTTCTGATTTTTTCTCGTGAATGTCTTCTATGGTGATATGTAATTGTTGTAAATCTTCCATAGTTTCTTTGTACCAAGAAGTGCCCAATTTCGACGTAGGAATTATGTTGAATATTCTTTTAGTCAGTCTTGTGTAGTTCATTCTGGCGATATGTATAAAGAACATCACTCTGCGTTTCCTGATGAGTGTCGTGATAGATTCAGTACATCTGTATAATTCTTCTGTTAGTCTTTTATTTTTTTCCCAGAAATTATCTCTGAAAAATGCACCGTAATTTTTTCTCAGAAATTTCCTTTCTTGTTTTTCAATATCTTTAATTTTCTACATGTTTATTTATTTATTTGTATATTTTTTTTATCAATGTATTCACCACAAATTATTACTAACCCTTCGTATATTTGACTAATTCAAATTAGAAAATTGTTTAATTTCCTACATAACAGCTAATATTAGCTAAGATTTTGGATATTTTGAGTTCTTATGGAGTCATAAACAGAAATCAAACCAAATCCCGTGGCGCTACATCCCATGAAGGGCCTTAGCCTACCAAGCGACCGTTGCCAAGCCATTTCGCCTGCAGATTATGGGTAACGCGTGGTCAGCGCGTCGGATCCCCTCGGCCGTTAATCTCGGTCTCCGTGACCGGCGCGTTACCTCACTGTCAGACTGAGTGCACCCCATTCCACCCCTCACGTCAGTTTCTCATAGCCAATGAATTTACCCAAAACACCCAAAACGTCAAGGTCATCGACCTGAGATTTTATAGACTAATAATCGGATAACGACATGCGAGGTATCAAATTACTAGGGGGGACGCCCCCCTTTTGAATTTATTATTTATTTTGCAAATTTTTGACAATGGGCCTAACGACATATTTTGAAAATTTTGATTTTTTAACTTTTAGAATTTTATTTAATATTTGTAGTAGAGAGAGATACAGTACCGGTTGTGTTTAAACGAGCATGTCGCCGGCCACGGTGGCCATGCCCAATGGATCAATCGATATCTCGCTAACCATTGATCCGAGAGGGTCATTCGACGACTCGATTTAAGGGTATTTTTTCCTATCTTTCCTATGGCGCACTCATTTACTTAAATAAGCCAATGACCTTGCAGTTTGATTCCTGACCAATAATTCATACTGTAGTTTACAGTCGCTTAAAACAAAGAAATCAAACTTTTTACTTTTGTTTTCCTTGATAGGTCGCAAACCGATAATCGTACATAAGCAATTGAGCATGCTAGGTATCCTATTTCTTCAGCACGTTACCCTCCTTCACATGGCGCATAAAGATAGGCAACATTTTTAGCCTACTTTCGATTTTAGCACAGGGCGAAAAATTGTGTGTCTGTGTGTGTGTGTGTGTGTGTGTGTGAGTGTGTGTACTCTGAATGTGTTTCCCCCCTATCAATTCGAACATGGTGAAATCGAATTGAAAGAAATTTGGTACAGAAGTAGAACTAGCAAAGGGCACCTCAGTGTCATGTTTTATATCGCCGCCATCTTGACGGAAAAGTAATGGCGGCCACCCAAATGTTCTGAGCTTAAATCAAATTACGACTAACTTAATCATCCGATCTCTACCAAATTTTGCAACGACATATATTTATATGGCGAGCGTCTTCTGACTAAACTACAAGGTCATCAGCCCAATAGTTTGCGGATAGCAGCCATGTATGTGTGCAAATCGATTCACCATATCAATTCAAAAACGGCGAAACCGAATTGAATGAAATTTTGTACTGAGGTAGTACTAGCAAAGAGCACCCCATATTCATGTTTAATATCCGTATAACACGTTGTATTTCAACAAGCTACTGTAACCAACATTCAATTATACTCCTTGAAAAGGACAAAGAGTTATAACTATACCCATACATTTAGGAGAAAGAAGGCTTTATGTTCTTTACTGAACATCTTGTTCATAATGAGGGAAACGGCATTTGTTTTAATGAAAAAAATGTTTTTTAGATTTTTTGTTTTGTTACGTTTGATAAAATAATGTTTTTACGTGACGCATGAAGAGTGGTGAGTTTTTTGCCCCTAAGGGGATCTTTAACGTGCTAGTAAATTTACTGACACGACTTCCGAAGTGAAAACTATGAACAGGACTGAAACACACAGCTATGTGAGAGCTCATTGACCTGCGCTACCCCGGCCGGCTGACTCCATGCACTAATACCAACCTGAGGAGAAATTGACTGGACTAACGTGATCATTTTCATTTCCCCTTCATTTCAGGTCGATAAGTTTTGACAGATGAGGATAGTAAGTAGAAATTAATGCAGATTGACGGCTTCACTAATGTAAAAAGAATTGAGGGTGAAAATGCCATTTGACAACATCAATCGGACCGCTACTTTCTTCCGCCTTATCCCGCCACTGATCTGATTTCAGATCAAATATGGTCACAAGTGGAGAGACATTAATGCTAGCCATCTAGAGAAACACTTTTGATGTACTCCACATTTTAAACCCGGTCTTGACATTGCTAAATGTCTCCATTTCCTAGTGGTTAATTATGAAGTAGTTTGGTTAGTTCATTTGGTCGGAATGAATTGCACAAGACTGTGAATGTCCTAAGAGTATTAATCGTTGACACTCACACTTTAATTTATTTTATGTTCGATGATGTCGAAATGTAAATATTATATGTCAGAAAACTGTATCATAATGAGGCTCATTATTAGTACAAGTTTTCATTAAGATACAGTTTCTCCAACCAATCAAAGCTCAATATTTTCATTCATTGACCAATAAGGTAAGGATAGCTTCGCACATGCAATCAATATCCAACATGTCGGACATGAATTACATTTGATTACTGTTCGGCACATAGTTCAAGAATGCCCACAAACATCTTACAGTGGTGAATTCAGCGACATCTTCCTAGGGACACCACAGGCACTTCATTACGTTTCTAAACTTGATGTCAAATTATAAATAATTTTCATGTATGCCATACGATAAATTAAATTACATTAGATTTCGCTGACAATTATAGTGAATGCTGTTGTTGATATAAACACACCAGAACGTCATGGAGGAAGCAAGCGTATGACATTAGATCCACGGAAATTATAATCCAGCTCTCTGTTCTGTAAAGGGATCTCTTATGCGAAAAATTTCCGCCAGATGTCATGATTGCTCTATTTGGGACTCCGTTGATTTGCCTTGCGTTGACATTCTATACGCATCGAATTGGATGAATAACTAGTTGATAATACCTTTTAATACATGTGTAACAGCCTATTTTGTGTTATTTGACAAAAATAAGAGAATGATTCAACATAGCACCTGTGCTCTATCTGTTGGTGCTACTTCAGGATAAACAATGTTTCAAAGCTTTGGAATTCGTTATTGGCTCAGCAGTTGATGGTGTATAGCCAGTTCTTGATATACTATCTTGCCAGCGAAATCGTGTCTCTTCCTATATTCTGTCCTTGCGAAATGGCGACAACCTGAAATGATATGCTGAACATTCACCTACATTGGGCAACTTATCTGCAATGGTCATCTTGCACAGATGCATCCTTGGTCCTGAATAGCCAACATATTGTTATATACATATTCGTTTACGTCCTTTAAAGATTACGTTTGGCAACAATTACACATTATTGGAAGCCTTCTTCGCCGCCCAAAATCTTCGCATTCTTTCTCTGGCAACCTGTCTTCGTTTTACCGTCCAACGCCTGTTAATTTTTAGTTCGTTATGGAATCCTTGGAATTTGTCGATAACTGACCTAAACATAGCGTGGTTAAAAATGTCTTCCAACTTTAGTCCAACCTGATGAAGATCCTTCCACACCTTGGTTGGTTGGTTCTTAAGTTTAGGGGCTGCGACAACGCGGTCATGTAGCCCCGTGTACTTTGGGTGTGTGTAGAATCTGTCTGATAACCGGTGTTAATTGTGATGACTGTATTAACGTGTGTTATCTGTTTTTTAATTTAAGTACTGCAACTTAGAATTTTTCAAATAGTTGCTACTTTTGCCTCCAAGCGCCACCGTCAACGACTACTAGGTCAAGTTCAGAACTTAGCTACTAGACGCCACTGCAGTCGGCCCTTGACAACGAACGTAGAAACCTAAGAGCGTCGTTTACATTATTAACCTATCCAATTTAGCTTCACACATGTGCAATTAGTGGAAGGTTCTTTAACATGCCGTAAATCTATGACATGGGACCGCCGGCTTTACTTCCCCTCCGAAGGAAGGCATACTGAGGGATTTTTAACGCTCTTAAAAAATCCGACCTTCCTGAACCATTTGTCAGAAACCTTAGGTCTACTGTCGAGTATTATAAAAATCCTCATCGTAAGTCTCCACTCATTAATTCAAAATAAATGCACAATATTATTATTATTAGCCTACTCTTATTAACATAATTTCATGTACATCGTTTAAATTATGAAGAGAGGGGCACTAATGAAAGGCAGAACAGCTGACCTAATGAGGTCTCTCGTCTCGGATTTTTTTAAGAGCGTTAAAAATCCCTCAGTATGCCTTCCTTCGGAGGGGAAGTAAAGCCGGCGATCCCATGTCATAGATTTATGGCATGTTAAAGAACCTTCCACTAATTGCACCTGTGTGAAGCTAAATTGGATAGGTTAAGAATGTAAACAACGCTCTTAGGTTTCTACGTTCGTTGCCAAGAGCCGACTGCGGTGGCGTCTAGTAGCTAAGTTCTGAACTTGGCCTAGTAGTCGTTGACGGTGGCGCTTGGCGGCAAAAGTAGGAGCTATTTGAAAAATTCTAAGTTGCAGTACTTAAATTAAAAAAAGTCCTCTCGGCACGCCGGAAGGCGGAGGTAGATTTCACCGGACAAACTTGGGGATAGGCGAAAATAGGCAGAATATGCAGATTTTCGTAGAAGGATCAGACCTCATTTAATGCGAGAAGGTATTTTATAATTGGAGCTTAATTAACTTTGTTTTTCGTCATTTTATGCTTATTTTAAACATTTTATTGTCTTATGGGAACGGTAACCTTCTTGTCATTTGGGGTCCATTTTTATACTTGTGGTCACACTGTCCTTATGCTAGGTTTCGACACTGATGTGCAACTATGTAACGGTCTGTTACTTCTTCACGCAAAATTATATCTACCGCAGAGATTTTGGTTGGTTCCTCAGTTTAGGGGCTGCGACAACGCGGTCATGTAACCCCGTGTACTTTGGGATGGCTGTATTAGTCTGTAATTCAGGTAAGGACTGCAGACGGTCAATTTCAAGCAGTAGTTACTAATGTTGCTACCAGGTACTACCGTCAACGACACCTAGCTGTGAACTTGGCTACTAGATGCCACCGCAACCAGCAACTCGCAACGAACGTTGGAACTTCCCCTCCAAAGGAAAGCATACTGAGGGATTTTTGGCGCTCTTAGAAAATCCGACGACTTCGGCCGGCTTTGAACTCGCGACCTTGGGCATAAACATTCAGCATGCTACCAGTTACGTCACCGAAGCCGCTTCACACTTAGATGGAAATCTGAATCTGATCTCGTGCAAGTGCGTTATCTTGGCAACGTCTGATGGCTCATCCCTCATCAATTTAGTAGTGTTGCCATGGCAACCACTGATAGGTCTTGGCATTTTCTTATAATTCCGAAATTATTTTTCTCATCCCTTGGCATAATGGTGGGTTATATCAAAAATTCTTTCAGACAAAAGTTTTAGGTAATTATTATGGGAATATTGTCCATTTTGTACGGTTTTGATATTGTGCCTATTAAGAGAGATATGATTAATGTTTCCCGAAAAACCCACTTTTTCCCACCCCTTTGGTCAATGGTTGGTGCTATAAAAAAAACTCTTCAAACATACATTTTTGGGCTTTATCCGACACATAGTATGAATGTTGAACGGATTCGATATTTCACATATTAAGAGAGTTATAGCAATATTTCACTTTTTCGAAAAAAAAAGCCCCCCATTTTCACCCCCCAACGACCGATTTAGCCCAGTAACGAACTCGACCGAGATTTTATAGGTATACGTATTCGGTAAAAAATTCAAAGTGATTGGTACAAAATTACGGCAGTTATCGTGTCCACAATAAACTGATATACATATACATACATAAATTATATATAACTTTTGAACTGACGGTGGTTTTGGGGCCTGGGGATGTGAAACGCGAAGATATGTCGAAATTTTCCGGAAGTCGAAACATGGTACCCATTGCAATAGTTAGCTTTCTAACGAAATCTACCTCTGGTTGGTTCCTCTGTTTAGGGGCTGCGACAACGCGGTCATCTAACCCCGTGTACTTTGGGTGAGTGTAGACTCTGTCTGATACACGGTGTGAATTGTAATGGCTGTATTAGTCTTAATTCATGTAAGTACTGCAGACGGTCAATTTCAAGCAGTAGTTCCTAATGTTGCTACCAGGTACAACCGTCAACGACACCTAGCTGTGAACTTGGCTACTAGATGCCACCCCAACCATCAACTCGCAACGAACGTTGGAACTTCCCCTCCAAAGGAAAGCATACTGAGGGATTCTAGTGCTCTTAGAAAATCCGACGACTTCGGCCGGCTTTGAAACCGCGACATTGGGCCTAGACATTCAGCATGCTACCAGTTACGTCACCGAAGCCGCTTCCCACTTTATCAGGCGGCTTTGGTGGCGTAGTCGGTAACATGCTGAGCTTCTATGCCCAAGATACCGGGTTCAAACCCGGCCGAAGCCGTCGGATTTTTTAAGAGCGTTAAATATCCCTCAGTATGCCTTCCTTCGGAGGGGAAGTAAAGCCGGCGGTCCCATGTCATAGATTTATGGCATGTTAAAGATCCTTCCACTAATTGCACCTGTGTGAAGCTAAATTGGATAGGTTAAGAATGTATACAACGCTCTTAGGTTTCTATGTTCGTTGCCAAGAGCCGACTGCGGCGGCGTCTAGTAGCTCAGTTCTGAACTTGGCCTCGTAGTCGTTGACAGTGGCGCTTGGCGGCAAAAGTAGGAACTATCTGAAAAATTGTTAGTTGCAGTACTTAAATTAACAAAAAGATAACACACACTAATACAGTCATCACAATTAACACCGGTTATCAGACAGATTCTACACACACCCAAAGTACACGGGGCTACATGACCGCGTTGTCGCAGCCCCTAAACTTAAGAACCAACCAACCAACCACTTAATCAGATGGAAATACTGAATCTGATCTCGTGCAAGTGCGTTGTCATGGCAACGTCTGATGGTCCATGCCTCATCAATTTAGTAGTGTTGCCATGGCAACCACTGATAGCTCTTGGCATTTTCTTATAATTCCGAAATCATTTTTCTCGTCCCTTGGCGTAATGGTGGGTCATATCAAAAATTCTTTCAGACAAAAGTTTTAGGTAATTATTAGGGGAATATTGTCCATTTTGAACGGTTTTGATATTGTGCCTATTAAGAGAGATATGATTAATGTTTCCCGAAAAACCCACTTTTTTCCACCCCTTTGGTCAATGGTTGGTGCTATCAAAAATCTTATTTGACATAAATTTTTGGCACTTATCCGACACATATTATGAACTTTGAATGGATTCGATATTGCACGTATTAAGAGAGTTATAGCGAAATTTCACTTTTTCGAAAAAAGCCCCCCATTTTCACCCCCTTCGACCGATTTAGCCCAGTAACGAACTCGACCGAGATTTTATAGGTATACATCTTCGGTAAAAAATTCGAAGTAATTGGTGCAAAATTACGGCAGTTATCGTGTCCACAAGAAACTGATATACATATATATATACATATATATATACATATATATATATATACATAAATTATATATAAACTTTTGAACTGACGGTGGTTTTGGGGTCTGGGGGATGTGAAACGCGAAGATATGTCGAAATTTTCCGGAAGTCGAAACATGGGACCCATTGCAATAGTTAGCTTTCTAATGAAATCTACCTAAAACAGATAACACACACTAATACAGTCATCACAATTAACACCGGTTATCAGACAAATTCTACACACACACCCAAAGTACACGGGGCTACATGACCGCGTTGTCGCAGCCCCTAAACTTAAGAACCAACCAACCAACGTCTCTAGCACGTAAATTTAAAATTCATAATTTCTCTTGGTTTTGAAACGTACCTTTACCAAATATTATCAAACAGAAAGAGACAGAAATTTTCAAATGAATATTTCCTGGCATTCTTTGTAATTTATTTTTAATTTCATATACTTATTAATAAAATATGAATGTGGAATATCCTCACACATTTTCGTTTAATACAAAGAGACTGAGTTTTTGAATATTAATGAAATATACGGTATTTGATGTTACGTACGGTAATGTCCATGTACACGCGCTGCCAACATAAAGGCAAGAAACAAATTAAAATGAGGTTGGAGAGGAGGACTTCAGTAAAACATGACTGACGACTGAGCGCACAATACCTCGAGAACAAAACGTTGCCGGCGATGTGAACAAAGGCGTGACAGCAATGCTATCAGCATACGATGCTAATAATATTTTATAGGTTCTACTGTAATTTGCGTTTATTCTCGGGAACGTGAGGTGGCCTGAAGCATTCAAACATGAAATGTGGACCTGAGTGGTCTAAACCAACACTTTTGTGTACAATTGTCTACCCTGCGACGTAGCCTTCCGCGTTAAATCGCGCGCTACGACTGTATTGGGGAGCTGTAGAGAGTCTGAAGATACGAGCTTCAAATCCTTGCTATCCCTCTAGACCAGAGCTTTCCAAACAGGATGTCGCACACTCCGGGGTGTCATGTCCTACCATCAAGGGTGTCGTAAGATATTTTTCAACACTAAATGTAAACCAATATAACTGGATAAGAAATCCTCTCGCACCCTCCAGCTGGCAGCTTTGGTGGCGTAGTCGGTAGCATGCTGAGCTTCTATGCCCAAGGTCGCGGGTTCAAACCCTGCCGAAGCCGTCGGATTCATTAAGAGCGTTAAACATCCCTCAGTATGCCTTCCTTTGGAGGGGAAGTAAAGCCGGCGGTCCCATGTCATAGATTTATGGCATGATACAGATCCTTCCACTAATTACACTTGTGTGAAGCAAAATTATAGGTCAGATTGGATTAACGCTCTTAGGTTCTAATGTTCG
Organism: Meconema thalassinum; assembly: GCA_946902985.2. NCBI lineage: Eukaryota > Metazoa > Arthropoda > Insecta > Orthoptera > Tettigoniidae > Meconema > Meconema thalassinum. The sequence goes on from OX336391.1 coordinate 671,317,158, forward strand.
TCGCCAGGAGCCGACTGCGATGGCATCTACTAACCAAGTTTAGAACTAGTAGGTCGTTGACGGTGACGTTTGGTAGCAAACGTTCGAACTACTTGAAAATTGAATGTCTGCAGTCCTTACTTGAATTACAAACAGATAACACTCACTAATACAGCCATCACAATTAACACCGGTTATCGGACAGATTCTACACACACCCAAAGTAAACGGGGCTACATGACCGCGTTGTTGCAGCCCCTAAACTGAGGAACCAACCAACCAACCCTCCTGCTCTTGTGAACTTCAACTTATCGAAGAGGAGGAACTGGCGGAACCTAAAAAGAACCAGACTTTAAAACTTAAGTATTATACTATTCAACAAGATTTTCCTCACCTTAGTCAAAGATCCCTCACCGTTTTGTTGCAGTTTTCTACGACATATTCGTGTGAAAGTGCGTTTTCTGTTATGACTGATACAAAAACAGTTAAACGTGGAAATTTGAGAATGTTAGATGAGGAAATGCATCCGACCCGATATAAAGCAGATTTGTAATGATCGCCAAGCCCATGGCAGTCATTGAATTGGAACATCAAGGTGCAAGTTTTGTATCTATGAGAAAAGTGTTTAGTATAGCCTATTATACTTGGAAAATCATATACAATATACTGGGTTACTATACAAATAATTCATGTTTTTGGGCTAATGCCGTGTGAAATTAGATTAGATACCAGACGCTTCAAAGGAACCTTGCCTCCTTTTTCAATGGAATCAAACGATGTGGCCAAAGAAAGTATATCAATGAGATTACAAAAAAATACAAAAAATTAGATAAATTCCTCTGTTCGTCACCAGAGAGCAGCTGCCAGAAATTACTGTATGGACCATGGTAGAACGGCGGACAGAGTAGTAAGTAACGAGAAGGTAAAGGGGGCGGGGTGAAAATATAGAGACTCCTCGAAGAATGAGGATGTCCAAATAAGGAGAAAGGGCTGAGGGAGGGGGGGGGGGGGGAGGGTTAGATGGATATAAGGAAACAGAAACAAAAGGGAAGTGTATCTGAACGATACCTAACGTCATACAGGCAACGGCGAAAAAACAGATGGAAACTCCTCCGGTGCCTGTATGACGTTAGGTATCGTTCAGATACACTTCCCTTTTGTTTCTGTTTCCTTATATCCATCAAACCTTCTCCTCCCTTCCCCCCCCCCCCTCCCTCAGCCCTTTCTCCTTATTTGGACATCCTCATTCTTCGAGGAGTCTATATTTTCACCCCGCCCCCTTTACCTTCTCCTTACTTACTACTCTGTCCGCCGTTCTACCATGGTCCATACAGTAATTTCTGGCAGCTGCTCTCTGGTGACGAACAGAGGAATTTATCTAATTTTTTGTACTTTTTTGTAATCTCATTGATATACTTTCTTTGGCCACATCGTTTGATTCCATTGAAAAAGGAGGCAAGGTTCCTTTGAAACGTCTGGTATCTAATCTAATTTCACACGGCATTAGCCCAAAAACATGAATTATTTGTAGAGTAATCCAGGCCGTGAAAGTCTTAAGGGTGTATCGAAAAAAGTGTCCGATATTCCAACAGGGGTTGGGATTGGTCAAAACGAGAAGAAATGTTCCCATAAACATAGTCCGGAAACAAATACCTGTTGAGATATGAGCCATTTTACCCGCGTAGAGGGGGCGTTGTGTTCACTGGTATAGGCGTCCTTCCATTGAAGGTCTGTGCATGAGTCGTATGTTGTCTTAGTATGCGGTTTTGCTGACAGCGCAGTGTGCTCTCCGCACCAGACTGTTAGTCCCGTGCTGTGTGGATGACGTAAACAGTGCGATGGAGTATTCCTCGAGGGAAATGGCAGACAAGGCTTTTCGCTATGGATTAGAAAACGGTAGTAGCATGGCCTCTCCGTTCGCCGGACCTTAATCCATTGGATTTCTGGCTATGGCGACATTTAAAGACTTTGGTGTAAGCCACGCCCATCGACAATGTTCAGATGTTACAAGAGTGTGTGACCAATGAGTGAGCGCACATCCGCGGCCAGTCAGGCGTGATTGGACGAGCTTGGGATTACTTGTGAAGACGAGCCAAAGCATGTGTACGAAATCGTAGTAACCATGTGGAGCATCTCTTGTAACGTGCAGATGGTATCCGTGGACAGACTGGCTGAAATCTGGTTGGTGGTGTTGATGGATGTTTGACCAATGCATGTTCTGTTAAAAGTGTGTGACAGTCGAGTGATCATGAGAAGTAGCTGGTAGGAAGACGTCCATTGGCTGAAGTGTAAATACACACCACAAGTAAAATGGCTCATACCTCAACAGGTATTTGTTTCCGGACATATGTTTATAGGAACATTTCTTCTCATTTTGGCCAATCCCAAACCCTGTTGCAATATCGGACACTTCTTTTCGAAACACCCTGTGCATATATTATGAAGATTTTATTTTTCTTTAAAATTAATCTCCTTTATCAAAATAGTCTATGTTTATAATTAAATGGGTGTCATGTGGAATTATGTGTATGAGAAAAAGTTTGGAAAGCTCAGCTCTAAACAAATGCCGGGATATAACCTTATTCGAGGTCCAAAGGCACCTACCCTATTTCCAACACTCATAGAATAATTATAGTCTAGTTACACACTCTATAATAGTCATCAGAGAGACACAGGTTATCACACAAATTCAAGTACAAGGGGCTGATGACCAAAATACCACAACAGTAGTAGTTTTTCAGGAATTCTAAAGCCACCACCACCGCTCCGACGTTGGATAGGTTAAGTTAAGCTACGGCAGCCATCTTGGAGGAAGAAGGGGTTAACTTAAGCTATGGCCACCATCATGAAAATCTTTGAAACTTTTTGATCACACCTCGCAGGTTAAGTTAAGCTATGACCGCCGTCTTGGAATTTCCCTGCAAAACCACTACTCCCAAACCTTGTAACTTAAATAACGATTGTTGTTGTTGTGTTTGTTGTTGAATATTTAGGGGTTCTGCGTCATCGTAGCCATCTAGTCCCGTGTGTGTAGAAGCTGCTTAATAACCTGTGTCACTGCGATGTCTGTACTAGTGTGTGTGTTTGTAAACACGGTAGGATTTGGGTAGATAGGGGTCATCTACCGAGTTCACAGGTAACTGAAACCCGTGGTCTATCACTACGCGTTAATGAGTATAGCTATTTCTGTCGGTAATAATAAAAACGGAATTTATAACTAACATCAAGCAGAGAGTTATATGTGGAACAACGAATAATCATGCAGGCAGAAAAATGTAAGTATGCAGGCGAAATGGATAAAACCAATCAACTCTAAGAAAGAAGCATTTACATCAAGGATCAACAAGATGTAAACTGCGTACCAGCTAACCAGATATGTTAACAATAAACGATCAGTGTCCATCAATGCCAAGATTAGGCATTATTATTCAGTTATTCATCCAGAAGCTCTGTACGCAGCAGAATGCCTTGCAATGAATAAGAAAGGTTTAGTTGAGAAGTTAGAGGCCAAAGAACGAAAAATCCTGGAAATGATCCTAGGACCAGTCAGAGAAAATGGAGAGTACATGAGGCTACATAACAACGAACTCGACATACGAGTGGAGAGGACAACGGACTTGATGCTAAAAAGGAGAATTAGTTTCTATGGCCACATAACACGCATGAACTCGCAGACTGACCAACCGCATATTTTCCTACTTTGTAGACAAGAATACCAAGCTACCATGGTTCTCCGAGATCGAAAATGATCTTATAGAAGTAGGGATTTCACTTGAGGACATTCAAGGACGTCTTCCTCTCCAGAAAAATCTTAGAGCACACCAGCGATTCCAAGAAAAGCCTAAACTGAGAACAGGCAAGAAGTGGGCGGCTGACAGAAAGGAGGCGCACAGGAAACGGATGAAGGACAACTGGGAAAAGATTAAAGCTCAAAGAAGGAAACAGTTGAAGTACCGTGGCACATAGCAGGCCGAAACGAAGGAGAAGAAGAAGAATATTAACATTAATAATAATACCTAGTGGGCCCATCCGAGAAATAATTAGTGGAATATCATAAAATATTTCAAATATTAAAATTGCTTTGGACTCGTAATGAGGATGAATAATACCAGACTCACAAAACAAATTTTCAGTCATGTATACAAAAGCAAGAACGGTAATCAATGGGTACAAAGTATAAAAAGGGATATGGAAGGAGATGGAAGTAACAATAGATATTATTCAGGACAGACCACTTTTCAGAAATATGATCAAAAATTTCAATGGTTTCCAGGAGAAGGAAAAGAAGAGCAGAAAAGAATGAAACAAAGTGAAGTAATGAAGAACTACTGGAAGGCAAGTTTGGATAAAGGAAATAAGAGACAGTGAATGAAATGGGTTCTTTTACGCGGTCTAAGTCGAGGAAGGAAGAAGAAACAAGAAAATTGAATTTCCAATGAAAAAAAAATTCAAAGACAGAGACATATTAATCGCTACATTGACATATGTAATTCTACTAGGGCCAAATAATTAGAATGAATTTCTTCCAATTTTTGATTTAAAACACTAAGTGAAATAATAACAACAAAGCTTTGCTCGCAATTAATTTAGTTTCTTTACAACAACACCGCTGAAGAAGGCCACAAAACAATGGTACATCTTATTAATGAACTACTAAGTCGACCAAAGTATTATGTGTACTCGAGTTTGAAGGTTGTTTGTGACGTAACCAATAGACCTACATAAAATCCAATACCATCAAGATTTTCTTCGTTCTATTTTACCTTAGTTCATGTAGGTTTGGATTTTTTAATTTATATTTTAATATTTTTTATCGCAGTTGGAACACAAAAAGTGCACGTTTTTAAGCGTGTTTCAACCATGCGTCACATTTAACAATTATTATATCAAAAGCCCGTCATCAGATCGAATCCAAATTTTAACACACTATACATTGGAATGTTGTATAACTGGTTTATTAATTTCACAATTGTGTGTGTCCAAGAAACAAAGTTGTTATCATTGTTGTAAGGTAACTTTTTCTCGGCTCGGGGTGGTTGGAAAATGTAGTTCTTGGTTGCGTTGTAATCGTTATACATCAAAAAGTTATGCTGTATGACTGTGAAATACGTAAATTAATTCACTTATTTTATATCGGTTTGTATTTGTACGAGGAAATAACACATGGTTCACCACCTAGCCGCTCCTGGAAAAGCTGTACAGCGGTGCTGAGATGGAGTCCATCACATCACTTCCAAGCGAGACGAGCCATGATGCGTGTGGGCACCATTTCGGCAACGCTGTACGGTTGTTCGCGGAGCGGCTAGCTGGTGAACCATGTGTTATTTTCTCGTACAAATACAAACCGATATAAAATAAGTGAATTAATTTACGTATTTCACAGTCATACAGCATAACTTTTTGATGTATAACGATTACAACGCAACCAAGAACTACATTTTCCAACCACCCCGAGCCGAGAAAAAGTTACCTTACAACAATGATAACAACTTTGTTTGTTGGACACACAAAATTGTGAAATTAATAAACCAGTTATACAACATTCCAATGTATATTGTGTTAAAATTTGGATTCGATCTGATGACGGGTTTTTGAGATAATAATTCTTAAATTTGACGCATGGTTGAAACACCCTTAAAAACGTGCACTTTTTGTGTTCCAACTGCGATAAAAAATATTAAAATATAAATTAAAAAATCCAAACCTACATGAACTAACGTAAAATAGAACAACGAAAATGATGATGTTATTGGATTTTATGTAGGTCTATTGGTTACTTCACAAACAACCTTCAAACTCGAGTGCACATAATACTTTGGTCGACAGTAGCTACTGTATATCCGGCATCTATTTCCACTTGGGCATATTCCACTGGAGCGTTCCATCTATAAAGTCTCCCGTCGTAGTGCTATGAGTTATGCGAGAACTATTACTAAAAAGTGACGCGCGAACAACAGTGGATACGGCGGGGAATGTGGACAGGTAGGATGTCCACAAACAGGAAGAGAAGAAAGTTCTTGGAACACTTTCATGTGCGTCCTGGCGCCGCGCCATTTATCATAAATCTCTTAAAACACGCGTCTCTGATCATTGCACTGCGCTCACTTTTTAAAGGAAAAGGAAGGTGTTATTTATACTTTTACAATAATATGTCAACTAGCATTACTCGTAGCGGCTTTGCCCGGGAATATTGTAGTTGTAAAGAGTACAATTAGCAACGTCGCAATCAAGAATGCTATGGCTTATTTATCATTTAATTTTGAATAATAATGATAACAATTTGTTAAGAACCGTAAACAATCAGACAATCAAGATAATATAACTCAACAATGGCATATCAGTATCAAAATTTCACGAACGTTACATCGCATCGCATGTATAGAATTCGACTCAAAATCACAACATGGTTTCCGACCACAAAACAAATTAATGAGATATAATTAACACACTGACTAAACACAATATCCATTTACCTAAATTTTTATGAAAAAAAAAAAAATCACATCATAAAATTGCTCAAATCAAAATCTTTTATGCCCACATTTTCCTCCATTCACCTCAAAATATACAGCACATCGAAGAACCATTGGACACGTCTCTGATTATTAGCCTACTTTCGATTTTTGCAAAAAATGAAAGTAGACTTATGAGATCTACACAGGGCCAAAAATTGTGTCTGTCTGTGTGTGAGTGAGTGTGTGTGTGTGAGTGTGAGTAATTTGAATGCCTGTCCCCCCTATCAATTCGAACACGGTGAAATCGAATTGAACGAAATTTGGTACAGAGGTAGAACTAGCAAAGGGCACCTCAGTGTCATGTTTTATATCGCCGCCATCTTGACGGAAACGGATTGGCGGCCACCCAAATGTCAAAGCTTAAATCAAATTGCGACTAAACTTATCATCCGATCTCTACCAAATTTTGCAACAACATATATTTATATGGCGAGCATCTTTTGACTAAACTACAAGGTCATCAGCGCAATAGTTTGCAGATGGCGGCCATGGATGTATGCAAACCGATTCTCCCTATCAATTCAAACGCGATGAAACCGAATTGAACGAAATTTGGTACAGAGGTAGCACTAGCAAAGGACACCTAAGTGTCATGTTTTATATTGCCACCTTCTTGACGAAAACGTAATGGCAGCCAGCCAAATGTTAAGAGCTTAAATCAAATTACGACCAACCTAATTATCTGATCTCTACCAAATTTTGCAACATTATACCTTTATGTATGAAAAATCCTTTGAACTAACTCCAAGATCATCAGCCCAATACTTTGCTGATGGCGGCCATGTGTGTCTGCAAATCGATCCCCCCTATCTATTCAAACACGGTGAAACCGAATTGAACAAAAATTGGTACAGACGTAACACTAGCAAAGGGCACCTCAGTGTCATGTTTTATATTGCCGCCATTTTGAAGGAAACGTAATGGCGGCCACCCAAATGTTCAAAGCTTAAATCAAATTACGACTAACCTACTCATCCGATCTCTACTAAATTTTGCAGCAACATACTTTTGTGTGAGATGCATATTTTAACCAAACTACAAGATCATCAGCCCAATAGTTTGCAGATGGCGGCCATGTATGTGTGCAAATCGATTCCCCCTTTCAATTCAAACACGGTGAATCCGCATTGAACGAAATTTGGTACAGAAGTAGCACTAGCAATAGGCATTCCAGTGTCATGTTTTATATCAGCGCCATCTTGACGAAAACGTAATGACGGCCACCCAAATGTTAAAAGCTTAAATCAAATTACGACCAACCTAATCATTTGATTTCTACCAAATTTTGCAACAACATACCTTTTTGTGGGAAGCTTTTTTTGACGGAACAACAAGGTCATCAGCCCAATAGTTTGCAGATAGCGGCTATGTATGTGTGCAAATCGATTCCCCATATCAATTCAAACACTGTGAAACCGAATTGAATGAAATATTTTACAGAGGTAGCACTAGCAAAGGGCGCCTCGTATTCATGTTTAATATCCATATAGCACGTTTTATTTCAACAAGCTACTACAACCAACATTCAATTATACTCCTTGAAAAGGACAAAGTGTTATAACAATACCCATGCATTTAGGAGAAAGTAGGCTATATGTTCTTTACTGAACATCTTGATTTTAATGATTAGTTTATAAGCCGAGTGTCACATCCCCAAATGAAACCACCCGTGAGCTATTCTTATTCAATGAAATGCATGTTTAAGCCCCTTAACACCCCGTTAATACCTGCATATCCAAAATCCTCCCTTAGTGAACGGTTTTTTGTGTGCTATAATTTCACCCCTTCTCATGGACCCTTGTAATTGGATTAATGAAAAGACGGTCGATCTCCTATTTACTTATATTTTAAGCTGATTTTCAAACTTCTCGCCTATGTCGTTTAAGAGATATTCGCTCCGATAGGAATCCTCCAATCCCCACTGTTCACCCCTTTCACCTCATAATATACACTACATCGAAAGAGAGAGATAATCGCTCTACCAATACCGTGCGAGCTTTCTTGGTGGATCAGTGCTATTTATCATCTTAGGATCACGGTTTCAATCCCTGACTGAAGAAGTAATATTATCGAAGGGTCAAAAAAGTTCACGGCATTAACTTTGACTAAGTTGGTTCTAAAAAATATATATACATAACAACAACAACAACAAAACTGAGAATTGACATTTTTCGTTCGTCAAGCGAGCATCATAAGATCCAAAAATGCAAGAGAAATAGCTCTACAAAACACTACAGTGACGGCCACAGACAGACCCTGCAATCCAAAAAATATTATTATTAATAAGAAATACTAGAATTACTCGTCGCGGCTTCGCCCGCGAATATTCTAGTTGTAAAGCGTACACTTAGCAAAATCTCAATCATGAATGCTATGCCTGATTTATCCTTGGTATGAATTATCAGACTTTATCAATTCAGCTACTAGTGCAGTGGTTGGGCGTTTGTCAATCCTTCATAGGTATATCAGAGCGAAGTTAGTTTTCTGATAATATCGCAGACACTGTTAATTTAAGGGTCTTTAAATGTGGTTTTCGGAGACCCTTTATAGTCGGGTGAAAAAGACCTTTCGTACCACACTCGCACGTGAAAATTGCGTGAAAAAATTCTAGAGTGCCCCTTGACCCCCTTAAGCGCGTTATACTGAATGTATTGATGAATTTTACAGCTTAATTTGGTTCAGTGATAACCTTATAACCGTCTGGAAACTTTCACAGTAATGTAATAATTGGAATTGCATTGCGTCTTACAGAAATAGATAGACCTGTGAGATTCTGTTACCATGGTTATCGTGTTGCATTCTTTCATTATTTCATTGTAAATATATGTGTTTTAAGGTATTTATTTAATTGTGAGGCATTTAAAGAGTAAATGAGTGCGTTTCGCTTACGCATTTGGTTATGTTGAACCTGTAGGTACCCCATATGTGTAGGTTGGTGTTAATGGGACCTTATTTTCGGTACAAAACTGGAATGGGACCTTAGCAGAATAATATAGGGAGGGATGATGATAGACTACTGTCAGAACTCAGCTGACGACGCTTGAGAGTTGCAGGAAGCAGTTCTTATGTGCGCTACAGTATATACGAAGTGCAAATGAAGACACTGTGGCTCCCACGCTAGTTTGGGAAAGACTTAATGCCCACTTAACCCATCTTTAGCGCAACAATTAAGGTCGTGGGCAGGACAATTGATTAGCTGCAGTAGTTAGAAGACATTAATGAAGGCCAAAGGGACTTTTATCACGCAAGCTTCATTACCTTCGTCTTTGTAATTGGTGCTTTAAAAGTCAAGGAGTGTTAACGACAATAACAAATGGCAAATATTTCTCTCGTCACGAGTGCCTTTCATTTGAACTGTTCGCATGATGGGCTATTAGTAGCTCAATATTTCACCTGCCTATTACTGGACGAGAACATGTTGTCTGTATAATTATTATATCTGATTGGCACAGCTTCTGTAAGTAAAATAGGGAGAAAGTTCAACACAGTCGTAATTTTATAGGCCTACAGTTGCTAGTCATTTTATACGAGAGTCATTCCGAAGGTATGATTTCAAGAAGCTTTAATATGCAATCGTGCTCAATAAGTTGTTCAGATCAGTGGTTAATTGGTTATCAGGCTAGACTTTGGCCCGAAGGGTTTCAGGTTCAATTCCCAGCTGCAACTTATCACCCATACTTTTCAATCTTTACATTGAACAAGCAATGAAGGAAATTGTAGAAATAATTTCAACTCTGAGATTTGCTGAAGACATAGTCATCTTCACCGACACGCCTGAGGATTTGAATGGTATGGACTCCGTTTTGAGGAAAGAATTAATGATGAAAATTATTAAATGTAAAACAAAAATATTGGAATGCAGCCGCAATAAATCACAAACCTCTATGGACATCAAATTGGCAGGTGAAAAGTTAAAGGAAGCAGGAGACTTCTGTTACTTAGGAAGCAAAATAACTATGATGGACGAAGCAAACAGAATATAAAACGTAGTTAGCTCAAGCAAGGAAAGCATTTCTACTAAAAGGGAATCTGTTAACATCGAATTTAGATATAGGTATTAGGAAGTCATTTTTGAAGGTCTTTGTCTGGAGCGTGGCGCTCTATGGAAGTGAAACTTGGACTATTGGTGCAGCAGAAAAGAGGAGAATTGAAGCGTTTGAAATGTGATGTTACAGGAGAATGATGAAGATTAGATGGGTAGATAGGGTTACAAACGAAGAGGTATTAAGACTAGTGGGAGAGGAGAGATGTTTCTGGCGATTGCTAATGAAGAGAAGAGATAGGTTGGTAGGACACATACTAAGACACAGGAATAGCAAGATTAGTTATGGAAGGAAGGGTCGAGGACAAGAACTGTAGAGGTAGACCAAGGTTAGAATATGTTAAACAGATTGCCTCGGATAAAGGGTGTGGTAGCTATGTAGATATGAAACGATTAGCTCAGGACAGGGAAGCACGGAGAGCTGCATCAAACCAGTCAAAAGACTGAAGACTCAAACATACAACAAAGTTAATTTGACGGGCTTGGTGATGGGGTGTTTCGGACGTCTTGATAAAAGAGAACAAACTAATAGAAAAATGGTCTTATAATCTTATATTCTCTGCCTAAATTAATCTCTCTCTTTATATAATCCATAAACCATGTACTCACTCAACATCGCAGCTCTTCACATAGGCTACGTGTAACTCCCACAATATTTATCACATCTCACGGAAATTTAGTAAACACATTAGTAATCCCTTGAGGCATCGTTTTGTAGTTTTTGATAATTTATTTGTAACTTATAAGGGAGTTATCATTTACGGGTTTGGCACACTGTTGTTTTTCGGTACATTTTTCTCCTAGATTTGGGTATGGAGTGTCAATTTTCGTGGTGGTTGGTTGGTTGGTTCCTCAGTTTAGGGGCTGCGAAAACGCGGTAATGTAGCCCCGTGTACTTTGGGTGTGTGTATCATCATCATCATATATAGATCCCTCCTGTGGCGCTCACAAGCGACCGATCGTGTCAAATGAGCATTCAAATGAAGGAGAATAGACATTACCAGTGACGCATTGCACTCTAATTTCATAAATATCTAAAATTTATTTAAAAAATTACTTTAAAAAAAACTGTACGAAGTGAGCGACTTGCAGATATTGTTGCTGCAGGAAAATACGCTCCATAATTGCTGTCCACCTCACATTTTGGCCGCTGTGACGTCTGTTTCATGTCATTTTAACATTATGAGGTCTTTCCTTTATCATTTTGCATGGATTTCAGAAACAGTAAATCAAAGCAATGACTACTCAAATCGTATAATTTCATAAATATCGAATAACCGGTGAGTGTTATGATGAACCAATTTTCAGTGATTGCTATCTTAAGTTAGGGAACGTAAAACTTGGGAATCTAACTGAAATGTAAATAGTGCTCTATAATCATTTGGTTGAAATAAAAATATAACAACCTTTCTCCTTAAGTCATAAAAGTAATCTGTGTTAGTAAAAAAACATTTACATGCGGCGGCTTCGGTGGTATAGTTGGTAGCATGATGAGCTTCTATGCCCAAGGTCCCGGGTTCAAATCCGGCCGATGTCATCGGATTTTTTAAGAGCGTTTAAATCGCTCAGTATGCCTACCTTCGGAGGGGAAATAAAGCCGGCGCGACGGTCCCATGTCATAAATGTATGGCATGTTAAAGAACTTTCCACTGATTCCACATGTGTGAAGCTGAATTAAAGATTAACAATTTGAATAACGCTCTTAGGTTCCAACGATCGTCGCCAGGAGCCGACTGCGGTGGCGTCTAGTTACCATGTTTTGAACTAGTAGTCGTTGACGGTAGCGTTTGGCGGCAAAAGTAGGAACTATTTGAAAATTCAATATCTATAGTCCTAACTTGAATTAAAAACAGATAACACACACTAATACGGCCATCACAATAATTAACACGGGTTATCAGACAGATTCTGCACACACCCAAAGTACACGGGGCTACATGACCGTGTTGTCGCAGCCCCAAAACTGAGGAACCAACCAACCAAACTTTTGGATAAGGATTTCACTGATTTTCTGTGAAATTTTAAACTGAAAGAAATTTTTGTCAAGAAAAAAAAATGGAATTTTTGTAGCACATTTTATTTTATAAGCATCATATTAAAATTCCGTTCCATCAAAATGTTCACACTAGTTCGGAAAATTTAGTTAATATCCATTCGCTAGATTTTGAGAAAGATGTACCTAAAGTGCTAAAAATGATTAACTCTGAAATTTCAATGATAAGTTTTCATGAAGGTCTTTTACTCATTTTCATCACGATAAATTATAATTTTTAAATGACATTTGTAGATCGAATTTTGAAACAAAATTTTGTGATCGTGCTCTCCAAAACAAGCAATACATACTTTTTTGTAAAATGTGTATGATTTCTGCCTACATCTCCCCTTAAGTTTGTTTTCCAAGTCACCCTTCATGTTAAGTATCCGAGTTTCACTTCCGGTTTGATCACCGTGTTGTACTGTCTGATCTTTGTATGTGTGGACATGCTCTTTTTATTGTAGATGTCGCGCGTTCTCTCGTACGCTCTCTTCAGTTTCTGTATCCGAACTCTTTGTGCTTGGGGCAGGTGACCTCGTAGTTCCGCCCCTTAAAACAACAATAACTAACTCCTTGTGCTTCTTTTTATAAACCTGTTGGTTCCAAGATCTTTTGTTTTATATTGGAATGTATTTTATACTAAAAAGCGGAACACCAAGCCTTTCATCGAGAGTATAATGTCACAACACACTTGATGTTAAGGTTGAAAGGCGCATCTGGCACACTCACATTCATGTACGTATGATAGATTTATTGCCTTATCATCATACCGATTACATGGAGCAAAAAAAAACAAGGCTAGCTGCGGACATTTTACTGAAAAAGATCACAGCCTCCGAGTGAACTATGGCAGATGGATTGTCATAAGCCTTGAGTTAGGAGTCTTTATCGGCGCTAAAGTAGGCCGCTGTAGTGCAAGGCTACAGCGGGGATAACACACCTGAGTGGAGGAACTCTCACAATTATGTAATAATCTCGTAAACATCCTTCAATTCCAACTGTTTCGCTGATTGTTTGAAAGTAACGTATCTCACTAAAGAGGATAAAATGTTAATTATTTACACAAGGTTATGGTGATATTAACTCAGAGCATCCTTGTGAGGCTTCCAGAAAAACTGTTAGGAATGGCACAAAGATGCGCTGAATAGATTTTAAAAGTATCCAGGTTTTGAAATAATTAATTAATCTTGGACTTGGTGTGACGACATCGCTTTGCAGAGATCTACGTGCTGTTTGCAGCCTTGGTTTAGAAAGAAAAACTGCGATTGAAATGAAGATGAGACATTATCTGTACAGTGATTGAGGTCAATGATCAGTGGATGAAATACCCGTATCGGAGAATGTGATCACTTTCTCACGGTGAAATTTCGAAACGTTCTGCAAGATATAAAATGCCATAGCCGAATTGTATTGGACTAGCGGACCCATGCAAGATTTCTGTTCATGAACCACATTTTCCCCAATCGCTTCATCTCTAACTTAGGCTCACTGCGGGAGTTAGTAATCCTGAGGGATTCCTGGGCTGGGTTCGACGTTTTCCTTTTCTCAGTGGTTCTGGGGCGGAACCGCTCATTTTCCCCCTTTCCTTGCATGGCTCTACTTCCTTCCAAGTCTTTCTGTCATTATTCTTCATTTCAGTTCCCTGTCTTTTATGGCCCTTACTCTTCTTTCGTTTTCCATTTATTCTTCTAGTGGGTAAGTCGGTAGATAGTTTTAGTTTTAAGTCTGTAGTTAGTTTCATTCATAGTTTACATTCCATTCGAACTTTTATCCAAACTATTAGAGGCCAAGCGGCTTCGGTGGCGTAGTTGGTAGCATGCTGAGCTGCTATGCCCAAGGTCGCGGGTTCAAACCCAGCCGAAGTCGTCGGACTTTTTAAGAGCGTCAAAAATCCCTCAGTGTGCCTTCCTTCGGAGGGGGAGTAAAGCCGATGGTCCCATGTTATAGATTTATGGCATGTAAAAGAACCTTCCACTAATTACACTTGTGTGAAGCTAAATTATAGGTTAGATTTGACTATCGCTCTTAGGTTCCTACGTTTGTCGCCAGGAGCCGACTGCGGTGGCATCTAGTAACCAAGTTCAGAACTTGTTGTCGATGACGGTGGCGTTAGGTAGCAAAACTAGTATCTACCTGAAAATTGAATATATGCAGGCCTTACTAGAATTGAAAACAGATAACACACACTAATACAGCCATCACAATTAACACCGGTTATCAGACAGATTCTACACACACCCAAAGTACACGGGACTCCATGACCACGTTGTCGCAGCCCCTAAAGTGAGGAACCAACCAACCATAATCATCTTCTTCATCTTCAGAAACGTACTTCTGACATGCGTGTGTCTCGATAAAGCATTTAAGAAGTCGTAAGATATCATCTATCATTCATTTTGCACAGAGCGTTCTGATTGGAGCTCACTTGTTTGCAAGTGGAAATCCTACACTTCCGTTGCCATGGCAACCTGCTTACTGCTCGGCAGAATATATCGGCCCGTTGCGCACCCAGTAGGACGAGTAGCAAGTTATGGCTTAATGTTTTTTGGAAGATTGAAATCGCTAATGCTCAGCCAGACAACAAGGTATCAGGTTCATCGGTGGCCACATTCTTCTGCCTAGCATTCAAGTAAGAAAACAATTGAGCACTACATTGCACAATATAACTTCAGTTTGGATTGATGAAATAGTGAGGCGATTTCGAAGGGCGTTTGTCAAGCAACCGATCGAATTCTCCACGAGTTTCGTGATCGCCCAATTGTTAATGTGAAGCATTGTTTCACGTACTGCGCTTGCTTCACCTTTGATTCTTTAGTGTGGGTCCCAGTGGTAGAAAGTACTGTAAGTCCACGTTTTCTGAAACAACAGAACTTGTCAATGGTCGACAAAAGAATTTCATCACGTTTCAGTGTCTCAAGGATGCGGGTCTTGACACTGTTGCAATAAACAGGCATGTCAGATTTCTGTTGGATAAGATTACTACCGGAACAGTTCAGTATTTGTTCTATTTCTATACGGTATAATATGAAATCCACACCTCGAAATTCGTATTTATTGTATTTTGCAATGTTGAAACTTACTGCGACAATTCCTCTTTTGTTAAAAATATTTAAAAAAAACATGCAAATATCCAGCAGTGGTACAAAATAATTTCATCACGTTTCAGTGCCTCAAGGATGCGGTACGTAACAATCATAACGTAATATTTGGTAATGACAATAATATAACTTAATAATAATAATGATAATAATATAGTACATTATGCAACGAGCCTATAATGGCTATAATTAAGACACGAGTATTTTTATAAAACGAGCGTATGCGAGTTTTATAATTTCCATACGAGTGTCTTAATTACCATTATAGGCGAGTTGCATACGACTGTTTATGTTCGACGATAATTATAACTTTATTATATGTTTTAACATAAATATTCATAAATATCTGTTGAGAGTCAGCCACAAGAATTTTGTTATCGGAGAGCGAGCGCGAGACATCTCTCTGTCTTTCAAGATCTTTGAACGACCGACGCATGCGCTCTGTGTGCTTGCAATGCCATATGCAGCCATATGTTTACATATGGCGTCCCTCAGTAATATTGTCACCGGTGTCATTTGAAGACAATGCGCTGTGCAAAAATTAGCGTTGGTGATTTTAAAGTACAGTGCTATTGCTTGTCTCATATTCGCCAGTTTATTTACGCGAACATATGGACGGTGCGTATTCCATGTCGGTAATTTATTATAGTTCGATGTTGTGTTTATGTCCGACATGTTGGATTTTGAGCGCATGCGCGAAGGTATCGTTACCTAATTGGTCAATGAACGAGCTCTGATTGGCTGGAGAAACTGTATCATAATGGAAAACAGTGTTGTAATGACCATCATTATGATACAGTTTTCTGACACGTAATAGTGAGAGTCGAACATAAATAATAATAAAAGTTAATGATAATAATAATAATAATAATAATAATAATAATAATAATAATAATAATAATAATAATCCAATAATTACTCTTCTCCCTACTTCCGTATTTCACATAATCTATTTCACAGTAAGAAGTAATAATTAATTCTGTTATTTTCTTCCACATATTTTCTTGAAGGACATTTATTCTTCATCCTTTTTGTCTTCATAGTATTAACTGACAAAAATAAATTTGTTCCTAACCGTCTATATGTCCGGGAACCCTTTACTTTACCTCTCAATCTCCCACCGCCATTCCTGCTCACACTCCACAAGAATAATAAGGACGAAAGGAACGTAGGAAGTAAGGGAGGAAGGAAGGAATTTCTCTTTCTGTCTTTCTTCAATTCTTTCTGTCCTTCGCGTTCTTTCGCCATAAGACTTCTTACTCACTCCCATAGCACTTCGCAAGTTCTAAACTGTCTTGAGAATGTCTCAAAGCATTGCATCCACTGTTTCATCATATTTATTTATATTTGATGGTTGATGATAACTCGTAGTTTTCCTCCTTTATCACGCTAATCTTTCCCGAGCCGGATAGTCTTGTGTTTCAGTAAAGACTGGCAGAGTAATTTGATTACACACCATGCTGCCTGCACCCACCATGAAGCACGTAAGCTGTGGTGGTTAAAAGATCATTTCCATTCGTGTTTGTTTTTCTGACGTGTGTCAGGCGTCTCTTGTATCAACATCACAATTAATCATCATCAGGACTCCACCTACCTGCTGCGTAATGAATTACACATATTAAGAGTAATTAGTGAGAACTCGGTAGACACCGCCTGATTAACTTTACCTACAGTAGGCCTACATGGCCAGATCATAATGATCGATCTTCGGGTCTTGTACTTATCTGCTACTGGCGTTGTTTGCTCTATATACGAAATTTCGGCAGAAGAAAGTTTATTATGTCAGTTGCTTGCCACGGTGGGTGAGTGGTTATCGTGACTATGAACCCCAAGCTTGCAGGTTCGCTCCTGTGATATTTGAAAGGCGACAAAAATCACGGTGCACATGTCATTTCCAACATAAACCTCAACTTTCAATTGCGATTTTTCAGCAGTTGGTAGCACTGATGTAATTTTCAAATATGGACATGAGATATTCAGGCATAGGTCTTTACTCATAACTAATTTGGTTTCGATAGCTGCAACCGTTTAGGAGTAGATAGGGTGAGACACACAGACAGACAGACAGAGAGACATAAGGACAGGCAGACAGACATAAGGACAGGCTGACAGACAGACACACATTTGCCCGGATCGATCTCATAAGTCTACTTTTTCCTCATTTTTATAAAATGTGAAAATTTGGTTAAAATATATCTATTAGGAGAATACCCTTATAAATCTCAATTCCCCATTGAGATTGCCTCCACATCCCAGAAGATGGGGGAGAGGGGGGGGGGGGGTCAAAAACTTCTTTATAATTGTAAAATGTTACTCTCCAAAGAAATTGTATTACTAAACAAATTTATAGTACCTAAAATTTTAATACATTTTGAGTTTGAATTTTGTATTGACCGACTGCAAGTTAAAATTTCAATAATTGATATTGTCAAAATGGCAACACTGTAAAATGGCTTCAAATTAGTATTTTATTTAATACCATCAATACTATTAATGGTTCGCCAGTTTAAAGACAAGGAATGGCTCCAGGTGCGGGAATGCTTGATGAACACTGATAATGCACACTTTGAGGCTTGGAGAGTCTTAAGTACTTTTTTTTATACTAATCTGAGTGATTAATTATGATTAACTGAGTAGGTAGAGAATTAGTCGTTTGCGATGATTAATTATGTCGTTGCTGGCTGTCACAAGTAAGGTAATTAACACCAAAATTAGCAGAAGCGCATTAATAATTCTTCTAATTACACCTGTGATATTAATTGACAGTTAAATAACTTTAAATATCATGTATCATTTTATTACGACGTGCGATGCCTGTTAATAGTTGTAAGTGAAATGGGGAGAAAAACCTTGTTGATTGGACGGTTGAGTTACTGTAGTACAGGCTGTTCCAGCCGAGCAACTTGCCGGTGAACAGCTGAGTACGCGCCGCCTTGCGTGAATAAACCTTCAACATGCAATACAGCTCTGCTGTGGGGGCTGCCGACACTGCGCCGTGAATACATCAAGGAAGCGTATGGACTTGTGTTATGACCTTCGCCCAGTGATGTATTGGCTATCACCCCCACCCCCTCTCCAACCGTGCTCCGAGCAACACTGCTGAGTACTCGCGTGTACGCATACTCAAACACGTTGATTTGGAATAGCCTGCTGTAGTATGTGGTGTTTAACGCTGACCACACGATACTGAGGTAGTTTGTCAGACAAGTTGCTGTTTCTTTTGTGTGTTTATACATTCTTTATTCCTCTAATTCACTTATGTTTAGAGGATCTACCCTCCTATTGGAATTTCTCCACCTCATGTCCGAAGAATGGTAGTTGCAGCATTTGAGAAGAAACGGCAAGAAACCTTTTGAAGGCATCCACTTTTCGGCCAACAACCAGTCCGTCAGAGACTTAAGTCCAGAAACAGGTTTTTGAGGGGAATAACAGCCCTCGAAGACTCACAAAAAGTTGCCCATGTGAAGATATGGAAGACAGAAAACAAAGACCCAATCATTCCTCTATCAGAAAAAATGGCACCTGGTCACAACTTGCCATAGCCTATGGAATTTGGAGATCATCGAACAGGCTGAGGACGGAGGTTTCACGCTTCAAGAACAATCGCAAGAAATGGAACATGCTCGTCAACAATGATGAGTTCTGTGACAGCAGCATGTTACAAGATCCAGAACACCTGCTGATCTGCCCCTTGATGGAGGACATATGTTCAAAGGACGATCTTATGGCTGCAAATGCTAATGCTGTAACTGTTGCTACTAACTGGAAAAATGAAATTTGATTTGGTCACGGAAAATAAATAAAAAATAAATGTTTAGAAGCGAAAACAACACAACTTACTCTTTAGCTTTATTTTCTGCTGTGGTCCAGATGGTCCTGCCGAAGAAAGATCCTTTTCAGTTCTATTTGTTGCAGCATTATGGAGGTCTCTGGTGAATCCTTGTGGGTTTTCACGTTGTCTGTCTGTACCGCTTGATGAGTTGTCAGAGGCGAGTAGAGACGGGTTAATTGAGAGTGGAATTGTCTGTAGAATACCTCTGATTGCAAATACACATCGGCATGTGAAGAACTGCTTCGGGAACACAAAGAAACGGACCACAGGATCTACAGTAGCGGCATTTGCTTCTGTCTAATTACTGCAACTAACAGTTACAATATTAACACACCATTTACTATTCTTAGAGCACATACAAGTTCATCAACTTTTTGGGACTTTTTACCACTGCTAATAAGCCTCTTATCTATGGGTAATGGTGTTACTTGAATCAGTTTATTGTAAATCGGGCTAACTAATCACTTCCACGCAGCACGCACTAAAATTCACCTGTTCACCCACTGTCTTTAAACCGATTGCAAAGGCCTGGCTGTATTCAAGTCAACAATGGCACAAACAGACAAATGTATTCTTAAAAAGTGTATATTGGCTTTCACGGTCCATGAATTGGCTCATCAGTGGGCCCTAGGTGTCCACGCCCAGACCCCCACATGCGCTTCATAAGAAGGGAGGTAGTGCACAGTTCACTACTCCTGTGGGGGTCCGGTCGTTGACACCAAGAGCCCGCTGGTAAGCCATCTTGGTGTTCCCAGGCGAAGCTCACACAAGACACGGCAAAAACCTAGAAAAATTGCTGAGTTTTGAATCTATTCTTGTAAAGAAGTGGCTGTCACGTTTACGAACGGCTTATCGTCATTAGCGGTTGTAAGTGTTTGGTAAGGAGATGTCACTGCGGTTGGCGAGTGAAAGGGAGCTGTGTGGGAAATGTTACTCTACGCCTTTTCTCAAAATTCCTGCTGGCAGAATCTACTGCTCAGTTCTTGTGAAATAAGACAGCAAAAGCACGAGTTTATTAGCCTTGAAATAGCTTCCTGCCTTTGATACAGTAGGCTCATGGATATGAGGATAGCAAAACAGGGTAATCAAAAAAGCTTGCAGAAATTTCAAAAAATCATATCTCCCGTTGTAAGTGAGATAATTGATAATTTGACGTGAAAACTAATCAAGAACTCATCGAGTTTTAGTTTTAGATGTTACTGTAAGCCTACTCCACACGTGACCTTCTGCCGACGCACAGAATGAGTGCGCGACAGAAAGCTGCCATGCCACTGTTTCAGTAGTATGATTGCAATGGCGACAGTTCAGCAGAAAGCACAGTGGGTGTTGTGGTTAGTTAAGTTTAAAGCTGTTATAACTTTTCAGCGCACTTGCCGACATGTTTATGGTAGAGATCCCCCTCATGTTAATAGCATTAGACGGTGGTATACACAGGTTCAGGAAACTGGCAGCGTTGACGTGAAGAAGTCCCCCTGACGCTCTAAAACGAGTGACGAAACATTCGAGCGCACACAGAAACATTTTATGGAATGCAAAAAACTTTTTGAGATGGTGAATTTAACAAAAAAATACTCGTTTTCATATCTCAAATAAAACATACTCGTGTCTTATTATAGGCGAGCTGCATACGACTGTTTATATTCGACGATAATTATAACTTTATTATATGTTTTAACATAAATATTCATAAATATCTTTCGATATTCTGTCGGTGACTTCTTCTTCTTCTTGGGAATTGTGTGGGCTCAGCATTTGATCTCTACCC
The DNA here is from genome assembly GCA_946902985.2 of Meconema thalassinum. Taxonomy (NCBI): domain Eukaryota; kingdom Metazoa; phylum Arthropoda; class Insecta; order Orthoptera; family Tettigoniidae; genus Meconema; species Meconema thalassinum. The sequence continues at coordinate 671,338,424 of OX336391.1, forward strand.
AATAACGAATCCCAAAGAATTGAAGCATTGTTTATCCTGAAGTTGCACCAACAGATAGCGCACAGGTTGATCATACTATTTATGATCATGTTGTTATTTTGGTCAAAAAACTCAAAATAGACCGTTACAAACGCTTTAAAATTAAAATGTATCGTATTATCAACTAGTTATTCTTCAGATTCGATGCGTATAGAATGTCAACGGAAGGCAAATCGATTTAGTCCCAAATAGAACAGTAACGGTATCAGGCGGAAAAGTTTCGCATACGAAATCAATTTACTGAACAGGGAGCTGGATTATAATTTCCGTGGAACTAATGTCATACAACTGCTTCCTCCATGACGTTAAGGTGTCTTTATGTCAACAACGCCATTCACTAAAATTGTCGGCGAAATCTTACGAATGTGTAGAAATTGGAGTTGCGGATATTAAGGTACAGTGCTATTTCTTTTGCAATATTGCTCAGTTTGTTTATGCATTGTAACTACAATGGTTGATCCAATATAGGCCACATTGTCAACTTTCAAATCATGTAATTCATCTCCGACATGTTGGATTTACAGACGCTATCCTTACCTAATTGGTCAATGAATGAAAATATTGAGCTCTGGTTGGTTGGAAAACACAGTGTTATAATGAAAAGTAGTACTTTATTGACCCCCATAATTATACAGTTTTCTGACATAAAATATTTACATATCGACTTCGTTGAACTTAAACATTTCATTCAGAGCCCGCGCCCCCCTCCCGCACTTTGAGGACCTCGGGCCTAGAGGAATGATCCCTCGCAGAGTGCGTGAGTGAATACGAGCTGGGAGGATAAGCGATTAAAAAAAAAATAGAGATGAGACAAAGCCATGCTTAACCTTTACCCTGTTACCTACTTCTGTGCTCGTGGTTTGATGAAGCCATTGTGGAGGATTCGTTCCAGTGAGGAGCTCGTTTCTTGGGCCTTGAGAGTAGACTCTTCTGTGATCCAGCTGTCATGTGGAAAGGTTGCCTGTATTATATCATAATCTGATGCGTGATCACGTGCAGCGATTCATCCTATAGCAAGTGCGGTGTTCTGCATTTTTAGGTCAAGGACAATAGTTCTTGCATCCCATCAAATTGCACTCTCATTGGCTCAAAGATAAATGATAGTCTCCTGTTTAACCTACAATGGACACACTTCCACAAATGAAATTCAAAAGTCACACTGGGGTCCGACCAACCCCACGCTCGATTCAACCACCTACTAGCCGGAGCGCAGTTAAACAATGAAGCTGCTGGTTTGGGCTTGGCTCCACAATGGTGCCAACTTAATTTACGTTGAATGGCCAGGCCATAGGCTAATTCCCGTGCTATCCAATTCGTTATGAAAACAAAAATCGCCTAGGTGTGAGGGACCCCCGAGTGACCATTGAGGGTTAATTATTTACACCCTAGAGGTTCGGTTTCGATTCCCGGCTTTACGAAGAAATATAATTCTGGTCTGAGGGTTGGAACGGAATTCACTGAGCCTCATGAGGCAGAACTGAAAGGAGATGAGTTCGTTTCCCACCTCTGCCATCCTAGAAGTGGATTCCCATTGTTTCCCACATCTACTCGGGGCATCAGTTGTCACCAGTCATTCCGAATATACTAATAAGCAGACGAACATCCAGCCATTGCTGACAGGCAAACACGCAAACAAAAGCCCACAGACAAACAAACCAGCTAATTAACAATTTGTACATACAAATAATAATAAAAATTACACTAGAAACGAATGAACAAACAAAATGACCAACAGTTAACTCTATAGCTTAGTGGTCAGTATATTAACCACCTGCCAAAAGGACAGTTTATATTGTGAAAGATGGTTGAATCTTTCACTCAAATTATCAAATAATTCTTGTGGATGTGTTAATGTTTCCGTAAACGAAATATTATTAGTTTATCTCCTTGCCCTAGGGTGCAAGATAAACGTTTTAATAAAAACAATTAAAATAAAAAATAACAAGAAGTTCCGTGACGAACTAAAGAGCCTACTTTTCATGCCAATGATTATTCTACAGCATATGAACCTATCTAGAATAATGACAAAATTAAGTTGCTAATATCGAAATTTCCAATTAGTTCGAAATACTGTATACCTGGCATAATGTAGCCTAATAGAGCACTACAGTTGGCAGCCCTGATGACTGAATATATTCTTAGTTCCATCTCTTAAGGTACAAAATACAAAATTTGGTTGAATTCCAATGAATAGCATGGACGTTACATGCAGTTAAACATTGGATCTAACAGCGTGCGTAAAATCACGTTGGCAACAATGTCATGCATGTATTGGGCAGAAATAATCTGAAATAATATGATCTATTGTTGTGCCAATTTTGAATGAAATCCATTAGTTAGTATAGAAGTTACATGCATTTTAAAATTGGACCTATCAGCAGGCTTAGAATCATGTTGGCAGCACTGACGTATATTAGTTACTCCAAATTCGTCTAGAATGCCAGGTACTATACGTGTGCAAAGTTTAGAGCTATTGGCTTGCATACTTTCTGATCTATTGATATTAGGGTACAAAAATAGGGACAGCACATATTAACAGTTGGCAGCCCTGGTTGCTCTTAAGAATACGCATAGTCATATCTGTTATGGTACACATAGCACACACAAAATTTGGTTGAAATCCAAATGATAGTATGGAAGTTACATGTATTTAAATTTGGACCTGTCAGCAGGCTTAGAATCATGTTGGTAGCACTGACGTATATAAGTTACTCCAAATTAATATAGAATGTCAGGTACTATACGTGTGCATAGTTTAAAGCTGTCGGCTTGCATACTTTCTGATATATTTATATTTGGATAAAATAAATTAGGAGCATTTATTAACAGTTGGCAGCCCTGGTAGGTCTTAAGAATACGCTCAGTCATATCTGGTTATGTACACATACAACATACGAAATATGGTTGAATTCCAATTGATAGTGTAGAAGTTATATGCATTTAAAATTGGACCTATCAGGAGGCTTATAATAATTTTGGCAACACTGCCATGTTTGGCCTCCTGGAAATTAAACTGAAATATTATGATCTGTACGTGTGCCAATTTTGAAATAGCTCCCATTCATACTTTCCAAGATATCCAACATGGAGCTTAAATTTCAATTGCGATTTTTTAGCAGTTGGTAGCACTGACATCATTTTCAAATATGGCCGTGAGATATTCAGGTATAGATCTTTACTCCTACCAAATTTTGTTTCGATTGCTGCAGCCGTTTAGGAGTTGATAGGGGGGGACACACACACAACCAGACAGACAGAAGGACAGACAGACAGACAGACAGAAGGACAGACAGACAGACAGACAGACAGACAGACAGACACACATTTGCCCGATCTCATAAGTCTACTTTTTCCTCATTTTTGCAAAATGTGAAAAGTAGGCTAAAAAATAAGCAAATGGTAATATAAATAATGCATTTCCAATTTTTATTTTTATTATCCTAGTTTTCTTTTCTTTTTAATTTTAATTGTTTAATAATGCTTATTATGATTGTAAATTTTGAAAATAAATAAGCTTATAAAAAAGAAATTTCTTATCATTTTACCATCATAATTGTAAAATTATAAAAGAAATTATGAGCATTAAAATGTTAAAAAAACTAAAATTAAAATTAATAATAATTAGAATTAGGCTAAAATAATTTAATATAAACAAATACAAATATATTAATACTAGTTGATACCCGTCAAAGCATGACGGTCATTGAGAAAATATTTACTGACGATTCTCTTATAAAGTATCCATTTTTTTGAACGAATACTTTTTGACACTGTTGCAACTTGAAGGGCGTTGAAAGATCGACTTCGCAACAGATAACTGGCCATTACTGAAACCTTGATGAGGCAAATAGAGACCTACAAGTTACAGAGTTTCCCCTTGAGCTTTATTGATTGTGATAAAGTAGACCAAGCGAATTGTAAATTCGAAAATTGAAGTGTTTTATCGGAAGATGTTAAGTCAAGTCGAAGGATTGTAGCCCTCTGCCCATTAAGTGATTTGCCTCCACATATAGTTACTCTAAAAGTTTAAGCCATAGAGCCACAACAATATTTCACCCCTAATTGTCATAAACAAAGATCTCAGTAAGACGCGGCGGGATCCACCATTTCTCTGGTGGAATAGAGCCCTAACATATATTTTCCTTTTAAAGACACTCTGCTAATCTACATGCCAAGAGCTTTCGTTAGAATGCATTACGAAGTCAACGTTCTCTCAATCTCGCGGTAACAAAAATCAGCTTAGTGTTTTAAATATATAGATTTACTATATAGATATATAGATGTACTATTCTGCCCTATAAACGGTTAAACTACAAACCAAGAATGCAACAAGCAAGCAAACAACTGCACATAAGATTTATTTTACGTGTGGACATTCGATTGGAATCAGCATCTTTATCGTTACTCATAAAACAGGGCTGTCCAGCTATTTTTACTGTAGATTAGAATACAATTTCAAAAAATAATACAATTTCTCACTGTCAAAGCTGGCAATTAAAACACTATTATTCCGGTTCGAGCAACCGAATTTGAATTGAAGAATGAATCTCAGGGGAGCTTGTGCTCGCGAGCACCAGTTTGAGAACTCCTGACGTCGAGCATAATAAGTTCTAACTAAAATTTTCATGGTGCATTTCTTTTTCCTCCAACTTTACATTTTGTGTGCAGAAAAACTTAAAAGTACTTTCCACTTATATCACCCACCATATAAGAATTAATAGCATCCACAATGGAGGATGAGAGGGAGATTTTAAGTGTACTTAAAAACTTAGCTCATAAACAGTACCGATTCAAGCAAGTTGCTGGTCCCTACTGGCGACTGCCTGCTAGAAACTACTCAGTTGTAATCAACGCTCACAGATTATGATGTTTACGTCAATGACGGCAGAGTCGTGAGAGATTAAGGAAGGCACACACTTGTTGTAGACGATCGCGAAACTTTCCCGTTTAAAGTTTGGCTGTCGTAGAGAAGAGGAGAGTGCTAAGCGGTTGAGATCAATTGTTAATAACTACCTTGTGCAGAAGAGAAAGAAGTGAATGCTCGAGAGGAGAGTGGACTGATACCAGCTTCCGGCACGCTCTGATTCCCAAGAGAAGCCTGCTTGCCTCTCTTCAGTTATACTCACTGTAATCCACCTGTTTTATTTTACACAATCACGATGGCCGCTCGCACCTTGCAGTCTAGCAATGACCTGCCCTATTACTGAAGCCATCATTACTTCCGATTTGACGTTCCAGTGCTATGCTAGAGCTGATGATGATGATGATAATTGTTGTTTTAAGGGGCCTAACATCTAGGCTATCGGCCCAAATATGCTAGAGCTATCTAGCGGTCAGAAGCAACATCGCAAACGAATCTCGATTTGTCGTGATATAGCCTATCGATTGGAATGGCTGCCTGTGATTCTGACCGCTAGGAATCTCTAGAATGGCACTGAAACCTTAAGTCGGAGGTCTTTCTTTATTCGTGTCAGAAGTATCAATATTTAAAAAAAAAAAGAATATAAATACAGGTAGTCGCCTCCGTATCGTACCGGTCAGCATGGTTAGCTGCCGCCCCGACGTCCTGGGTTCGATTCCCGGCTCTGCCACGAACTTTGAAAAGTGGTATGAGTTGCCTACTGGAACGTGGTCTACTCAGCCTCGGATGGTCCAAATGAGTCGAGGGGGTTCGATTCCCACCTCAGCCATCCTCCGAGTGGTTTTCCCGGGTTTCCCACTTCATCTTCAGGCAAATGCCACGGCCGCCTCCTTCCCGCTTCCTTGCCTATCCATCCCAATCTTCCCCTCCCTTCCTTCATGAGGCCCCTGTTCGCTTTGTACGTGAAGCCGCCTGGGCGAGGTACAGATCACACCTCCCCAGTTGTATCCACTCCGATCAGATGTTCCCAGCTCTAGGACACTGCCCGTAGAGGCGATAGTGGTGAGTTCCCTCGCTGAGTCCGTGGGAGCCACCAACCTGGAGGGTAAAATCGATAACAAATAAAATAATTAAATAAATAAATACACGATATGTACATTTCTAGCATACATATATGCATGTCTAAAACAAATCACATATTGGGCAACAAATTTGAGAGCTAGATGATTTTTTCCCAGTGTTGGGCGACGTCAATTGCGCCGGAGGAGGTAACGATGGCAACACAATGTGTATGGTGGAATTTGTTTCATAACAAATGTAATTCATTTCGTTTTTTTTTTCACATAGACTGTTCAGGTATTGGAATAATTTTGGGTACACCGACTAAAAGCTATAATATTATTTATGTTCGACCCTGGCTATTATATGTCTGAAAACTTCCATCATAATGATGGTCATTATAACACGTTTTTCATTATGAAACAGTTTCTCCCACCAATCACAGCTGAAGAAACAGTTGTTTGACCAAATAGATAAGGATACCTTCGCGCATGCGCTCAAAATCCAACATGTCTATATAAATTACCGAAAGTGCACCGTCCATATGTTCGCGTAAATAAACTGGTGAATATGAGACAAGAAATAGCACTGTACCTTAATATCCCCAAATCCAATTTCTTCACAGCGCGTGACATTTCGGTGACATTTTTACTGAATACTCGTGCTCAATCTGCACATATGGCATTGAAGCACACAGAGCGCATGCGTCGGTCGGTCAGAGAGCTTGGAAATCAGAGATAGCCTACCCAGCGCTGCACCCGATCACAAAATTCTAGTGACAATCTCAACAGATATTTATGAATATTTAAGTTAAATCATATAATAAAGTTATAATCGTCGAACATAAACAGTCGTATGTAACTCGCCTATAATGGTAATTAAGACACTCGTATGGAAATTATACAAGTAGTTCTGTGAAGAACTATACAGCCTATTTCATATATCCTGCTCATATTAATTGCCTCTATCAACATACAAAATTTCAGTTTGATTGCTATGTTAGATTCGTAGATACTGAGAACCGACTAAATATTGCAGATGGTAGCCAGGTTGGATTTTTATTTATGTACTATTACGTGAAGATTATTGTGTACGTGTGGTATTCAGACTTCAATCGAATGATTAGGACACAAGAAGTAAAAACGAGATTTTAAAACTTCACACAGCTGCCATCTTGTGGTTATGAAAACAATTGAAATAAATTAGATACCAGTGGATTAACATTTGTATAAGCATTAACGTGCAAAAATTCACTGCACTCAGATGGTTGAATCGCGAGAAACGTCCATTTAAATATTTATTGTTCGCGTCGCCGCCATGTTGGATTTGTGCTCACCAGGTTACTGAAAGTCATATAGGTGAACTTATGTTCATAGCCTCTATGAACATAAGAAAAACCAGTTTGATTGCTGGAAAAGATTCTTAGATATTGAGAACCGTCAAAATATTTCGGATGCTCGCAATTTTGGATTGTTATATGTATAGGCCATAGAGTTATGCACCATTATAGGAAAATTATTGCATAGTTTCATTATTCAAACTTTCACTTCGATTGCATGATTACGACACAAGAATAAAAACTTAAATTTAAAATTTCGCGCAGCCGCCATCTTCAGTTTATGTAAACAATTGAACTAAATTAGATGCCAGTGAATCACAATATATATAATCATTTACTGTACCACATTTCAATGCGCTCGTGTGAATAAATCACGAGAAAAATGTATTAGAATATTTCAACTTCGCTTGGCCGCCATGTTCGTTTCGTAGTTAACAGGTTTATGAAAGTTACATGAATGAACTTGTAGTAGTGCTCTTTATCACCGTACAAAATTTCATGTTGATATCATAAATAGTTTCGGAGATATTGAATGCCTGTGAAATATTTCGCACAGCCGCCATTTTGAGGTTATGTGAACAATTGAACGAAGTTAGATGTCGGCGCATTACAATGTATATAAACATATACTGTGCCAGGTTTCATTGCGTTTGATTGGTTAAATCGCGTGAAACGTCCATTTAAATGTCGCAAATTCGCTTGGCCGCCATGTTGGTTTTGTAGTTACCAGGTATTCAAAGGCCACATAAGTGAATTTCTAGTAGTTCCCTTTATCACCATACAAAATTCCAGGGTGATATCGGCAATAGAGTAGTTTCGGAGATATTGAATGCTGGTTAAATATTTCGCACAGCCGCCATGTTGGATTGGTGAGACGTAACAACATTTGAAGGGCACGGTCGGGGTCGCCCGGAATAGAGCTATGAAATTACCGAGTTTCATTGAAATCTCTCCAACAATTTAGATTTTATTAGGGGGACACACACACACGAATCACACACACACACGCACACACACACGGACAAAAGGTGATCTCATAAGCCTATTTTTTCAAAATTAAAAATAGGCTAAAAACTCGCATATGCTCGTTTTATAAATATACTCGTGTCTTAATTATAGCCATTATAGGCTCGTTGCATAATGTACTATTATAACTGTTCCATTGTATGAAGGAAGAAACACGCTTAGAATGGTCGCTAGTAGCCCTGGAACACGATCCTCAGATCTACGATCGCCAGCTGCCGTGATCACGACTTTGAACGTGATTTGGATCACTCGGCTACGGTAGTTCACATACCCAAGTGTATTACTATAAACGACTAGCAGTAGTGCCCGGCTTCGCCCGGTGGGTTTATTTGTTTTATGGATGATAATGAACACTACTACAGAACTGGAGCGCTCAAGGATAAGGATCGGAAAGCACCAACGCTTATTGCAACTGATAACCTCAGTATACTGCACCAACACCATCGCCCTTATACAGAAGCACACTATTGTCATGATGATAACTGTTTTAAGGGGCCTAAGAAATATTTTTGCACTAATTACTCCCCGTGACAGCAATTTATAAGCAGCTCGTAATTCTGCACCAGAACATTGGGAGGGGCGACGTGATGCAGCCCGCATTGCCAGGCAACAATAGAATTAGGTATTATTGAAGTGGGAGCGATTATTCCTCCGACTTACTGAACAAAAATCAAAATTTAAGGTTACCCAAGAGGTATAGCCTATTTCTTCATAGCCTAAACTATTCCTCTTGAATCTGGCTATCATATACAAATATCATTTTTCGAATCCAACTGGTAGTTCCAGAGATTAGCGGGTTTAAACACACAAACAAACAAACTCTTCAGCTTTATTTTATTAGTATAGGTTTCGTATAAACGATTCGGGCTCTTATTGATAGTAATCGTTACTGAATGGGTGAAAAACAGTCAAACAGAGTGGATATTGAAGTGTTTCCAAGTCAAATCGCTCTAGGCGATGTGGGGTCGGGCATTATCGTGGAGATGGATAGGGTTGTTTTATACCATTGCAGGACGTTTCAACTTGACAGGTCTGGCTGCGTGGCTCAGCAGTAATGTGCTGTCCCCATGGCTGCAGGATCGAATCCTGGCACAGTCAGCTGGCATTTGAGGATGCGCAAATGCGAGGAAGCCGTGTCAGTAGATTTACTGGCACGTTAAACATCCCCTTCGGGGCAAAGTCCGTTGCCCATGCTTCTCTAAAAGCCACAGTAGATAAAAGGGACGTAAAACCAATAACATTATTGCTATTATTATTATTCAATTTGGCGGCGCGGAGAGTATTGGAGAACAGGAAATTTAACAGTCGGAGAGCAAACCACACTTCTGTGCTCATCTTTACATGCCTGCTTATCAGGTACTAGTAACCTTACTTACAGCGCAACAAAGAAACAAACAAGCAAGCAAATACACACACAAACTAATAAACGCGAATATAAACAACTAAGATAAACTCTGAAATAATTTGAAGACGTCCGCAAAATCGAACGAAACGTTTCACTGAATTAGGAATTTACCTACGGATGATCTTGGATATATTCTACTGCAATATTGTTCCTATATCCAAATGAAGGTTTGCATAAATTAGGTAAAATTGTAAAGCAAATGCGCCCCAGGAACGCCGTGTGGTGCCTGAAGAGCAGATGGTCGACAGAGTAAAGTACTTGTGAAAGGATTCAGTTGTGACGATGTTATTACTTAAATTGATCACGTTCGTTGACGGCGCGTGCAGATAACTTAACTCAGGAACTACATATTTCAACTTCAGGCAATTTTCGTGAAGATGTTCGTTTGTACGTCCCCTTCTCTTTCCGTTGTCGGTGTTACCCAACTCGCGGTAAGTTGGGACTTCATGGTTACTAGTCCCGTGCCTTTGGTATGTGCACTCTCAATCATCACTAAGGTCGGAGAGGAGGAGGCCTTTATCATAAATTAAGTACTATCTCAGCGCTCGCATGGAGCAGAAATGGCAAATCATAGAAAGCCATTTCTACTATGGCTGAGGTGAAATTATAACCATTGTAGTCTGACCCTAAATCACCAGAAAATAAGAGAAGGTTAGGGCCAATTACGAAAAATGAAAGACATATGTGACAATCTCCAGAAAACCATACTTTACCTAAGTCACGTGACAGAACTTTACACCCCAAAGGAAAAGTACCTCTCGGCACGCCGGAAGGCGGAGGTAGATTTCACCGGGCAAAAACAAATTTATCGAATTGGCATACCCCTACCAGGTCCAGGGTAATGGGGGCGATATATATATATATATATGTGGGATATATTGTTTTAAGGGAACTGGAACGTGTGATAGTCTCAAAATTGTCAACTATTTTTTTTAGCTTAAGAAAATCTCCCATCTCTCCTGAAGAATTAAGTGTACCAATTATTGTGCTGAAGTGATATTTGATGCAATAAAATTAGGTTTAAACATAATGTTTTAAGGCTTTTTTTTTTTTAGCGTATGGCTTTTAGTGCCGGGAGTGTCCGAGGACATGTTCGGCTCGCCAGTTTTTGTAGCTGCTTCGAGACGGACACCCAATGGGTGAGCTACAAGTACCGTTGGGGGGGGGGGGGGGGGAGGAGGGATGTTGGAATGTAAGGACGAGGAGTTGGAAGGTAGCGGCTGTGGCTTATAGTTAGGGACCAACCCCGGCATTTGCCTGGAAGGAAGATGGGAAACCACAGAAGACCATCTTCAAGGTTGCCGGCGGGGGGATTCGAACCTCCTCGCCTCCCGGATGTGAGCGACTGCCATCAGTCATGCCGTAACCACCACGGCTAACTCACCCGGTGTTTTAAGGCTATATTGTAGCTACTAGTCATTCTTTTTGTGTTCCCCGTAAGTCATATTTTTTGAAATTTCGTATGCCATTTTCTCAGAAACTATCTGATCAATGTATTTAAAACTTAGCAGTCTCTAAGACCCATTATAGATCTACTAGTGGAAGTACATTTATTCAGGTATCTTGATTAGTTCATGGAGCTCAGCTTGAAAAGCACTGACAATTTTACATAACATTTCAGTTTTTAACCAGGAAGTAAAAAAAAAGCCAACAAATCAACTCCTGTGAACAATAGAACAATACTTTTACTTCAGTAGCTCAAAAATGGTTTAAATATTATGCATGAAAAGTTTGTTGGGTCTAGTTTGGGTATTCGCCCTTATCGTTAGAAGTAAATAACCAAGATCCTTTCCCCTTAAAACGATAATCACCAGCAATAGAAAGCAAGTACTGTACCGGTACCTCCAATTAGTTGTTCACCTATTGTCATTCTGGGCAGGACTTACTTCTAACAGGGCAATATTACCCTGCTTTTACCAAACAACACATAATAATTCATGCATTATCTATCGCGAGCTCCAACAAGAACATGAGTCCATAGTTCATCAACACTACAAGAAGTTACGTTTCCTTTAATGTGTTTCTCATTGTAATGTGCAACAATGGAGCTGCGGACAATGAATATGTATGGAGTACAAACAAGTACGGTCATTAACAATCCAACATACAGCTTACCAAACTAGATACCACAAAAGTAATATAACATATCTGGTGGCAACTTTGCATGAGAGCGTACAAAAGATTTGCTTTGTGATATTGCAGAAAATACAGCGGGATTCCTTTGAGGCAGGGCCAATAAAATCACTGAACACACTGAATATTCGAGCGATGTTTCCTTAAAGCATTCGTAAACGTTTAGGAAATGACCATAATTTTAAACCAAACATTTGGCTTTTTAGTGGTTAATGAGAATGTAATTAAAGGTTAATTTACAATTTTAAGGGGGTGGTTTCGGTGCGGTGGCGTAGTCGGTAGCATGCTGGACTTCTATGCCCAAGATCGCGGGGTCAAAGTCGTCGGATTTTTAAGAGCGTTAAAATCCCTCAGTATACCTTCCTTCGGAGGGGAAGTAAAGCCGGCGGGTCCATGTCATAGATTTATAGCATATAATAGAACCTTCCACTAACTTCAATTGTGTGAAGCTAAAATTTGTAGGTTACATTTGATTAACGCTCTAAGTTCCAACCTGCGCCGACAGGTACCAGTTGCGAAGGCATATAGTATCCAAGTCCACAGCTAGGTGTCGTTGACGGTTGCATTTGGTAGAAAAAGTAGGAATTACCTGAAATTGATCGTTTGCAGTCCCTACCTGTATTACAGATAACTCACACTAATAGAGCCAACACAATTATCACTGGTTATCAGACACTACACACACCCAAGGTACACGGGGCTACATTACCGCATTGTCACAGCCCCTAATCTGAGGAACCAACCAACAATTTTAAGGGACGTCCAAAAATTATTTTCTGTAGAAAAATTGGCATTCTTGTCAGTGTATCAAGTGGAATGAAAACGCTGGTTTACAAGTAAGGAATTAGAGCAGTGTTGGCTAATGTTTACCTACTCCTGTCACTCCTAGCGTTAATCGAGAGTTAGGTAACACTTGACAGACAAGCCACTGTTATTACTGTACCGGTACCGTAACTCTCTAATCCGCGTGCTGGATTGTTTAGATACACGTCAAAATATCTCACGTCTTATTACATTATCTCCCTTCAAGTTCGCTGTAAACACAACACCCCAGGCCGCAGAAGGATTGATGTTCTTTTTGGCTTCATCAACGTAATAATCCATCAGTTCCCCTCGATTACTCCCAGTGTCAAGGCCGCTGAACTTATCAACCTAGATCTGCAGTGATGCGATTTCTCGGGAACAGGTTTCCAACATCCCTCAGAACATCTCACAGCAAGGGTGACAAAGTCATACCGGTACACTGTTACCAACCCCGATTGGTTCGAAATAAAGAGATAGCCACTGAAAAGAAAATATTATAGTAGAACTTGATATTTCACATGGAGTATCCGAAAACAGGACTTTCATAAACTACTCGTATTGAAAGAAAAGTTCTTCGGAAGATCTTCGGACCGGTGAGGGATGTACACACGGGTGAATTGAGGATTAGGCACAATCACGAAGTAGAAGACCTGTACCATGATGCCAACGTAGCTGGAACCATCAAAATCTGTAGGAATCTGTTGACATCACATTTAGGTATTAGAAAGTCATTTCTGTAAGTCTTTGTCTGGAGCGTGGAAGTAATAATAATATAGTATGGCCCCGGATGCCGGGTGCAAGCTTTGTTATTTGACGCCCAGAGGGTAGCATGCATGTCGAATTTTGTTGTTCCTTGGAGTGCCATGAAAGTCAAGGAGGTTAGATATCTAAGCTCCTTGAGGACTATAGCGCTTTCTAGTAGAGTAATGAAGAACTTTGTGTTGGCAGAAACTCCCGAGATTAATTTTGCCACTATGAAACTTCGAAAAAAGGAAAATATAAGCATTTGAAATGTGGTGTTACATGAGAATTATGAAGTTAGGTAGATAGAGTAACAAATGATGAGGAATTTAGACGAGTAGGCGAGGAGAGATGTTTCTGGCGACTGCTAATGAAGAGAAAAGATAGGTTGGTAGGACACAGACTAAGACACCGAGGAATAGCAAATGGAAGGAATGGTCGAGAATAAGATCTGTGGTGGTAGAGCAAGGTTAGAATATGATAAAGAGATTGCCTCGGATGTAGGGTGTGTTTGCTATGTAGAGATGAAACGATTAGCTCAGGACAGGAAGGCATGGAGAACTGCATGAAACCAGTCAACAGACTGAAGTCCTAAACAACAACAACAATAACAATGGAAATTAAGGGTAAAACCAAAGCTCAAGTTGCTGTAGTTTTTGGGATATTCTAAGAAAACACGTCACAAATCTGATTTATTTGAACAATACACTCTAAAAGTTAGATAAACAGATACATTTGCTATTTCTCGTCTACTCTTCAAATGTTTTCTCGGGATATTTGTTTATTAACTCTGTTATCATGAACTTGGACTTTGTTCTAACGGGCTTACATTTCATTAAAGTAACAGTATCATTGTGTAATCTAGAGAACCGTTATTATATACGGGAAGAAGGAACATCTCGTGTTTCTAGGTTAAACACAGCGGAGGCGCAGACTATTACCGTGTACTTTTTTTTTTGTCTCCGGTTACAATGGACTTGGTTCTCATTGTTTATCATATTATTTGCCTCTTCATGTCTCTGCTATCTCGGTATTCGTTAAATTTATGTCCCTTGACCGTACTTTTTGTATTCTTGCTGGTGGAGCATTGTCACAGGTGGCTGAATGCACAGCCTTCTAGATACCATCTTTCATTACTCTTACGTCCCCTGAAGCTTCATCTTGGCTAAATGCTCGAGCTCCGTAGACAAAAGCCTCGACTGTAAACAGTAATTCATTCTCCATGGCCGTTCGTCAAAGCCGCCTAGATTGACAAAGCCAAGCCCGCTTTTATCTCATTTTCATTTCGGGTCATGGTCATTCTCACTTTTAACGATGGCGTGATTCTGCAATTTTCAGGATCATAGTTTATCTTAATTCAGAATTACCTAATATGAACGAACAATGAGCTATAAGGTTCAGTTTGGTAACCACATGTTACATGAACCTTACTTGATAAAATTTTCGCACATATTGTTAATGCAATTTTTTCTTAATTAAAAACCAACCTCCATAACAATGCGTGGGAACTAGCTTGAAATGAAGAAAAAAATTACGAGCCTTACAGTAGTCGCATATGATGTGTAACATGTGACATAGAAGAAGCCTCACGTGAAATTGTTGATAAACCGATATTTTATACTATTATTGGCACAAAAATATTAATCTATTGTAAAAGGAGTGTTTTACAGATATTGTAGTTTATAATACGGAACTCATTTTATTAGATGATTTGTAGGTTCCTCCAGCACTAGCCTAAATAAAGAATACGCTATGGATCAACTAGATTAATAGACGCGACACCGCTCATAACCTTAAATTCCTTATAAACATGTCCTCTTCATTCACAGACCAACACGTAATTTCATATGGATTCTGTTAAAATGAGTCATATTAGTATGATAAATATAGTTTAAAATTATAATCTGAAAGCAAAAATATCTACCCCGCCCCGGATTCGAACGCGTGATCTCTAGATTGACAGTCATAGGCGCTAACCCCATGGCTATTTCGACTACGAAAACATTGTGCACAAAATAGTGACTTATTTCCACGTTCCAATAATACTGCATTACGGAATGAAGTTTCATTTATATTTTGCTTGTTTCGATAATATTCCTGCGTGAAATTCAGTTTAAAATGCCTTATGAATAGGCCCTCTTGTGAGTAAATAGAATGTATTCAGCAATAGTTCATGAAGGCTTGCTCAATTCTCGTATAACCACAACGATTATATTATATTGATGACTGCATATTTGAATAGCCATTGTGCAGAAACATAATACCGGCAATGCCGACTACTTACAATGTTTGATATTAAGGCATTTTACCATTTAAATACTGATACGAAGACTTCGAACATGTACCATGTCATTTGTTTCAATCACTTGACACCAGAGTTTGCAAGAGCGTTTTCCGTTCAGTATGTCATATACATTTCACATGGCCGAGAGTACGTCATGGTATCAATTTCCGACACCGCGCGCTCATTGTTCCTCGTACCACTGCCAGCTGGGTCTTACCACTGCCCGCTGGATCGATCGATCGAGCGGGCAGTGCATACTTCCGTTTTCCACCACTGCCAGCTAGTACACTTCCGTTCGATCGATCGAGTGGGCAGTGCCTACTTCCGTTTTCCACCACTGCCAGCTGGTACACTTCCATTCGATTGATCGAGTGGGCAGTGCATACTTCCGTTTTCCACCAGTGTCAGCTAGTGCACTTCCGTTCGATCGATCGAGCGGGCAGTGCCTACTTCCGTTTTCCACCACTGCCAGCTAGTACACTTCCGTTCGATTGATCGAGCGGGCAGTGCATACTTCCGTTTTCCACCAGTGTCAGCTAGTGCACTTCCGTTCGATCGATCGAGCGGGCAGTGCATACTCCCGTTCGATCCACCACTGCCAGCTCGATCGTTCCGATCCACTTCCGTCCCCAATTTTCAAAATCACTCCCACAAAACTATCCAGCAACCGAGCGGAAAGATTTTACACATCAAAAATGATCACTATATGGTCATTAGAAAATGGTAGGTACATGTTTCGAGGACTATTATACATTTTGTCCCCTTCATCAGCCAATAGCAAACACTAAAAGACAATATTATTTGAATAGCGCAGCACTGAAATGTCAATATTCATTGAACCTAATATGGTGCACCGTGTAGATACAAAATAAATTAGGGTATTTGAAGCGATAAAGGCCCAATAACCGAAAAATGCCAACGGGCTGCGCCAGGATTCGATCTTGCAACCTTGGTCACAGAAGGCGAGAACGTTAGCTCCGGCCCAGAAAAGAAAAGAAGAAAGAAAGGAGAATAAAAAGAAGTGTTTGAATTGCAATTTCGTTCACTGAAGTGCCTTTTGACAAACAATATTCTTTGCTTTTCTGTTTTTCTGCATATACAAATAAATCCGGATGCTTTCCGACGCGTAAGCGCGCCACACACAGCTGACCATGTGAGCATTTGTTGAAACTAAAATTAAACCTAAGTTAAAGAAGATAAAATTGACAGATATTTGGTGATTGTTCAAACTAACTTGACTTTGCCTTGTTTCCTTTATCTCCTAAGTGGAGCATAGGGCATCAATGAATTTCCGCCATCGGACTCTGTTCTGCGCCATCCTCCTAATCTCGTTCCAGGTCTTCCCTCCTTTCTCCATTCCTTCTGTTATTACACTCCTCCTTGGTCTGCCTCTTCGCCTACTACCTTGTGGATTCCATTCCAGGGATTTTCTTGCTATGTTGTCTCCATCTCGTCGTAATGTATGCCCAATCCATTTCCATTTCCTACGACGCATCTCAATATACATGAGAACCGACAGTAGTGGCTACGCGGGCTAAAGCGCTGCGTTAGGTTAAGGGGCCGAGCTCTCTGCTGACTCGGTAGACGCGTGGGTTCGAGCCCCACCGTCGGCCGTCCTTGAAATGGTTTTCCGTGGTTTCCCATTTTCAACACCAGGCAAATGCTATGACGGTACCTTCTGACAGGCCACGGCCGCTTCCTTCCACATCCTTGCCCAGTTTCATTCACCATCATTCATTTCATCTCTCATTAACTCCTCTCATGAGGTTGGCGTCAGGATGGGCAACCGGCCGTAAAAACCATCGCCACTAAGACTTCCATCGCATCTCATCCCCGACCCCGTTGGAAAAACGGGAATAATAAGGGGTAGACATACATACATCTCAATATACATGAGAGTTTGCTGTGTTCTTCTCCATAGCTCTTCATTGGAGATAATTTGTGGCCACCATATCTTCAGGATATTCCTCAAGCATCTATTCACAAATATTTGGAGTTTGTTAATCAGTTGTTTATTGGTCTTCCAAGTTTCACACCCATAGAGCAATATTGACTTGACATTTGAATTGAAGAGGCAAAGTTTGGTATAGTTGTTAAGTTCCCTTGCTTTCCAAATTAGTCTCAACATTGCGAATGCTGATTTAACCTTATTTATTCTATTTCCTAGATCCCCCATAGTACCTCCCTCAGTGGTGACCATACTTCCCAGGTAGCAAAACTGTTTGACTTGTTCGATCTCTTCATTTCCTTGAAATAATGGTGCCTTTTTTCGGTTATTATGGCGCATCTCATTGGTTTTCCTTGGTTCAACCTAAAGGCTAGATAAAATTAAATCTAAGTTAAAAAAATATTAAATTCCCAAAATATGTGGTGACTATTAACACAAAAGCTCGATAAAAGAAAACCTAAATTAAAAGAAGATTAAATTCAGACATACTTTTTAAACATTCATACTAAATGCTACATAAAATTATACCTAAGTTAAAAGAAGATTAAATTGTAGATGCACATTAAATCTAAGTTAAATGAAGATGGAATTCACAAATATTTGTTTTTAATAAAACTAAGAACTAAATAAACTTTTACTCTTATTCTTCTTCTGCTTCTCCTCACCCGCTGGGTAACATGCATGTCTTCCAAAACGTCTTCTTTCTCTGGCCTGGAGTTTCAAATGGCAAAAAGTGTGCTTGCCTTTAATGCTGTCTATAAATTGAGTCCTTGGTCTTCCTCGACTACTCTTTCCTTCTAGCTTGCCTTCGAAGAGAGTGGTGCACCAGTCAGAATGACGAATCAAATGGCCAAACTATTCCTTCTTCTGTTTAAGGATTCATTCAAGGTACATGTCTCCTTTGCTCTTTTGAGAACATTCTCAGTCCAAGGTACCTTTAGTAGTCGTCGCCAGCACCACATCTCGAATGCCCTAAGTTTTGATACATCTGCTTGCCGTAGAGTCCATGTTTCAGAACCATAATACTCGATACAAAACGTTTCACGAAGTGTTTTCGCACCTCTAAGTTAACAGTCTTGGACGTTAGTAGAGACTTCATTTTTGAGAAGGCTTCTTTTGCCTGTGCGATTCGAGCATTTACTTCTCTCATACACTTTCCATTTGATGTGATCAAGCTCCCCAGATATTTGAAATCCTGTACTTGGGCTAGTTTTTCACCATCCATTAGCACATTGACTATTTCGTCGCCATCCCTAGTGCATGCCATTACTTTGGATTTCTTTTTATTTATTTATTTTATCCTCATGCCACACTTCTCTTGCAATAATTTGTTTATGTGATTGAGAGCATTTTCCATATCTCTCTCATTTTCAGTCATCAGGGCTATATCAATTGCAAATCGTATGGTACTGCACAGCTTGCCATTAACTTTTATGCCATGACTGTTGGTAGCTAAGAATTCTTGAATGGCTTCTTCAATGTAGATATTAAATAACAGTGGTGATAGTCCATATTCTTGTCATACTCCCTTCCCAATTCTTGCTTCCACTCTTTCCTTGCCAATTAATGCTGTCTGGTTCTGTAAAGTTGTAAACTTTTACTAAAGATAAGTTAAAGAGAATAATTAAAACTAGCATTACCCGTCGCGGCTTCGCCCGCGAATATTCTAGTTGTAAAGAGTACACTTAGCAAAATCTCAATCATGAATGCTATGACTGATTTATCCTTGGTATGAATAATCAGCTACTGGTGCAGTGGTTAGGGGTTTGTCATTCCTTCATAGGTATATCAGAGCGAAGTTAGTTTTCTGGGAATATCACAGACACTGTTAATTTAAGGGCCTTTAAATGTGGTTTTAGAAGACCCTTTATAGTCGGGTGAAAAAGACCTTTCGTACCACACTCACGCTTGAAAATTGCATGAAAAAATTCTAGAGTGCCCCTTGACCCCCTTAAGCGCATTATACTGTATGTATTGATGAATTTTACAGCTTAATTTGGTTCAGAGATAACCTTATAACCGTCGGAAACTTTCACAGTAATGTAATAATTGGAATTGCATTGCGTCTTACAGAAATAGATGGACCTGTGAGATTCTGTTACCATGGTTACCGTGTTGCATTATTTCATTGTAAATATACATGTTTTAAGGTATTTATTTAATTGTGACGCATTTAAAGAGTAAGTGAGTGCGTTTCGCTTACGCATTGGGTTATGCTGAACCTGTAGGTACCCCATATGTGTAGGTTGGTGTTAACGGGACCTTATTTTCGGTACGAAACTGGAATGGGACCTTAGCAGAATAATATAGGGAGGGATTCACAAATACATGTCGATTTCCACTTGATGTTCACTATTGTGCTAATGGTCTAGGTATACGAATGAATAACTTGTCCGTGTACTCATAGCGGGTGGCCCCGGTTCGCTTCCATCGAGTCACTTGTAATAACAAACGTTCTTTATATAAATACATGAGCTCATCTGGCTGGACCATATCCTTGACTTGACTCATATTACCATCACCTCTAAGAATAGCCAACACTCTTCTGTGAGCCATCAGATTTATGTTTATATGATGACAAGGAGGAATTGTGGTATAAAGGTACAGGACAGGGGTGACAAATATATTATGTTGTGGTCAAGCAGGCAGTGGTGGTTTCTCTGGCTTTTGGTACATCCTGTCTGCTGATGTGCTTAAGGGAGGACCTACACCTTTAAGGAACAACATATGTCATTTTTCATTTTTTTTTCTATATTTATTGATCCTTCCTCTTCAAATCACTGCAACAATTTCTTTGATATGTGCAATAGTTTTGAAGTTATGACCAAAAACGTGCAGGATAGTTTTAGATGCTTTCCCACACATTGGTAACTTTGTTGCTTGTTTTCCGTAACTATGGATTTTCAAAATCGTTTCCTTAGTAACTGCCAGAGTTTTCAAGATAATTAAGTGTAATTTTGTATACATGTGTATCTTACAGGGAAGAACAATATGACCTAGAACTGTTGATCTACATGTCATAGTTTCATTTTTTAAAATATACAGTGAAAATACTTGCAAAAAAGTTACACTTTAATATAAGCTTTTAAAAAAGATATTTTTTCTTTATAGATTCCAATGATTCTAGGTCAAACTCTAGCTACTGCATTAATAAATACAATGAATTAGAATTTTTGAAAAACAATGCTATTTATGTAAAATATTAGCCTAAGGAAACGGTGGAACAGTGCACAATATGCAGCCGCCATTTTAAATGCCTAATTTCCTGAAATGAATTCGCCGTATGACTTGTAAATACACGAACATGGGCAGACAAAATTACAATTCTTCAGTACTGTCTGTTGTTGAGGAATAAAAAAGTGAAATTACATGATTTTTGTATTCTTAAAGGTGTAGGTCCCCCCTTAATTTGGTGTATCTGAGCAAAGCCCCGCAGCCTGTGTTGCCTACTATTGAAATAAGGGACACTTGCCTACAAATAAAGGTCATTATTAAGCCATGAAAGTCCTCGCTACTTTGTGCTCCGTTTATTTACAGTATTATTATTATCATCATTATTCTTCTTCTGTTCGATCTGGCCCACTATGGACCACGCAGTAACAATTAGGGTATCTTGTATTATCTTTTCCCTCCAATGGCGTTGACCTTCTGGTAATACAGTGGCTCATCGACTTCCTTCTTTTCTCTGAAAACACCGCTTTTGAAGTAAACTTTTCTCCTTCTCCATGGAAACCTCTGAAGTCTGAAACTAATATTGTCGAGAGTGGTTCCTGTCTTAGAATCCTTCAATTTTAACACTTTCTTCCTCTACAACTACAACATCAACAACAGCATTATTAAGACGCTACCAAGACTTGGCTGTGTCCTTGGAGGGATGGAATGGGGTCCACTCAGCCTCGTGAGGCAAAACTGAGAAGAATAGGGTTCGATTCCCACCTCAGCCATCCTGGTAGTGGTTTCCCCAGTTCTACTCCAGGAAAATGCTAAGATGGTTCCTAGCTTAGGGCCACGGTTGCTTCATTCCCAATTCTATCCCCCAATGCACAAATAGACACACTAGTACAGCCATCACATTAACACAGGTTATCACACAAATTCAACACACTTCTGGCGGCTTCCGTGGCGTAGTTGGTAGCATGCTGAGCTTCTATGTCCAGGGTCGCGGGTTCAAACTCGGCGGAAGTCGTCGAATTTTTTAAGAGCGTTGAAAATCCCTCAGTATGCCTTCCTTCGATCCCATGGCATGAAAAAGAATCTTCTACTAATTATACTTGTGTGAAGCTAAATTATAGGTTATATTTGACTAATGCCCCTAGGTTCCAACGTTCGTCACCAGAAGCCGACTGCGGTGTCATCTAGTACTGCTCGCGTCTAAGCGTTGTGAACTTGCGGGATGAAGGGCAGAGGCAGGGTAGGAGCAGGTGAGAATTCACAAGCCTGTCGACAGCCCGCCGTGTTACCTGACATTCATGTCTATTCCAATACTGCTAACATAGGGTCTTTTCTGAAACCAGTGTGGCGTTGGGATGAGTGGGTGAGTCACCGACGAATCTATTTGCTTCTATTACTACGCAAGGACCGAGAAACCTCATCACTCGTCACCAACACTACTCATAGTCTGCGATGCACATTCCTCTCAGGTCCACGCAGCTTAGACCCGAGCAGTACCCTATCCAAGTTCAGAACTAGTTGGTCGTTGACGGTGGTGTTTAGTGCCAAAAGTTGGAACTACTTGAAAATCGAATGTCTGCAGTCCTTACTTGAATTAAAAACAGATAACACCCACTAATACAGCCATCACAATTAACACCGGTCATCAGACAGATTCTACACACACCCAAAGTACATGGAGCTACATGACCGCGTTGTCCGAGCCCCTAAACTGAGGAACCAACCAACCAACCAGTCTCTTCTCATAAAGGTTATGAGACAAAGGTTATGACCCTAGCCCCTCAAACGAATTAACAACATCCTAAAATAAGCAACAGCTACAACAGACCAGATGGGATTTATATTTTTAAATGACTGTAAGTAATATTTATTTTTAAAGCTGTTAGTTGCTGAAAAACCACTCTCAGTTTACAATGTAGTGTTCCGCTTGCTGCGCAAAATGGCTTTACTTTGCATTATGAATATCTATCAGGCTTTAAATTGACATGGATACTCTTGCAAGGGTGTGAACTTTAACCTGCCTCTTGCTGTGCGAACAAGATTATAAATCTCTGAGCTGAGACCTATAGCAGGTGGACGATGCCCCAAGCTACATTCTCGCTGTCGGGTCTGTGCTTTACGCGATAGACAAAGAACTTGTTTGGGTTGTTAGCTGAACAGATAGTGAACATAACTCGCCCCTCCAGCCGGGGAAGGATGCTGACCTTAAACAGATCCTGCTAGGAACAACTTGGTTATTGATTCGTATAGCAACTTCATGTTCGACGATGTCGATAGGTAAATATTATATGTCAGAAAACTGTATCATAATGGGGGACATTAAAGTACTACTTTTCATTATAACACAGTTTTTACAACCAATCAGATCGGAATATTTTCATTCATTGACCAATTAGATAAGGATAGCTTCTCACATGCACTCAAAATCGAACATGTTGGACATGCATTACATGATTTGAAAGTTGACAATGTAGCCTATGTTGGATCAGCCATTGTAGTCACAATGCATAAACAAACTGGGCAATATTGCAAGAGAAATAGCACTGTACCTTAATATGCGCATCTCCAATTTCTACACATTCGTAAGATTTCGCCGACAATTTTAGTGAATGCTGTTGTTGACATAAACACACCAGAACGTATTGGAAGAACTGCTTTTTCTGAAATTAGTTCCACAGAAATTATAACCCAGGGAAAGGGTAAAGGGAACTTTCCCGCCAGATGTAATAACTGTTCCATTTGGGACTCAATTGATTTACCTTCCGTTGACATTCTATACGCATCGAATTTGAAGAATAACTATTAGATAATACGTTGCATTTTAATTTTAAAGCGTTTGTAACAGCCTTTTTGTGTTATTTGACCAAAATAACAAAATGATCCAACATAGTACGGTACCTGTACGCTATCTGTTGGTGCTACTTCAAGATAAACAATATTTCAAAGCATTGGAATTCCTTATAGGGTAGAGATCAAATGCTGAACCCACACAATTCCCAAGAAGAAGAATTCAACCGACAGAATCTCGACAGATATTTATGAATATTTAAGATACAACATACTGTATAATAAAGTTATAGTTATCGTCGAACATAAACAGTCGTATGCAACTCGCCTATAATGGTAATTAAGGCACTCGTATGGAAACATACATTCTCGTGTCTCAATTATAGCCATTACAGGCTGGTCGCATAATGTACTATTGCCATATAGCCCTGTGTACTTGAACGATTGAACATTTGTCTGACAGTCTGATGCTATTGTGATGTCTGCAGTACTGTGTGTGAGATATTTGTGATTAATATAAGCTAGGATTGGAAGTTAGGTACCATCCTATCCTTTGTCTAGAGTAGTTGTGAGATACCACGGAAAGACACTTCTAGAAGGGCTGAGGTGGGAATCGAAGTCAGATATCATCAGTTTAGCCTCATAAACAGAGCCGGAATTCGAACACAGAATATTTTAGTCCAAAAGGAGGAAATACAAAAAAGATAGAAAGGAAGGAAGGAGAACGGGGAAGGAGAAATTGTTGTTGTTTTAAAAGATCATCGAATGGATTATCGAAGAGGAACGAATGGAAAAAGTGGAAGGAATGAAGCAATTGAAGCAAGATGGAAGAAAGGAGGGAAGAAAGCATGAAAGGAAGTAAAAATGAAGAGAAAGAAAATAGACAGGAAGAGATGGAGGTAGAAGAATGGATGGAAAAAAGGAAGGAGGAAAAGAAAGAAGGTTCCAAGAAAAAAAGAAAGAAAGAAAGAAAGACAGAAAGAAAGAAAGAAAGAAAGAAAGAAAGAAAGAAAGAAATAAAGAAAGAAAGGACGTAGAGAAAGATGAAAGAAAAGAGGAAAAATGACGACATGAAGGAAGAAAGGAAAGAAATAAGGAAGCAAGGAACAAATGAAGGAATGAACAAATGGAGGAACAAATTAAGTACCGGTAAGGAAGTAGTGAAGAATGGAAGAAAGGGAGGAAGGATGAAAAAATAAAGGAAGGATAACACGAAGGAAGGAAAAACAAATTAAACAACAAACTAATGAAGGAGGAAAGAAGGGTGGAAGGATAGAAGGAAGGAGGGAAGGATGGCAGGAAGGAAAAAATTAAACAAGGAACAAATTAGGGAAGGAAGGAAAGAAAAAAATAAACAAGGAACACATTCAGGAAGGAAGGGAAGAAGGAAGGATAGAAAAAAATAAACAAGGAGCAAATTCAGGAAGGAAGGAAGGAGGGAAGGAAGGAAAGAACAAATTAAACAAGGAACAACTTCAGGAAGGAAGGAAGGAACAAATTAAACAAAGAACAAATTTAGGAACGAAAGGAGGATGGGAGAGAGGAAGGATGGAATTTGACCTTGAACGGATCCTGGTGGGATGGTAATGGATGACTAGGCTTTGTGTTGAAATTGAATCACTGTGGAGACAGTGCGTTATGAAATTCATTCTTTATAAGCCATTGTGTACACACGGGACGGGGACCAGTAGGCGTTGAGGAATGGGCTGGCATGATGCACTAACTAGGAATGACGGCTATAAGCCGAGACTGTGGTCGTGTGTAACTGAGAACAGCTATTAACTTAGACTCTCTCCACTGTCGCCCTTTACACTAGCCACATCCAGGGAGGTCTTAGCACTTAAATTATTTGCCATTTTCACTTTGACTGGTGACCGCAACCACACAAGACTGGCCAAGTACCATTCGGCGTCCTAGCTGAGGGCAACAGCCGAGTGGATGTCCTCCAACCTCTTGGCAAGACACTTTTAAATATCAACTACGCATTAAATCTTGCACAACCGCGAGAAACAGTTGCAGCAAATATGGAGGCCAGAGATTCGAATCCTAGAGCTGACTGTGATTACTTTGAGTGTGGGTTATCCACATTTTTTCCACATACCCTCCGGGCAAATGCAGGGATAGTACTTACTTCCTCTAAAAGCCGCAGTAGTTAAAAGGGTCGTAAAACAACAAATAGTACTGTACTTACTTCAAGTCCCGGGGCACCTACCTCATCACTGTCCATATTGCAGTTACATACACTAATACAGTCATTACATAAGTACAGGTTATCAGACAAGTTTAACTCACACCCAAGTAGCGGGGTCTGATATCCAAGCTGTCCGAAGCCTCTATAATGATTTAACGACAGCAACAATTTTAAATATGGCCTTATAATTATTTGACAACACCAGGTTTACATTCAATTTAATCCCGGTTAAAAAATGTATACATTAAGATTGGTAAGTTTGAATATTAATGTTTCTTAAGATTAAGGAGCGAAACTTCAAGATAATATAATGGCGTACTATATTGTTTTACACTTTATTTTTCTTCCCAAATGAAGTACATTACACATCAGTTGTTACGTCCACCTTCTCAACATAATCTCCTTGTAACTTTATGCA
Source organism: Meconema thalassinum (assembly GCA_946902985.2). Lineage (NCBI taxonomy): Eukaryota > Metazoa > Arthropoda > Insecta > Orthoptera > Tettigoniidae > Meconema > Meconema thalassinum. The sequence continues at coordinate 671,364,630 of OX336391.1, forward strand.
CTTCTGCTATCGATGTGTCAGTCTGTCCAAACCTTCCTGAAACCATTATTTCGGAGTGCTGCGTACCTATGCCTTGGCAGCTGTGTATAGATGACTTACAACAATTATATATCACCATAGAAAACCTTCACGACCGCAACATGTGAAGGGAATAAATCAGAAACCAGAAATTTGAATTTAGATCAAAACCCAAAATAAATAGGCGTAAATGGACAGACGAAGAGAAGAAGGCGCACAGTGAATGGATGAAAGGTTTTTGAGAAGATGAAAAGCTATATTTTTGTGTTTTTAGCGCTCTCCTTAAAGGGGAATATACGCAAATAGTAATAATAATAATAATAATTTTTTACGAGGGAAGTGGAAAAATCTTGCATAAGACCTTGAGAAGGGTCCGCACTCCTCAAGAGTATGGGAATCTTACCCACTAAAAAACCACACCCTGTCCACTTGACAAAACCCATCCCGGAACCACTTCCGTGTTACTTCAGGATGGAGCCATTTTCTTTGCTTCACAAGCACAATCTTACTTCTCAATTCATAGTCCGCGGATCGCAGACTTAATCATCTAAATCGAGCAAGTCCCCATCCGACTTCATCTGACGAAGGACCACCTCAACAAAGAAAGCGACCGCATCCCAGCTGAGCTCGTTCCTCAGCATAATTCCAACTATATTTTCCGCTGCCCAACGATCGCAGGCGAAGAACGTATGATATACGTCATCTCGTTCGATCTCGCAGTAAATACATACTGGACTCCTTACTTTGGCCATACGATGAAGGTAACACCGAAAGTAGCCATGACCTGTCAACATCTGAGTCAGAAAGTAATTCGTTTCTCCATATTTTCTACTCGTCCACTCGACCAGACTCGGTATCAGCCGAGCTGTCCATCTTCCTCTGAGATCGTCATTCCACCTCTGCTGCCAAGCTCCATCTTGCGTGCTACGGCTTCCTTCCGGGCTTGAGCCTTGCCCAGTTCTACTCGTCGGAAGTATACGTCTTAACGTAATAATAACCGGGTGAGATAGCCGTGGTCGTTACGGCATGACTGCTGGCAGTCGCTCACATCCGGGAGGCGAGGAGATTCGAATCCCCCCGCCGGCAACCTTGAAGATGGTCTTCTGTGGTTTCCCATCTTCCTTCCAGGCAAATGCTGGGGTTGGTCCCTAACTATAGGCCACAGCCGCTACCTTCCAACTCCTCGTCCTTCCATTCCAACTTTCCTCCCCAACGGTACTTGTAGCTCACCCATTGGGTGTCCGTTTCGAAGCAGCTACGAAACTGGCGAGCCGAACATGTCCTAGGACACTCCCGGCACTAAAAAAGCCATACGCTAAAAAAAAACGTAATAATAATAATAATAATAATAATAATAATAACATAATAAGCATACTCATTTTAATGATTCACACTTCAGGCCAGGGCCACGTTCTTCAGTAAGGTGGGTCTCGACATCGTGACAACAGACGACGGAACGCCCGGGCAGGTGGTAAGGGCGAACAATGGGATAGGCACGGCACGACGGGGGACCACCTCAATAGGATAAACTGATCCAAATCTCAAAGATGAAACATTTCGATAAGTTAACATAATTATGGTAGATTAGCTTCACCCTAACCTTTAGGTGATGAATAAAATGTTACGGTTGGTAGTGGCTTGGGCAGAGTATTGACTTTTAAAATCACATATCCCATCTTAGGTTAAAGTTATACAGTATTAGTATTTGTTGACGGTAAACGTATTATTCTGCTGGTCCATTTAGAGAGGAGAAGGATGATGTTGTAGATAATTGTTGTTTAAAGGGGCCTAACATCTAGGTTATCGGCCCCTAATGGTTTGGGTGATAGTGGAAGATGAGATGAGAATAAAAACTCTAACTAATACTAACTACAGACTTACAAACTAGAAGAAGAAATGGTAAACAAATAAAGGATAAGGCAAATAAAGGACGGGAATAAAAGGAATGCCCTCAACCCTCGAAGAATGAGGATTGAGGGACTTGGAGCGAAGGAGAGCCATGAAAGGCCGATAACGGGAAAGAGAAGAGGGCCTTCTCCAAGGTCAGAGGGAAAAAGGGACGAAACAGACCCAGCTCAGAAAACCTCGTGGTCGACAACTCCCAAACTCACCAGTCATGAGCCCTTGAGGGTGCACTACTATCCAGGGTGCACGAGAAGTGGTGGGGCTAATCCCACCCTCCCTCCTTGAGGGCCATGTGCAAAAGGCAGAATATAATATGAAAAGAAAAGGAAGCCTGACCACGCGCAGAAGGAGGGTATCAGGAAAGATGAGAAAAGGGCCAATTAAGGCGGGAAAGGAAGAGACTCCCTAGGCCTCTGGTACCCTAATACCATCGGGTTTGGGAAGAGAACAAGAGTCGACAGGAAAGAAGATGGAGAGGAGCCCAGCAAAAGTAAGTGGAAGCAATGCCGGACTCAGCTGGGTTCCCGTGGTCGCCAACCCACGTCTCACAGGTTGTGAGCCCCTGGGGTAGAGAGGAGAAGGGGAAGAAACAATGTGAATGTCGATCTTACGACTTTCTGTGTACCAGACAAATCATTTATATTATACAGTGTGTTGAGGGACATTGGTATTGAGTTTTTGAACTTCAATTTTTCTGAACATAATCTTTTTACATCAATTCTACGTTTGGAAATTAACATATTCACCAAATTTCATTGGCATTGCTAAATAAATGTTCAAGATGTACGTTCTTTTCTCACCATCCATTCTAAAATGGATTTACTAATTCAGAAACTTTCACGACTGTTTGCACAACAACTCACCAAAGTTCACCACAATCGGATGAATGGTATAAGAACATATATGGGACAAACATATTAAAAAACAAATGTGAAGAAACATTATTATTGTTATATACAGGTTCTATTCTTGTTTTAAAGCGAATTAACACTTCCTAAAATATATGATTTCTATTAGCCGCTGTGTAAAAAAATGAATCCCGTACAGGTTGTGTTTCGACTTTTGTTAAAGCAAAGCTTATATTGTTGGTGTATTCGGACGATGGTCTTGACCAGGTTGGGAAATTTATGGTATTCTGACGCATACTTTACAGCCCAATGATGTCACCAAAGAGATTCATTTATATTGCAAAGTAATGTTCTTGGGAACTCAAGGCCATAAGATGTCGCCAGAGGTTTTGTACTGATCCTCTTATCCCAGAAACGTGAACGTTTATTCATCACTATTGTTTACGCTTCAGTGGATTACGTCATTTACGACGTATTCAGCGGCAGCCACAAAGAGACGCTTCAAAAGTCTTGAACAGGGATTCCCAGCCATTATCCACCTGGGATGGACCACGGGTTGACAACTGGGGTCACTGATCAGTATGATAGGTGTCCTCATTCGTTATAACTATAATTACGCCCTAATTTGGCATTTATAATAAAATATCAAATACGTTTAAATAACGTAACATCAACTCACTTAACCTAACTTAACCTAACCTAACCTCACCACACATAATCTAACCAAACCTCATGTCACCTAACCTAACCTCACCACACATAACCTAGCTTAATCTAACCTAACCTAGTGTCATCGAATCTAACCTCACCACACATAACCTAACCTAACCTACCATAACCTAACGAAATGTCACCTAACCTAATCTAACATAACCTCACCATACATAACCTAACCTAACCTAACCTAACCTAATGTCACCAAACCTAATCTAACCTAACCTCACCACACATAACCTAACCTAACCTAATGTCACCAAACCTAATATAACCTACAGGAACCTCACCACACATAACCTAATCTAACCTAACCTCACCATACATAACCTAACCTAACTTAATCTAACCTCACCACACATAACCTAACCTAACCTAACATAACCTAACCAAATGTCACCTAACCTAATCTAACATAACCTCACCATACATAACCTAACCTAACCTAACCTAATGTCACCAAACCTAATCTAACCTAACCTCACCACACATAACCTAACCTAACCTAACCTAACCTAATGCCACCAAACCTAATATAACCTATAGTAACCTCACCACACATAACCTAATCTAACCTAACCTCACTATACATAACCTAACCTAACCTAACCAAATGTCACCAAACCTAATCTTACCTAACCTCACCACACATAACCTAACCTAACTTAACCTAATGTCATCAATCCTAATATAATCTACAGTAACCTCACCACACATAACTTATCTAACCTAACCTCACCATACATAACCTAACCTTACCTAACCAAATGTCACCAACCTAATCTAACCTAACCTCACCAGACATAATCTAATCTAACCTAACCTCACCAGACATAATCTAACCAAACCTAACCTCACCAGACATAATCTAACCAAACCTAACCTCACCTAACATTCCTCCTTTCTTCCATCCTACCTTCCTTTATTCCTTACATCTCTGCCTTCTACCTTCATTCTCAATAGCATCATCTAGTAGTGTTCAATCATTTACTTTTTAATTACGGTCCATATCATTGGGGCACATGACCTAGGTGTTATGCCCAGTAAGACCAGAAACACAACCACCATCACCATCCTATGTCATGCCGTTAACTACCTGCAATGTATTACACTCCATAACAAACGTCCCTCTGCGGATGATTCACAGTTCATCAGGAACGGCATGTTCCTGGGGTCATAAGTTATACTGATTGTCATTCTTCATTTTAAATCATCAAGTCATCGCTCGCCCACAAAGCAAACAAGAACTGTTACTTTCTACTCGTGGAATGTCTCACCTCTACGAGATGAAATGTGACTACGTGGACAATAAAATCATTATTACTCTTTCACTGGGCCAAGCGCTTTCCGTTTAGCATTTCTCCTCTATTTCCTACTTTATTTGTTCTTTATTTGTTCCGTTCTTTATTACTTTCTTTCTTCATTTCTTCCTCTTTCCTTCTTTCAACTTTATCCTTCAATTCCATTCTTCCTAGCTTTTTAGCGTACTCTCCTCCTTCTTTTCTTTATCTCTTTCTTCCTTCCTACCTCCCTTCTCCCGGTATTCTTTTATTTCCTCGTTTCATGTTTTATTCCTGCCTTTCTCTCCTTCTTCCTTCATTTCTGTCTTCCTCCTTCCTCTATTCCCTCGTACCTTTCTTCATTCGTACCATTTTACATTCCCCTACTCCTTTCCTTCCTGTTTACTTCCTTACCGACATCTCACCTTCTTTTATCCCTTTCTTTCTTCATTACTGCCTTTCTTTCTTTCTTTCTTCCTTCCTTCAATTCTGTCTTCCTACCTTCCTTCTTTCATTTCTTTCTCTATTCCTTCTTTCTTTTTTCTTTATTTATTTCTTACTTTCTTTATTCCTTCCTTTCATCATTTGTTTCTTCCTTTCAATATTTCTATGATTTGTCAAACATAAAACGATGACTAGATACGAATCTGTCAACTAATTAATGGTAGGAATATTATTGACAGGTTCTTTTTCTAAATTGCCATTTGTAGCTTTTCAGTCGGTCAACTCGATAGTGCCCAATGAATGGGTAGGATACAAAGTATACATATGTAAATACACTCCTGGAGAGAAATACATTTATTAGTTAATTATCACATTTAAATGAGACAATCGTGCTGACCGATTGAAGAGCTGGAACTAACAATTCAGTATTGGCAACAAATCTCTACATCTCTATCTAAATAAATTATTGATACGTGCTATCCCTAGTAGCAAGTTCGTTAATTGAAACAAAGTAGGTAAAGCACAACACAAATGGTCCTTTAAAGAAATATTAGCTTTATTGCAGGTCGGAAAGATACACAATACAATAAGCATCTAGAAACAATTAGCTCTCCTTATTCGTGTTTGCTCCCTTATGGAGGACACTCACCCTTTCACTTGCTCACGCAGCTAATCCCTCACTAATGAGACTGGTGGCCTCGGTAAAAATACCTGCAACACTTCCTTGAGTACACAAGCTACAGTTATTTACGATAGTCTGGCACTCACCACTAAATGCTTGAATACCGCACACTGCTTCGCTGTCCGCAGGCTAGGGAACAGTCCACTGGATTTCGCATTTCACACAGCAATTCACCACAATGACCTCTGTCGCACAGTGAAACACACTGGCTCAAAACACACAGTCCCCCTCGCTGACAAGGTCGCTTTATATAGCGAGGCTGGTGACTCAATGGATGTTTCCAGAGCAGACCAGGATTCACGGTTACTCGAGAATTCCACTACTGGGTGGGCCGCGAAGGTTCGAGACTGTCTCTATGTTGCTGCCTGTCTTCTTGTTGCGCAAACCACTGGTTAACACAGGGGCAGGGGGTAGCCCGAGGCGGAGTGTGAATCAGGCAGCGAGGTGATGAAGCAACCGCGCAGCCGTACCATTATTATTATTATTATTATTATTATTATTATTTTTATTATTGATGTGTAACATCTTTCCTCTCGGTTGCTGGATATTTTTTGTGAGAGTGTTTTTGGAAAAGGGACGGAAATGTGTTACAAGAAATCATGAGCCAGGTGGCGGAGATTGGTACCACGACGTACTGTCGGCCAACATACAATAATCAACGAGAGCGCGCGGTGACGGAGATTGGTACCACGACGTGTTGTCGGCCAACATAGTGTTGCCTCTCAGTTGCTATTTTTTTGTGGCAATGATTTTGGAAAAGGGACGGAAACGTGTAACAGGAAACCGGGGAAGCACGCGCTATTTGATTTGACCAATGAGCGTGCGCGTGGCGGAGAGATGGTTGTGAGATGGTGCCAACCCATTATGCGTGAGGTAGCCCCCTTAATTTAACCAAAGGACCCATAACTAATAGGTCATCAGCTTTTTAATATCTCGAGAACCAATAATGCTACGGACTTGTAAGAGGTGTCCTAGGACTTGGGGTGAAGCCTCCTGTTTTCTTATAGGTCCCTTAATTTAACCAAAGGACCCAAAACTAATGGACTTGTAAGAGGTGTTGTAGGACTACAGTTTGTTTTGAATGAGGGGCCCCTTAAAACAACAATCAATCCATCCATCAATCAATCAAATTGTTTTGAGTGGTAAAACTCAAAGACGTTTTTGATGTGTAACATCTTTCCACTCGGTATCTGGATATTTTTGTGGCACTCGGTAGCTGGGCATTTTTGTGGGAGTGATTTTGGAAAAGGGACGGAAGTGGATGGAACGGAAGTGCATGGGACGGAAACAATGAGCGCGCGCGGTGGCGGAGATCGGTACAACGACGTACTGTAGGCCATGTGACCACCATGTGACTATGTGGAATGTAAATCGCATACGGTTTAATTCAAGGTTTGGAGGACCCATTAAAGAAATTCCTACAATAAATCAACCACAAGTTGTCGTTCTTTGGTGTGAAAATATTCAATAGATCATATTTGCCGAAAGGATTTGGCACAGGAGTTTTACAAGTAACGCGCGGTGGCAGAGATTGGTACAACGACGTACTGTTGGCCATGTGGAATGTAAATCGCATACGGCTTACCTCAAGGTTTGGAGGCCCCATTACAGATATTCCTACAATAAATCAAACTGTCTTTCTTTGGTGAGAAATTATTCATTATTTCATATTTGCTGAAAACAATTTATTAAATCTTACTACTGAACCCATGTACCATGGCCTCAAAGAGGGTCGAATCCATGTACTTTGAGAAAGGAATGAAAGAATCATACAGTCTCTAAGGGAACGGAGAGAGATTTCAAGCCCGGATTATAGCCTAACATGGTGCAAGCGCTAGGGCCAGGTGTTCCTTAGATGAGCTCATGCCTCTTGACATTTATAAGGAGCCAGTCATTGATATTATTAGAACGAGTGGAAAGTTTTGACTGTAAGACGAAGAAGCTGGACTCGGAAATTGCTCTTACGTTGCAGGAATATGGCAACCTCGCTGCTGAGTCAGAACAGGAATAATTAAATTTAACCCGTTTACGAGTATAAAAATAAGTAAACAGATACAGTACGGTGAATCAATTTGGATTAGAGATTTTTGTGTAAAGAAAAACCTTGTAAAAATTGCACAGGAGAAAACTGCAAACGCAAGTAGACGTCATTGGGGGTTCACCGAGACCTAAGGAGTGGGAGAATAAAAAAAGAACAGCACCACCCACACAGTTGAGGACGAGAAATTAATTAATATCTCGGAAATGCACGATCGATTTCCATGCACAGGAAGATTATTTTACGTTTGGAAGACGAGCTTTCAGGATATATAATTTTATTAATTGTGCGACAATTAGTTCAGAAGTTGGTCACGAAAAGGACTAGGATTTTATCTTTTTGTGACTGAAAGGTATAAAACTCCTGGCCTCACCAAGCCAATCATGCAGTCTACGAGAGCCCGTGAGGGGAACGTCACGCTGTATCAGTACATGCAGTATTAGTCCGTCCAGGGGGGCGTTACGCTGGAGCATCATAATCATCAGTCTACGAGCATTCCGTGAACGGAAGTGCTGCACCACATCGTATACGCAGTATTCAAGAGCCCGTGAGGGGGACGTTAAGCTGTATTAGACATCGATCCAGAGCCTGTGGGAGGCTATGCTACAAGTTCACCGAGTGTAGACCAGTTACGATATAAGTACGCTACGCTGAGGGTTAGCAGTTCGAGACTTTGAAGAGTCCTAATTTATAAAGAACATTAAATATACGGACTTTAAAGCAATATCGCCAAAGTAAGACACAGCGATCAGTAGGGAACTTCGAGTTCCAGAAGAACACTAGTTCAGTACAGTTACGAAGTTATAAGAACTCCAACAAATAAACGGCGTTACGTTTAGTAAAGACATTATTAAAGACATTAAGTCCTGTAAAGGAACTTTACAGTAATTACGATCGCGAAATATAGAAGTTCAAGCGAAAGGAACTTAGGAACTTAGTTTCGAAACCAGAGGGAAAACGTACTCTAGTGAGAAAACGTCAAAAATATACGATAGACAGTATACGGTCCTCGAAGGGAGGCCAAGATATAGAAACTATAGGGTGCGATAGACCACCATATATAAATAGAGGTGACGGCAAAGTAAAGACATTTATCGCCTAGTTAAAGCAGATAAAGTAAAGCCGAGTAATAGACAATAGAAGCGGTTTTGAGAGACTGAAACCAGTAGTTTCCATTGTAGGAGAGAGAAACTTTGAACGAGTAAAATCACACGTCCAATGCAGGTCGATAGGATTCACATCAGGGATCATCAACAGCCGACGGAAATTGTAAAAATCGTTGAGATACTCCCGTGTGATAGGAGTGAAGTGTAAATATTGTAAGAAAAGAAATAAGAGTATCGTTTTAAGTGTTTTAGGTAAAGTGAAAGCGTTTTATGCACAGTGATATGTGTTATAATATGTACCAGAGTAATATTTTTTAGTGTTTTAATGTGTGTTCAAAACGGATACACCAGTGTATAAAAAAATGTTGTCAGTGTTAAATATAGTGAATATGTGTCAAGAAATTTCTGTACACAAAATGAGATTGTACAATATGGAGTAGGTCAAGAAGGTGGGCCAAAATGTCACATCAAACGAGAATAAAGGTCAGAAAGCGACCTTAAACATGTAAGTAAAGATTTTCATTATGTTTTGGTGTCGGGAAAAATTTTGTGTACAATTCCACCGGAGTTTTGAGTAGAAGGGATGTTTTTAAATGAATAATAACTAAATAAGAACGCGATCTGAACGAAAATAAGGTTTTAAGAAATAATAAATAATTATATGAAATAATAAATCCTGTAGAGGAAATGCATGGAATAAAAATGCCAATATTTAATGAATGTTATAAAAGCAAGCGTGATAATAATAATTATAACAAAGATATTTACATAAAGGTAAATTTGAATTATATGAAAGAAATAGCTTTTGAGCTTTTGTAAGGAATGAAAACATGATGTGAATAACAAGGTAAAGAAATCTAAATAAAGATTAAATTGAATGATATAAAAATATAGAGCGTTGAAGCCTTAACAAATGTATAAGACATGATGTGACTGCATGTTCTTAAAAAGGGAGCGATTTATTGTCAACGGAAAAGATTAATATAAGAATTAAGATATGTATCAATTGTTACTATGAAATTTATCAGTTCTTTGGAAGACATTCGGCCGTAAAAGTAATGTGTAGCGTAATGGAACGCAATTAAATAAAAAGTCACGCTAGGAACGCGTAAAAGTTAAAGTACTTGGTAAATTACTTATGGAGGGTAGTTGATTGCAGTGAATTGAGATATGTTGTAAGTCCTCTAAATTGTGACGTGGATCACGAGGCCATGTGTGTATTATTTAAAAGGGAGCTAATGTATGGTATTATTGAGCGTAGGTCCTGTAAGCTACGGCTTGACCCTAAATCGCGTTTTGTATAAGTCCTCTGATGTGGAAATGTTCCCGAGGCATGTTAAGAGATTCGAACCTAGAATCCTCTTGTTGTCAAAGCCCCTAATTATTCGTCGTAGAATGTGTATTAATCTTCCCAATCAATGAGGACCCTCTCATAATTAATAAATGCCAAGGTTACGAACGTGGTTTATGAGCCAAAGAATATTGTTGAATGAAAATAAGCGAGTAAAAGCCAGGTCTCTCCACAGAACTGAGAATAATGTGAAGGTTTGTTTTAAAGCATTGAAGAGAGCTGCCACCGTAGGTTAGGCAGAGAGTCGCTTTCCTTGTCATAAATTACGCCCGAGTATAATGGCCTGACCCTCATCGAGCGAGGGTGGGTAAAAACCGTCTTGTAAGATGTGTTAAATACACCGTGAGTGTTTAAAGTTGTTAATGACCCGGGCGTTGAACCGAGGTCCTTGTAGATTGATATTATCGCTTGCCAATTCAGATCGTAGTTTTCTTATGTGATAATGGTCTTATAAGACAAATGAATTAAATAAAATCCCTATTGTAATATTGTATGGAAAAGAAGGAATCCACGAGTTTTGTGAAGATAACTAGGTTTCGGGAGTGATCATAGTTTTTGACTTTGTCAAGTAATCTTTATAACTCTGGAGTACACAAATAGTTTTCCCGATCACCGTAGTGAATTTGCAAAACTTGAGAGAGATAGTAAATACGGAGAACATGGGATATGCCCAAATATTGAAGTGAATAATTAACATGTAATTTTAAATGTAATTATATATTTGTTTTGATGATAAGAAAAGATAAAAATAATTCTTGAGGTGTACAAAAATATGACACCATTATTATGGGAAAGTATCGAGCCAAAGAAGCTCGTAGTTATTTGGAACTTTAAGATAAGTACTTTATGGAAGAGAAAATAATCGTGAATTGTTGGTTTTAAAGAAAACCATGTGTTTTAATCTAATATTTGTTTTATTTTTATGCTATTCCTTGTTCACTTTGGACAAGTAGAATGATATTGGTCAGTAGTTTATGTGTTTATTTGTTTGTAGCGCCATAATTTTTGATTAATTAAATGTGTTAAAATAGGAGTTGATTTTGTTGTTATTTTTGCAAGTGTATCCTCTATTTAATCCAAAATATGTAAGTCACAGAGTGGGAGAACTTACCGCAGCCCCGAAAAATCCCGAATTGAGCAATGCTGGCATACTGTGATTTGCATATTTCTTGCTGCAAGGGCACACTACTTTTGCTGTATTCTTATTTAATGTAAGCACTCGAGGTATTGTCGGCCAAAATACAGCACTATTATATCATATTTGCTGAAAGGATTGGTCACTGGAGTTTTACAATAGTTATTGCAGAAATAATGGGAACTTACCGATGGTAATAACACGAAGGAATCCTTCATGTTTGCTGGCACAAGGTAGCACTATGAGTTCATTCTTTAAACAAGTAGTTCCGTGAAGAACTATACAGCCTATTTTCATATATCCTGCTCATGTTAATTGCCTCTATCAACATACAAAATTTCAGTTTAATTACTGTAACAGATTCGTAGATATTGAGAACCGTCTAAATATTTCAGATTGTCGCCAGGTTGGATTTTTATTTTTGTACTATTACATTAAGATTATTGTGTACGTGTGGTATACAAACTTCAATCGCATGGTTAGAACACAAGAAGTAAAAACGAGATTTTAAAATTACGCACAGCAGCCATCTTGTGATTATGCAAACAATTGAAATAAATTAGATGCCAGTGGATCAACATTTGTATAAGCATTTAACGTGCAACGTTTCACGGCACTCGGATAGTTAATTCGCGAGAAACGTCCATTCAAATATTTATACTTCGCGTCGCCGCCATTTTGGATTTGTGCTCACCAGGTTACTGAAAGTCCTATAAGTGAACATATGTTCATAGTCTCTATGAACATAAAAAAAAATCAGTTTGATTGCTGTAAAGATTCATGGATACTGAGGTTATGTAAACAATTGAATTAAGTTAGATGGCAGTGCATTACAAACTGCAAAATCATTTACTGTGCGACATTTTACGGCACTCAGAGAGTTAAATCACGAGAAAAGTCTATTAAAATATTTCAAATTCGCTTGGTCGCCATGTTCGTTCGTTTTGGACTTTACAGGTTTATGAAATATACATAGGTAAATGTGTATCAGTATCCTGTACCACCATACAAAATTGCAGGGTGATATCTGTAATAGTTTCGGAGATATAGAATGTCAGTGAAATATTTCGCACAGCCGCCATTTTGAGGTTATGTAAACAATTGAACTAAATTAGGCTTCAATGTATTACAATGTGTATAAACAATTGCTGTACCAAGTTTCATTACGTTTGGATAGTTAAATCGCGAGAAAAGTCTATTTAAAAATCTCAACTTCGCTTGGCCGCCATGTTGGTTTTGTAGTCACCAGGTTTTTGAAAGTCTCATAGATGAACTTCTAGTAGTGCCCTTTATCACAGTACACAATTTCAGAGCGATATCGTTAATAGTTTCGGAGATATTGAATGCTAGTGAAATATTTCGCACAGCCGCTTTGTTGGATTGGTAAGATGTAACAAAATTTGAAGGGCATGGTCGAGGTCGCCGGGAATAGCGCTATGAACTTACCGAGTTTCATTGAAATCGCTCCAGCCGTTTTGATTTTATTAGGGACACACACACACACACCTCACACACAAACACACACACACACACACGCACACACACGGACAAAAGGTGATCTCATAAGCCTATTTTTTCAAAATTGAAAATAGGCTAAAAATGCGAGTAAGTAATATGGAATTATTCGAATAACAAGTGAGATGTTACAAATCATATGCGACTACTGTAAGGCTCGTATTTTTTTTTCACTTAAAATATTCATCACATCAAGTCAATTAAAACTATCTTTACAAGTGTGTGTTCCAGCAGCTTCGGTGGCGAGTTGCTGATATTCTATGCCCAAGGTCGCGGGTTCAAATCGTCGGAGTTTTTAAGAGAGGTAAAAATTCCTCAGTATGCCTATAGCTGGCGGTCCCATGTCATATATTTATGACATGAAAAATAACCTTCTACTAACTACACTTGTGGAAGCTAAAATTTGTAGGTTAGTTTCATAACGCTATATTAGTACAAACGTTCGCCGCCAGGTGCTGAGTGTGATGACATTTAATAGCCACGTCCGCAGCTAGGTGCCGTGGACGGTAGCATTTGGTAGCAAAAGTAGGAACTACTTTAAAAAAGACACGGATAGTCAGTCTGAAAGACTGGACTCTATATCATTTTAAATGCTAGCAGCCGAGTACCAAGAAGGCAGCGCGAGAACAGAGTTTCAAAATTCTATTTTGTTTCTTCACTGCCTACTTGATTGTTCTCGAACTTCTTGAAACTCTGTTCTCGCACTGCCTTCTTGGTACTCGGCTGCTAGCATTTGAAATGATATAGAGTCCAGTCTTTGAGACTGACTATCAGTCTCTTTTGTTTTGTAGCAGTCTTGTCTTTCTGATTAGTTTCCAAACCGACTAATCACTTGGTATTTATCGGCAGAGTCTGGTGCATACATGCTTGTGATGGAATTCTCATATTTCCTGCTTCATTGTCGCTATACGGAGCACAGTAAATCAAAAGTCCTGTCGTTCTTCAGACCAATATGGACTTGTCCACTCCTAATGTAATATTATATCGGAGCCTGATATTAATTACCAGTCTGGGTTATAATTACACCCTGCTGTGCCGATCGGTAGGCAGGGCTGCTCACGTCTGGTATGGGGACCATTTCCTTATCACGCCACACGAAGCTCGACTCGTGGACGCAATAAAAATTAATGGATCGGTACCGTATAGCACTTACGTGTTTTAATTATAATATCAATTAAAACTACTCTGTAATCACCCCCTTATTCGGGGTGTTATTGTTCTAAGTAATTCAATTAAATCTCCGGCTATAAATCACAGGAAGCGGAGGTACTCTGATACTGAACGTGCACACGTTTTTGGACATGAAAATATTTTTTCTAAACGTTTCCTCCGGTGAAAGTTTGGTTGTTTGTTGGTTCTTTACTTTAGAGGCTGCGACAACGCGGTCATGTAGCCCCGTGTACTTTGGGTGTGTGTAGTATCTGTCAGATAACCGGTGCTATTTTTGATGGCTGTAATAGTATGTGTTAACTGTGATTCTGGTAGAAGGACTGCAGACGATTAATTTCTTCAAATAGTTCCTACTTTTGCTACCAAATGCTACCGTCCACGACACCTAGCTGTGGACGTGGCTACTAAATGCCATCACAGTCAGAACTGGGTGGCGAATGTTGGAACTAATACAGTGTTATCAAACTAACCTACAAATTTTAGCTACCACAAGTGTAATTAGTGGAAGGTTCTTTATCATGCCATAAATCTATGACATGGGACCACCGGCTTTATTTCTCCTCTGAAGGAAGGCATACTGAGGGATTTTTAACGCTCTTAAAATCCGACGACTTAGGCTGAGTTTGAACCCACGATCTTGGGCATAGAAGCTCAGAATGCTACCAACTACGCCACCCGGAAAAGGTTTATTTTACACATCATGTATGCTAAAGACCTCTCGTATCGCACTTGGAGTTACAGGACAAAGCTGTTAGCCACAGGTCGTCCAGTACAGTTCTGGTTTTCACTACCAAATGACAGAAATAGGAGTGTAGATTGCCTCAATGGCTCAGTTCAAGAGACCATCATCAAAAGAAATAGAATTGCACACTGATTTCTTAAATTTAATATGGACTCTGTGAGAGATCATTCCTCTACCGTCACAAGGATTGTGGCTGGGAGTTTAACACACTTAGTCAGCAGATACAACTGGGGATGGTGACAGGCGACTGCTAACTAGGGTTTAGTTAAGGAAGGAATTTTGGAAGGAAGGCAGTCGTGGACTTTTGAAAGGAACCATCACAGCATTTGCCTGGTGATGGAAACGGGAAACCCCGAGAACCATTTTCAGGACGGCTGAGGAGGAATTCGAACCCTCGCTGTTCCGATGCTAGCGAGGGATGAGCTAGCGCGTGAGCATTCTTGGCCACAGTATACCTTCCTTCGGAGGGAAAGTAAAGTCGGCGGTCCCATGTCATAGATTTATGGCATGTAAAAGAACCTTCCACTAACTACACTTGTGTGAAGCGAAATTATAGGTTAGATTTGACTAATGCTCTTATGTTCTAACGTTCGTCGCTAGGAGCCAATTTTGGTGGCATCTAGTAACGAAGTTCAGGACTAGTTTTCGTTGACGGTGGCGTTTGGTAGGAAAAGTAGGAACTACTTGACAATTGAATGTCTGCAGTTCGTACCAGAATTAAAAACAGATATCACACACTAATACAGCCAACACATTTAACGCCGGTTATCAGAGAGTTTCTACACACACCCAAAATACACGGGGCTAAACTGAGGAACCATCCAACAACGCTTGGCCACCGTGGACGGAGACGCCAAGATATCGGTTGGAATAGCCTACAGTACACTAAAAGAGAGGAAATCTCTAGAATTATTATCGCTGAGGATTATCGCAGATGATAATTTTCAATGATTGCTCAGTAACTTAAGAGGGAATTACTGTTCAATTCTCTCGCTAGCGTTGCCATGGGAACTACAAAGCAAGCCGCTTGATGTAGCAACACGTCATCAGTAATACTATTGAAACGAAACCAGATATGCAAATGAAGGAATGTTGGCGAGACTTTCTGCGGTGTACAGCGGACTTTTACCACACATATGCTCACTCATTCTGTCAACTGAAGACAATGACCTCCGGTTATCTTACACACTACCTTTTAAAGGTTAGTGGTCAGTATATTAACCACCTACCAATAGGAAAATTTATATTGCCAAAGATGTAGATGGTTGAATCTTTCACTCATATTTCAACTAATTCTTGTGGAAGTGTTAATGTGTCTGTACACCAAATGTACACCCAGATAAATGTTTTAATAAAAGCAATTAAAAAAAATGGTAATAATGTATTTTTAATTTCAATTGTTTACTATTTTTAATTGTTTAATAATGCTTAATTCTTCTTCTTCTTCTTTCCTAGCGTCTATCCCGCGATGGTGCAGGGTCCGCTTTTTACTAATGCTTAATATGCCTCTAAATTTTGAAAATAAATTTTTTGTGACATTTATATACTCGTAGAATGAATGATAGCAGTGCTACAAAAACTGAGGTATCTTGTTTCCACCTGAGCAACATATTGGCTAATACCCAACTCAATGTAAAATTTGAGGGGAAGATTTTGAAATATAACAAGTTCCCAAAGTACTTAGGAGAAATACTGGACCGAACAAGCAACACCTCCAGAACACAGCAGCTAAAATTAGAAGCCGCTACAATATATTGCTAAAGCTATGTGGAACATCTTGGGGAGCTTCTGCCACTACTACAAGATGCTCTGCCTTAGGTCTAGCCTTCTCTGTGGCTGAATACTGAGCCCCAGTTTGGCTCAATAGCCCACATGTCAAACTCGTTGGCACCCAGTTGAACAACACCATGAGACTAATCACTGGTTGTATAAGAACTACACCAGCATATTGGCTTCCAGCCCTCAGCAATATTCTTCCACCCCACCTTCGTAGAGAAGTTGCCTTGCTACGGGAGTACTACAAGATTATGGATCACCCTACACTACCAATTCATGAAGACATCCCCTCTCTTCAAATGAACAGGCTCAAATCCAGGAAGCCACCCATTTGTCATGCCCAGAGGCTTGTAAGAAACCATTTTGATTCCAGCATGCAGTGGATTAGTGAATGGACACTAAAAGCTTGTCCTGAGTCGAGCTCCTTCCTGGACCCTACAAGAACATCCACTCCAGGTTCCGATCTGCCTAGGAGGGCTTGGGCAACTCTCAATAGGATTCGGACAAACCACGGAGTATGCAATGGAAATTTGTTCAAATGGGGAAAAATTTTGTCTCCTCAGTGTGATTGTGGTGCTCCTAATCAAACCATCCAACACATTACAACTGACTGTCCTCTGAGGTCATATGGAGGGGACTGGATCGACTTACTGTTGGCGACATCTGACGTGGTCCAATGGATAGACTCATTAGACCTGAGACTGTAATAATAGTGTAAACAGTAAAAATAATGTACAGTAGATTTTAAAGTGATTTTCTTTGTAACTTACTCTCAAATCTTGTACTGCCAAACGATAAATAAATAATAACCATACAGTTTTTTAAATATCTTTGGAAGAGAAGAAGATGCACTAGAGAGAGAAATTTTCAAAAAAGTATTGGGAATGGAAGGCAATATAAGAAAATAGGCTCAAAATGGTCGGAACAGAGAAAGAAGACACACAGCGAAAAGATGAAGGATAACTGGAGGAAGAAGAAAGAACAATAAAGGACTGAAGATTGAAATTGGTTCGTGGTCCTCCAGAAGACCCTGACGTAGAAAAAAATAAGAAGCAATTTCTAATAATTTTATCATCTTAATTGTAAAATTAATTATAACCATTAAAATGATAAAGAAAACCAAAATTAAAATTAATAATAATAATAATTAGACTAAAATAATTCAATTTAAATACAAATAAAATATACTATTCGGGCCTAAAAGGGTTAACACCACAACATCAAATATTCAGTGTCGTTAAGCGCTCTCAACTTAAGATCCCTTTGCAACTTCAATGTTCTTCCCCTTAAAACATAAATAACTAACGCCGTTCCAACTAATGAATTGTCGCCCTGGAGGTCCAGTTTCGATTCGTGGTGCTGCCAAAAAATTTAGTTGTGAAGGGTAGAATGGGGATAACTCAGTCTCGTAATGCAAAACTGAGCAGAAGAGGGCTAGATTCAGGCAACCAGGAAGTGGTTTCTGTGGTTCTCTACTTCTAAGCCAAGCAAATGCTGGGATGCTAACTAAATAAAACCACGGTCACATCCTATCTAAATCCTACCCTAATTACACAGACACACATTACTAGGGGAAGCAAATGTGGTGGTCCCATCTAATAGATATATGGCATGTAAAAGAATCTTCCACTAATTACACTTGTGTGAAGCTAAATTATAGGTTAGATTTGACTAACGCTCTTAGGTTCCAACGTTCGTTACCAGGAGCCGACTAAGGTGGTATCTAGTAACCAAGTTCAGAACTAGTTGACATTCACGGTGGCGTTTGGTAGCAACAGTAGGAACTACTTGAAAATTGAATGCCTGCAGTTCTAACTTGATTTTAAAGCAGATAACAAACACTAATACAGGCATCACAATATACACCGGTTATCAGACAGATTCTACACACACCCAAAGTACACGGGGCTACATGACCGCGTTGCCGCAGCCCATAAACTGAGGAACCAACCAACCAAACTCTCATTCAATTTTTAAAAAAATTCGAGGAAATATTCCCGATGGTCAAGTTCCCGGGAACTTATATCCGTCACTACGAAAGCGCGCTGGGTTAAGGAGTAGGAACACTGTGGTTTGCTCCAATTTCGGTGTGGAGTAGGAATGTAGAGTTTTCTCCCTTGAACCCTGGGACTATTCCTGCCTCTCCATTCCACTCACTCCGTGACCTTGAACCTGGCTGGTCTTGGCTTTCTCCCGCAGTCTCTTGTCGGCAGAAGCTGCCCCGCTGGACCAGGCGCGAAATGAGGCCACTTTCACGAGAATTTCTCTCTGTTTCCTGGTCCCGCTGTACTGTGCCCGTTTCTTGTCGTACCACCGCAACTGGGCTACACATCACCTTCACACTCCATTCATCAGCATTGGCTTTGTGGCTAGGGAGATAGGTTGCTTGCCTCTGGTTCAAAGGCCCCTGGTTTGGCTCCCAGCCTGATCGAGGAATTTCAGCTTCGTATGGTTATTCGGGGACTTCGTGAATGTGACGACTTGCTCATCCTAATCATGATGTGCAGGTTACCCATGGGTGTCAATTCAAAAGACCACAGTCAGGCTTCTTCAGCGACCCCACATTATACTGTATTATTACATTACATTACATTATGCGAACCGGCCAAAATTAAGGACCACGCAAATATCATTTCATTTCCTTCTCATAGTTCGTTCTTCCTTTCTCTTCCTCCACACTTCCTTCATTATTTCAGAGTGTTGCGCCTTTCTCTCTGCTGTCCACCTTCCTCCCCTGCGTTCCTTCTTTTCTCCCTCAAGAACCTTTATGTTGGAAAGAATTTCTCTGAACTGTGTTCTGTCTCGACAGTCGTCATCTGTAATTTCTAGCCTCCGGAGTTCTTCCTTCATCTGCTTAGTGTAACCCCTTTGGCTCTTCAGATTATATATTTTATTAAAAATTTGTTTATTTAATCTTGTGGGATCCATTCTAACCATATGTCCGTAGAAACGTAAACGTCTTTTCCTAATTGTTGTTTCCAGGTCTTCCACTTTTTCATCCATCTCCTTGTTTGATCTTAATCTGTAGGTCCCCTGTACCACTTTTGGGCCATAAATCCTCCGCAACATCCCCCTTTCAATCTTCAGAAGCTTTTCTAGGTTCATCAAATTTGCCGTCTCCACACCATATAAGATCACCGGTTTTACCACAGCATTGTAGTGTTGTAGTTTGGCATTTAGGGAGAGGTTCTTTTTGTTGTATATATTTTTAGTGGAGAAGTTGAGTTTTTCTAGTTTAGGTCTTCTGTTTTCCATTGACTCTTTGTCCAGTCCATTGTGGCTAACGATCTCTCCGAGGTATTTAAACTGTTTCGTGACCTTTACCCTCCCATATTTCGTCTTAACTGTATTATTATTATTATTATTAATCTGCAAGTTAGCCAAATCAGGTACTTTAAATATTTAACTGGTATCCCTTATTTTAATATTGAAAAATTGTTTCAAATTATGGTACAGAAGGTCTCTCACAAGATACAAAGAACAACAGCCATAACAAGTACTAAATATGTAAAACCTTTATGTATAAATAGCTATGGTTTCAAGAGACTAAATTATATTATTCTATCACTATTTAGAGAACTACGACCTAGATTGTCCAACATGAACACCAAACAACTAGCTATACGTCGCATTAAAAACTATTACTAATGGCTGTACTACAGTGTGGATTTCTTAATTGGAACTATGTTTGGGAAGGAGGCAGCCGTGGCCTAAATTTAGAAACCATCCCAGCATTAACCTGGAGTAGAGGTGGTGATGCCACGGTAAACCAGTTCCGGTATGGCTGGAATCGAACCCGGACCTCCGGGGCGACAGCCAAGAACGCTTGCCACTATGAGGTGGTAATGATACATGTGAATAATAGATATACCGTATATGTTCAGAGTATTGTGTATTTGCTGTGAGGGTAATTCACAACTGATACACTGATAGAAAAGGTGGAGAATCATTGGTATAGATGAACGGATTTGCTCAATTTCTGAGATCCAACGGGACTTGGTGTTCAGATTAAAGCGAAGGTCATTAACATCGTTTTATGCACGCCAGTGTTTTGTCTTTGTGTGTGTTTATTTATGTTGTCTGTTGTAAAACCGTTCCAAATCTCGGCGTAATAGGGGACATAAAAGTCAGCTGATGAAATGTACCGTATTCTTTATTAATGGGCAGCAGTCGAGAAGAAAGCGTGCACCACTGGGAGAGTTGTTCGCGTGGGTCTACTCTACAAGATCAAGGCCGGCCGGGTCCAATGCTCTCTCTCTCGGCCAGACCACGGAAGCTTGCTCGTACTGTTACACATTACTGCCAGCCGGCGTAGCCGAGCAGCTTATGTCACACTACAGTGGGAGCTGCTGTTAGACCGGAGATCCTAGGTTCGACCTCAATGTTCCTCCGTGCAGTTCTCCACCTGTGTTGTTTAAGACTTCAGTCTTTTGACTGGTTTGATGCAGCGCTCCTTGCCTCCCTGTCCTGAGCTAATCGTTTCATCTCTACATAGCTACCACACCCTACATCCAAGGCAATCTGTTTAACATATTTTAACCTTGGTCTACCCCTACAGTTCTTGTCCTCGACCTTTCCTTCCATAACTAAGCTTGCTATTCCTGGGTGTATTAATTTTCTTCCTATCAACCCATCTCTTCTCTTCATTAGCAGTCGCCAGAAACATCTCTCCTGTCCCACATATCTTAATACCTCTTGGTTTGTAACCCTATCTACCCATCTGATCTTCATCATTCTCCTGTAACATCGCATTTCAAACGCTTCAATTCTCTTCTTTTCTGCTACACCAATAGTCCAAGTTTCACTTCCATAGAGCGCCACGCTCCAGACATAAACTTCCAAAAATTACTTTCTAATACCTAAATCTAAATTCGATGCCAACAGATTCCTTTTTTGTAGACATGCTTTCCTTGCCTGAGCGAACCTACTTTTTATATCCTCTTTGCTTCGTCCATCACTGGTTATTGTGCTTCCTAAGTAACAGAAGTCTTCTACTTCCTTTAGCTTTCCACCTGCCAATTTGATGTCCATAGAGGTTTCTGATTTATTTCGGCTGAATTGCAATATTTTTGTTTTACACTCCACCTATCTCCAAGCAAAAGTTAGAATGATCCCTTGTGTCAAGACATTAACTTAATTTTAAGTAATTTTCTGATTTGAGGGCTGCCACAGGGGCAAAGTGTAGGAGCAGAGATCGCGATGTTCCACCCATTGAAAAAACAACATACAGTACGATGATAGCAGGTATTAACTCTTTATGAGATAGTGGTGTCTATATTAACCACCTGCCATAAGGACATTTTATGCTTTCAAAGATGCTGATACAGTAGTTGAATCAAACATCAAACAATTGTTTGATTCCATTGAAAAAGGAGGCAAGGTTTCTCGGAAACGTATGGTTCTAATCTAAATACACACGGCATTAGCCCAAAAACATGAATTACTTATATAATCCGGGCCGTGAAAGCCTTAATATACAAATTATGAAAATAGTTGTAAAAATCAATTCGAAATTAGTTAATTAATTGATTCATTAAACATATCAAAATTAAATCTGTAGGAAAATAAATAGAAAATTAAAAATAAATATATAAACATAACAATTAGAAAAACAAAACATCATTAAAATGAATCAAAATGTTGGAACACATAAAAGTAATAAATAATTTTTCCCTATAAAGGGTTAATCAATAAACACTTGTGCTACAATAACTACAGAAATATAGGTTAAGGGACAAATTTAGCACACCTCCCAAGTATATAGGACTAGTGACCACGATGTTCAAGGCCATAAAAATAATCAAGTTACGGTGTCGCAGAATTATACACATGCCCAATCGTATTATAAGTTTATTGCACTCTTCAACGAATGGGAACTAGGGGCGCTAACATTTGTTGCCATGGTAACTAGGTGAGGGGAAATTCTCCACCGCAACGCGCTTCAGCGAGTGGTAACTAAGAGGGCTAACACTTGTTGCCATGGTAACTAGGAATAGGAAATATGTGCACGCTAATAAATCCCAAACCAAAAACTTATCTACGTTAACAAATAAACCATCATGATTCAATTATTTGCCTGACTGGCGATCATCTGTTGGAAGCTTTCTGTGAGACGCGAGGCCAATGCCCTTACTCCATATCATTGAGAAGAACGGGTCTGGGATAAAACTAGTTTTCAGCTGACCATTCATTTCTGGCAGGACGCTTCACTTCGGATTAGCGGGTTAAAGCTAAGTGTTTGGTGACTATACTAAGATAAACATTAGCCTTAGTGCAATAGCATGTTTAAATTCTTTCTTTCAGTCTTTATTTCGTTCTTTCTTTCTTTCTTTCTTTCTTCCTTTCCTTCTGTCATTCTATGTATCCTTCTTTCATTCATTCATTCATTCATTAATTCTTTCTTTCTTTCTTTCTTTCTTTCTTTCTTTCTTTCTTTCTTTCTTTCTCTTCTCATTCTTTCTTTATTCCTTCATTCTTTCTGTCATTCCTTCTTTCTTTCTTTCTTTCTTTCTTTCTTTCTTTCTTTCTTCTTTCTTTCTGTCATTCTTTCTTTCTTTCTTTCTTTCTTTCTTTCTTTCTTTCTTTGCATCATTCATTCATTCTGTCTTTCTTTCTCTGTATCTTTCTTTCTTTCTTTCTTTCTTTCTTTCTTTCTTTCTTACATTCACTCATTCTTTCTCTCATTCTTTCTTTCTTTCTTTCTTTCTTTCTTTCTTTCTCTGTATCTTTCTTACTTTCACTCATTCTTTCTTTCATTCTCTGTATCTTTCTTTCTTACTTTCTCACTTTCTTTCTTTCTTTCTTTCTTTCTTTCTTTCTTTCTTTCTTCTCGTTTCGGTCTGCTGTGGACCACGTTACTTCAACCGTTTGCATCCTGGAGCTTTAACTGTTCCCCAATATTCTCACATTCGAGTTCAATGAGCCTCCTTTCTTTCATCAGTTCACTTCTTACCGGTTTTCAATTTTGTTTTTTCTTGGAAGCTCTTGTATGCTCAAAGCCTTCTTTGCAGAGGTGCACGTTCCTGGATGTCACAAGTGTGATTCCGACTTCTCAAAGATCTTTTTCAATGTTGATGAACCAGGGTCCCTTCGTTTTCCTGTTATCAAAGTAGGAAGAGATCTTGTTGGTCTGTCTCTGCGAGCTCATGCATGTTATGTGGCCATTCACTAAAATTGAATCCTCCTTTTCCGAAAGGTGTCTGTTATCCTCTCAATGTGCAGGTAGATTTCGTTGTTATGCCATCTCCTGTACTCGTCATTTTCTCTGATTGGTACAAGGATCTTCCTCGGGATTTTCCTTTCTTTGGCTTCTAACTTTTCAATCACACCTTTTCTGTTCATTGCCAGGCATTTTGCTGTGTACAGGGCTTCTGGGCGAATGACTGAACAATAATGCTTAAGCTTGGTGTTGGTGGACACTGATCATTTGTTGTAGACATCTCTAGTTATCTCGTATGCCACATCTATCTCCTTCTTCGTCATCTCATTATGTTTCCTCTTCCTTTCCTCGGACAATTTCGAGGTGGTTTTCTTTACCTTCCTCCCTTGGAATCCTTCCATTTTTAACAGCTTTGGCCTAAAAATTCTCTCTGTGGTGTATCTTCTTCTCTGATATTGTTTCTTTCCAAATCCTTTTTGACTTCTTGTACCCAGGTTGTTGTTGACTTCTTGTTCCACAGGAATGAGAAGATCTGCTTGGTTAACCTACTGTCATCCTCCTGTAGCAATCTCCTCTTCCGTATTGATTCTTATATGTTTTCTATTCTTCGATGTATTGCATCATCACTTCTCTATTTCTGCAGTTTTTAAAGGACCTAGTATTTTGATTATAATTGTTCTTTCCACTACATGTAATTTATCCAAGTTGTAGTTCAGTACGAGACATTCACTCGCATTCCGGTTTGACTACTGTGTTGTAGTGCTGCATTTTATTATTATTATTATTTTGTTATTATTAACATTATTATTATTATTATGTTGATCTCTTGCTGATTGGTGGATGATAAGTTACCTACCGCATGAGACAAGTGCGATTCGTTCCCTGGCACCGATAGGATCCTTCTTAATTCAAATTTACTCGATTTCTCTCACTTAGCATGCCGATTTCCCTTCCACAGCTGTAATCAAGCCATGCAAAGTATATGTACCTTACCAGCTATCCCCTGTAATTTGGAGGGAGGTGGCAAGTACCGGTTTCGTCCTTTCCACCACCTTTCGTGCTGTTCAATATGCTAGTTATGGAGTGAAAGAAAGTGAAAAGCATGTGTGGTATCTCACCAATTACTTGACAGACCGTCATTATTCACGAGTGTTATACTGTAGTACAGTCGAGTTGGGCGACAGAATGCTCCGTATGCCAGCAGAACAGCCTAGCTAGTTGGGTTGCCTAATCTGCCAGCAACGAATAACTTTTCATACGGTAACATTATTAACAGGTCAATACGTTTTTGAGCCTATTGACACTGTATTAGACTGAGAATATGAGGCTCTATCAGAAAACAATTTGACATGCAACTAAAAATTATCCGAGGAGAAGAAAAGCCGGCGGGCCCATATCATAGATTTATGTTATGTAAAAGAACATTCCACTAACTACACTTGTGGAAGCTAAAATTTGTAGGTTAGAGTGGTAACGCTATATTACTTCCAACGTTCGCCGCCAGGTGCTGACTGCGATGGCATTTAGTAGCCACGTCCGCAGCTAGGTGTCGTGGACGGTAGCATTTGGTAGCAAATGTAGGAACTACTTGAAGAAATTAATCGTCTGCAGTTCTTCTACCTGAATCACAGATAGCGTAGTTGGTAGCATGCTGAGCTTCTATGCCCAAGATAGCGGGTTCAAACCCGGCCGAGGCTGTCGGATTTTTTAAGAGCGTTAAAAATCCCTCAGTATGCCTTCCTTCGGAGGGGAAGAAAAGCCGGCAGTCCCATGTCATAGATTTATGGCATGTTAAAGAACCTTCCACTAATTGCACCTGTGTGAAGCTAAATTGGATAGGTTAAGAATGTAAACAACGCTCTTAGGTTTCTACGTTCGTTGCCAAGAGCCGCCTGCGGTGGCGTCTAGTAGCTAAGTTCTGAACTTGGCCTAGTAGTCGTTGACGG
Source organism: Meconema thalassinum (assembly GCA_946902985.2). Classification (NCBI taxonomy): domain Eukaryota; kingdom Metazoa; phylum Arthropoda; class Insecta; order Orthoptera; family Tettigoniidae; genus Meconema; species Meconema thalassinum. The sequence continues at coordinate 671,390,459 of OX336391.1, forward strand.
TGGCACTTGGCGGCAAAATTAGGAACTATTTGAAAAATTCTAAGTTGCTGTACTTAAATTAAAAAACAGATAACACACACTAATACAGTCATCACAATTAACACCGGTTATCAGACAGATTCTACACACACCCAAAGTACACGGGGCTACATGACCGCGTTGTCGCAGCCCCTAAACTGAGGAACCAACCAACCAAATGAAGGAGACTCGTAAAAGTGCGTGCACGAAATGAATATACAGTTTAATCTACAAACATTACACCTCAATACGATGGTTCCTTGCTAAGGGTGAACCAGGTTGTAATTTGAAATGTACCCGGCTTTGCCGTGATAAAGATGTGGACAATATAAACAAGAATAATAATAACAAATGCATATCGTGTGATTAATGTGTGGAATACCCCCAGGGGATAACTAATAGTGGGACGTGGGTTAGCGACCATGGGACCCCAGCTGAGTTCGGCATTACTTCTACTTACTTGTGCCGGCTCCTCTCTGTCATCTTTCCTATCGACCTCCCTTGGTCAACTCTTATTCTCTTCCGACCCCGACGGTATTAGGGTATCTGAGGCCTATGGAGTCTTTCACTTTCCCGCCTTCATAGGCCCTTATCTTGTCTTTTCTGATCCCTCATTCTTCGAGGGGCCAGACCTGTTCTTATCATATCTCGTGCCGTATACTCAAGGCCCTCAAGGAGGCAGGGTGTGTGTAGCCCCACCACTTCCGGTGCACCCTGGATATTGCTACACCCTCAAGGGATCACGGCTGCTGAGTTCGGGAGTTGGCGACCCCGAGGGATTCCTGAGCTGGGTCCAGTTTACCCCCTTATTTCCATTGCCTCTGGGGCGGACCCTCTCCTCTCCCCCCTTTCCTAACTGCCTTTCATGGCTCTCCTTCCTTCCAAGTCCCTCAATCCTCATTCTTCGAGGGTTGAGGGCATTTCTTTTCCTTCTTTCCTTTATTTGCCTTTTTCTCCTTTGGTTTTCCATTTATTCTTCTAGTATGTCAGGGTGTAGTTAGTTTGACATATAATTTATATTATATTCTCATGTCCACTATCACCCAAACCATTCGGGGCGACAACCTAGATCGTAGGCCCCTTAAAACAGCAATATCATCATCATCAAAGTGTGGAATCTTGGTTTCACAACTTTGCGTATTTACGGTGCTGTTGAGTGCTCGGCGCAGACGAGAGACTGGTGGTATATCCCAGGGGCTCACCGCTCTTTGCGAGGTGCAGCGGAGCGCGAGCCATGACAAGATCAAGGGCACACAACTAACAGCTGACTGACCCACAAACACGGCGTGGTGCGGTGCTCGCTGGTCAACAGCTATTTTTACCTCTTTCACTATCACTCACAGCAGCCTGGAGGTGAAGCGTAGCCTCAGCTGAGGATATCGGGGTCTTGAAACGCACAACGCAGGCAGCTTTCAAGGAGAAACTAAAAGATGAAACAAGTAGTTCCGTGAAGAACTATACAGCCTATTTTCATATATCCTACTTATGTTAATTGCCACTATCAACATACACAATTTCAGTTTGATTGCTGTAATAGATTCGTAGATATTGAGAACCGACTAAATATTTCGGATGGTCGCCATGTTGGATTTTATATATGTAGGTCCTAGAGTTATGTACTGTTACATGCAGATTATTGTGAACGTGTAGTATTCAAACTTCAATCGCATAGTTAGGACACAAGAAAAAACAAGGAGATTTTAAAATTTTTCACAGCTGCCATCTTGAGGTTATCTAAACAATTGAAATAAATTAGATGCCAGTGGATGAACATTCGTATAAGGATTTACTGTACCAAGTTTCACTGCACGCGGATGGTTAAATTGCGAGAAACGTCCATGTGAATATTTATAATTCGCGTCACCGCCATGTTGGATTTGTGATCACCAGGTTATTTAAAGTCCTATAGGTGAACTTAAGTTCATAGCCCCTATGAACATTAAAAAATGCAGTTTGATTGCTAAAATAGATTCGTAGATATTCAGTATCGTCTAAATATTTCGGATGGTCGCCATGTTGGATTGTTAAATGTATAGGCCATAGAGTCATGTACCATTGAAGGAAAAATATTGCGTAGGTTCATTATTCAAACTTTCACTTCAATCGCATGACTACATCACAATAAATAAAATCTTAATTTTAAAATTCGCACTGCCGCCATCTTGAGGTTATGTAAACAATTGAACTAAATTAGATACCAGTGGATTACAATGTGTATAAATATTTCCTGTGCCAGGTTTCAGTGTGCTTGGAACATTAAATCGCGAGAAAGGTCTATTTAAAATTTTCAAATTCGCTTGGCCGCCATGTTCGTTTTGTAGTTAACCGGTTTTGAAAAGTCTTATAGATGGACTTCCAGTAGTGCCCTTTATCTCCGTACAAAATTTCAGGGTTTTACCGCTAATAATTTCAGAGATATAGAATGCCGGTGAAATACTTCGCACATCCGCCATCTTGTGATTATGTAAACATTTGAACGATGTTAGATGTCGGTGCATTACATTGTACATAAACATATACTGTACCAAGTTTCATTGCGTTTGGTTGGTCAAATCGCGAGAAACGTCTATTTAAAAGTCACGAATTCGCTTGGCCGCCATGTTGGTTTTGTAGTTACCAGGTTTTCAAAAGTCACATAAGTGAACTTATAGTAGTTCCCTCTATCACCATAGAAAATGTCAGGGTAATATCGGTAATAGTTTCGGAGATATTGAATGCTGGTGAAATATTTCGCACAGCCGCCATGTTGGATTGGTGAGTCGTAACAAAATTTGAAGGGCACGGTCGAGGTCGCCGGGAATAGTGCTATGAACTTTCCGAGTTTCATTGAAATCGCTCCAGCCGTTTAGATTTTATTAGGGGGGGACACACACACGAATCACACACACACGCACACACACACACACACACACACACACACACACACACGGACAAAAGGTGATCTCATAAGCCTATTTTTTCAAAATTGAAAATAGGCTAAAAATCCACACGTCTTGCTCTCCAGGCAGGCAACTGAATGTTGAAAACATCCATTAATGTCACAGACTAGACCTTCCATGAACAGGTTATACTTGCATTGGAGTTAAAATGGATGGCATCGTTCTGATGTTAAACACTTGTATTTGGAGAATAATCTGTTCTTGGAGTGGTTAACCAACTCATATGGACCTTACTGTACAGTATACTGTTGTAAGAAAGCCAAGGTATTCAAATAACAGTATCTCAATGATCCAACCAACATGTGCATTTATTTATTTATTTATTTATTTATTTATTTAGCGTATGGCTTTACAGATACAATATGTGATGATAGCAAACACTCGTCTCGAGTAGGTTGGCCTTCCAATGCTGAATGACTCTTCATCGATGAGTCCGGAGGTGACTAAAAAGCCCAATGCGGGAGAGACACAGTTTCCCGCAGTGATGACAGGTAGTATCAGGTCCAGGTGAGACATCCGAATTCATTCCTTATCTTTTAATGAACACTCTGTTCTTTCTGCGCTGCCTTCGATCTTCTATCATACGTCGGCTGTTTTCTTCAAAAAGTATCGCACCACGATGAACAATTGATCTCCAGGATGAGCGATCAAGAGCTAAGGTCTCCCAGTTGTTGATATCAATATGGCACATTTGCATATTAGCCTTTAGTACGTCTTTGAATCGCTTCCTCGGACTTCCCACACAGCGCTAGCCCTCAGTTAGTTCAGAGCAAAACACTTGCTTGGGAATGCGATTATTGGGCATGCGGATTACGTGTCCTGTCCATCGCAGCTGACGTTTTAAAAGCATGGCTTCAACACTGGTAGTCTGTACTTCTTCGAGAATGCTGGTGTTTGTGCGTTTGTCTTGCCATGTCACACGAAGAATTCTCCTCAAACAACGCTGGTGATATTGCTCCAGCTTTTTAAAATGACGTCTGTAGCATGTCCAGGATTCAGATCCGTAAAGTAAGGTGGGAATATGTACACAGATGATAATTAGTTTAGGACAGGAAGACAAACTATATATTTATATCTAAATTGTTTATGTAAGTATATGTCTCTGGTGATCCATGAGCGAAATCAGTGACGTTGCCTCTGCACTTTCCTTTAGGACACTTGGTGATGATATGCTGGATGGTCTGCTTAGGGGCACCACAATCACAGCTAGGTGAAGAAATTATTTTCCATTTATAATGGAAGTCTGCACAGTTGCCATGACCCGTACGAATCCTGTTGAGAGGTGGCAGCGATGGTCCAATGCGTGGTAAGGTTGATCCAGGCCTAGTATCCTATCTTCCCTGTCATTCTTTAGTTATGTTGAAGTTGGTATTCTCCAAGTATATTGCAGTCTTTGTTGATGGATTTCGAGATCGTAGACGATTCAGGCGAACATCAGCAATGTCACAGTATATTGGTAGTTGTGGGTTATCCATTATTTTCTTGAACTCCCTGAGTAGAGCGTTTTTACGTCGATGATCTGGTGGAGGGATGGGGCTGAGGTTCGATAGACAAAGTGTGGGTGTAGATGTGCATTTGTAAGTAAGTACACATAACATGATAAGTCTATAAATTTGAGTAACATATTTCACATTTTGAAAATAGGCTAACAGTTTTGCGAGCGTCAAGTGTGGAGTAAAATGATGCACAAAGACTAGGGATGAAGCGTAAGTGTCCTATTGTTAGTTGTGTTGCGTCACTCGAGGCGCATCAGACAGCTTTTTAAATTATGAACTTGTGCCGGTAATGAGGTACCTGCTAGCGGATTAGAACTTGAAATATACACGTACTATTAATCATTGGTACTTGTCAGATGTAAAGAATACTTCTTATGTGGCTATTTGGACATTTATTCCCCTCAAGGATACCGATGTGTGAGTTACTTGAAAACCTAGTCTGTAGGACTACGTACAGTTTAAACCACACAACTAATTTTACACATTTACGTCAATTTTCTTCACACAAAAATACACAAAGATGGTGCAGAGCGGAATTCGAGTCATACTCTATCTTCAGTCATGGTCTTGAGGCTGCGTTAACCACGTTTCAACCCAAATTTCAAGGTTAAAATCCCCCTTGCTGAGGATTGTCAGTTCACTTAGAAACTGTGTGACATCGTGGTCATCTGGTGCGTGTATTTGTAATTGAGGTAAGGCGGTCGTCGTCGCCTTAAGTTAGGAGTTATCCCGGCATTTATAGAGTGTCAAAATAAACCTAACACCGTCGGGGTCGGAAGAGAACAAGAGTTGACCATGAGAGGTCGACAGGAAATAAGACGGAGCAGGGGTCCCGTGGTCGACAACCCACGAATCAGAAACGTTGAACTGAACAAAAATACTGTACTTTGCCTAAATATGGGGGTAAAGAACAGTTGAAGTACCAAGGATATAATTTAAGCTTCGAGATATCGGAAATTCGTGTTATCCAGGGTCGATTGTAATAACATAGGCGGAAATTGAACCCGGATGACTGCCTGGAAAGCTAGCCTCTGGTCTAATCGCAAACAGGGTAAGTAAAGCCGGCAGTCCCATGTCATATATTTATGGCATGATAATTTTTTTATTTATTTTGTATTAATGCAGCCAATGGCCATGTACTTTACTTTTCAGGACGACCGAGGTGGGAATCGAACCCACGCTCTCCCGATGCCAGCGAGGCACGAGGTAGCGCCTTTGGCATGATAAAGAACCTTCCACTAATTACACCTGTGTGAAGCTAATTTATAGGTTATATTTGACTAACGCTCTTAGGTCAACGTTCGTTGCCAGGAGCTGACTGCGGTGGCATCTAGTAACAAAGTTCAGTAGTAGTTGGTCGTTGATGGTGGCGTTTCGTATCAAAAGTTGGAACTACTTGAAAATCGAATGTTTGCAGTCCCCACTTGCATTTAAAACAGACAACACACACTAATACAGCCATAACAATTAACACCGGTTATCAGAAACATTCTACACACACCCAAAGTACACGGGGCTACATGTTGCAATCCCTAAACTGAGGAACCACCCAACCAACCAGAGTCTGCTTGAAGGACCTCGGTCGGGTATAACTCGCACTGTGACATAATGAGCCAGATAGACACATTTTTCAAATCAGGTTTTGATCCTCTGTAATGAGGAAAGTTACAAAAAAGAGCTTATGAGAAGGGGAGGAAGGCCTGGGCCCTTAAGTTAATTTCACCATCCAGCAACCCTCTCCATCTCAAGTAAAGTAGATTTCTCTCCCCCCTCCCCCTCTCCGTTTAAAAGCGAATCAGTAAGGCATTTAAATTACTTCCACACAAATTTTTCTGCAGAACTTTATTGACTTAGTTGTAGGCAAATCTTATTTTCATTTCTCATTCATTTAGCGTTTCACTCGTGAGCAAGTTTTATGAGTTCAGATATTACGAGTAATACAGTAATTCCCTCGGTTTCTAAATGTTACATCCAAATAAATGGAGTGGGCATTGTTGGCTCTCCAAGTAGAAACCAGCCAATCATGTGCTGGGGTTGAGAGGGAGGCATTGCAAAATATTTTGAGAGAGACAAAGAATCGACTTGAACGAATTAACTTTCACTTTGTGAAAATATACGAAAGATCCTGGAATTCGCATTGTAGGAAACACGTACATTTTTAATTCATATTAATTTAATTTTTATTGACTAATGCGTAATACATTTATTAAATATCCATTGGTATTCATTTAGATTAAATCTTCAATAAGGAAGGTTATCAGATATGAAGTTCATATCAATACGTTTGAATTATAATAGTACATTGTGCAACGAGCCTATAATGTCTATAATTAAGACACGAGTATGTTTATAAAACGAGCGTAGGCGAGTTGCATACGACTGTTTATGTTCGACGATAATTATAACTTTATTATATGTTTTATCATAAATATTCATAAATATCTGTTGAGATTGTCACTAGAATTTTGTGGATCGGGTGCTGCGCTGAGTAGGATATCTCTGATGTCCAAGCTCTCTGACCGAGCGACGTATGCGCTCTGTGTGCTTCAATGCCATATATGCAGATTGAGCACCAGTATTCAGTAAAAATGTCACCGAATGCGTTTGAAAACAACGCGCTGTGTAGAAATTGGATTTGGGGATATTAAGGTACAGTGCTATTTCTTGTCTCATATTCACCAGTTTATTTACGCGAACATATGGACGGTGCACTTTCGGTAATTTATATAGACATGTTGGATTTTGAGCGCATGCTCGAAGGTATCCTTATCTAATTGGTCAAACAACTGTTTCTTGAGCTGTGATTGGGGGGAGAAACTGTTTCATAATGAAAAAGAGTGTTATAATGACCATCATTATGATACAGTTTTCTAACACATAATAGTGAGGGTCGAACATAAAGTCCAGTCTATCAGACTGACTATCCGTGTCTTTTCTCAGTCATGCATGCTTGCTTTGCCAATACAATCCTTCTCTTCACTTCCATTAATCATCTATTGTCTTCTGTGATTATACTGAACTACCGAGATAACAAAATCTTTTCACTTGTTCAATTCGCAAGTCATCAATTTTTACATTGGTTTTAATTTCTTCCTTATTTTTCCGAACCACCATTACTTTCATTAACATTAATATTTTCGTCACACTGAATATTAATCTGGTGTTTATTTTTATTTCCAGGTGAGTGACGCTGCTAAACGGTTTGCTGATAAATAAGTAATCTTCTGAGGGTGAGTTGTACGTACCATAAGACATTAGCTCGGTCAGATGACCTCGCTGTTACTTACTTCCTCGGTGCTACAGCCTGGGGTAAGCTTTGGCCTCTCTCACGATTCCTCTCCATTCGTCCCTTCTATAAGTTCTCTCCCACTATCTTCCAACCCTTATAGTTCTCAGGTCTTCTCCTAAGTCTTGTAGCCATCATTTGCGCGATCGTCCACGTCTTCTCTTCCCTTCCATAGTTCCATGTAATATCTTCCTTGGTGTTATTTCTTCATTCATCCTCTCTACATGACCCAGCCATTCCAGACGTCGGGACTTAATACATTTCACTAATTTCATTCTCAATGACCTCGCTGTTCCTCCGATAAATACCTAACTAACTAACAAACTAACTCGTCAGAACTTGATGTTTTTCAGACAGCCAATACGATTTTACCCAATTGTAATGGGTGGTTTCCTAATCCGGATGAAAATATAGGCTACAAGGGATTTCAGGATTAACGAACCACGTATTACAGGATGGCCGTGAAGTCCCTCTACATGTTATAGCATAGGACAGTTAGATATGAAAACATTGGATCTGATGTAATGGTTCATTGAAAAATTTTGAGGTTGTAATAGCGATCTATGTTTCAGTTTGAATGCTGTTATAGAATAATACATATTGAGAACCGTCAAAATATTTCGGATGGTCGCCATGTTGGATTTTAATATATGTAGGCCATAGAGTTATGTTCCATTAGATGAGGATTATTGTGTACGTGGAATATTCAAACGTAGAATTCGATCGCATGATTAGAACACAAGTAATAAAAACTTAATTTTAAAATTTCACACAGCCGCCATCTTGAGGTTATGTAAACAATTGAACTAAATTAGATGTGAGTGCATTGCAATTCGTATAGTCATTTGCTGTACCAAGTTTCACTGCGTTCGGATGGTTAAATCGCGAGAAAAAACTATTTAAATCTTTCAAATTCGCTTGGCCTCCATGTTCGTTTTGTAGTTAACGTGTTTTTGAAAGTCACATAGGTGAACGTATATTAGGGCCCTTTATCACCGTACAAAATTTCTGGGTGATAAGACTAATAGTTTCGGAGATATAGAATGCCGGTGAAATATTTCGCACAACCGCCATGTTGAATTGGAGAGACGTAATAAAATTTGAAGGGCACGGTCAGTGACGGCCAAAATAGTACTTTACCGAGTTTCATTGAACGCTCCAAATAGGCTAAAAATGTAGATGAAATTATTCACGTAGTCTTTTCTGGTTATGGTGAGTTCGTTCCTGCCACCTAACGTAATTACATGTCACTTATGATAGCCTACGGAATAATCCATATGTGACCCGTAAAAGCAGGAACATGTCATAACCGACACGCAAGGCAAAGATAATAGCATGGAATATTGCTGGAAATACACCGTAAGGGTTAAGAGAAAACAAGAATAACGCCCTCCCAAGTATTTGGGAGTACCTCCTGGAAATGAGTAGTACAGTTACGGTGTCCAACCCCCAGGGCTATTTTTGAAAGCAGTGGAAGAGCAAACAGGGCCTCAGGGAGGGAAAGTGAGATATCTTGAACCGCGCACCTGGGACGACGTTTTGCATTGTCACCTACTTACAGCCGAGCACACAAGTATTCGATGTGTGGACTCCAGCTACGGACCGTCCAAAGGTTCAACGCATGTACGTTACAATGCGTGACGTGATTTCACAGTGTTGTTCTTGAACTGTTGTTTGGTATTCAGTCTTTTGACTGGTTTGATGCAGCTGTCCATGCCTCCCTATCCAGAGCTAATCGTTGCCATGGTGGGTGAGTGGATAGCGTGTCGGTCTACTAACCCCAAGATTGCAGGTTCGCTCCTGGCCGTGGTAAGTGATTTTTGAAAGGCGGTAAAAATACAACACGCATGTCATACGATGTTGGCATGTTAAAGAACCCATTTGAATTCATTAGGCCGTGTTCATAATGGCAAAATTAATCTCGGGAGTTTCCGCCAACACAAAGTTCCTCATTTCTCTACTAGAAAGCGCTATAGTGTTCAAGGAGCTTATATATCTAACCTCCTTGACTTTCATAGTGATTCAAGGAACAACGAAATTCGACATGCAAGCTACCCTCTGGTTGCAAATTACAAAGCTTGCACCCGGCATCCGAGGCCATACGATATTATTATTATTATTATCGTTGCATCTCTCCATAGCTACCAAACCCTACATCCAAGTCAATCTGTTTAACACATTCTAATAATAATAATCTATATTCGATGTCAACAGATTCGTGTTCTGTAGAAATGCTTTCCTTGCCTGAGCCAACCCACCTTTTATATCCCCTTTGCTTCGTGCATCACTGGTTATTTTGCTTAAACTATGCAAGACCAATACATGGGACAGTGTAGGTTGATTCCCAATTCAGGGTTTACACAGGGATATCTTACGGGTTCGTAAAATGAATAAACAGTAGAAGATGAATGACTGGCTATGAGTGGTATAAACTACGTTACCGTTATTCGCCCGGAGGTGTTATATGCATCAGAATGCCTGGCGATGAATAAGAATAGCCTGGCAGAACAACAGTAAACCGAAGAGAGGAGGATTTTGAGAAACATCTTGGGCACGGCCAAGGAACGTGGAGAGTGTAGAAGACGACAACAACGATGTATTTTATCTACATGTGGAGAAAATAACGGACACCGCACGCAAAATAAGACGGAAGATATGGAACTGCGCCCATAATCAGTGGTATTTCCAGATCCTTTTAATGAGGCCGATTGAACTGCGCCCATAGTCAAGTCCGCTGTTAGCCCAAGGTCGGTTTAAGGGGAATTGACGGACTGTCTCCCACCACTAGCTTCTGCACTGCTGAGAATAAGAGGTAGTCCCCCGTCCCGATAAGCAGCTGTACTACGGGCCTCCGGGGGTGGCAGCTAATCACACTAACCACTACACCACAGAGGCGAATAATAATGATAATAATAATAATAATGGTAATAATAATAATAATGAAAACCCACAGCCTTCTTCCAGTCATTGGGTCAGGGTTGGAATGAATGATGCCCCCATCTAGCGGCCAGGATAGGCATTGTGACGGCTTCCGAAGCCTGTCGCACTCCTCTGGGACAATGATTAATGAATGACAGATGAAATGAAGTGATATTGGAGAGTGTTGCTGGAATGAAAGATGACAGGGAAAACCGGAGTACCCGGAGAAAAACCTGTCCCGCCTCCGCTTTGCCCAGCACAAATCTCACATGGAGTGACAAGGATTTGAAGCACGGAACCCAGCGGTGAGAGGCCGGCGCACTGCTGCCTAAGCCACGGAGGCTACACTAATAATAATAATAATAATAATAATAATAATAATAATAATAATAATAATAATACAACTCTCTCTAATCCACCTTAAATAACTACCCCTCTAGTTTTGTTATACAATAAAAAATATAATAATCTTCTAAATGGTAAGATTACCTCAAAATAGATTATTAAACATTTGCAATAACAAAACTATTTTTAAAATATGATGCACTCGAGAGAGAAATTTTCAAAAAAAAAGGTAATGGGAATGGAAGGATTCCAAGGAAGGCAATATAAGAAAAAAAAGGTTCAAAATTGTCGGAAGACAGAAAGAAGACACACAGCGAAAATATGAAGGAGTACTGGATGAAGAAAAAAGGACTAAACATTGACATTTGTTCGTGGTCCTCAGAAGACCCTAACGGAGAAAGAAAGAAGAAGAAAATTAGAGAAACAAAAAATAATATTATTAATAATTATAACAATTTAAAAAATAAAAATACATAAAATAAAAGAGTGACAGTCAGTCTGAAAGACTAGACTTTGTATCATTTTAAATGCTACAAATGCTGAAAAATGCTAGAAAGGCTGGAGGCTTCCCGCTTCGCTCGAAGCCAAAGACTCCTGACATGTTAGAAAATTATCTGCATAATACTTATCGTGCTTATCTTGTTCCAAATTACTCGCGAACGGCAAGTGCAAACCAAGGGAAAAGCAAGGTCAAGCGCGAGGGATGCCGTCACGCTCACCAGAGCGCGCGGGGACGTGCCCCTTCCATCCAGTCTACAAACACTTATAGTGGGCGATGTATTGAAGATATAGATATGCTCTCGCGGACTTTTTTGTAGAACTTTTCATGCTGACCAATTCTTACGCTCATAGAATATTGATATTTTTAACGGTTTGCCCAGCGTAAGCTTAAGAAGCGCACGGACGCCAAGTTTGTTTTCGACATTTTCACTGAAATCGTTACTGCTTGACTTCCTTTGATCATACATAAATTATTTTCTACAGAATCTTTCCTCGAGGTATCCTTTACAGAATGGTGAAAACCACATCAAAATCCATCCAGTGGTTCTCAAGATTACCCGTGACATCCAAGAATCGGGGATTTTTGTTTTATACTAACGAAGTAGAGATTGTCGGGGAACACATGCACCAAGCGGTACTATGACGTCATACACCTCAGTGCATCTGGGTACATTTCGTCCCGTCACCGTAACGTAACGCAAGACCCGAGCGTAACGACGAAGTCGACAAGATCACTTAAAATGATAAAAATTGTTTTGCCCTGTGCCTATAAAGGGTTAAATAGTGAAAAGCGAGATCATTCTATGTTGTTACTTAGGTCCTACGATAGCTATAATGCTTTCTACTTTCATTTACTTTCCAAACAAGATCACTGGAAGCTATAAACCTCCTTCACCCACTCTGAATAGTCGATGATGCTTTGATTGCTATTGACCAAAATGAGTGTACTTTCAATTTCAGTAAATGGCAGGAGTTGCTTCTCAGTGTTCAGTAGCAAGAAGCATTGAATGATGGTGGTAGCAATTAATAGCCAGTTTGATGTTAAGTGCAGGATTGTTAGTTACGGGTATCATCAACCACAAGCCAGGTATATCCAGCCTCGAGCACAATGTGTATTAGTCTCCATGCCATCGTAATTAAGAAGCCGTGTCCGATCTCTGGGCGAAGGAATGTCCGGTGTAATTACAGTAATGAGACGAGACGGTCTCCTTGAACCACAAGCCACCGTTTGACCGAGACCTCGGTGGAGACAAGCGCAAGGTTGGACAGCCAAAGATTTAATAGGTTGCATCCAATTTGGGTAAAAACCAGTTCCTTCTTCGACACAGCGGGTGGATCTAATATCCGGGGACGTAACAAGCACGTGTCTTGTTGCGTAACTAGTCAGAATAATGCAGTCGATAAATAAATAACTGTGTGTGTTCTTGTAAAGGCCATGGGAATTTTACAGACAAATCTCATGCTGTTATGCTAATAGTAATAGTAACCAGCTAATTTATAAGGATCGGTATAAAAATCTTCCGTTTTTGAATTCAAATAATAATAATAATAATAATAATAATAATAATAATAATAATAATAATAATAATAATAATAATAAGGGAAAAATGAGACTAAACGTATAAATATTGGCAGATTTCTCCGAAATAAAATTCATCTTGATTGCCAAGCATTTGCTGATGACATTGCTATCTTATGCAGGCTATTCCAGCCGAGCAGCTCGCCAGTGAGCAGCCGAGTACTCGCCGCCTTGCGTGAGTAAACCTGCAACATGCAATACAGCTCTGCTGTGGGTGGCTGCCGTCACTGCGCGGTGAATACATCAAGACTGGCAGGAAGTGCATGGACTCGTTTTATGACCTTCGCCCAGTGACGTATTGGCTATCACCCCCAGTCCCTCTCCAACCGTGCTCCGAGCATCACTGCTCAGTACTCGCGTGTACACATACCCAAACTCGTGGATGTGGAACAGACAGACATCAACTCATGAAATAGCCAGCAAAACTAGGACTCCGCTGACCACGGTGTTAAGCCGGCCCGAGTTCTTGGGGCAGTGCGCCTGCCTTCCATCTGGAGGCTCTGGGTTCGATTCCCGGCTACGTCAGGAATTTTAAGAACTGACGAGAGGGCTGGAATGGGGTGCACTAAGCCTCGTAAGGACAATTGAGTAGTTGTCTGGCAGCGAGGCAGCACCCTGGCCACGGAGAGCAAAATAGCTGGGTAGTGGTCGCTTGGTAAGTCTAGGCCCTTCATGGCCTGTAGGGCCACGGCTTTTAGCTTCTTTTCATTTATGAAAAAATAGGCGTATGAGATCACCTTTTGTCTGTGTGTATGTATGTGTGTGTGTCCCCCCTATTAACGTCTAAACGACTGGACCGATTTCAATGAAACTCGACAAGGTCATAGTACTATTTTAGCCAACCCTGATCTTGTCTTTGAAATTTTATTACATCTCACCAATCCAACATGGCGGCTATGCGAAAAATTTCACCGGCATTCTATATCACCGAAACTGTTACTCATACCACCCTGCAATTTTCTTCGGTGATAAAGGGCACCACAACAAGTTCATCTATGAAACTTTCAAAAACCTGTTAACTACAAAACGAACATGGCGGTCAAGCAAATTTGAAACATTTAAATAGACATATTGTAATGAACTGGCACGTAATTTTTTTGAATTGTTTACATAACCTCAACATGGCGGCTGTGTGAAATTTTAAAATTGAGTATTTATTTCTTGTGTATTAATCGTGTGATCGAAGTGAACGCTTGAGTGATGGACCTACGCAATGTTCCTCATGTAATAGAACATAACTCTATAGCCTACATATACAAAACTCCTACATGGCTACCAGGCGAAATATTTAGACGGTTCTCAATATCTATTAATCTATGACAGCAATCAAACTGAAATTGTGTATGGTGATAGAAGCTATGAACATAAGTTCATATATGGGACTTTCAATAACCTGGTGAGCACAATTCCAACCTGGCGGTGACGCGAAATATAAATATTTAAATGGACGTTACTCGCGATTTAAACATCCGAGTGGAGTGAAACTTGGTAGGGTAAATGCTTATACAAATTTTAATACACTGGCATCTAATTTGTTTCAATTGTTTTCATGACCACAATATGGCTGCTGTGTGAACATACAACACCTACACAATAATCTTCATGCAGCCTAATGGTACATAACTCAAAGACCTACATAATATAAAAATCCAACATGGTGACCATCCGAAATATTTAGACCGTTCTCAATATCTACGAATCTATCACAAGAATCAAACTGAAATTCTGTATGTTGATACTGGCAATTAACGGAAGTAGGATAATATATGAAAATAGCCTGTATAGTTCTTCACGGAACTACTTTTTGTGACCACAGTGTTAGTATTATCTCATTAAAACCGCCTAGTTAAACACTAAAGAAAGGTTTAATTATATTATTAATCGTACATGTTTCGGTATTTCATCGATACCTTCCTCAGCGTGATTGATATTAAATCTTAAAACTAGTTAAGAAAGCAAAAAAGGAATGGATATCCTTGCGAAAATTGTTTTAAATCAAAAATGGAAAAGCTTGCAAATAATTAAATGCCATGTATTAAAAAATTATAGTAAAATGATGCTATTAAAATAAGAGATCTACCTTATAAACTACCTACCTCAATACTCCAATAATTTTGATCGAAAACTGTAGTGACATAAGATGTCGCTGTCAGAAGAAGAAGCGCAAAGGATGTAGGTCAAATTGTCGCCTCAAACGGAACAAAAATTTTAGTCGATTTCCAACTTAATGGCCCAGTCTGTTGTTTTAGTTGCTTAATGGGTAACGCAATTTACCAAACATAGCAATCAAGCATATTACACAGTGTCGTCTTCAGGTGGAATACTGTTACGAGAAACGTAATAGTTTACGGCATTACCTTCTCCTAAACTTCGATGACTCAGTTGGTTCTTATTTGTTGGCTCTCTCTGCTACATTATATGTACGATTGATAATATAATCAAACGTTTCTTTAGTGATTGACTAGACGGTTTTAATAAGATAATACTATCAGTCAACACGGTTATTAATTATTACCATTGCCATAATGGTCAATGTTTACGCATTTTACAGTGTTAGAAGTCCTAAACTTGGGTACAATATTATAGTTAAATACTGATCTATTTATTTTTCTGGATTCGTATGAGAACACTCGTGATTTCATGACAGTGCCAGGAGTTCTGTATCATTACTCGAAGCTGGACTAGCAGTCACGAACTGTTTCCACAAATAAAGTTCTTGATCCGATTAAAAACACTCCCTCACAGTGATGGAGATATAAGGTAACATTGCACGCCATCTCGCAATCTCTCTCCCAAACACAAAGAAGGATTACAACAATTAAAAGTGCGCACCAGTGCTTCGCGTGAGCATATCCTGCCGGCCGGAAGACAGCTCAATGGTGTTACGTCTTATGAAAGCCAGTTTAGCTTAGCACGCGTGCTCCCAACAACAGCCCGTCCGGCCAAGGAAGTTGGTCTCAATGGTAACTGACACATTGTTATTGTGTGACTTCTATTTCCTGTCTGAGCTCTTTGCTAGTGTTAAAAATAATGGCATAGCCAGACTTAGGAACTCTATCCAGTTGCATGCTTCTATAGAAGTAAAATAATAATAACAACAACAACTAGCGGACCCGTGCAAGAACTCTCGCATAACGAGTTGTGTGCGCCCCATGTGTACAGACTACCCGCCTGGCTACATTGCTATGCGGGATGGACGCGCGACAGTTTTTCAAGGGGCTATCGCCTTGTTTATTTGTTTAAAAACACTTTATAAACAAAAAAATATATTTCCGTTGACTTTTCAAGAAATGCAAGATTTTTCCTGTACTATTGAGACGATTTGGATGATTTTGGTACAAACCACACCTTCTAACTCCCTCTGGTTTAGGAGCTTGAGTTTGTGAAACATACACCCTAGCGTATTATATAATAAGATAATAATAATAATAATAATAATATTTATTGAAATTATTCATGATTTTTGGGCAATTGGCATTTGAAAATAAAATTTAATTACCAGACGTTTCGAAGGAAACTTGCCTCCTTTTTCAATGGAATTAAAACAATGTGACCAAAGAAAGTGTATCTATGAAATTACAAAAAAAGTGACAGTCAGTCTGAAAGACTAGACTTTGTATCATTTTAAATGTTACAAATGCTGATAAATGCTAGAAAGGCTGGAGGCTTCTCGCTTCGCTCGAAGCCAAAGACTCTTGAGATGTTAGAAAATTATCTGCATGATACTGTGCTCAATCGGTCACGACAGACTGGCATCGAACTCGGGTCTTATCTGAGAAGACCATGCACATGATTCTACCTAGAGTCGAACCATTGATCTCTGAGGGGGAACAGTGACAGGGAACTCGATGAGCAATGAGATGTATATTGACATATAATAATATAGCATGATTTCACGGCCAGTATGTGAATATCATAGCAGTTTAAGGTGAAGAATTGTAAGCAAATACAAGCAAATATACGTTTTCGAAGCATACAAGAACGAAAGCAGGCCAGTTTGACATTTTACTAATTGCACCCGGCGAGTAGGAGGAGATATTAGGCGCCGAGGGAACTTCTTTCGTCTGGACCGAGGAGACAGCTCAAAATTAATGACTCGGGTATTCACCGCTTGACAACGATGGAGGCTGTGGTGGGGATGATTGCCCACGGAAATTAATTGATTACAGCCAAGTGGAGCATTGAAATGGAGTGAAATGTACACCCAGGTGAATATATTCAAGGATAGATAATGTAGGAGGGGTCCTACACCTAAATTAAAGCCTATATCTCCAAATGAACGTGTTAACACCGAGCCTACGCTCGAGAGGAGTGATTTGGTGACCAGCCAGAGGGGAATCACCATGGTGGCGTCCTGACACGATGGAATAAGGCAATTAATTGTAATTAATTGGCCGAAGCGATCGCGTGCACGCGAACGTTTATGAAACCTTCACGCCTAAATAAACAAGGTGTATATGTCATTTCGGCTGAAAATGTATTATTTCAAGAAAAGAGTCGCACCCGTGTGTCCTGTGGACTACTTTCTACGAGAAACCTTTATAAGTAGGAGCAGTGCAGACCAAGCCAGTTGTCTTCAGTCTTTTCTCCAGTTTTTCTCCAGTCTACACGTAACTAATACGCTGCCAGTAAGCGCGCGAAATGTTACAGTATCGACGCTCAGCAGTTGAAGAACAATGAAAGCACATCATACAGCTTCATAAGTATAATCATGAAGTGCGTCAGAGTTAATCTAATACAGATATTTATCCATTATCTGACGCAAATATAAATTCGCTACAGCGAAAGAGTAATGTATAATGTTATTGGACATTACATATACCAGGAGGTATTGTCAGAGTTGTATATGACATTATCATCAGGATCACTACAATTATGGGGGCCTGGGAGGCATCGCCAATTAATCTTGACAAGTGAACTGAACGGTATTGAAGGTGACGAGGATCGAACACACGTAAACGCAGTTAGACTTTCACGGAGACCAGCGGTTGGCGTAATTGCATCGCATCTCTGAGGTCAG
This sequence comes from Meconema thalassinum, assembly GCA_946902985.2. Taxonomy (NCBI): domain Eukaryota; kingdom Metazoa; phylum Arthropoda; class Insecta; order Orthoptera; family Tettigoniidae; genus Meconema; species Meconema thalassinum. The sequence goes on from OX336391.1 coordinate 671,408,562, forward strand.
GCGTTAGGAGGAGTCCGATTAAGGATCAACCTGTGAAATAGTGAAAAAGTGTACATAAAATTTATTATAGTGATTTAAAAAGTTTATGTGTATTGTGATTAATATGTATTGTGCAAAAGTGAGAGAAGCCACTGACAAGAGTATGATTATCATGTGGGAAATATGTGAAATTAAGTGTCGTGTGAGATATAGCATGATGGCTTAAATCAAGCGTCATGGTAGGCCCGGAGCTGGTATGCTGGTATCATCCAGCGAAAAGAAAAAGTGAGTACCAATTTACAATGTTATTCTAACTAAATAGTTCACCATACAACGATGCATCACTTTGAGACTAAGTTGTAACAGTCACTTATTGAACGAGTTTTCACCACTCGTCTTGAATAGAATATGTCTTGGAAGGTGATTTGTTTAGGGCCATTCAGGCCGAAAATAGTGATGAATGCAATGGTAACGTTAAATGATAAATAATAATAATAATCTGGGGTCGGTAACAATAAAGTAAAGTAATAGGCATTTTTGGCCTAAATAACGTTCAAAGTGTGACATGTCTAATATAAAGATACTGTATTTTGGTAAACAGTAAGAAAGTAACGTGGAATATAGCGAGATACGAGAGTTTTTCAGTGTCAATGAAGTGTTGAATGAATATTTGATATGGTCAATTCTTAGGATTGTATTTGAGAACCAGCAAAGAGGATATAAAAAGTAGGTTGGCTCAGGCAAGAAAAGCATTTCTACAAAAAAGGAATCTGCTGACATCGAATATAGATTTAGGTATTAGGAAGTCATTTTTGAAAGCCTTTGTCTGGAGCGTGGCGCTCTATGGAAGTGAAACTTGGACTATTGGTGCAGCAGAAAAGAGGAGAATTGAAGCATTTGAAATGTGGTGCTACAGGAGAATGATGAAGATCAGATGGGTAGATAGGGTTACAAACAAAGAGGTATTAAGACGAGTGGGAGAGGAGAGATGTTTCTGGCGACTGCTAATGAAGAGAAGAGATAGGTTGGTAGGACACATACTAAGACACCCAGGAATAGCAAGCTTAGTTATGGAAGGAAGGGTCGAGGACAAGAACTGTAGGGGTAGACCAAGGTTAGAATATGTTAAACAGATTGCCTCGGATGTAGGGTGTGGTAGCTATGTAGAGATGAAACGATTAGCTCAGGACAGGGAGGCATGGAGAGCTGCATCAAACCAGTCAAAAGACTGAAGACTCAAACAACAACAAAGTAATGTAAGCCAGTAAATTTATACCTTGTTCTTAGGAGCTATTTAAAGCTTTGGCTTAAGTGTAATTGCAGAGAGAACGCGGGTGCCTTAATAATTGAGTCAGCTATGAGAAGTATTGTTTGAGCCGCATATAGCGTGCAGATGTAACGTAGAATCCAGTGATTTACGTAATTAAAGTCGCGGGGATCAAACTAACATAGCTTGCACGTTAGGTGAAAAGTTGGCTAATCTACGAGTTAGTATCGCCGTTGTGCATACTTTTATTATTCGCAGCGAATTGGACAGAGCCTGTCTGTATCCATCGTTTGCATGAATAATTGCCACGAGGGATGTCCTTCGAGACTCCGTGAGCACATATATAAAATGGTCTGCCCTGAGAGGTAAGAATCAAGTTCGTCGTTTAGGAAACGCAGATTTCCTTATATTATTGAGACAGCTGCTGGTGAAAATCTTGTATTTTCATTATGATGCGCGTCCAAAGCCACTAGTATTCACCATAGAACGGCAAGGCTATTACAGAATCCATCCCCAGCCATGAATGTTAATAGGAGCCGAGTTGAGCCCAATACACTATAAATATAGGTGTTAAATAATTAGAATGACTCAATTACTTGAGGACAACACTTAGCGTAACTCTATTGTACTGCAATTGTAAACAAAGTTGACCTTGCCAGCAGATGAGAGGGGGTGGGAGTAGCCCACTGAGACGAGCGGCCATCTTGCGCGCCAGCTGGAACTAATTTTATTGCCTGCTAGGGGAAGGCGAGGTCGGTCGGCCGTCCTTTAAAATTTGAGTCAGAGTGGGACACTGAAGAATCTCGATATTTCGATATGTAATTAAGATATGATTGTTATGATGATGCCAATTGAATTAAATGATGTGTTTCAACACACATACATTGTCGGATCAATGAAATCGGATAATATTTGGCCCAGTTATTCTCTGAGGAGGAACATTGAACCACATACATTGTTAGGCATCTTTTTAGAGTGCATTTTTGCCAGTTCACGCTAATTTATGCAGACGGGTATGTGATTTCTAAGAACATGACACGTTTGTAACGATAATAATCCCGACTAGACCCAGAAAATTGTTGTATGGTGAAACTATAAACATTTCTATCCATGTGTATTTTGGAAGGGAAACGTACCACTTTTTAAGCGTTTCATATTGATGGAAAAGAAGGAAGATGATCCACACGACACAACAATATTTGTTAACTAAGGCATAAACTAATGAATTTATGCTAATGAAAGTAAATGCCGTAAGAAACGGAGTAATGTTTTATTATTACAGTATTAATGTCATTTAGATGTGATATGTGACTTTTGTGTTGTGAAATAGATTTGAGTGCAGTGTAGCACTAATTAAGAAGAGACTCACAAAATAACCCTGATTTTAATTGTGGGAATTAAATATAAATTATCCGTTTGTTTGTATTTGTTGTATAGCCATGATTTTATAACAGTAATTGTTTTATTTTAGGAATATGTTGTTTCTCTCATGTAGAGTAGTTACCTGGTAGACTCAAATCCTGAGCATGTGGTCGTATGGTGGGCAGGAACGTCCCATACCTCGAAAGACCGTGAGTTAGCTGGGATACGAACACATGTTCCACATGATGACAATTGGGTACAATACTTATCTTGCTTACCTTGTTTCAAATTACTCGCGAACGGCAAGTGCAACCCAAGGGCAAAGCAAGGTCATGCGCGCGGGATGCCGTCACGCTCACCAGAGCGCGCGGGGATGTGCCCCTTCCAACCAGTCTAAAACATTTATAGTGGGCGATGTATTGAAGATAGAGATATGCTCTCGCGGACTTTTTTGTAGAACTTTTCTAGCTGACCAATTCTTACGTTCATAGTATATTGATGTTTTTAACGGTTTGCCCACTGTAAGCTTAATTCACTGAAATCGTTACTGCTTGGCTTTCTTTGATCATACATAAATTATTTTCTACAGAATCTTTCCTCGGGATATCCTTTACAGAATGGGGAAAACCGCATCAAAATCCATCCAGTGGTTCTCGAGATTACCGTGACATCCAAGAAACGGGGATTTTTGTCTTATACTAGCGCAGTAGATATTGTCAGGGAACACATGCACCAAGCGGTACTATGACGTCACACACCTCAGAGCATCCGGGTACATTTCGTCCCGTCACCGTAACGTAACGCCAGACCCCTGCGTAACGACGAAGTCGACAAGATCTCTCTTCGTCACCAGAGAGCAGCCGCCAGAAAGTACTGTATGGACCTTGGTAGAAAAACGCGGCATGTTAAGTAGAACGCCCCTACCCTCCCCCACCCCTTCCCCTTTACGTTCTCCTTCCTTACTGCTCCGTCCGCCGTTCTAATCAAAGTCAACGTATACACAATGAACCTACGCATACATCTTCATCTAATAGTACATAACTCTATGGCCTACAAGAAATCCAACATGGTGACCATCCGAAGTTTTTAGACGGAAATTTTGCATGCTGATAAAGGCTACTAACGTAAGTTTACCTATAAGCCATTTAGTAACCTGGTGACCACAAATCGAACATGGCGGCGACCCGAAATTTAAATATTGAAATGGACGTTTATCGCGATTTAACCATCGGATCGCAGTGAAACTTGGTGCGGTAAATGCTTATGCAAACTTTAATCTACTGACATCTAATTTATTTCAATTGTTTACATAACCACAAGATGGCGGCTGTGCGAAATTTTAAAATCTCGCTTTTTCTTTATTTCTTGTGTCCAAATTATGCGATTGAAGTTTGAATAATACACCTACGAAATATTCTTCATGCAATTTGTACATAACTCGAAGGCCTAACCCAACATGGTGACCATCCGAAATATTTAGATGGTTCTCAATATCTACGAATCTATTACAGCAAACAAACTGAAAATTTGTATGTTGATAGACGCTAGTAACATACGTAGGATATATGAAAATAGGCTGTATAGTTCTTCACGGAGCTACTTTTTAATACTGTAATTGACATACAGTACCTCTTAAAGTGAAATGTATTTAGTAGTTTAATTTTACGTGTTTGTAAAGTAGGCATTTAAAACTAAGTGTTTTTAAGGAATTGAAGAGTAGGAATGAATATTGGCTAAAGAAGGGCAATATTTGAGTCGAAAACAGGTTCCCATATTCATAAAGAAAAGGACATTGCACTGGCATGGTGGAAGAGTTACTACAATTTATTTGTGGTTAATAAATGAAGGCATTATGTGCTTGTCTGTAATGATATGGTCGGTTACTGTGTGTCCGAAGCCCATGTGTAGGAGAACCCAGCTATATTACTTCATTCTCATGTGCAATTACAAGAGATTGTCCTCTGTCTGTTTCTTCTACATCCAACCCAGTCCTCGTTATCCTGCGCTTTGCAAACACGGAAGACTTATTGCTAATGAGTGGCGATTTACGTCACATTATGTTGAAATAGGCTATGGTGACCTTTTCTATCCTGGCTCTATCCGAATGGAGACAGGACGTAGGAACTGTGTTTTAGACGAGTTATGATTGAACACGAAATATCGGAGACACAAGAAGGCTTGCGAGTCTCCATACTTGGAGGTGACCTAGTTTTCTCTGAGTGAAACGCATCCTACCGTACATCTTCTGTTTGACAATTTATTATCTCTCTTCATAACTAATGACCAGTATATTCTGCTGAAAGTTAGCTCGAAGAAATTTATAGCATTTCTGAGTGTTTAGTGTTTTGATGAGTGGCGTAACAAACTGCCTCCTCTGCTGGTTTCTCTGAGTATTGCTAGCAATGCTGACATCCTAACATAATCATGTTATTGGTTTTACGTCCCTTTTAACTTTAATTTGATTGGTATTCTGCCTGAAGGCAGGTCCGAGCTTCCGAAGAGGCTATCCTCAGCCAGAGGTTACGTGCGGTAGGGTGGCTAGGGTCTTTCCGCTCTTCCTTATGTTGGCCAACAGCTCGCAGTACCTAGAACCGACATGCCATCCAAGTGTCGACCACGCCCAATGCAGCTTAACTGCGGAGTTCTCATGGGATCCGGTATTTCAACATGGCCAGGCTGATGGTCACCCCTTTAACTACCGCGGCTTTTAGAGGCGCCGGGGTGACGGAAATATTTCCCGAAGGGGATCTTTTATGTGCCAGTAAATCCACTGATACTGCTCGCTCACAATTAAACCCAATCAAATTCCAACTGATTTGGTCGGGATTTGATCCCGCTATCTTGGCGAGAAAGTTACCGCTGAGCCACGCAACCAGTCGATATCTGACAAATGCCATGAACAAAATCAATAAATGTGAAATAAAAATATTGGAAAGCAGCCGAAATAAATCATAGACGTAGAGGAAGTAGAATACTTATGTTACTTAGGAAGCAAAATAACCAATGATGGACGAAGCAAAGACTAGCTATATATAAAGTAGGTTCTCTCATGCAAGGACGCATTTCTACAGAAAAGGAATCTGATGACATCGAATATAGATTTAGGTGTTAGGAAGTCATTTATGAAATATTTTGTCTCGAACGTTGCGCTCTATGGAAGTGAAACTTGGACTGTTGGCGGAGCAGAAAAGATGAGAATTGAAGTGCTTGAAATGTGGTGATGTTTCTGGCGACTGGTAATGAAGAGAAAAGATAGGTTCGTAGGACACATACTAAGACACCCAGGAATAGCAAGCTTGGTTATGGAAGGAAGGTTCAAGGATAAGAACTGTAGCGGTAGACCAAGGTTAGAATATGTTAAACAGGTTGCCTCGGATGTAGGGTGTGGTAGTTATGTAGAGATGAAATGATTAGCTCAGGACAGGGAGACATGGGGTGTTGCATCAAACCAGTCAAAAGACTGAAGACTCAAACAACAACAACAACAATTTTAAGATTATAAAAATAATAATGAAAATAAAATTATCAAAATAAATTTGATGATTAAAATGTTAAAGAACACAAAAATTAAAATTAATAACAACAAGGCCTTCAGTTAGGCGAAATTAATAACAACAAGGCCTACAGTTAGGCGAAATTAATAACAACAAGGCCTTCAGTTAGGCGAAATTAATAACAACAAGGCCTACAGTTAGGCGAAATTAATAACAACATGGCCTTCAGTTAGGCGAAATTAATAACAGCAAGGCCTACAGTTAGGCGAAATTAATAACAACAAGGCCTACAGTTAGGCGAAATTAATAACAACAAGGCCTTCAGTTAGGCGAAATTAATAACAACAAGGCCTTCAGTTAGGCGAAATTAATAACAACAAGGCCTACAGTTAGGCGAAATTAATAACAACAAGGCCTACAGTAAGGCGAAATTAATAACAACAAGGCCTACAGTTAGGCGAAATTAATAACAACAAGGCCTTCAGTTAGGCGAAATTAATAACAACAAGGCCTTCAGTTAGGCGAAATTAATAACAACAAGGCCTACAGTTAGGCGAAATTAATAACAACAAGGCCTTCAGTTAGGCGAAATTAATAACAACAAGGCCTACAGTTAGGCGAAATTAATAACAACAAGGCCTTCAGTTAGGCGAAATTAATAACAACATGGCCTACAGTTAGGCGAAATTAATAACAACAAGGCCTACAGTTAGGCGAAATTAATAACAACAAGGCCTACAGTTAGGCGAAATTAATAACAACAAGGCCTACAGTTAGGCGAAATTAATAACAACAAGGCCTTCAGTTAGGCGAAATTAATAACAACAAGGCCTACAGTTAGGCGAAATTAATAACAACAAGGCCTACAGTTAGGCGAAATTAATAACAACAAGGCCTACAGTTAGGCGAAATTAATAACAACAAGGCCTTCAGTTAGGCGAAATTAATAACAACAAGGCCTACAGTTAGGCGAAATTAATAACAACAAGGCCTACAGTTAGGCGAAATTAATAACAACAAGGCCTGCAGTTAGGCGAAATTAATAACAACAAGGCCTACAGTTAGGCGAAATTAATAACAACAAGGCCTACAGTTAGGCGAAATTAATAACAACAAGGCCTACAGTTAGGCGAAATTAATTAAAATGAAAATGAACTGAATGCAAATAAAATAAGGGTTAATCCATCAAATGAGGTACTCCAGGAGCCACGTTTATTTTGTGATCAGATGAAGGATTTGAAATACAGTAGATTTCGAATATTAATAATATTTATTTATTTATTTATGTATTTATTCATTTAAATTATGGCATTTAGGGCCGGGAGTGTCCGAGGACATGTTCGACCTGCTTCAAGCGGACACCCAGTGGGTGAGCTACAAGTTCCGTTCAATTTCATGTAATTCCAACTTTCGCTACTAGATATCAATAATACCTAGTGGTGAACGTTGGAGCTTTGATAGAATGTTTCATCGAAATCAAACCTAGAAATTTAGCTTCACACAAGTCTAATTAGTGGAAGGATCTTTTACATGCCATAAATCTATGACATGGGACCGCCGGCTTTATTTCCCCTCCGAAGGAAGGCATACTGACGGATTTTAACACTCTTAAAATATCCGACTTCGGCCGAGTTTGAACCCGCGATCTTGGGACAACAGTTCAGCATGCTACCAACTACACCACCGACCCGCTATTATAATTATGTTATTGTACTTTACTAAATTGCCAACATTAGCACTGAACATTATTGTGTTGGAAGCCATTTTTCAGTGTTGCCTAATTAATCGAAATTGATTGTTATTCAGTCGGCCAACACCGTTGTAATGGATGGTTCCCTAATCCTAAAACAATACATGAGATTAACAAATAAACTTGGAAGACCGGTTTTGATCGTAAAGCGGTCATCATCAGATCCGTTATACTTAGGCTATTAAATATATGAATAAAAGCAGCCCGGCTCCTGATTAAAATTGTAGGGTGGGCCAGATGATACTATTGTTGTTTCATATCAAATATTGTTTTATATTTGGCATTTATTGTTGCCAATATTGCCATTATCATCATTCCACACAACACGACATTTGAATCAAGTTTTAATAAATAGTTGATGCATTAAAAACTGTACTCACATGGCTCTTTATTAGCCTACTTTTCACATTTTGCAAAAATGAGGAAAAAGTAGGCTTATGAGATCGATCCGGGAAAATGTGTGTCTGTCTGTCTGTCTGGCTGGCTGGCTGTGTGTGTGTCCCCCCCCCCCTATCAACTCCTAAACGGCTAAAGCAATCAAAACCAAATTTAGTATGAGTAAAGATGTGCACCGGAATAGCTCAAGTCCATATTTGAAAATGATGTCAGTGCTACCAACTGCTGAAAAACGCACTAGAATTTTGAGCTCCATGTTGGATATCTTGCAAGGTATGCATGGGAGCTATTCCAAAATTGGCACACATGTAGATAAGACTATTTCAGTTTAATTTCCGAGAGGCCAACCATGACAGTGTTGCCAAAATAATTTTAAACCTTCTGATAGGTCCAATGTTTAAATGCATATAACTTCTACACTATCAATTGGATTTCAACCAAATTTTGTATGTAATATCTGTACATAAACAGATATGACTGAGCGTAATCGTAAGAGCCACCAGGGCTGCCAACTGTTAATAATTGCTCTCTCTATTTTTTTCCAAATACCAATTTATCAGAAAGTATGCAAGCGAACAGCTTTAAACTATGCACACGTATATTCTGACATTTTAGATTAATTTGGAGTAACTTATATACGTCAGTTCTACCAACATGATTATAAGCCTGCTGATAGTACCAATTTTTAAATACATGTAACTTCTGTACTATCAGTTGGATTTCAACCAAATTTCGTATGTTCTATCTGTACCATAACAGATATGACTATAAGTATTGTTAAGAGCAATCAGGGCTGCCAACTGTTAATAAATGCTGTCTATATTTGTTTACCCTAATATCAATATATCAGAAAGTATGCAAGCCAACAGCTCTATACTTTGCACACGTATAGCACCTGACATTCTAGATTAATTTGGAGTAATTAATACAAGGCAGTGCTGCCAACATTATTCTATGCCTGCTGATATGTCCAATTTTACAATACATGTAACTTCTATACTAACAAATGGATTTCATCCAAAATTGGCACAACAAGATATCATAATAATTCAGATTATTTCTGACCAGCACACGCATGGTATTGTTGGCAACATGCTTTCACGCGTGCTGATAGATCCAGTGTCTAGCTGCATGTAACGTACATTGGACTTCAACCAAATTTTGTATTCTGTACCTTAAGAGGTGGAACTAAGAATATGTTCAGTCACCAGGGCTGCCAACTGTAGTGCTCTATTAGGCTACATTATACCAGGAATATTTTGAACTAATTAGATATTTCGATATTACCAACTTAATTTCGTCATTATTCTAGATAGGTTCATATACTGTAGAATAATCATTGGCATGAAAAGTAGGCTGTATAGTTCTTTACGGAACTTCTTGTTTATAAATATATTCTCTCCTGCGCTTGGATGAAGCAAATTTATCTATCAGTTTGGTTGATGAGGTCATAATTATTTAATTTCTAACTATGTGTTCAGAGCTATAGAAGAGAACGGATTTGTTAATAAAAAAGGTCCTCTCGGCACGCCGGAAGGCGGAGGTAGATTTCACCGGACAAACTTGGGGATAGGCGAAAATAGGCAGAATATGCAGATTTTCGCAGAAGGATCAGACCTCATTTAATGCGAGAAGGTATTTTATAATTGGAGCTTAATTAACTTTGTTTTTCGTCATTTTATGCTTATTTTAAACATTTTATTGTCTTATGGGAACGGTAACCTTCTTGTCATTTGGGGTCCATTTTTATACTTGTGGTCACACTATCCTTATGCAAGGTTTCGACACTGATGTGCAACTATGTAACGGTCTGTTACTTCTTCACGCAAAATTATATCTACCGCAGAGATTTTGGTTGGTTCCTCAGTTCAGGGGCTGCGACAACGCGGTCATGTAACCCCGTGTACTTTGGGATGGCTGTATTAGTCTGTAATTCAGGTAAGGACTGCAGACGGTCAATTTCAAGCAGTAGTTACTAATGTTGCTACCAGGTACTACCGTCAACGACACCTAGCTGTGAACTTGGCTACTAGATGCCACCGCAACCAGCAACTCGCAACGAACGTTGGAACTTCCCCTCCAAAGGAAAGCATACTGAGGGATTTTTGGCGCTCTTAGAAAATCCGACGACTTCGGCCGGCTTTGAACTCGCGACCTTGGGCATAGACATTCAGCATGCTACCTGTTACATCACCGAAGCCGCTTCACACTTAGATGGAAATATGAATCTGATCTCGTGCAAGAGCGTTATCTTGGCAACGTCTGATGGCTCATCCCTCTTCAATTTAGTAGTGTTGCCATGGCAACCACTGATAGGTCTTGGCATTTTCTTATAATTCCGAAATTATTTTTCTCATCCCTTGGCATAATGGTGGGTTATATCAAAAATTCTTTCAGACAAAAGTTTTAGGTAATTATTATGGAAATATTGTCCATTTTGTACGGTTTTGATATTGTGCCTATTAAGAGAGATATGATTAATGTTTCCCGAAAAACCCACTTTTTCCCACCCCTTTGGTCAATGGTTGGTGCTATAAAAAAAACTCTTCAAACATACATTTTTGGGCTTTATCCGACACATAGTATGAATGTTGAACGGATTCGATATTTCACATATTAAGAGAGTTATAGCAATATTTCACTTTTTCGAAAAAAAGCCCCCCATTTTCACCCCCTTCGACCGATTTAGCCCAGTAACGAACTCGACCGAGATTCTATAGGTATACGTATTCCGTAAAAAATTCAAAGTGATTGGTACAAAATTACGGCAGTTATCGTGTCCACAATAAACTGATATACATATACATACATAAATTATATATAACTTTTGAACTGACGGTGGTTTTGGGGTCGGGGGATGTGAAACGCGAAGATATGTCGAAATTTTCCGGAAGTCGAAACATGGGACCCATTGCAATAGTTAGCTTTCTAATGAAATCTACCTAAAATCCACTTTCATTTTCCTATGTTAAATAACTACGTACCGTGCCACAAAATTTAAAAACATATTTATACAGTAGAAATTAACTTCAGACAACTGAAAATGTATAAATGTCATAAAGCTGCGATCAATGGCGGATTACCTGTTTAAGGGCGTGGGGTGGGGCAGACCCTTCTCCCGTGTTTAACAGAGACAGAAGCAGGAAGTGAAGTGAAGAGATCTTCTGTTTCGCTTCAAAGCAACGCTATGGGCCCAATCTGCTGGCCCTTGAAGAGAGAGAAAAGTCCCTTCATAGCACTGAAGAATTCGCGTTCAAGACAGTGCTATGTCCACTGTTTCCTCACCCGGCCCATGAAGCCATATACTTTTCATGGGACTTGCTCTGGAGTGGCCGTCGCTATGACGATACACCGTACGAGACTGTGTGTTCGTCTTTTATGCGTTCATAAATCATTCATCCGATTGCGATCAAATTTTGGTGAGTTGTTGTAAACACTTCCGGGATGATCATAGGCCTAGTTAATCCATTTCACAATAGACAGCGCGCGAGTAGTTTAAACAAATGCATAATGGCGATGCGTTCATATACAACTCGTCCGATTGCGATCAAATTTTGGTGAGTTAATGTGCACAGTCCGGGAAAAGTAATAGGCGTAATAAATCCAATTTACAATAGATGGCGCGCGAGTAGCTTCAACAAAATGGCGTGCCTTTGTTTCAAGAAAGTCCCACATGTGTTCATATACCATTCATCCCATTGCGTTGAAACTTGGGTGAGAAGTTCTGTACACTTCAGGTAATGTTTCTGGCTTAGTGAAGCCACTTAACAACAGGTAGCGCACGAGTAGATTAAACAAATGAGCGGTAACGGGCGAAGCGATTCAACAAAGTCCTGTATGCGTTCACATACCATTCGTCCGATAGCGATGAAACTAGGGTGAGAGGTTGTGTACACTACATGCAAGGTTTCTGGCTTAGTAAATCCATGTTATAATAGGTAGCGCACGAGTATATTCAAAAAAAATGAGCGACGATGCGCGAAGCGTTTCAACAAAGTCCCCTATGCGTTCATATACCATTCGTCTGATAGCGATGAAACTTGGGTGAGATGTTGTGTACACTTCAGGGAAGGTTTCTGGCTTAGTACATCCACTTTACAATAGGTATCGCACAAGTAGATTCAACAAATGAGCGATGGCACGCGAATCGTTTCAAATAAGTCCCATATGCGTTCATAAACCATTCATTTCATTGCGGTGTAACTTTCGTGAGTTGTTGATCACGCTCCTGTGAATGTTTCTGAGATAGTAAATTATTTTTTTATTATAGTTTAGAGGTGGTTAACGGAAAAAGAAGAAAATATTGGGAATCCAAAAGCACTGCAACTAACAAAGTCAAAAACCCAACACTTTCTTTGATTGGCATTGCAACGCATGCTGGGTACAGCTAGTTTATAATGAATTCTCTTTAGAGATTCTAGAAGGGTAAAACACGTATTTTAAGTTGAGTATCTGCAATATAAAGTAATTAAAAAAAACATTAATTGAACAAATTCTTTGTAATGCTGACTAACGGCTTTGGGTGGGCAGGGCCCATTCGGCCCTTAATGACACACCGTCCCTTTCTAAAATGGTGATAATATTTACAGTACAATACTGTATGTACACTGTTAACCGACTGACTTAAAGACTTCCTGTCCATTAGAAATAGTAATAACAGAAACACGTGTTGTGGAGTTAAGGCACTTTGGAGGTAGAAAATAAAGAGGATTGCTCTGAGCCACGAAGTGGTCGACTGAATGGGGATCTATATTTTTTATAGGCGGCTTCGGTGGCGTAGTTGGTAGCATGCCGAGCTTCTATGCCCAAGGTCGCGGGTTCAAACTCGGCCGAAGTCGTCGGAATTTTTAAGAGCTTGAAAAATCCCTCAGTATGCCTTCCTTCGGAGGGGAAGTAAAGCCGGCGGTCCCATGTCATAAATTTATGGCATGAAAAAAAAACCTTCCAATAACTACACTTTTGGAAGATAAAATGTGTAGGTTATTTTGAAAATGCTATATTATTTCCAACGTTCGCCGCCAGGTTCTGACTGCGATGGCATTTAGTAGCCTCGACCGCAGCTAGGTGTCGTGGATGGTAGCATTTGGTAGCAAAAGTAGGATCTACTTGGAAAAAAAAATCGTCTGCAGCCCTTCTACTCGATTCACAGAAAACACACACTAATACAGCCATCAAAATTAACACCGGTTATCAGACAAATTCTACACACACCCAACGTACACGGGGCTGCATGACCATTTTGTCGCAGCCCCTAAACTAACCAACCAACCAATCAACCATATGTTTTTATATAAAATAAATCTACATTTTTGTTTCTCAAAGAGTCATAATATCCCTTTGTGATCGTTCTCTTTTAAAACTGTCACCCTGCTGATATGAAAGTCCCCGAGCTAAATGGAGGCACACGTGTTTACTCTCCCACCAATGCGTGGGCAAGAGCATATCTGCTCAGTTACATATATAAATCGCACCGTTTCATATCAGTGCCATGTGACAGGAATTTGCACCGATAAGAACAACAGAAAATTGATACTTTTCATAGGAGACAGTACTCAAATATTCCTTTACAAATCATAGCGGATATCACCTGCCAGTTCAATATGTTTGCCTGGCCATCTGACGTTCCGCATCCATTACCGCGTCACAGCAAATATTTCTCCACCATATGTCAATGTCACGTCGCATATTGAGTAGGAAAATTGATGTAAAAGGTATTTTCAACATACAGTTCTTTTGTATTGCTTTTGGAGCGCTGCTGTTTACACAACGGCTCATCTCACAGGTTTGAAGTCCGAACCAACATAACAGGTCATGATTTATTTGATTTTGGTAATAAGCCAGCCATCTAATAACGAGCTGGTTGAATCTCCAGTCTTTAAACTGATTTTATCAAACTATTTACATGACAGTAAAGTGGTCTGTACATAGAGGGTTCTGTCAAATACACACAGCATTCTGATTTCATGGATATCGACAATTTGTTAAAGAAATGGGTTTAAAGAAATAAACAAGGTGATAGCCTCCCCTCGCCCTCATCATATACATCTCTACTTAGTATAAAACAAAGTCCCCGATTCTTGGGTGTCACGGGTAATATCGAGAACCACTGGATGGATTTTGATGCGCGTTTCACCATTTTGTAAAGGATATCTCTAGGAAGGTTTCTATAGAAAATAATTTATTTTTGGTCAAAGGAAGCTAAGCAGTAACGATTTCAGAGGAAAAGTCGAAAAGAAACCTGGCATCCACGCGCTTTTTAAGCTTACGCTGGGCAAACCGTTAAAAATATCTATATACTATGAGTGTAAAAATTGTTCAGCATGGAATGTTCTACAAAAAAGTCTGTGAGAGCATATCTATATCTTCTATACATCGCCGACTATACGTGTTTTTATGTTTTCATTTCTTCCAACAATCTCCATTCAATTACTGAGGCGACAGTTTACGAGCTGGCTAGGGGCAAGTCTATCACCCCAGTTACAGCCTAGCGAGCAGACGAGCCTATTACCCCAGATACAGCCATCAGCAAACTGTCGAGTCGTGTTGAGTTAAGGCTTCAGAGAAGGGTGGTTGTGTTTTGAGTTTCCCTGGAAGTGCAATTCGGCTTTTATTCATTTCGCCTGTGAACTTTTCGTTCCTAAAAATACACAATCAAGTTAAGATTGGACGGAAGGGGATTTGTGATTCATGCACCTCGCCATTCTTAAATTATGTCTGACAAGAATTTGTTGTACATGCATCTCCATGATAATATAATTAATTGTCCAGTCAGTGAATTTAACCCATCATGCCGAGACGTAAAACGGATATAGGTCGTAGTTCATGGATTTGAAAAAAAAAACGCTTATCGCGTAATGCATTCATAACTGTTCCCGGGCGAAACCGGGGCGGGTTGCTAGTTTAAATCATAAAAGGTTGAAGCCTTTATATTGCAATAATTAAATTGACCAACGCCAACCTACTATAGGTCTATATTCTTCCTCTCCTAACTACTACGTAACTAACCCACTAGAGGTCTTTCTGTTATAAATAAAAATGAAGCTGCTGCAAAATTTAAAACCAGAACACACACAACCAAATACCATATACAATGCAAGCTATGGCGAGCGAGCAAGCTAAGATAACATCTCTGTCATCGATGGTGATAAAGACGGTCATCAGTCCACAGCAATGACCAAGGTCAACTGCCCGAACTGTGTCGCGTCGATCCCGCATAACAGGAAAGCCGAGCGGGTGGCTCAACACATGCGAGATATCTCACACAAGCCCTCTAATTCTATTGTTATTAATAATAATATCTGATAAATAAGGTCAAGGGTTGTAGCAGAGGGGTAATTGAATAGTCCCAGTGTTTTTGAGCTTGGTCACCACTTTAAAGGGAGTGATGTCTCGTGCTGCATCTAGCACCTGTTGCTCGCCGAGCGATTAGGCCTGGTTATTGCTCAGGATATGGGCGATATCCGTGCGTCTCGCCTACATTCACCGCGCGATACTCCCAAGATTACATTCTCACATCACATCACATCAAATTACGTACATGCATGCATACATTTTGATCGTGGATTGCTGTGCCTCTACACCTTGTAAGCCTCTGGTTACCATCTTCATTGTTAAATAAATTATGTTGTTCTTAAGATACAAACATTCTTAAAAATCTCTATTCGTTCTTGGGTTTCATTAGGCATATACTATATACCTTTTGTATGTGAATGATCCATGTTCTTGAAGAACAATAGAATCTATCCATGAAGATGTCAAGTGTGCCAATGACAATGGTACAACAATTCCGAAACATTTTAAATTTTACATCACGTGTGTGTGTTTCAGTCTTTAGTCTTTCGACTGGTTTGATGCAGCTCTTAAGGACAGTTTATGCTTTCAAAGATGCTGATAGTTGAATCTTTCAGTAAAATTTTGGAGAATTTTCATGCCGAAGTGCTAGTATTTCTAAAAGTCAAATATTATATACGTATCTTCTTGACAGAAAGTGTTGGATAAATTTTTTAAAAATATAACACTAAAAATATCTAACAATTAAAGTGTCAAATTAAAATATAAATATAGAAATAAAAATCATTATAATATAATTACAATAATGAAAGAAATATAAAAAATAAGATAATAAACATAACAATTAAAAGAAATGAAAATAATTGAAAAAATCAATTCAAAATTAATTAATTAATTCAATAAAAAGATATCAAAATTCAATCTATAGGAAGATACATAAAGAATAAATATACTACAGTATATAAGAATTAAAATTAGACAAACAAAAAGAACATTAATAACAATTAAAATAAATTAAAACGTAGAAACACATAAAAGAAAAAAAATGTTTTGCCCTATAAAGGTTTA
This sequence comes from Meconema thalassinum, assembly GCA_946902985.2. Lineage (NCBI taxonomy): Eukaryota > Metazoa > Arthropoda > Insecta > Orthoptera > Tettigoniidae > Meconema > Meconema thalassinum. The sequence continues at coordinate 671,425,168 of OX336391.1, forward strand.
AGCTGTGTTTGTTGAATCATCTGAACATCTGTGCCAAGCTGTGCAACTCTCACTTTTGAAGTGCTTGAGCTGCCAAATCTGACAAGACCCAATTTCTCTGCGACCTCCATGTATTACTCCATATGTCGGTCGACCCTTGGCTTCTGACCTGTGTCGACTCTCGCAGGTCACTATCGATTGCTGTCTGGCTTGTCACAGCACTGACCACAGCTCGTAAGGAATGTTCTCGATTGTCTTTGATCTTAGAGAATGTTATTGGGACCTATTACAAGCTTCACTGCAGGCATTTGCTCTCCAATAAGCAAAGTCGTGCCGTTGTCTCATAGAGCTACGTACTTACTTATAATTAGAAAGATCATGTCCAAACCTAACAGCATAAAATAATGAATCAATTTCTAGTATTTTTTTTGAAATCTGTAGAACAGGAATTTAGAGACGTGTTAGCGAATACATTTTTAATGTATTTATGTTACGCGTTGAATAAGGTACAAAATGTTGCTATAGTGTAAGTCAAGGCTGCAATTTATCACCCATGGTTGGTTCCTAAGTTTAGGGGCTGCGACAACGCGGTCATGTAGCCCCGTGTACTTTGGGTGTGTGTAGAATCTGTCTGATAACCGGTGTTAATTGTGATGACTGTAGTCTATTAGTGTGTGGTTTCTTAATTGAAGTATAATAATATTAATAATATCGTATGGCCTCGGGTGCCGGGTGCAAGCTTTGGAATTTGACACCCAGAGGGTAGCTTGCATGTCGAATTTCGTTGTTCCTTGAATCACTGTGAAAGTCAAGAAGGTTAGATATCTAAGCTCCTTGAACACTATAGCGCTATCTAGTAGAGAAATGAGGAACTTTGTGTTGGCGGAAACTCCCGAGATTAATTTTGCCATTATGAACACGGCCTACTGAATTCAAATGGGTTCTCTGACATGCCAACATCGTATGACATGCGTGTCGTATTTTTGCTGCCTTTCAAAAATTACTTACCACGGCCAGGAGCGAACCTGCAATCTTGGGGTTAGTAGACTGACACGCTATCCACTCACCCACCGTGGCAGACTTTTGAATTTTTCAAATAATTCCTACTTTTGCCGCCAAACGCCGCCGTCAACGACTACTAGTTCAGAACTTACCTACCAGACGCCACCGCAGTCGGCTTTTGGCAACGAACGTAGGAACCTAAGAGCGTTGTTTACATTCTTAACCTATACAATTTAGCTTCACACAGGTGTAATTAGTGGAAGGTTCTTTAACATGCCATACATCTATGACATGGGACCGCCGGCTATACTTCCCCTCCGAAGGAAGGCATACTGAGGGATTTTTAACGCTCTTAAAGAAATCCGACGACTTCGGCCGGATTTGAACCCGTCGTCGTGGGCCTAGAAGCTCAGCATGCTACCGACTACGCCACCGAAGCCGCCCTTATCGCCCATATTAGCCTACTTTCTATTTTGCCTAAAATGAAAGTTGACTTATGAGATTTACATCGGCCAAAATTGTCAGTCTGTGTGTAAGTGTGCATGACTGTCCCCCCTCCCCCTATTAATTCAAACACGACGAAACCAAATGCACTGGTTAGCGATCATCGCGCCAAAGTTGGTAGGCAGCTCTTGAAGCCGGTGTTTCCACCTTGTCATCCAGTATCAATGACTTTAAACCCATCGAGTGAGTGAAAGTGAACAGCACTATTATTTACTTCTAAGGTGCAGCCATACTTTCTATTATGGTCCCAGGTTTGAATCCTGCCGATGGCCCTACTTGAGTTGTAAAGCTCACTCTAGTTGGTTACACCTTATGTCGAGAGGCTATTGTGACCAGTTTCTCCTTTCTCAGCGCACGATCATATTCCCACACGCTCGTTCAAGCTCACTCGAGAGGTAGAGTTGGTTGTTGTTTCATTTAAGGGGCTTGGACATCACGGTCATTTAGCCTGTGTTATTGTGGTGTCTAGTACCGACAGTGGTGGCTACGCTCCCTAAAGCGTTACTGACTCGTCAGTAGATGCGTGGTTTCCCCATTTTCAACTCCAGGCAAATGCTGGGACGGTACCTACTGACAGACCACGGTCGCTTCCTTCCATATCCTTGCACCGTTTCATTCATCACGGTAGGTGAATGGTCAACGTGTCGGTCTACTAGCCCTGAGCTTGCAGGTTCGCTCCTGGCCGTGGTAAGTGATTTTTGAAAGGTGGCAAAAATTACGACACCATGTCATACGATCTTGGCATGTCAAAGAACCCATTTGAATTCAGTAGGCCGTGTTCATAATGGCAAAATTAATCTCGGGAGTTTCCGCCAACACAAAGTTCCTCATGTCTCTACTAGAAAACGCTATAGTGTTCTAGGAGCTTATCTAACTAACTTCCTTGACTTTCATAGTGCTTCAAGGAGCAACGGAATTCGACATGCAAGCTACCCTTTGGGTGTTAAATAATAAAGCTTGCACTCGAGGCCATACGATATTATTATTATTATTATTATTATTCCATCTCTCATTAACTCCTCTCATGAGGTTGGCGTCAGGAACGGCATCCGGCCGTAAAAATCATCAGCCACAAAGACTTTCATCGCATCTTATCCCCGACCCCGCTGGAAAACGGAAATAATAAGGGGTATACATACAACTGTAGTGTCTCGAGTAGTGTTTATTTGTAATTATTTAGTCGAGGATTGGGAAGGAGGTGACCGTGGCCTTAAGTTAGGAACCATCACGGCATTTGCCTGGAGTAGAATTGGTAAATGGCTGAGGTTGGGATCGAACCAACTTCTTCTCAGTGTTGCCTCACTAAGCTGAGTGTACCCCATTTCAGCACTCAGACAAGAATTAAATTATGACGGTCAATTTTTTTCTTAGCGTATGGCTTTTAGTGCCGGGAGTGTCCTAGGACATGTTCGGCTCGCCAGTTTTGTAGCTGCTTCGAGACGGACACCCAATGGGTGAGGTACAAGTACCGTTGGGGAGGAAAGTTGGAGGGGAAGATCGAGGAGTTGGAAAGTAGCGGCTGTGGCCTATAGTTAGGGACCAACCCTGGCATTTGCCTGGAAGGAAGATGGGAAACCACAGAAGACCATCTTCAAGGTTGCCGGCGGGGGGATTCGAACCTCCTCGCCTCCCGGATGTGAGCGACTGCCAACAGTCATGTCGTAACGACCTCGGCTAACTCACCCGGTATGACGGTCAATAATGTTTCAGAATGGGAAATGTATTCCTTGACTGAGCGGTGGAAACAACAACAACAATTTTGAAATATTATTGGCAGTTATATTTTAAACCAAATTACAAAATGCACAGTTTTTTTTTTTTTCATCAAGTAGACTATTTTGTTACCATATGTTGGTCATTTCTTTTGTAACTGCGTCACGTGGTGCATCATTGAGTATGCGAAAAAAATATTTGTATAGAGCGATATAATGATAAAACTAGACGACTAATTGAATGAAATTTAGAATACAGATTATTTATAAGTGTTTATATTAGTGACTAGCAGTAGTGCCCGGCTTCGCCCGGTGGATTTATTTGTTTTACAGAACTGGAGCGCTCAAGGATAAGGATCGTAACGCACCAACAACCTCAGTATACTGCACCAACACCATCGCCCTTATACAGAGGCATACTATTGTCATGATGTTAACTGTTTTTAAGGGGACTAAGAAATCTTTTTTCACTAATACTCCCCGTTACTGCAATTTATAAGCAGCTCGCAATTCTGCACCGGAACATTGGTAGGGGCGACGTCATGCGGCCCGCATTACATGGCAACAATAGACTTAGGTATTATTGAAACAATTCTGGAGCGCTTGTTCTTCCGACTTACTGAACAAAAATCAATCTTTAAGGTTACCTGAGAGGTGTAGCCTAATGCTACATAGCCTAAACTATTCCTCTTGAATCTGGCTATCATATACAAAAATAATTTTTCGAATCCGACTGGAAGTTCCAGAGATTAGCGCGTTTAAACAAACACACAAACTCTTCAGCTTTATTATATTAGTATAGATATATATTTCATAACAAGTAATTCCGTGAAGTACTATTGTATATACAGTAGTCTTATTTCATATATCCTATTAGTCTTCTTTATAAAACATTCTCCCACCAAAAAGAAAAGGAATGCCATATTGGATTATTCTGTATATAGCGCATATAGTTATGTACAATTAGGTCAAGAATATTGCGTAGGATCATTATTTAAACTTTCACTTCGATCGCATGTTTAGGACAAAAGAAATAAGAACTTAATATTAAAATTTTCGCCCAGCCGCCATCTTGAGGTTATGCAAGCAATCGAACTAAATTAGAGGCCAATGCATTACAATGTGTGTTAACACTTGCCGTACCAAGTTTCACTGCACTCAGGTGGTTAAATCGCGAGAAAAATATCTTTAAATGTTTCAACTTCGCTTGCCCGCCATGTTCGTTTTGTACTTAACAGGTTTATCAAAGTCACAAAGCTAAACTTCTATTAATATCCTTTATAACCCTATAAAATTTCAGGGTGATATCCGTTACTGTTATTTCGCGTGGCTATAATGTTGAATCGGTATATAGGCTACTGTAATAATAAAGTATGCCCTCGCGTGCCGGGTGCAAGCTTTGTTAATTGACGCCCAGAGGGCAACTTGCAAGTCAAGGAGTTTAGATATCTAAGCTCCTTGACAGTATAGCGCTTTCTAGTAGAGAAAGGAGGAACTTTTTGTGTTGGCGGAAAATTCCGAGATTAATTTTGCCATTATGAACACGGCCTACTGAATTCAAATGGGTTCTTTAACATGCCAACAACGTATGGCATGCGTGTCATGATTTTGTCGCCTTTCAAAAAAAAAAAACACTTACCACGGCCAGGAGCGAACCTGCAAGCTTGGAGTTAGTAGTGCGACACGATAACCACTCACCCTCCGTGGCAAGCCTTTGGATTGGTGAAATGTATTAAAAGTTGAAATGCATGGTCGAGGTTGGATGATGTAGTAATTTATGTACTCACCGAATTTCATTAAAATCGCTTCGGCCGTTTAGATTTTATTAGGGTGGGGGCACACGCACACACTCACACACACAGGGTCATAAAGTGATCTCATAAGCCTGCAGACAACCGTAAGATCCTTTATGTTCGACCCTGACTATTATATGTCTGAAAACTGTATCATAATGATGGTCACTGTAACACTATTTTTCAGTATGAAACAGTTTCTCCCACTAATGAGAGCTCAAGAAACAGTTGTTTGACCAATTAGATAAGGATACCTCCGCAATCCAACATCTCTATATAAATTACCGAAAGTGCACCGTCCATATGTTCACGTAAATAAACTGGTGAATATGAGACAAGAAATAGCACTGTACCTTAATATCCCCAAAACCAATTTCTACACAGCGCGTTGTTTTCAAACGCATTCGGTGACATTTTTACTGAATACTGGTGCTCAATCTGCACATATGGCATTGAAGCACACAGAGCGCATGCGTCGGTCGGTCAGACAGCTTGGAAATCAGAGATAAACTACCCAGCGCAGCACCCGATCACAGAATTCTAGTGACAATCTCAACAGATATTTATGAATATTCATATTAAAACATATAATAAAGTTATAATTATCATCGAACATAAACAGTCGTATGCAACTCGCTTACGCTCGTTTTATAAACATACTCGTGACTTAATTATAGCCATTATAGGCTCGTTGCATAATGTACTATTAGGATTCACACTAAAGCAAGAACATCAGCAGCCACAAAGGCAATATTTGTCATACCATCACTACCTAGACCAGGGGCGGCTCCTGATTAAAATGTTAGGGTGGCCTGATGATACTATTGTTGTTTCATATTAAATACTGTTTTATATTTGGCATTTATTGTTGCCAATATTGCCATTATCATTATTCAACACAACACAACATTTGAATCAAGTTTAAATAAATAGATGATGCATTAAAAACTGTACTCACATAGCTCTCTGTCCTGTGCTTGGATGAAGCAAATTTATCTATCAGCTTGGTTGTTGAGGTCATAATTATTTAATTTCTAACTTGGTGTTCAGAGCTATAGAAGAAAATGGATTTGTTAATAAATATTCCACTTTCAATTTCCTATGTCGCATGCCTTGGGTGGGCAGGGCCCATTCGGCCCTTAATGACGCACCGTCCCTGACCTAGTCTAGCCCTAAAAACTGCCATGAATCTATTCGATGCAAAAATCGTACCCATCCTAACGTATGGAATAGAAATAACCTGGGAAAAACTAGGAATGAAAGACCTATCAGCCATAGAAGCCGTCAAAGCTCGGTTCCTGAAGTCCACCCTAGCAATATCCAAATATACCCGCTCACGACTCGTCTATGTCCTAGCAAGAGAAACCTTTCTGATGGAAGATCTCAGGACCAAATATAATCTACCTTTTACTAAGAACTGGGGAAAAAGAACAAGTGGAAATTAGAAGACAAAAGTCAATAGAGATATGCATCGGAGGCCATGGTGAATAGTTCATGGATGGAAACCAACCAAGACCTACGCCATTTCGTGAACTCTTTGGCAACGCACGGATACCACCACTGAGTGTACAAAGTGAAGAACCATCACGAGCCGAACGAAGCATGTGTATGTGATCTTTGTAAACGCCTATGTGATCGGTACCACATTACAACATGCAAAAATCTATCCAAGTCAATAATCGAGACCTGCTTGGAACCATAACACTGAAACAAAGTGAAATATAAATGAATGTAGTGTAAATGTATTTGTATGCTTAATGCACAACTTGTGTGCGTTTCTTTAATAATAAGCCTATGTTTTCTCATCTTACATATTAAAATAGTTTTCAAAATATTTCACCCTTCACTACAACTGAAATATCTCGGGAAGAATTTGCGCTACGACGACGTTTGTTGTCTTAAAATGTAATGCCCGTCACGCATTATCGATTGATACCCACCGTACTTGATTATATCATTCGTGTATTACAATAATTGTGAATATTACTTCCTTTAAGTTCACACGAAAATAGAATCGAATGACTAGACGGACATATTGTCGCTAGGCGACAACGACTAACACTGTATCATGATAGTCAACGCCGTGACTATGGCAAATGATGGGATATAAGTTCCTAATGTATATGTGTTTATGAAGTACCGTATTTAACGTGTATACTTATCGCATAGTGTGTGGTATCGGCTAATTTACGTATCAGTCTACGTGTTTAACTATAAAGTTAAGTAAGTTATAATGACACTTAAGGTAAATTAAGATTAACATACGACTGTAAATTGCCAGCCCCGTGGTGTTGGGGTAGCGCGCCTGCCTCTCACCCGGAGGCCCCGGGTTCGATCCCCGGCTCCGTCAGGGATTTTAAAACTGACGTGAGGGTTGGAACGGGGTGCACTCAGCCTCGTGAGGACAATTGAGTAGCTGTCTGACAGTGAGACAGCGCCCCGATCACGAAAACCAAGGTTAACGGCCGAGGGGACCCGACGCGCCGATCACGCGTCACCCCAATATCTGCAGGTCGAATGGCTGGGCAGCGGTCGCTTGGTCGGCCTTAGCCCGTCATGGGCTGTATAGTGCCTGGGGTTGACTTTGTTTTTTTGTTTTTGTTTTTTATACGAGTGTAAATTGAAGGTTCATCGTTAGTCTAGTAAATGAAAATTGCTAAAAATAGCATATAAAATTTACAAGTTTGAAATTTCAGTTATACCTCCAAAGATTATTTCAGCTTGGCTATGCAACTATTTCCCAAGAATGCACTTACAAGTTGGCAGACAATGTAGGCCTACTCATATTAAATGCAGGTGCTTGGTAATAACAAAGTGTGTGGGAAAGACTGCTCATTTAATCCATCTCAGAATTGTTTCAGGTTGAACAGTATTTCGTAATTTTGTTGGGAAACTTCTTCAGTTCGTGTGAGCGTTGTCTTGCGCGTCCCGTGACACAATCTGCACACGTGGGGATGAATACAGAGCAGTCACTCGAGAAAGCTTGGCAACACGTACGGTAGCATTGTTTGGTTACCTCACTCGATCCTATTGGTCAATTCACACCCGCTCATGGTAATGAACTTTGGTGGGACTTTCTTGGACTAGGACTTTCCCTTCTTGCGAATCACTACCTGGCTTGTCAGTCACTGCAGGGCACGCGTAGAAAGTGAGAGAGGACACACAAAAACAGAACAGCATTTCGTCAACACTATGCTTTAAATGGCAGTGTCAGTCAGTAAGACGGACCTGATACACACAGGACAAACATTCTGTTTCCACAACAGGGGCAGAGCAGAATATACTTCAAATGCTCCCTGGTTGGTTGGTTCCTTAGTTTAGGGACTGCGACAACGTGGTCATGTAGCCCCGTGTACTTTGGGTGTGTGTAGAATCTGTCTGATAACCGGTGTTAATTGTGGTGATTGTATTAGTGTGAGTTATCTGGTTTTAATTCAAGTAAGGTTCGCATTCCGTAATTTCAAGTAGTTCCTACTTTCGCTACCAAATGCTACCGTCCACGACACCTAGCTGTGAACTTCGCTACTACTAGATGCCATCGCAACCAGCGTCCAGTGGCGAACGTTGGAACTTAAGAGCATTAATCAAATCAAATCTAACCTACAAATTTTGGCTTCACACATGTGTAGTTAGTGGAAGGTTCTTTTTCATGTCATAAATCTATGACAAGGGACCTCCGGCTTTACTTCCCCTCCGAAGTAAGCCATTCTGAGGGATTTTAACGCTCTTAAAAATCCGACGACTTCGGCCGGGTTTGAACCCGTGACTTTGGGCATAGAAGCTCAGCATGTTACCAACTACTCCACCGAAGCCGCCTTAAATGCTCCCTTATGAGTCCTCATGGTGTAGTGACTAGCGTTCTTGGCTGTTACCCTGGAGGCCCGAGTTGGATTCCCGGTTCTACCAAGAAATATTAATTCTGGTGTGAGGGCTGGAACGGGGTACACTCAGCCTCGTAAGGCAGACCTGAGAAGTGGAGTGCTTGAATCCCATCTCAGCCATCCTGAATGTGGTTTTCCATGGTTTACCCACTGCTATTCCAAACAAACGCTGGGATGGTATCTAACTAACGGCCACGGCTGCCTCCTTTAAATCCTATCCCAAAATTTACAAATGCACTCACTACTATAGCCATCACAATATCACAGGTTATCACACTAATTCCATAGTAATTCCAATCATCACTGTCATGCCTTTAAGTCTCCATGGCTTTCTCTTCCTTTCCCGCCAAAATTGGCCCTTGTCTCATCTTTTCTGATACCCTCCTTCTGCGAGGGGTCAGCCTTCTTTTACTTTTCATGTTATCTCTTGCCTTCTGCTCAAGGCCCTTAAGGAGGCAGGGTGTATGTAGCCCCACCACTTCTGGTGCACCCTGGATATTGCTACACCCTCAGGGGGTCACGCCTGGTGAGTTCGGGAGTTGGCGACCCCAAGAGATTCCTAAGCTGGGTCTGGTTTTCTCCCTTTTTTCTATTATCTCTGAGGCCTACCCTCTCCTCTTTCACTTTCCTATCTGCCTTGCATGGCTCTCCTTCCTTCCAAGTCCCTCAATCCGCATTCTTCAAGGGTTGAGGGTATTTATTTTTCTCCTGACCTTTATTTGTCTTATTCTCCCATCGTTTTCCATTTCTTCTTCTGGTATATACAGTAAGCTATCTGACCACGATGTGGCAGCCCCTTAAATAAGCAACAACAACAATGAATTGTTTAGGGCAAAAAAGTAATCATCATAACTTAAATGACTATGTCTGTCATAAATATTATATTAGAATTGCAACCAATGGCCATAACAGGGCATTTCAATTTAACGCCCGTAGGTTCCCCAAATTGTTCAATTTCAATTAGTTCCAACTTTCGCTACCAGACGCCACTGCCACTGACACGCAGCGGCGATCTTTGGAACTTGATAGAGCGTTTCTTAATTGGGTGTTAATGACGTCTTTGCAACAGGTGCATGTGAGGCGCAATGCACCTGAACTCGGGAGGTGCGCCTGACGGAGGGTTAACTCCGACTTAGGATGCTTATTTAGTGATTCCTTGTCATAGCAAAGGACTCTGTTTTGGTCACAGATATGACACTCGTATTATTGTTTTTATTTCCAAAGAAGGTCCCGGGCGAAGTGAACAACAGAGCCGCGAGCAATATTGTGCGAGTCCAACTGCTGACTCAGCGGGTGGAGTGTTGAGTACACAGGCCCTGTGTTGAATATTGCTCCCTTATTACAGGCCTTATCAGCACCGTGTCGCAACCCTCGCCTTTCTCCTGAAATCCCTATCTCCTTTCAGACTCTCCCTTCGTGATCATCACAGGCTGGTATAGTTGTGCGGAATATAGTATAGTTGTATTCCGCAGATACCTGCTTGGATGGCAGCACGCTACATGAACATTGGGCAATTACTTCCGGATATTACGAGGGCTGATTTTTTTCAAGTTCCAATGGACTGTATAAAAATAACAGATTGACATACCAAACTAATTTTACTACTAAATGTTTGCTTGATGTATTCTTACGTCTCATCATAATCGCCAAATCGATTGAAACATTTGTCGTATCGTTACACCAGCTTTCCAATGCCCTCGGCAAAATATTCTGCCGCCACTGATGTGGGTACGTCTGGAGAGTCTCCTGAAGTGTTTCCTTTTTGGCGAGGCGTTGCCGCCTAACCATACCTTCAATTCTCGAAAAGAACATGAGAATCATTCAGTGCTGGTTTGGACTAAACAGCAGATGGTACAAAACTTCACACTTGAATTCTTTGAAAAAGTCTATCGTAACGTTGGCACAGTGAGGTCGTGAATCATTTTCTATCTTCTAAACGGCTGGAGAGATTTCAATGAAACTCGGTAAGGTCATAGCACCATTTTGGACGACCACGACTGTGCCCTTCAAATTGTAATGAAATGAAAATCCACAGCCTGCTTCCAGTCTCCGACCGGGTCAGGAATGGAATGAATGAAGCCCCTATCTAGCGGCGAGGATATGAACTGTGCCGGCTGCCGAGGCCTGACGCACTCCTCTGGGGCAATGATTAAATGAATGACAGATGAAATGAAATGATAGTGGAGAGTGTTGCTGGAATGAAATTTTGACAGGGAAAACCGGAGTACCCGGAGAAAAACCTGTCTGCCTCCGTTCTGTCCAGCACAGATCTCACATGGAATGACCGGGATTTGAACCACGGACTCAGCGGTGAGAGGCCGGCGTGCTGCCGCCTGAGCCACGGAGGCTCTCAAATTGTAATACGTCTCACCAATTCAAAATGACGGCTGTGCGAAATATTTCATCGGCATTCTTTATCTCCGAAACTAATACCGATATCACTCTGAAATTTTGTACTGTGATAAAGAGCATTAATAGAAGTTCACCTATGTGACGTTCAAAAACCTGTTACCTATAAAACAAACATGGCGGCCAAGCGAATTTGAAATGTTTTAATAGACTTTTCTCGCGATTTAACCATCTGAGCGCATTGGAATATGGTACAGTAAATGTTTAAGCACATTGAAATGCACTGCCATCTAATTAAGTTCAATTGTTTTCATAACCTCAAGATGGCAGCTGTGCGACATTTTAAAATCTCGTTCTTATTTCTTGTGTCCTAATCATGCGATTGAAGTTTGAGTACTGCACCTACACAATAATCTTCATGTAACAGTACATAACTCCATAAGACCTACATATATAAAATCTAACATGGCGACCATCTGAAATATTTAGACGGTTCTCAATATCTATGAATCTATTACAGCAATCAAACTGAAATATTGTAAGTTGATAGAGGCAATTAACGTAAGTAGGATATATGAAAATAGGTTGTACAGTTCTTCTCAGAACTCCTTATTTTAAAATAAAATACTGACTGGCGGATTTAATTCATATTTAATAGTTCTACAAGCTTATGCATACATCGAATTATTGTTTGCTATGAGTATTTAGTATTATTATCTAGGCCTATATTCTCTTGCGGCAGTTTTGCATTAACACCACACTCAAAAAGCTCATATACTTCTGCAATCCTCACACATTCACACACGAGGACTCTGTATATAAGCAATGACATCGACAAGTCAACACAAATAATGCAGATAACGTTTGAGAGATATTGACATTAAGTGCGGAAGCTTTCTTTATCCTTACACCTGTCACTTGAAGAGTTCTATTGAGATAGAAATGGAGAGAATGTATCTTTATCGTGGATTGAGGATAGCGAGGGTGAGAACTTTATTCCCAAGAGTCGCTACATGAATGAAACTTTCTAGCTTAATCAACTTTCAACCACTACAACGAATGGTAATTGCAACTTATACACACATCAAAAAAAGTTTTGCATCACCTCGGTTCCAAGAGTTCCGGAACCTTTAAATACAAAGGGAATAGAGATCAACACAAACAACATTTCAGCTCGTTTTATTGCTCATGAGACCCACACATTGCATGTTGTACCAGCATACAGCTAGACTTGCAGCATTTGTGGTCCAGATTGCAGTACACACCACTACCTCTAATACCCAGTAGCACGTCCTCTTGCATTGATGCATGCCTGTATTCGTCGTGGCATACTATCCACAAGTTCATCAAGACACTGTTGGTCCAAATTGTCCCACTCCTCAACGACAATTCGGCGTAAATCTCTCAGAGTGGTTGGTGGGTCAAGACGTCCATAAACAGCCCTTTTCAACATATCCCAGGCATGTTCGATAGGGTTCATGTCTGGCGAACATGCTGGCCACTGTAGTCGAGCGATGTCGTTATCTTGAAGGAACGCATTCACAAGATGTGCACGATGAGGTCGAGAATTGTCGTCCATGAAGACAAATGCCTCTCCAATATTCTGCCGATATGGTTGCACTATGGGTCGGAGGATGTCATTCAGGTATCGTAAAGCCGTTTCGGAGCCTTCCATGACCACCAGTGGCGTACGTCGGCCCCACATAATGCCACCCCAAAACATCAGGGAACCACCACCTTGCTGCACTCGCTGGACAGTGTGTCTAAGACGTTCAGCCTGACCAGGGTGCCTCCAAACACGTCTCCGACGATTGTCTGGTTGAAGGCATATGCGACACTCATCGGTGAAGAGAACGTGATGCCAATTCTGTGGGGTCCATTCAGCATGTTGTTGGGCCCATCTGTACCGCGCTGCATGGTGTCGGGGTTGCAAAGCTGGACCTCGCCATGGACGTCGGGAGTGAAGTTGCGCATCATGCAGCCTATTGCGCACAGTTTGAGTTGAAACACGACGTCCTGTGGCTGAACGAAACGCATTATTCAACATGGTGGCATTGCTGTCAGGGTTCCTCCGAGCGGCAATCCGTAAGTAGCGGTCATCCACTACAGTAGTAGCCCTTGGGCGGCCTGAGCGAGGCCTGTCATCGACAGTTCCTGTATCTCTGTACCTCCTCCATGTCCGAACAACATCGCTTTGGTTCACTCTGAGACGCCTGGAAACTTCCCTTGTTGAGAGCCCTTCTTGACACAAAGTAACAATGCGGACGCGATCGAACTGCGGTATTGACCTTCTAGGCATGGTAGAACTACAGACAACATGAGCAGCGTACCTTCGTCCTGGTGGAATGACTGGAACTGATCGGCTGTCGTACCCCCTCCGTCTAATAGGCCCTGCTCATGCATGGTTGTTTACATCTTTGAGCAGTTTTAGTGACATCTATGAACAGTCAAAGGGACTGTATCTTTGATACAATATACACAGTCAACGTCTATATGCCGGAGATCTGGGAACCGAGGTGATGCAAAACTTTTTTTGATGTGTGTATTTTATCTCGTTGAGAATTCACAACAGAGTAATGTTTGTACTGGACTCTTTCTGAATTGGTTTCAAACTTTAACCACTAAAGAAATCCTATGCGCTATAGTCCACTGAGGGGCGTGTGGCCGCTGCTGCCTCATATAGACTGCCAATTGCAAAATTTAAAAGTTTGTGACGGTGATAGAATTCAGCCATCAAATATAAACTTTTTAATTTGCTCTATACTTTAAAATATTTTTCTACTACCTACTCATATGGTGCACCATACTAAGTCTAATAACCATTTATATTTAAGTGCCACGCTACTTCATAATTTTCTTTGGCTGATGAAGGGGATAAAAAATGTTGTTAATTAATCCCTGTAACATGTACCAGGAACAACTCTAATAATAATTCTTTTCGTTTATGTATTGATTAAGGCGGTTGTATAATTATTGTTAAAAACTATATAACTCTAAGACTAGCAAGTTCAATTTTCCTCTTTGCAACGAGGATTTCTTTAGGACATTTGTTCCAGAGGACGCTGGGAAGGCACTCATTATGGTTCTGAGTCATTCCTTCAGTGCAACGCTGCAACAGCTGATCTGATGCAAGTCTCTAGTGAACTGACGTGAAGACAATAATAATGTTATATTTTGTTTTACGTCCATTCAACTACTGCGGCTTTTGGAGACGCCACGACAGGGTGCCAGAATTTTGCCCCGAAGGGTCGCCAACTCCCGAACTCACCAGCCGTGAACTCTTGAGGGTGTAGCACTATCCAAGGTGCACCGTATGAGGTGGAGCAACTCACACCCTACCTCCTTAAGGGCCTTGAGCAGAAGGCAGGAGATATCATGAAAATAAAAACCAGAGGTCTGGCCCTAAATACTGGCAGGGTCAGAAGATAACAAAAGTCTTGAGCTGGGTCTGGATTTTCCCCTTTCTCCATTGCTTTGGGACGGTCTCTCTCCTCTTTCCCTTTCCTGTCAGCCTTTCATGGCTCTCCTTTCTTCCAAGTCCCTTATTTCTCATAGTTATAGTTTCCATTTATATTTCATTTCAATGATCACCCAAACAATTTGGGGCCTATGACCTAGATGTAAGGCCCCTTATAACAACATTTATCATCATCATCAAATACACACACTCTACAGCCAACACAATGACACAGGTTACAAGACAGGTTTCACTCATAATTACATGTGGTTTCATGATCATGATGTGATATCTCTTAAGTCGCTAAATGAACTTCCATCAAAAGATGAAGACCAGATATTTTTCGCGACACCTTGGAAGGAATTGGATTTGGAGACCGGATGACCTCCCTCCGCCAACTACTCGCGTCAATCCCCACAAGATCAAGCCTATTGTGCGCTATTCCATCTTACCCTCGCCACCTGACAGGAGAGACACTGCCTCCCAAGAGACGCAACACCCTGGTTACTTCGTTACACAGAGTTTAGGTTCATCTGACAATTCATCTTCGTTCTTTCTCGCTGGCGTTCCGTCTTGATTACGAGCGAGAACTGGGACAGACTTGGCCGGGGAATGAAGCACGGGTTTGTAATGATGAACAACTCCCACTTCAGCAAATAGGATTGACTTCGCGCTTCGCTCTTGCTGCTTCCTGGAGTTACAGCATTAACGATCCCTTAATTAGGACTGTGATTGCGCAGTCGATTTAATTAAGTGAACATACCACTCAATCAACAAGTGTTTAAATGTTGGATTATTCCTTAAATATTTGTTATATAATCCACCTTCTCATTACTAAAATATCTACTTAGATTACGGTATTACGAGGGCAGATCAAAAAGTAAGTTGCACTTCCCAGTTATGGCCAGTTATTACACCACCTATACAACAGCAACATGCCTATAACGACAAACAATGTAACGTCACTATTCCACATAGTTTCCAAGAGACTCCAAACATTTCTGCGAACGCTCAACCAACTTGTCGATGCCGGATGCATAGAAAGTTCCTCCAGCGTTCTGTAACCACACGGAGACAGCGGCCTTCACATCCCCATCGGTCTGGAAACGTCGAACACCGAGCTCCGTTTTGAGCTTACCGAACAGATGAAAGTCACATGGCACTAGGTCGGGACTGTAGGGTGGATGTTGCCAGACCTCCCACTTGAAACGCTGCAGCAGTTCGCTCGTTTTGCGGGCCTTGTGAGGTGTTGCGTTATCGTGCAACGAAATCACACCGGCGCTCAATTTCCCCCGGCGCTTCTCTTTAATCGCTTTACGCAACCGGTGCAACGTTGGACAATACGACGCCGCGTTGATCGTCGTTCCTTTCGACATGAATTCCACTTGCAGTGTCGCGATTTCTCTCAGATGAATGCGCCGGTTCTGTTTAATGACCGCAATCTTACTGTTGACATTTGCACGGGTCCTGGACGTTGCAGGCCTGCCCTCGCGATATTCGTCCGTGATATCCCTACTGACATCACTTACCGATCCCTTGCCGGGAAATGGCCCGCTCCCCATACACAGCACTAATTTCACGATGAATATCCGTGCAATTCTTCCTTTTTGCCCATAGGAATCGAATTGTCGCACGCACCTCATATTTGGAGTGAACGTCCAGTCGACCATTGCATTTGGCCGCTGCTCACACCCTACAAGACGAGACACCACAGCGACCTGCCTAACAGATGTGTGGGCAGTGTCTGTCCCTTTCTCCGCTGTGCCCACGTTTGCGACACACAGCGCGCTGCTGCAGCGCGTTAGTGCAACTAACTTTTTGATCCACCTTCGTATTACGTACAATGATATCTTATTCAGTGATTTTAACCCATCATGCCGAGACGTAAAACGGATATTGGTCGGTGTTCATTGACATTGGAAACAAAAAGCGCTTATCACGTAATGAATTAATAACTGTTCCCAGTCGAAGCCGGGGAGGGTTGCTAGTACTTTATATTACACTTCTAATCATTTTCAAAATGGAATAAATCTACCGTAACCTTTCAATAATATTAATTAATCATATCAGAAAACATTATCCTTCGTGAGCTGATTTCCGTTTCTATTCCCATCTAGCTAAGAATTTAATGGTCAGTTAGGACCAAGGGCGTATATACAATATTTGTGTGTGTGTGTGTGGGGGGGGGGGGGGAGGGGGGCTGACTATCCTGGGAAATCGTGAGTATCCTCAGGGGATTGTCACCGCAAAATACACAGAAATATCAACCAATATCTTCGAGCATATAACTTCGCGCAATTATTTTAGATGGGAGTTAATTGTAAAATTCTAAGTTATCCTACAGCTACTGGCAACACAAAACCAGTTGTAAAATACAACACAACACACAAATAACATTGTATACTTAATGCATTTTCTATTATGGCCTCTGGAGTTTGAATGGCAAATATCTAAATATTTTACAATTATTAAGCAGAAAGGTACACATTTTTTTTTTTTTTTTTTTTACAAATTGATAATTTATTTATCAAAAGTACCGAACTTTGGAATTCTCAGTTTTGCATCACAAGGCTGAGTGTACCCCGTTCCAGCCCTCAGACCAGAATTAAAATTTATCGGCAGATCCGGGAATCGAATTCGTCAGCCAAGAATGCTAGCCACTATATCACGAGATAGTCTAATTTCAATCTTAATATTGTTTATATGTTAGCCAATAAGTTAAGATTAGGGTACAGCCAAATTTACAATTACTTTATGCTTTTACCTAACCAACACATTCTTAATTGTTATTGGTTATTTTTGGGTGGGGTCGCAGGTGGTGCTGGAACCCCCAAATCTCCCCCCTGATTAGGAGAATATTTGCTTGGGATTTAATTTAGTGGGAAAATCACCTAATTCTAGATCGTGCCGATATTCTGTGGAGTTTTCTCAAGTTTGAAAATTGAAATTACATTGCCCGAGATCGTCCCGGTGGATACTCGGAAGATATAATGAAGATGCCACGGATAAGACATACGGCATACTGACAATTAGGAATGGCAGACTCCTTCTAGAACATCACTCAGCGAGGAAACTCAACGTGATTAATGGTCTTGTGTTGGTAGTGATTGTTAATGCTGTTCCATCGTTGCTTCCACCCATAAACATGCCACAGCCCAGGTTGCGCCGTCACTCAACGAAACGGGTCTGCTCGCTACATTATGTACCTCGTGTGTTCGGAAAATCAAGTATCACATCATAGCTCTTCTACAGTAGAACGGAGCTTTGCAGAGGCCGTTTGGCGGACGCGTCGGAATGACTCAGCGTCAGATATATAGCATGTGCCGATGAAGCCATAGATGCTGTAATATTATTTATGTTTGACCCTGACTATTATGTGTCAGAAAACTGTATCATAATGATGGTCATTATAACACTATTTTTCATTATGAAACACTTTCTCCCACCAATCACAGCTCAAGAAACAGTTGTTTGACCAATTAGATAAGGTTAGCAACGCACCTGCGTGGAGTTCCAAGGCCTTCTAAACTGCGTTGCCTAGTGTCATACTGGGGTAATCGAGAAGGCCATGGCCAAATACAAGGCATTCTCTGCGTCTCATGCGCTCTGTTCAGTACATAAAACTGGCGAAATCTTGACAGATATTTATGAATATTTATCTTCGAACATAAAATAGTTATAATAATTATAGTCGAACCTAAGCAGTCGTATGCAACTCGCCTATAATGGTAATTAAGACATTCGTATGGAAATTATAAAACTCGCATACGCTCGTTTCATAAACATACTCGTGTCTTAATTATAGCCATTATAGGCTCGTTGCACAATGTACTATTATGTTCGACGATGTCGATATGTAAATATTATATGTCAGAAAACTCTATCAAAATGAGGATCATTATAACACTATTTTTCATTATAAAACAGTTTCTCCCAACAATCAGAGCTCAAGAAACAGTTGTGTGACCAATTAGGTAAGGATACCTTCGCGCATGCGCTCAAAATCCAACATGTCCATATGTTCGCGTAAATACACTGGCGAATATGAGGCAAGAAATAGCACTGTACCTTAATATCCCCAACTATTTCTACACAGGATTACATTTGTAAGATTTCGCCGACAATTTTAGTGAATGCTGTTGTTGACATAAACACACCAGAACGTCATGGAGGAAGCAGCCATATGACATTAAATCCACGGAAATTATAATCCAACTCTCTGTTCAACCTCCATCGTAGACTTTGGTCCACATTTAACAGGATACGAACCAACCATGGGAACTGTGCAGTCTTCCACTACAACTGGAACAGAATTTCAACGCCCGAGTGTGACTGTGGTGCTACAGAACAGACGATCCTGCACATCATCACCGAGTGCAGCAAAAGAAAGTACAGTGGCAGTGCTAGTGACTTTGCTCTCGTTACTCCAGAGACTATTGACTATACAGTATTCAGAATTGGGATATACTGTACGTGTATAATTTCTACTGTATCTCTAGCAATAAGCTAAATAAATAATTAATTATATGAAACTTTTCCGCCAGATGTCATGACTGTTCTATTTGGTACTTCATTGATTTGCCTAACGTTGACATTCTGATGATGATGATAATTGTTCTTTTAAGGGGCCTAACATCTAGGTTATCGGCCCCTGATGGTTTGGGTGATCGTGAAGATGAATATGAAAAGCAAACTTAAAACTAAAACTAACTACTAACCTACATACTAGAAGAAGAAATGGAAAAATAAAGGAGAATAAGGAAAATAAAGGACAGGAGGAAAAGAATTGCCCTCAACCCTCGAAGAATGCAGATTGAGGGACTTGGAAGAAAGGAGAGCCATGAAAGGCAGATAGGAAAAGAGGAGAGGGTCCGCCCCCACAGGTAAATTAAGGGACAAAAGGGGGAAACCGGACCCAGCTCAGGAATCTCTCGGGGTCGCCAATTCCCGAACTCACGAGCCGTGAGCCCCTGAGGGTGTAGCATTATCTAGGGTGCACATACACCGGCCTCCTTGAGGGCCTTGAGCAGAAGGCAGCAGATAACATGAAAGGAAAAAGAAGGCTGACCCCTCGCAGAAGGAGGGAATCAGAAAAGATGAGAGAAGGGCCAATTAAGGCGGGAAATGAAGATACTACCTAGGCCTCGGATACCTTAATACCGTCGGGGTCGGAAGAGAAAACGTTGAAATTCTATACGTATCAAATTTGAAGAATAATTAGTTGATAATACGATACATTTTAATTCTAAAGCGTTTTTAACAGCCTATTTTGTGTTATTTGACCTAAATAACAAATTGATCATACGTAGTACCTGTGCGCTATATGTTGGTGCTACTTCAGGATATACAATGTTTCAAAGCTTTGGGATTCGTTATTGGGTAGAGATCAAATGCTGAGTCCACACAATTCCCAAGAAGAAGAGTTCAAACGACAGAATCTCGACAGATATATTATGAATATTTATGTTATAATGTTATAATTATCGTTGAACATAAACAGTTGTATGCAACTCGCCTATGATGGTAATTAAGACACTCGTGTACAGATTATATGGTTGAAATAATGAAGAGTTGCTGTGAATTACGCTAGCCAGCCTCGTATGCCGTGAACATGGTCAGGTATACAACAAAGCATCTAGTTTTCTTAGTGGAAACTTATCTTCCTAAGAAGAAGTCTTCAGGTAAATTTATTCGCAAGTTTAAGCGCCGTGCAATTTTTACTTGTGGGAGAACCTCAAACAAAGGGTATACAGTAACAATCCGCGCACTGTGTAGGCCCTCGACAATGAAATAACTGCGCTGACGAATTACAGTGAGTGTATCAAAACTTCCTACGTTGGTGCAATGCGTGTTTAGAAATTACAGAAATTATAGGACAGCATTTCCAGCAAATAGGCTACTTTGAAATTCATATAAGTAATGATGATTATTAAATACTAGCGGACCCGAGCGAGAACTCTCGCATAATGGGTTGTGTGCGCCCCATGTATACAGACTACCCGCTCGGCTCTAATGCTATGTGGGCTGTACGCGATGCCAGGAGCTATCGCCTTGTTTGTTGATGTGTAACATCTTTCCGCTCGGTTGCTGGATAGTTTTGTGGGAGTGATTTTGAAAATTGGGGACGGAAGTGGATCGGAACGATCGAGCTGGCAGTGGTGGATCCAACGGAAGTATGCACTGCCCACTCGGTCGATCAAACGGAAGTGTACTAGCTGGCAGTGGTGGACAACAGAAGTATGCACTGCCCGCTCGATCAATCGGACGGAAGTGTACTAGCTGGCAGTGGTGGAAAACGGAAGTATGCACCGCCCGCTCGATCGATCGATCCAGCTACCAGAGTATCATTCTAAACGATATTTATCATATCAATATGACTCATTTTAACAGAATCCATGTGAAATTACGTGTTGGTCTGTGAATGAAGAGGACCTGTTTATAAGGAATTTAAGGTTATGAGCGGTGTCACGTCTATTTATCTAGTTGATCCATATCGTATTCTTTATTTAGGCTAGTGCTGGTGGAAGCTGCAAATGATCTAATAAAATGAGTTCCGTATTATAAACAACAATATCTGTTAAACACTCCCTTTTACAATAACAATTGAAAATGTGTGTATTGGAAACAAGGCAGTGTGTGCTCTGTAGCGCGAGAATATTATGGTAATACAGTAGGCAGTGCATTTAGCAGGCACTGGTTTGACGAGCACAGTGGCAAATGTTTCACCGACTTTCATTTTTCATTGAGCAATTTATGAAGCTTCACGTTCAAGGTTGAACATCACATGGGGTAGGAAAAAGACGACAAATGACATTTAAGTGAGCGGCATTATTGTGAAGCTGTGGTTGAGTAGGCTAGTCAAATCTTAAATGCATAACAGAATGTTGTTATATGAGTGGAATAAAAGCTGAGACTAGGTCATTTCATGATTGTAGGAAGGCATGTTTTGATTGTTTACGACGAATTGTATGAGAGTCTTGAGAATAATGAATGTTATAGTTACTGAGGAATGTGCTCACAGTATTTGAGAGTACAGTGGACGTTGTGTGATACTTTGTTATTATGAATTATTAAGGAAGGTAGGAAGCTTGTAGTTTTGCGTGACCGTTAATCTCATAATCATGATCCACGGTACCTCCCTTTTACGTGGAATGCGAACCACAGGACATGGCATTTCAATTCGAAAATCTCACATGTATTGACTGGGAATCGAACTAGGTCTACCTTGGTGAGAGACAAAACAGCTTGACCGCTGCGCCACAAATGTGACAGTAGCATATCTCCAATTCAATCTATACATTCATCATAGTACCAGTCTGAAAATGGAGTGTAAATTAACATTTTAAGAATGTCCATCTGTGTAGTATACGAGTAGGATAACATGTCAGATGTTACACATCATATGCGACTACTGTAAGGCTCGTATCTTTTTTGTTTAAAAGCACTTTAAAAACTTGACTTATCAAGAAATGCAAGACTTTCCCTGTACTACTGAGACGATTTGGAAGTTTTTGGTACAAACCAGACCTTCTAACTCCCTCTGGTTTAGGAGCTTGAGTTTTGTGAATTATACACCTTAGCATATTATATAATAAGATGTTAAAAGGTGTAAACGTGTATTGAAGGCATAGAAAACTACTGGCCATTGCCAATTCCATAGAGAATTTTAGGAAATAGAAGTTGGCACCACTGCCTGGAAATAATCTCCTAAGCTTGTATGAGTAAATCCTCCACCAAATGCATTCACACTGTTGGAATTTTTAATAATCTAATGTAAAGGGGGTCGTAGCACATTACACCGAGCTTAGGAACTCTCACACTTCTATATGAATCTTGTTCTCTTGTAATGGCAAGCACGTGCTCATCTGAAAGATTATATTTCAAAAGGAAATTTAAATCTTCTCACTCTAAGGGTCACGATACGATCCCGCACAGCTCGCTGTGCGGGTGACGGAGAATTTCACCGCGCGGTGACGGAGAATTTCAATTGCCCTGGAGACGCAAACTGACTCTTGTTCTCCAGGTTTAATTATTTACTCGTCTCTGGGGAGCAGAGTCAATATTTAAGTGGGAAAATTCTAGCTGTATCTCCAGAAGAAAGAGGTGACATCCCTGGAGATCGAAATGGCAAGGGAACGACAAGGTGGCTTGTCTTCCAAAGTCCTTCATCAATACGTTACATTGCTCCGTGGATCAGTGCCAAAGTTTGCGTTACCATAAATAAGTTAGTAATCATTTAACATTGCCACTATCACCCACCACTTCAAACAGAGTGCTGTATAGTCCACGTCACCTTAAATACGTAACTAACAATGGAACCTCACACCATTTGTCCCCCTTCACTTCAAACATGGTGATATAAATAGTCCACGTCACCGTAAGTTGGATCAGGGTCGCTGAGAGGATTTAAGGGCCCGTATGCAATGTTTTGCAAGGGCCCTCCTTGAAATACGTTTAATGTTATCACTATCCACTACTACCTATTCTGGAAAAACAATGCCATTCTGAGAAAAGCATCTGATGCTCAGTCATAATTTTAAGAACGGGTTATCACACAAAATTCCACGATGTCCAAGCCTCTCAAATAAAACAACATCAATATAGCGTTGTTTGTGACTGGCACTCATTTTATGAACCTTACTATACAGCTTACGCCAAGAACGATCTCTTTGCCATCCTTCGTCAGTAACTAAAATTGACTTATGGAACTCAGGGTTGTGACGAAGTAAACTGCAAGAAAAACAAGTAGTTCCGTGAAGAACTATACAGTCTATTTTCATATATCCTACTTATGTTAACTGCCACTATCAACATACAAAATTTCAGTTTGATAGCTGTAATAGATTCGTAGATATTGAGAACCGACTAAATATTCCGGATGGTCGCCATGTTGCATTTTATATATGTAGGTCCTAGAGTTATGTACTTTTACATGAAGATTGTTGTGTTCGTGTAGCATTCAAACTTCATTCGCATGATTAGGACACAAGAAGTAACAAGGAGACTAATCTTTCGCACAGCCGCCATCTTGTAGTTATGGAAACAATTGAACGAAGTTAGATGTCGGTACATTGCAATGTGTATAAGCATATACTGTACCAGGATGTATTGCGTTTGGTTGGTTAAATCGCGAGAAACGTCTATTTAAAACTCGCAAATTCGCGTGGCCGCCATGTTGGTTTTGTAGTTACCAGTTTTTCAAAAGTCACAAAGGTGAACTTCTAGTAGTTCCCTTTATCACGGTAAAAAGGTCCAGTGTGATATCGGGACTAGTTTCGTAGATATTGAATGCTGGTGAAATATTTCGCACAGCCGCCATTTTGGATTGGTAAGACGTAACAAAATTTGAAGGGCATGGTCGGGGTCACCCGGAATAGTGCTATGAATTTACCGAGTTTTATTGAAATCGCTCCAGACGTTTAAATGTTATTAGGGGGAGACACACACCTCACACACACACACACACACATGGACAAAGGGTGATCTCATAAGCCTATTTTGTCAAAATTGAAAATAGGCTAATAATATATTGATTGATTTGTATCACTACATCCTAACTAGTCTCTACGAACACATCCTCCATTCTGTTCTAAGGAAGACGCTTGTTCCGTCAGTTGGAAGGTTATTACGCAATGAAGGGCGGGGGCTGTTAGAACAATATCTTCAGTAACACTTAGACTTGTCCTACCAGGTTTTAATTATAAATAAATTTGAAATAAATAAAACAATATTCGTAAGAAAATGTAAAAAATCACTAACGGGCCCTCAACGCTTACGGGCCCCTAGGCATTTTCCCCACTTGTACCCTTTTCTCGGCGGATACTAACAATGGAACCTTACCGTTTGTCCGCAATCACTTCAAACACGGTGTTATAAATAATCTACGTCACCTTAATTAGGATACTAACAATGGAACTGCCATCACTACAAACATGATGATTGACTGTTGCCAATCATGTTTCCTAGGTTTCCATGTTTGCAGACCTCAGCCGACACTGATACTCTCACATAACGTTGGTAGCATAGGTGGTGGTTCTCCAATCTTCTCCCCATAAGCCACATAACAACGCACATCATAACCTATAATTCAACGTCAAATGAAGAACATTGATCCATTTTATCATTTCAAATGATCTTGTCGACTTCGTCGTTATGCTTTGGGTCTAACGTTATGCGTTACGGAGACGGTTGCGTTACGGAGACGGAGACTGTGACGTCATGCAGTGGCGCGGGAAGCCTAAGTTAATGGGTAAAGGATATAAAAGACGCCAGATAAGAATACAAGGTGACTCTTAAAGAGGCGTACAAGATGGCAGAGAAGAATACAGGGTGACTCCTAAAGAGGTGCACAAGATGTCAGACAAGAATACAGGGTGACTCCTAAAGAGGTGTGCAAGATGTCACACAAGAATACAGGGTGACTTCTAAAGTGATATACACGACGTCAGATAAGAATACAGGGTGACTCCTGAAGTGGTGAACAAGATGCCAGATAAGAATACAGGGTGACTCCTAAAGAGATATACAAGATGTCAGATAAAAATACAAGGTGACTCTTAAAGAGGTGTACAAGATGGCAGAGATGAATACAGGGAGACTCCTAAAGAGGTGCACCACATGTCAGACAAGAATACAGGGTGACTCGTAAAGAGGTGTACAAAATGTCACATAAGAATACAGGGTGACTTCTCAAGAGATATACAAGATGCCAGATAAGAATACAGGGTGCCTCCTAAATAGGTGTGCAGGATGTCAGAGCAAAATACAGGGTGACACTTAACGAGGTGTACAGTATGTTAGATTCAATTCAAATACAGGGTGACCCTTAAAGAGGTTTGCAAGATATCATATTCAAATAAAGGGTGACCCTTAAAGTGTTGTAAAAGATGTCAGACTCAAATACAGGGCGACCCTTAAAGAGGTGCCCGCGTGGGAAGCCTAAGTTAATGGGTAATGGAGTCTGTTAAGAAGCCCTCCTGAGCCTTTCTAACATGTGTAGCATTTGTAGCATGCGTCATTTGAACTGATATAACGTCTAGTCTTTCAGACTGACTGTAATTTTTTTAAGTTCACGTAGACTGCATATCTATCCATACTAATATAATAAAGCTGACGAGTTTGTTTGTTTGTGTGTTCAAAAGCGCTAATCTCTGGAACTGCCAGTCGGATACGAAAAATTATTTTTGTATATGATAGCCAGATTCAAGAGGAATAGTTTAGGCTAAGTAACACTAGGCTACATCTCTCAGGTAACCTTAAAGATTGATTTTTGTTCAGTAAGTCGAAAGAACAAGCGCTCCAGAACAGCTTTAATACTACCGAAGTCTATTCTTCCCTGGCAATGCGGGCTGCATCACGCCACCCGTACCAGTGTTCTGGTGCAGAATTGCGAGCTGCTTATAAATTGCCGTCACGGGGAGTAATTAGTGCAAAAAGATTTCTTAGGCCCCTTAAAACAGTTATCATCATGACAATAGTATGCCTCTGTATAAGGGCGATGGTGTTGGTGCTTTCCGATCCTTATCCTTGAGCGTTCCAGTTCTGTAGTAGTATTCATTATCATCCATAAAACAAATAAATCCACCGGGCGAAGCCGGGCACTACTGATAGTCATCTATAATATTGACATACTGTTGTGTTATTCTAGCTTGAGTTTTCCACGGTTATTACGAAGGCTGGCAGGATGATTTTCGCCACTAAATATTCTTCAAAGAACAAAAAACAACATTTAGTGGTTTAAGTAAGAAGCCTCCGACTAAAATGTGTCATCTTTACGATGGTACGATCTCGGTTTCGAATCATGGCCGAAGAAATAGGAATTTGGAAAGCCAGTAAAAATCAATGGCGGTCCGAGTCGTATGTCGTTAGCTGTCATTTAGTGATTATAAGGTGAAGTTAATTAAGCATGAGCCGTGGGTAGTAATCGGTAAATTCCCGGAACTTTTGCCATCGGGAATATTCATATTTCCCCAACATTCCTGGCAGTCAAAATATTTAAATTTAGTGTTTTCTTTTTAAATTAGCAGAAACTGGAAACTAATTATTTCTTCACATCTAACATACAAATATAAATTGCAATAAGAATCGTTTAAAATGAAACATTTACTTACATTATTGTGTCATGAAGAGAAAGAGTAACTTTTATAGGCATCTTCTCAATTATATGGTTCGTTAAAAAATTCGGCAAGATTTTTAGTCTTTAAATCCTACATTGAATCACTCTTATGGCTCACTTTTCACCGGTAACGTCACATCTTCTTCATCCATGTAAGTGTGTTTGTGTCAGTGTATGAATTTGATGTTGACGATTGGTTCCCATCAGCTGTCTTTCTTCAGAATGGTTCATCAATTTGCAATCGTGTGAAATAAATGTTAACATCCCAGCGCTGACCGGGAATATTGCCACATAAATTTCTTCCAATGGGATATTCCCGCGACCCAAAGGTAGCCATAGGTCGCCCAATGTAGTCAGGCGTCCTCTGTCTGACGGCAGTCCTAAACAGAAATATTGCAATTGAACAACCTTGTCACATACTAGATTTTAAAGGCATACCAACGATATGTTTCTTAGAAAACTGCGATATTACGTAGCCTACATACATTTAAAATAATCGACTTAATTTAATCGAATTTATTAGTGAATGATGTAAATGCAAGTCGAAAACTCTTCAAATCCTCTAGGTAGGTGACTGGCAGGTATCGATATTTTTAAAATCACTTTTTACATAACGCATATAATCTGTGCTTAGGTTCTGACTGTAGAACTGTAATTATTGCCATTTGATTCATCTCTTTCAGTCGGCGAACGAGAGTTATCAATCAAGGCAGCACTGAACAGTGGCTTCAAATATTTCTCATGTGTTGGAATGTATATTAGAATGAAAGATTTCTTTAGTACTTGCTCTAGAACTGGGGTAAGTCATCATCCCTTCGGCATGGGTACAAACCATACTCGGAATGGGCCTAGCGACTAAAATATATTGTTGTTCAATACTTGGGCAATGAATATAATAACAAATAGGGTATCTTAAACAACACGTGACAACATTGAAGGCTGGCGTCTAATGTGAAGTAAAGTTCCTGAACTGTGGAACTGATAATGATACATCTTGAATCACTAGAAATCTAAGCCGGAGAAATGTCTCATAAAGCAGAGTTATTAGAAGCCATGAATATGAATAAGCCGCATTCACTCTTTCAGATAAATGCTTATCAACACCATCACTTGATTTCGGCAGCATTGAGGAGTTCAGAGAATAAAGGGCTTCGGTGAGTAGATTGTATCTACCCTTCACGTCCTGAGGCTACCTTGAAGGTTCATTATGCTGCTTCAGCGTAAGCGTTATCACGAAATAACTCGTGGAATTCGTAATAACCCCACCAGGTTTATTGAGGCGTTTCATCCTCTTGGATCTGACTTGTGTTCTCAAACAGCTGTCATAGTGTAAGTAAGGAAGGAAGGAGGACTTTCTTTGCCAAGTTTTGCCGATATGTCCTTTCATTTGTGCTCCCTGTTACTCTACAAAGCGCGCTCAGAATTTATGTTGCAGTCAGGCACTCGGAGGCTTTTTAACTACTGGAACAAATTACGAGATATCATTAAGGAAATTGCGTATCCACTCAAGGGCATGGGGAATGGCTGCGTGGCTCAGCAGTAACGTTCTTGCTTGCTGAGCCCAAGATAGCAGGATTGAATAGCGTTTCAGTCAGTTGATATTTGAGAGTGCGCAAACACAAGGGAGCCGTGTTAGTAGATTTACTGGCAGTGTTGCCAAATCTTGAAATTGGAGAGAACTAAACCCTACGCTTTAAAACATCAGAAAAGCACCAGCTGGACTCTATGATTCAAAACACTAGAAAAACACCAAAAATTATAAATATATAAACGGCTTTTTACTTGCATTTCTTTAATTAAAAATCATCTTGTTCAATTGCGGAGCCTGCTACCGCTATTATATCTTTAGAGCAGGAAGGTGTAGTACTGCTGTAGCTCTGCATACCCCCAATTTTGGTCACTATTATATCCTTCGGAAGTTCGTAGTCTGCTTTTAGTCCAAATCGCACACACAGAATGGAATGTTATTTTTGAACTTTCATTTGATTTCTTTGCTTTGTTTTCACCAATTAAACTTGGAAAAACACCCTCCCTACATCTGCATTAGAGTGAGGGAGCGAAAGTACAAAAACTGCCTTCGGATGAAACTGGGAAATCCCCTGGGGGCTGGGAAGAAAATAGATGATAGGTTGATTCTTTGTACAAGTGCACTTGCACTGAGGCCTGCATGTTGCGCTTACTTAGCACTTATGCACGAGAATGAGAATTTCAGGGACTACCCCTGCTGGAGTGTTGACCTTGACACGTGCAAGGCTGAACATTGCCTATCCTAATTGATTAACTTTATTGAAACTATTACAGGGCTTTCCAGATTTACTTATTTGTCATAGAACAAAATTTCATGGACAAATTCCTTAAGCACCAGATTTGGCACAGGTTTTATTGAAATAACACCAGTATTTTGCTTTGGCGCTATTAGAACATTTCTGGCACCAGACGAACTTCAGAAACACCAGATCTGGTGCTAAAAACACCAAATTGGCAGCACTGTTTACTGGCACGTTAAAATCCAATTTGAGGCAAAATTCCGGCATTCCAGCGTCTTTAAAATCCACAGTAGTTTAAGGGGATGTAGAACCCATAACATTAGTATTATTTTGAAGGGCCTGGGGCCAGGCTATCTCCGTGTGTTCCAATCATATTGTCTACCACCCTTGTACAGGCCCGACGTTTGTTTTAGACGAGTGAAAAATCATAATAAAAGCCTGGAGGCGAGTTACTACAGAACCGGTAACGTTGTCACCTGCGCCATGTTGTCCGATGATAGACAGAACAATCTCACGCTCCCGCTGAAGTACAGTCATTGGCCGAAGCCGTCGGATTTTTAAGAGCGTTAAAAATCCCTCAGTATGCCTTCCTTTCGAGGGGAAGTAAAGCCGGAGGTCTCATGTCATAGATTTATGGCATGTTAAAGAACCTTCCACTAATTACACCTGCGTGAAGCTAAATTGTAGGTTAGGTTAAACATTTGACAAACGCTCTTGGGTTCCGACGTTCGTCACCGGGAGCCGACTGCGATGACATCTGGTAACCAGTTCTGAACTATAGTGCGGGACAAAGCATTGGATGCCTGAAGGTCAAACAGCCCTCCGCTCGGCTCTCCTCCCTGCGCCCACGGTGTTGCCATGCTATTGCACCGTACCTTCAGTCGCGTGCTAGATGCGAGAACGTACATGACAACTCCGCACCGACTACGCGTGACCTTGAGGCTTGCAATGCTTTGTCCCGCACTATAGTAGTCGTTGACAGTTGCGTTTGGCGTTAAAAGTAGGAACTACTTGAAAAAATTCAATGTCTGCAGTCCTTACTTGAATTGAAAACAGATAACACACACTAATACAGTCATCACAATTAACACCGGTTATCAGACAGATTCCACACACACCCAAAGTACACGGGGCTACATGACCGCGTTGTCGCAGCCCCTAAACTGAGGAACCAACCAACCAACCAACCAATGCCGTTCTGTTCGACACTATGTACAAGCCGGACGATTGTTTTAGAAGATTGCTCTTGAACTTGAAGCTTGCGGGTGAGCCTGTATACAGTCACTCTCTCGCTCCCTCTCTTCAGATTTGTCACCACCGATCGGATGTAATGGAATTCCAGACTTGAGCACGTGACGACACCACCGTACAGAACAGTACAGTCTACGGCGAAGTATTGTGTGACGCGGAAGTACACGTTACAAAGTTACGAACAGAACGCCACTAGGCCTATATTTGCCAACGGCTGTACTTCAGCAGTAGCGTGAGATAGCTTTGTCCATCATCTGACCGCATGGGGCAGCTGACGTCAACACAGGTACTGTAGTAACTCGCCTCCAGGCTTCCTTTAGGATTTTTCACTCGTCTAAAACAAACATCTGGCCTGTAACGTGTACTTCCGCGTCACACAACACTTTGACGTAGACTGTACTGTTCTGCACGGTGGTGTCGTCACTTTCTCAAGTCTGGAATTCCATTACATCAGACCGGTGGTGATAACTGTGAAGCGACAGGGTGAGAGAGGGACTGTGTACAGGCTCACCCGCAAGCTTCAAGTTCAAGGGAAATCGTCTAAAACAAACGTCCGGCTTCTAATGGATGCCCTTTATTTCCTGCTGTTGTAGTTGATGGCATCGCAGTTATGTAGTCCCGTTAACATGAGTGTGTGTGAAATATATCTGTTAACCTGTAACATTGTGAAGGCTGTCGTAATGTATATAATTGTAACTGAGGCTATGAGTTCGAAGGAGGTAGCTGGGGCTTTGAGTTAGAAACCATCCTAGCATTTATCTGAAGTAGAAATGGAAATCCACTCCTAGGAGAGCTGAGGTGGGAATCAAACCCATCTATCCCCAGTTTTGCCTCCCTCCCAATCCTCAGACCAAATTAAAAATTCCTGGCAAGGTCAGAAATCGAACCGAAGACTTCTGGATCCAGAGTCTCAATAAGTTCCCTTCAAACATATAAAAGGCATTTATCACTAAGAACCAATTATTTTGTTAATTTACTATTTTACAAGGATTATTATTATTTTATTTATTTATTTAAGCGAAAATTCCCCTACAAGAGAGCGATTAAACTTGATCATGATGTCATTTGGAGGCGTGTCTCCTCCGCTCCTCCCAAAATCTCTTCGTTCTCGCGGAATGCTCCCTCTTCCTCTCATCCGTCCACTTTTTTCCCAGGTTGTCGTAATGATCTATGTTCAAACTTAACAATCGCGATTTTCGTCTGGCACTCAGTTCGGTCTTCGAAATTTTCTATATTGATTACTTGTAAGTCTCTCTGTACCTCTTTAAGCCATTCTGTGCCACATTTACTGTGTGTTATGATACCAAGTAGTTTCTTTGGCAATTTGGAGGTGGCCATCCTGTGGATGTGAGTGTAAAATTTGGCTCTGCGTTTTCTAATTTCGTCTATTATCGTATTGGTCTTTTGATAGAATTATTATTGTTATTATTATTGTTCCATTTGTTTGGTGAATTGACTACCTAGGATCACCCTACTACTTAATGAGGAGTTTCCTCTGTCTCCATTATTCCATCATACTAACTGAGCTGCTTCCTGTGCCCCTCTGGTCTTTCTAACTCTTCATTAGTCTTGAAACTCTTTCAAATGTTGTACGATACTCCAAAACATAGAGTATCTCTTTGTAACATTTCGACCCCCAAGTTGATGAGACTTTCAAGGATTTTTAGAGCTTCCTTAATCCATATCTCAGAGGTCCTTTTATTCCAGCGGCAAATATCTGTTGGGTTAGTCGGTATTTGTCCATTTTGCACAGATTCACATGAAAACACAGCCTCCTCTCCCTCATTGATTCCAAGAATCTTTCCACATTGTTCCTTACTCCATGGATTATATTATAATGCATACAGCAAACATATTTTTCAAAATGTTCAATATTTCAAACCCGGTATACGAATTGTAAATAGATTTTTTCCTAACAGTAAACTAACTAACTAAATAAATAAATAAATAAATAAATAAATAAATAAATAAATTAATTAATTAATTAATACATAAATAAATAAGTAAATAAATAAGTAAATAAATAATTAATTAAATTAATAAATAAATAAGTAGGTAAATATATAAAAAGTAAATAGGTAAATGAATAAGTAAATAAACCAAGCCTCCGTGGTTTAGGCGGCAGCACGCCGGCCTCTCACCGCTGGGTCCGTGGTTCAAATCCCGGTCACTCCATGTGAGATCTGTGCTGGACAAAACGGAGGCAGACAGGTTTTTCTCCGGGTACTCCGGGTTTCCCTGTCAAAATTTCATTCCAGCAACACTCTCCACTATCATTTCATTTCATCTGTCATTCATTTAATCATTGCCCCAGAGGAGTGCGTCAGGCCTCGGCAGCCGGCACAGTTCATATCCTCGCCGCTAGATGGGGGCTTCATTCATTCCATTCCTGACCCAGTCGGAGACTGGAAGCAGGCTGTGGATTTTCATTTCAATAAGTAAATAAATAAATAAATAAATAAATAAGTAAATAATTACATAAATAAATCAACGAAAGATTATTGTATAAACCTGCTTCATTCAGATGTATTATACGACGAAGTCCAGTCCTTGGACATACGCTGGCTGGCCTACTTCGGTTGTACTAAACGCTCGTGCTAAAATTATTGTCACGATTTCTCATCAACGGCTGAAAAGGTCCCCTTTGGATCCATTTGTTATTTCTTTACCACGTTTACATTACTATATTTCTGATTTCCAGAAAAACCTGCCATGTGTAGAATTTGATGCTTCCTTGATCTCATGATTTGCCTCATACTAGGCAGATGTTTCCATTGCTGCCAAACAAAATCCAGTACAGTATTCTCAGAGTGTCGAGAAGTTGCAGTGATAAATATTCTGTTTGTATTCCCTCAGCTCAGACGTTTATTCAGATATTAGAAAGCTCTGTATGAGAGAACCCTCTTTCTATTCAGTTGCAGAATTCTTGGATTTGAGATAAAGGACAGACAGATTAGCCTGAGGGTAGCATGCGTATTTCTTCGACAAGTCGGAAGAGAGTTCTGTCACTTGGAGCAAGAGAAAGTTACGCTCTGTTCTGTTATACTTTATTTGTAAATGAGTATGCTTTGCAGCGTGGCTCTTCTCATAATGGAGTCTTAGGAACACACCAGAGAGATCATTAGCATCACAAATACACAGGCAAACAATGAGTACCAAGCAACACCACTGCATTGCACTGCCCGGAACTGACTCTTCCACTTTGTTCCTCTGGACGCTTGTCACCCGCAGTCACTTAGCTCTGTTTAACACTGACATTATGGCGTCATTTACTGTACAGAGAGGCTAAGAGTCGCATCTACCAGGGGTGTACTAAATTGTTTCACACTTTATTTTTAGCCTACTTTTCACATTTTGCAAAAATGAGGAAAAAGTAGACTTATGAGATCGATCCGGGCAAATGTCTGTCTGTCTGTCTGTCTGTCTGCTCTTCTGTCTGTCTGTCTGGCTGGCTGGCTGTGTGTATGAGTATGAGTAAAGCTGTATATCGGAATATCTCAAGCCCACATATTTGAAAATGATGTCAGTGCTACCAACTGCTGATAAAACGCACTAGGAATTTGAGCTCCATGTTGGATATCTTAGAAGTTATGCATGGGAGCTATTACAAAATTGGCACACATGTAGATAATACTATTTCAGTTTAATTTCCAGGAGACCATACATGACAGTGTTGCCAAAATAATTTTAAGCCTTCTGATAGGTCCAATTTTTAAATGCATATAACTTCTACACTATCAATTGGATATCAACCAAATTTTGTATGAAATATGTGTAACATAACAGATATGACTATAAGTATTCTTAAGAACAATCAGGGCTGCCAACTGTTAATAAATGCTGTCTGTATTTTTTACCCTAATATCAATATATCAGAAAGTATGCAAGCCAACAGCTCTATACTTTGCACACGTGTAGCACCTGCCATTCTAAATTGATTTGGAGTAATTAATATAAGTCAGTGCTGCCAACATTATTCTATGACTTCTGATAGTTCCAATTTTAAAATACATGTAACTTATATACTAACAAATGGATTTCATACAAAATTGGCACAACTAGATATCATAATATTTCAGATTATTTCTGACCAGAACACGCAGGACATTGTTGCCAACATGCTTTTACGCGTGCTGATAGATCCAATATCTAACTGCATGTAACGTCCATTGGACTTCAACCAAATGTTGTATTCTGTACCTTAAGAGATGGAACTAATAATATATTCAGTCACCAGGGCTGCCAACTGTAGTGCTCTATTAGGCTATATTATACCAGGTATATTTCGAACTAATTAGACATTTCTATATTAACAACTTAATTTCGTCATTATTCTAGATAGATGTAGATTATTCATTGGCTTCAATCTTATATTTAAGAAAAGTAGGCTCTTGAGTTCGTCACGGAACTTCTTGTTTCTACCCAAATGAAGTACATTGCACATCAGTTGTTACGTCCACCCTCTCAACATAATCTCCTTGTAACTTTATGCACTTTTGCCGTCGATGTGTCAATCTCTGCAGACCTTCCTGAAACCATTCTTTCGTACCCATGCCTTGACAGCTGTGTGCAGTTTTGTAAAATCCACAAAACGGCAATCATGCAATGGAAGCATAGGGACAGTCCACCGAAAATGAAATGTCGAACGGTGCCATCAGTTGGCTAGCGAATGGCGACAGTGTTCTGGGACACAATGGGCATCATCCTCATTGACTGGCTGGAATTGGGGGCCACGATTAACAGTGCAGCAAATGTGGCAACCCTTAAGCGCTTACGTCGCGTCGTGCCATTCAAACTAAGCGGTCAGGAAAATGGGCTAAAGGTGTGCTTCTCCAATATGAAAATGCCCGCCTCCACACTAGCTGAGAGACCACCACTGCCATTGATCAAATGGGATTCACGGTGCTGCCCGACCCACCATACCATCGCGACTTGGTACCAAGTAATTATCACCTGCTCGGCAACAAGAATGAACCTCTGGACACAGCTGTGACGGCATGGGTACGCTGCACTCCGAAATAATGGTTTCAGGAATGTCTAAAGAGACTGACACATAGATGGCAAAAGTGCATAAAGTTACAAGGAGATTATGTTGAGAAGGTGGACGTAACGACTGATGTATAATGTACTTCATTTGGGTAGAAATACAAAAAGTGTCAAACAATATAGCAACCCCTCGTAGAAAGTAAGTTTCCCTATTTTTACCCAATTTTCACTTATGAAACAAATAGGCTATGAGATCACCTGATGTCTCTGTGTGTGTGTCTGTGTGTGTGTGTCCCCCTAATAACATATAAACGGATTGACAGTTTTAAATGAAACTCAGTAAGATCATAGCACCATTTCGGCCGACCCCGACCGTGCCCTTCAAATTTTATTTCGTCTCATCGATCCAACATGTCAGCTGTGCGAAATATTTCACCGGCATTCTCCGAACCTATTACTGATATCACCCTCAAATTTTGTACGGTGTTAAAGGGCACTACTAGAAGTTCACCTATGAGACTTTCAAAAATCTGTAAAGTACACAACGAACATGGCGACCAAGCGAAGCTGAAGCATTTTAATAGAATTTCCTCGCGATTTAAACGTCTGAGCGCAGTGAAATTTGGTACAGTAAATGTTTATACACATTGTAATGCACTGGTATCTAATTTAGTTCAATTGTTTACATAACCTCAAGATGGCGGCTGTGCGAAATTTTAAAATCTCGATTTTTTTTTTCTTGGTCCTAATCATGCGATTCAAATTTGAATACTACACTTTCACAATAATTTTAGGTAATAGTACATTAAGACGTACGTTTATAAAAATGCAACATGGCGACCATCCGAAATATTTAGATGGTCCTCAATATCTACGAATCTATTACAGCAATCAAACTGAAATTTTGTTTGTTGATAGAGGCAATTAACATAAGTAGGATATACGAAAATAGGCTGTATAGTTCTTCACGGAACTACTTGTTTTAAAAGGGAGAACATAGTTATTGGCAACAGGTACAGAGATGTGTCAGCTATTTTTGACATAGGCACCACACGAATTGAGACACTTGTCATAGTGTGGTATCAACTATTGTAGTCCTGTGTCATACATGATGATGATACTTGTTGTTTTAAGGGGCCAAACATCTAAGTTATCGGCCCCTAATGGTTTGGGTGATCGTGACGATGTTTATGAAATGTAAACTATAACTAAAACTAACTACTAACTTATATACTAGAAGAAAAAATGGAAAACAAAAGGAGAATAAGGCAAATAAAGGACAGGAGGAAAAGAAATGCCCTTAATCCTCGAAGAATGTGGATTGAGGGATTTGGAAGAAAAGAGAGCCATGAAAGGCAGATAGGAAAGTGAAAGAGGAGAGGGTCCGCACCAGAGGTAATGTAAAAAAGGCAGAAAACAGGACCCAGCTCAGGAATCCCTCGGGGTTGCCAACTACCGAACTCACCAGCCGTGAGCCCCTGAGAGTGTAGCAATATCCATGGTGCACAGAAGTGGTGGGGCTACATACACCCTGCCTCCTTGAGGGTCTTGAGCAGAAGGCAGGAGATAACATGAAAACAAAAAGAAGACTGACCCCTCACAGAAGGAGGGTATCAGAAAAGATGAGACAAGGGCCAATTAAGGAGGGAAAGGAAGAGATCCCTAGGCCTCGGATACCCTAATACCGTCGGGGTCGGAAGAGAAACAAGAGTTGACGAAGTGAGGTCGACAGGAAAGGAGACGGCGAGGAGCCCGGCACAAGTAAGTGGAAGCAATGCCGGACTCAGTTGGGACCCGGTGGTCGCCAACCCACATCCCTCTAGATGTGAGCCCCTACGAATGGAACCAGCATATGACAGTCGACTTCAGCTCCTCGTCAGAGTGAAAATGCTGACCAGAGCCCATGAAGTGTGGTGGAAGGGGCATTACTTGTAAGGTTTCACGCTTATTAACTTTGGTTAGCTGACTTCCACTATACATTTCCCCATTCTTCGGCTGATAACATCTTGCCTTGCGGAAGCAGCGGTTGTTCGCGAGCGTCTTCTTCTAGAAAGTAATACAACAAGGTGCCAGTTGGAGCGAAATAGTAACACGCTCGAGAGACTGCTCCGGCGATTAGCTGCAAATAAAAGTACTTTTCTCGACGGGTATGTTTTTCATAAATTATTCACGGATACAACATACACCAAAATAATTGATACACATATTAAGGATTTTTTTCTTGTAATTTTCTTACTCTAAATGTATATTTTTTTCACTATTGTTGGGAAATATATTCCCTTCAATGGGAAGTATGCTCGATACACAAAATATGTTGGTGTATGTTGTTCATACAATACACAATGATGCAACATTTCTTAGAGATATCTTGAATACTATTTGAGTTATCAAGTAAACGCTGTGTGAAAATAAAGGTTTCGGGAAACAAGCTTCAAACTTATCTAAGAGAAGAATTTAAGGAGAGAACTTAAGCGACAGTAACTCACATTTAGGGGCATATCTCAGTAAGTACTTACTTACTTACTTACTTCGTTGGTCACACGAACCGATGTCGGTTCATTGCCTCACTCTTTAGCTTCTTCCATTGGTCTCTGTTTCTAGCCATGTTCTCGTTGGCTCCCAGTTTCTCCAGGTCTTTCTTGACTCCATCCATACACCTCAGTTTTGGTCTACCCAGGGGTCTCGTACCTTGTGGCTTCCCTTCTAGCACTGTGTTCACCATTTTCTCTCCTCTTTTAGGACATGTATCAGCCATTCAATTCTTCTGCTCTTTATTACAGCTGTCACATCGGGTTATTAAACAGCGTGTGGATTTCAATATTTTTTCTTCTTTTAAAGATTCAATTTTCAGTCACTGGCTCAAGAACTTGTTTTCAAAAGTTATAATTTTTCTCTCCATTTTCTTGCTCAGTGTCCATGTTTCCGCCCATACATTAATACTGGTCGCACGATTTTATTGTAAATGCGGAGTTTTGTTGTTTTCGTTAATTGCTTACTGGTAAATAGTTTATTCATTGAGAAGAGACACCTCTCTGCAGATTTTAGCCGGTTCATTACTTCCTCCTCCATGTTGTTGTTGACATTGACTGTACTCCCTAGACATAGTCTTCCTAAATTCTCTGTAAGTATTGGAGATATTTTCATTTTGTTTTAACCAAATAAAATATAAAATATTAGCCTTTGAAGTAATTCATTAAGTCTTCTGTTGCTACTGCAACCATTTTCGGAATTAATGTATTAATTAAGATTGTACTAATTTTCAAATTTTTCATAATTCATTAACAAATGTTTTGACTCTGGACGGTGTACTTCCCCCTTAGGCAATGTGAATATGAACACTGTGGGCCATGTGCTCTTGGCAGAGTATTGACATTTCGAAGGAGAATTACTTTCCATCGCGCAATATCTGATCCAGGTAGAAAGCAGACGCTAATACTACAATTGGTATTCTGCAGAAGTAGTTTATGCTCGTGGGCGCGTGCTTAGATGAACGGTACGTCTCGGCAACAGAGTTAATCGAAAGTGGTATTCACTTCTCGGAACCTATTCTAGCACTGTGCAGTGCACCTCAAATAGGTCGCCGCACGAGTAGAATGCCTGGATGATTCCTATTTTGGGGCTACGGCCTTGGGGCCCTTTCCAAATCCGTACCTGAATTACAAATACTATGCACTGTTCAAATTGAAACTTGCTCCGACTGCAACGTACGGAATCCAAATAACAACGGCAAACAACCTTAGGAAAATAGAAAGCATTAGAGCCAGATTCCTAAAACGAGCCCTCGCAATCTCTAAATTCACAAGGAACAGCTACACTTATATAATACCACGGGAGTCATTCTTCATAGTGGACATAAAACTCTGCTTCGGATCACCGGAAACGCAAGCATACAAAACCGTCATCAAGGAAAGCCAACGAGGTCCCGTAGCAAATAATGGACACAGAAGCGATGAAAACAGAAACCTGGAAGATACCGAACTATGAGCTTCGCCATCTGTACACAAGATTCGCTGCCCACGGGTTCCATGGGAAGATATTATGTCGGAACAAAACCTATAAGGAACCAGAGAACGACTGCGTCGGTGAATCATGAACAAACCATACCCCAAGTATCACTTGCCGAAATTTGGAAACAGAACCCAGCCGCTAAACACGCTAATGAAGGACTGGTGAAAATCAGAAGTAAATAATATGTAAACTAATGTTTGTAAATTAATGTAGGCTACATATTGTGTTTAATAAATTATTTAAATTACAAGTACAGTAGAAGCCTCCGTGGCTTAGGCGGCAGCACGCCGGCCTCTCACCGCTGGGTCTGTGGTTCAAATCCCGGTCACTCCATGTGAGATCTGTGCTGGACAAAACGGAGGCAGACAGGTTTTTCTCCGGGTACTCCGGTTTTCCCTGTCATAATTTCATTCCAGCAACACTCTCTACTCTCATTTCACTTCATCTGTCATTCATTTAATCATTGCCCCAGAGGAGTGCGTCAGGCCTCGGCAGCCGGCACAGTGCATATCCTCGCCGCTAGATGGGGGCTTCATTCATTCCATTCCTGACCCGGTCGGAGACTGGAAGCAGGCTGTGGATGTTCATTTTCACAAGTACAGTACGTGGGGCAACATGACCACTAAGTCGCAAGGACACTAAATCAATCAATCAACAACAACAACAACAAAAACATGAACAACGTGTTTAAAATGAAGTTCTAATTGTTTGGTTCTCGTTAGAATCTTCGGCTCTTTGACTGGTTTGATGCAGCTCTCCACGCCTCCCTCAAATAACTGCTGTTTAATAAAATTATTGTTAAATTAAATTTCTTGAAGATGTTCCCGAAAACAAGAAATGTTTGTCAGGATGTTCTCTTGGGTACGATGGCTTTATTTAAAAGGCCGGATAGTTGGCAACCCTGTCTCTCGCATCTTTAACCCTTTATAGGGCAGAATATTATTGAAGATATTTTATTTGCCTTTACTTTAATTATTTCACCCTAATATTAATTATTATACTATTAATTTTAATTTTTGTTTTCTTTAATATTTTAACGTATTTAAATTTAGGATTATAAAATAATATAATTTTCATATTTATCAGCATGTTTATTTTTAATTCTAATTTTATTACCATTTCTTAACTTCTTAATTTAAATTTCACTTGTTTCATCCTAATATTAATTTAATTTTTTGGTTTCTCTAACAATTTAATGTTCTTAAATTAAGATTTTTAAAGTATTATAATTTTAATTTTATTGAAAGAAATTGTTTCATGTAGCCTACTTTGGGTCAAGGAGATAAAAAGATAACATTTGTCTTTCAGTAATATTAACACTTCCAAAAGAAAATGTGTTGGTTTATTCAACTATCAGCATCATTCTTCTTGTTCCTAGCATTAATCCCTTGCGGAGTCTGCTATTTTGCTATACGTATCTCCTCCACTACTTTCTGTCGTTGACATCTTCTGGTCTTAGACCAAGAGCGTGCATGTCAGCCCTGATGCTGTCAGTCCACCGCTTTACAGGTCTTCCACGTGGTCTTGTTCACCTGGGTTGATGTGGAGTGCTGTTTTTGCAACTGAGTTGTTCTGTCTTCTCATGACGTGCCCGTACCAGCGTAGACGAGCCTCCCTCACCTTCTCAACAATTAGTGCAACACCAAATTATCGCCGGACGTCTGTGTTCCTTGCGTGGTCAAATCGCGTCAGCCCCATCGACCATCAGAGCATCTTCATTTCCATTGTCAACATCAGTGGCAATATAAATTGCCCTTATTGTAGGTGGTTAATATATGGACCACTAACCTAAAAGGGAGCTAATCAAGTGTTCCATTTTAGCTACGTTTTCCCCGTGTAGTTTGGCAATGCTGAACGCACTAATCTATTGTTGCGTTGTGTGCCACATTCGTTACAGAGGCCACACATGGCATATTAATAATCACGTTCACCGTGAACTTGCACAGTTGCAGCGACTCCACCCAACTCTGGCCGCCAGGAGTTCTCACCGTCAGATATGGAATGCGGTCATATGTTACACGGGATTACGCACGGCCTCACTTGTTAGCGTAAGGTGTCTAATACCTGTGAGACCGTAGGGCATTGGTTCTATTGTGTTTATTATTGTCTCGATGTTCAAATATGTTACACACCTCGACTGCTGTGGTAGCTGGAAATGTGGTATCAATGGTTCGAATTCCGGCGCTGATAACGGCCGTTCTGAGTTTATTTTTAATTGTGTCTGTCAATGCCAGTATAATAATTTACGCACCTTTGTCAACAATTTCTGCGGCACCTGATTCACCTGGTATAATAATAAAATAAAATAATAATAATAATAATAATAATAACAGTGAATACGAAATATGGGAGGGTAAATGTCACGAAACAGTTTAAATACCCCAGAGAGATCATTAGCAACAATGGATTGGACAAAGAGTCAATGGAAAACATAAGACTTAAACTAGAAAAACTCAACTTCTCCTCTAAAAATAGCCTATATACAACAAAAAGAACCTCTCCTTTAATGCCAAACTACAACAATACAATGCTGTTGTAAAACCGGTGATCTTATATGGTGTGGAGACGGCAAATTTGATGAACCTGGAAAATCTTCTGAAGATTGAAAGGAGGATATTGAGGAGAATTTACGGCCCAAAAGTGGTACAGGGAACCTACAGACTAAGATAAAACAAGGAGATATATGAAGAAGTGGAAGACCTGGAAACAACGTTTACGTTTCTATGGAAATATGGTTAGAATGGATCCAACAAGAATAAATAAACAAATATTTGAAAAAATAAATAATCTGAAGAGCCAAGGGGTTTACACCAAGCAGATGAAGGAAGAACTCCGGAGGCTAGGAATTACAGATGAGGACTGTCGAGACAGAACACAAATCAGGGAAATACTTTCGAACATAAAGGTTCTTGTGGGAGAAAAGAGAGAACGCAGGGGAGGAAGATGGACAGCAGAGAGAAAGGCGCAACACTCTGAAAGAATGAAGGAAGTGTTAAGGAAGAGAAAGGAAGAAATAACTATGAGAAGGAAATGAAATGATATTTGCGTGGTCCTTAGTTTTGGCCGGTTCACATAATGTAATGTAATGTAATGTAATAATAATACATTTTATTAATGGAACCAATGGACATTTACTTTAATTTCCGGACGGGTCAGGGAAGGGATATTGGAAGGAAATCGGCCGTGGACCTACTGAAAGAAACCGTCCCGACATTTTCCTGTTGGTGAATATGGGAAGCCAAGAAAACCATTATTATTATTACCACCGAAACCATCAAAGACAGTCTCTTCGTGTGCTTACATCTTCCTTACAGTTTGAGAATAGAAGAGGTATTGTGATATTTTTATTATTGTGCGACAATTGACAAGATCTGCACCAGACCTTTCACAGAAGGAAGCAGACCATCATGATTTTATCATTTATATTGATATTGATTTCCTTATTTGTAATAATTTACCGTTCCCCAGCGAAAGAGCACGTTATGCTTATAGTTTCTGGTAGATATACCAGTTAATGATCCAGAAATTTGCTGCGAAAGGGAAGCTTCACTAGCATGAAACGACAGTAAGAAGAGAACGTTATTTTATGCTAGGTTGGTATTTAAAATGAAAGCGAAAGTAAATCAGAGGACTACATTTGATGTGAAGAAACCTCCTAATAAGTTACTTAGACAGAAAGCAGGTTGCTTATGAGTGGTCAGAAGAAAGAGGGGAGTTGCGAGTGTTTAGCTTCTTGCTCCCACTTTCCCTTTTAATTGTTGTTGAAATAGTTCTACCGAATACTTATCATAATTATTCTTTTGTTAATCTGTGCAGCGTCATGGTGTTGTTCCGTGCCTGGAACTTATATCCGCATGCCAGCCAGTCACAAGCTGTCAAAGTTATGTTGTGTAATTCATCCTCTTGGTGACATTATGAGGTAACAAATATTTTGAAAAGAAAGGCCAGGTTCCTAAAAGCAACTCTCGGGGTTTCAAAAGTAACCCAAACCTTCTGGTCTATGAACTAGCGAAAGAAAATTCATTGAAGATATAAAGTACGGTACTTTATATTACTACTATCTACTCTACAAGTGTTAGTAGTGTACATTTTGGAAATATGATGATAATTGTTGTTTTAAGGGGCCTATCATCTACTTTGGCTACTTTAAACCCTGTCTCAAATGTATGATTCTTAACTCGTTCTTCTACTTCCATGCATTGCAATAAATTACAGAAATTTTTCTCTGGCTGCCTTCGCCTCTCGATTTATTTCGTTTCTCAATTTTCTGTGTAGTTGTTGTCCTTCCTCAGCCGCAGAGTTCTTAAACTTTCTTCTTGTGTCTATCTTGTCAATTACTTCACTAGTTCAACTGTGTGGAGCGTACTGTTGTATGGTAGTGAAACCTGCCTGATAAGAAACGAATAATAGCCATTGAAATATGGTGCTACAGGAAAATACTAAAACTTCCATGGGTGGACAAAATCAGTAATGAAGAA
Source organism: Meconema thalassinum (assembly GCA_946902985.2). Taxonomy (NCBI): domain Eukaryota; kingdom Metazoa; phylum Arthropoda; class Insecta; order Orthoptera; family Tettigoniidae; genus Meconema; species Meconema thalassinum. The sequence continues at coordinate 671,468,950 of OX336391.1, forward strand.
ACGCTGAAAAGGATTGGACAGAAGCCAGATTTATGGAATATGCTTACTCACCGAAGAGACAATTGCATTGGACATACCTTGAGGCATGGAAGTCTTCTGCACATAATACTGGAGGGCACTGTGGAAGGAAAGAACTGTAGAGGTAGACACCACATAAAACAAATCATTCACGACAAGAGTTGTGATAATTACTTGGGCATGAAGAGACTAGCCACAGACCGGAGTTCATGGAAAGCTGCTACAAACCAATCTTCGGATTGAACACCACAGAAGAAGAACATCTAGGTTATCGGCCCCTAATGGTTTGGGTGGCAGTGAAAATGAAACTTACAACCAAAACTAACTACTGCCTTAAAAACTAGAAGAGGAAATGGGAAACAGAGGAGAAGTACGTAAATGAAAGAGAGGAAAGGAAATGAAATGCCCTCAACCCTCGAAGAATGAGAATTGAGGGACTTGGAAGGAAGGAGAGCCATGAATGGCAGAGAGGAAAGAGGAGCCGGCCCGCCCCAAAGGCAATGAAAAAGGGGAGAAACAGACCCAGCTCAGGAATCACTCGGGGCCACCAACTCCCGAACTCACGAGATGTGAGCCCCTGAGGGTGCAGCACTATCCAGGGTGCACCAGAAGTGATAGGGCTACACACACACACTGCCTCCTTGAGGGCCTTGTGCAGAAGGCAGGAGATAACATGAAAAGAGAAATAAGGTTGACCCCCTACAGAACCAGGGTATCAGGAAAGATGAGACAAGGGCCAATCAAGGAGGGAATGGAAGAGACTCCCTAGGCCTTGGATACCCTAATACCGTCAGGATCGGAAAAAAATAATAGTTCACCAAGTGAGGTCGATAGGAAAGAAGACTGAGAGGAGCCTGCACAAGTAAGTAGAAGTAATGCCGAACACAGCTGGGGTCCCGTGGACGCCAACCCACGTCACACTAGTTGTGAGCCCCTGGGGGAATTATCACCCATACAGGGTCTTTCATATAAAGCAAGAACGGCAAGCGGCAGTTCAGTTATTCGCTGCTGCGGTGGCCTTGGCCGAGCTTGTGGCGCGCCATGGCCCCCTGCTTTAAGCGTGTGTACAATCCTATATGAAATATTACTTTACAGAAGATGCTGGAAGTGTCGTCCTTCCTGGGTTATACGGGCATTGTATCTGGTAACCACATTCTGGCTGACGCGAGTGAGTTCTGCCACTGTAATGTTTCTGATTTTTAATTTGATGCTTTTTATTGAGCACTAAGTCAGTAGTATCAAACTTATTTACAATTACGTGCATCTGTGCTAGTGAAGGTGGCACTTCATCAGGAAATTGCTGAACAAATGCATCACGTACCCGCCGAACCGACTCGTACTTAAAATTAGTTTTACATACAAAAATACGATGTTGTAATGATAACTGTCTCATGTTAACATTGAGGTTCAGACTGGTGACTGAACACCTGCACGTTCATTGCAAGGTCAAATAAGTACTATGCGCGCGCTTTCAATACTACAGCAGGGGGCCGTGGCGCGCCACAAGCTCGGCTAAGGCCACTGCAGCAGCAGATGACAAAGCCGCCGCTCACCGTTCTTATTTTATATGAAAGACCCTGTACTTGTAGACAGATTTTAAAAGTGTTAAGGATTTTATGATGATCGCTTGACGATCGAAACTGGTCATGCAAGTGTAATAATTAATTTAATGTGAATTGTTTTCAGGATTAGGGATCAGCCCATCTTAATAGGGTATAATCTTGCTGACCGACTGAATAGTACCAAACGTTTGTTTACTAAGGCAACACTGAAACATGGCTTCAAACACCATAACTTTACATTTTTGCTAAACTGGACCATGAGTGCTTTCAGTGTCATTTAATACTACATTATATTCGACGATAATTATAACTTTATTATATGTTTTAACATAAATATTCATAAATATATGTGGTATCCAGTAACTCCAGTTAATGAACAGAGCGCGCTGGGTGGTTTGCTGACTGAACAGAGTGCATGCGTGGGTCAAAGCCCTTCAAAAAAGCAGATACCATTTGCTTTGCTTGACAATGCCATTGTTTACAACCTGCATGATGACTAGTGCCGTCCAGCTCTATAGCATTCACTAATATTGTCACCGAAGTCGTTTGAAAGCAATGTGCTGTGTAGAAATTGGAGTTGGGGATATTAAGGTATTTCTTGTCTCATATTGACCAGTTTATTTACGCGAACATATGGGACGGTGCGCTTTCCATGTCGGTAATTTATAGTCTATAGAAGAATGCTGTGTTGCTAACTTCTGGACCTAAATTCATAAATTTCTTGCATATGTCATAGTATTTTCTTGTTAACGTAAAGGTTCGTGCTGATTTTGTCTTTGTGCTTGGGATTATTGGTTTTACGTCCCTTTTAACTACTCTGGCTTTTAGAGACGCCGGGGTGCCGGTTTTTTTTGGCCCGAAGGGGATCGTTAAAGTGCCAGTAAATCTACTGACACGGCTCCCTCGCATTTGCGCACCCTCAAATGCCAGCTGACTGCGCCAGGATAGGAACCTGCAACCTTGGGCTCAGCAAGCGAGAACGTTACCGCTGAGCCACGCAGCCAACCGTGTTTGGGATTGTAACTACAATGGTTGATCCGGTATCCAATTTGAACTTTCAAATCAAGCAATTCATGTCCGACATGTTGGATTTTGAGCGCATGCGCGAAGCTATGCGTACCAGATTGGTCAATGAATGAGCTCTGATTGGCTGGGGAAACTGTTTCATAATGAATAATAGTACTATAATGATCCTCATTATGATACAGTTTTCTGACATATAGGCTAATATTTACATTTCGACATCGTCGAACATAAAAGAAGTTTTCTACATTAAAAATGAAAACGAGCTATTGACTTAGTTCCTGGTACTACCGATGTGGAGTATAGGGAACATCTGACCCTGTTCGCTGCTATCCCCTAGATGTTTTCAAGCCAAAGGTCGTCAACGACACATCCGTCCGGTGTTTCAGTAACGATTTTTTTTTCTAGGGTAGAATTGTTAGCCCCGTGTCCAACCCCCCAACCTGGAATACCAGGAACTCTTCTGTCATGGTTACCGTACCTTAGCCGAGATATACCTCCTTTTAGGGCGCCATTTACTCGTTCTCACACCTTCCCTCTATATGAAGGGACCAGCTGGGTGGCTCAGCGGTGACGTTCGCACTTTCTGAGCCCAAGATAGCGGGATCGAATCCTGGCGCAGTTCTGAGAGGTGCATACATGTGAGGGAGTCGTATCAGTAGATTAACTGGCACGTTAATGATCCCCTTCGGGGCGAAATTCCGGCCACCCAGCGTCTCTAAAAGCCGCAGTAGTTAAAAGGGTCGTACAACCAATAACATTATTATTATTATTATCTATAAGCTTGCCACGGTGGGTAAGTGGTTATCGTGTCGGACTACCAACCTCAAGCTTGCAGGTTTGCTCCTGGCCATGGTAAGTGATTTTTGAAAGGCGACAAAAATCACAACACGCATTTTATACGATGTTGGCATGTCAAAGAACTCATTTGAATTCAGTAGGCCGTGCTCATAATGGCAAAATTAATCTCGTTATTTTCCGCCAACACAAAGTTCCTCATTTCTCTACTAGAAAGCGCTATAGTGTCAAGGAGCTTAGATACCTAATCTCTTTGACTTTCATAGCGCTCCAAGGAACAACAAAATTCAACATGGATGCTGCCCTCTGGGCGTCAAATAACGAAAGCTTACACGCGGGACCCAAGGCCATACGATATTATTATTAGTGTATTATAGGCTAATTATGATATTATTTATATGAGGGGTTGGCCTGTTTGCGAATCCAGTACATTTGCATTTGTCAGTTGGCACAGGCTAGAGTAAAATGTGGTTTTCGCCGATGTCTCAGTCTTACACATGGCTGTGATTATATGGACGCTACTGAGGTATGGGTGGTGCTTAGTAATGACATTCAGGGCACAGTCAGTGCCTGTGAAAGGTTCTACTCATAGGGTTGGTACTGCTGTTCTGACTCAGTGAGGAAAGCAATGGCAAACTACCTCACTCCTCTTCTTGCCTAGTACGCCTCAATATAGCGCTGTTTTGGGTGTTTATGGGTATCTACTCACATGACCTAAAGACGGTGCTTTGTGAGGATCCGTCCATCCTCCGGGCTGACTACCTAACAGATATGAGGGGTAGGCATTTATAATTCAATCCTAAAATTAAATAGAAAGTTAAATATTGGTTCTCACCTATTCCCTTGGCTTCGCTTCCTATGGTGCCCCCATGTACCGCCTCAGCTTCTTCCCCCTCGGTCAACTAGCGTCTAACGACCCAACTTGCCCGATCTCCCGATCGGCAGGCAATCGACTGTGTCTGACTGACCTCTCTGATCTGAGTCCGCAGCATTTTATACTGAAGAAGCGAGGCTCTTGCTGACCAGGTTGAACTGCGGTTGAATGCCCCATACGAATTCGCCTTGAAGCGACACCGGGACCTAACAATATTAAAAGAAAAGAGGAAGAATTACCAGATGGTGGGTACAATGTAGCCCCCTGTTGGTATTCTTAGGGTCAAACATGGGTCTCTGAGTCCTCTTTATACCCCACATAATCCGCCATTCCCTACAGGTCAAACCCGGCAGAACTCATTAGAGCGTTAAAATCCCTCAGTATGCCTTCCTTCTGAGGGGAAGTAAACCGGCAGTCCCATGTCATAGATTTATGGCATGATAAAGAACCTTCCACTAACTATACTTGTGTGAAGCCAAAATTTGTAGGTTTGAATTGATAACGCTCCATTAGTGCCAGTTGCTGACTGCGGTGCAATCTAGTAGCCAAGTCCGCAAGCTAGGTGTCGTGGACGGTAGCATTATGTAGCAAAAGTAGGAACTACAGTACTTGAAATTACTGTCTGCAGTCCTTACTTGAAATAAAAAACAGATAACACACACTAATACAGCCATCACAATTAACACCCTTTATCAGACAGATTCTACATACACCCAAAGTACACGGGGCTGCAAGACCGCTTTGTCGCAGCCCCTAAACTAAGGAACCAACCAACCATCCCTACAAGTCAAGGAAACAACATCGCTTATTTTATTTGTCTCTGGAACTCTTTGCTGTTTTAACAGATTCTCAGAAGCAAACCTCGACACGTTTTGTTCTGCTGGTTGTGAGCGTGGGAGAAGGGGTTGGATGCTGTAGTTCGCTCAGTGACAAGGAGTAGCCGAGCTGTCTGGAAGCGATGGGCGGTGATTCGTCACGCGTGACTCCTGTCTGCACGGCCTTCTGGGGTCACGCGCGCGCTTATTGGATTAAGCGGCCATCACTCACGTCAACTGCACAACTTGTAGTATAGCTGGTGTTCATCTTTCCCTTCTAGGGAATATATGATGTACTCCATCTATCCGTCTGTCCGTCCAGTCTAGTCTAAACTCGAGTCCGATAAGTAGTTCCCTGAAGAATTATATAGCTTATTTTCATATATCCTACTTACGTTAATTGCCTCTATCAATATACAAAATTTCAGTTTCATTGCTGTAATATATTCGTTGATATTGAGGACCGTCTAAATACAGTATATCGGATGGTAGCCATGTTTGATATTTATATGTAGGCCTTAGAGTTATGTACTATTACATCAAGATTATTGTGAAGGTATTTTATTCAAACTTCAATCGCATGATTAGGACACAAGAAATAAGAACTTATTTTTGCGATTTCGCACAGCCACCATCTTCAGTTTATGTAAACAATTGAACTAAATGAGATATCAGTGCATTGCATAGTCATTTTCTGTACCAAGTTTCACTGCGTTCGGATGGTTAAATCGCGAGAAAAGTCTATTTAAATGTTTCAAATTTGCTTGGCCGCCATGTTCGTTTTGTGGTTAACAGGTTTTTGAATGTTTCATGGTTAAACGTCGCTTAAAGCCCTTTATCACCATACACAATTTCAGGGTGATATGAGTAACAGTTTAGGAGATATAGAATGCTGGTCAAATATTTCACACAACAGCCATGTTTGATTGGTGAGACGTAATAAAATTTGAAGGGCACGGTCGGGGTTGGAAAAAATAGTGCTATGACCTTACCGAGTTTCATTGAAATCGCTCCATCCGTTTAGAAGTTAATACTAGGGGGGCACACACACACACACGGACGCAAAGGTGATCTCATAAACCTATTTTTCTCATAAATGAAAATAGCTAAAAATGTTCCCAGGGCTTATTTTAGGTCGGGCTAAACGTCGAGCTTTCTCCAGATACGTCCTGCATTTCAATAAATAACTGTAGTCATGTCCGGCAGGCATGTATAATTTTCCAAATATCTTTCCTGAAAAGAACTTAAAGGAAATTGTGTAGATTATCAGGCATCATTAAACTAAACATTTTCTCGTTTTGTGGTAAGACAATGGTTGAGATCCTTGTAAGCTCCAAAACGTAAAATATTCTGAAATGGATGATAGCCATATTTTGAGGTTAGAAAATATAGGAGACTAATACAAATTATAAGTGCAGACAATTCAGAAAAAAAAAGTTTGATGATAGACCTCTTAAATTTTAATGGACTATTCTCAAGTATTGTTTGAGATTGAGAGATATTTTTGTAGATGAGACCACATACTTGACGAAGGTCAAGAGAACCACTCCGACAATCTCAAGTGCTTCAAAGCTTTTACCCACTCACCTCCGCCAATTTGTATTAGCGACGAGCCTTCGTGGTAACAGCGGTTTAAATATGGTCACATTCTCCAAGCTACCTTTGAGGTTTAAGAGACTAGTCACGCGATAGTTCAGGGGTGAAACGCTGTACAACAAACCCTCCCTCTGACGAAGGTATTTTGTAGCGTAATCGAGTTTGTGGGGGAGGGGTCTAGTTTTTTGTTGGTCTTTCTTAAGGGCGGTTCAAGGGGTATTAGTTGGTGGTCCGTGTTCTGAATAAAGGCTATGCTTCCTTTTCGGAGATGGTGAGGTCTCGGTTTGTCTCCTGGCTACAACATCGTAAGGAAAGTGCATATTTGAATGAATTGAAACTTGACCTTGACATCAGCGGATGACGCGTAACCTAACCAAATATTTCTCAGATGACACACCTTTTTCTGATGAATGTAATCAAGCAATCAACGCATTTTTAAAGTGATATTTGATTTTGAATTGAACAGAATTTTTAGCCAATATGGAAGAAAGTTAATCCTTCCAGTTTATGATGGTGATGATGATAATTGTTCTTTTAAGGGGCCTAACATCTAGGTTATCGGCCCCTAATGGTTAGGGTGATCGTGAGGATGAAAATGAAATGTCAACTATAACTAAAACTAACTAACTTATATACTAGAAGAAGAAATGAAAAACAAAAGGAGAATAAAGCAAATAAAGGTCGGGAGGAAAAGAAATGCCCTCAACCCTCGAAGAATGCGGATTGAGGGACTTGAAAGGAAGGAGACCCATAAAAGGCAGATAGGAAAGTGAAAAAGGAGATGGTCCGCCCCAGAGGTAATGGATAAAAGGGGGAAAACCGGACCCAGCTCAGGAATCCTGCGGGGTCGCCAACTCCCGAAATCACCAGCCGTGAGCCCCTGAGGGTGTAGCAATATCTAGGGTGCACCAGAAGAGGTGGGACAAAAAAAAGAAGGCTGACCCCTCGCAGAAGGAGGGTATCAGAAAAGATGAGACAAGGGCCAATTAAGGCGGGAAAGGAAGAGACTCCCTAGGCCTCGTATACCCTAATACCGTCGGGGTCGGAAGAGAACAAGAGTTGACCAAGTGAGGTCGACAGAAAAGAAGACGGAGAGGACTCCGGCACAAGTAAGTGGAAGCAATGCCGGACTCAGCTGGGGCCCCTTGGTCGACAACCCACGTCCCAAGAGATGTGAGCCCCTGGAGGGTTTCAGTTTATGACATGCGTATATGCCAAAATTATAAAAATATACATTTGTATCCCCTGTTTGTCCTCTTAGAAGGGGCTAGAAAAAATTAGGCCATGGAAACCAGTTTCAGCTGAAAACAATCTTCGTGTATATATAATTCGTTTTAAAAATTCATCGCTTACTCCATAACATTTCCTCGTAAATGTTATCCGATACTCCGTAGAATATCTCTTGCTCGAGATGTATGGTGTCCAAAGAGGTTGTAAAACTTCAAAACAAACACTCGTATCGATTAGGTTGACCTTCCGATCCGGAATGTATTGATACGCGCTACCCCTAGTAGCAAGTTTGTTAATTGGATCAAAGTAGGTAAAGCACAACACAAATGGTCCTTTAAAGAAATATTATCTTTATTGCAGGTCAGAAATATTCACCACACAATATGCACATAAAAACCATTAGCTGTCTTACTCAAGTTTGCTCCCTTATAGAGAACACTCTGCCTTCCACATGCTCATGTAGTTAATCCCTCACTAATGAGACCGGTGTCCACACTAGAAATAACAATGTCTCTTCCTCAAGTTCACAAGCCACAGTCTGGCACTCACTGTTCTTGAATACCACACACTGTTTCGCAATTCACACGTCACCACATTACCTGTTTCGCACAGGTATAAACACACTGTCTGACACTGGCCAGGGTCGCTCTTTATATATCGGCGCTGACGGCTCAGATGTTTCTAGAGTGGACCAGGGTTCACAGCTACTCTCAGACCTTCTCCAGATTTCCAACACTAGTTGGGCCACGAACATTCTGGACCTTGCCTTTTGTTCTCGCTGCGCAAGCGGCCGGGCGACACAGAGCCCGGGGTTAGCCTCGGGCGGATGTGAATCACGCGCGAGGGAATGAATCAACTCCACACCCGTAACAGTATCTTCATCGGTGAGTTCGGAGGTGACTATACAGTCCAATGCGGGAGGCACACAATTCGCCGCAGTGATGACACGTGGTTCCGGGTGGGGCATCTGCGTTCCTTCCATTTCTTCTAATCAGCTGACTGTCCTTTCTGCACTGCCTCTTATATTCTACCGTTCGTCGGCGGTTTTCTGTGAAAACTGTTAAACTTACTACACAGGAGATTGTAACGTTATTTATTTAATCGTATGGTGATTATAACAAGGAATTCATAAGCCCATGTCCAAGTTCTTCAACCACACAACAGCACTTTCTGAAAGATGAAACAGGTTCCTGGGGCTTCCGGAGTAGGGCAGCGCAGGATGACATGGTCCATGGTCTGCTCCTCTTCACTGCATTCACACATTGGAGAATCCATCCAGCCCCACTTATGGCGCAAGAAATTACAGCGTCAATGCCCAGTTTTCAGTCTGTTGAGGCGACACCATAGTTTTCTTGGGAGGTCAAATCCATTCATTTTCCGAGTTGGATTTATATCATGAGCATTAGTACCAGATGTTGAATTTGACCACTCGTCCCGCCAGCTCCGGTTTAGGTTAAGATTGTCCCTCAAGAGTCGGCCGGCCAATACACTTGCTGGTCTCCTAGATAGAAGTCGTTGTGGCAATGGGCAACAAAATTCCTGGTGAACTGGTAATGAGGGAGATGACCGGATCTTCATTGCTTCTCTCAGCAGAGCTTCCTTTCTCCTCAGGTGGGGTGGTGGGATATGACTAAGAACGGGTGACCAGTGGCGAGGTGTAGACTTTACAGAACCAGTTATGCAGCGCATGGTTTCATTCAACTTAGTATTGTAACGTTATTTTCTTTGGTTACAAGGGGGGCATGCAGTTACAAGGATGTCAAGTTTCGTTAGTGAAGCGAGCATCATCAGATCCAAAGCAATTATTATTAAAAATCCACAATGCCTTCCAACACTAATCCAGGAAGAAGCGGCAACTTCTTAATAAAGTGGCGTACCACTGCGTTCTGCTCAAACTATCTCATTTCCTTTCAATAATTCTGTAGGTGCATTTTACGATTAACGCTAGGTGAGGTTAATATCATGAGCCGTAACTTTGCAGCCATTATAGCAGCACATGGTTGAGAAATTATGAGGTAATCCGAACAAATGGCGAATGTATAGTAGACAATTTATAGCACGATTTTCCAGTAATTACTGTTATAAATATCACCGATGTTCAACGTAATTTCAGTTTTGCAGTTATATCTCGAGATATGTTGAGTAATTGCTTATTAAAACTATTTAATAGCTAACTGATGAAGGTCTGTTCTGTTGTTCTATTGATCCGCTTGAGAGAAGATGGCATGTTTCGCCAAGAAATGAGCCGTCATCGTTAAAGATTTATACCTTTGTATGCAACATCAACACTCATAAAATTCGCTCGTAAAATACTTTTGTTACTTCTCAGCTTTGAGTTACGTCTACAAATATTTTATTGTACTTTCTGTAGAGTTCTAGAGTTATTTCTTGCTCCTTGCTTTTGAAATCAGAGTAATAGAACGACTTCAGAGAGGATGAGAGGGTGACAGTAATCAATACCGTACGGTGTTGCTGTGTATGATATGCTTTGGGCCGTTGTCACCAACTCTTTATTAACGATTAGTTTGTTCATTCCTATTTAAGGGGGACATATAGCTTAAGGCGACACAATAATACTGACTTTAATTCTATAGGTTGGTTGGTTTACCTCATATCCACCTTTTTTCTTTAGGAATTTAGGGATTTTGCTTTCTTTAAAGTGTGTGCTAAACCTTCAGCTACGAAATGAATCGCCCTCAAGTCTTTGTGGCTTTAAATAATATTTCTATAAAACGTTTCAAATAATTTTGAGTTTGCTCAGAACAAAACTGAAATAATAACGCTCAATTAATTAATTATTGCGGAAATCTGTGAGATTCATTTTGTTGCAGAAGGTTTAACACCGACATTAAAAACGAACAATACAAAAACTTCCTATAAACATGCAAGATATGAGGGAAACGGTAAAGATCAGCACAAAGAAAGAAACACATTTTGAAAAATGGATAAAAATTGTTACGATTTGAATTTTGAACTTCGCTTTTATTGCAAGATGTGTGATTATCCTTGGAAATATACAGGCTGTAACTAAATATCTGGGAAAGCTCCAGGGATTCAATAGAGAACCTGACAACAAGCAAAACATGTCCTGTTAACATGTGGTGTATTTGCTTTCGTGTCCGTGTTACAAGCATTGCTTGTGGTGTACATAACACAGACCGGTTCACTGCAGGTTGGTCATTTGAGTTGATAAAGTGTAAGTCTACGTTACTTACTTACTTACAGGTCTCTACAGAAGGTGCTCAAAATGGCTACCACGAGCTGTAATACAGGTGACTATGCGCAGCGTCATTGACTGTCTCCACGCACCATGTCCATGTCATGACTGGGTGTTGCATACGCAATGGACTTTAAATAACCCCATAAGTAGAAGTCTAATGGATTGACATCGGGAGAACGAGCTTGTTGACAGGTCCTCAATCGAATCCCCAGAGCTTTACCATAATATATTCAGTTACATCCTGTACACCAAGTGAACCAGCTGCCCCTTATAATATTGACTTACGCAGCCCAACTAACGCGTGCTGTCAGGAAGGTCGATATTTCTCTGCTAGCATCCCGTATGGCACTAATGGCCTGCAAGCATATCCCTCGTATTGGTTTGTAGTCACATCGAGGGAAAAACAAGAAGTTCCTTGACGAACTCAAGAGGCTACTTTTCTTAAAATTTTAGATTCATGCTAATGATTAATCTACAGTATATGGATCTATCTGGAATAATGACGAAATTAAGTTGGTAATATCGAAATTTCTAATTAGTTCGTAAAATTGTATACCTGGCATAATGTAGCTTAATAGAGCACTACAATTGGCAGCCCTGGTGACTAAATATATTCTTAGTTCCATCTCTTAAGGAACAGATTACAAAATTTGGTTGAAGTCCAATGGATACTATGGACGTTACATGCAGTTATACATTGGGTCTTACAGCGTACATAAAATCATGTCGGCAACAATGTCATGCATATGTTGGTCAGAAATAATCTGAAATAATATTATCTATTCATGTGCCAATTTTGAATGAAATCCATTAGTTAGTATAGAAGTTACATGCATTTAAAATTGGACATATCAGCAGGCTTAGAATCATGTTGGCAGCACTGGCGTATATTAGTTACTCCAAATTAATCTAGAATGCCAGGTACTATACGTGTGCAAAGTTTAGAGCTATTGGCTTGCATACTTTCTGATATATTGATATTAGGGTAACACAAATAGAGACAGCATTTATTAACAGTTGGCAGCCCTGGTTGCTCTTACGAATACGCATAGTCATATCTGTTATGGTACACTTAGCACACGCGGAATTTGGTTGAAATCCAAATAATACTATAGAAATTACATGTAATTAAATTTGGACCTCTCAGCAGGCTTAGAATCATCTTGGTAGCACTGACGTGTGCCAATTTTGAAATAGCTCCCATTGATACCTTCCAAGATATCCAACATGGAGCTCAAGTTTCAATTGTGATTTTTCAGCAGTTGGTAGCACTGACATGATTTTCAAATATGGCATTGAGATATTCAGGTATAGATCTTTACTCCTACCAAATTTTGTTTCGATTGCTGCAGCCGTTTAGGAGTTGATAGGGGGGAACACACACACAGCCAGACAGACAGACACACATTTCCCCAGATCGATCTCATAAGTCTACATTTTCCTCATTTTTAGCCTACTTTCGATTTTTGCAAAAAATGAAAGTAGACTTATGAGATCAACACAGGGCGAAAAAAAAGTGTGTCTGTCTATGTGTGTATGTGTGTGAGTCTGTGTGTGTGTGAGTGTGTGTACTCTGAATGTCTGCCCCCCCCCCCGTATCAATTCGAACACGGTGAACGCGAATTGAACGAAATTTGGTACAAAGGTAGCACTAGCAAAGGACACCTCAGTGTCATGTTTTATATTGCCGCCATCTTGACGGAAACGTAATGGCGGCCACACAAATGTTCAAAGCTTAAATCAAATTACGACTAACCTAATCATCCGATCTCTACCAAATTTTGCAACAACATACCTTTTTGGGGGGAACATCCTTTCACCAAACTAATAGGTCATCAGCCTAATAGTTTGCGGATGGCAGCCTTCTTTGTGTGAAAATCGATTCCCCCTATTAATTCGAACACGGTGAAACCGAATGGAACGAAATTTGGTACAGAGGTAGCACTAGCAAAGGACACCTCAGTGTCAAGTTTTATATCTCCGCCATCTTGACGGAAACGGACTGACGGCCACCCGAATGTTAAAAGCTTAAATCAAATTACGACCGTCCTAATAATTTGATCTCTACCAGATTTTGCCACAACATGCCTTTTTGTGGAAAACATCTTATGACTGACTACAATGTCATCAGCCCAATAGTTTGCAAATAGCGGCCATGTATGTGTGCAAATCCATTCCCCATATCAATTCAAACACGGTGAAACCGAATTGAATGATTTTTTTACAGAGGTAGCACTAGCAATGGGCACCTCATATTCATGTTTTACATCCGTATAGCACGTTGTTTTTCAACAAGCTACTACAACCAACATTCAATTATACTCCTTGAAAAGGACAAAGAGTTATAACAATACCCATGCATTTAGGAGAAAGTAGGCTATATGTTCTTTACTGAACATCTTGTTGAAAAATGTAAAACGTAGTCTAATTATAGTGTTCAGTATCGTTCGAGGGAATTGCTTGGTGTGCATTAGTACCGTACGGGATGCAGGCAGAGAAATATAGACCTTCCTGATAACTCGTGTTAGTTGGGCTGTATACATTTTAGGAGCTGCGACAATGTGGTCATGGAGCCCCGTGTACTTTGGGTGTGCGTAGAATTTGTCTGATAACCGGTGTTAATTGTGATAGCTCTATTAGTGTGTGTTATCTGTGATTCAGGTAAAAGGACTGCAGACGATAATTTTTTCAAGTAGTTCCTACTTTTGCTACCAAATGCTACCACCCACGACACCTAGCTATGGACTTGGCTACTAGATACCATCGCAGCCAGCACCTGGTGGCGAACGTTGGAACTAATATAGCGTTATCAAACTATCCAACAAATTTTAGCTTCCACAAATGTAGTAAATGGAAGGTTCTTTCTCATGCCATAAATCTATGACACGGGACCGCCGGCCTTACTTCCCATCCGAGGGAAGATATAGGCTACTGAGAATTTTTAACGCTACATCGGCGCATGATCTTTCCGACGTCTTCCTAGCTATCCAGATCTCTCATTTCGCTCATTTCATCTTGCGATTTGACGAAGTAAAAGGGTTCCACCAGGGTGTGATGGAGAAATTGAGAGTGGAGCAGAGAAGACAGTCTTCTGAGTGTTCTTATTGTTGTGACAATCAACGCTTTGAAGCGAGTAAAAGTGGTGACTCGTCCTACATCTCTCTCGCTTGAGACATCACTTCGCTCGAACAAATGGCACAATGAGGCTCGCTAGAATCGATCATCCACTGTGCAGAGAGGATTATCATAAGAATAGCGGGCATGTAGGTGAAATTACTCAGACAACCCACAGTGACCTTAGAATTAACTGTTATGCAAATCAATTAACTTTCATTACACTAAAGTACCGTACAGATTATGTGTAACCAATTGCCATTTAGATTGATTTAATGATTCGTTATGTTAATTTTCACGGTCACTTGCTGAGCTCTCTGGAGCCTTCACACAGGTTGGATGGATATGACCATACGATCCACGGGTCACAAGAGCGAAATTTGCTTGTTTTAGCGAAATACAACGCTTTCATTTTTAGCCTATTTTCATTTAATAAACAAGATGTTCAGGAAAGAACATATAGCCTAATTTCTCCTAAATGTATGGGTATATTTATAACTCTCTGTTCTTATCACCTTCTAATTTCTTCCTATTTGAAGTGCAAATTGGCACACAGGATTTGAGCAGTGGCGTTCAAACCATAGTTTATAATTTACCCCAGCATTTTGCAATTTCATCAGCAAACACTCCAAACAACGTACCGGTAGGTATTCATTATATTAACACCGACTATTTACAATAATTGAAACTTCGTTGCTCTAATAAGGCCCATCCACAATGCGCAGTTGGCAGTCTGTAGTTGGTAGTTCTCAGTCGCGATCGTCCCCTTGTATACTATAGGCACCATACACAACATACAGTTGCAGTTGGTAGCTGGCAGTCGGCAGACGGTAGTTGGCAGTCGAGAATTTTATCCTCGACTGCCAACTACCCGACTGCAGCAATGTAATAGCCAATCAGAGCAGATCACGTTGTTGTTCTGTGTTGTGTACAAAGAGGATATAGGCCTAAGTACAGTAACTTCGCAACCGGTAAATGTATAATCTTAAATACACCGTATAAAAAAAAATCCATCTCCAAATCATCCATATTCCAAGTTTGAGGTTAGCATCAAAGCCTCTGTGCACAAGGAATAAACGAATGTCACTGTATTATTATTCCTAGCAGTCGTCAAGACTGGGTTCACTAACTGGCCGGTATAGAGCGCAGCTCGCATCTAGATGGCGGTGGTTAGCTTCTGCATAGTACAACTGAAGGCTGGTAGATGTCACTCCGGTGGAGAATGTTGTTTTAATTAAAATAAATTTTCCATTGCAAAAAGCACCTTACAACGCTTTATTTTATAACGACTCAGTACTCAAGAAACAATAAATATAAAACAAGATGTTCAGTAAAGAACATATAGCCTACTTTCTCCTAAATGCATGGGTATTGTTATAACTCTTTGTCCTTTTCAAGCAGTATGATTGAATGTTGGTTGTAGTAGCTTGTTGAAATACAACGTGCTATAGGGATATTAAACATGAATATGAGGTGCCCTTTGCTAGTGCTACCTCTGTACCAAATTTCGTTCAATTCGGTTTCACCGTGTTTGAATTGATAGGGGGAATCGATTTGCACACATACTTGGCCACCATCTGCAAACTATTGGGCTGATGTTCTTGCAGTTTCGTCAGAATATGTTTCCCACATAAAGATACGATGTTGCAAAATTTGGTAGAGACTAGATTATTAGGTTGGTCGTAGTTACATTTTAGCTTTTAACATTTGGGTGGCCGCGATTACGTTTCCGTCAAGATAGCGGTGATATAGAACATGACACTGAGGTGCCCTATGCTAGTGCTACCTCTGTACCAAATTTCGTTCATTCGGTTCCACCGTGTTCGAAATAATAGGGGGAATCAATTTTGACATAAAGAAGGCCGCCATCCGCAAACTATTAGGCGAGTGACCTATTAGATTGGTCAAAGGATGCTCCCTCCACAAAGGTATGTAGTTGCAAAATTTGGTAGAGATCGGATGATTAGGTTAATCGTAATTTGATTTAAGCTTTGAACATTCGTGTGGCCGCCGTTACGTTTCAGTCAAGATGGCGGCGATATAAAACATGACACTGAGGTGCCTTTTGTTAGTACTACCTCTGTACCAAATTTCGTTCCATTCGGTTGCACCATGTTCGAATTAATAGGGGGAATCGATTTTCACACAAAGATGGCCGCCATCCGCAAACTATTACGCTGATGACCTATTAGTTTGGTCAAAGGATGTTCCCCCCATCAAGGTATGTTGTTGCAAAATTTGGTAGAGATCGGATGATTAGGTTAGTCGTAATTTGATTTAAGCTTTGAACATTTGTGTGGCCGCCATTACGTTTCCGTCAAGATGGCGGCGATATAAAACATGACACTGAGTTGCCCTTTGCTAGTGCTAACTCTGTACCAAATTTCGTTCCATTAGGTTCCACCGTGTTCGAATTAATAGGGGGAATCAATTTTGACATAAAGATGGCCGCCATCCGCAAACTATTACACTGATGACCTATTAGATTGGTCAAAGGATGCTCCCTCCATAAAGGTATGCATTTGCAAAATTTGGTAGAGATCGGATGATTAGGTTAATCGTAATTCGATTTAAGGTTTGAACATTCGTGTGGCCGCCATTACGTTTCCGTCAAGATGGCGGCGATATAAAACATGACACTGAGGTGCCTTTTGTTAGTACTACCTCTGTACCAAATTTCGTTCCATTCGGTTGCACCGTGTTCGAATTAATAGGGGGAATCGATTTTCGCACAAAGATGGCCGCCATCCGCAAACTATTACGCTGATGACCTATTAGTTTGTTCAAAGGATGCTCCCCCCATAAAGGTATGTTGTTGCAAAATTTGGTAGAGATCGGATGATTAGGTTAGTCGTAATTTGATTTAAGCTTTGAACATTTGTGTGGCCGCCATTACGTTTCCGTCAAGATGGCGGCGATATAAAACATGACACTGAGGTGCCTTTTGTTAGTACTACCTCTGTACCAAATTTCGTTCCATTCGGTCGCACCGTGTTCGAATTAATAGGGGGAATCGATTTTCACACAAAGATGGCCGCCATCCGCAAACTATTACGCTGATGACCTATTAGTTTGTTCAAAGGATGCTCCCCCCATAAAGGTATGTTGTTGCAAAATTTGGTAGAGATCGGATGATTAGGTTAGTCGTAATTTGATTTAAGCTTTGAACATTTGTGTGGCCGCCATTACGTTTCCGTCAAGATGGCGGCGATATAAAACATGACACTGAGGTGCCTTTTGTTAGTACTACCTCTGTACCAAATTTCGTTCCATTCGGTTGCACCGTGTTCGAATTAATAGGGGGAATCGATTTTCACACAAAGATGGCCGCCATCCGCAAACTATTACGCTGATGACCTATTAGTTTGTTCAAAGGATGCTCCCCCCATAAAGGTATGTTGTTGCAAAATTTGGTAGAGATCGGATGATTAGGTTAGTCGTAATTTGATTTAAGCTTTGAACATTTGTGTGGCCGCCATTACGTTTCCGTCAAGATGGCGGCGATATAAAACATGACACTGAGGTGCCTTTTGTTAGTACTACCTCGGTACCAAATTTCGTTCCATTAGGTTGCACCGTGTTCGAATTAATAGGGGGAATCGATTTTCACACAAAGATGGCCGCCATCCGCAAACTATTACGCTGATGACCTATTGGTTTGGTTAAAGGATGCTCCCCTCATAAAGGTATGTTGTTGCAAAATTTAGTAGAGATCGGATGATTAGGTTAGTCGTAATTTGATTTAAGCTTTGAACATTCGTGTGGCCGCCATTACGTTTCCGTCAAGATGGCGGCGATATAAAACATGACACTGAGGTGTCCTTTGCTAGTGCTACCTTTGTACCAAATTTCGTTCAATTCGCATTCACCGTGTTCGAATTGATAGGGGGGGGGACAGACATTCAGAGTACACACACTCTCACACACACACACAGACACACAAACACACACACACATACTCACACACACACATACACACACACACACACAGACAGACACACTTTTTTCGCCCTGTGTTGATCTCATAAGTCTACTTTCATTTTTTGCAAAAATCGAAAGTAGGCTAAAAATGCAACCATAAAAATTCAACTTTGATAGGATTTGAACCCCGACCGGCCAGGTGAAAGACGGAAACCCTAACCACACAACCGTGCACTCTCAACCCAAGCGTTATCAATCAAATACATGTACATACAACGTATTAGCAATTAATCACTTGGACTGAACGATTTCTTCACTGGAGTATATTTCAAACCGAGTTCATTTCATATTAAGTTCATATATTTTTTATCAGTAGGTTATATTGCATGCAACATACTGAAATTAGTAAAATATAGCTCAGAACGAGAGATCAGCGGCCATCTCGTCAAATAACCGAGACGACTCAGATTTTTGAACTCACTTCTAGACTATAATATTACAATATAAACTTTTAATTTCGAACGAACCACGTCGTTTAGAACAGATTAAAAGATTCTTGGTTCGATAATCGGAACTGGTGGGTCCCATGTTATGGATTATAAAGTTTGCATAATTCACACGGGCACCATCCTGAAATGGTACGTTTGATGAGCTTTTAGTTTGGGCACAAGACGCGTCCCATATGAAGGTATGTTGTTACCAAATTTGGTAAAGATCCGATGATTAGTTTGGTCGTAATGCATTATTAAGTTTTGACCATTTGAGTGGCCGCCATTACGTTTTGGTTTTAAAACATGACACTGAGGTGCCCTTTGCCAGTGATACTTCTGTACCAAATTTCGTTCAATTCGGTTTCACCGTGTTCGAATTAATAAGGGGGGGGGGTCAGACATTCAGAGTACACACACACACACACACACACACACAGACAGACACACATTTTTTTGGCCCTGCGTTGCTCTCATAATTCTACTTTAATTTTTTTGCAAAAATCGAAAGTAGGCTAAAAATAGGCTTATGAGATCACCTTTTGTCCGCGCGCGTGTATGTATGTGTTACCCAAATAACGTCTAAACGGCTGGAGTGATTTCAATGATACTCAGTAAGCTCATAGTATTATTTCATCCGGCCCCGACTGTGCCATTCAAACGTTATTACGTGTCACCAATCCAACATGGCGGCTGTGTGAAATATTTCAACGCCATTCAACATCTCCAAAAATATTATTGATATCACTCAGACATTTTGTACCGTGATAAAGAGCACAACTAGAAGTTCATCTATGAGACTTCCAAAAACCTGTTAACTACAAAACGAACATGGTGGCCTAGCGAAGTTGACAATTTCAAACAGACTTTTCTCGCGATTTAACCATCTGAGCGCAATGACATTTGGTACAGTAAATGTTTATGCACATTGTAATGTATTGGCATCTAGTTTAGTCCAATTGTTCACATAACCTAAAGATGGCGGCTGTGCGCAATTTTAAAATTATGTTATCATTTCTTGTGTATTTATCATGCGATCGAAGTGAACGTTTGAATAATGAAGCTACGCAATAATTGTCATGTAATTGTACAAAACTCTTTGGCTTACATACATACAGTAAAAATCCAACATGGCGTCCATCCAAAATATTTAGACGGTTCTCAATATCTACGAAAATCTATTACATCACTCAAACTGAAATGTTTTATGTTGATAGAGGCTATTAGCATATGTAGGATATATGACAAATTAGCTGTATAATTCTTCACGGAACTACTTGTTTTAATGTTATAACCGTGCCTGTTATAGATTTTGTACAAGAACTATACCAGAATCAGCTGCCCCTAATTGTATGCAGCCCAACTAACGTTGTAGTCAGGAAGGTCGATATTTCTCTGCCTGCATCCTGTATGGTACTAATGCAATGCAAGCATATCCTGCAAACAATATTGAACACTATAATTTTTCCCCCGATGTGACTACATATCAATAGTCCCGCCTCCCCAGTTGTATCCACCTTCAGGACACTGCCAGTAGAGACGGCAAAGGTGGGATCCCTCACTGAGTACGTGGGAAAAGCCAACCCTGGAGGGTAAAACCACTAAGAAAAAAAATATGTCGGAACATAAAATAAATAAGTTGACGATGATGATAATTGTTGTTTTAAGAGGCCTAACATCTAGGTTATCAGCCCCTAATGGTTTGGGTGATCGTGAAGATGATAATGTAATGTTAACTATAACTAAAACTAACTACTAACTTACATAGTAGAAGGAGAAATGGAAAACCAAAGGAGAATAAGGCAAATAAAGGACAGGAGGAAACGAAATGCCCTCATCCCTCGAAGAAGGCAGATTGAGAGACTTGGAAGGAAGGAGAGCCATAAAAGGCAGATAGGAAAGTGAAAGAGGAGAGGGTCCGCCCCACAGGTAATAGATAAAAGGGGGAAAACCGTACCAAGCTCAGGTATCCCTCGGAGTCGCCAACTCCCGAACTCGCCAGCCGTAAGCCCTTGAGGGTGTAGCAATATCCAGGGTGCACCAGAAGTGGTGGGGCTACCTCCTTGAGGGCCTTGAGCAGAAGGCAGGAGATAACATAAAAAGAAAGAGAAGGCTGACCCCTTGCAGAAGGAGGGTATCAGAAAAGATGAGACAAGGGCTAATTAAGGCTGGAAAGGAAGAGACTCCCTAGGCCTCGGATACCCTAATACCGTCGGGGTCGAAAGAGAACAAGAATTGCCCAAGTGAGGTCCACAGGAATGAAGACGAAGAGGAGCCCGGCACAAGTAAGTGGAAGCAGTACCGGACTCAGCTGGGGCCCCGTGGTCGCCAACCCACGTCCCACTAGCTGTGAGCCCCTGGAGGGAAAAATAAATAAGATACAGTACTCCTACATAATTAATTATCTTTAGAACCAAAGAAAAAAATATTTTCTACCGCTTCTCCCCTCCAAAAGACGAGTGATGGCGTGTTATAGTCTAGTGTTGTAATCGGAAAATATTAGGAGCCTAAAATTAAAAATTGCAAGTTTTGGTCGTTCCACAACTTAAAGTATCCCAAAAAGGAGGCAGGGTATGTGTATCTCCACCAACAATGGTGCTCCTTAGATACTGCTAAAACTTCTAGGGCAGCGACTTTTAGACTATCGCTCTTCTTTTCCTTTCCTAACTGCCTTTTATGGCTCTCTTTCCTTCCGAGTTTCTAAATCATCACTGGAACATTCTTTACATTCATATAGCCCCTTGGTACCACAGTCCAGCCCTACCAAGCAACCACTTCCCTGTCATCTTGTTTTCCTCACTGTCAGACAGCTACTCAGTTTATCCTCACGAGGCTGAGCACACCCCGTTCCTGCCGTTAGAACAGTTACTAAAATCCCTGATGGAGCCAGGAATTAAATCACGCTACCCCAACACTTCGGGTCTAACGCAAATCTCTGCATATAATATGGTGATATGGTGTTATAGGCAGAGAGTGAAAGAGTAATGATTGAAATGTTAAGGGAGGAAGCTTTTAGTTTTACGTGACCGTTAATCATACGATGATGAACCACGGGACCTCCTTTTTACGTGGAATACGAACCACAGGACATGACATTTCACTTCGAAAATCTCACATGCATTGACCGGGAATCGATCCCGGTCCATCTCGGCGAGAGGCCAACAGATGGACCGTTGCGCCACCATGCCCCTACGATTGGAATGTTGAAATATTTAAATACGACCTGTGAGAAATTCGGAATGAGAATTAATAAAACTAAGACAAAATGTATGGTGATAAGTTCAAGAAACGTAAGGACAACTTTAAAGTTAGGACAGGGTGAAATAGAGCAACTAAGTGCGTTCAAATACTTGCGATGCATAATAACTGAGGACATGAGATGCAAACAAATATCCATTGCAATTGCCAAGGAGGCATTTAATGAGAAACGGAGGCTGCTTTGTGGGGGTATGGATAAAGGTCTGAGGAAGAGAAAAGCGAAATGCTTTATTTGGAGTGTAGCACTATATGGGGCTGGAACGTGGACATTGAGATGTGGATATGGAGGAGATTGGTTAGAGAAAGTGCGAAATGAACATGTGCTGAAAAGAGTTGCGGAGGAGAAAAATATATTAAAGGTAATCAGGATGAGGAAACAAAATCGGCTTGGTCATTGGTTAAGAAGAAATGGTTTACCTATGGATGCAATGGAAGGAACGGTGAATGGTAGATGGTTCCAAATGGTTGACAGTATAAGCATCGACGCAAAGTAAGAAACAACGAAGAGAGTAGCAGGAGGAAGGTTTGCCATGTGACGACCTGACGTGAAATTGCTGACAAAATAATTCATTATCCAAAGCTCAGGCTGTATCATCCCCACTTGACTAGCAGAGAGGACAGTACAACAGGTAACGCTCCATGCACAAGAGACACTCATTATTATGGTAGAGAGTAAAAGTGAGAGAAGGCTTCTCCCAGGGTTCAGTTCACTAATGTACGCGCTCTCGTGTGTTACAGGTGAACCGGAAGTGCTGTGCTACTAGTGCTGCTCATTGTCGTGGTGAGTACTTGTACTTTATTATTCATAGTTCACTATTAGTCTAGTTTTAATCGCCGTAGGAGGAACTGCTCCGATGCGTATTAAGAATTAATAATAATATTTATTATAATAATGGAAAAACTGGAGACCAAGGGAAGGAAGATTTTGAGGAAAATCCTGGGTGTAGTCAAAGAACACGGTGAGTTCCGAAGACGCCACAACCAAGAGTTGTACACACACGTAGAGAATATAACTGACATGATGAGGAAAAGGAGGATATCTTCCTATGGACATATAACCCGAATGAAATCAACACGGCTATACAACCGAATTTTTGCTTTTCTACATGAGAAAAAGCCACAGGGGGCCTGGTTCAGTGAAGTCAAGAAAGATCTGTTGGAGATTGGGATAACATGTGAAGATACCCAGGAGCGTGGCCGACTTAGGGAAACACTTCAAGAACATCGGAGTTTTCAACCTAAGCCGAAACTAGAAACCGGGAAGGCGTGGATGACGGAGAGAAAGGTGCAACATCGATTGTGAATGAAGGAGTACTGGGCCAACATTAAAATGCAGTAAAAACAGTTGACATGACGTGGTCCTTAGTTGGCCGTAACGAAGCAAGAAGAAGAATTATGATAATAAAGTTATTGGTCTTGCGTCTTTTCCAACTACTCAGGCTTTTAGAGAAGCCTCGGTGCCCCGAAGGGGATCTTAAACGTGCCAGAAAAATTTACTTACACGGCTCTCTCGCATTTGCTCACCTTCAAATGCCAAGTGACCTCTCCAGGATTCGATCTCACAACCTTGGGCACAAATGGCGAGAACGTTACCGTTTCACCACGCAGCCTGTCGTGTATTGGTAGCTAATACTGAATATTTTAACTGGATCTGAGTTCCCACTCAGAGCAAGATAGTTTCTTCCCTTTTTTAAATAAATAAAAAAATAAGTAAATAAGTAAATACATAATTAATTGAATATATAAGGGATGTTAATTAATTGAATAATGAAAGGTAATAAAATAATTAATTGAATAACGGAAGTTAATAAAATGATTAATTAATTGTATAATGAAATTCAATAAAGTAATTAATTGTTTAATGGAAGTTATTAAAATAATTAATTAATTGAATAATTCAAGTTCGTATTGCGTTCGTTATCTTGGGGAGAGATCTTTATACTTGTACTTTATTTGTAAGTGCAAGAACCTAAAAAGAAACGGAACTTACAACAGCTCGATGTTAATTGTGACCTGTATTCGTGGTTTCTCCATCAGGTGAAGGTTAGAATTAATTCTACTGAGCACTTTTAATTACAGGGCCATATATACTAATGAATTAACTAAGGAGAAAGTTTTTATAGCAGACATCTCAGGTAACTCACTGATGTCTGTAGTGCCTGGTGTCTGGTTACTGTCAGACCAGTATGGGTTACGTACGGTACTGTAAGTATTATTGCGCATAACTCCGACATAGGTATCGATCAAAACTAATCGAAAAGGTATACATATTTCAGCTATTTATTTCAGGTACTAGGTAATGGCATTTATTGTTACTCTTCACCCAATATAATTGGGTACACTCGTGCTCAACGACTGAGAAGCCATTCTAATAACTAAGTATTATTCGATTGAAATTTAAAGCGTATTAAATAACACCAGCAATAGTCAAAAAACACATCATTATAAGTTGCTTAATATAACAGTGAGGTCATCAGTAGCAATCTTAAGTTGTCGGAAGAAACAATTAAAAAATATAAAGTTAATAATGATCGAGTGGCCTCCGGAAAGGTCGAGTGCAGGTCTCTAGTTGACGCCTATGGGCGACCTGCACGTCGTAATGAGGATGAAATGATGATGAATACGTCACATACACCCTGTCCCCGAGCCACGGGAATTAACCCCAGGGGATTAAAATCCCTGATGGCTCGGACGGGCATCGAACATGGGTCACTTTGGGCCAAAGCTGAGCGCGCTAACCACGGAGACGGACAATATAACGTTGTGAGTATTATAATTTATAGAATCTTGTAAAATGTTCCAAAATTATCAAAATAAGATTTGTTAGAAAGTAATTTATTTTAACCAAAGATATAACCAAAGCTAAAACAGAATATATGACAACGGATGCAAGAGAAATCGGAACAATCCGAGTCGACAGCGATGATCTGCCTCGAACGACAACATTTAAGTATCTTGGCTATACGATAAGTGCTGAAGGTCTTCTCACCGAGGAGGTCAACGTAAGAATTAATGCTGCGTGGATGAAGTGGTGAACAACGACAAGTGTCATGTGCAATCAGCAGATGAAAGACCACCTAAAATCGAAGATTTAGGCCTACCACACTGTCATTCGTCCTAGGGCGCTTTAAGGTACTAAATGTTTGCCGATCACCAAGGAAGCAGCACGTCAGCTAAGTGTCATGGAGACCTAGACGGACAGCTGGCATTACTAGGTTGGATCACATCCCCAATGAAAGAGTAAGGGAACGATTTGGTATCGCAGCAATCAGTAACAAAATGCGTGAGGGTAGTCTGCAATGGTTTGGGCATGTGGTACGGTCAGGAGCGGACACCGTTGCAAAACAGGGCTACACACTAGAGGTCGCCGGGAAAAGACCCAAGGGGCGACCGAGACAACGTTGGGCCGATACACTGCACAGGGATCTGAAAAGCGTCAACCTTCATCCAGACATGGCCCATGACCGAGTAAAGTGGAGACAGTGGATTCACTTAGCGGACCCTGTCACGAGGCGGGACAAACGCCAAAGCAAACGAAGAAGAAAGATATAACTTAGAAATATAAATTATCTTCTAAAAGTGTTGTACCGTACTAGATTTAAAATTTAAACACGGAAATGTAATTCATAGTTACAATTTTCAAATTTTTAACGAATAGGAAATTGTATACGTTAAATTCTAATATTTGATTTTATTTGTGTGCTTCTTGAGATGTACTCTACAAGAAACAACATGTTGAGTGTTAATTATTCAGAATTATTCTACAAAGAGAATCAAATATCTTAAATTGATTGAAATTGTTGACAAAACATACTTTCCGCTCTGTTTTCTTCCTCATTCTTAATACCAGACAAAACTTTACTGCACTGGGGAAAGAATTATCGTAAGTATAATCAAAGGTCGATAGAAGAAGTCTCCTGTTCCGTCCCTGAGCTGGGAGTGTCTGGTGTCCCTGGAAGAGTAGACAAACAGTTCACCAAAATGTCACGGGCGAATCTAATTCCCAACATAGTGACACTGACACACATCACATACAGTGGGCTGTTATGATTACAGCGTTCACCTCCAATCATCTCGGGGAACAATACAAGTAGAATTATACACGTCTTCCGCAGTGGGTTGTATTGCATTCACCGTTTAAGATCTATTGATTCAAGAAATAAACATAGTGCTGGTTATATTAGAATATTCAATAACTGAAAAGTGTGTCCCACGTAAGTATTACTGCCTGGTATGAGGAGCAAATACACAAATGTGGACTTGTGGGGCCACATTAAAAGCTTATGTTACTTAGCTGCTTAGATATCAAAATCTGGCAAAGAATGGAATATATTTATGCCGAGTCCAGATGAAAAATTATGATTTTTTAAGAGCGCTAAAAGTCCCTCAGTATGCCTTCCTTCCGATGGGAAGTAGAACCTGCGGTCCCATGTCATAGATTTACGGCATGAAATAGAACCTTCCGCTAACTACTCTTGTAAGATGCCAAAATGTGTACGTTAGAATTGATAACGCTCTATTAGTTCCAACGTTCGCCAGGTGCTGACTGCGATGCCATCTAGTAGCCAAGTCCGCAAGAAAGGTGTCGGGGACGGTAGCATTTGGTAGCAAAAATAGGAAGTACTTGAAATTATTGTCAGCAGTCTTTACTTCAATTAAAACAGATAACACACACTATTACAGTCATCACAATTAACACCGGTTATCAGACAGATTCTATACACACCCAAAGTACACGGGGTACTTGACCGCGTTGTCGCTGCCCCTAAACTAAGGAACCAATCAACCAACCAACCAACCGAGGTTCCCGACACATCTTGACTAGCGATATGTTCTTCCGTCCTACAGAGCTGTACATAAATGATACTCCTGTACTTCGTAAACTAGTCCCAGTATTTCTGTTGGAATCATCTAATAAAACAGTCCTTCTGTTCAATTGGTACCACCCCCAGGGGCACACAACTTGTGGGACGTGGGTTGGCGACCACTGGACCCCAGCTGAGTTCGGCATTGCTTCCACTTGTTTGTGCCAGGCTCCACTCCGTCTTCTTTCCCGTCGACCTCTCTACTGCCTTTAAGGCTTGCCCTCTCCCCTTTCCCTTTCCTATCAGCCTTTCATGGCTCTCCTTCCTTCCAAGTCTCTCAATCCTTATTCTTCGAGGGTTAACAGCATTTTTATTTTCTCCCTGTCAATTATTTGCCTTATTTGTTTACCATTTCTTCTTCTAGTCTGTCAGTGTGTAGTTAGTATTAGTTATAGTTTTCATTCTCATCTCATCTTTCACTATCATACAAACTATTAGGGGCCGATAACCTAGATGTTAGGCCCCTTGAAACAACAATTATCATCATCATCGTCAACAAGTAGTACCACAGTGTTTGAGGACGATGAAATATCTCGCCTACGTGAGATAGTTGTTGCATTCCTCCAACGAATGTGTATGCATGACTCTGCTGTAACGAGGCACACAAAGGGCTCTTAGACAAACATGGTGATAATATTTACACAAAAATTAGTATATTATTCACGGCGGTGGCACGATCCCTCGTGACCAGGAAAATGGATATTAGCAACAAGTTAAGTCGCAATATCCATTACCAATGCGGATGTTGTATCCAAACTCTTAATTTCTCCTTTGATTTCCAATATTAGCGCCTTCGGTGGCGTAGTTGGTAGCATGCTGAGCTTCTATGCCCAAGATCGCGGGTTCAAACCCGGCCGAAATCGTCGGATTTTTAAGAGCGTTAAAATCCTTCAGTATGCCTTCCTTTGGAGGGGAAGTAAAGCCTCCGGTCCCATTTCATAGATTTAGGGCATGTAAAAGATCCTTCCACTAACTGAACTTGTGTGAAGCTAAATTTCTAGGTTAGATTTCGTTGTAACGCTTTATCAAAGTTAGAACGTTCACCACTAGGTGTCATTGATATCTGGTAGCGAAAATTGGAACTACTTGAAATTGAATGGAACTTGTAGCTCACCCTATGGGTGTCCGCTTGAAGCAGCTGCAAGGTCTGGCGAGCCGAACATGTCCTCGTAGACTCCCGACACTAAAAGCCATAAGATAAATAAATAATTCTATTCTCAGAATTATCACTTCTTCTTAACTGAACCATGAGTGCTTGCGTAATATTGGAAACAATCTGCATTTTTTGGTTCAGATAGTCGTTTGGCAAAGCATTTCATACCCGTGTGCAGATCTAACGTTCGTATTAGACCATTGGAATCACAGTTACACACTCTACCATGGTTATCACAATATCACAGGTTATCTGACAAATTAAACACACCAATGTTCATGTAGCTGATGACAAGATTTCTCTAGAAACGTTTTGAATTTTTGGGCTGTCACTGGGAACGTCTGATTTTGACTCCCTGGTCTGCTAAGAAAGGTAATTCTCACTAACCTCGTGAGGAGGTGGGTTCGACTCCCAACTCAACATTCGTAAAAGTGGTTTCCCGTGGTTCCAGGAAAATGCGAAGATGGTACTTAAATTAAGTCCACTACCACTTCCTACTCAAAATAATAATAATAATAATAATATCGTATGGCATCGGCTGCCGGGTGCAAACTTTGTTATTTGACGCCCAGAGAGCTGCTTGCATGCCAAATTTTGTTGTTCCTTTCAGCGCTGTGAAAGACAAGGAGGTTAGATATCTAAGCTCCTTGGCACTATAGCGCTTTCTAGTAGAGAATGGAGGAACTTTTGTGTTGGCGGAAAATCCCGAGATTAATTTGTCCATTATGAACATGGCCTACTGAATTCAAATGGGTTCTTTAACATGCCAACAACGTATGACATGCGTGTCATGATTTTTGTTGCCTTTCAAAAATGACTTACCATGGCCAGGAGTGAACCTGCAAGCTTGGGGTTGGCAGTCCAACACGATAACCACTCACCCACCGTGGAAAGCCCTACACAGCAATATTAATGTAGCTGGTGACAAGGTTTCTCTAGAACACAACGAAATGATTGCCCCAATTAAATACGCACACTACGTTCAGCCATCACAATGACAGTGGTTATCTGATAGATTGCCCACTCACGAGGTAACATTTTGGAAGGTCCTAATCACTGAGCTTGTGTTAGGACAGAGTAGAGTTTAAGATTGTAGTGAATAATGCGGTGAGCTCGCCAAGAGTTGAGCATAATCACTCACTGGCATCTGTTTTCTGTATAGTGTTACAAATTCATGAGCTTGGTAGGGGCCTAAACACACACGGCTACATTAGATCTCAATGTTAATGGATGTGGAGCGATAACCAAGCTTGATGAAGCTCACGAAACATCAATAAACGGCCGCTGTAAAGATAGCTGAGCCTGGTGAACACATCCGTCTTTGTGCAGTCTACACATCAAGTCCATTACTAACAAGGTAGGAAACTCTTCTGCACACAGAGGCTGACCATCAAGGTACAAGCCAACATAGCAACACAGGAAATGCATCGGTAATTTGGGATCTACGAGTATATTCAAAGGTAAAGTACGTGCCATAGAGGTTGTGTAAAATAAATTATCGAGCTGTATGTATTACAAAAAGATGTTATATTGGCTTTCACGACCAGTGAATTAAATCTCAGCAATTCTTGTAGGTTTGTGCTGTTCGCTACTCCTGTGGGGGGCTGGGCGGGGACACCAAGAGCCCGCTGATGAGCCAGCTGTGTGTCCTACACAAGACACGGCAGAACCCTAGAAAAATTGCTGAGTTTTAATCCACTGGCCGTGAAAGCCACTATACCATCTCTTTCTTTTTAATTATTGTATGTGAAGCTATTTTCAATGTTGCCTTAGTAAAGGAAATGTTAATGCTCTTCAGTCGGTATACACTGATTGTATCCAAATGAGCTGTGTTATTCCCTAATCCTGAAAAGAAATTACATGACATTAATAAATACACTTGTATGACCAGTTTCGATCGTCAAGCGATCATCATCAGATTCTTTACACTTGGGCTACAAAATGTTTATGTCTGAAAGTATTCGTTGCGAGATAGTTCAACTCGTCAATATTTGTTAGTTATACTGAAAGTGGGATTGATCTCCAAACATGCTTGTCAATTCAGGTTGTATTGTGCAGGTTACTTATCTGATTGAGTCTTCTGCCGTCCTGGTGAGAGCAGGTGTCTTCGTTACTATCTACACTTTTCTTTCTGTTTTGTATTAGTGTATCAAGAAGGTAGGCTACTTAATTTGGGGAATGTCCTCCGTATTATCACAAATAAATAAATAAATAATAAAATTAGTAAATAAATAATTAATTAATAAATAAAACAGAAAGAGATAATTAAATAATACATTAGTAACAAATAAAACATTTCAAAAACGAAACAAGAACAGAGCTAACATTACAATAATAATAACAAGAAGTTCCATGAAGAACTATACAGCCTATTTTCATATATCCTACTTAGTTAATTGCCTCTATCAACATACAGCATTTCAGTTTGATTGCTGTAATAGATTCGTAGATATTGAGAACCGACTAAATATTTCGGATGGTCGCCATGTTGGATTTTATATATGTATGTCCTCGAGTTATGTACTGTTACATGAAGATTATTGTGTACGTGCAGCATTCGAACTTCAATCGCATGATTAGGACACAAGAAGTAACAAGGAGATTTTAAAATTTCGCACAGCTGCCATCTGGTGGTTATGGAAACAATTGAAATAAATTAGATGCCAGTGGATTAGCATTCCTATAAGGATTTACTGTACATAGTTTCACTGCACTCGGATGGTTAAATTGCGAGAATCGTCCATGAGAATATTTATACTTCGCGTCGCCGCCATGTTGGATTTGTGATCACCAGGTTATTTAACGTCCTATAGGTGAGCTTAAGTTCATAGCCCCTATGAACATAAAAAAAATCAGTTTGATTGCTATAATAGATTCGTAGATATTCAGAGCCGTCTAAATATTTCGGATGGTCGCCATGTTGGATTGTTAAACGTACAGGCCATAGAGTCATCCACCATTAAAGGAAAATTATTGCATATGTTCATTATTCAAACTTTCACATCGATCGCATGATTACGACACAAGAAATAAAAACTTAATTTTAAAATTCGCACAGCCGCCATCCTGAGGTTATGTAAACAATAGAACTAAATTAGATACCAGTGCATTACAATGTGTATAAACATTTCCTGTACCAGATTTCATTGCGTTTGGAACATTAAATCGCGAGAAAGGTCTATTTAAAATTTTCAAATTCGCATGGCCGCCATATTCGTTTTGTAGTTAACCGGTTTTTGAAAGTCTTATACATGAACTTCCAGTAGTGCCCTTTATCTCCGTACAAAATTTCAGGGTGATACCGCTACTAGTTTCAGATATATAGAATGCCAGTGAAATATTTCGCACATCCGCCATCTTGTGGTTATGTAAACAATTGAATGAAGTTAGATGTCGATGCATTACAATGTGTATAAACATGTACAGTACCAAATTTTATTGCGTTTGGTTGGTTAAATCGCGAGAAACGCCTATTTAAAAGTCGCAAATTCGCGTGGCCGCCATGTTGGTTTTGTAGTTACCAGTTTTTCAAAGGTCACATAGTTGAACTTGTAGTAGTTCCCTTTATCATCGTCAAAATTCGAGGGTGATATCGGGATTAGTTTCGGAGATATTGAATGCTGGTGAAATATTTCGCTCAGCCACCATGTTGGATTGGTGAGACGTAACAAAATTTGAAGGACACGGTCGGGGTCGTCCGGAATAGTGCTATGAACTTACCGACTTTCATTGAAATCGCTCCAACCGTTTAGAATTTATTAGGGGGACACACACACACTCACGGACAAAAGGTGATCTCATAAGCCTATTTTTTCAAAATTGAAAATAGGCTAAAAATAAAATTTAAGAAAATTAGATCAAATTACATTTTATGGCTTAATATCTTGGTGCATACTGGACCATCATGTTTTAACAAAATAACCCAAAATCTTGAAATTGGCGTCTACTTGGGTGGATTTTGAACATTGGGGTCAAGTAACCTAGCAACTGGGTATGGCAATTCTGCTACGATTAGGTCTATTTTCCAAACATTGTAACACACTTTATGGTTGGACCAGGTACAGTAGGAAGCGTTTGATTGTAGGAAGTGGAAATAAAACATAAGTTTTTAAAATATGGGACGGTGAATCTAATTGTACGCCTCTTCAGAGAAAGTAGGAGAGATGTTGTCATATTATTGTTACATCATTTAATATGTTAGACAACATAGCAACATTTAATGATCCCAACTCTTCTGAATATTGCTGACAATACTTTTATGGTTGTATAATAAAATCTAAGTTTAGAAAGTCGCTATAATTTCGGCACAAATAGGAGCTTATGACGTAAGAAGAATCTGTATTTAAATTGTGAGAGTTTCCGAGGTCAAGTATCTATGACCCTCAATGTTTACAAGTAATAACTTTCCTTATACATGACGTTTGGACGCTACTGCTTTCTAATGTTTACTGTAATTATTTATGGCATTATTATGGTAAACAAAGTCAAACCATTTAGTGGCTCTTTCCATGTTTCGTAAACCCTACTATTTAGGACAGGCCACGCCAACGCGAGCACTTAGTGCCTGCGCGCCCCGGTGCTGCTCTTTCCTCTCAGTGTAGTGGCGGTAGCACAGTCAGACTTGGATGATGAGCAATGGATCGCTGACCTCGCTTTCATGAATGACATCACGTGATCTCGTTGCAATGCAAAAATATATTTATCAGTGCTACCTTATTAAAAGTTTCAAATTTCAGCTAGTGCTTTTTAAAAGTCAGTTTCAAGAAGGAAATTGGGACAATTTTCCCTTTCTAAAATCCTTAAATTTAAGTACTTATGAACACACCAGTGAGAACACAAAAGCGTTTCAGTTATTGCATAAAGAATTTGAAGATAGGTTTGAAGAGATTAAACATAAAACCGAATTCAAAGTTCTTATGACGCCATTTTCGGTGCGCCAAGAGGATGTCCCATCAAGTCTCCAAGTTGAGCTAATAAAACTACAGTGCGATTCAATGTTGACACACCGCTATTACCATTAAAATGCTGATTTGATTTCATTGTGTAAAGACGTTGAGGAACGAGAATTCCCGAGGATTCATGCCCTTGCCCAGAAATTTGTTGATACGTTCAGAACAACGTTCATTTGTGAACAAATGTTTTCAATTATGAGTATTAACAAACCAAAAACAACATCGAGTTTGTCTGATACTTCCTTGGAAGCAACTGCCTAAACGATTGTTCCAAATATCGGCAAATTAGTGGCTTCAAAGCGATGCCAAACATTTAATAAATCAACCACGGCCGCCTCCTACTACACACACGACCACAGACTTCACAGCGACACAGGTTATCAGACACATTGATGGTATATTGGCTTTTACGGTTAAGGAATTAAAACTCAGCAATTATTCTTGGTTTATGGCATGCCTTCTGCGGGGTTTCGCCTAGAAACACTAAGATAGGCTCATCAGCGGACTCTCGGTGTCCGTGCACGGACCCCCACAGGAGTAGCGAACTGCGCCCTACCTACATTCTTATGAAGCACACCTGCGCTTCTTTACTGCGAGAGCTAAAATCTCAAGCAGCCTTTCATCTCCCTATAAACGCTTCCAAACCGATGGTATATAGCGGTTTCGGTGGCGTAGTTGGTAGCATGCTTAGCTTCTATGCCCAAGATTGCAGGTTCAAACCCGACCGAAGTCGTCGGATATTTTAAGAGCGTTAAAATCCCTCAGTATGCTTCCTTGGAGGTGGTCCCATGTCATAGATTTATGGCATGTAAAAGAACCTTCCACTAACTACAAATGTGGGAGCTAAAATTTGTAAGTTAGTTTCATAACGCGATATTAATTCCAACGTTTGGCGCCAGGTGCTGACTGCGATGGCATTTAGTATCCACGTCCGCAGCTAGGTGTCGTAGACAGTAGTATATGGTAGCAAAAGTAGGAACTACTTGATGAAATAAATCGTCTGCATTCCTTCCACCTGAATCACAGATAAAACACACTAATACCACCATCACAATTAACACCGGTTATCAGACAAATTCTACACACACCCAAAGTACACGGGGCTACATGACCACGTTGTCGCAGTTCCTAAACTAAGGAACATGCAATGAGTGGCCGTCCCTTCGTATTCTGACGTAATCTGCGGCATGCAGTATGACCCCTGTGGAAATCAGTTATCGGAATCCCATACAATAGTAGTGTATGCGAGACACTTATAGGTAGATTGTATGGGTGAAACGAGTCACCTGTAATATGATGATCAAGACAATGAAGGAACTGACCATTGTCACATAGTGGAAGTTCCATTACCGCGACGATACTAAAAGGTGAGAATATTGCCTCTAGGAGGGTGTGATGAAAGATGTCTTTAAATATCGGACATAATAAAATCATTTGTTATCTAGAATCTAATCTATTATTATGTAATTACATGTCTTGAGAATGTATTCCGGTGGTCTGATAGAATTAATGAATAAATTGTACTTTGAATTTTTGATTTAAAATGCTGTATACACGAAGTGACTGTAATATGAAGAAATTAACTTTGAAAAATGAATCTTCATGCCCCAAAGCTTGACAGGGTCTAGCAGGTGTGACAGGTATTCAAATGATCCACACTCATGCCTCTGTTCTCCGGTGTGAAAGTGCGTTAGGATTCAACTTACTTGATTACCGGGAGAAAATATTGTGATGCAAGTATATTACATGTAGTTTACGGAGACCCCCAACACTATAACTGGAGGGCATAAAGTGTAATTTACTACATGAAGATCTCATGCTCGACAACACCGTTTAGTACCATCAGTAACTTTGGTTTATGTGGAACTTCCGTAACTTTCACGGCAGAAGAAATCGCTGTGCAACCTGACTGCTCTGAACATATTTTTAACGAACTAAAGAGCCTACTCTTAAAACTATACAGGCCGTATATCAATAGTTGGCACACCTGGCGACTCTAAATATATTCTTAGTTCCATCTCTTAAGTTACACAATGCACATACAGTGTAATATGTGGTTGACGTCCAATAGATTGTATGCATGTTACATGTATTTAAGAATTGAATTTATTAGCATGCGTAAAATCAGGTTGGCTACACTGCCATATATGTGATGCTTAAACTTGAATTGACATATTATGATTTATATACTGTACTAGTTACCCGGCCCGGCTTCACCCGGGAGCAGTTATGAATGCATTACTTGATAAGAGCTTTTTTTTTTCAATGTAAATGAACGACCATTATCCGTTTTACGTCTCGGCATGATGGGTTAAAATCACTGACTGAACTATTAATTATATTAATTATATTATCATGGAGATGCATGTGCAACAAATTCTTGTCAGACGTAATTTAAGAATGGCGAGGTGCATGAAACACAAATCCCCCTTCCGTCCAATCTTAACTTGACTGTGTTTCACAGGTGAAATAAAGAAAACCCGAGTTGTACTTCCAGGGAAACAACAAACACAACCACCCTTCTCAGAAGTCTAAACTCAACACGGCTCAACGGTTAGTTGCTGGCTGTATCTGGGGCAATAGGTTCGCCCGCTAGCTAGGCTGTAACAGGGATGATAGACTGGCCCGCAGCTAGCTCGTAAACTGTCACTTCAGTAGTTGAATGAACACGGTTGGAAGAAATTAAAACGTAAAAGCACTTGTAGTGGGCGATGTATTGAAGATAGACATATGCTCTCGCGGACGTTTTTGTAGAACTTTTCATGTTGAACAATTCTTACACTCATAGTATTTAGATATTTTTAACGGTTTGCCCAGCGTAAGCTTACAAAGCACTCGGACGCCTGGTTTATTTCGATTTTCCACTGAAATCGTTCCTGCTCGGCTTCCTTTGATCATAAATAAATTATTTTCTACAGAAATCATCCTCGAGATATCCTTTACAGAATGGTGAAAACCGCATCAAAATCCATCCAGTGGTTCTCGAGTTTACCTGTAACATCCAAGAATCGGGGACTTTGTTTTATACTAAGTAGAGATATGCCAATTTTGAAAGAAATTATTTTATTAGTATGGACGTTTTATGTGATTAATCATTGAACCCATCAGCACGCGTAGAATCATGTTGGCAGCACTGTCGTATATCGGTTACCGAAAATTGATCTACGATTGTAGGTATTATATACTGTATATGCAAAGTTTTGAACTGTTGGCCTGCCTACTTTCTGATATATTGGTATTAGGATAAAAATTCAAAGAGTGCATTTCTCAACAGTTGGCAACCCTGTTGACACTAAAGAAAACGGATATTCATATCTGCTCCGCTGCGTAAATCACATACCAAATATGGTTGACGTTCATTGATAGTATGCAAGTTACATGTATTTAAAGATTGGACCTATCAGCTGGCATATAATCATGTTGGCAACACTGTCATATATGGGCTCCTGTAAATTAATGTGGAAACGTTCCCATGCATACCTTCCATGATATCCAGTGAAGTGTAACATGACCACCTGGTACCAGTATAACACCACGTACAGAGTTCTAAAGCGATTAGTTATCTATTGCTAGGGGTGCTGAAGAATGATAACTACTAGACACGAAGCATATATGGAGCTTAAATTTTTGAATGAATAATTATGTTTTGACTGCGAGGAAATCTACGTAATCTTTTCCAATAGAATAGATAAGTTTAACCTGAAGTGTCTAATACATGTCCACACATCTGTATATTGCACGTTCAATGTTTACCATGAGGCGGGAGCCTTTCTAGTCTCGATTGACTGTAGCCACAGATAGCATTATGTCATGACTGTCACGCCAATGCCATAAAAATGCAGATTGGGTTTCAGTTCTTTTGTCCCTGTTTCCTTGTTTATGCATATCGGCAAGCGGAATCCATATTCATATGTGTATAATGCTCCAACCTCCAAAGTGACTGCAGTTCAATCCAGATATTGTCCCCTGTTTCTGTCGACAGAAAATACGTTAACATACTATACTTCGCTGCCATTGAAGCACGTGGTAGCGCAATAACACTCTTTCTTGTAAATTATATTTAGAAATAAGTTAAATAAGATTGAAGCATGTTAATGAGATATGAATTCGAGGACTAGTGTTATTTTTTTTCATTTTTTTCGCCCGCATTGGAGCACTCTAACAATCTATACACAGTCAAGTCTTAGGAATATTCATTACAAATTTGGCTTCTTCTTCTTCTTCTTCTCCCAGAACGGTGTCATCCTGTCTGACCTGGCGGCCCGTTCTTCATCCGTTATGGTGTATTGTTTGCGTGTAGAAGTTTTTAGACTAAGTCTCACGTCTTTGTTTCTCAGGACCCTCTTCTCTTCCCGGTGTATATTGATTGACGGATATATATTGTACTATATTGGTTTATAATCTCTTGTCAATACGGACCACGGCGGAATCTAAAGTAGAAGGTATTATAATTGATCCATGTAATAATGTTTACAAATTAGTACGGTAATTTTGAGTTGAAGTCGCCTCCGTTGCGTAGTGGTCAGTGTGATTAGCTGCCACTCTGGAGGTCCTGGGTTCGATTCCTGGCTCTGCCACGAAATTTGAAAAGTGGTATGAGGACTGGAACGGAGTCTACTCTGCCTCGGGTGGTCCAAATTAGTAGTTGGGTTTCGATTCCCACCTCGGCCATCCTCGAAGTGGATTTCCGTCGTTTCCCACTTCGTCTTCGGGCAAAATGCCGGGATGGAACCTACTGTAAGACTACGGACGCCTCCTTCCCTCTTCCTTGCCTATCCCTCTCAATCTTCCCCTCGTTTTCCAGCCCTCATGAGGGCCCTGTTCGCTTTGCAGGTGAGGCCGCCTGGCGAGGTGCTGATCCCTCCTCCCTAGTTGTATCCCCCCGACCACATATTTCAAGCTCCAGGACACTGCCCGTAGCGGCGGTAATGGTGGGATTCCTCGCTGAGTCCGTGGGAACCACCAACCTGGAGGGTAAAATCGACCAAAAAAAAGAAGTTTTGAGTAGATAAGTGATGTTTCTGATCCAATTTCATTGGGCGCATCACAATCAAGTAAGGAACAATTATTTAATGCATAGAAAACGACGACTATATAATATACTTAATCCATTGTTACTCGCTCGAAAAGGGGAGAAGAGCATTTTGAAATTTATGTTTTCTTTCTGTGAAAGGTGCTCATTTAGAAAACGAGTGACGGAAGCAGATTTAACATTTTAATAAAATCTTGTTTTGTTATTTAATTGTGTGCGTTCTGTCAGTTATTTTGTGGATTCGTTGTTCATATAAATATAGAATTAAATGTTAAAAAAATATTTAGAATCAGTTAAAATGGGAGTACTTTGTATGTAATAAATTGAAAAACCTCACATAAATGTATTTTCTCTGAATGTAGCATTCATATAATGTTTGTGTAGGCGCACATTCATCCATCAACACACAAAACATTCGTATTTGAAATGGACAGTGACTGGGTAAGTTTGTAACAGAATTTGAGGAGTTAGTTATCGTTGCTTTAAAGGGAGGAACACCTATTTGAGCAGCAGTAGGCCTACTAACAAGGGAACATTCAAAAATTCACTGGGAAGCAACTCAATATTGTCTTTTCTTGGGATGTTCCTATTCGTTCGTGACACTATCTTATAGTTCAATGACGATCCAATTGCAGACTCAAACCTGGTTTATAATTGAACCTTATTGTTGGTGAATTTGTAATTAATTTTTGTTAATTTCTCCACTTTTCTAAACTTAAAGGACACACTAACCGTTTCTTACGAGGTGCCGGTATGATGATTCTACCGTAGACTGATGATTCTTCACAGGAAACTCAACCATATCCGGTCAGTTAGATTAATAATAAATACTTTATTGCGCACAATGTGCATGAACGTTGTTCTTACGATCCATCATTAGTACAAAATTGTGTGAGGGATTCTACTCTCAGTTTACATGATTGTACGTGATATCGTTCACGAGGGCTGTCACATCTTATGCACCTATACTCACGACGTGGTTCGCGAATTTTCTTCGTCCGACATATACGGTGGTGAAAACCATGCACCGATATTCGAATCATAACGTGCCTCAACTGATAACCACCATGCGTCCATGCACGGTTAGTCATCACATCCCACAGGTAGATATCCTCCCATATGCTAATCTTCTTCTAATGAAGCTATTGTAGAAGTTCGTTATATGCTTGAGTGGCTGGAAGCAGAAGCTTCAAACGCAACTCCTCCACGAATATCAATCTTCTAGACAGCTCGAAAACAAGGTGGGATGGAGGATATTTGGACAGGCAAAGCACTCTCTTTAAAAAGGATGCTTTCGCCTTCTTTATACTGTGTAAAAGCCTCTTTCCGAGGGTTGTCCATATATTTTCTAATTTTCACAAAATTTCGTCAGAGACACCTCTCTGCTCTTGCAGGTCCTCACGTGGTATCTGTCGCAAGAACCCGAACAAAGCTTGCACACGCATAGTTCGTCTGGTTGGTCTGGACGTCTCTCATGCAGATCCGGTGGTATTAGATTGACAGTTTGCCATTTCTACCATCAACACAATGCAGAGTCTCAATTATGCCCTTGTAACTACTTTCAGTGTGAGCATTTTTCACAAAATCAAACAACGCCTAAGGGTATTGAACCAAGGAACACCTTAAAGAAAGAATTATGCAAATAAGCTACGATTTGAATCCAAAGAAAACGATTGAAAATCCATGCGATTCCAGACTGTTTGTCCGGAACTGGTTGGATGGTTGGTTGGTTCCTCAGTTTAGGGGCTGCGTAAATCCGGTCATGTAACCCCGTGTACTTTGAGTGTGTGTAGAATCTGTCTGATAACCGGTGTTAATTGTGATGGCTATATTAGTGTGTGTTATCTGTTTTTAATTCAAGTAAGGACTGCAGACATTCGATTTTCAAGTAGTTCCAAATTTTGCTACCAAATGCCACCGTCAACGACCAACTAGTTCTGAACTTGGTTACTAGATGCCACCGCAGTCGGCTCCTGGCGACGAACGTTGAAACCTAAGAGCGTTAGTCAATTCTAACCTATAATTTAGCTTTACACTATGACTGCTTTACTTCTCCTCCGAAGGCATACTGAGGGATTTTTATCGCTGTGGTTTACTAGTTTGATAGAGCTCCCCTGCCCCTTAGTGTTCTCTGCCATTTTATCTCAGCTGCTAATTTATCTCGACTGTGGAGAGACATTCCTGGCGTGTGTATTGCAGCTCTTGTACCGAGTTCTGCGAAGTGTGTGATACGGCGAACACACAATAGCCATTATGCTTTGAAAGTTGCGGTCACACCTTCACCTCGTAAAGAACACCCAACACCTGTTGCGTCTGGTCCACGTGAGAGATGCTGTAAGCTGTAAATAAATAATGAACATTCTATGTTAACAATGAACTGGATATTTATTTACGTTGAACTAAGGTTTTTTTTTTTTTTTTTTAGCGTATGGATTTTAGTGCCGAGAGTGTCCGAGCACAAGTTTGGCTCGCCAGAGTTAGTAGCTGCTTCAAGTCGGACACCCATGGGGTGAGCTACAAGTACCGTCGCGAGTGGAGTGTTGTCTGGGGAGGAAAGGGTGAATGTAAAAACTAGGAATTGGAAGGTAGCGGCTGTGGCCTATAGATAGGGACCAACCCCGGCATTTTCCTGGAAGTAAGACGGGAAACCACAGAAAACCATCTTCAAGGTTGCCGGCGGGGGAATTCGAACCTCTTCACCTCCCGGATGTGAGCGACTGCCTGCAGCCTCGCCGTATCGACCACGGCTAACTCACCCGATAACTAAGAAGATCAAAACAATTAACTTCTTTCTATGCGGATAAACAGAGCCTCCGTGGCTTAGGCGGCAGCACGCCGGCCTCTCACCGCTGTGTCCGTGGTTCAAATCCCGGTCACTCCATGTGAGATCTGTGCTGGACAAAACGGAGGCAGACAGGTTTTTCTCCGAGTACTCTGGTTTTCCCTGTCAAAATTTCATTCCAGCAACACTCTCCACTATCATTTCATTTCATCTGTCATTCATTTAATCATTGACCCAGAGGAGTGCGTCAGGCCTCGGCAGCCGGCACAGTTCATATCCTCGCCGCTAGATGGGGGCTTGATTCATTCCATTCCTCGCCCGGTCGGAGACTGGAAGCAGGCTGTGGATTTTCATTTTCATTTCTATGCGGATAAACAAAACGTTACCCGCATCCGCACAACTGTTATCCACATCCTCCCCGCATCCGCACAACTGTTATCCTCATCTTCCCCGCATCCGCACAACTGTTATCCACATCTTCCCCGCATCCGCACAACTGTTATCCACATCTTCCCCACATCCGCACAACTGTTATCCACATCTTCCCCGCATCCGCACAACTGTTATCCACATACGCCCCGCATCCGCACAACTGTTATCCGCATCCGCCCCGCATCCGCACAACTGTTATCCACATCTTCCCCGCATCCGCACAACTGTTATCCGCATCCACGCCGCATCCGCACAACTGTTATCCACATCTTCCCCGCATCCGCACAACTGTTATCCACATACGCCCCGCATCCGCACAACTGTTATCCGCATCCGCCCCGCATCCGCATAACTGTTATCCACATCTTCCCCGCATCCGCACAACTGTTATCCACATCTTCCCCGCATCCGCACAACTGTTATCCACATACGCCCCGCATCCGCACAGCTGTTATCCGCATCCGCCCCGCACCCGCACAACTGTTATCCACATCTTCCCCGCATCCGCACAACTGTTATCCGCATCCGCCCCGCATCCGCACAACTGTTATCCACATCCGCCCCGCATCCGCACAACTGTTATCCGCATCCGCCCCGCATCCGCACAACTGTTATCCACATCTTCCCCGCATCCGCACAACTGTTATCCACATCTTCCCCGCATCCGCACAACTGTTATCCACATCCTCCCCGCATCCGCACAACTGTTATCCACATCTTCCCCGCATCCGCACAACTGTTATCCACATCTTCCCCACATCCGCACAACTGTTATCCACATCTTCCCCGCATCCGCACAACTGTTATCCGCATCCGCCCCGCATCCGCACAACTGTTATCCACATCCTCCCCGCATCCGCACAACTGTTATCCACATACGCCCCGCATCCGCACAACTGTTATCCGCATCCGCCCCGCATCCGCACAACTGTTATCCACATCTTCCCCGCATCCGCACAACTGTTATCCACATACGCCCCGCATCCGCACAACTGTTATCCACATCCGCCCCGCATCCGCACAACTGTTATCCACATCCGCCCCGCATCCGCACAACTGTTATCCGCATCTTCCCCGCATCCGCACAACTGTTATCCACATCTTCCCCACATCCGCACAACTGTTATCCACATCTTCCCCGCATCCGCACAACTGTTATCCACATCTTCCCCGCATCCGCACAACTGTTATCCACATACGCCCCGCATCCGCACAACTGTTATCCGCATCCGCCCCGCATCCGCACAACTGTTATCCACATCTTCCCCGCATCCGCACAACTGTTATCCACATCTTCCCCGCATCCGCACAACTGTTATCCACATCTTCCCCGCATCCGCACAACTGTTATCCGCATCCGCCCCGCATCCGCACAACTGTTATCCACATCTTCCCCGCATCCGCACAACTGTTATCCACATCCTCCCCGCACCCGCACAACTGTTATCCACATCTTCCCCGCATCCGCACAACTGTTATCCGCATCCGCCCCGCATCCGCACAACTGTTATCCACATCTTCCCCGCATCCGCACAACTGTTATCCGCATCCGCCCCGCACCCGCACAACTGTTATCCACATCTTCCCCGCATCCGCACAACTGTTATCCACATCTTCCCCGCATCCGCACAACTGTTATCCACATCTTCCCCGCATCCGCACGACCGTTATCCACAACCGCCCCGCATCCGCACAACTGTTATCCACATCCGCCCCGCATCCGCACAACTGTTATCCACATCTTCCCCGCATCCGCACAACTGTTATCCACATCTTCCCCGCATCCGCACAACTGTTATCCACATCCGCCCCGCATCCGCACAACTGTTATCCACATCTTCCCCGCATCCGCACAACTGTTATCCACATCTTCCCCGCATCCGCACAACTGTTATCCGCATCCGCCCCGCATCCGCACAACTGTTATCCACATCTTCCCCGCATCCGCACAACTGTTATCCGCATCCGCCCCTCACCCGCACAACTGTTATCCACATCTTCCCCGCATCCGCACAACTGTTATCCACAACCGCCCCGCATCCGCACAACTGTTATCCGCATCCGCCCCGCATCCGCACAACTGTTATCCACATCCGCCCCGCATCCGCACAACTGTTATCCGCATCCGCCCCGCATCCGCACAACTGTTATCCACATCTTCCCCGCATCCGCACAACTGTTATCCACATACGCCCCGCATCCGCACAACTGTTATCCGCATCCGCCCCGCATCCACACAACTGTTATCCACATCTTCCCCGCATCCGCACAACTGTTATCCGCATCCGCCCCGCATCCGCACAACTGTTATCCACATCTTCCCCGCATCTGCACAACTGTTATCCACATCTTCCCCGCATCCGCACAACTGTTATCCACATACGCCCCGCATCCACACAACTGTTATCCACATCTACATATTTTGAATTAGTTAAAGCATAAATTAGTCAACAAAAGCAACATAATTACTGTATTTAGACTTTTGAGGAAAAAGTCGTTCCGAGGCTTTGAATGCCATGTACTATGTTTAAAAAGAATGTTACACAGCCAGAATGGCAACCATTTCCTGTTCGGAGTGTTAATCATGCTTAAAGACATAATTTCAATGAGATTAGCTTAAATCAACATCTTAAATTTGTCATGAAGAAAAGTGAAAGTCAGTCTGAAAGACTAGACTTTGTATCATTTTAAATGCTACAAATGCTGAAAAATGCTAGAAAGGCTGGAGGCTTCTCACTTCGCTCAAAGCCAAAGACTCTTGACATGTTAGAAAATTATCTGCATATTACTTATCTTGCTTTATAATACTTTACCTTGTTTCAAATTACTCGCGAACGGCAAGTGCAAACCAAAGGCAAAGCAAGGTCAAGCGCGCGGGATGCCGTCACGCTCACCAGAGCGCACAGGGACGTGCCCCTTCCATCCAGTCTAAAAACACTTACAGTGGGTGATGTATTGAAGATAGAGATATGCTCACGCGGACTTTTTTTTTTTTTTGTAGAACTTTTCATGCTGACCAATTCTTACGCTCATAGTATATTGATATTTTTAACGGTTTGCCCAGCGTAAGCTTAAGAAACGCACGGACGCCAAGTTTGTTTTCGACTTTTTCACTGAAATCGTTACTGCTTGGCTTCCTTTGATCATACTTAATTATTTTCTACAGAGTCTTTCCTCCAGATATCCTTTACAGAATGGTTAAAAGCGCATCAAAATCCATCCGATGGTTCTCGAGATTACCCGTGACATCCAAGAATCGGGAATTTTTGTCTTATACTAACGAAGTAGAGATTGTCGGGGAACACATGCACCAAGCGGTACTATGACGTCACACACCTCAGTT
The DNA here is from genome assembly GCA_946902985.2 of Meconema thalassinum. NCBI lineage: Eukaryota > Metazoa > Arthropoda > Insecta > Orthoptera > Tettigoniidae > Meconema > Meconema thalassinum. Next base: position 671,513,426 of record OX336391.1, read on the forward strand.
CATCTGGGTACATTTCGTCCCGTCACCGTAACGTAACGCCAGACCCCAGCGTAACGACGAAGTCGACAAGATCATTTAAAATGATAAAAACAAACATAACGGAAAAATATGATATGTCATGAACATCCGGGTACTAGTAATGATATTAAACAAGTTCGGATTGTATTCTAAAAACTATCCGCAAATTTACTCCAAATATTAGCCGCAGCTTATCCGATATCCTCACAGCCTTGCAAATAATTTGCGGATATCCACATCCGCGCAGGACATTACTCAAAAGACAGGCAAGCGGTGCTTGGTAGGCCTAGGCCCTTCATGGACAGTAGTGCCATGGGGTTTGGTTTTGGTGTCCTCAGGAACATTCCAGCCCAGACTGTGTTACCTAACGTGCAATGTGTTGTAACACAAGTGGGCTGGCTTCATCCCGTTATCTTTAGAAGCAACGCCTCTTAATGTAAGAGTGTATCACGACATTGTATTTACATGGGGATCCCATAATATACCGACTTTGTATGTAAATCTCCGTCTAGGATGTTCCTCTACGTCAGCCGGGGATACCAACCTGTATGAAGGAGAGTTACGAGACAGTTTTACGATCAGATTGAGGGCATAATCCTCGAGTTATTTTACACGTCGGTGGACAGTAATTTAAGATTGTTGAATTATATGCTTATTGTTAGAATTTCCGAAGTGGGCTGCGGCGTCGCCTTGAAGCTTCGGTGGCGTAGTTGGTAGCATGCAGAACTGTTATGTCCAAGATAGCGGGTTCAAACCCAGCCGAAGTCGTCGGGTTATTTTAAAAGCGTTAAAATCCTTCATTATGCCTTCCTTCGGAGGGGAAGTAAAGCCGGCGGTGCCACGGTGGGTGAGTGGTTATCGTGTCGGATTACTAACTCCGAGTTTGCAGGTTTGCTCCTGGCCGTGGTAAGTTATTTATGAAAGACGGCAAAAATCATGACACGCATGTCATACGATGTTGGCATGTTAAAGAACCCATTTGAATTCAGTAGGGCGTATTCATAATGGCAAAATAAATCCCTGGATTTTCCGCCTACACAAAGTTCCTCCTTTCTCTACTAGAAAGCGCTATAGTGTCAAGGAGCTTAGATATCTAACCTTCAAGGAACATCTAAATTCGACGTGCAAGCTGCCCTATGGGTGTCAAATAACAAAGCTTGCACCCGGAACCCGACGCCATACGATATTATTATTAGTATTATTATTATTATGGCATGTAAAAGATCCTTCCACTAACTAATCTTGTATGTAGCTAAATTTCTAGGTTAGCTTTCGTTGGAACGCTCTATCAAAGTTCCAACGTTCACCACTAGGTGTCAGTGATATCTGGTAGCGAAAGTTGGACCTACTTGAAATTGAACGGAACTTGTAGCTCAGCCTATGTGTGTCAACCACCTACAGTGTTTGGCGAGCCAAGCATGTCCTCGGACACTCTCGGTATTAAAAGCCATACGATAAATAAATAAATAATAATAATAATAATAATAATAATAATAATAATAATAATAATAATAATAATAATTCATCTACTTATCAGTCATATGAGTCGCCTAGTTGCAAAACCAGCTAAGTGTTCTTTAAAAAAAATATTACCGTGTTGGAAGCCATTTTTTGGTGTTGCCTTAGTTGTTATTTGAGTCTTCAGTCTTTTGACTGGTTTGATGCAGCTCTCCATCCCTCCCTGTCCTGATATAATAGTTTCATCTGTACTTAGCTACCACACCCTACATCCGAGGCAATCTGTTTAACATGTTCTAACCTTGGTCTACCCCTACAGTTTTTGTCCACGACCCTTCCTTCCATAACTAAGCTTGCTATTCCTGGGTGTCTTAGTATGTGTCCTACCAACCTATCTCTTCTCTTCATTAGCAGTCGCCAGAAACATCTCTCCTCTTCCACTCGTATTAATACCTCTTCATTTGTAACCCTATCCACCCATCTGATCTTCATCAGTCTCCTGTAACACCAAATTTCAAACGTTTCAAATCTCCTCTTTTCTGCTGCACCAATAGTCCAAGTTTCACTTCCATAGAGCGCCACGCTCTAGACGCCTTAGTAATCATAATTTAATGACTTTCAGTCGGTCAACACGATTTTGCCCAATGGCTTGTTCCCTAATCCTGAAAAAAAAAAAAACATTAGATTAATGAATACACTTGGAGTGTTTAAAAAGCTATAACGTTTCTTTTGCAGGGTGAAGTTCAAGGCTAGGAAGGAAGGTACAGTGAGCGACAGGAAATAAGGGCTGACCAAAACGAAAATATAGAGCATTATTAAATCCTCGGGTCAAAAATACCCAAGCGCCAGTCTTCGTGGGTTAAGGCAATATTGAAAATATCTTCACGACCCGTGAATACCAGGCTTGACGAATCTTACGAGGGACACCCAGTAAAAGAGTGTGTGCAGGCAGAGCCTTGGCGTGCTGGCATTAGCCTGGCAGCTCCCTGAGCCGTGTGAGCTCAAGGAGTTGTCGTATATCACAGTAAACACACGTGGGACTCCACATAAACCTGTCGGGGTTACGAGCTCCCAGGAGAATCCCCGGCTCACCCCGTGATTGATATACTGATTGATCGTCTCCTGCACTCACTCACATGTTAATTGAATGATTAAGTCGCCGTGAGTCAATAACAAGCCCGGCAGTGAGACACACGCCTGCTAATTATGTTACTGGCACGACATTCTCAGGTGTTCGCAATGGGCTGTAAACCAAAGCTTCGAATTCTGCCACGAAGGAAGTTTATAAAACTATTATACTCTCATGGATTTGATTCACCTTGCACACAAATATACGAAGGGCGTGATATATTGTTTTACACTTTTTTCCTACCGAAATGAAGTACATTACACATCAGTTGTTACGTCCACCTTCTCAAAATAATCTCCTTCTAAATGTATGCACTTTTGCCATCGATGTGTCAGTCTCTCCAGACATTCCTAAAACCATTCTTTCGGAGTGCTGTGTACCCATGCCTTGACAGCTGTGTCCAGTTCTGAAAAATCCACAAAACGGTGACCATGCAATGGACCCATAGGAGCAGTCCACCGACAAAGAAATGTCAAACAGTGCCATCAGTTGGCAAGCAAATGGCGACAGTGTTCTGGGACACAAGGGGCATCATCCTCATTGACTGGCTGGAATTGGGGGCCACGATTAACAGTGCAGCAAATGTGGCAACCCTTAAGCGCTTACGTGGCGTCGTGCCATTCAAACTAAGCGGCCAGGGAAATAGGCTAAAGGTGTGATTCTGCAACATGGCAATGACCGCCCCCACACTAGCCGAGAGACCACCGCTGCCATTGAGCAAATGGGATTCACGGTGCTGCCACACCCACCATACTCTCCCAACTTGGCAACAAGTGATCATCACCTGTTCGGGAACATGAAGAAACCTCTGGACAGAGCTGTCAAGGTATGGGTACGCACCACTCCCAAGGAATGGTTTCAGGAAGGTCTGGAGAGACTGACACATCGATGGAAAAAGTGCATAAAGTTACAAGGAGATTATGTTGAGAAGGTGGAAGTAACAACTGATGTGTAATGTACTTCATTTGGGTAGAAAAAAAAAGTGTAAAACAATATGGTAATTTAAAAAAAATCTATAATTATTATTATGTCGCTCAATATAAGTACACCTACAAGCAAGAACGAAACTAAGTTCGGTGAAATGCAACAAATTCTAGACTGCGTCTGTTTGAAAATTTTACGTTCTTTGAAAGTACCCTAGTTTTACTTTGAAAGATCCTACACTGAAAATTATGAATTATTATGCTCAGCCGACTAGTTAATATGACTTTGTCATGGATTTTTATTGTTGATTCAACGGGCCTAGTATCTATCTTATCGTCCCCTAAGGAGTTGAAAGGGAACGTAGATGAATAGGAATACGAACCTACTACAACTAACTACTCCCTTACATATAACTTATTGGCCTATAATAGAATAAGAAATGGACAACACTAGAGTAAGGGAAAGTAAGGGCAGGGAAACGAAAAGCTCTCACCCCGAAGAATAAAGATTGGGGGACATGGTTGGAAATAGAGTCACGAAAGGGAAAGCATGGAGGGTGAACTCCAGTGGCAATGGAAACAAGAAGTTCCGTGACGAACTTAAGAGTCTACTTGTCTTTAAATTATAGAGACCATATATCAACAGTTGGCAGCCCTGTTGACACTAAAAGGAATGCATATTCTTATCTGCTCCGGTGCACACATCACATACCACATTTGGTTGAAACTCAATAGATAGTATGGAAGTTACAAGCATATAAAGATTGGACTTATCAGCAGGCATTGAATCATGTTGGCAACACTCTCATGTATGGGCTCCTGTAAATAAGTCCGGTGTAATATTATCTAATGTGTGTCAATTTTGGAACAATTCCCATGCATATCTTCCGAGATATCCACCATAGACCTTAACTTTCAATTGTGATTTTTCAGTAGTTGGTAGCCCTGACGTCATTTTCAAATTTGGCCGTGAGATACTCAGGCATACTTCTTTACTCATACTAAATTTGGTTTCGATAGCTGCAGCCATTTAGGAGTTGATAGGGGGGGGGGGAGGGCACAAACAGACAGACAGACAGACTTACGGACAGATGGACGGACAGACAGACAGACAGACAGACAGACAGACAGACATTTGCCCGGATCGATCTCATAAGTCTACTTTTTCCTCATTTTTACATAATGTGAAAAGTAGGCTAAAAAGGAAAATACTGCACCCAGCTTAGGAATCTTTCAGGTTCACCAACTCCCAAACTCACAAGCCATGACTCCTTGAGGCTGTTGCACTATCCAGGGTTCACTATAAATGTTGGGGAAAAACACTCCCTGCCTCCTTTAAAGCCTTGAGCAGAAGGAGGAGATACCATAAATAGAAAATAACTGGCAACCCCTTCAAAGAATGAGGGATCAGGAAATTTGAGACAAGGTCCAATTAATTATCAATTAATATGATAATATTGGTCCGGTTAACTCAAACATGAAATGCCAGCGTTTCGCCCCAGTGTGCTGTTGGGCTCGTCAGTTGGTACAGACACACCTCACCAATACGCGTGGCTAGCACATACTGAGATGGCCATCACAAGACACAAAATACAAGTAGTATTGACGTCATGAGTGATGCCCCAGTGTGCCGTTGGGCACCAACTGGCGAGCCCAACGGCACACTGGGGCCGGACCTATATTATCATATTAATTGATAATTCATCTGCTCAAACGGAAATAACATCATGTTCCCATTCGGGAACATCATAACCTATAAGGCCCAATTAAGACGAGAAAGTGATAGACACTCTATGCCTCGGATATCCTAATACCGATAATGGTTTTGCCATGGAAATGCATGTTTATCGTCACAGTCGTTAGAAGAGTGGGAGAGAGAAGTTGCTTCCTTAAATATTTAAAAAGAAGACGGAATCACCTGGGCCACATATTGCGACTCAATGGAATGCTTAAACTTATAATGGAGGGAAAAGTAGATGGCAAGAATTTTAGAGGAAGACCCAGACTGGAGTACATGAGTCATAAACTGGAAGATATGAGTTGTGGCTCATACTGTGAACTGAAGAAGAAGGCGTAGAGACGGAAAGAATGGCGAGCTCCTGCCAACCGATCTCACGGCTGTTAAAGACCGGGTGAGTAAGCCGTGGTCGTTACGGCATGACTGTTGGCAGTCGCTCACATCCGGGAGACGAGGAGGTTCGAATCCCCCCGCCGTCAACCTTGAAGATGGTCTTCTGTGGTTTCCCATCTTCCTTCCAGGCAAATGCCGGGGTTGGTCCCTAACTATAGGCCACAGCCACTACCTTCCAACTCCTCGACCTTCCCTTCCAACTTTCCTCCCCCACGGTACTTGTAGCTCACCTATTGGGTGTCCGTCTCGAAGCAGCTACAAAACTGGCGAGCCGAACATGTCCTCGGACACTCCCGGCACTAAAAGCCATACGCTAAAAAAAAGAAATAAAAAAAACCACAGAGAGAGACAAATTTTCAGGGGGTATTGGGTGTTACCAGGTAGCTGGGAAAATATGATTTCCAAGATCAGAATATAATGCAAAACATGCAGTAAAATGTGCTTAATTCAGAAGGAAACGGAAGGAAATTGATGTAGAGAACATCACTAGCAAGTCTACTGCTGTGCGTAAACAGAGAGACGTGACAAACTATTTTTCTTCTGTAAACGCCAACATGGTGCAAACACAAAGAAATAGGACGTAGGCTACAATTATACTGTTAAATACGTTAAACTAATGTTACTAAATAATTATTATGTTTTAACCACGCACTTCTATCACACGATATTGATGTCTTTTGGCACCTTGTGTAATAGGGAATCATAATCCTAGCTGCACAGTAATACTACACCCATTCATCTTACGAAGCAATTCAAGGAATATGTACAGGTATCATTTTAATAAATAAATAAATAAATAAATAAATAAATAAATAAATAAATAAATTCATAAATAAGATAATAAATAAATGAATAATTATTAGATAAATAAATCAATAAAATAATAAATAAACAAATAAAATAATAAATAAAATGATAAATAAATAATTAAATAAATAAATAAATAAATGAAATTATAAATAAATAAATAAAAATAATTAATAATGAAATAAATAAATAAATAAATTAATTAATTAATTAATTAATAAAATAATAAATAAATTAATTAATAAATAGATAAAAATATGAATAAATAAATAAATAGATAAATAAATATATAAATATTAAATAATAAAACAAATAAAAAAATTAACAGATAAATAAATAAATAAATTAATAAATAAATAAATAAGTAAATAATAGTACATTATGCAACGAGCCTATAATGCCAATATTTAAGATACGAGTATGTTTATAAAACGAGCGTATGCGAGTTTTATAATTTCCATACGAGTGTCTTAATTACCATTAGAGGCGAGTTGCATACGACTGTTTATGTTCGACGATAATTATTATAACTATTTTATGTTCGAACATAAATATTCATAAATATTTGTGGAGATTTCGCCAGTTTTATGTACTGAACAGAGCGCATGGGACGCAGAGAATGCCTTTCATTTGACCATGGCCTCCTCGATTTCCCTACTATGACACTAGGCCAGGCAGTGAAATTTAAATGAGAAGGCCGTGGAACTCAGCGCATCTAATTATCTAATAGGTCAAACAACTGTCCCTTGAGCTCTGATTGGTGGGAGAAATTGTTTCATAATGTAAAATAGTGTTATAATGAGCCTCATCATAGCACAGTCTTCTGACATATAATAGTCAGGGTCGAACATAAATAAATAAAGGATCTACCTTATAGTTTCACCGAAGCCTTCTATGAAAATATTGCCTGATTTCTCCTTCTCCTAATGTGTATGCACAGCTGGTACCTGCCATAACATCCTCTTACAACTGGTTTACTGGCTAACATAAGGCCAAACTTGGGGCCATGCCAGAATATAATATTCCCGTCGTTTGTTGATAATACATAACCTTGCAAGGAAAGTAAAGTTATAATACTTTCACTCCATATACAAATGTCATAATGAATATGCCACCATATATTTCAAGAACCTAGACCGCATATTGCTGTCTGAGACTCGACAGTGAAACTGGAGAGCTGCAGCACTTTATCGCTGACTTGGAATTTAAATATCATTGCCTGTTACCTTCAGTCGGGGAATACATTTTCTATTATTTAACTTGTAAACTGGAAATGTGTAAAAGGTTAAATACCGAGTGGCTGTTGGATGGGATTACAGTCACGAGTAATGTTCTTATTGTTAGTTCTATCTTTCATTATCATGCATTTGTTTGTTTATTTGCGGCTTGTTTCTTTATAATTTAATTGCTTTCTGTGTTTGTTTACTACTTTCTTTCTCTTATTTTCTTTCATTCTTTATTTCTGTTTCTTTCATTAACTCTATCCTACATTCTTTCTTCCTTCTGTCTTTCTTTTTCTATTTCTTACTTTCTTTCGTCTTTCATTCTATCGTTCTTTCCTTTCTTTCATTCATAAATTCAGTTATTTCTTTCTCTCTCTCCTTTACATTATTTCTTTCTTTCTTTCTTTCTTTCTTTCTTTCTTTTGTCTCTTTTTCTATCGTTATTTCCTTTCCTTCATTCATAAATTCATTAATTTTCCTATCTCTTTTTCTTTCTTTCTTTCTTTCTTTCTTTCTTTCTTTCTTCTCCCCCTTGTCTCTTTCTACCTCTCTATATTTCATTCAATCATTCTTTTCTTCGTTGTTTATATATTTCTTTCTCTCTTCTTTTGTTTTCTCTTTGCTTCTTCTTTCCTTGATTTTTTATTTCTTTCTTTCACTCATTCTTTCTTCCTTTTTTTGTATTGTTTGTTTGATTGTTCTTGCAATCGTTCTTCATTTTCCCTTTATCTCTTCGATTTATTTTTTTAATTCTTCCTTAGAAATTCGTTTGTGAGTAAGATTAACTAACTTTCTTTCTTATTTTCTTTCTATTTTCTTTCTCCCTGCCTCCTTTTTTGGTAGTGTGTTTGTTTCTTTCTTTGTTATTTTTTGATCACCTCGTGGCACAGTGTTATGATTATTGGCTGACACCGTCAAGGACCGGGTTCATATCCTATTTCAGCCATTCTAGAAGTGGTTAACCGTGGTTTATCAACATAATTGTATTACAGTTTAGCTTTCCCCTTTCACGCCTTAGTTCATGACTCACACTGGGCAGCAATTCTGTCAACAGACTACAAAGGGAACACTGGAAAATATCTTGTAAAATTTCTATCTCAGTGCTTTCTGTCTTCTACTTCAGGCAAATACAGGAATATTTCCTAAACCGAAGGCCAAGGCTGACTCCTTCCCAGTCAATCACAACACACACAGTAGTACAAAAAGTACAATAAGAAAGGCCATGAAATAAATTGTACACACAACTGAGTACACGGGGTTGAAATAACCACGAGGTTTAAGTCTCTCAAATAAACAACAAGCTCTAGGTGTACAGGGGGATGATCGAGTCTTATGGCGAAAGCTTCATGTGTTCGAGCAGAGAAATTGCCGGCACATGAAGGATTTAGACTTCACAGCTCCTTGTACTATAGGCATCCCAACTTACTGCTCTACATGTATGTGTAACAGCCTATAGGTGGACCACTCAGAACCTCCTGTATGCTATTAGAAACTGAGGGGATTGCTGCTCAACAGAATCAGCCTTTCCCTTCCCGACACCCCTATTTGTATGTTACCAGGGATAAAGAATTCCTCTCCGGTAACCTCATCATGAATCTTCAGAGCGTATTTGGAACCTCCTCGTCTCTACCCTAATGGTGTTCCTGTGTCTCGTTTGATAATCCCTTCCTCTCACTGCCTTAATGGGCTGATTTCACTGTCTATTTCGGGTACAAGCAGCAGCAAGAGTTTACCTGTTGGTCTAAACATCGCACCGTGCCGAGCGTATTGGGCTCTCAGGTAAAAGTAAATGCGTAAAAGGTAATCTCTCGAACTACTTACCATAGTGAAGTTCCGTTTACCATACTATTATTGTTCTACTCCGTTTGCATATGAATTAAACTAATACTATGAGTAGTTTACTTTTATTATTAATATTATTATTAATAATAATAATAATAATAATAATAATAATAATAATAATAATAATAATAATAATAATAATACGTGACTAAAGACATCTAGAATAAGAGATCGATATCCTTAAACGCCAAAATTAGACATTACTGCACTGTTATTCGACCAGAGGCTCTGTATGCGGCTGAGACTCTAACAATGAACAAGAAAGGTCTAATGGAAAAATTAGAGGCTAAAGAAAGGAAGATTTTGAGGAAAATCCTGGGTCCCATCAAAGAAAACAGCGAGTACAGAAGGCGTCACAACCACGAATTATACAAGCACGTGGAGAAGATCAGTGACACGATTCGAAAAAGAAGGATTGCCTTTTATAGCCACGTGACACGAATGAGTCCAGGCAGGATATCAAAACGGATATTGACGTACTTTCAGGGTAAGAAAACTAAAGGGGCATGGTTTACGGAAGTTGAGAAAGATCTACGTGAAATGGAAATTTCCCCTAAGGATATCCAGGAGCGTGTTCCACTTCAGGAAAATCTACGTACGCTCAAAGGTTTCCAGGAAAAGCCGAAGCTAAAGACAGGGAAGGCGTGGTCCCAAGAGAGAAAAGAACAACACCGGAGACGAATGCGGGAACACTGGGTGGTAGTTAGAGCTCGGAAGAAGAGACAGTTGAACTGACGTGGTCCCTAGTTGGCCAAATCGAAGAAATAATAATAATAATAATAATAATATCGTATGGCTTCGTGTGCCAGGTGCAACTATTGTTATTTGACACCCAAAGGGCAGCTTGCATGTCGAATTTTGTTGATCCTTGGAACGCTTCGAAAGTCAATGAGATTAGATATCTACTGTAAGTTTCTTGACACTATCGCGCTTTCTAGTAGATAGAGGAGGAACTTTTGTGTTGGTGGAAAATCCCGAGATTTATTTTGTCATTATGAACACCGCCAACTGAATTCAAATGGGTTCTGTAACATGCTAACAACTTATGACATGCGTGCCGTGATTTTTTCGCCTTTCAAAATCACTTACCAAGGCCAGCAGCGAACCTGCAAGCTTGGGGTTGGTAGTCCGACACGATAGCCAGTAACCCACCATGGCAAGCTACCATTGGAAGTTTCTGTTGAAGATATGGGTAAATAAATAGAAGACATATCTTATTTATCCATGTAATTACAAATTAATAAAGTCAAATTACTGCGTAATCATTTAACTTTGTGACAGAATAAGTTCTGCTTTTATTGAATCTTTCTGTCAATCTGCAGGTATTTCTCAATGATAGTACGAACATTCAGCAGTAAATATGAAACAATGCTATTCAATTCAAAGTAATGAATTGATGAATCAATTTTAGATGTTGTAAACATACTTTTAAAATTAAACAAGAAGTTCCGTAACGAACTAAAGAGCCTACTTTTCTTAAAATTAAGATTCATGCCAATGACTAATCTACAGTATATGAACCTATCTAGAATATTAGGCTAAAAAAATATAGACAGCATTTATTAACAGTTGTCAGCCCTGATTGCTCTTAAGAATACTTAGAGTCATATCTGTTATATTACACATAGCTCATACGGAATTTGGATGAAATCCAACTGATGGTATAGAAGTTACATGTATTTAAAAATTGGTTCTATCAGCAGGCTTAGAATGATGCTGGTAGAACTGACGTATATAAGTTACTCCAAATTAATCTAAAATGTCAGGTACTATACGTGTGCATAGTTTAAAGCTGTCGGCTTGCAAACTTTCTGATATATTGGTATTTTTTATAAAAACAAGAGAGAGAGAGAGAGAGTAATTATCAACAGTTGACAGCCCTGGTGGCTCTTAAGAATACTCTCAGTTATATCTGTTTATGTACACATATTTCATACAAAATTTGGTAGAATTCCAATTGTTAGTATCGAAGTTATATGCATTAAAAATTGGACCTATCAGAAGTCTTAAAAATATTTTGGCAACACTGTCATGTATGTCCTCCTGTAAACTAAACGGAAATAGTATTTTCTACATGTGTGTCAATTTTGGAATAGCTCCCATGGATACCTTCCAAGATGGAGCTCAAATTTCTAGTGCGTTTTTTCAGCAGTTGGTAGCACTGACATCATTTTCAAATATGGGCTTGAGATATTCCGGTATACATTTTTACTCATACTAAATTTTGTTTCGATTGCTGCAGCCATTTAGACAGACGGACAGACAGACAGACAGACAGGCAGACACACATTTTCCCGGATCGAACTCATAAGTCTACTTTTTCCTCATTTTTGCAAAATGTGAAAAGTAGGCTAATACAAAATACTTAAAATGGTTATGGTTGATTACAAAAGTTAGTTATCGATTAGAATTGTAATAGGCAACGAAGAAAGAAAGGAAAGAAAACCCACTTATTTGTTTATGTTACAAAATACAAAAGATGAATCCGAGTCAGTGACTAATCAGAAGACATCTGCGAGGAATACATCATTATATCACAGTACCACCGTAAGTAAATACAATAGAATATTGTAATTCAACTAATGCGACGTCCTGTATTTTTAGCTTACTTTTCACATTTTGCAAAAATGAGGAAAAAGTAGACTTATGAGATCGATCCGGGAAAATGTGTGTCTGTCTGTCCTGTCTGTCTGTCTGTTTGTGTATCCCCACCTATCAACTCCTAAACGACTGCAGCAATCGAAACCAAATTTAGTATGAATAAAGGTGTATACCGCAATATCTCAAGCCCATATTTGAAAATGATGTCAGTGCTACCAACTGCTGAAAAAACGCACTAGAAATATCAGCTCCATGTTTGATATCTTGGAAGTTATTCCAAAATTGGCACACATATAGACAATACTATTTTAGTTTAAATTCCAGGAGGCCATACATGACAGAGTTGCCAAAATAATTTTAAGACTGTTGATAGGTCCAATTTTTAAATGCATATAACTTCTACACTATCAATTACATTTCAACCAAATTTTGTATGTAATATGTGTACATAAGCAGATATGACAAAGAGTATTCTCAAGAGACACCAGGGCTGCCAACTGTTAATATTTGCTCTCTCTTTTTTTATCCAAATACCAATATATCAGAAAGTATGCAAGCCGACAGCTTTAAACTATGCACACGTATAGTACCTGACATTTTAGATTTATTTTGAGTAACTTATATACGTCAGTTCTACCAACATGATTCTAAGCCTGCTAATAGGACAAATTTTTAGAGACATGTAACTTCTATACTAATAAATGGATTTCATCCAAAATTCGCACAACAAGATATCATAATATTTCAGATTATTTCTGACCAGCACATGCATGACATTGTTGCCAACATGCTTTTACTCGTGCTGATAGATCCAATGTCCAACTGCATGTAAAGTCTTTGGACTTCAACCAAATTTTGTATTCTGTACCTTAAAAGATGGAACTAAGTATATATTCAGTCACCAGGGCTACCAAATGTAGGCTACATTATACCAGGTATATTTCGAACTAATTGGACATTTTGATATTACCAACTTAATTTCGTCATTATTCTAGATAGGTTCATATACTGTAGATTAATCATTGGCAAGAATCTTAATTTTAAGAAAAGTAGGCTCTTTAGTTCGTCACGGAACTTCTTGTTAAATTTTGTGTACAAACAAAGATCCCTTTATTTTTAGAGAGTCTGTAGGTATCGAAGAAATATTAGTTTGCTCTGAGGGTGAATCAATTTAGCAATACCATTTGTTTCATTACCAGCGACCACCCATTCATTGTCCAGCGAAGTTTTGTTTACCTCCTCGTTTGTGTTTGTAAGGAAAGATATAAAAATACGTTCTCTTCTTGTTGACCTGCGTTCTCAAGAGGACGTCAACAAAAACAGTTAATCTACACTTTAGGGCTGAGGAGAACACACGATATTGGCGCAAATAATATCTCAAATCTTTCTATTAGACCTGGATATCGAAAGGTTTACCCAAGTTTTTCGCCGTGGGATTTAGTACAGAAAGGATAAATAAATAAATCATAGCGTTGTGTGGGTGGAGTACGTCCTAGGGGATTTATCGCCAATAACACATCGTGCGGCCATGTAAGCCGAAAGTAAACTAGTAAACTTACTGTAAGTGGAATCTGAGAAGTGTAGCCAACCTTAGGAACATGTCACTAAATCAATACTAGTAAACATACAGTATGTGGCGTAAGAGTAGTATGGCCAACCTTTGGAATACGTCACTAAAGCGGTACTAGTAAACTTTGTGGTGTCTGAGGAGTGTGGCCAATCTTAGGAACATGTCGCTAAATCTATACTAGTTAATTGACTGTAAGTGGCGTCTGAGAAGTTTAGCCAACCTTAGGAACATGTCACTAAATCTGTACTAGTAAACTTACTGTAAGTTGCGTCTGAAAAGTGTAGCCAACCTTTGGAAGTAAGTAAGTTAGTTAGTTAGTTAGTTAGTTGTTGTGGTTGTTTTAAGGGGCGGAACTACGAGGTCATCTGCCCCTCAACCTTTGAAACATGTCAGTAAATCTATACTAATAAACTTACAGTTTGTGGCGTATGAGGAGTGTAGCCAAACTTTGGAATAAGTCACTAAAACTGGACTAGTAAACTTTGTGGTGTCTGAGGAGTGTGGCCAATCTTAGGAACAATTCACTAAATCTATACTAGTAAACATATTGTAAGTGGCGTCTGAGAAGTGTAGCCAACCTTAGTAACATGCCACTACATCTAGGCTAGTTAACTTAAGTGGCTTTTGAGGAGTTTAGCCAACCTTTGGAACATGTCAGTAAATCCACACTAGTAAATTTAAGTGGCGTATGAGAAGTGTAGCCAACCTTAGGAACATACCACTCAAACTATACTAGTAAACTTAGGTGTTTTATGAGGAGTGTAGCCAACCTTAAGAACATGTCACTAAATCTATACTAGTTAATTTACTGCTCGAGTCCAAGCTCCGTGAACCTGAGAGAAATGTGGTTCGCGGACGATGATGAGAGACGTGCGGGTTCCCGTTTCGTGCGTAGTAACAGAACCAAATACATTGGTCAGTGACTCACTCACTTATTCGCAACACCACAGTGGTTTGTGTAACGGCCCCATGTTAGCAGTATTGGAATGGATAGGAATACCAGATAACACGGCGGGCTGTTGACAGGCCCTTCTCTTCCCGCCTGCTGCTTCACTCCACAGAGCTTGGACTCGAGCAGTGTGTGGCGTATGAGCAGTATGGCCAACCTTTGGAAAAAGTCACTAAAACTGGACTAGTAAACTTTGTGGTGTCTGAGGAATGTGGCCAGCCTTAGGAACATGTCACTAAGTCCCTCGGAACAAATTGGCCCGTGAATTAGAAACGGAAGCTGGCCACCGGGCCTACCTCAAGTTCAATGACAGCTTGCAATGCAGAAGAGGGTTGGGAAGGGGTGAGAGGAGGCGAAGGAAGAAAGGCTGCTTCTTGTGACAGATTTATAACAGAGAGGTACAGTCAGCTAGTTGTTCCCAACATGCTACTTACTGTATTTACCAGTCACATAAAAGAAGTGAGGACTATCACAAATATATGAACAGTGAATATTATATTCGTTGGTTAAAAGAAAAGTTGATCCCTAATTTGGAACGCAACTCAGTGCTTGTTATTGACAACGCATCGTACCACAACACGCAGAAAGAATGGTTGATTATTAACAGTACAGTGCTGAACTATATAGGCATAATATTTTCGTTACAATATTATTCCATTACGCGTAATAGTGTCATTTAATTATTTAAATCACCTAATACAGTTTGTAACGAGTGAAATAAATAATGGTTGTTATCGTGTGAGTGAGTGAGTGAGTGAGTGAGTGAGTGAGTGGCAGTTGCTGCGGGAACAGAGTGTACTTCTGGCGACTGACGGGTGACGCAGCGGACACCACCCAGCAGGTTGAGAAAAGCAGACTCTCTCTTCAGCTTCCTACTAGATTTTCACAAGGGTCAATTAGTTCTGAGGCAGTTATAAACTTACTGTATGTGGCGTATGTCGACTGTGGCCAACCTTAGGAACATGTCACTAAAACTAAACAATTTGTGAATTCAATTGACTAGAAAGCGTAGCTGACTCACCACGACAAAACATTTAGAAGTGCAGCTAGTCCGGAGATCGTAGGTTCAAAACTTGGCGTTGCCAGTGGCTATCCTGTGTGTGATTACTTCCCGTTTTATCCACACTTTCTTCAGTACCTTAATTCAAGTCCCGGGGCACCTGCCTTATTTACGATGACAATAATTACAGTTACACACACGACTGCAGTTACCACAGGAACATCGATTACCAGACACTCAAATACACGGTGCTGATGACCAAGGTGTCCCAAGCCGATAAAAAGCATTAATAATAATTGTGTGGAAAGGAAATTGGAGTCAGGACGGCCATTGATCTCTTGAACCTCTTGCAAATCCCAATTGCAATCGTGGGACGGGATTTAATACACTTGGCTACGCTGCAGTGAATTTTTTAGTGAACATTCACTCTGAAGTTAGAAACTTTAGGTAAGAATTGTTTGGTTGGCAACACTGGATACAACACACATCCCAAGGCTAGCATCTTCATCCACAAGCCACGCTGTGGCCATGCTAAGCGTAATATATGTTTGTCTTGCGATCGAAATGCATATCCCGTTTTATTACTAAAAGCTTCACGTGACTTTCAACACGGTCCGTTGGAATGCGGGTAAACCACATGGGATCTGAGGAGTGATAACCTTTGTCTCAGAGGAACAACTATAACTTATGGAACATTTGCCCTTGTCATGCGCTGAACACTATTTATGAAGGGCTTCTTCAACAAGACCCATTTATCATGAAACACTGTTAACAAAAAATGATGTAGCTCATAAAAGCGAAGGTGAACAATTCAGAAAGCTGCACTAACAAGGAAACATTACAAACGTGAATCTTCCAATCTCGCTGAAACTTAGCACACGTATTGGTTACAACTCAAGCATTTCATACCCAAATGTATTTTGGTCATCCGTATTCAGGGGGAAAATGTACACCTGTGAATGTGGACCAGTGACTTGGAAGAGCACAGGTGCGCTCTGATTTCTGATATTCTCTCCAACCAATTGAAGTCTAGGTAAGTATCCAGGTTTTTTTTTTTTTTTTTTTTTTTTGAGGGAAGAAATCCATTAATATATATCAGCATTATACTCGTACATAAATTTACTGATGTATGCTATCGATTCTTTCCCATTACTGTTGTAGGTCACTTTCCACAGCGTAGACAAAAGTCAATATGCTTTCAACCGATCTTAAAAGTGGTGTAGGACCCTACAATAAACCTGCGTCAAACCTTTGTTTTTCTAGGATAGGCACTTAGTGCATCCTCTTCAAATAACATGTTTCCTTAATTATTAAATCACATATGAATGCTTCGCCTCGTCTAATCGTTATGATTGTGAACTTAATTCGTATTTAACATCAATATTGGGGATCCTTTAAGTTCAAGTTCTCCAGATAATTTTCCTTGGCTAGGTATATTTCTATGGAATTTTAATGTCGAGATTTTCCCCTTTTCCTCGTGGTGTAGAATCGTAAGATCTGTTTCTATATTGGTTTAGGGATGGTTATTATCATGCATGTGTTCACATATAGCTGAGTGTCTGTTCTGTTTGGTTGCATTCCTGTGTTCTTTATAGCGCATTTTGAACGTTCTTCCGCTCTGCCCAACATAGTTGGCCTTACATCCTTTTGACACGAGAATAAATAAACACCTGATTTCGCATGGGGTTTCATCTTTGTTTTAACGTTGCTATTATGTATGTGTTTACAGTTTTCTCTGAATGATATATTGAACCCATGTTTGTTGACATTTTTGTTATTTAGTATGTATTTTTGTTCACGAAGTTAAACTGCACGTATTAATTTTCCTTTTGGGGAGGTAATTCATATAATTGTTCACTCATTATATATACTCTAATCAAGCAAATACGTGTTGACTGAAAAGTAAAAATTGATATCTTTTGGTTCATTTAATCGCATTTAATGTTTTATTAGAAATACCAAACTCAGATATTACAGTAATTATTAAATGGGGATGTAATAATTGAAATATTGTCTTTGACATTGAAATCTAGTTTTGATACTTGTTAATATCAAGGAGGGTATTTAATTAAAAATTTGTGGTTGAAAATTAACAAATGATTAATCCTTCGCTACTGACCAGGGGCCCAAGTACACGTGAACCCTTCGGGGACCGGCGGAATGTATTGACCGTGGTCCTAACTCAAACGTTTAAATAGGGACGAGAATAAATTAGTTAAGTGATGGGTGTTTATTTTAACGTTATTCCCGCTAGTCGTCAGCACAGAAGCGCAGTTTCCGAATAAGCGAATGGACTGCCCCAGTTATTTACATCAGTGCTAATTACTGAAGCCCACTTCTAATTTATATCTACTGTAGGTCATTAATACGATAAATCCCCTTCTGATAGCTATATTAATATTATTATGTTGCCAGATGCCTACGCAGTGAACATGAAAGCATGCGAGGAATTATTGACACGTCATCGCGTGTTGTTAGTTATCACATTATCTCAGGGTTGGACTAACCGAGCCGATTTCTAAACCGGTCTGCACGGGAGAGATTTACGCGTATGTATTACAGCCAATGAATGGGCTTACACGAAAATTAATTACTCTGAATAACCCGTTATTGAATATTGTTTATCGAAATGTATTTACCAGAATATCTCTTGGTCTTTATATCCATATCTATTCACCCCATACGGCATTGAGTGGAATAGTAGAGTTCAACACATGGTAAAATATCCTGGAAATAGGAACCTGCGTGTCCAAGGGAATTATCCCCACACCTATGCTAGGTAATTTGAGGGACACCCAACCTTCCAATCTCAGTGGTCTGATTCACCGTTTTTCAAGGACAACTTCTATTATCAAAATAGAAATATTGTCGTGTTGTTGTTGTTTTGGATGCCAAAAATCTTCAACATTTTTAAAATTATGGTTTTTGAGCCTTCTTTCTTTCTTTCTTTCTTTCTTTCTTTCTTTCTTTCTTTCTTTCTTTCTCTCTCTCTCTCTCTCTTTATTTCCTTCAATCTTTCTTTCTGCATTTTTCTGTCTTTCTGTCTTTCTTTCTTCCTTTCTTTCAATCTTTCTTTCTTTCATTCATTCTTCCTTTCATTCAATCTTTCATTCTTTCTCTCTTTCTTTCTTTCTTCCTTTCTTTCAATCTTTCTTTCTTTCTTTCTTTCTTTCTTTCTATCTTTGATTCTCTCTCTCTTTCTTTTTTGCTTTCTTTCTTTCCTGATTATTTCTGGATCTCAAACCCAAATCTCAAAAGTGTGAGCATAGTAATATCGGAATATACGTATGATAGGACATGAAAATGACCATAATTGCCCTGTTCCTTATTGGCAAAGTATAAGAAGATTAAAACCTTAAGTCAATATGTGATGTACTTTTAATGTTGTACCGGTTTCGGTCACATTGTGACCATCATCAGCCCAAATTATAATAAGAAAAGATGTAAGAACTTACATTTAACAAATTTCCGAATTAGAAGTAGTTATCTAAAAAATATTCTAAACTATTAATCGTCTAAAGGTTTAAAACACCATATTAAAATAAAATTAAAAAAAGATCTGTTACAAAAATATAGTAATTAAGAAAGATGCAAGTCTTGATACAAAGCCAGCTTGAAGTAGGTGAGATGTGGATTTAACTCGTGAGAACTGGCGTGAAGAAATATAACACGAGAACTGGCGCCGGGTCATTTTGACCCATAATGTGTCGCTCCCTTTTTGTCGTAATCGTGCGGATTTTAATGGAGTAATTTTACAGATGGTGTCTTCCTATGAACTATTCCCAATATAAAATGAGGTTAATTTATATTTTTCAAATTTAACATGCAGAAAAATGACAATAGTTTTCGTATTGGCCTTGATAGTAGCCGCAAAGCAGTCCTCTCAATTGTTTTGAACAAAGGAGCTGATGCCCAATGATGGCTCAACAATAACGTGAGCTATGTGATTGTGCTGCACCAAAATACAGTAGGTGGCTATTCTCCCTTATTTTTTATAAACTGTTCCGACTAACCTAAGCCGAAAATTGTCACGCGAGGACTGGCGCCATGGGTAAATCTGACCCGACCGTAAGTAACGTGAGTGTTCACAAAACTATGGAAATGTTACTTTTTCAGGGTGAAGTTAAAGGCTAGGAAGGAAGGTATTGTAAGCGACAATACGGTCGGGTCAGATTTACCCATGGCACCAGTCCTCGCGTGACAATAATTATCGGGTTAGGTTAGTCGGGACAATCTGTAAAAAATAAGGGGGGAAACTCAACTATTGTGGTGGAGAACAATAACATAGCTCACGTTCTTGTTGATCCATATTTGGGATTTAAGGACACCGTAGTCATCAGCTCCTTTCTTAAAAAAATAAGGTAACTACTTTGCCACCACTATCACTACTATGCGATATTGTTACAAAAATTAATGTCTTTTTTCTGCATGCCAAATTTGAAAAATATAAATTAACCCCATTTTATAATGGTAATAGTTCATAGGAGGACCCCAGTTGTGAAATTACTCCATTAAAATAAGTACGACTACGACAAAAAGGACAGTGACACATTGTGGGTCAAGATGACCCAGCGCCTGTGTTCGTGTGATATTTTTTCACACCGGTTTTCAAGGGTTAAGAAAATGATATCTACTACTCCTGTCCCTAATTTTGCTACTTGCCTAATAACCTACAGGTAGAGAGAGAGAGGTGTGCAGATTATATTATACTGGACGCCAGTTTCCCAAAATAACATTTATACTTTTCACGGCTTAATGCACTAAATATATTTACAAGGCGGTGACAAGACCAAGAGTCTTAATTATATTTTATTTTAAGAAACTGAAAGTAAAATGGTATTTTAGAATTTCCACTAACAGAGGAGCTTTGCCACACGTTTTGTTTTGATTACTTCACTCTACTTTTCGTGTGAATTTAGAGCTGAGGGTTTGGGGTCATTTTACTGAAGATGCGTTCTTGAGTATTCAAAGATTCATCACCTAAAATCGCCTGACTTAGAGGGTATATTCCAAAGTCAATGGAAAAATAAAAATCGGGCCAAGCTTAGGTATCGCTCGGTATAGGCCTACCCAATTCTGAAAGTTTGCAGACACAATTCCTTATGGGTAAAAGTGTAAGTTAACAAGGAAGGAAACATTACTGAGTGGGGTTACAAAATATGGCAGCAGTTGGTCAATAAAATGATTTTAAATACAAAATTGTGACTGATTTAAATTCTTTATTTGATTCAAATAATGTGCAATCCTCTGTAACTTACTGTAGATGCTCACAGAAGGAAAGGAAAAAATCATTTGCTAATCATATAACGCCGAGAGAAAATTCGCCCTCTGCCCTCGAAGAATGAGAACTGATAGACCTGGACGGAAGCAGGGCCATTAAAGGCAGAAAGGTAACGTAAAAAGAAAAGAGGAACAGGGAGACTGTAGTTTTACGTGACGTGAATCTTGTGGTTATGAGCCACATGGAATACGAACCACAGAACATGGCATTTCACTTCGAGAATCTCACATGCATTGACCGGGAATCGAACTCGGTTCGCCTTGGTGTGAGGGCAACTGCATGACCACTGTGCCGCCACGCCCCAATGAAAAAGAGAGATCTGAAGAGAAGAGAAGGAGGGAAATAGAAGAAAAGAGAGGAAAATAGAAGTAAAGAGAGGAGAAAATTATGTTTTGTTGTTGCTGTTGTTGTTAATAATTCACTGTTGGAGAATATAAGAGAAAAGAGAAGTCAATGGAAAGAGGGAAGACAGACCCAGCTTAAGAATCCTTCTGGAGCGTCAATTCCCGACCTCACTTGCCAGACACACAAACCCTGCCTGTTAAGGCGCCTCTTGCTATTGGGAGGGAATGCTGTTGGCACAGCAGAAAAGAGGAGAATTGAAGCGTTTGAAATGTGGTGTTACAGGAGAATGATGAAGATCATATGGGTAGATAGAGTAATATAGGTAGAGATATTAAGACGAATGGGAGAGGAGAGATGGATTTGGCGACTGCTAATGAAGAGAAGCGATAGGTTGGCAGGACACTTACTAAGAATGAGGAGTGAGGGACCTGGAAGGTAGAAACACATATATTTCCCTTGCACGAGTGATTATAGACGGCGATTTCAACCGGTATTATGTCGTATCTGTATTAACGTAGTTGTGAGTGTCAAAGCTAGGTTGTCGTCTCCTCCACTAGAAATGATTCCAGCAGTTACTTACAGTCAAATCAAAAGAAAGATGATGATGATGATAATTGTTATTTTAAGGGGACTAACATCTAGGTTATCGGCCCCTAATGGTTTGGGTGATAGTGAAATATGATGATGATGATGATGATGAAAATTATTACTAATACAAACTAAAATATTACATTCTAGATGAGGAAATGGTAAACAAATAAAGGATAAGGCAAATAGAGGAAGAAAAGAAATGGCCTCAACTCTCGAAGAATGAGGATTGAGGGACTTGGAAGGAATGAGAGCCATGAAAGGGAAAGAGGAGAGGGCCCTCCCCAAGGTCAGATGAAAAAGGGGACAAACCGGACCCAGCTCAGGAATCCCTTGGCGTCGCCAACTCCCAAACTCACCAGTCGTGAGCTCTTGAGGGTGTAGCAATATCCAGGGTGCACCAGAAGTGGTGGGGCTACACACACCCTGCCTCCTTGAGGGCCTTGAGCAGAAGGCAGGAGATAACATGAAAGGAAAAATAAGGCTGACCCCTCGAAGAATGAGGGTATCGGGAAAGATGAGACAAGGGCCAATTAAGGCGAAGTGTAAGACTCCCTTGGCCTCGGATACCCTAATACCGTCGGGGTCGGAAGAGAACAAGAGTTGACCAAGAGAGGTCGACAGGAAAGAACACAGGGAGAAGCCCGGCACAAAGAATTGGAAACAATGCCGGAATCAGCTGGGATCCCGTGGTCGCCAACCCACGTCCCTCAAGTTGTGAGCCGCTGGGGGTCAAATCAGAAGAACCAAAGGTCAAAACAGAATTGTCAACGTCTTAGACGAAGCCATAAATGAAGTGGTATCTGTAATTGAAAATTATACTATAAATCTGACAAAAATATATAATTTTATCCCGTTCATGAAAAGCCATCTTGAAATTAATTTAAAAATGGCGGAAATGTGTGTGTTGAATCTTATAATTTGAACACATCTGTGGAGTAAATCGAAAGCGTGTTGGATTCCGAACTCGAGGAAGTTTTTTGTGACCCGCCTGGAGTGTTAAAATGCGTCGCCATGAAGACTCGAGCCATTCTAGTTCATCTCAAGAGAAACAAATGGACAGAGGCGGGCATCCAGAATTCCTCCTCGTAGCCGGTAGTGATAGGGAACGTGTCAAAACTTGGAAAACAGGCACCGAGACACAATCTGCGCGTGTAGGCCACACAAGATCGCTTCCCAAGGAATTTACCCCCTTCCTTGTCCATACCTTGCTGGTTGGTGATTTACAATCTCCCACATAGAACACGTCAGAGGAGATGAGAGGGAGGGTCAGAGCTCACACGTTTATTGCCAGGAAGATCACAAGGAGTGTAAATTAAGTAATCATATACGAATTGCAGCCAATGGCCATAGCTGGGTATTTATGATTAAACGCCTGAGGGCTCCCAATAAGTTCAACTTTAAGTATTTCTATATTTGGCTACTAGATGCCACCGTCACTAACACCTAGCGTCGAACATGGAACTTGACAGAGCGTTTATAACAAGCAAAATATAAAAGATGGTCTTATTGGCTTTCACGGCCAGTGAATTAAAAAAAAGGCAATTCTTCTAGGTTTGTGCCGTGTCTTGTGTGGGGTTTCACCAAGGACACCAAGCTGGCTCATCGTCGGGCTCTTGGTGTCCCCGCCCGGACCCCACAGGATTAACGAACTGCGCGCTACCTCCCTTTATATATGGTGCAACTGCACTACTTGACTGCGAGAACTAAAAGCTCAAGCAGCCTCAACCTCCCTCTGAAGGCCTCCATAAAGATGGTATATTGGCTTTCACGGCCGGTGAATTAAAACTCAGCAATAATTCTAGGTTCGTGCCGTGTCTTGTGTGGGGGTTTCGCCTAGGATACCATCAGTTGATCAGCGGGCTCTTGGTGTCCCCGCCTGAGTTTTAATTCGCTGGCCGTGAAAGCCAATATACCATCTTCTTGGTTGGTTGGTTCTTAAGTTTAGGGGCTGTGACAACGCGGTCATGTAGCCCCGTGTACTTTGGGTGTGTGTAGAATTTGTCTCATAACCAGTGTTAATTGTGATGACTGTGTTAGTGTTTATATCTGTTACTTTTTAAAATTTAAGTACTGCAACTTAGAATTTTTCAAATAGTTCCTACTTTTGCCACCAAGCGTCACCGTCAACGACTACTAGGCCAAGTTCAGAACTTAGCTACTAGACGCCACCTCAGTCGGCTCTTGGCAACGAACGTAGAAACCTAAGAGCGTTGTTTACATTCTTAACTATCCAATTTAGCTTCACACAGGTGCAATTAGAACCATCTTCTTGGAAGCCTTCACAGTGAGGTTATGGCTGCTTGTGGTCTTAGTTCTCGCAGTAAACAGGTGAAGGCGCGCTTCATAAAAAGGGAGGTAGCGCTCAGTTCGCTACTCCTGGGGGGTTCAGCCAGGGCACCAGAGCCCGCTGGTGAGCCAGCTTGGTGTCCTAGGTCAAACCCCACACAAACTTAGAAGAATTGCTGAGTTTTAAGCCACATATAACCTACAAATTGTGCTACACACTACCATCTGCAGTGGTAGGTTCTTTTACGACCCATAAATCTATCACATGTGGCCGCTGGCTTTACTTCCCCTCCGAAGGAAGGCATACTGAGGGATTTTTAGTGATTTTAAAAATCTGATGACTTCGGCTGGGTTTGAACCCGCAGTAGTAATTAATGATTCACCATGAATCAATAGCCTCTTCTCTGATAGTTCTAGACGTCGGAAGCGAGTAGGCATGTGTGGGTGGGTCAAGTAGGGGTTTCACTTTCATTGCTATAACTGGTTCCAGGTAGGAGTTCTTCTTCCAGAAGGTCATGCAGGCTACCAGATACATTTCTTCTGCTATATAAGTTTCACTCGGTGAGAAGCCGGAACTGAGCATGGCCATAAACGCATAAATAGGAAGCGAGAAGTGTCATACTTCAAAAACTCTAACCATCATCTGTTTTATTCAATTACGCCTTTAGAAAGCTCCCGAACGTGTTGGGTGGGCCACATAATAACAGGGGCTAATTTAACCAGAGGTGAAAATCATTACCATTAAGTAGTTAATAATTTAATGGGCTAAGACTTCACGCCTTGAAGATGAATGAGATAATGATACTCTACTGGTCATCATCATCATCTTCATTTCCCCTTTTCCAGCTGACACTGGGTGGGGGCAAATATGGTTCCTTTCCACTTTTTTTTCTGTCGTGCCACCATTCCTCTTCCGATACGGTTTTCCAATCCAGGTTCCGTTTTCTAATGCTATACTTCACCGAGTCCATCCAACGCATTCTTGGTCTTCCACGTCCTCTCTTCCCTGTCATCCGTCGTTCCAGTCCTCGTATTGGTAGCCTTACTTCATTCATCCGTTTGACATGTCCAAACCATCTCAATCTGTTTTGCTCCAGTTTGTAATTTAGTTTCTGTACTCCCAGGTCTTTCCGTACACTCTGTCTCTCCTCGTTTTCTGGACCATACTTCTCAGGAATCTCATCTCAGCTGCCAGTACTCTGCTCTCATCCCTCTTAGTCATTGTCCACGTTTCTGCTGCATATGCCATTATAGGAACATAATGCGCTTTATGTTCGACCCTGACTATTATGTATCAGAAAACTGTATCATAACGAAGCTCATTATAACACTATTTTTCATTATGAAACAGTTTCTCCCACCAATCAGAGCTCAGGAAACAGTTGTGTGATCAATTAGATAATGACACCTTCGCGCATGCGCTCAAAATCCAACATGTCTATATAAATTACCGAAAGTGCACCGTCCATATGTTCCCGTAAATAAACTGGTGAATATGAGACAAGAAATAGCACTGTACCTTAATATCCCCAAATCCAATTTCTACACAGCGCGTTGTTTTGAAACGACTTCGGTGACAGTTTTACTGAATACTGGTGCACAATCTGAACATATGGCATTGAAGCACACAGAGCGCATGCGTCGGTTGGCCAGAGAGCTTGGAAAACAGAGATATACTACCAAGCGCAGCACCCGATCACAACATTCTAGTGACTGAACAGATATTTATGAATATTTATGTTAAAACATATAATAAAGTTATAATTATCGTCGAGCATAAACAGTCGTATGCAACTCACCTATAATGGTAATTAAGACACTCGTATAGAAATTATAAAACTCGCATACGCTCGTTTTATAAACATACTCGTGTCTTAATTATAGCCATTATAGGCTCGTTGCATAATGTACTGAAATGAAAATCCACAGCCTGCTTCCAGTCTACGACCGGGTCAGGAATGGAATGAATGAAGCCCCCATCTAGCGGCGAGGATATGAACTGTGCCGGCTGCCGAGGCCTGACGCACTCCTCTGGGGCAATGATTAAATGAATGACAGATGAAATGATAGTGGAGAGTGATGCTGGAATTAAATGTTGACAGGGAAAACCGGAGTACCCGGAGAAAAACCTGTCTGCCTCCGCTTTGTCCAGCACAGATCTCACATGGAGTGACCGGGGTTTGAACCACGGACCCAGCGGTGAGAGGCCGGCGTGCTGCCGCCTTAGCCACGGAGGCTTTGAATAATGTACTATTGTATATAACTTCTTTAGCCTTAATTGGTATATCCTTGTTCCATACTAGTCCCCGTACCTGTTGGTAGAAAGCACTCCCGAGTTGTATTCTTCTGCTAATTTCCAAATCTAGTCTTCCGTATTCAGTTAGTTCACTTCCCAAGTATTTGAAGTTTTTCACCACTTCAATTCCTCATCTTCATTGATTACTCCTTTTCCTTCTTTCTTACCTCTACTCATCACCACTGTTTTACTCTTCTCCACATTTATCCTCAATCCCCATTGCTCAATCTTTTCATTTATTACGTCTAACTCTACTGGTACTCAACAGAAAGGCAGAGATGGCGGCTAAAATTAAGTTCATTAATCATTTTAACGCATATTTGCGTTTTTAAAATATATTCTCATGCATTTTGTGGATAGCCATTTATTTATTGTTATAGCAACCAGCCATTTACTTGTATTGAACAAACAGACTATTTTTCTATAAATTAATTGTTCTATTTATCAAATCTACAATAATTGTTGATGATTTGTTGCTAAACAAAACGGTTTATTACACACACTTCCGAAACAAAGAGCGCTATTAATCTTTCATCAGAAATAATAAAAATACTGTGACATTATTGGTAATTTTGAGAGGAAATATTCCATCGGATGCTGCATTACTGTTAGATAGAACCATAGCCTGTAGTTGAATGCATGAATGATGATATGAAATGTTTGAATGTACCGGGTTTGGAGCCAGACATTCCCGGCGATTATCCTGAGTGGGGCATCTTTCACGCATTATTACGTTATTACGCAATAATCGAATAATCTTAAATTCATGGAAAACGATTCATCGATTCATCGACTGTTGGTTCATTCGACTAATCGATTAACCGATGAATATAATGGCTAACGAAGAATCAATTAAATAATTTTCTTACTTGCTTTATCCCCATTTTTCTTTCTTACTTACATTCCTTTTTACTTTCTTTCTTTCATGGTTTATTTCTTTTTTCATTTCTTACTTTCCTTCTTTCTTCCTTTCTCTTTCTTTTTTTTGTCTTTGTTTCTCTTTCTGTCTTTCATTTTGTCTTTCTCCTTCTTTCTTTCTATTTTTCTATCTTTCTCTTTCTGTCTTTCTATCTTTTTGTCTTTATCGTTCTATCTTTCCATCTGTTTTCCTATTTACTTTCTGTCTTTCTTCCTCCTTCTTCTTTCTTTCTTTCTTACTTTCTTTCTTTCCTTCTTTCTTTCTATCTCTGTGCTGTCTTTCTTTCTTTCTTTCTTTCTTTCTTTCTTTCTATCTGTCTTTCTCTTTCTTTCTTTCTTTTCGTCTTTTCTTTCTTTCTGTCTTTCTTTCTTTCTTTCTTTCTTTCTTTCTTGGTTTCTTTCTTGGTTTCTTTCCTTTATTTCTCTTTTTCTTTCTTTCTTTCTGTCATTCTTTTATTCTCTTTCTGAATTTCTTTCTTTCTTACTGACTTACTTACTTACTTACTTACTTTTTGACATTCTTTCTTTCTTTCTTTCTGTCTTTCTTCCTTCCTTTTATTCTTTCATTCTGTCTTTCTTTCACTCTTTCCTGATTTCTGGATCTCAGAGGAGTGAGTAGAGTAATACTGTAATATATCCTACTGTTAAATTCAAACACATTGCTGTAAATATTTGTGTGTAAACTGGACTAGGATAAGTTAGTTACCAAATATGCGCTCGTTCTTTTCGCGAGTGTCAGTATAATGTGAATTTCATTCCTTTCCTCTTCTTCACCCAAATAACATGTTCCCTGGAAACTTGAACGCTTCAGCTATATTACATTTACAAAGATACGACGTTGAGAAGACCTGTGGAAATTGAAAGATGGTTGTGAAGTGAACAGTATTTGGGAGGATAGAGCATAATAAAACAGAGAGTAAATTAATGACGTCATATTACACCGAATTTTTCTCGACGAGTTCCATGAAAAGTACAGCACATACTGACCATTCTAATGGAAACATTTTGCATTCTATTTTCAAACTGGGGCTTTTATTCGAGGCGTAATTATTCAGATTTCTTAGAACAAAACCTTGGAATCGCTGTGACCCATAAAGAGAAAATGCATATTCTTGGAACTCTACCATCGCGATAACACTAATGTTATGAATATTCGCGGTATTAGGAGACTGATTATTGCATTTTATGCCTTGAACAAATCAACCCTTTTTGAGTTCCACAACAGAATTCTTGGAACACTAACATTCTCTACCTCCATTTCCTTTTTGATCAACGGAGCTGAGAAGCGTTCCCAAGAACGAATGTATTCCGAACTATTTTAGCTGGAATGTATGCAACTTACTAAACTGCAGTGCTAAGGTGGTTGCGTTCTGTCACTAAGAACCGATTGGTCGGTGTCTAACTGAATGAAAGTGAGTTACTGACTGAATGAATTGACTGTTTGCTTGGTAGACCAGTTTAAAGGAATACATGACTCGTAGAATCACAAGTTGAGTGTATCCACCTGTGCTCTTAAATTCGTGGGTATGACTCCCTGAAGGTGTTAGATTCCTCAATATTGAGGAAAACACTGCCATCCAATGGCATGCATCAGTACTATTATAGGAAATTCAAAAAATCACATACACTAGTCACTCGGAGTTTTCAGTTCAACTGCGACATGGCATAACAATTGGAATGGAATTTTTACATCCATGAACAAAGGAGTAAGCGAGGTAGGCCTACGGTAGCTGAGTTGTTATTCATTTATTTCTTTACTCACTTATTTATTTATTTATTTATGAATTTAGTTATCCCATTTATTTATTTTTATTTATGGATTTATGCATTTGATCGTTCTTGTATATTATTTACTTCGTTATTTATTTATTTATTTATTTATTTATTTGGGCTGATAACCTAGATGTTAGGCCCCTTAAAACGACAATTATCATCATTTTTATTATTATTATTATTTATTTATTTATCTATTTGTTTATTTATTTTTATTCGTTATTTCATTTCTTTCTATTTATTTATTTATTTATTTATTTTGTTTATTTATTCATTTATTAATTTATTAATTTATTAATTATCAATTTGTTAATTTATTTATATATTCTTTTCTTTATATTTATTAGTTTATTTATTTATTCATTTCTTTTTTTCATTTTTATTTATTTATATATCTGTTTATTTATTTATTTATTTATATATTTGTTTATTTATTTATCTATATGTATATTTATTTATTCATTCATTTCTTAATTTGGTTATTTATTTATTTATTTATTTATTTACTTCTTCCCCTTCCTCTACTTCTTCTTTTCGAATCAACTACTTTTGGGTTCGTCAGCTTAATCACTTCTTAGATGCTTGTGCTCTCGTTTTCTTGCAATACGTCTTCATTCTGTCTGATCTCCTCCCGATATCTGCATTGGTTTTCTAGTGTCGACTCTGGCTTGGAACGTCATAATGTTGTCTCTGGGTACGGTTTTGGCTGAACCATACATTAACAGAGTTCAGTTAACTGGAGTTCTCACAGGTACTTTTCCACTTCCGTAAACCACTTAGGATTAATCTTCTTTTTGGTATAAAAGTCAAAGATTTGCTTGGTTATTCGGGCAGGATTCACTCAGTATATGTCTCCATAGAAATCAATCCTTCGTTTCCTTATGGTATCTGAGTCACTCTGACTGTACATGCGGGGTATCATTCCTATAGAAAAATTGTTTGTTATTTTGGAATTTAGGACCTATGATCTGCCTCAAAATTTTCCTCTCTTTAATTTCCAACTTTTCCATTTGTACTTTTCTCCTCAAGACTCTGATGCAATCAGTGCCTGGCGGCTTCGGTGGCGTAGTCGGTAGCATGCTGAGCTTCTATGCCCAAGATAGCGGGTTCAAACCCGGCCGAAGTTGTCGGATTTTTTAAGAACGTTAAAAATCCCACAGTATGCCTTCCTTCGGAGGGGAATTAAAGACGGCGGTCCCATGTCATAGATGTATGGCATGTTAAAGAACCTTCCACTATTACACCTGTGTGAAGCTAAATTGGATTGGTTAATAATGTAATCAACGCTCTTAGGTTTCTACATTCGTTGCCAAGAGCCGACTGCAGTGGCGTCTAGTAGCTAAGTTCTGAAATTCGCCTAGTAGTCGTTGACGGTGGCGCTTGGTGGCAAAAGTAGGAACTATTTGAAAAATTCGAATTGTCAGTCTGTACTTAAATTAAAAAAACAGATAACACACACTAATACAGTCATCACAACACCTGTTATCAGACAGATTCTGAAGCCTCCGTGGCTTAGGCGGCAGCACGCCGGCCTCTCACCGCTGGGTCCGTGGTTCAAATCCCGGTCACTCCATGTGAGATCTGTGCTGGACAAAACGGAGGCAGACAGGTTTTTCTCCGGGTACTCTGGTTTTCCCTGTCAAAATTTCATTACAGCAACACTCTCCACTATCATTTCATTTCATCTGTCATTCATTTAATCATTGCCCCAGAGGAGTGCGTCAGGCCTCGGCAGCCGGCACAGTTCATATCCTCACCGCTAGATCGGGGCTTCATTCATTCCATTCCTGACCCGGTCGGAGACTGGAAGCAGGCTGTGGATTTTCATTTCATCGGACAGATTCTACACACACCCAAAGTACACGGGGCTACATGACTGCGTTGTCGCAGCCCCTAAACTTAAGAACCAACCAACCAACAAATGAGTGCCTCTGGCTTAATTACTGTGTTATATTTATTAATTTAAATATTTTTTATTTTTAATATATTTTTATTTATTAAATCATTTATTTTATATTTAATTTTATGTATTAATTATTAATTAATTAATTAATTAATTAATGTATTTATTTATTTATTTATTTATTTATGGGAAGGGGGTTAATCTTTGTCTTCTGAAGAGAATTTATTTATCTTCTCACTCTGGATAAATCCAGGGTATGATTATTGAAATTCAGAGAGTTGTTTATTGTATAAAATTGAAATGTGAGAGGCAATTATTCTAATATGAAACATGAATAACTACAGTAAACATATTAATGACACAAGTCAGCACACTAATTCGTCTAAAACAGCTACCCCGGACTTATAACCAGGAAGCCCTTGGGCGCTAAAAGAAACAATAATATCAGATATCAATTAGTCAAGAAGGCAGTCACTTTTTCATCAAGTTCCCACGGCGTGATCATTTCCTTCCCGTTTTATTGAGGCGACGCGTTTGAAAAGTGATATTTAAGGAAATTATCGACGTTATTTTGTGGTAATGAGCCTGCCAGCGATTTGTCGCATGTCACGGCATGGTGTCGTGCTCTTGCGTCATGAATATTGAGTGCTGTGTCTATCCGAAGACACGTGGCGTTTAATTTCGTGGTCGCTAACTTTGTTTCTGACTCCATCAGTGAGGAAAATGGGCTCTCACACAAGCTTCAAGCAAATTTATCGGCAGGGTACACTTCACTCAATTCACATGCACCACACATCCGCAATGGCGTCGCATTCGCTCCAGAAACTTGAACCTTGCTGGAGTTAAAATTAAATAGTTATTTGAATATTAATGGGACCTACGTCGATGGTCTTTTGGTAAGATTCTTAAGGTTCTTAAGACAGTGTTGACACCATGCAGTGTTGAAATTACGTTATAGGTGACTAAATATTAACCTTCTTCTTCATATTCCTCTTCGTCTTTTTCTTCTAGTGCTGGGTCCGCTGAACAAAGGTTGGTGATCATCCTAGGAATGAGAGACGTATCCTTTGCCCGAGTCAGTCGACTTATTATCAAAGTTAAAATCCCTTCTGGGGTAAAGTTAGGGCACCTCCTTAAACCCCAGAATTTTTATGAAACATTAAACTCATCGGATTATCACAATAGTATGAGTACAATATCGCAACACTGGTCAGTTACTGATATCATTTGTTTGAAGGTGAAAGTGTTTTAGAAGGTAATTCATTGTGATTATTTAATTATCCCGTGGTAAATTTTCTGTCTCGAATAAATCCATCCTTAATTTTTTGGTGTGATAAAATGTTCCTCTAAATTAGGGTCATTACTCCATAATTGGCAACACTGGTCCAGTGTTCATTTCTCTTCAACTTTCATTTAACTTTAATTTGAAGTTTGGCCACAGCCGCATTGATGTAAACCTGATTCCCACCTCATCCAATGCAATGAAAATGAAAATCCACAGCCTGCTTCCAGTCGATCAGGTCAGGGAATGGAAGGAATGAAGCCCCCATCTAGCGGCGAGGATATGAACTATGCCGGCTGCCGAAGCCTGTCGCACTCCCCTGGGGCAATGATTAAATGAATGACAGATGAAATGAAATTTTAGTGGAGAGTGTTCCTGGAATGAAGTTGTGACAGGGAAAACAGGAGTACCCGGAGAAAAACCTGTCCATCACAAATCTCACGAGGAGTGACCGGGATTTGAATCACGGACCCAGTAGTGAGAGGCCACCTAAGCTACGGAGGCTCTAAATAAATTTACTTGCGTAGTCAGTATTGTTGTTATAGATCTCTTTTTAATGTCGGTATGAAATATGTATAGAAGTTCAGCTTTAATAAACTGAACCTAATTTGGGAACCAATAATGCGCATAGTGTCTGATTGTACGTCACGGGCCTGAAACCACAACACAGTTACAATACTTATGGAGATCACCCCATAGGATATCTGTCATGGGTTATTGGATGGCGGTCGCTTTGAGAAGAGTCTGCCTAGGAGTCTATATCTGTCCAGGGGAGATTAAGTTTGTTAATCTGAGGGAGACCACATCACAAGCAGAGCTTAGCTCCTGTGGCTACATGGATTTGCAATCACGTGGTTTTCACAGCTGGACAGCTCATGTGGAGCGCTCGACGCTAGTCGTAATTTCTTGGCAATTCTGCACAATTAATATCAGACATATCCATCAACCTTTCTTCAAAATGAAACATTCCATGCGGTCTAAATAGGTGAATCACAAACCAAACAACAATAAGTTGTATTCTCTAATGTTTGCATTCATCATTGTCTTACTGAAGCTGATTCTTTGCTAATATTTGATGATTATTATTATTATTATTATTATTATTATTATTTTAATCTTTCTACGTTTCGGCCTGCTGTGGAGCACGCTAGTTCAACCGTGTTCCCCCTAGAGCTTTAACTCTTCCCCAATATTCTCGCATTCGCGTTCTGTGAGCCTCCTTCCTTTCATCAGTCCATTTTTTATTTTTTATTTTTTATTTTTAGAATTTTAGCTTTTCTTGTCTTTGAGGTTTTTGAGGTTTTTAGGTGGTTTATGAGGCTTTTGAGGATTTTGAGATTTGTGACGTGGTTTTTGTGGTTTTTGAGGTTTTTGACGTTTTTTAGGTGATGATTTCCTTGCATGCTCGAAGTCTTCTCTGGAGAGGTGCACGTTCCTGGATGACTTCAAGTGTGATTCCTACTTCTCGAAGACCTTTTTTAACTTTGATCAACCAGGGACGCTTGGTTTTCTTGTTAACAAAGAAGCTCATCATGTTATGTGGCCATAAAAATGAATGCTCCTTTTCCGAATGGTGTCTGTTTTACTCTCAATGAGAGGTCGTTGTTATGCCATCTCCTGTACTCGTCATTTTCTCTGATTGGTCCAAGGATCTTCCTCAGGATTTTCCTTTCTTTGGCTTCTAACTTTTCAATCACACCTTTTCTGTTAATTGCCAGGCATTTTGCTGCGTACAGGGCTTCTGGGCGAATGACCGGACAATAATGCTTAAGCTTGGCGTTGATGGACACTGATCTTTTGTTGTAAACATTTCTAGTTAGCTGAAGTCCCACTTCTATTTGTTGACACTAGCTATGATCAATGCTCTCTCATAATTTTTTAGGTACTATCCACTCACCCAAGTACTCAAACTTCTGTGTCTGCTTGATTATTATTCATTTATCCATTCAATTTCGCTAATCGGCCAACTAGGGACCACAATAAGCCTCATTTTACAGTCTGGCATTTGTTCATTTTCGCTTGATCCACATTGTCTTCATGAGCTCACTGTGTTTAGCACGACGTTCTTCTGTCCATTTCGCAACAGTTGTCCGTTTTTCGTCCCGGAAAGTCCCAAACGTCTTGATGGCTGCTCTATAAAGATTACGGTCTTGTGCATCTTCTGCTCGTATCCCCATTTCTTTCAGATCTTTCTGGACGTTAAAATACCAAGGCATTGTCGTTTTTGGTTTTGAATCGAATATACTGAAGATACGTTTCGTCTATCGGGAGTCGATCATCCGTCGTATACGACCATAGAAACAAACTCTGCGTTTTCGCATTGTGTCTGTGATCTTCTCTATCTTCGAGTATAATTCTTGCCTGGATGTTCTGATGTAGATGCCACTTTTTAGTCCGGGCCAAGTATTATGTGTAGGATCTTTCTATTCTCTCTAAATTCCCGAGCAAACATTCCTCGGATAGGATAAGGCATTCAGATGCATATAGCGGTACTGGTTTGATGACAGTGTTGTAGTGACGAATTTTTGTGTTCATATAAAAGCACTTTTAGTTATTTATGTTGCGGGTGGTTTGGAAAGCGACTTCATTTTTCTTGATTCTTACTTCTATGGCTTCCTTGTCAAGGCCATTTTTCTGAATCCATTCCCCAAGATATTTAAATTTATTAACACGGTTTATCGTTCCATATTTGGTGTTTAGTTGTGCTGTATCATCCTTGATGTTCGACATTACTTCTGTCCTTTGAAACAAAATTTGTAATCCTGTTTGTTCTGCTACTTCCTTCAATATATTGACCTGTTCTGTTGCACTTTCAAAATCGGTATTCCTGGCGAAGGAAAATCCCAAAAACTCTTCATTTTGTCGCTACGGCTCTTTCTGCGCTCCTCTGTCCTGATCCTTTTGGATGCAATATTTGGGTGGTCTGAAAATTGGTGATTGTCAACTGGTGCCCTGAATTTGGTCCTGTTGACTACCACAACACTTGAGATTTCTATTTCCCGAATATCTTTTTCCAACTTCAAGCAACCAATTGTTTTTAGCTTTCATTCAGAGAGTAAGGTTTGGAATTCTTTTAGTCATCCTGTGATCACTCAGAGGATATTCCCATAAAATTTCAAACGTCATTATTCTTCTTCTTGTTTCGTATAGGCCATCTGAGGACCACGAAATTCAACTATTATATTTGTATTGGGCTCTGATGTTTGCCCAGTAGTTACGCATCCTCTGGCTGTGTTGTTCCCACCTCTCCTGTGTCCAGAGGTACCTGTCTTCTTTCTTGGCGGTTTGTCCTGGAACCACATTTTCTGAAGCATCTTCCTGAGAGATGCCCGGTCTCTTAAGTCTCTTTCCATCCCTCGAAGTTCTTGCAGATCTTGGCGCACTTCCCACAACCATGATGACTTTGTCTTTCGCTTTTGCCAGTAACCAAGGAGCTGGTTGGTCCACCTGATAGGTTGCATCCTGTAGACGTGTCCATGAAATGCTAGACGTCGTTTCCTAGCAACATCCGTGATTCTTTCACAGTACGTGTAGGCCACCTTCTGTATTCATTACCTTCCTTAACATGCCCCAATATTTTCCTCATTATCTTTCTCTCCTGTACTTCGAGTTTGACCGTCATTATCTTATTACTGTACATAATACGCTAAGGTGTATGTTCCACAAAACTCAAGCTCCTAAACCAGAGGGAGTTAGAAGGTGTGGTTTGTACCAAAATCTTCCAAATCGTCTCAATAGTACAGGAAAAATCTTGCATTTCCTGAATAGTCATCGGAAATATGTTTATTTGTTTATAAAGTGCTTTTAAACAAATAAACAAGACGATAGCCCCTGGCAGAACTGTGACGCGTCCAGCCCGTATAACACTAGGGCTGGGAGGGTAGTCTGTACACATGGGGCGCACACAACTCATTATGCGAGAGTTCTCGCACGGTCCGCTAGTTATTATTATTATTATTATTATTATTATTATTATTATTACTATAGAAATGACGATTGAGAATAGTATTCGTAGAGATTCACAACTTTTCAGTGCTCTAAATGCTTAAGTTTCGAGAGTAATATTCGAACCCGAGTCTCCTGTATTCCAGACAAATCCGTTAACCCACTAAACTACAGCTCTAAGGACTATTCCATGAATGTATTGTGTAATTTTACAGTGTCATGGGTGACCCACAATAGCTCATGCCCGCCCATCTTCTGAGAGAGACATTTACGATGCCATTTCTCTTGTGTTCGCAATATTACGTCACTGATATCAACAATTGAAGCATTCCTGTGCCTAGTGCACAAAGGAGTGATCCGTGCGGCACAGACCTGAGTTTCATCAGCACATCACCGATAATGACACAGTGAGTCTCTTGTTGTCTTGCGAGGAAACGCCCTGGGATTGTTTACGACGTATTTCTGCACAGACAGGATGAAAGGGCCCCCTACTTTCATTCCAATTCCGTGATTCGATCCAATACTGTACGAGTTATAGGTCACAGATCTGCGGTCATGAGGCCATCAAGATATTACAAGACCTACCTTCTTTCTGAGACCATTCTTCTGTCTTGCAATGTTCCAGACGGTCTGTAGTTACAGTAAGTATTTCGACATATAAAACTTATCTCAGGCGAAGGGATTGTTTTGATCATTGCGCCATGGTAGTTGTAACTCAAGATTCCATTTCGGCTACTTGATGGAATTATTCTATATCAATCTGACAGAAGCATGAGATTCTAATGTCAGCTGGGTCTAGGAATTTAACTTCTGATTGTTGATTCTATTAGTAAGGAGACTACGTGTTTACGACTTCATTTCATGTGCATCCAACGAGGGATAATTTAAAGGTCAGCAACAGGCCTCTATGGAAGGCACACGTTATTAAATTAATGTTTCGGTTTAGATGTTTGGATATTCTAAAAACCTTAGTTTGAAAGAGGTCTAAAATTTATTTTGTACTCATTATCCATAAAAATTCTGCTTTCTGAAATTTTCAGTACCGTAAATATTCTTACAGTACTTCGTTCAAAACACGGTAGATACAAATAAAGAAAGATAATGAATACCGTTCAGAAAGAAATTCTTAGTAATATTGTGAAGAACTATCCTCGCGTGGACTCTGTTGGCTTGTAATTTTAAAAATGATCTGTCTTAAAATGATGATATGGTTTGTATTAAACATCAAAGTTTAACCACGCTAATAGAAACACTCGATCTACCACTTGACTCATCATTCCCACCAATAGCTTGTCTACATTTAAAAATCATTGTGCCGTAACCGAGTCATAACTATCAAAATTCACTTCGGAAAATATCAGAAACACTAAAACAGAAAAGGAATCCTATTTTACACGCCAAGAAATGTGGTGTTACAAGAGAATCATGAAGATCAGGTGGGTTAAAATGAAGAGGTATTAAGACAAGTGGGAGAGGAGAGATGTTTCTGGCGACTGCTAATGAAGAAAAGAGATAGGTTGGTAGGAGACATACTAAGTCGCCCAGGAATAGAAAGCTTAGTTAAGGAAGGAAGGGTCGAGGACAAGAACTGTAGGGGTAGACCAAGGTTAGAATATGTTAAACAGATTGCCTCGGATGCAGGGTGTGGTAGCTATGTAGAGATGAAACGATTAGCTCAGGACACGAAGGCACGGAGGGCTGCATTAAACCAGTCAAAAGACTGAAGACTCAAACAACAAGAAACAGATATGCTAAACATCGTGTCCTTTCTCACTTCCTTGTTCTCATTTTCTGTAATTGTGATGTGAAAATAAAATATTTTAAACTATAGTATTACAAAAAGTAATATCAATTCACGATCTCACGATCCTAAAACAAAAAGCAGATTTCTCAAGTTCGTGATGATATAACAAGACTTCGTCAGGTAATTTTCACGCCTCCATATTTATTGATAGATACCATCATTGGCAGACGATATTGCCAGTCATCCTTATTTGGAAGCTCTCGTGCGCCACGACCGTTGTGTTGGTACTAGTGACGTAACAAACAAAGTGGTGATAGATTGCCAATGTCTGAATTTCAGGCTACATTTGGCTGCAGGATAATCTAAGCTTAACATACACATTGTTTGCTTGTCTCCTTTGCTTAAAGCTCTCAAATGTCCACTGAGATATGCGATAAAATATCACGGATCTTGCATGTTGGCGTGACACAAGGAATCCTAAAACATGTAAAATGATAGATTGCAGCTAAAAAGTAAGATTAATTGTTTCAAGGGATACACATTTCCATCCTAACGGTAGGGGAGTTTAACTAGGGAAGGAGATATATGGCTTCCTGTATACCACATCGTTAGCAGAAGTTTGGAAACAGTATTCAGAACAAAATGGTTTTCAAATACATTGTGTTATTGTAAATAAATCCAAGATAATTACGTGGAAATGTCAGAATATTATCTTTATAGTAATACTAGCAGTAGTACCCGGCTTCGCCCGGTGGAATGATGATAATGTTTTAAGCTCTCCTTAGAAATATAATGGACTTAAAATCTAAATCATTTGCCCCCAAAGACAATGAGGGAGTAATATCTAGGTCATTTGCCCTTTTGATAAGGATGATAATAAAAACTACTGTTGAATTGACACGTCAAACTTACAAACTACCGTAATAGAAATACATATTTCAAAATTCACAGGCGAGAAAGACTTATTGTGTGTGGTGATTAATGGTGTAATGGGCGTAACATCTACTGTAGGTCATTTGTTCTTATGATGAGGATGATAAGGGAAACTACTACCGGTATTGAATTGACACTTCAACGTATAATGTACACAATGTACTGTAATAAAAATAACTATATGGCGGCTTCGGTGGCGTATTTGGTAGCATGCTGAGCTTCTATGCCCAAGATAGCGGGTTCAAACCCAGCCGAAGCCGTCGGATATTTTAAGAGCGTTAAAAATCCGTCAGTATGCCTTTCTTCGGAGGGGAAGTAAAGCCGGCGGTCCCATGTCAGATTTATGGCATGTTATTGAACCTTCCACTAATTACACCTGTGTGAAGCTAAATTGGATAGGTAAACAACGCTCATAGATGTCTACGTCCGTTGCCAAGAGCCGACTGCAGTGGCGTCTAGTAGCTAAGTTCCGAACTTGGCCTAGTAGTCGTTGACGGTGGCGCTTGGCGGCAAAAGTACGAACTATTTGAAGAATTGTAAGTTGCAGTTTGTACTTAAATTAAAAAACAGATAACACACACTAATACAGTCATCACAATTAACACCGGTTATCAGACAGATTCTACACACACCCAAAGTACACGGGGCTACATGACCGCGTTGTCGCAGCCCCTAAACTTAAGAACCAACCAACCAAAAATAAATATTTTAAAAATCACAGTCGAGAAAGACTTTATGCGGCGGTGATTATTGGTATGATGCGCGTAACATCTAGGTCATTTGCACTTATGATGATAATAATAAGGTAATGAAAAAATGACTACTAAACGAACATGGTGTTATTTTAAAACTAATATAGGTAATTCAGGTGTCTAGCTTCGATGTCTTCCAAAGTCTCAACCTTATTTTCTGGCTTAGGCCTGTACTGGATGCGTCTAGTGAAAGAGCGTACTGCTCGGCAAAGACAAAGAACATAGGTCCAAGCTGCACGAACCTGAGATGATCGCAGATGATGACGAAATATGATGACACACGTTCGGGGTTCCCCGTCCTATACAGATTGACCGGGAATCACTCACTGTTTCGCAACGGCCCTGTGCTGGCATCAGCATAGACAGCAGGAGATAACACGGCGGGCTCTGGAAAGTACCTCACGATGAATCAGCAAGCTATTCTCACAACTGACCCTCCCCCCTGGGTCTAACAACTTGTGGGACGTGGGTTGGCGACCACGGAACCCCAGCTGAGTCTGGCATCGCTTCTACTTCCTGGTGCTGGGCTCATTTCAGTTCTCTTTCCTGTCGGCCTCCCTTGGTCAACTCTTGTTCTCTTCCGACCCAGACTGTATTAGGGTATCCGAGGGCTAGGGAGTCTTTCAATTTCCCGCCTTAATTGGCTTTGTCTCATCTTTCCTGATACCCTCATTCTTCGAGGGGTCTGCCTTCTTTTCCTTTTCATAATATCTCCTGTCTTCTGCTCAAGGCCCTCAAA
The DNA here is from genome assembly GCA_946902985.2 of Meconema thalassinum. NCBI lineage: Eukaryota > Metazoa > Arthropoda > Insecta > Orthoptera > Tettigoniidae > Meconema > Meconema thalassinum. The sequence goes on from OX336391.1 coordinate 671,553,865, forward strand.
GAGGCAGGGTGTGTGTAGACCCACCACTTCTGGTACACCCTCAAGGGCTCATGACTGGTGAGTTAGGAAGCTGGCAACCCCGAGGAATTCCTGAGCTACATGCAGGGAATGGAGTGGTATGTCAGAAATTTCAAGTGAACAGTGTTACGCATCAGGTTCCAAAGGGTGAGTATACACACTTTGTTTTCGATCGGTGAACGATGTAGATTTGTACCAAAGGGCCTTAATGCGAGAAATGGAGTGGTCTGTCCGAAATTTCGAGTGGACAGTGTTACTCGTCGAGTTCCAAACGGTAATTATGTAAAATCTGGTTGAGATCGGTGAAACGGTGTAGTTTTGTGCCAAGGGCCAAAACGCAGGGAATGGAGTGGCCTGTCCAAATTTTAAAGTGGACAGTGTTACTCATCGGGTTCCAAAGGGTAAGTATACACATTTTGTTTTCGATCGGTGAACGATGTAGATTTGTGCCAAAGGGCCTAAATGCGTGGAATGGAGTGGTCTGTCCGAAATTTCGAGTGGACAGTGTTACTCGTCGAGTTCCAAAGGGTAATTATGTAAAATCTGGTTGAGATCGGTGAAACGGTGTAGTTTTCTGCCAAAGGGCCAACAAGCAGGGAATAGTGTGGTCTGTCCAAAATTTAAAGTGAACAGTGTTACTTGTCGGGTTCTACGGGTAAGTATATAAAATTGGGGTCAGATCGGTGAAACGGTGTAGATTTGTGCCAAACAGTCTAAATGCAAGGGATGGAGTGGCCTCGCCGCAATTTCAAGCAGACAGTGTTAGTCGGAGTGTTCCAAAGGGTAAATATACAAATTTTGGTTGAGATCGGTGAAACGGTGTAGATTTGGGACAAAGGGCCTAAATGCAGGGAATGGAGTGGTCTGTCCGCAATTTCAAGCAGACAGTGTTACTCGCTGGGTACCAAAGGGTAAGTTTACGAATATTGGTTCTGATCGGTGAAACGGTGTAGATTTGTGCCAAAGTGCCTAAATGCAGGGAATGGGGTGGTCTGTCCGAAATTTTAAGTGGACAGTGTTACTCGCAGGGTTCCAAAGGGTAAGTATGCAAAGTTTGGTTCAGATCGGTGAAACGGTGTAGATTTGTGCCAAAGGGCCTAAATGAATGGGATGGAGTAGCCTCTCCGCAATTTCAAGCAAACAGTGCTAGTCGCAGTGTTCCAAAGGGTAAATATACAAATTTTGGTTGAGATCGGTGGAACGGTGTAGATTTGGGCTAAAGGGCCTAAATGCAGGGAATGGAGTGGTCTGTCCGCAATTTCAAGCAGACAGTGTTACTCGCAGGGTTCCAAAGGGTAAGTATACACATTTTGGTTCAGATCGGTGAAACGGTGTAGATTTGTGCAAAAAGGGCCTAAATGCAGGGAATGGCGTGGTCTGTCCGAAATTTCAAGCAGACAGTGTTAGTCGCAGTGTTCCATAGGGTAAATATACAAATTTTGGTTGAGATCGGTGAAACGGTATAGATTTGGGCCAAAGGGCCTAAATGCAGGGAATGGAGTGGTCTGTCCGCAATTTCAAGCAGACAGTGTTACTCGCAGGGCACCAAAGGGTAAGAATACGAATTTTGGTTCTGATCGGTGAAACGGTGTAGATTTGGACCAAAGGGCCTAAATGCAGGGAATGGGGTGGTCTGTCCGAAATTTTAAGTGGTCAGTGGTACTCGCAGGGTTCCAAAGGGTAAATATACAAATTTTGGTTGAGATCGGTGAAACGGTGTGGATTTGGACCAAAGGGCCTAAATGCAGGGAATGGGGTGGTCTGTCCGAAATTTCAAGTGGACAGTGTTACTCGCAGGGTGCCAAAGGTTAAATATACAACTTTTGATTCAGATCGGTGAAACGGTGTAGATTTGTGCAAAAGGGCCTAAATGCAGGGCATGGGGTGGTCTGTCCGAAATTTAATGTTGACGGGGTTACCCGCAGGGTTCCAAAGGGTAAGTATACAAATTTTGGTTCAGATCGGTGAAACGGTGTAGATTTGTATACATAACAGACAGACAGACAAACTTTGTGCTTTATATATATAGACTACTACTACTACTACTAATAATAATAATAATATCGTATGGCTTCGGGTGTCGGGAGCAAGCTTTGTTATTTAACACCGGGAGGGCAGCTTGCATGTCGAATTTTGTTGTTCCTTGAAGCACTATGAAAGTCAAGGAGGTTAGATATCTGAGCTCCTTGAACACTATAGCGCTTTATAGAAGAAAAAGGAGGAACTTTGTGTTGGCGGAAAATTCCGAGATTGATTTTGCCATTAAGAACACGGCCTACTGAATTCAAATGGGTTCTTTAACATGCCAACAATGTATGACAGGCGTGTCGTGATTTTTGTCGTCTTTCAAAAATCACTTACCATGGCTAGGAGTGAATCTGCAAGCTTGGGGGTGGTAGTCCGATACGATAACCACTCACCCACACTGGCAAGCATTATCTTTATGAGATAACTCTATTGGATCAATCATTTGGACACTAAAGTAGAATTACTCAGTAAATACTAACAGTCTAATTCGATATCGTGTTCATGTAACCCCGTTTATTTGGGTGTGTGTAATCTGTCAGACAACTTGAGCCTCTGTCTTTGCTATACTAGTGTTTGTATTTTTAATTGAGGCTTGGATTTGAGGACTTGATTTAGGTATCCGGTATTCACTTGTGCAGGGTAATTATGTATGTGCGCCCCGAGAAACACGGCAAGCTAAGCCAGCTGTGACTGGCGCAGATCGCGGGCGTACGTACGTGATTCAGCCGGTGCTGGAGCGCATTTTCACACTTTTACCAAACATGTACAATAATGTGTACTTACAGTGCTCATAGCCGATGCTGAAAATGTCCTCCCTCTCTTGTAACACACACCTGACACCTTCTGACGAAAGAATGTCTGTCGACTGTTTTATAATTAACGGAGCCTATTTCCTTGAATCGTTTAGCGAGCCTCCTAATTGTACTGGCATTAGGCACAGGTCTTCCTGGAAACTTGATTCGAAAATTTCGTCTTGCTTCAGAAAATGATTTTCTGCTTTTCATACACGAAATATGGATATACACACGTTTGCGCAATGCGAATTGGTGTCTAGGCATGACCAACAATCACAGTAATCACAATACTCACTAAACGTGCAACACTAACGTCTAAGCTTTGCAGATACACGTCCATATGAATGACGAAATACTTGCGCCACCACCGGCTGAGCCGCGTACGTACGCCCGCGATCTGTGCCAGTCACAGCCGGCTTAGCTTGCCGTGTTTATCGGGGCGCACACAGATAATGACCGCGTAGTAGAAACATCGTATTATAAATAAATTAGTAAGTACCCCTAAGTAAATAAATGACTTAAGTGACTTATTTCCTGTGTCCCCTTTTGGAGCAAAGTGCTGGAACAAAGATCCTCCATTGGTCCCCTGTCCAGGCAATCTGTTGTAGATCTGCACAGGATTTGCCTTCTTCCCTCTTCTCTTCCTCCATGCTTCTTTTCCAGGTCACCTTAGTTCTTCCCCTTTCCAATTTTCGTAACCTGTTTCATGCTAAAGATCGTCGTCTTATTATCCGTCCGGTTTTTCTCTGTTGCAGTTTCAGTAATAATATTTTTTCGAAGATGCGGGTTATTGGCCTACAGACTCCAAAGCACATGGGGGGGGGGGGTTGGCTGCCCCCTTAGCGTCTGTGCCCCCTTCTGGTTACTTCACAATTTGATGTTCGACGCTCTTCCCTGTGCTTCAGTTGTCAATTTATATCTCTACATTGTGCAACCAGACTCCCTCCTCCTTTCTCAACCGGACTTGGGACCGGCTATGGCAGAGTTAAATGTATTAATATATTAATGAAATAAATATGAAAATAAATTAATAAATAAATAAATCAGTGAATTAATTAGTAAATAAATAATTATTTATCTAATTGAATGAACAAATAAGTAAATAAATTAAATATGTAAATAAATCAATAAATAAATGAATGACTGATTGAATGAATGAATGCATGAATAAATAAGAAAATAGTAAATAATAAATTCCACGATTTTCAGAAACCGAAATTGCGCTTGAGTATATCATTCAAAATTTCAATATCCTACTAATAATGGACCTCGTCAAGTGATGTTGGCATTCCATTTAAATATCTTTTGTCACACTTTGAATTCCGTGGACAGTGGACCTAATGAAAAACACACGCACGAACAACACTGAGCGACCCCGGAACATTAAATAATAGGGGGCAGCAGAGAGGGAACCTTGGTCATTGTCACGCTTAATTGAACGTATTTTGTTTTAATACACGTCTTTACGTAAGGACTGAAAGCTGGGTGTTATCACGGCTGTCTTCAGCTTAGAAATGCAGTATGTGTGGTGTGTTGCATAACAATCAGTCCCCACGTAATTACTTTCTCTTCTAATTACAGCTTATATGAATTATGTGGTGTCAATAATTGAAACATCGCTTTAGACAGGGAATATGGAAACATCCATGGTACATGGTTATTACTGAAGCTGTTTATTATAGAATATCACACGTATTTTAATTATATAGTTGTTCATCTTTGATACCATATTCGACAAAGCGCATGCACGGAAATAAATTCTTGCTCCTCACATTTTTTTCAATAAAATGAACACTTTCCAAATTATTGTATACACATTTCATCGTGTTTCCTACAAAGAATTGCCCATTTATTATCAATTGAACCAGTACACAAATTGAAACAATAAATCATGGATAGTTTGAAATCCACTTTATGTTCGACGATATCGAAATGAAAATATAGTATGTCAGAAAACTGTATCATAATGAGGGTCATTAAAGTAATACTTTCCATTATGATACAGTTTCTCCAACCAATCAGAGCTCAATATACTTTCATTAATTGACCAATTAGGTAAGGATAGCTTTGCACATCTTGACATTGTAGCCTATATTGTGTCGACCATTTTAGTTACAATCCCAAAAACAAAGACAAAATCAGCACGAACCTTTACGGTAACAAGAAAATACAAAAAATATGCATGAAATTTAGGAATCTACGTCCAGAAGTGTGCATCACACGATCCTACCCTAGCCCATACCGATATGGAAAGTATGCACCGTCCGTAATGTTTGCATAGGCTAAGCAAACTGGGCAATATTGAATATATGCAACACCAATTTCTACACAGGGCGTTACATTTGTAAGATTTCGCCGACAATTTTAGTGAGAGCCGTTGACATTAACACACCAGAATGTCATGGAGGAAGAAGACGTATGACATACAGTAAGTTCCACGGTTTAACTTCCAGGGTTGGATTTTCCTTTGGACTCTACGAGGGATCCCACCGTTACGCCACCAGGGCAGCGTCCTGGAGCTTGAAACATCGGGTGATGAGATACAACTGGGGAGGTGGAACAAGCAATTCACCCAGGTGGCCTCACCTGCAAAGCGAACAGAGGCCATATGAGAGATGGGAAGGGATGGAAAGATTGGGAGGGATAGGCGAGGAAGGGAGAAGGAGACGGCCGTGGCATTACGTTAGGGACCATCCTGGCATTTGCCTGGAGACGACGGTGGAAACCACGATAAACCACTTCGAGGATGGCTGAGGTGGGAATTGACCCCCCCCCCCCCCCCCCGAGGCTGAGTATACCCCGTTCAAGTCCTCATACCACTTTTCAAATTTCGTTGCAGAGACGGGAATCGAACCTCGGACCTCCTTGGAGGTGACATGAATAAACAGAATCCTAAATTTGTTTTTTGAATTTTAGATCTAATTTTTGAGGTGTAAATAATTCATCAAACTGTTTGTCCTCTCATCGTTACCTCACGAGGTTGAGTGTACATCGTTCCAGCCCTCAGACCAGAATTAAATTCCTTGGCAGAGCAGGGGATCAAAGTCAGACTTCCGGTGCGACAGCCAAGAATTCTAGCTGCTAGACTAAGAGGTGGTCATACAACGAATAAGGAATGAGCATTAGAATGTTCTGAAGGACACCCCGTGACCTATTTGACCTCAGATTGTGGTGTGCGACCGTGACATTAAGTGGAAAGCACCATTAGAGAAGATTTCCCAACTCCAGGAACCAGGAAAGTGTACGCAGTAATTTGCCCTAATTTATGAGACATTTTACTGAGCTACAAATGGTACATTTAAGAAGACGCACGTTTTGGATAACAATGTGGTATAACTAAATGACTGCACTATATTATCCAGCTGTCGTCTGAATGTCGTGCATTTCAAGGTCCAGCAACTGTCTGGATTGTTCTTTTAATTAATGGAACGTTCACAATTAAGATTTCTTTTATTATTCGTATAATCGCATTGACATTTGTCCGTTTCCTTATTTTAGGGAATACTTGTAGTTGTGCCCAACGTTTGATGGGTTAGTTTATTAATATATCTACCCTTCTATGCTTCATAATTACCCTGTAACACAGCATTTCAATGCTCCTACTCCATAGAGCGCCACGCTCCAGACAAAGACCTTCAAAAATGACTTCCTAATACCTAAAATCTTATTACATATCAACATTTCTGTATAAATGCTTTCGTTCTTTGTACCAACCTACATTTTATATCCTCTTTACTGCTTGCCACAGTGGGTGAGTGATTAACGTGTCGGACTACCTACCCCAAGCATGCAGGTTCGCTCCTGGCCCTGGTAAGTGATTTTGAAAGGCGGCAAAAATCACGATACGCATGTCATACGATGTTGTCATGTTAAAGAACCCATTTGAATTCAGTAGGCCGTGTTCATAATGACAAAATTAATCTCGGGATTTTCCGCCAACACAAAGTTTCTCATCTCTACTACAAGGAGTTACAGTGTCAAGATATCTAACCTCCTTGACTTTCACAGTGCTTCAAGGAACAACAAAAATTCGACATGCAAGCTGTCCTCTGGGTGTTCAAATAACAAAGCTTGCACCCGGCACCCGAGGCCATAACATATTCTTCTTTATTTGTTTCACCCAACTTTGGGGTACATGAAATCAATCATTATTTATTGTTTTGAGCTTTCCTCTTGGCCCAGTATTGCCTCATCCTTTGAGATCTTGCTTCCCTTTCCTCGGCAGAGATGTGGATCGTACGCTTTTGTTTGATTTTAACTTGGAACCGTTGTTTCTTATCCTTGGTGACGGTTTTGGCTGTTTTGTGTCTGTAATTTGGAGTTCCACGAGGTCTTTCTCGGTTTCCTTAAACCAAAGAGGTTTTGATTTTTTTATTACGAAAGTGGTCGGAGATCTTTTTGGCTAGTCTATTTGAATTCATTCGGAGGATGTGCCCATAAAAATCAATTCTCCGTTTTCTTATTGTGTCCGAGAGTTTTTCAGTCTTTTGGTAAAGAGTTTCGATCCTGACATGGATTAATTTGTTGTTATGAAATTTTCTGCCTAAGTTTTTGCGTAATATCTTTCTTTCCTTGACCTCCAGCCTTTCAAGCAGTCCCTGGGTGGTGAGAGACAATGTTTCGGCTGCATATAAGGCTTTTGGTTTAATTACCGTGATATAATATATTATCTTGGTATTCCAGGAGAGAGTCTTCTTCTTCTTCTTATTATTATTATTCCTTCGTGTTACAGCCAACTAAGGACCACGTCAAGCCAAATGTTACTTCTGCATTTTAATGTTGGCCCAGTACTCCTTCATTCGCAATCGATGTTGCACCTTTCTCTCTGTCGTCCACGCCTTCCCGGTTTTTGGTTTCGGCTTAAGTTGAAAGCTCCGATGTTTTCGATTTTTTTTCGCTAATTGGACCACGCTCCTGGATATCTTCACATGTTATTATTATTATTATTATTATTATTATTATTATTATTATTATATCCTCTTTACTAAGTCAAACAATCCGTATTTTGCTTTTCAAGTATCAGAAGTATCTTAATTCCTTTAACTTTCCACCTGTCAAGTCCATTTCAATAGCGCTTCTTTGTTCTTCTAGGGCTGCATTCCATTATGCTTCCTTGTTTTTGTGATCGAGGAACACCTATTATGATCTCCCTTCAGAGGAAAGACTCCTTGTTCCATTGGATAACCCAGGACTGTTTAACACCTGGGAGGAGCTAGTATCTCTTTAGTTAATGGAGAATCTCAATTCAAAGAAGTGTCGCATATCATGGACCCTTGTCTCGCGTATCTTTGTAATTGTTCGCTGTCACGCTTCAGACAACGACTCATTGGACGCCCGAAATGTTTTTCCATCACGATGAGACATTAAGTGTAATGAAACAGGCTCATCTACTAATGCACCGGTTCATCGGCCGTAGTATATAACATTCATTTATCCTGGAATGTTTGGTTACAGGCGTAACGAATTATTTAGATAGCCTTAAGATACAATTGCCTTCGTTAAAATGGAACATTTCTCCGTGGCTTAGGCGGCAGCACGCCGGCCTCTCACCGCTGGGTCCGTGGTTCAAATCCCGATCACTCCATGTGAGATCTGTGCTGGACAAAACGGAGGCAGACAGATTTTTCTCCGGGTAATCCGGTTTTCCCTGTCAACATTTCATTCCAGCAACACTCTCCACTATCATTTCATTTCATCTGCATTCATTTAATCATTTCCCCAGAGGAGTGCGTCAGGCCTCGGCAGCTGGCACAGTTCATATCCTCGCCGCTAGATGGGGGCTTCATTCATTCCATTCCTGACCCGGTCGGAGACTGGAAGCAGGCTGTGGATTTTCATTTCCTTTTAATATTTCTTCTCAATGTACTGACAGGAAAGGACAATCATTCTGAATGCCGATTTCCACGCGATCACTGTAGTAGCCTATCATATTTAAATCTCTGGAAGATGGTACAAAGGGAGGCTGCTAGGTTTGTGCTCAGCGAGTTTAATCCTAGAAGTGGTGTAACTCGAATGATAGAAAAACTAGTGTGGGAATCTCTTTAAGATTGAAGGGCGAAATCCAGACTATACGCTATGTTTAACACTTACACTAATAAACCAGCATCCGGAGAACTAAGCAAACGTCTGGGAAATACCACCTACCTGAGCAGGACAGAGCATCCACATAAAGTCAAGGGCCGACCACAGCGTACAAATTATGGGAAATATTCTTCATTAACCGTGGTATTGATAATTGGAACTCATTACCTGCCTCAGCCTCAGAGCCTTTCCCCAAATATATTGAAGTGTTTAAGAGAAGATTAAAATTGTGTGTGATGTTATTGTTGGTAATTTTCTGTATTTGTAAAATTTGTCACCGGGAAATTACCCCCATTTGCAAATAATATATAATAATAATTTAAAAACAAGATGTTTGGTTTCACCGTGTTTGAATTGATAGGGGGAATCGATTTGCACACATACTTGGCCACCATCTGCAAACTATTGGGCTGATGATCTAGCAGTTCGGTCAGAATATGCTTCCCACATAAAGATTTGTTGTTGCAAAATTTAGTAGAGACTAGATTATTAGGTTGGTCCTAATTACATTTTAGCCTTTAACATTTGGGTGGCCGCGATTGCATTTCCGTCAAGATGTCGGTGATATAAAACACGACACTGAGGTGGCCTTTTCTAGTGCTACCTCTGTACCAAATTTCGTTCCATTCGGTTTCACCGTGTTCGAATTAATAGGGGTAATCGATTTTGACCCAAAGATGGCCGCCATCCGCAAACTATTAGGCTAATGACCTATTAGATTTGTCAAAGGATGCTTCCTCCATAAAGGTATGTTGTTGCAAAATTTGGTAGAGATCGGATGATTAGGTTAATCGTAATTTGATTTAAGCTTTGAATATTTGTGTGGCGCCATTACGTTTCCGTCAAGATGGCGGCGATATAAAACATGACACTGAGGTGCCCTTTGCTAGTGCTACCTCCGTACCAAATTTCATTCCATTCGGCTTCACCGTGTTCGAATTAATAGGGGTAATCGATTTTGACACAAAGATGGCCGCCATCCGCAAACTATTAGGCTAATGGCCTATTAGATTTATCAAAGGATGCTCCCTCCATAAAGGTATGTTGTTGCAAAATTTGGTAGAGATCGAATGATTAGGTTAGTCGTAATTTTATTTAAGCTTTGAACATTTGGGTGGCCGCCATTACGTTTCCGTCAAGATGGCGGCGATATAAAACATGACACTGGGGTGCCCTTTGCTAGTACTACCTCTGTACCAAATTTCGTTCCATTCGGTTTCACTGTGTTCGAATTAATAGGGGCAATCCATTTTCACACAAAAATGGCCGCCATCCGCAAACTATTTGGCTGATGACCTATTAGTTTGGTCAAAGGACGCTGCCCCCATAAAGGTATGTTGTTGCAAAATTTGGTAGAGATCGGATGATTAGGTTAGTCGTAATTTGATTTAAGCTTTGAACAATTGTGTGGCCGCCATTACGTTTCCGTCAAGATGGCGACGATATAAAACATGACACTGAGGTGTCCTTTGCTAGTGCTACCTTTGTACCAAATTTCGTTCAATTTGCGCTCACCGTGTTCGAATTGATAGGGGGGGGGGCAGACATTCAGAGTACACACACTCACACACACACACACACACACTCACACAGACTCACACACACACATACACACACACAGACAGACACACTTTTTTCGCCCTGTAGTGATCTCATAAGTCTACTTTCATTTTTTGCAAAAATCGAAAGTAGGCTAATAACGACGACTCCTATTCTATTCCAATTCACACATTGAAAATCCTTAGTACCTCAACTGCAAAAAAAGCCCTCTCTAATCGAACTACCCATGTTCCAATATGAAGAAATCATCACTTTTATCCCCTTTCACGACGTATTTAGAAATATTAATTAATCTAATATATTATATTTGCCTATAATTTTAAAATGCAAAAACATTTGCCATGTTAGCAAAGTGTTTGTGATATCCGAATTGATAGAAATTTAAAAAATTATCAAATATACCCAATCGATACATGACTAAGAGGGATGAGAGCAGAGTACAGGCAGCTGAGATGAGATTCCTGAGAAGTATGGTCCAGAAAACAAGGAGAGACAGAGTGAGAAATGAAGATATACGGAAAGAACTGGGAGTACAGAAACTAAATGGCAAACTGGAACAAAACAGATTCAGATGGTTTGGACATGTCAAACGGATGAATGAAGTAAGGCTACCAAGACGAGCACTGGAACGACGCTTGACAGGGATGAGAGGACGAGGAAGACCATGAATGCGTTGAATGGACTCGGTGAAGAATAGCATTAGTAAATAGAACCTGGATTGGAACACCGTGTCGGAAGAGGAATGGTGGAACGACAGAATGAAGTAGAGAGGAACCATATTTGCCCCCACCCAGTGTCAACTGAAAAAGGGGAAATGAACATGATGATGAATACTTAAATAAAACATATCTATTCTTATAGCCAATCCCAGTTACGTGTTTCATTCGGTTATGGGCAGGTGATCTCGATGTTCCGCCCCTGAAAATAGCAATAATATATAATTTTCTTACTTATACAACATTAGTTAATAGACTTAGATATCACAATAATATTTTAATTATTCTATTCTTAATGTTGGATGAAGAAGGCCTCATTCCCACGTTGAAACATGTACCTTTGATATAAGAATCGATTTTTTTAATTATATCTTAATTGGCGCGTATTCAATATTTTTGAGGACTATAATTTTAAAACAGAGACGTGTTCAATAAAGGAAATATATCTGCCGAAGCAAAAATCTGACACTACAAAGCAACAGTAAGGAGTTCTGTCTTGTACGCTGCAAAGACTGTGCCAGTAGGCAGGTGTGGGGCCGAACAACTGGAGAAGGAAGAGAGACAAAATACTGAGGAAAATACTTGGACTGAAAAGGGGAGGTGAGGTGAAAGATGGGTACGAAGATCAAGAAATGAGCTATACAAAAATATGAGAACTATCTCAGAAGAAACAAGACTAAAAAGAGCACGATTTGCTGGACATGTGATTAGGATGGATATGGCGAGATTGACTAGAAGGATATGAGAGCCAAATGGAAAAAGTAAACCTAATTAACATTTTAAAAATCAGTGCTACCAATATAAAATTTTAGTGTCAACAAAAAATCCCTAAAAAGTTACTTAATTTGTTTGAAAATGTTCTTTCAATTGCGTGGGTGGTCTGTGCCTATGTGGTTACCAAGGCAACAAGGCTCTCACGTTGGGCAATTAATGTGAAGTACATCAAAAGTTCGGAGGACTTCGGAAGGACAGGACGTAGATGGGGATTAAGGTGGAAGAGACAGAGAACTGGAGTAATAAATATGCACTAACCGATATACCGGAACTGACTGACAGAGAAGGATTGAGGATCATCAATGGGGAAGACAAGAAAAGTGGAAGAACGAGAGAGAAGAAGTTATTGGATGAAGAGATTGTGTGCGGAGAAAAAGGAAGCAGACCCAAACCAAGGCAGAGCTGCCCGTGGTCCCATCGAGGCCATAACGAAAGAAGAAGAGGTTCGTAAACAACCAAGGATCATATTAAACGAGTTGAATATATTTATTAATGATTTAAGCCCACAACGTAGCGCTTATGAATAGTTTTTCTTCGATGCTCTTTTCCGTTCCCAATATCTCTTGAGCCCAGCTGATAATTTCTCCTTTCACTCCTGCGAAAGGGGCTTCCAACATTTAGAGACTCTATGTGGTGGGGTCCAAGATTCTACCATAGCACAACATTTAGAACGATCTTCTACATCAAGGTCATAAATTCCAGCCGAATCGAAGTCCTTTAGTACTTCATTAAGCCACAGGCTTCCAGTCTTGAAGCTTTTTAACCAAGGAGAATATCTTCTTGGTAAGCCTGTTGCTGTTCATTCGTTGTAGGTTTGGCAGATTGTGTGTGTGGAGAAAAGTTTGCAATATGTTTTATTTTGAAATGTGTTTTCGTAAAATATGTGTAGACTATTATTTCGATTAAGGCTTTCACGGCCCGGATTGCTATTAAAGTTATTCATGTTATTTTTTTGTGTGGGGGGGGGGGGGGGGCTATTGCCATGTTAAAAGAACATTTTAAATACCAGACGTTTCGAAAGGAGCCTTTCCTCCTTTTTCAATGGAATAAAAACAATGTGGCAAAGAATGTGTGTGAATGAGCAAACAAAAGACTAGAGAAATGCCTCTGTTCGTCACCAGGGAGCAGCAGCCAGAAAGTACTGTATGGACCTTGGTAGAAAAATGGCCATATTAATTAGGCTGCCTTAGTATCTAGTCGAGTCTTTAGTCGCTACGTGTGTTAGCTCTTGAAAGTTGTGCTGTCTCTTGTCAAGCCATGAGTACGCGACCTCTGACTATTCTGTTAACAATAATGGTTGAAGTAAACTCTCATGAAACTGTCTGCAGGAGTTGGATGAAGCACACTTGTGGAGATTGTCAACAGGAAGGCTGTCAGCAACCACTCCAGAATTTAGCTGTGCCAGCTTCAGGATGAAACAGAACTCCATTACAAAGTCGGCTGCATCTACACACTTATTAACACTCAAAGGTTTACGACATTACAATAGCAGTAAGCTCAATATCTAGTCTGTGTTCGCATTGATATAGGGAGTTGCAAAATTCAGTACTCATGCAAAGCTTTCCCAAGTGCAAAATTTATTGAAATGTCTGATATCTTAAAATGTAAATGTGAATGTAAAACAAAAATATTGGAATGCAGCTGAAATAAATCAGAATCCTCTATGGATATCAACTTGGCAGGTGAAAAACTAACGGAAGTAGGAGACTTCTGTTACTTAGGAAGCAAAATAACCAGTGATGGACGAAGCAAAGAGGGTATAAGAAGTAGGTTGGCTCAGGCAAGGAAAACATTTCTACAGAACAGGAATCTGTTAACATCGAATATAGATTTAGATATTAGGAAGTCATTTTTGAAAGCCTTTGTCTGGAGCGTGGCGCTCTATGGAAGTGAAACTTGGATTATTGGTGCAGCAGAAAAGAGGAGAATCGAAACGTTTGAAATGTGGTGTTACAGGAGGATGATGAAGATCAGATGAGTATACAGGGCTACAAACTAAGATGTATTAAGGCGGATGGGAGAGGAGACATGTTTCTGGCGACTGCTAATGAAGAGAAGGGATAGGTTGGTAGGACACATACTAAGACACCCAGGAATAGCAAGCTTAGTTATGGAAGGGAGGGTTGAGGACAAGAACTGTAGGGGTTGACCAAGGTTTGAATATGTTAAACAGATTGCCTCGGATGTAGGGTGTGGTAGCTATGCAGAGATGAAACGATTAGCTCAGAACAGGGAGGCTTGGTGGGCTGCATCAAACCAGTCAAAAGACTGAAGAATCAAACAACATAATTATTTATGAATTCTTTTTTGTGACATTTCATTTATTTAAATTAATGACTTATTTTAGGGATACCAATTTTCTTTTTAGGTTTTTGTTAAGATACCGTAGTTTCTAAGATTTGTTCACGCTGACGAAGTTATCATTGATATAACGAAATATGTACGTGTAAATTTAATTATTAAACTTCCTAGTGTTTGGCAAGCACCTTTTATAATTTGAGATTAATATTAGTCAACACAAAGCCTCCGTGGCTTAGGCGGCAGCACGCCGGCCTCTCACCGCTGGGTCCGTGGTTCAAATCCCGGTCACTCCATGTGAGATCTGTGCTGGACAACACGGAGGCAGACAGGTTTTTCTCCGGGTACTCCGGTTTTCCCTGTCAAAATTTCATTCCAGCAACACTCTCCAATATCATTTCATTTCATCTGTCCTTCATTTAATCATTGCCCCAGAGGAGTGCGTCAGGCCTCGGCAGCCGGCACAATTCCTATCCTCGCCGCTAGATGGGGGCTTCATTCATTCCGTTCCTGACCCGGTCGGAGACTGGAAGCAGGCTGTGGATTTTCATTTCATTAGTCAACACGAATAATGTTTAACACCATAATCATAACAAGAAGTTCCGTGACGAACTAAATAGCCTACTTTTCTTAGAATTTATGAATTAATCTAAAATGTTGTGATCTATTATTGTGCCAATTTTGGATGAAATCCATTTGTTAGTATAGAAGATACAAGCATTTAAAAACTGGACTTATCAGAAGGATTAAATAATGTTGGGAGCACTGACGTACATTAGTTACCCCAAATTGATTTAGAATGTTAGGTACTATACGTATGCAACGTTTAGAGCTGTTGGCTTGCATATATTCCGATTAATAGATATTTGTTATTGTACACATTGTACATACGAAATTTGTTACAAAAACAATTGATAGTGTAGAAGTTACTTGCAATTAAAAATTAGACTTATCAGCTGCCTTCGAATCATGTTGGTAACACTGTCATCTATGGCCTCATGGAAATTAAACTGAAATATTATTATCTATATGTGTGCCAGCTTTGGAATAGCTCCCAAGCTACCTTCCAGGATATCCAACATTGAGCTCAAATTTCAATTTCGATTTTTCAGCAGTTGGTAGCACTGACATCATTTTCAAATATGGCGTTGAGATATTCCGGCATAGATCTTTACTCATACCAAATTTGGTTTCCATAGCTGTGGCCGTTTAGGAGTTGATAGGGGGGGGGGACACACACACACAGCCAGCCAGACAGACAGACAGACAGACAGACAGACAGACACACATTTTCCCGGATCGATCTCATAAGTCTACATTTTCCTCATTATTGCGAAATGAGAAAAGTTGGCTAAAAATAGGAGGAAAATTAAATTTAAGTCTGATTTAAATGACTTGGCAATACATGCGCGGTCCGATTACAAAATATGTACCTCACCTCAATCAAGACCCAAACATTGCAATGTGTTGATGATGATGATGATGAAGACTATTCTTGTTTTAAGGGGCCTAACATCTAGGTTATCGGCCCCTAATGATTTGGGTGATAGTGAAAGATGAGATGAGAATGAAAACTATAACTAATACTAACTACAAACTTACTACTTACGCCTACTCCGGGAGCCCTAGTGATCTGTTTCATCTTCGAGAATGTACTGTGGAATGGCTCCAAAACTTGAACTTGGATTTGTGATTTGTTTTTA
The DNA here is from genome assembly GCA_946902985.2 of Meconema thalassinum. Lineage (NCBI taxonomy): Eukaryota > Metazoa > Arthropoda > Insecta > Orthoptera > Tettigoniidae > Meconema > Meconema thalassinum. The sequence continues at coordinate 671,569,837 of OX336391.1, forward strand.
TGTAATTCACCATACGATTAAATAAATAAATAAATAAACTATAAGAAATGAAAAAAAAACAAGAAGTTCCGCAACGAACTAAAGAGCCTACTTTTCTTAAAATTTAATATTCATGCCAATGATTAATCTATATGGATCTATCTAGAATAATGACGAAATTAAGTTGGTAATATAGAAATTTCTAATTAGTTCGAAATACTGTATACCTGGCATAATGTAGCCTAATAGAGCACTACAGTTGGCAGCCCTGGTGACTGAATATATTCTTAGTTTCTTCTCTTAAGGTACAGAATAAAAAATTTGGTTGAAGTCCAATGGATAGCATGGACGTTACATGCAGTTAAACATTGGATATAACAGGGCGCGTAAAATCATGTTGGCAACAATGACATACAGTACATGAATTGGTCAGAAATAATCTGAAATAATATGATCTATTGTTGTGTCATTTTTGAATGAAATCCATAAGTTAGTATAGAAGTTACATGCATTTTAAAATTGGACCTATCAGCAGGCTTAGAATCATGTTGGCAGCACTGGCGTAGGCCTATATTAGTTTCTCCAAATTAATCTAGAATGCCAGGTACTATACGTGTTCAAAGCTTAGAGCTATTGGCTTGCATACTTTCTGATATATTGATATTAGGGTAACAAAAATAGAGACAGTATTTGTTAACAGTTGGCAGTCCTGGTTACTCTTAAGAATCGGCATAGTCATATCTGTTATGGTACACATAGCACACACGAAATTTGGTTGAAATCCAAATGATAGTATAGAAGTTACATGTATTTAATGTTGGACCTCTCAGCATGCTTAGAGTCGTGTTGGTAGCACTGACGTATATAAGTTACTCCAAATTAATATAGAATGTAAAGTACTATACGTGTGCATAGTTTAAAGATGTCGGCTTGCATACTTTCTGATACACGGGTATTTGGATAACAAAATTGAGAGCATTTATTAACAGTTGGCAGCCCTGGTGCCTCTTAAGAATACGCTCAGTCATATCTGTTTATGTACACATAGCACATACGAAATTTTGTTGAAATCCAATTGATAGTGTAGAAGTTATATGCATTTAAAATTTGGACCTATCAGCAGGCTTATACTCATTTTGGCAACACTGCCATTTATGGCCTCCTGGAAATTAAACTGCAATATTATTATCTATACATGTGCCAATTTTGAAATAGCTCCCATTCATACCTTCCTAGATATGGAGCTCAAATTTCAATTGCGATTTTTCAGCAGTTGGTAGCACTGACATCATTTTCAAATATGGCCGTGAGATATTCAGGTAAAGATCTTTACTCCTACCAAATTTTGTTTCGATTGCTTTAGCCGTTTAGGAGTTGATAGGGGACACACACACACACACACACAGACAGACGGACAGACACACATTTAGGGGCGTGGTGGCGCAGCGGTAAAGCTGTATGCCACTCACCACCAAGGTGGACCGGGTTCGATTCCCAGTCAATGCATGTGAGATTTTCGATGTGAAATGCCATGTCCTGTGGTTCGGATTCCACGTAAAAAGGAGGTCCCGTGGCTCATGATCGCGAGATTAACGGTCACGTTAAACTACAAGTTTCCTTCCATTCAGACACACAATTTCCCGGATCGATCTCATAAGTCTACGTTTTCCTCATTTTTGCAAAATGTGAAAAGTGGGACAGTAAAAATAGGAGGAAAAAAATCTAAAAATGACTTGGCAATACATGCGCTGTCCGATTACAAAATATGTACCACACATCATTGCGCTGTGTTGATGATGATGATGATGATGATGATAATTCCTGTTTTAAGGAGCCTAAAATCTAGGTTATCGGCCCCTAATGGTTTGGGTGATAGTGAAAGATGATCTGAGAATGATAACTATAACTAATACTAACTACAGACTTGCACACTAGAAGAAGAAATGGTAAACAAATCAAGGATAAGGGAAAAAAAGGACAGGAAGAAAAGAAATGCCCTCAACCCTCGAAGAATGAGGATTGAGGGACTTGGAAGGAAGGAGAGCCATGAAAGGCATATAGGAAAGAGTAGAGGGCCCGCCCCAAAGTCAGTAGAAAACAAGATGTTCAGTAAAGAACATATAGCCTACTTTCTCCTAAATGTATGAGTATAGTTATAACTCGTTGTTATTATCAAAGAGTATAATAGAACTATTCTTTGTTGAAGGCCATAGAAACGATTTACCTCTACCAAACGCCACAATCTAGATAAAAACTGCTACCATCATTGAAGAAAGAAAGAAAGATAAGAAGTATCTCAAGAATGTTATGGATCTGGAGACATAATCGACCAGACTGGCTGCGTGGCTCGGCGGTAACGTTCTCGCTCGCTGGGCCCTAGGTTGCAGGTTCGTATCCTGGCGCAGTCAGCTGGCATTTGAGGGTGCACAAATGCGAGGGAGCCGTGTCAGTACATTTACTGGCACGTTAAAGATCCCCTTCGGGCCAAAATTCCGGCACCCCGGTGTCTCTAAAAGCAGCAGTAGTTAAAAGGGATGTAAAACCAATAACATTATTATTATTATTATTATTATTATTATTATTATTGTTTTAATGTGCTAAACGGTTCCAGGCTAGTGTTCAGAAGTAAAGGGGGAGTTTTAGTCGGTAGTCTGCTACTCAGCAGCAGGAGCCCGACACTCTGTGCGTAAATGCATTTCTTGCCCTAAAAAAATAAAAAAAAAAATAAAAAAAAAAATATATATATATATTATTATTATTATTATTATTATTATTATTACATATACGACCTGCCGTGGGCAACATCCAACTTTGAGTTGAGGCATGTCTTTACACGTCTGGTTGTGCAGGGCTTTCACAACCCTAATTGAAAAAAAAAGGAAGGAAGATTGTAGTTTTACGTGGCCGTGAATCTTGTGATTATGAGCCACGGGACCTCCTTTTTACGTGGAATCCGAACCACAGGACATGGCATTTCACTTCAAAAATCTCACATGCATTGACCGGGAATCGAAAACCCTAATTGAATTAACAAATCTTTCCATGACCCTACAGGGACGCGTGTATACAAACTATGTGGATATTTTCGATTGCTATTTGCCTGAAATAAAGTAGTAATTAATACCTGAACTAACCCCAACGGCTTGAACTCAGTTACTATGTGAAATCGTTTTGTTCTTTACTTCAAATAACATTTTCAAGTAACGCAAAATAGGCTGTTACAAACCCTTTAAAATAAAAAGTAAAAATGTATCGTAGTATCATCTTGTCATTCTTCAAATTCGATGCGCATAGAATGCCAATGGTATATTAATCAATGGAGCCCCACGTAGACTAGTCGTGACTTCTAGTGGTGAAATATCGAACAATATAATCCTAACAGAGCGAGTGCATTCTAGCGGCCAGAAGAAGAAACTTTTCAAGTATGTATGTCGGCGTGCAGTTACCTTTTTGGCAGCTAGATGTCTCGAGTAAATCTGCTGGCGAATTATATTATAATTAAATATATATTTTACACCATAATATGCACAATATAACGCTTAATTTTAAAACATCTGAGTCATTACAAAACAATAAACATATAACATTTCAAGCAAAAAATCTAGCTCTGATCGGGTTTGATCCATAGGCAGTTGAGCGATATGCTAACGCTCTACCACTGAGCTAATTGTGTCAACGAATATCGTTCTATATAAAATGACTTACATAGAACTTGTTAGCAAATAATGATTTATACTAAACGATTTCATCACTGGAGTATATTATTTATACATAAAGCATTTCATACAAAGTTTATTTATTTTGTATCAGTACGCTATATTGCATTCAATACTCAAATTAGTGAAATATAAGTCAGGCACAAGATATCCGCTGCCATCTTGTCTTATTACTGAATCAGCTCAGCTTTTAAAAATCACGTCTGCACTATAGTATTACAAAATAAACTTTTAATTTCGAACGTGCCTCTTCCTTTAGAACAGTTAAAACGATTCTCGGCTCGATAATCGGAACTGGTGGGTCCCATGATATGGATTATAAAGTTTGCATAATTCGCACGGCCGCCATCCTGAAAGGGTATGGCGGACGACCTTGTAGTTTGGTCACAAGACGCATCCTATACGAAGGTATGTTGTTACCAAATTTGGTAGAGATCGGATGATTTGGTTAGTCGTTATTTGATTTTACGTTTTGAACGTTTGAGTGGCCGCCATTCAGTTTTAGTAAAGATGGCGGCGAAATAAAACATGACACTGAGGTGTCCTTTGCTAGTGCTACCTTTGTACCAAATTTCGTTCAATTCGCATTCACCGTGTTCGAATTGATAGGGGGGGACAGACATTCAGAGTACACACACTCACACACACACAGACACACACACAGACTCACACACACACATACACACACACACACACACACACACACAGACTCACACACACACATACACACACACACACAGACAGACACACTTTTTTCGCCCTGTGTTGATCTCATAAGTCTACTTTCATTTTTTGCAAAAATCGAAAGTAGGCTAAAAATAGGAAAAACGGACCCAGCTCAGGAATCCCTCGGGGTCACCAACTCCCGAACTCACCAGCCGTGAGCCCCTGAGGGTGTTGCAATATTCAGGGTGCACCAGAAGTGGTGAGGCTACATACACACTGCCTCCTTGAGGGCCTTGAGCAGAAGACAGGAGATAACATGAAAAGAAAGAGAAGGCTGACCCCTCGCAGAAGGAGAGTATCAGGAAAGATGAGACAAGGGTCAATTAAGGCGGGAAAGGAAGAGACTCCCTAGACCTCGGATACCCTAATACCATCGGGGTCGGGAAAGAACATAAGTTGTCCAAGGGAGGTCGACAGGAAAGAAGACGGAGAGGAGCCCGGCACAAGTAAGTGGAAGCAATGCTGGACTCAGCTGGGGTCCCGTGGTCGCCAACCCACGTCCCACTAGATGTGAGCCCCTGGGGGCACTGTGTTGACCTCAATGCCCAGAATGTCAGCTGATTTCAGGGGAAGATCCCTCGCTGTTCATGAACACAATTCTCCAAGCAGTGCTCGCACCATTGCTCAAGAGACTGTTCTGGTATTCGCGAAGCGTTCAGTGAAAGCAAACGTTGCTGGCCGTTTCCACTGACCCATGCCTTATTGCGGAGTAAATATTGGGTAAATTTCACGGATAAGAACTGCTTGAACGTGCGAAGCAGGTGAAATATCGAGTCTGGTGCTCCTGATCACGACCACTTGAGGTCAACAAGAGAATTCAGTAGGAGTAAAGACACAATTCGCAATTGCAAAATGTTTCTTAGCGGTTTCTCCTTGCCACACAAATATTACAACAGTCTGCTAAAAAATACATACATTGTGATAAGTTTCACTTGATACAGCGGAATATATACATAGATGTCGAGCATGCTAGCTACAAGTCCTAAGGCGCTTGGCTAGGATAGTAATAATAATAATAATAATAAACAACAGTACCTCGGTACGTTAACGTCAAGAAAGACCTCCAAGGAAAGGACCTACGACCTGATGACGCACACAACCGAGACCTTTTCCGAAATAGCATCGTGACTTTTGAGAATTTCCGAGATGAGAAATGGACAACCGATGCAGAGTGGTCGGATGAACGCCGTGATCGACATAGCAGAATAAGGAAAATCCTCCCGATTAATAGTAAAATTAATAAACGCTAGAATGTACAGTGGAACTTATCGTGTTCCCTAGTTGGCTGATTAGCGAGTAATAAATAAATAAATAATAATAATAAAATAATTATAAATCTTATGGCCTCGGGAGCTGGGTGTAAGATTTCTAATTTTGACGCCCAGAGGGCAGTTTTCATGTCAAATTTGTGTCGTTCATTGGAGCGCTGTGAAAGTCAAGGAGGTTAGATATCTAAGACCTTTGGCATTATAGCACTTTCTAGTAGAGAAAGGAGGAACTTTGTGTTGGCGGACAATCCCGAGATTAATTTTCTCATTCTGAACACGGCCTACTGAATTTAAATGGGTTCTTTAACAAGTGAACAACGTATGACATTCGTGCGGAGATTTTTGTCGTCTATCAAAAATCAGTTACCATGGCCAGGAGCGAACCTGCAAGCTTGGGGGTTGGTAGTCCGACACGATAACCACTCACCCTGTGGCAATGTATAATAATAATAATAATAATAATAATAATTATAATAATGTTGTTGTTTGAGTCTTCAGTCTTTTGACTGGTTTGATGCAGCCCTCCATGCCTCCCTGACCTGAGCTAATCGTTTCAGGTCTACATAGCTACCACACAACGTCCGAGGCAATCTGTTTAACATATTCTAACCTTGGTCTACTCCTACAGTTCTTGTCCTCGACCCTTCCTTCCTTCCTTAACTAAGTTTGCTATTCCTGGGTGTCTTAGTAAGTGTCCTACCAACCTATCTCTTCTCTTCATTAGCAGTCGCCAGAAACATATCTTCTCTCCCACTAGTCTTAATACCTCTTCGTTTGTAACCCTATCTGCCCATCTGATCTTCATCATTCTCCTGTAACACCACATTTCAAACGCTTCAATTCTCCTCTTTTCTGCTGCACCAATAAATCAAGTTTCACTTCCATAGAGCGCTCTAGACAAAGGTTTTCAAATGAATATAGATTTAGGTATTTGGAGGTCATTTTTGAAAACACACTTAGATGTCAAGCATTGTAGCTACAAGTGCTAAGGCGCTTGGCTATTAGACCAGGATAATAATATTATCGTATGGCCTTGGATGCCGGGTGCGAGATTTGATATTTGACGCCCAGAGGGCAGTTGGCTTGTCAATTTTTTGTAGTTGCTTGGAGCACTATGAAAGTTAAAAATGTTAGATATCTAGGTATAGCGCTTTCTAGTAGAGAGAGGAGGGACTTTGTGTTGGCGGAAAATCCCGAGATTAATTTTGCCATTATGAACACAGCCTACTGAATTTAAATGGGTTCTTTAACATGCCAATAACGAATGACATGCGTGCGGAGATTTTTGTCGCCTCTCAAAAATCAGTTGTCATGGCCAGGAGCAAACCTGCAAGCTTGGGGTTGGTAGCTCGACTAAAATAAATATTGTGTATAGGTTTCCCTGGCATGCTAAGCTTCTATACCCAAGGTCGCGGGTTCAACCCCGGCCGAAGCCGTCGGACTTTTTAAGAGCGTTAAAAATCCCTCAATATACCTTCCTTCGGAGGGGAAGTAAAGCCGGCGGTCCCATGTCATAGATTTGTGACATGTAAAATAACCTTCCACTAATTACACATGTGTGAAAGCAAATTATAGGTTAGATTTGACTAACGCTCTTAGGTTCCAACGTTCGTCGCCTGGAGTCGACTGCGGTGGCAGACTAGTAACCAAATTCAGAAGTAGTTGTAGTTGACGGTGGTGTTTGGTTGCAAAAGTATGAACTACTTGAAAATTCAATGTCAGTAGTCATTACTTGAATTAGAAACAGAGAGCATACCCTAATATAGTCATCACAATTAACACCGGTTATCAGACAGATTCTACACACACCCAAAGTACATGGGGCTACATGACCACGTTGTCGCAGCCCCTAAACTGAGGAACCAACCAACCTAGATTTACCTGAGGAAATTATTCAAATGTGGAAAATGAAACTTGAGATATATCTCAACACAATGTGGGCTTCTGGAATTGCTCCCTTGACCACTATATCCAGATAGCAGAGCATATTTCATGCAGGAAACTATTTACCCACTACCTTCGGCTTTGTTCGCCGAAGAATTGACCACTGAGCAAATGCGGGTCTCTTTAATTCATAAGCTGGAGGCCCCGCCCTCGAAACCCGCATGGGTCAGTCATATCATATTTAAATGTTCTATGCACATGACTTCCATTATTTGTCGTGATACGGTAGCTTAACCCCGGAATGGAAGCGTTCGTCTGGGCGACGATACACTTGTGCTTCCCCCACTTCTCTCTTTGTCCAATCCCCAACAGTGTTTGGTAGTCGTAAAATACAAAGCAAATTAGTCAAAATCCAAAGAAAAAAACACAAACATTTAAATTAGTTAAAAATGCATAAAAACAATCATAATTCATCAAAATTTGCCGAGAAAGCTCAAAAGTTAAAAAAAAAAATTGAAAACGACACAACAATCAAATTTAGTGAAAATACAAGGAAAATCTCTCAACATTAGTCAAAAAGCTCAAAAAGTCCAAAACCAAAAGTGAGAAATAGGCATAATTCAAAGAAAAATTGAAAAATTGAAATTACTAAAAATATGTTTAAAACCCCCCAAAAAAACTATCATAATTCGTCAAAATGTGTCAAAAGAAACCTTGAAAAGCTAAAAAAAAGTAGGTTAAATTCTACAAAAACACACAAAAAAATTGACAGAATACAAAGACAACCAAAATTTGTCAGCAAGCTCAAAAAGTCCAAAATAAACACAAAAAATGATAATTACGTGAATCCAAAAAAATTCAATCACACTTAGTCAGGAAGCTCAAAAAGTCCAAGAAAAAAAAACCAAAATTAATCAATACCCAAAAGTAAAACTATCACAATCAGTCCATATCAGTGAAAACATGCTCACAAAATCCAAAACAGAAATAAAATATCAATAAACAAACAAAATTATTCAAAAACAGTCTCCATTCTGCTAGGCTGGTGAGTGAAGTAAAAGTAGACTTAAGTGGTATATATTATCAGTTTCTAGAATCGTAGTCGCCAATACGAAGAGCTACCATTCTAAGGTTAGAGCCGTTATTTGTCATCAAAGCATTATTTTATAGTAAGTGTTCATTTTAGTACCAGCTGGGACTGCTTCATATCCCCTTACTGTAGTATTACTGGTCAAAACTTGAAAAATTATAATATTATTTCACTTTGTTTCAGATATTGTCCGTGGTGTCTCTTCTGTGATTGAAGCGATATTCAATCAAAACCAGAAGGTAAGCATAATAACGATATTTACTTGGAGAATTTTGTGAGTAGCCAACTTAAATTATGCTCTGAAAGAAGTTCATTTTCCGTATTGACAGATTCACTATATAACAAAGGAGAAACTGTTCCGCCTAGTCAATACATTTATTTACAACAAGTTATAAACTTGCTATTATATGGTACATGTTTCGGGGCCTCTAGTACTGGTCCCTTCTTCAGCCATACATTAAGTTGCAAAATCCAGAATAATTAAAGATATCATAATAAAAAATACATAAAATGATGAGTGAATGGATGAAATGAGGCGAAAAAGAACATATTACTCATGAGAAGTAATGTGAGTGCACATCAGTAAAAATTAACACCATTTGTAGTGCTAGGTTCTTGAGAATACACTTATATAGCACTGTTCTAATGTTTGTGCATGTGGAAATCACTTCACTTGGGATTTATAGCCTGTTGTTTACAATGCTGTTGACTGAAACTTGCTGTTCAAGCTGGGGCTTCTGAGCTTATAGTCTTGCATTAGAGGGAAAACATCGAATGTCATGTAAGGAAATACATCATCATGATGAGGAGACGTCCAAGTATGGAAAAAACATATTTTACTTAGACTAACTTAGTTAGTAGACTAACTTAGTTAGTCTAAGTAAAATATGCAAGACTATAAGCTCAGAAGCCCCAGCTTGAACAGCAAGTTTCAGTCAACAGAATTGTAAACAACAGGCTATAAATCCCAAGTGAAGTGATTTCCACATGCACAAACATTAGAACAGTGCTATATAAGTGTATTCTCAAGAACCTAGCACTACCAATGGTGTTAATTTTTACTGATGTGCACTCACATTACTTCTCATGAGTAATATGTTCTTTTTCGCCTCATTTCATCCATTCACTCATCATTTTATGTATTTTTTATTATGATATCTTTAATTATGCTGGATTTTGCAACTTAATTTATGGCTGAAGAAGGGACCAGTACTAGTGGCCCCGAAACATGTACCATATAATAGCAAGTTTTTAACTTGTTGTAAATAAATGTATTGACTAGGCGGAACAGTTTCTCCTTTGTTATATAGCCAACTTAAGAAAATAGTACCTACAAAATAATAAATGAAAATGAAAACCCACAGCCTGCTTCCAGTCTCTGACCGGGTCAGGAATGGAATGAATGAAGCCCCCATCTAGCGGCGAGGATATGAACTGTGCCGGCTGCCGAGGCCTGACGCACTCCTCTGGGGCAATGAACCTAGAAAATAATAAATAAACCAATTACATGTTCAAGACGTGCTCGAGAAATATAACCGCTGCAAAGAGAGCTATTCTCAAAACTAGTAGTCCGCCTCGTGGCGCAGTGGCTAGTAGTGTTGGCTGACCCTCCCCCACGGTCTGGGTGCAATTTCGGGCTCTACCAAATTATTTAGTTCTTGTCTGAAGTGTTTTTGAAACGGTGTCGTTCATATGCAAGTCGCCCATGGGCTGTCAGTTCAAATAAGCCTACAGAATTGTTAGAGTAAATTATATTTTTTGTGTTTTGGAACGCTTCAAAATAAATAAACAAATAAATACATTATATTTTTAAATCGCTCGACATTGCCCACGAGCTCTGTGAGGAATCATTCCTCTACCATCACAAGGATGGTGTCTGGAAACTGAGCACATTCTGTCAGCAGATGTAACAGGGGCTGGTGACAGGCGACCGCTAACTTTGGTCTAATTAAGGAAGAGTCAGGGAAGGGATTTTGGGAGCAAGTCAGCCACGAACCTATTGAAAGGAACCGTCCCGATGTTTGCCTGCTGGTTAAAATTGAAAACCACGAAAACCAGTTTTCAGGACGGCCGGTTAAATAAATAAATACATAAACAAATAAAAAGGAGGAGCTTTAAGAACAAGAAAAGAAATAAAGGAGGATTCTGCGGAAAATACTCGAACTACAGAAAACTGCTGATGGGTCTTGGAGGATGAGGAAAAGCGAAGAACTCTACTAATACATTGAGAAGATCTCGGACACAATGAGGACGCGGAGGTTGAAGTTCTACGGACACCTATTAGGAATGGATGAATGCAGACTGACCAAAAGGATCTTCAACTATATCATGGGGTTAAAGGCCACATCTAAATGGCTAGATGAGGTGGAAAGGGATGCGGCAGAGTTGGAATCGCACTACAGGAGGTCCACAAGAGAAGAGAGTTTAGAAGGAGAGTAGACAGTATTAAAGCATTCCAGCAGAACCCAACAATGAGGAGGCCCAAACGGATCATTTCCGATTAGGAGAGAAAGAAAAAAAGCGAACGCATGGAGAGGTTCTGGGAGGAGAAAAGCCCAAAAGTCTTAAGTTCTTTGCGGTCCATAGATGGCCAAATTCGAAAAAAAGAAAAAATCGTATATGTGTAGTACATAATCAGGGCAGAAATGTTGGGTCCTTGTGGGGTACATGGATCTTTTTTGAAGCTATTCGAACAAATGCAGCGAGCATGGGCCGACTTTGGCGGATGTATCAGTGTTTGCAAGGTGATCACAAGACATCGCTACTCCAGTCTAGAAGCAACATTTTCTAATGTTTGAAAAATTTTGTTTATGTAGCCTACTTGGCACTTTAATTTTAATCAAATTATTTGTAATGATACACATTTTTATTTTATAAATGTTAGCACTATTAATTTGAACGCCGAAGAAAATATCCTTGAATATTGAAACATGTTCGTTTAAATAATAATAATAATAATAATAATAAACTACGGGACATATTTTAGTATTGACAAGGTGAATTATATAGCAAATATTTAGATAAATGAATAGCCTAAACTCTTAACTTTCAATTATAGAAAGCACTCACACTAGAATTCCTAGTTGGTAGCATGCTGAGTTTCTATGCCCAAGGTCAAGGGTTCAAACCCGGCCGAAGTCATCGAATTTTTTAAGAGCGTTAAAATCCTTCAGTATGTCTTCCTTCGGAGGGGGAGTAAAGCCGGCGGGCCCATGTCATAGATTTATGGCATGTAAAAGAACCTCCCACTAACTAAACTTCTGTGAAGCATAATTTGTAGGTTAGGTTTGAATTAATGCTCTAAAGTTCCAACTTTCGTCACCAGGCGCTGGTTGTGATGGCATCTAGTAGTAGCCAAGTTCACAGCTAGGTGTCGTGGTCGGTAGCATTTGGTAGCGAAAGTAGGAACTACTTGAAATTATCGTCTGCAGTCCTTACTTGAATTAAAACAGATAACACACATTAATACAGCCATCACAATTAACACCGGTTATCAGACAGATTCTACACAAACCCAAAGTACACGGAGCTGCATGTCCTCGCTGTCGTAGCCCCTAAACTAGGGAACCAACCAACCTTCTTCTCTAGAAACTACGTCTTGAAGCTCTCACTTTCAAAACATATACACTAATTTATGTATCTATCGAGTTACTTAACTTGCCTATCAGAAGCCCATTGAAATTGGAACAGAGGGTGTCGAACACTGCACTGGCTATCGAACCCTGGCCATCTGAGTGAGGGGCCGAGTGCTCAGTTACTGAATCATGCCTCATCCCCTCAATTGTCGCATTAGTTGAAATTAGTTGACAGATCAAGCCTCATGCACGAGATGTTCTGATCGCAAGTGACCGGCCAACACCTGTTGCTCCACTGACGGCCAGTGTTCCTCTTGGGCCGAGTTTATACAAGAACACAGAACACAGGCCAAGCGTACGTTTCACTATTACTACTACTATTATTATTACGAGGGCAGATCAAAAAATAAGTTGCACTTCCCAGTTATGGCCATTTATTACACCACCTATACAGCAGCAACAAGTCTATAACGACATACAATATAACGTCACTTTTCCACATAGTTCCCAAGAGATTCCAAACATTTCTGCGAACGCACAACCAACTTGTCGATGCCGGATGCATAGAAAGTTCCTCCAGCGTTCTGCAACCACACGGAGACAGCGGCCTTCACCTCCTCATCGGTATGGGAATGTCGACCACCGTTCTGTCTAATGATCGCATTCACACTGTTGATATTTGCACGGGTCCTGGACGTTGCGGGCCTGCCTTCGCGATATTCGTCCGTGATATCCGTGCGTCCGGCTTCGAAACACTTAACGATCCCTTACCGGGAAATGGCCCGTACCACATACACAGTACTAATTTCACTATGAATGTCCGTGCAATTCTTCCTTTTGGCCCATAGGAATCGGATTGTCGCACGCACCTCATATTTGGAGTGAACGACCAGTCGACGCGCCATTGCTTTTGGCCGCTATTCACACCATACAAGACGAGGCACCACAGCGACCTGCCTAACAGACGTGTAGCCAGTGTCTGTCCCTTTCTCCGCTGTGCCCACGTTTGCGACACACATCGCGCTGCCGCAGCGCGTTAATGCAACTAACTTTTTGATCCACCTTCGTATTATTTACTTTTATCGTTGTGGCCACCAGGGACCGCGATATCTCAACTGTTTTTCTTCTTGTTAGCCCACCACACCTTCATCCTTTCGGAATGGGATTTCTTCCATTCATCCGAGTGAACATATCTCTTGCTGGGTTTTACTTCATCTTGATAAACCTGATGGAGGTATTGTTTCTATAGGATTCTGAGCAAGATATCTGATTCAGAAATTTCAAAATTTAACAAGTCCTTATCCACTTCCACCAAACATTGAGGCGTCACCTTTAAACCTCAGAATTATGATAATAGACGATTGGAGAATCTACTGACTGGCATTCTGAGGAGGTGGGCATAGAATTTTATTCTCCGATTCTGGATTACACTTGACATCTTTTCAGTGTGGGAGTATATTTCTGAATTACTCCATAGCTAGTAACCTCCATCTTTGAACTTAGGACCAAGTATTTTCCTAATGATCTGTCTTTCCTTAACTTCAAGTCTCTAGATCGGTCCAGCTGCGCGGTTTGTTAGACATTCCGCTGCATACAGTGCTTCCGGTCTAATCACAGTTTGATAATGTCGTAACTTTGCATTCCTGGAGATTGACTTTTTATTGTACAGTTGGTGTGAGAGGCGGGAAGCTGTTTCTAATTAATTGACTCGTGTTGAGATGGTGAACTTTTCAGAATTATTATTCTTATTATTTTACGGACCATGTCTTGACCCCGTATCTCAAAGCTGGAAAAGAGATGAAATAAAGACATACACTCACTATCACAACAAGCTCCAATACTCAACATCATTAACTCCAGAAGACTTCAATGGGCTGGTCATGTACAAAGGGTGGGAGATGATAGGATGGACTTACAAATCATTAAAGAAGAATCAAGTGGATAAAGGCCAGTAGGAAGACTACGAAGTTCCTGGAAAAATGAAATCTCCAAACTTTGTAGATATCTGAATGTGGACAATTGGCAGGAACTCGCCCAAAGTTCAGTGGAGGCTTTTTTTAAGATCGGCGCGGGATCTTCTGTCCCATAGAAGGCCTAATAGTGAGAGTGTGTGAGTGAGTTTTTTACGGAGGAGGAAATATGCACTTACACACATAGTGTCTCTCCCCGTGACTTCTGGAACCGTTTAGCACATTACTTCAGGCTAGGAAGCCTATTTTCTTTTTATGTAAAAAGAAAAAAAAAGGTTTATGAGATCACCTTTTGTCCGTGTGTGTGTTTGTGTGTGTGCATGTGTGTGTGTCTCCCTCATAACTTTTAAACCGCTGGAGCGATTTCAATGAAATTGGGTACGGTCATAGTACTATTTTGTCCAAGCCCGACCTTGCCCTTCAAATTTTATTACGTCTCACCAATCTAACATGGCGGCTGTGCGAAATATTTCACCGGTATTCCATATCTCCGACATTATTACTGATATCACCCTGAAATTTCGTACGATGATAAAGGGCACTACTAGACGTTCATCTATGGGACTTTAAGAAACCTGTTAACTACAAAACTAAAATGGTGGCCAAGCGAAGTTGGAATTTTAAATAGACTTTTCTCGCGATTTGAATATCCAAACTAAATGGAACTTGGTACAGCAAATGTCTAAACACATTGTAATACACCGGCATGTAATTTAGTTCAATTGTTTACATAACCTCAATATGGCGGCTGTGCGAAATATTTCACCGGCATTCTATTTCTCCTCAACTATTACTGATATCACCCTGAAATTTTGTACGGTGATAAAGGGTATTACTAGAAGTTCAGCAGTGAAACGTTCAAAAACCTGCAAAATACAAAACGAACATGGCGGCCAAGTGAATGTAAAACATTTTAATAGACTTTCCTCGCGATTTAACCATCTCAGCGCAGTGAGATATGGCGCAGTAACTGATAATACACATTGTAATGCACTGGCATCTAATTTCGTTCACATAAATTCAAGATGGCGGCTGTGCGGAATTTTTAATTAATTTTTGCATTTGTAGTGTATTAATAATTCAATCGAAGTGAACGTTTGAATAATGAACCTACGCAAAAATCGTCATCTGATAGTACATAACTCTATGGCCTACATATATAACATTCCAAAATGGCGTCCAACCGAAATATTTAGACGGTTCTCAATATCTATTCATTTATGATAGCAATGAAACTGAAATGTTGTATGTTGATAGAGGCTATGAAAGTAAGTTTATGTATAGGACTTTAAATAACCTGGTGAGCATAAATTCAACATGGCGGTGACGCGAAATATAAACATTTAAATAGACGTTTCTCACGATTTAACCATCCGCGCGCAGTAAAAATTGGTACGGTAAATGCTTATACAAATTTTAATCCACTGGTATCTAATTTATTTCAATTGTTCTCATAACCACAAGATGGTAACTCTGAGAAATTTTAAATCCTCTCTTTTTTTTTTCATTTCTTGTGTCCTTATTATGCGATTGAAGTTCGAACACTACAGCTACACAATAATCTTCAAGTAATAGTGCATAACTCTAAGACCTACATATATAAAAATCCAACATGATGACCATCCGAAATAATTAGACTGTTATCAATATCTACGAATGTATTACAGCAATCAAACTGACATTTTGTATGTTGATAGAGGCAATTAACATAAGTAAGATATAGGAATATGGACTGAATAGTTCTTTACGGAACTACTTGTCTGAGCCGACATGACACGGCTCGTGGTGTCGTTAATTTCTGTCTGTCTTGGTGGGAAACTATCAGCTGCATCCCCACGCCTCTTATCGATACGCGCAAGTTTTTCTTGAGCACAACAGGAGAAGGTTGATACATTGTGTAGCTAATTCTCGTCCGGACTCATATTAGAAGGTTGTGACACGAACATCCTCCAGTGACACAACCTGTCTGGGAACTAACCTGCTCACTTGCGTATCAATGCTCCCACAACTTTCCCTCTCACTACTCAAGATGCCTGCACGGAACTACCTTTTGTGTTTTATGCAAATTGCACCATGTTCTGTCCTCTTTTGTGCAGCTAATCTGATGAGAATTCTTGGTCGTATATTCCATAAAACAAGCGGCAATGCTTGTTCTCAAGACTCGCTGATAAAGAAGTAGACAGGGTTTCGAGAACCTTTAGGGTCAAAATTCTACAGATGAGAGAGTATCCTAAAATAACAAACCCGGCCAAAGTCGTCGGATTTTTTTAAGAGCGTTAAAATTCCTCAGTATGCCTTCCTTCGGAGGGGGAAGTAAAGCTGGCGGTCCCATGTCATAGATTTATGGCCCAGTAATTACACAAGTGTGAAGCTAAATTACGGGTTAGATTTGACTAACGCTCTTAGTTTCCAACGACCCTCGCCAGGAGCCGATTTCGGTGGCATCAAGTAACTAAGTTCTGGACTAGTTGTCATTGACAGTAGCGTTTAGTAGCAAAGGTTGGAACTACTTGAAAAAATTAATGTCTGGAGTCTTTACTTGAATTAAAAACAGATAACACACACTAATACAGCCATCACAATTAACACAGGTTATCTGACAGATTCTACACACTCCCAAAGTACACGGGGCTACATGACCGCGTCGTCGCAGTCCCTAAACTGAGGAACCAACCAACCAATCCTTAAATAACAAGGAAACCACCAGCCCTGTTCATATCAAAACTCCATCTATAAGTCCACATACACGCGGATATATCGGTAGCAAACGTATTCTATAAGTCTTCGATGGCGTAGTTGATAGCATGCTGAACTGCTGTGCCCAAGATCAAACCCAAACTTCAAACCCAGCCGAAGTCATCGGATTTTTTAAGAGCGATAAAATCCTTCAGTATGTCTTCCTTCGGAGTGAAAGTAAAGCCGGCAGTCACATGCCATAGATTTATGGCATAGAAAAGATCCTTCCACTAACTAAACTTGTGTAAAGCTAAATTTCTAGGTTAGATTTCGTTGAAAATTCCAACATTCACCATAAGATGTCAGTGACATCTGGTAGCAAAAGTTCGATCTACTTGAAATTGAACGGAACTTGTAGCTCACCCTATGGGTGTTGGGTTGAAACAGCCTCTGGCGAGCGGAACATGTCATTGGACACTCCCGGCACTAAAAGCCATATACTAAATAATAATAATAATAATAAGATAATGAGGGAGATATTGGGGCCTGTTAAGGAAGGTAATGAATACAGGAGGCGGCCTAATCAAGAGCTCTACACGTACTGTGAAAGAATCACGGTTGTTGTTAGGAAACGACGTCTAGCATTTTATGGACACGTCTACAGGATGCATGCTACCAGGTTGACCAATCAGCTCCTCAGTTACTGGCAAAAGTGGAAGACCAAGTCACCATGGTTGTGGGAAGTGAGCAAAGATCTGCAAGAACTTGGAGGGACAGAAAGAGACTTAAAAGACCGGACATCTCTCAGAAAGATGCTTCAGCAATTGTGGTTCCAGGACAAACCGCCAAGAAAGATGACAGGTACCTCTGGACACAGGAGAGGAGGGAACAACACAGCCAGAGGATGCGTAACTACTGGGCAAACATCAAATGTAACAGTTGAATGTCGTGGTCCTTAGATGGCCTATTCGAAACAAGAAGAAGTATAAGTCTTACTTACCAATTGCGAGTGGAAGGGCCTATGATTGGAAGTTGAAAAAGAAAAAGGAAGCTTTTAGTTTTACGTGACCGTTAATCATGCGATCATGAGCCACGGACCTCCTTTTTACGTGGAATCCGAACCACAGGACATGGCATTTCACTTCGAATATCTCACATGCATTGACCGGGAATCTAACCCGGTCCACCTTGGTGAGAGGCCAACACCTTGACCGCTGCGCCACCATGCCCCCCTAATTGATTGGAAGTTGAAATCATGCGTGCAATATCAAATAAATTGGTTCTGTTCTGCTTCTCTCGGCGTTCTACGATCCGCATAACATGATTGTTACGGTGGTGTATTATATTTGTGACACAGTTGAAGGACTAATAAAGCTTGCACCAAGTACATAGTATGAAGACACTGGTTTGGTCAGAGAAACTACACAGGAGTATCAAACCTTAGAGCCCTCAGATCAGAATTATTTTTTGATGTATAATATCTTTCCACTCGGTATCTGGATATTTTTGGGGCGCTCGGTAGCTGGACATGTTTGTGGGAGTGATTTTGGAAAAGGAACGGAAATGGATAGGACGGAAGTGCATGGGACGGAAACAATAAGCGCGCGTGGTGGCGGAGATCGATACAACGACGTACTGTAGGCCATGTGGCTATGGCGAATGTATATCGCATACAGTTTAGTTCAAGGTTTGGAGACCCCATTTAAGATATTCCCACAATAAATCATTTTCAAGTTGTCGTTCTTTGGTGTGAAAATATTCATTTTATCATATTTGCTTAAAACAATTACGATTTAGTAAATCTTCATACTTTTGCTGTATTCTTATTTAATGTAAGCACTCGATGTACTGTCGGCCACGTGGCTATGTGGAATCTATATTGCATCAACAAACACTCCAAACAACGTAGGAATTCAGTACATTAACACCGACTACTAACAATAATTGAAACTTCGTTGGTCTAAACATATCACTGGGAGAAACACATTTAATATATTTTCCGCACACCTAATTTTTAATCGCGCCTATACTTGTCAGTGCGCTCTATCGGCTAAACGAGGCCATTTTCAATGACATCGCTGGCATGGATTCACTAACTGGCCGGTATAGAGCGCAGCTCGCATCAAGTAGGCAGTGGATTGCTTCCGCCTCGGCAAATAACAATTATGATTCATTACGGTCAGGATTTGGCACTGGAGTTATACAAGTAGTTATTTCAATGACCAACAGGGTTCATTGTCAACAAGGGATTTGCGCTCCCGGGACACACACAGTAGGATAACATGTCACATGTTACACATCATATGCGACTACTGTAAGGCTCGTATATTTTTTTTCTCTAAGCTGTGAATTGAACCTGGGCCTCCGGGGTGCCAAGGTAAAAATGTACTAGTGTTTGTATATGTCACACTCTGAACACTTATATTGTTTTAACCTGTGTAAACTCTGAATGAAAGTGACAATTTGGTAGCGAGAATCGTGGCCAAGGGTGAATATATGTAACCTGCCATACATACCTGTACGCTGGGTGGTCGTGGCTGCACCTGCCGCTGAAATCAATGATAGTTGTTTCCGCCGTATTAAAACGGTGAAATGTTTCGTAACACCAATAGTCCTATGATTTTTCCTGGTATATAAACAACTTCGTCGCCTCCGTAGCGTAGCGGTCAGCATGGTTAGCTGCCGCCCCGGAGGTCCTGGGTTCGATTCCCGGCTCTGCCACGAAATTTAAAAAGTGGTGTGAGGACTGTAACGGGGTCTACTCAGCCTCGGATGGCCCAAATGAGTAGAGGGGGTTCGATTCCCACCTCAGCCATCCTCGAAGTGGATTTCCGTGGTTTCCCACTTCGTCTTCGGGCAAATGCCGGGATGGTTCCAACTGTAAGGCCACGGCCGCCTCCTTCCCCCTTCCATGCCTGTCCATCCTAATCTTCCCCTCCTCCCTTCGCTCTTGAGGCCCCTGTTTGCTTTGCAGGTGAGGCCGCCTGGGCGAGGTGCTGATCACACCTCACCAGTTGTATCCTTTCCGACGAGATGTTCCCAGCTCTAGGATACTGCCTGGACAGGCGGTAGAGGTGAGTACCCTCGCTGAGTCCGTGGGAGCCACCAACCTGGAGGGTAAAATTGACAAAATAAAAATAAAATATAAACAACTTCATGCGAAATATCAGCTAAAGAGTAACAGACAGAGCCTGTATAATTGCGATGCATGAGTTAAATTTGCAGCAGTGTCGTGAGCTGTCTTCCTCCATACTCTGTGGTATTTGCACCACCACAGTGCATATTACTAATTCACTGGTCCTCACAGGTCTTGGGTTCGTCATGGTCCAGACACAGTAAGACCCAGCCCTGTCTGCGGTTCCATCCATTATTGAGCAAGAAGCCCGTCCGCCCAGTGTCACTAGTGCTAGGAGACCGGAGATCGAAATACAGGCAACGCACATCGGAATGCAAGACAATCATAGCGCGTCTCAAGGATCAAAGTAATCCCTCCCTATATTATTCTGCTAAGGTCCCATTCCAGTTTTGTACCGAAAATAAGGTCCCATTAACACCAACCTACACATATGGGGTATCTACAGGTTCAGCATAACCCAATGCGTAAGCGAAACGCACTCACTTACTCTTTAAATGCCTCACAATTAAATAAATACCTTAAAACATGTATATTTACAATGAGATAATGAAAGAATGCAACACGGTAACCATGGTAACAGAATCTCACAGGTCCATCTATTTCTGTAAGACGCAATGCAATTCCAATTATTACATTACTGTGAAAGTTTCCAGACAGTTATAAAGTTATCACTGAACCAAATTAAGCTGTAAAATTCATCAATACATACAGTATAATGCACTTAAGGGGGTCAAGGGGCACTCTAGAATTTTTTCACGCAATTTTCACGTGTGAGTGTGGTACGAAAGGTCTTTTTCACCCGACTCCGAAAACCACATTTAAAGGCCCTTATATTAACCGTGTCTGTGATATTCCCAGAAAACTAACTTTGCTCTGATATACCTATGAAGGAATGACAAACCCCTAACCACTGCACCAGTAGCTGAATTGATAAAGTCTGATTATTCATACCAAGGATAAATCAGTCATAGCATTCATGATTGAGATTTTGCTAAGTGTAATCTTTACAACTAGAATATTCGCGGGCGAAGCCGCGACGGGTAATGCTAGTCTTTAAAATTGCCGAAAAAGAAATATTTATTTGATAAGAAAATTGTGCGATCGTGTCTTTCTTATTGTTATTGTCCTCATTGTCCTTCTCCTGACCATTATCATTCTCACTCTCATTCTCCTTCTCCTTCACCTTATCATTCCCATTGTTATTCTCATCCTCATTTTCATTCTTCTTCTCACTCCCCTTCTCTTTCTCCTTATCCTTCCCCTCCTTCCAATTCTCCTTCTACTTCTCCTGCTCATACTCATTCTCCTTCTATTTATCCTTATCCTTATGCTTATCCTTCTCCTACGTATCATTCTCCTTCTCCTGCTCTTTCTCATTCTCATTATCTTTCCTATTCTCATTCTCATTCCCATTTTCATTCTAAATTTCCCTCTCCTCCTCTATTTCTTATTGTTTTTCCTTGTTTCCTTTTTTCTCTTTCTGATTTTTAATATTATTCCATTACCGTAATTGTTTTATTTATATTACTTGCTTTTTCTCTCTACGTCATAGTTAAAATATGCAGATGTCTTCATCATTATCATAAATATATTGTCAGAGGCTGGAGTCAAACCCAGACCCTCCACTGAATGCTCGCCACTATGCTGCGAGGTAGGTCTTGCGGTTTCCTTATCGGGGACTTTAATATGTCCCTGTTTGCTCTCATAAAGTGTATCTGTTCGAGTATTGTTCTCATCAGCGCTGATAGTCTCCAAATGGCTCGGCTACAGCGTCTCCTGGAGGCAGGAAATTTCATTAGAGGCCCGTGTTTATAGCCACTATTCGTCTCGACAAGCAGCGCATCCTGCCGGCGGGATATTCAATTAACCGCAAGGTGCGTGGCGCGCGTGAGGCGGGCACAAATACTCCGCTCTCCCCCACGACGTCATCGATTAGCAAACTTATCAACTTAGTCCAACTTTCTTAACAATCATCTGAGTCAAATGTTCTCTCATAAGAGTAGCTTGTTCACTCAGAAGCTGATAAGCTTATCCGATTTCCTCCGAGAAAGCGCGATCATAGAATAGCGAAAATGTAATTAAGCATCATATACAGGGTGTCTTTTATGTACCTTTGGAAAATGATAGGTCGTGTAGGGGACGGGTATAGAAATAATTTAAAATAGGGAACTTGGGGTCGGAGCGGTCCCCTTAACCCCTAAAATAAGGGTTGATTCAGGCCCTCCACCCTGTAAGTTAGTTTTCGTCAACTGCCTGACTGTTGTTATCTAAAACTGAACGACTGCACTCTCTTCTCTGTCGTAGCAATAGACTGTATCATGTAACTACAAAACGACAAATAACATTAAAAACAAGTAGTTCCGTGAAGAACTATACAGCCTGTTTTCATATAGCCCACTTATGTTAACTGCCACTATCAACATACAAAATTTCAGTTTGATTGCTGTAATAGATTCGTAGATATTGAGAACCGACTAAATATTTCGGATGGTCGCCATGTTGGATTTTAAATATGTAGGTGCTAGAGTTATGTACTGTTACATGTTACGTGTAGCATTCAAACTTCAATCGCATGATTAGGACACAAGAAGTAACAAGAAGATTTTAAAATTTCGCTCAGCTGTCATCTTGTGGTTATGGAAACAATTGAAATCAATTAGATGCCAGTGGATTAACATTTGCATAAGGATTTACTGTACCAAGTTTCACTGCACTCGGATGGTTAAATTGCGAGAAACGTCCATGTGAATAATATACTTCCCGTCGCCGCCATGTTGGATTTGTGATCACCAGGTTATTTAAAGTCATATAGGTGAACTTAAGTTCATAGCCCCTATGAACTTAAAAAAAATTCAGTTTGATTGCTATAATAGATTCGTAGATATTCAGAGCCGTCAAAATATTTCGGATGGTCGCCATGTTGGATTGTTAAATGTATAGGCCATAGAGTCATGTACCATTAAAGGAAATTTATTGAGTAGGTTCATTATTCAACCTTTCACATCGATCGCATGATTACGACACAAGGAATAAAAACTTAATTTTAAAATTCGCAAAGCCGCCATCTTGAGGTTATGTAAACAATTGAACTAAGTTAGATACCAGTGTATTACAATGTGTATAAACATTTCCTGTACCAGATTTCATTGCGGTTGGAACATTAAATCGCGAGAAAGGTCTATTTAAAATTTTCAAATTCGCTTGGTCTCCATGTTCGTTTTGTAGTCAACCGGTTTTTGTAAGTCTTATAGATGAACTTCCAGGAGTGCCCTTTATCGCCGTACAAAATTTCAGGATGATACCGCTAATAGTTTCAGAGATATAGAATGCCGGTGAAATATTTCGCACATTCGCCATCTTGTGGTTATGTAAACAATTGAACCAAGTTAGATGTCGGTGCATTACAATGTGTATAAACATATGCTGTACCAAGTTTTATTGCGTTTGGTTGGTTAAATCGCGAGAAACGTCTAGCCAAAATTCGCAAATTCGCGTGGCCGCCATGTTGGTTTTGTAGTTACCAGTCTTTCAACAGTCACATAGGTGGACATCTAGTAGTTCCCTTTATCCCCGTAAAAATTCCAGGGTGATATCGGGAATAATCTCGGAGATATTGAATGCTGGTGAAATATTTCGCACAGCCGCCATGTTGGATTGGTGATAAGGAGCATAATTTGAAGGGCACGATCGGGGTCGTCCGGAATAGTGCTATGAACTTACAGAGATTCATTGAAATTGCTCCAGCTGTTTAGAAGTTATTAGGGGGGACACACACACGCACACACTCCTCACACACACACACGCACACACACACGGACAAAAGGTGATCTCGTAAGCCTATTTTTTCAAAATTGAAAATAGGCTAAAAATAATGCCCAAGCCCGGAATTGAACCCGTGACTGGCGGCCTTTCGCACCGCAACGCTATCCATTACGCCAGCGCCACAAGGTGAAATGAATCTTGCCAAGAGTTAAAGGATTGAGAAAGGTAATAGAGGGTTGGGTCGGTTGCCTAACTCACAGGGTTGAGCGCCTGAATGAACCCTTATTTTAGGGGGTAAGGAGGCCGCTCCGACCCCATATCCCCTATCTTAAATTACTTATATACCCGTCCGCTACACGACCTATCATTCTCCAAAGGTACATAAAAGACACCCTGTATATTATTTCAGTAGTATAGATCCCTCCTGCGGTGCGACTGATCATGACAAATGAGCATTCAAATGAAAGAGAATAGCAGTGACGAATTGCACTCTAATTTCATAAATGTCTATAATTTCTGTGATATGCATATACTGTTACAGTAGGAAAATGCGCTCCATAAAATTGCTGTCCACTTCACATTTTGGCCGCTGTGACGCCTGTTTCATGTCATTTTAAAGTTCTGAGATATTTCCTTCATTTTGCATGGATTTCAGGAACAGTAAATCAAAAGAATGAGTACTCAAATCATATAATTTTATAAATATCAAATAACCGGTGAGTGTTATGATGATCCAATTATCACTGAATGCGTTCGTAAAGTTAGGTAACGTATAACTGATATGTAATGTACCCATGTGAGTAATCTCGTTGGATAATATGCATCTGCCTCCAACTAGCATCAGCTCTCAGGCGTGTACGGTAACCCCAATTTTGCAGTGCATATTTTGGATTTGAGGCAAAAAAAGGTATCAACTCTACAATGATAAGGCACAACTCTATTCTAAAACTTTAATTCATTAAAATAAATCATGGCTTCAAACACAAAACAATACCCAAAAAGCATAAAATAAAAGCAAACAAAATTTTTACTTCCACAATCCATAAGTAAACAAATATGAAATCACAACAAAGTCATATCTAGTCATAATGCTTTACCCTTCTGTGAAGTTCACAAGGATATACTAGTGCGCTGATGCACCTACGACTTCAAAACAAACTGTACATTAACATAACAGTCATACAATGTGACTTCCTTAATATTACAACAAGGATTATTCCTTAAACCTCTTTATGTTAAACAATTATGTGTGCCGTGCGTGTTTTAATATTTTTCTTCTCACCAATGAAATGCTTTGCATGCATTTACCTATTTGGACGTTGCACCAAAATCAACGTGCAACTCCATAATTATGTAAGCTACCCCCTACACATCCTCCAATTATATGGTTTCACCGCATGCTGTCTGTGATTCCTAGATAAAACGTTACGTTATAGCTTATGTCGGATTGTACGATAGACTGCCTCGCGCTCATGGCGATTGGCATCTAGTCACCAACTACATGACTTGGTTCCAGTGACGGTACAAATATATCATGTAACTATTCGTCAGATAGCTAAATTAATGAACCATCAGGATTAACTATAATTATCCATGTGTTCGCAAACCACATGGCTATAATACTCAACATAACAATCTTGCATTATATGTCATTTTAACAAGGTCTAGAATCTCTTCCCTTTATAACTTTGCCTGAGCGGTCCGGGTGGTTGGCACCGACCCTCGGCTAAGGAAATCGCTACACAATAGAAAGTGGAATGGGTCGCTTCACCAATTATCTCGACCTTCCTAAAAGTTTGAAAGCCTCCCTCTCTAAGCAGTGGAGATTTACAAGACAAATACTGTGTCCTAACCGGCACACATGTTCCCAAAGGATCTTAATTGACTATTATGCCAACAGGTATTGAATGAGCTTTTGTAATTATTCCTACGTCGAGGATAATGATTAATTAATGGCCTCACACGGGTCCATTCAACATGAAGGTTCGGGGTTCGCAATGCATGAGCCTGGCGGTTGACCGATGTCTCAAGTATAATATAGGCGCACAAAACCACTGTCGCCATGAGTTTTCGCTACCACAAGCGTAAATAACTCATCAATAAGTTCTCGGGAAATCATAGAGCTGCGAGGTGTCCTTGTTTCCTCGACTCTTACAAGATTCCAGTCCGGAACACATTTCAATCCTTTCTTCAGAGTTAGGGTCCATTCACTAGAACTCTGGAATAAATAATATCTCCAACAATGTCCACGACATAGGAGAATTCATACGTAGAATAGACTATCTGGCCCCTAATGCTCCATGCTACGACATTCCGACCTATAATATTAAGAGAAATCTAACATTTACTCTATAAGCTTCTCAATTAAGCTGCAAATTCAATTCACTAAAAGCTCTTTCATTACTGGTATCATTACTGAATATATGCAATATTCTGATATAAACTTCTTTCCATAATTACTGAAATGTAATCTCACTGTAACATCCTCCTGCTTAGATTGATAAGCCTTGCACTTAGCGTTAATAATTCTCGCTTACAACATTTATTTGTTTCCTGATGTGTTCATTCATACTCTTAATAACCATTATTATTATTATCATCATTTCTCACTGACATAAATGACCAAAATCATTATTTATTATTATTATTATAAATCTCATTGACATAAATGACCAAAATCATTATTTATTATTATTCTCACATAAATTACCGAAATTTCCGACATAGCTAGACGTTTTAAACTCGAACAATCGCGTTCGTTACACTTACATAACTGATTGCCATTCTTAATTCATAGTGGGAATAATTACTCCACTTAATGATGCAAATCAACATTTCAACTCTATCAAAATCAACTCAATACTGATTAAACATGGAGGATCAGCCTCCTAACTGATTTTTACTGGCATCTATAAGGAATTCACAATATCTTTACGGAATCACAGACATGCATCGGTCCATACTTCTACATAATTATAACCATAATTTGTGGGGTACTTACATCTCTATAGGCATCTAAGGTGGCTCCGACCAATCATATTCTTCCATGTCGCCCGCCATAATGGGTTTAACGCGACATATTTCTCTTGTTTACACACATTTGATTACACATACTTTCTATCACCAACACGACACGTTGCATACCTTTCAGGAAGTTATCACTCCCCAAACATGTGAAACACTTCATCAAACACTACTTTAAATGATATTTTTACATATACATTACACTGAACACTCGTCACTTTATACACACTTCAATGTTGAAATTCCCTAGCAGAGATCGAAATTGCAGGTGTCGACGGCATCTTACGTTATCAACTCCTGATTGAAAGTCTGGTTATCTGCTCTCGGAACTCTCCAACAGTTTTATGACGATCATTACTCCTACAGTAAGTGTCCTGCGTTACATCAATACGCTGGCTCCCAAACATGAGCGTTAACATCTGGTACTCTCATGGCAATACCAAACACTTAGTAGAGTTTCTTTAGCGCATTCTATCGTAGTTACACATATACGATTAGTTAATACTATACACACTGCGCTTAATAAAGTTCAACACTTTCACAAATAATTATATACAATAGTTCTACCGTTAGTCTATACGGTGCTTCATATCTGAACACGTCATAGTTCGTGCGGCTGATTATGCCTGTATCACGACTATGATTCATACAAGCATGTTTACTGTTTCTATTACACATACCAGTCTTTGTTCGGCGTCTTGATGAATAGATCCGTCATGCGTTTTGCCTTGACGAACTTGCTTCAACCTGGCTGTAGCTGACTGAAGTTTCACTCGAAGACTGCACGTAACTTATTTGAAGACTTCTGTCTGCGGCTTACACGCTGTCCCGTACTGCTGCATATTTGCTGCATACTGATTGCAATTTATTGCCATTGTGCTACAATTGACAATTGAGTAAGACTGTAACTGGCTGTAACTGCACTTGGCGGCATGTAGACTGAACTTGACTGCGTCTCGACTGGCTTACAACTGAGCATAGCTGAGTTAGAACAGAGTAACACTGAGAGAACAGAGTGAGTTTCAAAGTGAGAACAAAGTGACTTCAAGTGAGTTTCAAAGTGAGGTTCAACTGAGAGCTCCTCCTGGGGTCTACTCCCTTATATCGGATTTCCACAGAAAGTAGAGCAACATCTTCCCGCGTAAACTTCGCTCCTCTCACAGCATGATTCAGGTCTTCAAACCATGATCATTGTGTTCCTCTCTCTTCACAGGTCCCAAAACTATCTGTGTGCAAAGGAATCGCTCGTTCAATTAATTAATATTAATTCCTTTCTGCATGGCGTGGGACGCTACCTAGTCGGGAAACCCCCTACAACATCTCCACATCCATCCGCGAACAATGGTCGTTTTACAGTCCTTACGCACATCACTAAATATGCACCAATTTCGCAGGTAAAAGACTCTAAAATTATCTTCTTGCCAAAATATTCACCTGTGTGCAACTCTCATCTCGATTCGTTACTCCAATCACGAGTAATCAATGATTTTTCTGGGCATTTCACCGCCCCTACTCCAAATCTATTCTCCGTCGGGGAATAACTATGTCATTATTCAGGCCTCTCCCCTGCTCCAGACGACATAATGGGGTGACAGAGATGGACGTGGCTCCACTAGGACCAACCCACAATTCTGGGCCGATTAGTAAATGTCAGCTCTGCCCTTCCTCTGTGCTCCAAGCTCCCAATAGCTTACACCAAATCGTCTTATAATGATATAATCTGCTCATTATTTCCTACATTATTTTAATAAATAATGCCATTTCATCAAAAATCACACCAGTGATTAAATATACATTTCTTTCGAGGGGTTTTTACCAAGAAACTCCCTGTACGGATCTCTGGTTCGCTTCCTGGTGGAACCTTTTTACTGAGATCACAGTCTCTGAGAACCATGTTCGATTCCAGTCAGCATAACCCCATCGGGTTCAGTAAATAGTGTTGTATAATCATTTGGTTGAAATAAAAACATAACAACCTTTCTCCTTAAGTCTCTCATTATAAACCTATTGGGGAAAGTGTGGTTTATGAACATGCAGGATTTCTCGGACGAGTCCGCTAGTACTAACTATTTCTCAAAGAAAAAGGAAGATAACAATTTTTCAGTAAACACAACCACCGTGTTCAAAAGCCAAATTAATTTATTAAGGTAAGATTATAAAATGTCGCCTCCGTAGCGTAGCGGTCAGCATGGTTAGCTGCCGCCCCGGAGGTCCTGGGTTCGATTCCCGGCTCTGCCACGAAATTTGAAAAGTGGTACGAGGACTGGAACGGGGTCTACTCAGCCTCGGGTGGCCCAAATGAGTAGAGGGGGTTCGATTCCCCCTCAGCCATCCTCGAAGTGGTTTTCCGTGGTTTCCCCACTTCGTCTTCGGGCAAATGCTGGGATGGTACCTTCTTCAAGGACACGGCAGCCTCCTTCCCTCTTCCTTGTCTATCCATCCTAACCATCCCTTACCTTCCCTCATGAGGCCCCTGTTCGCTTTGCAGGTGAGGCCGCCTGGGCGAGGTGCCAATCCCACCTCACCAGTTGTATCCCTTCCGATTCGATGTTCCCAGCTCTAGGACACTGCTCGTAGAGGCGGTAGTGGTGAGTTCCCACGCTGAGTCCGTGGGTTCCACCAACCTGGAGGGTAAACGACTAAAAAAAAAAAAGATTATAAAATGTCGCCTCCGTAGCGTAGCGGTCAGCATGGTTAGCTGCCGCCCCGGAGGTCCTGGGTTCGATTCTTGGCTCTGCCACGAAATTTGAAAAGTGGTACGAGGACTGGAACGGGGTCTACTCAGCCTCGGGTGGCCCAAATGAGTAGAGGGGGTTCGATTCCCCCTCAGCCATCCTCGAAGTGGTTTTCCGTGGTTTCCCCACTTCGTCTTCGAGCAAATGCTGGGATGGTACCTTCTTCAAGGCCACGGCAGCCTCCTTCCCTCTTCCTTGTCTATCCATCCTAACCATCCCTTACCTTCCCTCATGAGGCCCCTGTTCGCTTTGCAGGTGAGGCAGCCTGGGCAAGGTGCCAATCCCACCTCACCAGTTGTATCCCTTCCGATTCGATGTTCCCAGCTCTAGGACACTGCTCGTAGAGGCGGTAGTGGTGAGTTCCCACGCTGAGTCCGTGGGTTCCACCAACCTGGAGGGTAAACGACTAAAAAAAAAAAAAAGATTATAAAATGTCGCCTCCGTAGCGTAGCGGTCAGCATGGTTAGCTGCCGCCCCGGAGGTCCTGGGTTCGATTCTTGGCTCTGCCACGAAATTTGAAAAGTGGTACGAGGACTGGAACGGGGTCTACTCAGCCTCGGGTGGCCCAAATGAGTAGAGGGGGTTCGATTCCCCCTTAGCCATCCTCGAAGTGGTTTTCCGTGGTGTCCCACTTCGTCTTCGGGCAAATACCGGGATGGTCCCTTCTTCAAGGCCACGGCCGCCTCCTTCCCTCTTCCCTGTCTATCCATCCTCACCATCCCTTACCTTCCCTCATGAGGCCCCTGTTCGCTTTGCAGGTGAGGCCGCCTGGGCGAGGTGCCAATCCCACCTCACCAGTTGTATCCCTACCGATTCGATGTTCCCAGCTCTAGGACACTGCCCGTAGAGGCGGTAGTGGTGAGTTCCCTCGCTGAGTCCGTGGGTTCCACCAACCTGGAAGTTAAACGACTAAAAAAAAAAAAAGATTATAGATACCCTATTCTGCTAATGCTAAATTGACATATTTGGTGACCCATTTTCTAGCAATTTTTAGGTAGATTTTGTGAGAATTTACCGACTACAATGGGTACCACTTTGCGACTTCCGTAAAATCTCAACTATTCTTCTAGATTTGTGCCGTGTCTCGTATGGGGTTTTGCCTAGGACACCAAGCAGGCTCATAAGGGGGCTCTTGGTGTGACCGCCCGGAATTGCTGAGTTTTAATTCACTGGCCGTGAAAGCCAATATGCCATCTTTTTGGGAAGCCTTCATACGGAAGTTATGGCTGCTTGAACTTTTAGTTCGCGTAGTAAAGAGGCACAGGTGCGCTTCATAAAAAGGGAGGTAGCGCGCAGTTCGCTACTACAGTGGGGGTCCGGATGGGGACACGAAGAGCCCGCGAATGAGCCAGCTTGGTGTTCTAGGTGAAACCCCACACTAGACACGGCACAAACCTAGAAGAATTGCTAAGTTTTAATTCACTGGCCGTTAAAGCCAATATACCATAACATACTGTATTAATATTCACAGTCTCGGTTGAATTCGTTAATGGGTAAAATCGAACGAACGGGCTTGAAATGGGGCGGGGGCTTTTTAGACAAACTGAGATATCGCTATAACGTTATTATTATGTGAAGAGTCGAATCCATTCAATGTTCATAATATTCTTCAGATAAGGACCAAAACTTATCTCAGTAAAGCTTTTTGATAGCACCAACCATTGACCAAAGGTGTGGGAAAAATGAAGTTTTGAGAGAAAAATAGTCATACCTCCCTTAATAGGCAAAATATCAAAACCGTTTAAAGAGGTCAATAGTCTTCTAAAAGTTATCTTAAAGTTTGGTCTGAAAGAAGTTTTGATATGACATTTTCTTTGCCCGGTGAACTCTACCTCCCCCTGCCGACGTGCCGAGAGGGATTTTCCTTGCCCGGTGAACTCTACCTCCCCCTGCCGACGTGCCGAGAGGGATTTTCCTTGCCCGGTGAACTCTACCTCCCCCTGCCGACGTGCCGAGAGGGATTTTCCTTGCCCGGTGAACTCTACCTCCCCCTGCCGACGTGCCGAGAGGGATTTTCTTTGCCCGGTGAACTCTATCTCCCCCTGCCGACGTGCCGAGAGGGATTTTCCTTGCCCGGTGAACTCTACCTCCCCCTGCCGACGTGCCCAGAGGGATTTTCTTTGCCCGGTGAACTCTACCTCCCCCTGCCGACGTGCCGAGAGGGATTTTCCTTGCCCGGTGAACTCTACCTCCCCCTGCCGACGTGCCGAGAGGGATTTTCCTTGCCCGGTGAACTCTACCTCCCCCTGCCGACGTGCCGAGAGGGATTTTCTTTGCCCGGTGAACTCTACCTCCCCCTGCCGACGTGCCGAGAGGGATTTTCTTTGCCCGGTGAACTCTACCTCCCCCTGCCGACGTGCCGAGAGGGATTTTCTTTTCAGTCTTAACGTTACTCTGTTTTTGTTTTTTACGGGTTTCCTTCGTATATTTTATTTAGGTGTTATTTAATTTTCAAACAAGTTCTAATAAGATTGGTTTATACTTGATTAGTTATTTTTAATTAGTTTCCTTACATGTGTGTTTATTTTTTAACCGTCGACTTGAGCCTCTATGGACTGCGTGTTAACTACCACTCTCATTTCAGTGTCTGCGTCTTGTTCGTTTGCCGGCTTTGACATCTTGCCAGTATCTCTTGAGTCCATCTAGCAGCTTGTTCTTCCGCTCCTCTGTCAAAGGGCCTCTCCGTCTTCTGGTTTCTGCCTCCACCATAAAACCCTGATCGTTTTTCACCATCCTTCTGAAACTATTCCTGTCTTTGATTTTATCCTCCGTAATGCCTACCTGTCTCATATCTTTCTCACACTCTTGGAACAATTTCAACTTGGAGATCTTCGGTTTAAGAAAATTCCAGTTTCTCTTTGTGAGCCGGTCTTTATTCATACGGAAAACATAAAACAGCAATCTTCGTTTTCTATTGTTGTTGTTATCGGTTCCATACTTCTTTATTTGATATAAGTCGAACCTGTCCGTCAACCCATCTGTTGCCCAAGATCTTCCGTAGTAGTCTGCGTTCTCTTGTAAGTAGCTGATTGATTATTATTACTTTTAAGCGTCTTTTTGTTAATGATGTGCTGAAGACGAATCCAACATGATTACAAACATTTTCGTTATTCTTTAACAAGACTTCTATCACCAAATATGTGTACTGACATGCGTCTTTATCATTTGCATGATTCCTAGAATGCTCCCCCTCAGTGTGATCGGAGTACCAAGAATTGTTTGGAGAAAATATTGGCGTACCTAGATCCTCACCAGACCACAATTCTTAGTTTTGTTATTACCCTATATGCTAAATAGTGCAAACACGAAATATTAGAAGATCCAATTAGCCTGCTTGACATTATGCAAATAATAAAACTACATCATATTTTCACTAAATATATCATTATACTTCTTAACGTATTTTGGCGCTTCTTCACATAGGGTATCATATGTTCCCAGTCGTCCACCCAACCTGTGCTATTCTTAAGATAGAAATGTAGAGAATGGACATTAAGGATCTAAGTCAAGTTTGATCATCATTTTACCATCATGGTATTAACAATTCGTGCTACATCAATCATTTATTTAGGTCCAAGGTTCCCATGGATGCCAATTCAGAAAAACCATCATGAAACATCTGTGTACGTAAAAAGAGGGAACAGATGCGCAGTGTTGGCTAAGAAAAAGTACGAAGTAATTTCTTCTTGTCTTTCGATTGAAGTTAATGAGGACATCCGCATTAAGGTCAGTGAAGAAACCATTCAATTTATAAACAAGACAATGCCTGCATGCGAATCTCAAGAGCTTCAGTTCTTGACTGTTCACAACTGGTTTTCAATTAAACAAGAAACAGCCGAAGAAGGCTTCATTGTCAAGCCTACAACAATTGAAGGGTTCATGCCAAAAACAAGACAAGTCCAAACATTTATTGTTGAGATAAATACATCATCTTCCTCTTCAAGGCCAGTTCTAGGTATAAATAATATTGCCATCTCCAAAAAGCAGACTGGTCGGGTTATATACGAGTGTGAATTATTGGGGATTCTACAAAAATAAAACAAGCCGAATGCTTTTCCAATGTTTTTTCAAGATAATTAATTACCTGGAATGTTTGGCAATCAATAATGATTTGAACTTTGTTAGGATTTACAAAATATATAATTTGAAGGTTAAAATATTTTTCATTTTTGTACTCAACTAAGATTTCAGTAAAAACCAGACTAGTCCAAAAGATTTTTTAAGGTTTCTCAACTTTTCTCATAAAAATATAATATATCCTTTATGTGCAATTTGAAGACAATAGTAGATCTAAAAGCAATTTAGATTTCATTCAGCACAAATGAAGCTACAGTACACAGTGTTTTTTTTTAAGTTTTAGGAACAATTGAGTTTTTTGACTTATCTGGTTTTGGAATGAATCCGCCAATTGAACAATTGAATAGATGTTTCTGAATTTATATTGATTGGCGTAGTGTTATTAAGGATTATTAACAAAAACTAATTGAAGATATAAGCATAAATGTATAATGTTCAAGAAGCATTTGCAAACTATTTAGATTGATGGTTGTTCCCTGGTTACATCAATCGACTGTTAAATTAGCATAGTAGTTGTTAATTAGCTTTAGGCACTGGGAACATCTTGGGTATCAGTCCATTGTACTAGGTTACGTGCATAATTCGTTTGATAACCTGTGTTAATGTGATGCTTGTAATTGTAATTGTTTGTATCTAGGATTGAAGTGGGTGACCTGGCACGTAAATAAAAGTACCATACGGCCATTTGCCTCTTGGGAGTGTAAAAAAACTCTGGAAATAAACTCAGAAATTTGGTCTCCGGACTTTCAGTTGACACTTGCAGTCGCGATGCGTGAACTAACTCATGGCTATGCTGTGAGATATGTTAAAATAGAATCGTTGTCTGGACTGGACCTTCCGTGAGCACTGTTCCTTTAGGGGGCATGATGATACGCGGTAATAATAATAATATCGTATGGCCTCGGGTGCCGGGTGCAAGCTTTGTTATTTGACGCTCAGAGGGCAACATTCATGTCGAATTTCGTCGTTCCTTGAATCACTATGAAAGTCAAGGAGGTTAGATATCTAAGCTCCTTGAACACTATTGCGCTTCTACAGTAGTAGAGAAATTAGGAACTTTAATTTTGCCATTATGAACACGGCCTACTGAATTCACACGGGTTCTTTAACATGCCAACAACGTATGACATGAACGTCGTGATTTTTGTCGCCTTTCAAAAATCACTTACCAAGACCAG
Organism: Meconema thalassinum; assembly: GCA_946902985.2. Taxonomy (NCBI): domain Eukaryota; kingdom Metazoa; phylum Arthropoda; class Insecta; order Orthoptera; family Tettigoniidae; genus Meconema; species Meconema thalassinum. The sequence goes on from OX336391.1 coordinate 671,604,633, forward strand.
GAGTGAACCTGCAAGCCTGTGGTTGATCGACGAACACGATAACCACTCACTCACCGTGGCAAGCTATGATACGCGGTAGACTGATTGTTCGCCGGAAACTCAACCATATACGTTCGATTAGATTATCAGTTTGCCTTTTTCTACCACTACAAGTCGGTGCATACTTTCACTTAAACCCTCATAACTTATTTCGGTGTGAATATATTTTAGAAAATCAAAAAGATACAGTCAGACTGAGAGACGCATGCTACAAATGCTACACATGTTAGAAAGGCTCAGGACTCTTAGCACTCTGGTGCATGACGTCACGCAGTCGCCGTCTCCGTATCGCATAACGCCAGACCTCAGGAGTAAACTCAGACTCAACAGACTCCATTACCCTTTAACTTACAGTAGGCTTCCCACGTGGGGGCTGCATGACGTCACGCACTCGCCGTCTCCGTTCGCATAACACCAGACCCCAAGAGTGCATATGCACTGAACAACATGATTACGTCATACACGCCGTAACCGTAACGCATAACGGTAGACCTAGGCATATCGATGAAGTCGACAAGATCATTTGAAATGATAAAATTGCTAGGGGGTTTTGAACCAAGGAACACTTTAAAGAAAGAATTATGTGAGTAAGTTCATTTGACTACGATTTGAACAAAAAAGTAATCGATTAAAGAAACGAACAATTTTTGGCTTTTGTTTCTAGAACTGCAATTAGGTTGAAAGTGATGTACAAAAATTCGTTTTTTAGTTTGATAGAGCTCTCCAAGACTTACAATTTGAAACCTTTCCGAGCCATTTAGTCCTATAACGTTTGGTACAATTGAGGATATTGCTTAGTTTCACGTCTTTGCTAAGAAATATTGAACTTAAACACATGCTAAATCCAATGTTTAAAAGTGTCAAATTAACTTTGGTAGATTTATAACATTATTACTTTAAAATTTGCGAAAATCAATGTAAATAGGCGGCTTCGGTGGCGTAGTTGGTAGCATGCTTCTATGCCCAAGGTCAAACCCGGCTAAAGTCGTCGGATTTTTTAAGAGTGTTAAAAATCCCCCAGTATGCCTACCTTCGGAGCGGATGTAAAGCCGGCGGTCCCATGTTATAGATTAATGCCATGATTAAGAACCTTCCACTAATTATACTCGTGTGAAGCTAAATTATAGGTTAGATTTGACTAACTCTCTTAGGTTCCAACGTTCGTCGGCAGGCACCGACTGCGGTGGCATCTAGTAACCAATTTCAGACCTAGTTGGTCGTTCACGGTGGCTTTTGGTAGCAAAAGTTGGAACTAGTTGAAAATTAAATGTCTGCAGTCCTTACTTGAATTAAAAAACGAATACACACACTAATACAGCCATCACAATTAACACAGGTTATCAGACATATTCTAGGGTGGTTGGTTCCTCAGTTTAGGGGCTGCGACAAGGCTGTCATGTAGCCCCGTGTACTTTGGGTGTGTGTAGAATCTGTCTGATAACCGGTGTTAATTGCGATGGCTGTATTAGTGTGTGTTATCTGTTTTTTAATTCAAGTAAGGACTGCAGACTTTTGAATTTTTCAAATAGTTCCTACTTTTGCCGGCAAACGCCACCGTCAACGACTACTAGTTCAGAACTTAGCTACCAGACGCCACCGCAGTCGGGTCTTGGCATCGAACGTAGAAACCTAAGAGCGTTGTTTACATTCTTAACCTGTACAATTTAGCTTCACACAGGTATAATTAGTGGAAGGTTCTTTAACATGCCATAAATCTATGACAAGGGACCGCCGGCTTGAGGCAGGTTCTACACACACCCAAAAGTACACGGGGCTACATGACCGCGTTGTCGCAGCCCCTAAACTGAGGAACCAACCAACCAACAATGTAATTAATTGCGCTGAATATAATCAACACTTTCAGTTTTTGGATAAATGCAGATTGGCGATACATATTTTCTATACCGTCTATAATAGCCTTGATGTTATCCGGAGAGTTTACTTATCAGTTATTTCACTCCCACCGATCTTTGAACACCAGCCAAATGATTGAAATCTTTAGCAGCGAGCTCTCAATCATATCTGAGTAGTGCGATGAGGAAATTGTTCGTCACGTTTTGAGTAGTCGTAGTGTTAATGAAGACAGAAGGGAAGTCGTTTGCTAACAACACAATCGAGTAATAAAGCATCTTATCTGCTTGAAGACGATGGCATACTAGAGTAAACGCTAAGTAAATGCACCAGCCCGTGTTTTCAGAAAGTTCACGATCTACTGCCTCTGTGTGTGTGTGTGTGTCTGCGCCACCAACGGAGCAGCGCGTAGAAATTTGCATGCGCATCACTTCCTGGTATTAAGAGTAGAACTTGTTAGCTGTGTCTTGATGAGATCAGGTAAATCCTTTACCACCGCGCCGTCACGAACGTTACACCTGGAACATGCACTGTGACAGGGATTCGTTATTATTATTATTATTATTATTATTATTATTATTATTGTACATAGAGACATGAAAAGCACAAATCTACATCCATACGCAGCCCGAGACAGAAACGAATGGAGACAACGCATCTGTGTAGCGGACTCTGTAGCTAAAATGCAGGACACACGCTGAAGGAGAAGAAGATGAAGAAATAGGAAGAAGAGGTAGAAGGAGAAAAAGAAGAAGATTAGGTAGAAGATGAACAAGAAGAAGAAGACATATTTTTAGGAAAAGAAGCTGAAGAAATGAAGAAGAAAAGGAAGAATCAGAGGAGGAAGTAGAAGAATCAGAGGAGGAAGACGTACAGGAAGAAGAAGTAGAAGGAGGAGAAGAAGAGGAAGAAAAGAAGAAGAGGAAGAAGGGGAAGAATCACAAGAAGAAAAGGAAGATGGAATCAGGTGAAGAACAATAAGAAGAGGAAGAACAAGACGAGAAGAAATAAGGGAGAAAGAAGGAAAAGAGGAAGTGGAAGAGTAATGAGAAAAGGAAGAAGAAAAACAGAAGAAAGAAGTAGAAGGTGAAGATGAAGTAGAAGAGGGGGAATTAGAACAAGGATAAGTACATAGGCTGTTCTTTACTTAATTTTAGCTTTAATTTATGGAACAAGGAAATTGAAAGTTGATTGAAGATACACAATATTAATTTTATTCTAGCTTCAATATGTAAAACACAGAATTTGAAAGTTGATTGAAGATATTTATTTATTTAGTTTAAGCTGAGATAAACTCTTTTCATGTCCACGTTTTATATACACAACTATTCCCCCTCTTCAAACACGAGATCACATTTTATGCTCTGAATTTGCTTGAGGGTTGATGATCAGTCGTAAGAATCGAACGAATTGGAGCAACGTATTAGAGGTACAGCGGCGATTGAATATAGAAATACTCTCCTAGAAATCACTAAACACTGGCCTGATATCAAGCTATAAGTTTTTACCAAGTTGTCTCCATGCAGATATCAAGGTCATCAGTTCCATGTAGTTTCATGTGTGTGAGGAATGTGTCTACGTAGCCGATCAATAAAGAGGCTACATTCTTCTGGCGTAAATAAGCGGATAATCCCAGGTTACAGCCAGCACTTCAGACACAGAGCAAGCTACTCCTCTTGCAGTTGCACGTACCGTCTTTATGAACAAAGAGCTCTCGACTTTATACCTCATCGTAAAAAAAATGTGCGACCAATCACAAGGCAGAATTTATGGTGAGGCCAGTGAAAATTGACAGCCCAAGCTCATGATTCTTGGAGAGGCAAGGCTGAAGATATTCCTGAGCTTGACAGAGAACGAATCAATTTCACACCGCCCCAACTCATGCCCGTTTGAATTTCAAATTACGTTCTAGAATCCACTTCAGTTGTGAGGTTTAGGTGAGACGTGGCAAGTGCGAGGTGTCAGCTCCTTATTGAGTTTGCATTGGAAGATATTTACAAGCAACACAATGAATAACGGTAGGTGTTTAAGGCGTGATTGATCATTCATTGGTTTATTTTGTGACGTTTAAATGTAGAATAGAAAGTTAGAAAGAAAGAAACAAAGGAAGAAATAAAGAAAGAAAGAAAGAATTATAAGGCAAAGGAAGAAAGGGGATGGATAAATAAATAAATAAATAAATAAATAAGTAAATTAAACACAAATAATTAGGTAAATTGATATTTATTTAGATAAACAGATAATTTTATAAATAAATACATAAATAAACGGAACAAATAAATAAGTAAGTAATAATAAATAAATAAATAAATACATAAATAAGCAAATAAATAAATATATAAAAAGTAAATAGATAGATGAGAACATAATTATGTAAATAAATAAATAATTAAATAACTAAATTAACTAAATAAATGAATTAATAAGTAATTAAATAAATCAATAAATGAAAATATCAATAAATACATAAACATATAAATAATTTAATGAATAAATGAAAAATAAATAAATAAATAGATAATTATGTAAATAAGAAAAACAATAATGAAGTAAATAAAATAATAAATTATTAAATAATTGAGCATGATGACAAATTTGGCAAATAGGTTATGTGTTTTTAAATAATTTTCTTATTCAGGGGCTGCCAGAAGAAAGAAAAGAATATCATTACATGACATTCATTTCTTTGAGAACTAGGTACACAAAAATTATATATTTAAGAATAATTAAAAACAAGATGTTCAGCAAATAACATATAGCCTACTTTCTCCTAAATGTATGGGTATATTTATAACTCTTTGTCCTCATCCCTAAAACAATCACCCCAACCACAATGTATTGTTTGTTTTCTTTTATATTGATAATTAGCCAGTAAGTGTCAAAATCAATATTATATACTTTATGATGATTGAATACAAAAGCTACTAACTAACTGAAATGCACCCATCTCTTTTGGGAAAGATCATGTTGAAAAGTATCAAACTTTCGTTATCTTTAAATTCTTAAATAAACCCACCATTTTATGGCCCTGAACATTTGGGCCTCCTCTTCAGAAACTAAAAAAGAAAAAAAAATATTTTTCCTCCAATTATAATCCCTTGTCATTAATCACACATGAATACAAAGTTGTAGCGAAACATTCAAAATGATCAGACATACACTTTATTTATGTGGTGAAAATTTCATGTCTTGTTAAATAATTCCTATTTAGAAGGCGATCCTTTCCGTGATCGACATTTACGATTTGATCCGCGCGACCCTTAATTTTAAAGGATGACGTAGTGCAATGTGTGAGCACAGATTGGTCGCTATTTAGTGGAACTTCCTCACTGAATAGAATGATGCTCCAATCCTGGCGACCACAGAAATCCGTGAAAACAAAAATGTCAATCTGTCACTGACGCAATCTCACTTAATGATGCTCGCCTCTTTGTGTTCCCCTTAATAGAGCCTAGGGGGCAGAAAGCCGCTGCCAACTTCTACAGCAGTTGTTGGGGATCAGGCTTGGCAGACAAATAAAAACAAATCCTCCCTCCTTTTTTACATAATCGATCGCCCCCCATCGCATCGCAGCTTCTTACTTGCCGTTTTTACATTTATCTCGCGCCAGGGATGTTTCTGGTACAAGAGTGTTAATTCCTCCACGTGGTGGAGTGGTTATCGTGTCGGATTACTAAATCCAAGCTTGCAGGTTCGCTCCTGACCGTGGTAAGTGATTTTTGAAAGGCGGCCAAAATTACGAAATGCATGCCATACGATGTTAGCATTTCAAAGAACCCATTTGAATTCAGTAGGCCGTGTTCATAATGCCAAAATTAATCTCGGGATTTTCCGCCAACACAAAGTTCCTCATTTCTCTACTAGAAAGCGCCATAGTGTCAAGGAGCTTAGATATCTAACCTCCTTGACTTTCAAAGTGCTTCAAGGAACAACAAAATTCGACATTCAAGCTACCCTCTGGGTGTCAAATAACAAAGCTTGCAGCCGGCACCCAAAGCCATACGATTTTTTTTCTCGTTTCGGTCGTCTATGGACCACGTTATTTCAACTGCCTTTTCCCTCGTTCTTTCACATTGGCCCAGTATTCGCGCTTTTTCTTCGGTGAGCTTCCCTTCGTTCTTCGGTCCACTTCTTGCCGGTTTTCAATATAGGTTTTGGCTGAAAACTCTGTATCTCCCCAAGTTTCTTCTTCAAAGAGTCCTGTTCCAAGATGTCCTCATGTGATATCCCCAGTTCTTGTAGGTCTTTTTCCACCTCTGTAAACCAGATCCCTTTGGTTTTCTTTCCCACAAAGTAGGCACAGATTCGATTGGACAATCTGCCGGAGTACATTCGTGGTTTTTTTTTTATTATTTTTTTTATTTTATTTTTTTAATTTTTAATTTTAGCGTATGGCTTTTAGTGCCGGGAGGGTCCGAGGACATGTTCGGCTCGCCAGTTTTGTAGCTGCTTCGAGACGGACACCCAATGGGTGAACTACAAGTACCGTTGGGGAGGGAAGGAGGGAAGTGGGAATGTAAGGACGAGGAGTTGGAAGGTAGCGGCTGTGGCCTATAGTTAGGGACCAACCCCGGCATTTGCCTGGAAGGAAGATGGGAAACCACAGAAGACCATCTTCAAGGTTGCCGGCGGGGGGATTCGAACCTCCTCGCCTCCCGGATGTGAGTGACTGCCAACAGTCATGCCGTAACCACCACGGCTAACTCACCCGGTACATTCGTGTTAAATGGCCATAAAAGGAGAGTCTTCTTTTGCGAATGGTGTCCGTTATTTTCTCCACATGTAGATAAAGTTCATCGTTGTGTCGTCTTCTATACTCTCCTTGTTCCTCGACCGGGCCCAAGATCTTTCACAAGGCAATACGATATTATTATTATTATTATTATTATTATTACCTGAAATAAATAGTACCGTACATAAGATATTTATCAAAAAACTAGCAACCCGTCCCGGGTTCGCCCGGGAACAGTTATTAATGCATTACATGATTAGCGCTTTTTATTTTCGATGTCAATGAACTACTCGGCATGATGGGTTAAAAACACTGACTGGACTATTAATTTATTATCATGGAGATGCATGTGCAACGAATTCTTGTCAGAAGTAATTTAAGAATGGCGATGTGCATGAAACACAAATCCCCCTACCGTCCAATCTTGACTTGACTATATTTTGTGGAATGAAAAGTTCACAGGCGAAATGAAAGAAATCCGAATTGCACTTCCAGGGAATACGGTTTGAAGCACTTATAGTTCTTGCGTCATTATTAATGTAGTATGTTGATCTGCGATCTGTTGAAGTATTATTGCAACGAACTTCAGGAATGTTGTTGTCAACACCATTTTCTTATTTATGAGTACCGGCTTCGGTGACGTAGTTGGTAGAATGCTGAGCTTCTATGCCCAAGATAGCGGGTTCAAACACAGCCGAAGTCATTGGATTTTTAAGAGCGTTAAAAATCCCACAGTATGCCTTCCTTCGGAGGGGAAGTAAAGCCGGTGGTCCCATATCATAGATTTATGGCATGTAAAAGAACCTTCCACTAATTACACTTGTGTGAGGCTAAATTATAGGTTAGATTTGACTAACGTTCTTTGGTTCCATTGTTCGTCGCCAGGAGCTGACTGAGGTGGCATCTAGTAACCAAGTTCAGAACTAGTTGTCGTTGACGGTGGGGTTTGGCAGAAAAATTAGGAACTACTTGAAAATTGAATGTCTGCAGTCCTTACTTGAATTAAAAACAGATAACACAGACTAATACAGCCATCACAATTAAGACCGGTTATCAGACAGATTCTACACACACCCAAAGTACACGGGGTTACATAACCGTGTTTTCACAGCTTCACACAATTGTAGTCAATGGAAGGTTCTTTTACATGTTATAAATCTACGTCATGGGCCCGCCGGCTTTTCTTCCCTTCCGAAGAAAGGCATACTGAGAGATTTTTAACGCTCTTAAAGAATCCGATGGCTTCGACCGGGTTTGAACCCGCGACTTTGGGCATAGAAGCTCAGCATGGTGGAAAATGTCTAAGTACATAATAAATCCATATAAATTTTCTGTGTTAACAGGTGTGAGTACAATATATACTGTAAGCTTTATTCCCCACGAATTTCAATTCCGCATATCAACGTGTTGACCGACTGAATTGCAATTCCATTATTATATTACCATAGCAACATTTCTATAGAACTAAAAGTGTCCAGGATACAGAGATTTTATTGTAAAAACAAATCCCCTCCCACTCTTTACATGGCTCCTTCTCCTGTTCGCGTTCAGATTTATCTCGCACGCTGGAATTGATCTGGTACAAGGGAATTAATTGCTTTATCACACCTCCATGTGCAATGGCGTGGGTGGAACGAAACAAATGATGTTTCCAGAGATCAATAAATAAAACAAACACGTTTCTGTTGAATAAAGGAAGGTTTTCCCTTAAAGCAACCCACAAACAGAGAAATGGAAAAGGTATATTCGTGGTTTTACGACGCTCTTAGTCTCGCTATTAAATTCCACGGGATCTTCGTTTTACATGGAATATGAATCATTCTCCGTGACATTTCACCTGTGAATGTTCATAAAATGCGTGTATGTTTACCATATTAGTGTGGTAAAGGTAGATCCGTATTGACTAAAGGTAAATATTTAAGTATAGACAGAGCGGATTATATAACACAAATTATCTAAAAGAATCTGACAAGCACTGTGCAGGAATCGAATCCGGTTCAATTTGGTGAGAGGTGGTGGTGGTGCCTTCTCGTTCCTAATCCTTCTCACCTCACGATGTTCTCAGAAAAGCGGAAACAAGTGATTTGCCAAGCTCTTGTCACATCCGGTCTTCTCATGCAAAGGGATGGATATAATTTCCATAATTGCTTAACTGCCGGGTATTGAGGGTTCAAATAAACTCCCTTATTCCTTTGTTTTGCATAAATAATTTGTGCTCTAGTTTCATTGGAGCAACGCTTTCAGTGGAAAAGAGGAAAAAGCTTGCTTGGTGTTTTAGGAGACTATTAAGGCAATCGGGAGGTGTTTAGTTACATATCTCAGAAACTAAAATAGATATTTCCTTGAATGTTCTTTTGGTATATTGAGAGTACATTCATCATTATTTGGGTAGAATTTGAAGCTTCTATGTTGAATATTTTGTGTCAGAGAGAGCATTACATACACCATCTTAAAGAAATATATTGTTAAAAATTCCCTTAACTCATGTTCCATTTTCTGAGCAAATACTCAAACCAGACCCAACAAACTTTGCATGCATAATATTTGAACCATTTTTGAGCTACTGAAGTAAAAGTATTGTCCTATTGTTTACAGGAGGTTTTTTTAACATCCTTGTTGAAAACTGAGATTTTCTGTAAAATTGTCAGGCTTTTCAAGCTGGGCTCCATGAACTAATCATGATACCTCAAAAAATTGACTTCCACTAGTATATCTATATAGTATAGTGTCTTCGAGACTGCAGGGTTTCAAATACATTGATCACACAGTTTCTGAGAAAACGCTACATTATGTTACAAAAAATATGACTTGCGGAAAACACAAAAAGAATGTTTGACTAGTGACTACAGTATAGCCTAAAACATTATGTTTAAACCTAATTTTATTGCAACAAATATCACTTCAGCACAATAATTGATACACCAAATTCTTCAGAAATATGGTAGGGTATTTTAAGCAAAAGAAAAATGACAATTTTGAGCCTATCACACGTCCCGGTTCCGTAATACCAAAAATCTTCAACATTTTCAAAATTGTTATTGCGCGCCAAATTAATCTACGGACAGCACAATAATGAAGCATACTAGGCAAGATGAGGAGTGCGGTAGTTTACCATTGCTTTCCTCACTGAGGAACCTTCATATACAAGCTTTGAAAAACTGCCCATTGCTTTTGATTCACGTTCAGAATTTAAGTTGGAAGTTGATGTACTCTATTTAATTTATGTATTTTGGACCTTGTTCCTTAATTTCCTTCTTTTATACTCTCCTGGCGCAGTCCGTTGGCAAATGTGTAGAGTTTGTATCAGTACGTTTACTGACACGCTAAAGATCCCTTGGAGGCAAAATTCCTGCACCCCGGCGTCTCTAAAAGCTTCAGTAGCCAACAATGGTTTAGACTGATATTATTGTGATATTTGTTAGCCTATATTTAATTCCAGGCGGCATATAATATAACAAGTAGTTCCATGAAGAACTAAATAGCCTATTTTCATATATCCCACTGCTCTTTTCCATTAAAATTATCCTGTCTATTACAACGATTTTCAGTGAAATATCTATACTGGTCGAAAAAAGGTTTGCATATTGCATGATGTCACATTTGCATTGCTGTATGACGACATTTCGTTTTTGCACATTGGCTCATGTGTTAACTCTAACATGTTTGTTTGTTGTACCGTGCGTTGTTATCGGACATGGAGTTTGTGCATACAACCTGCACCAATGGGGGAAGTGACCAGACCCCTGCTGTGAGCACATCAGGCACATTAGGAGCGTACTTAGGTGAGCTTTTTCAGTGCTACACCATCGAGCCTGGACTGGATAATAGACTAGACATAAGGTTATAATAAGGTTGATATCGGTGCTTGTATGTACTTGTTACCATTATTATTATTATTATTATTATTATTATTATTATTATTATGTTGCATGTGTAACACCATACGCTACATAAATAAATAAAAACATAACAGTCAGTCTCAAAGACTAGACGTAATATCATTTCAAAAGAAGCAAGCTACAAAATGCTACAAATGCTACTCGCTTCGCTCGAAGCCCCAGGATTCTTTCCCCTGACTCCATTGCGAACTTAGAACAAAATATTTCAACAATTAGTGCCATCCAATAAGGGGTAAAATATTTCAATCTTACATCTTGCCCACCTCTTCAAGGGTCACCCTGTATTTGAATCTGATATCTTGCAAACCCCTTTAAGGGTCACCCTGTATTTGAATTGAATCTAACATACTGTACACCTCGTTTAGTGTCACCCTGTATTTTGCTCTGACATCCTGCACACCTCTTTAGGAGGCACCCTGTATTCTTATATGGCATCTTGTATATCTCTTTAGAAGTCACCCTGTATTCTTGTGTGACATCTTGTACACCTCTTTAGGAGTCACCCTGTATTCTTGTCTGGCATCTTGTGCACCTCTTTAGGAGACACCCTGTATTCTTCTCTGCCATCTTGTATACCTCTTTAAGAGTCACCTTGTATTCTTATCTGTCGTCTTGTATATCTCTTTAGGAGTCACCCTGTATTCCTATCTGGCATCTTGTACTGTATTTTGCTCTGACATCCTGCACACCTCTTCAGGAGGCACCCTGTATTCTTGTCTGGCATCTTGTATATCTCTTTAGGAGTCACCCTGTATTCCTATCTGGCATCTTGTACTGTATTTTGCTCTGACATCCTGCACACCTCTTCAGGAGGCACCCTGTATTCTTATATGGCATCTTGTATATCTCTTTCGAAGTCACCCTGTATTCTTGTGTGACATCTTATACACCTCTTTAGGAGACACCCTGTATTCTTCTCTGCCATCTTGTACACCTCTTTAAGAGTGACCTTGTATTCTTATCTGGCGTCTTGTATATCTCTTTAAGAGTCACCCTGTATTCTTATCTGGCATCTTGTACACCTTTTTAGGAGTCACCCTGTATTATTTTCGCTTCGCTCGAAGCATCAGGTCGCTCGACGCCCCAGGACTCTTTCAACATACTCCATTAACCATTAACTTAGGCTTCCCGCGTGGCTGCATGACGTCACTCACTCGCCGTCCTTTACCCATTAACTTAGGCTACCCGCGCGCCTGCATAACGTAACCGTCTCCGTCTCGCATAACGTTAGACCCAAAGCATAACGACGAAGTCGACAAGATCATTTGAAATTATAAAAACAGTACGTCTATTATATTTCGTCCACAAATTCATAAGCTTGCTATAAGCAAAACTTAATTTGATCAGTGTATATAAATATATAATTTTGCATCACCGCCATGTTGGATTTGCGTTCATGAGGCTATTGAAAAGCCCATAGGAGAACGTATATTAATAGCATTTATCAATATACAAAATTGCAGTCTGGTTGCTGTAAGAGATTCGGCGATATTGAGAACCGTCTAAATATTTTGGATGATCGCCATATTGGATTGTTCCGGTATATAGTCCATAGAGTTATGTACCATTAGATGAAAAATATTACATAGGTTTATTCTTAATGTATAGCTTTTACTTCAATTGCATGATAAAAAGACAAAACATGAAATATAATTATAAAATTTTGCACAGCTGACATGTTGTTTTTATGCAAAAACTGGAATTGAATATGTTGATAGTATATTAAATCTTATACAGACATTTATCGTACAATGTTTCACTGTAATCGGTTGATTAAATCTAGAGAAAATGCCATTTTAATAGTTTAAATTTGCTCGGGTGCCATGTTAGTTTTGTTCTCATCATGTTTTCTAGCGTCACATAGCTGAGTTCTTTCTGTCACCGTACACAGTTTCAGGTTGATATCATTAATAGCTTTTCAGATATAGAACGCCGCTGAAATATTTTACACAGCCGCCGTATTAAAATTTGAAGGTCATGGTGGGGCTTAGACAAAAATGTACTATTACCTTACCAAGTTTCATTGCAATCGCTCCAGACGTTTAGATTGCATTACGGGGACACACACAAATACGCACACACACACGGACAAAAGGTGACCTCATAAGCCTACAGCTAAAAATGATGATAACTTTATTTACGTCTAGTAAATATCTCAAACTGTATGGAACATATTTAAATGATTCAGTCATGTTTGGAAATATTTCTAACCTCTTGAATTCTGGACACCATTCTGTCACTTAGTAATAATATACTGGTGAAGTGATTCATTACGGCTCACGTTTACGGTCCTGTCCACACAGGTTTTTGCTCAAGATCAGTGTCAAGGAGACACCTCTTTATATGGACGTGCACCCATTAGAGTCGTTATTAATGGCAAACTTAATAGCTTTATCATCGCATCTTTATATACAAGCTTTGAGTTACTACCCATTTCTCTTGATTCACGATCATTGCCGACTCACAAAATTAGCAACGTAAGAGCTTTACTTTTAATTATTTAAATCCTTAATGATTTAGAACAATATTGTAAATCAGCCAAAAGATGACATTATCTAACGAGAGAGGGGTATGACATCGGATATCAAATTCAGAAGAAGAACACATTTGTGTAGTTATTTATTTAGTGCCGGGAGTGTCCGATGACATGTTCGGCTCGCTAGAGGCTGTAGCTGCTTCAAGCGGACACCCATGGGGTGAACTACAAGTTCCGTTCAAAAGCAAGCAGTACCAACATTCGCTAACAGATGTCACTGAAACCTAGTGGTGAACGTTAGAACTTTGATAAAGCACTACAACGAAATCAAACCTAGAAATTTACCTTCACACCAGTTTAGTTAGTGGAAGGATCTTTTACATGCCATAAATCTATGACATGGACCGCCGGCTTTACGTCCCCTCCGAAGGAAGGCATCCTGAAGGATTTTAACGCTCTTAGAAAATCCGACGACTTCGGTCGGGTTTGAACCCGCGATCTTGGCCACAGCAGTTCAGCATGCTACCAGCTATGCCACCGAAGCTGTTGGGAGCTTACTTGTTTGTGAGTGCGGGGTGAAGCAGAGAGCGAGGGGAAAAACTTCCCACCACACAGCATTTCATTCGTAGCCATGGAACCTGCTTACTACTCTGTACTCGGCCAGTTGCGCAGACACTGACACTGGCACTTTCTTGTTTAACGTATCTGCGCTGTAATTTGTTTATCGTGTTTTCATTATCACTCACTGTCTTTTTACTTTCCTCTTGTGATTTTCGGAAAAGTTTATTTGTAAAAGAGTTATGGCGCAATGTTTATAAGAAGGCTAGCCTCAGCCAAACAACAAGCCGCTGGTTTACGAGGACTACATTCCTCTTCTAGCATTCAAGTCACCTCCCAACATTAGATATTGTCCAGCTGCAACATAGCTGTTACTCATTCATTTTGGCCCATAACGAGTTCGTGGTCAAATATCCCCTTTACTTGGGAATGTATGTTTTAGAACATGTGTAACTGTTTTGTTGTTTGAGTCTTCAGTGCTACGACTGGTTGGATGCAACTCTCCTTGCCACCCTGTCCTGAGCTAATCGTTTCATCTTTACATAGCTACCACACACTTCATCCGAGGCAATCTGTTTAACATATTCTAACCTCAGTCTACCCGTACAGTTCTTGTTCTCGACCCTTCCTTCCATAACTAACTTTGCTATTTCTGGGTGTCCTAGTATGTGCCCTAATAACCTATCTCGTCTCTTCATTAACAGTAGCTACAAAAATCTCTCCTCTCCCACTCGTCTTAACACATCGTCAATTGGTACAAATCTACCCATCTGATCTTCATCATTCTTCTGTAACACCACATTTCAATTGATTCAAATCTCCTCTTATTTTCTACACCAACAGTCCAAGTTTCACTTCCATAGAGCGCCACGCTCCAGGCAAAGACTTTCAAAAATGACTTCCTAATACCTAAATCTATATTTGACGTCAACAGATTTCTTTTTAGTAGAAATGGTTTCCTTGCCTGAGCCAACCTACTTTTTATATGTTCTTTGCTTCGTCCATTACTGGTTATTTTGCTTCCTAGGTAGCAGAAGTATCGTACTTCTTTTGGTATTTAATTTGCGTGTATGTAATTGTGACTAGGATTGGAAAGGAGACGGTCGTGGCCATAACCCTTTCGCTCTCAAGCTCTCAACTAATGGATGAGTGAACTTTCAACTGTGTTTACCAAGTTGTGCACACCTATTTTAAAGGGACATGAAAGGCAGACTAATAAAGATATTATCATGAAATACTGTAAACATAGAGTTAAAAAATTACTTATCATTAAAAGTAAGTCATTCCTCTACACCATATGGTTTGAGTGCTTAGAAAATAACAGTGCTAAAAACAGTCAAGAATATCAGATTTGAAAGTTTTGGAGTAAATTTGAGAAATGGAAATCACTGTCAAAATGATTTGAATAATGAACTAGCAAATAAATGAAAAATATTTTCTATGATACTGTTTAATTACACTAAAATCATTAACGAAAACAGAGAAAATACACAGAAATTTGCCACCAACCAGGTTATAAACCTTACATGAAACTCTGTTAGCACATGTTTCAGACTCTAAGAAAATATACAAAAACACATTGTCTGCGTTTCACGCGAAATATAACCGTGAGTTAAAATCGTCATCAATAACAGTTTTGGCACGAACAGGAGATAACGATGTATCGTTACCTTGACTGTCTAAGGGTTAAGTTAGGAACCATTTTGGTATTTGCCTGGAGTAGAAGTGGAAAACCACGGAAAACTACCTCTAAGACAGATGAGATGAGAATCGAATTTCTCTCTTCTCAGATTTGGCTTGTTCAATCGTTCCAACCGTGAGAACAAATGTAGTTTCTTGGCAGAGTCATGGATCAATACAAAACCTCCGCATTGACACCCAAGGATACTATATACTACGCTATCAGTTTTAATACGATATATTGGGGAGGAATCAAAAATGCTAGACACTGTGGCATAATATCCAGGGATATCCAGGGAAGTATTGGCGTGTAAACGATATTTTCATTGAGGACAACAACATGGAAACTTTTGGGGGTTGTTGTTGCGATCTTGTATGTATTCTGGTTAGTGAGGAAATCTAATGTATGGCATATTTTTAATTAAACATTTTTGAATTACAGTTGGTTTGCTTCCGCTACTTGTACCTGGTAATCTAATTGCTTCCCCTTTTGACTGTTGAGGAAGTCACTTCTGCAGGGAATGTGACAGGTTAATTTACTAGCAATTGAACAATAAAAACATGACAACGGGCGTAGTTTTTTTTTTCATTTGTATGCCGTGCAAAGGGAAGTTAATTAGCCCTGGTGACGGAAATGAATAGCGAGAGTGAACCCTCTTTTAAATTAATTACTCTCGGATTCTAGCACTAGGTTATTGGTCCACACAGCTTCACACACAGTGTTGCCAAGTTCCCGACTTGATTGCTACATCTAACTAATTTTCTGAACATTTTTGTCCTGATTTTTTTTCATGCGAATTGACCACTTCGATAAACGCAACACATTTATATCTTTTTCCATCTTTTGCCTGAGGTTTCCTCTGTCTCCAATATTCCTTCATGCGTTCACTGGCGTGTTCTGTCCAAGTTCGTCCACTTCCCTTAGGTCTTCCTTCATCTTGAAACTCTTCCAGATTTTTCACTTTACTCTTAAATTCACTTCTTTCTAGCATCTGAGACTCTTTGATGTTCAACGTTTCTAAATCTTTCCTAACTTCCTCAGTCCAGGTTGGAGTGGTCTTCTTCTTCTATTCCCCCCGGGGCTCACATCTAGTGGGACGTGGGTTGGCGACCATGGGGCCCCAGCTCAGTCCGGCATTGCTTCCACTCACTTGTGCCGGGCTCCTCTCCGTCTTCTTTCCTGTCGACCTCACTTGGTCAACTCTTGTTATCTTCCGACCCAGATGGAATTAGGGTATCCGAGGCCTAGGGAGTTTCCTCCTTTCCAGCCTTAATTGGTCCTTGTCTCCTCTTTTCTGACACCCTCCTTTTGCGATGGGTCAGCCTTCTTTTTCTTTTCATGATATCTCCTGCCTTCTGCCCAAGGCACTAAATGAGGTAGGGTGGATGTAGCCCCATCACTTCTGGTGCACCCTGGATATTGCTACAGCCTAAGGGGCTCACGGCTAGTGAGTTCGGGAGTTGGCGACCCCGAGGGATTCCTGAGCTGGTCCGGTCCCCCCCCCCCTTTTTTATCCATTACCTCTGGGACGGACCCTCTCCTCTTTCACTTTCCTATCTGCCTTTCATGGCTCTCCTTCCTTCCAAGTCCCTCAATCCACATTCTTCGAGGGTTGAGGGCATTTCTTTTCCTCTTGGCCTTTATTTGGCTTATTCTCCTTTTGTTTTCCATTTCTTCTTCTAGTATATAAGTTAGTAGTTAATTTTAATTATAGTTTACATTTCATTTTCATCTGGCCGATAACCTCGATGTTAGGCCCCTTAAAACAATAATTATCATCTTCATCATCATCATTTTCATCTTCACGATCACCCAAACCATCACGGGCCGATAACCTCGATGTTAGGCCCCTTAAAACAACAATTATCATCATCGTGTTAAAACGATTCCAGATTTTTCACTTTACTCTTAAATTCATTCACTTCTTTCTAGCATCTGAGTCTCTGTGATGTTCAACTTTTCTAAATATTTCCTTACTTCCTTAGTCCACGTTGGAGTGGTCTTCTTCCTCCAGAGATAGTCGAATATTTGTTTTGTTAATCTATGTTTGTGCATTCTGTATAGATGTCCGAGGAATGCCAGCTTCCTCTTCCGCATAGTCTCTGAGATTCCTTCCATGTTCTGTTATACTTCTCTGTTGTTTCTCGGTTTCCATCCGTCTTCAGTCCGAACTGTACCCATGATTTTTCTTAGAATTCTTCTTTCCAGGACTTCTAGTTTTTTAGAGGCTATAGCTCATCGAGAGTCATTCACTGACAGAAACATTCCGTTTTTACGACAGTGCCTTATTTTGGTGTTCCAGGAGATGGACTTCTTGTTGTACATATTTTCGTTAATCCATATGCTTTTTCAATGTTTCGAATATTTTAATTTCTTTTTTTAAATAAGGATTCAAGAACTATTTAAAGTCCTGTTACCGGCAAAATATATTTCATGTATTGATAACAGAAAAAATATAGGTGGCTTCGGTGGCGTAGTCGGTAGCATGCTGAACTGCAATGCCCAAGTTCGTGGGTTCAAACCCGGATTTTTAAGAGCGTTAACATTTTTCATTATGCCTTCCTTCTGATGGGAAGTAAAGCCAACGGGACCATGTCATGGATTAATGGCATGAAAAAGAACCTTCCACTAACTACAATTGATTCGTCCATTTGCAAAACTCGTTTAATCCACTTGTGAATAAGGATCATGTCGTAAAATTATGTATTTAATTTTTTTATTTTATTTTATTTTACTTCAATTTATTTCGTTTTATTTTGTTTTAAATTGTTTTTGTTTGTTTTTTGTTTTGTTTTATTTAGTTTTTATTTTGTTTTGATTAGGCTATTTTGTTTTATTTTATTTTGTTTTATTTTTATTTTGTTTTGTTTTGTTTTATTTTGAATTTCCAGAAAACAAACAAAAAACCAAAAACAAAAACACGAAGTAAAAGGCTAAATTCAAACACAAAAGCAAAAGCAGAAATAAGAAAAAAAAGAAACACAGAGCAAAAAGCAAAATTCAAAAACAGGAAAAGCGGAAAACGAACACGAAACCAAAACCAAAAAGACGAATCAAAAAGCAAAATTCAAACACATAAGCAAAAGTAGAGAACAAAAAACAAGAAACATAAAGCAAAATCAAGAAAGCAAAGGCAGAATACAAACTCCAAACCAAGAAAGAAAAGCAGAACGTAACATTCAAAGCAAAAGCAAAAGCACAAAGCAAACACAAAACTAAAAACACAAAGCAAAAGGTAGAAAACAACAAACACAAAGATACGTGAGGCAAAATCCAGAGAAACGTTTCTCATGAAAATGATTCTAATTCACAAGTGGACTAAACGAGTTTTGTAACTTAACGACTCAATTGGTAATGTGTAGCTAAATTTGTAGGTTATTTGGTTAGAAACGCTCTATCAAGTTCCAACGTTCACCACTAGGTGACAGTTCAGTAACATTGGCGTCTGGTAGGCAAAGTTGGAACAACTTGAATTGCACTTTCATTCGTTTCATCTCTCATTAACTCACCTTGTGAGATGGGCGTCAGGAAGGGCATCTGGCCATAGAAACCATCAGCAATGTGGAATTTCTTCGCTTCTCACCCCCGACCCCGTTGGTAACACGATTAATAAAGGCTAGCCATAGACAACAGATAAATTTAGAGATTTTTGTCCCCTACTTGGCGATCGTTTTGTAAACCTGAGTTGGCACCATTGTCCGTACCATACTCACATCACAATTACACAGTAGTAGAACGAACGTAAAACCACGAGTCCGCTGGTACTAACTATTATGTATGAATTAAACAACTTAAACTTTATTAATATTAGACATGGTTATTTTCCTCTCTCTATGTACTGTATTTATTTATTACTATTTTTTGTTGATGTGTAACATCTTAACTAATAAAACACGTAAGTTAATTATACGCCAAATCTATACTAATGTAAACACAGTTAAATGTCTACAATTTATAGATCATTTGAAGTGTACATGTTTCGAAACAACAATGGTTTCTTCTTCAGCACACTTGAGAGAGAGAAAAACGTATTCTAAGGGAAAACTTAAATTAAAAATGAATATCCTTACAATACGTCTTAAAAGAATAATTTTGAAAAAAAATAATTAAAAATCCTTAAAATTATCTATGAAAATTTAGGCAATTATATGGTTAATCATCTGAAAAATATATATGAAACATATTGTAAAAATTCCTCTTCTGAAAAATGTATTAGTTAATATGGGGTGAACATAAACAGTATCTTAAAAAGAAAACTAGTAAAGCTTTAAAGTACTGTACCATGAAGTTGAAATAACACAATATGTAATCATATCTCTGGAACTGATAAAATCTTGGACCCTACTAATAGCATCAAGTCTATCTAACTTTCGATGTGCATGCCAACTATTTCAATACGTGGTGGCATCTCAATCTCGAAAGTCTGAATTCAGAGCATCATATTGGCATCTAGGTCATTATGCCTTCAGTTCCGCGTGCCAACTATTTTGGGATATTTAATGTATTAATATTAAATATCAAACCCCAAAATATTTATAGGTCTTTCAATGTTAAACATATGATCATAAATTCTTAATTATTTGAAAGATCTTTCCACACGGTATCAGGATATTTTTGTGGCACTCGGTAGCTGGACATTTTTGTGGGAGTGATTTTGGAAAAGGAACGGATGTGGATGGGACGGAAATGCATGGGACGGAAACAATGAGCGCGCGCGGTGGCAGAGATCGGTACAACGACGTACTGTAGGCCATGTGACTATGTGGAATGTAAATCGCATAGTGTTTACCTCAAGGTTTGGAGGCCCCATTAAAGAAATTCCTACAATAAATCATCTTCAAGTTATCGTTCTTTGGTGTGAAAATATTCATTTTATCATATTTGCTGAAAACAATTACGATTTATTAAATCTTCATACTTTTCCTGTATTCTTATTTAATGTAAGCACTCGATGTACTGTCGGTCATGTGGCTATGTGGAATCTATATCGCATCAACACACACTCCAAAGAACGTAGGAATTTAGTATATTATCACTGGCTACTAACAATAATTGAAACTTCGTTGGTCGAAACTTATCACTGGGAGAAACACATTTAATATACCTACTGCACACCTAATTCTTAATCGCGCCTATACTTGTCAGTGCGCTCTATCGGCAAAAGGAGGCCATTTTCAATAACATCTCTGGCATGGGTTCACTAACTGGCCGGTATAGAGCATAGCTCACATCAAGTAGGCAGTGGACTGCTCCCGCATTCCGTAGTTCAACTAGTCGAAGGTAGATATCACTACTGCAGATCCATTGGAGAACTTTGTTTTAACTAAATATATATTTTCCACTGCAAAATGCATAATATAACGCCCAATTGTATAACGCCTCAGTACTCAAAAAACAATAAATATGAAAAATACAACTCTGTTGGGTAGAAACCCAGACGACAGGTTGCGAGACCGACGCTGTAACCACAGACCTAATTATGTCCTCCCAAACTGAATGTTACCAATCGATTAAGATACGCCTTAGCAATAATGACTTTGAATAAATGATTTCTTCACTGGAGTATATTTCAAACAAAGTTATTTCATACAAGGTTCCTATTATTTATGTATGTAGAATATATTGCATGCAACATATTCAAATTAGTGAAATATAGGTTAGAACGAGTGATCAGCTGCCATCTTGTCTGTAACCGAGACGGCTCAGCTTTTTGAAGCCACTTCTACACTATAATATTACAATATCCACTTTTAATTTTCCATTGCAAAATGCACAATATGTTATCAATCGATTAAGATACAACGTCTTAGCAAATAACAACTATGATTTATTACGGTCAGGATTTGGCACTGGAGTTTTACAAGTAGTTATTTCAATGACCAACAGAGTTCACTGTTAACAAGGGATTTGCTCTCCCGGCACACACATAGTATGATAACATGTCACATGTTACACATCATTTGCGACTACTGTAAGGCTCGTATAATTTTTTTTATAATCGTTTCGGTCTGCTATGTACCACGTTATTTCAACTGCATTTTTCCTCGTTCTTTCACATTGGCCCAGTATTCGCGCATTCTTCTTCGGTGAGCTTCCTTTCGTTCTTCGGTCCACTTCTTGCCGGTTTTCAATATAGGTTTTGGCTGAAAACTGTGTATTTCCCCAAGTTTCTTCTTCAAAGAGTCACGTTCCAAGATGTCCTCATGAGATATCGCCAGTTCTTGTAGGTATTTTTCCACCCCTTTGTTTTCTTTCCCACAAAGTAGGCACAGATTCGATTGGACAATCTTCCGGAGTTCATTCGTGTTAAATGGCCATAAAAGGAGAGGAGAGGAATGGTGTTATTATAATTATTACGTTGATCTTTCCTAATAAGGGTTAATCTTAGTGGAGTCATACTGCAGCTGCTAGATTTTTTTCTAAGTCCAAAGGTAACATTTTCTGACAGCTGTTGTATCTTGAGCCTTGGTAATCGTGGTTAACAGCTCAAATAATCTCAAGAAGATCCGGACATGATTGAAGTGACCAAAAATAGTCAATGCCAATTCTAACGTTCGTAATATATTTCTGAAAAGAGCGATTCATAAACTAGTAACCATATAGAGACGAGCCTGAAGCTGATTATGCCTGGGCCATTTGATACACATTAAGCGAATGATGTCATGGCTCCATCACCTTGTCCTTGTAATGCATTTTGCTTGTGAATAGTTGTAACTCGTGAAAGGTGGGAGGCAGCTCAGGGCGGGAATTAAGGAAATGAGTAGCCCTTGACCTAGCGTTGATTAGAGAATCAGACCATGTTGATGGATGTGTAACCTTGAAGTTAAACACTGTGCCCTGTGGTCTAACCAAGCCCTGATGAAGTGTCTCTTGATGAGCAATGTTCTGCTTGTCTCACTCAAGGTTGCACTATGAACACATCACGGTATGAAACACGACATTGATTAGTTAGCTACATCTCACCACTGCTTGCTAGTGTCCCGCATGCTGGTTGTCCACTCGTAGCATAGTGACTAGCATCATCATCAATATTTCAGTGGTATAGATCCCTCCTGCGGCGCTCACAATCGACCGATCGTGACAAATGAGCATTCAAATGAAAGAGAATACACATTAGCACTGACGAACTGCACTTTAATTTCATAAATACATCTTTAAACAAGTAGTTCCTTGTAGAACTATACAGCCTATTTTCATATATCCTCCTCATGTTAATTGCCTCTATCAACATACTAAATTTCAGTTTGAAGGTTGTGATAAATTCGTAGATATTGAGAAACGTCTAAATATTTCAGATGGTCGCCAGGTTGGATTTTTATTTTTGTACTATTACATTATGATTATTGTGTACGTGCAGCATTCAAACTTCAATCGTATGATTAGGACAAAAGAAGTAACAAGGAGATTCTAAAATTTCGCACAGTTGCCATCTTGTGGTAATGGAAACAATTGAAATAAATTAGATGCCAGTGGATTAACATTCGTATAAGGATTTACTGTACCAAGTGTCACTGCACTCGGATGGTTACATTGCGAGAAACTACCAGGTGAATATTTTTAATTCGCATCGCCGCCATGTTGGAATTGTGATCACCAGGTTATTGAAAGTCCTATAGATGAACTTATGTTCATAGCCCCTATGAACATGAAAATATTCAGTTTGATGACTGTATTAAATTCGTAGATATTGAGATCCATCTAAATATTTCGGATGGTCGCCATGTTGGATTGTTATATGTATAGGCCATAGAGTCAAGTACCAATAAAGGAAAATTATTGCGTAGGTTCAGTATTCAAACTTTCACTTCAATCGCATGACAAGGACACAAGAAATACAAACTTAATTTTAAAATTCGCACAGCCGCCATCTTGAGGTTACGTAAGCAATTGAACTAAATTAGATACCAGTGCATTACAATGTGTATAAACATTTGCTGCACGAAGTTTCATTGCGTTTGGATCATTAAATCGCGAGAAAATTCTTTTTAAAACTTTCAATTCGCTTGGCCGCCATGTTAGTTTTGTAGTTAACCGTTTTTTTAAGTCTCATAGATGAACTTCCAGTAGTGCCCTTACAAAATTTCATGGTGATACCGGTAATAGTTTCAGAGATATAGAATGCCGGTGAAATATTTCGCACAGCCGCCATCTTGAGTTTATGTAAACAATTGAACAAATTGAGATGTCGGTGCATTACAATTTGTATCAACATATACTGTACCAAGTTGCATTGCGTTTGGTTGATTAATTCGCGAGAAACATCTATTTAAAAGTCGCAACTTCGCTTGGCCGCCATTTTGATTTTGTATTTACCAGGTTTTCAAAAGTCACATAAGTGAACTTGTAGTAGTTCCCTTTATCACTGTACAAAATCCCAGTTTCGGAGATATTGAATGCTGGTGAAATATTTCGTACAGCCACCATGTTGGATTGGTGGGACGTAACAAATAGTGCTATGAACTTATCCAGCCGTTTAGATTTTATTAAAGGGGGACACACACACACACGCGCGAACAGACACACGGACAAAAGGTGATCTCATAAGCCTCATAATAAATGAAAATAGGCTAAAAATGACTTTTAAAAATGTACGAGGTGTGCGATTTGCAGATACTGTTGCTGTAGGAAAACACGCTCCATAATTGCTGTCCAATTCACATTTCGACCGCTGTGACGCCTGTTTCATGTCATTAGGTCTTTCCTTTATCATTTTGTATGGATTTCAGAAACAGTAAATCAAAGGAATGAGAATTCAAATTGTATAATTCCATAAATATCGAATAACTGGTAAGTATTACAGCTAAGCTGTCAATCTATGGACTCAGCACACAAATGGCATTAGCAGTGATGAATTGCATTCTAATTTCATAAATATCGATTTTTGTAAGAAGTGTGTGTTATGCAAATACTGATGCTCTAACATGCTGCAATTAAGAGTTGTCGTCTAAAAACTTAATACTAATAAACGTTGATTCTTTTACAGGTTTTTCTTCTGCATTCCAGTTTCATAAAAATCGATTTTTGTAAGAAGTGTCCGATTTGCAAAATCTGTTGCTGTACGATGCTGCAATTATCAGTTGTCGTCTAAAACCTTACAACTATTAAACGTTAATTCTCTTACAGGTTTGACTTTTATAATCATTTGGTTGAAATAAAATCATAACAACCTTTCTCCATAAGTCTCTCACTATAAACCTATTGGGGAATGTGTTATTTATGAACATGAGAGATTTCTCTAAATTTAATTCTGGCAGAAATGAGACGAGTGGGTTCGATTTCCACCTTAGTCATCCTAGAACTGGATCTCCATGGCTTTTCCACTTCTATTCCAGGCAAATGCTGGGTTGGATTTGTAACTTCAGGCCGCGGAAAACCCCTTCCCAATTCTGGTCTCAATTATGGATGCAGTTACCACTACAGACACCATATTAACATAAATAATCAGAAAATTCCTGCAGAACGCCAGAAAGTACAGAGAGTTTGTTTTATATGTGACGGGGAGCCACGCTTGTCCACTCGCCCGCGTTGCGAGCCTGTCTTCCGCCAGGCACTTTGCCGTTATGCGGCGCTTCCCTGGCACTGAGTCATTGGGTATAGGAATTTGTACTTAAATTTGTACTTCAATGAGATCCTTGACCAAATTATTGAAGAACTGACTTACGGAGAGCGATTGTCCACTTATTTTCAACAAGATTCTGCCACTGCTCACACTGCCGAAGCATCCATGACAGAATTGCGTCGCATTTTCGGTACTAGGATTATAAGTCGGAACGTGTGGCCCCCGCGAAGCCCAGACTTATCGCCATGTGACTTTTATCTGTGGGGAACGCTTAAAAATAGAGTGTATGCGAGAAACCCTCACACTATAAATGAGCTTAAAGGCTATATTACAGCTGAAATTCAGTCAATCTGTGCTGAGGGTCTTCAGAAAGTAAATGACAATTTCATAAAGAGGTGCCAGCGATGTGTAGCAGTGAATGGCGAACATTTTCAGCACCAGCTGTGAACTAAGTAAGTACAAATTCCTATACTCAATGACTCAGTGCCGCACGAGCGCCGCATAACGGCAAAGTGCCTGGCGGGAGACAGACGCACAACGCGGGCGAGTGCGCAAGCGAGGGTCCCCGTCGCATATAAAACAAACTCTCTGTATATGAGGCAACAAGACCAAGATGTCACAAAGACTCCAAATAAACCAACAACACCTAGCTGCGAGGTGCAGTGGTTACGATCTCACCTGTTTTGTCCAAGGTTGGGGGATCAAATCCTAGCACAGTCAGTTCGCATGTAGTTCAGTAGATTTATAAGCACGTTAACGGCCCCGTTCTGGGCAAAATTCCGGCATCCCGGCGTCTCTGAAAGCCGCAGTAGTTAAAAGGGACGTACATTATGCAACGAGCCTATAATGGCAATAATTAAGACACGAGTATGATTATAAAACATAATTTCCATACGAGTGTCTTAATTACCTTTATAGGCGAGTTGCATACCACTGTTTATGTGTTATGATAATTATAAATTGATTATATGTTCTAGCATAAATATTCATAAATATCTGTCGAGATTCTGTTGGTAGAATTCTTCTCCTTGGGAATTGTGTGGGCTCAGAATTTAATCACTACTTAATAACGAATCCTAAAGCTTTGAAACATTCTTTATTCTGATGTAGCACCAACAGATAGCGCACAGGTATTATGTTGGATCACTTCATTAGTTTAGTCAAATAACACAAAATAGACTCTAACAAACGCTTTAATATTATTATGTATCGCAATATCAACTAGTTATTCTTCCCATTCGATGCGTACAGAATGTCAACGGAAGGCAAATCGATTGAGTCCCAAGTAGAACAGTTATGTAATCTGGCAGAAAAGTTCCCTTTCTGAACAGGGAGCTGGGGTATAATTTCCGTGGAACTAATGTCATACTCATGCTTCCTCCATGACGTTCTGGTGTGTTTATGTCGACATCGCCATTGACTAAAATTGTCGTTGTAATATTACGAATGTGTAGAAATTGGAGATGCGCATATCAAGGTACAGTGCTATTTCTTTTGCAATATTGCGCAGTTTGTGTATGCATTGTAACTACAATGGTTGATCCAATATAGGCTACATAGTCAACTTTCAAATCATGCAATTCATGTCCGACATGTTGGATTTTGAGTGCATGTGCGAAGCTATCCTTACCTAATTGATCAATGAATGAAAATATTGAGCTCTGATTGGTTGGAAAACTATATTATGATGAATAGTAGTTCTTTGATGCATAAATGAGAGGAAGCCATGCCAGTTGATTTATTAGCACGTTAAATAACCCCTTCGGGGCAAAATTCCGGCACCGCGTCGTCTCTAAAAGCCGCAGTAGTTAAAAGGGACGTAAAACCAATAACATTATTATGATTATTGTTATAACTATCGGACCCGTGCGAGAACTCTCGCTAAATGGGTTGTGTGCGCTCCTTGTGTACAGATTACCCGCCCTACTGTAGTGCTATGCGGGCTAAACGCGATACAATGCTGGGAGGGCTATCGTCTTGTTTATTTCTTGAAAAGCACTTTATATACAAATAAATATATTTCCGTTGACTTATCAAGAAATGCAAGATTTTTTCTTTACTATTGAGACGATTTGGAAGATTGTCGTACAATTCACACCTTTTAACACTCTCTGGTTTACAAAAGTTTGGTGCTTTTCAGTCGGTTAACACGAATGTAGCCAAATAGAGCTGGGTTATGCCCTCATCCTGAAATAAATTACTTAAGATTAATAGATACTCTAGGATGACCAGTTTCGATCGTCAAGCGATCATCATCAGATGCATTACACTTAGGCTATAACATCTATGTTTGAGTGTAATGGATCTGATGATGATCGCTTGACGATCGAAACTGGTCATCCTAGTGTATTTATTAATCTTATGTAATTTATTTCAGGATCAGGGCATAACCCAGCTCTATTTGGGTACATTCGTGTTGACCGACTGAAAAGCACCAAACTTTTGTTTACTTAGGCAAAACTGAAAAATGACTTCAAGCCTCACAATCCCTCTGGTTTAGGAGCTTGAGTTTTGAGAAACATACACCATAGCGTATTATATAATAAGATTAGGGCCTACTATTTTTTTTAGCGTATGGCTTTTAGTGCCGGGAGTGTCGCCAGTTGTTGTAGCTGCTTCGAGGCGGACACCCAATGGGTGAGCTACACGAACCTTTGCTTGTGTGGAGGAAAGTTTGAATGAAAGGATGAGGAGTTGGAAGGTAGCGGCTGTGGCCTATAGTTAGGGACCAACCCCGGCATTTGCCTGGAAGGAAGATGGGAAAGCACAGAAGACCATCTTCAAGGTTGCCGGCGAGGGGATTCGAACCTTCTCGCCTCCCGGATGTGAGCGACTGCCAGCAGTCCTGCCGTAACGACCACGGCTAACTCACCCGGTAAGATTACTATTGTTAAGTCATGAATAACGATAACAGCAAAACTGAGGAAGGCTGTGTTCGTATAAAAGCAGTATGGTGTTCTTGCTTGTCGATTATCCACCGTTAAACAAGTAGGGCCCATCGCAAGAACACTAAATCATCAAGTGCTTGGCTAGGATGTATGGATTAAAAGTTTAGTCAACCGAAAGAGACTTGGGGAACTTAAGTGAAAAGTTAAGTTTAGAGTGGTTCATAGGAAAACTTTGTAATAAGGTCTCCTCAAGGACTATAAGATATAGCGCTTATAAATCTTGACCAGGAGAAACTTGCTGCATATCGCCATACCTAACTATCTCTTTAAATTCTCGTACTATAAGCGGTGTTGGCCAACATTCATAACACCACGATTCGACAAAGAAACTCTGAACCAAACTCCCGATTAAAATAGAGGAACTTATGTAGGCCTACTCTGTGGGCAATAGACAAACTGAAGGAGAAAGACGTGAACGAAATATTCAAGTCGAATATAAAGAAAGGATTAATGAAGAACACTGAACATTCTTAAATTGCAGAGGAGTGGGCAATATTGAAGAATGAAATAACAAAATCTGACGAAAAAAACATTGGAGAAAAGGTAGAAAACCGTTTGAAATGTGATCTTACAGGAGAATGATGGGTAGAGTAACAAATGAAGAACTATAAGGACGAGAGGGAGAGGAGAGATGTTTATGGTGACTGATAATGAACAGAAGGGATAGGTTGGTAGGACACATCATAAGACACCCAGGAATAACATAGTTATGGAAGGAAGGGTCGAGGACAAGGTTGGTTGGTTGGTTCCTCAGTTTAGGGGCTGCGACAACGCGGTCATGTAGCCCCGTGTACTTTGGGTGTGTGTAGAATCTGTCTGATAACTGGTGTTAATAGTGATGACTGTATTAGTGTGTATATCTGTTTTTTTAAAATTCAAGTATGGACTGCAACTTTGAATTTTTCAAATAGTTCCTACTTTTGCCACCAAACGCCACCGTCAACGACTACTAGACCTAGTTCAGAACTTAGCTACTAGACGCCACCACAGTCGGCTCTTGGCAACGAACGTAACAAACTAAGAGCTTTGTTTACATTCTTAACCTATACAATTTAGCTTCACACAGGTGTAATTAGTGGAAGGTTCTTTAACGGACCGCCGGCTTTACTTCCCCTCCGAAGGAAGGCATACTGAGGGATTTTTAACGCTCTTAAAAAATCTGACTGCTTCGGTCGGGTTTGAACCCGCTATCTTGGGCATAGAAGCTCAGCGTGCTACCGACTACACCATCGAAGCCGCTGTTAAGGACTAGAACTGTAGGGTAGACCAAGTTTAACATAATTATGTTAAGAAGATTGCTTCGGGAAGCAAAATGTAAATGAAATGAAACTAGTGCTAAAACTAACTACAAAGGGGAAACAATAATAAGAATAAGGGAAACAAAAGACAGGAGGAAAGGAAATGCCCTAAGCACTCAAAGAATGATAATTGAGGGACTAGGAAGAAAGGAGAACCATGAAAGGCAGATAGGAAAGGTAAAGAGGAGAGGGACCGCCCCAAAGGCAATGGAAGAAGGAGGAAAACTGGACCCAGCTCAGGAAGCCCTCGGGGTCGCCACCTCCTGAACTCACCAGACGTGAGCCCTTCTGGCACTATCCAGGACGCACCAGAAGTGGTGGGGCTATACACACCCTGCCTTGTTGAGGGCCTTAAGCAGAAGGCAGAATATATAACGAAAATAAAACAAGAGGTCTGACCCTTCAAAGAATGAGGGATCAGGAAAGATGAGACAAGGGCCAATTAAGGCGGGAAAGTGAAAGACTCCCTAGGCCTCGGATACCCTAATACCGTCGGGGTCGGAAAAGAACAAGAGTTGACCAAGTGAGGTCGAGGGGAAAGATAACAGAGAGGAGCCCGACACAAGCAAGTGGAAGGAATGCCGGACTCAGCTGGGGCCCTGTGGTCACCAACTCATGTCCCACAAGTTGTGAGCCCCTGGGGGACTAGTCAAAAGAGAGAAGACTCAGACATTCAACAGATGTGACAATTGTTCCATTAAAAGTTTAGTGACTAGAGTACTGCATTATTGGCAATTACAGACTACTGTGTTACGTCGATCATTGTTAGAGTATACAATATTGTTGATATCCTTGGTATCACTTCTTCTATACATCATTATTCTGCTCAAGAAAGCAGAAAGTCACAATTCTAAACATTTGATTGTAAAACCCTATGCGTTGCCACAGAATTCTGACGAGCATTCAGCATTGGAAGCCATTGAGGAAGACATCCTGTGGGACTAACAAGACTCATGCGCTTATTATTTAGAAGGAGACTTCTCAGACATAACCAGATCATTTTCATCTGCAACACTTTTGTTGGGGGATTCAAATACCACCCACTTTACCGGAAATATGCTTCTCCGCTAATCATCTAGGGCAGCGTTTCCCAAACTGTGGTACGCGTACCACTGGTGGTACACTCATACTGCTGCAGTGGTACGCGTTGATGTTGCAAAAAATATTAAAAAATATTAGATACGTTACGAAAAATAAAATAAATAAATAAATATAAAAATATAAAATATAACATTTAAACATTTTTTTTATTTTTTTATTTTTATTTAGTCAATTTACCCTCTAGGTTGGTGGTTCCCACGGACTCAGCGAGGGAACTCACCACTACCGCCTCTATGGGCAGTGTCCTGGAGCTTGGAACATCTGGTCGGGTTGGATACTGCTGGGGAGGTGTGATCAGCACTTCGCCCAGGCGGCCTCACCTGCAAAGCGAACAGGGGCCTCATGAGGGATGGGAAGGGATGGAAGATTGGGATGGATAGGCTAGGAAGAGGGAAGGAAGCGGCCGTGGCCTTACAGTAGGTACCATCCCGGCATTTGCCCGAAGACGAAGTGGGAAACCACGGAAAACCACTTCGAGGATGGCTGAGGTGGGAATAGAACCCCCTCTACTCATTTGGGCCACCCGAGGCTGAGTAGACCCCGTTCCAGTCCTTATACCACTTTTCAAATTTCGTGACATATCCGGGAATCGAACCCAGGACCTCCGGGGCGGCAGCTAACCATGCTGACCACTACGCTGCGGAGGCGACACATTTAAAAATATAACATTTAAAAATATAATAACATTGATTTGTTGCCGGAGGACTTTAAGGCCAAAGATAAGGAGCAGTTTTATGAATTGAATTGTGATTCAGAACTAAGGCACACTCTTCAAAATTGGTTCCTATGAACTTTTGGGTTGAGAGGCGTGCAGACTATGCACACATAGCTGACAAAGCAGTTAGATTTTTACTGCCTTTCACTACTACGTACTTGTGTGAGACTGCATTTTCTTCACTTGTTTATCTAAATAATGAATATCGGAATAGACTCCTTATAGTGGAAAACGATCTTCGTTTGAGACTCAGCAACCTTAAAACGGACATTCCTAAGTTGACTTCTAATCTTCAGGCTCACCCTTCGCATTGAAGTTGTTAGTTAAACTTTGGTTTTTATGTTTAATTATTAACATCTTTTTAATTAATATTATTTGCACAATGTCATTTCTAAATGTTTGAATTGAATACTTAAAGAAATAATAAAACAACTGGACACACTATTTATTATTTGAACTTTACCTCTAACAAACAGAATTTCCAATCCATGTTTTGGTCTGCTACGTAGTGGTGGTGGTGATGGGGGTTATAGTTACTACATCTCCCAATCATTAGGTGGTACGCGAGAGATTCTCATCTCTTAAAGTGGTACACACACAAAAAAGTTTGGGAAACACTGAATTCTAGGTGAAAGCCAAAGCTAAATTCGGTCCATGAAACCTACAACTGAAACTACTGTATATAACAACTTAACAACTTTGTAATTTCTTACTTATAGACAGCAACAAAAGAAACGGGGGCGGAGGGACAGAGAAAAGGGATGCTCTCGGCCCCCGAAGAATGAGCCATGGAATAGAGCAGAGGGTCCGTCCCAAAGGCATTAGAAAAAGGGGAGTAACCGAACCCAGCTCAGGAATCCCTCGGGGTTGCTAACTCCCGAACTCGCCAGTCGTGAGTTCTAGAGGGTGTAACACAATCCAGGCTGCACCATAAGTGATGGGGTTAGAGACACCCTTGGCCTTGAGCAGTAGGCAGAAGATATCATGAAAAACGAGTAGTTCCGTGAAGAACTAAATAGCCTGTTTTCATATATCCTACTTATGTTAATTGCCTCTATCAACATACAAAATGTCAGTTTGATTGCTGTAATAGATTCGTAGATATTGAGAACCGTCTAATTATTTCGGGTAAGCCTCCGTGGCTTAGGCGGCAGCACGCCGACCTCTCACCGCTGGGTCCGTGGTTCAAATCCCGGTCACTCCATGTGAGATCTGTGCTGGACAAAACGGAGGCAGACAGGTTTTTCTCCGGGTACTCCGGTTTTCCCTGTCAAAAATTTCATTCCAGCAACACTCTCCATTATCATTTTATTTCATCTGCCATTCATTAAATCATTGCCTCAGAGGAGTGCGTCAGGCCTCGGCAGCCGGCACAGTTCATATCCTCGCCGCTAGATGGGGGCTTCATTAATTCCATTCCTGACCCGGTCGGAGACTGTAAAACAGGCTGTGGATTTTTTCTAATTATTTCGGATGGTCGCCATGTTGGTTTTCTATATATGTCGGTCATAGAGTAATGTATTATTAGATGAGGATTATTGCGTAGGTTCATTATTCAAACGTTGACTTCGATCACATGAATAGGACCCAAGAAATGAAAACAAATGTAAAAATTTCGCACGGCAGCCATCTTGAACTTATGTAAACAATTGAGCTAATTTAGATGTCAGTACATTAGGATGTGTATAAAATTTTCTGTATCAAGTATCATTGCGCTCGGATGGTTAAATCGGGAGAAACGTCTATTTAAATGTTTCAAATTTGCTTGGTCGCCATGTTCGTTTTGCACTTAAAAGGTTTCTCAAAAACACATAGGGGAACTACCCGTGAATTATTTATCACAGTCGCCATGTTGGGTTGGCACGATGTATTAAAATTGAAAGGGCAGGACAAAACAGTAATATGTCCGTACCGAGTTTCATTGAAATCGCTCAAGACATACACACACAGACACACACACACGGACAAATGGTGGTCTCATAAGCCTATCGTTTTCATAAATGAAAATAGGCTAAAAAGAACAAGGGGTCTGTCCCCTCGAAGAGGGGCAGATGACCTTGTAGTTCCGCCCCTTAATACAACAATAACTAACTAACTAACTAACTAACTAACTGATCCTTCGAAGAATGAGGGTATCAGGAAAGATGAGACAATGGCCAGTTAAGGCGGGAAAGGGAAAGACTCCCTGGAACTCGGTCAGTATTGACCAAGAGAGGTCGACTGGAAAGAAGGAAGTAGAAGAAATGCTGGACTCAGCTGGGGTGCCTCGGTCGCCAATCCAGGTCCCACTAGATGTGAGCCCCTGAGGGAGAAATGAAGACGCCTCCGATACGGTGTATGAACTACATGTTCCTTTGGTCCTTATCTCACCTGACACGCTGACCACGAGAGTAATGTGGGAAACGTCAATGCAGGGGATAATCATCACGTCCGTTCAATTAAACACGAGACCGACCAAACCTTGTACTGTATCTGAGGAGTTCGTCTCTTTCCGTGTGTCAATGGAGCCCAAAATAGAGTCCCCGGCCACCACTACTGGCCATTGATTTATGTAAGACAGCGTACGCTACGAGCAATGGATTTATCAAGAGACGGCTAGCAAAGGTTAGAGTTGAGGTTTACAAGCCAGTCGGCTCCAAAGTGGAGCTTAAAGCTGCACGCTCTGTATGTCACCAATCTAATTGCGCGGTGAAGGGTGTTAAGAAAAGGACGGGTTCAAAAATTGGATCAGGAGGGTGGCGAAGCTTATAGGATACCTCTCTACAGGGGATTATAATAAAAATAATAATCAACAACGATGAACTTTTTCCGCATGTGGAGAAAATAACGGACACCATACGCAAACGTTGGTTGGTTGGTTCCTTAGTTTAGGGGTTGCGACAAAGCGGCCATGCACAGTGGGTAAAAATCAAAATCTATGGGGACAAAATTATTTTTACGTTTTAATCATGCATTTAGAGTGAAAGCAACGTATATAATTTGTTTACTTCGTAATAAACATCAGTTAAGACCTTTTTAAGCTACGTCTACACATGCAAGAAATTGTCTATGACTAGGAGTTGGATAGAGCATTCAGTTATCTCTTCAGAACAATTTTCTACCGCTAATTTACTTTTAACAAAGTCACAACGTTCCACTTTTGGCATAATCGTCGAATCCAGTGCTTCAAACAGTTGTAAACGTATGAGAACTGGTTGCGCGGCATCTTCTAAAACGTCAAATAACTAAGTTGCAAAAAAGATGCAAAAAATGTTATGACATGCGTCGACTACAAGACTTTATCTACATTTTAACATTAAGTAGAAAGTGACGCAGAGTGACGCGACATACTAAAAATCTAAGTGAAAATATAATTTTAAAAATAATAGTTAAATATTATATAATGCAAATATAGCTAAAATTACGTAACAATTACGCCCATTAATAACTGAAACACGTTACAAAGATCATACCTTCAGCTGCATGTTCCATCTTAAAGCATCACACTAACCACAAAGAAAACCAAACCACAGCCACTTACATTCACCCTCCAATTCAGACTGCTCGAACAGTGGTGACAGATTTACACTAAGATGCGTTTATATCCCAGAATAGTGAGCGGCAATTATATGAGAATGCTGTAGAAGTAATACATTTTGATTTTTTAAATTATGAAAATAAATAATTTTGTCCTCCTAGATTTCGAGTTTGACCCACTGTGCCGTGTAGCCCCGTGTACTTTGGGTGAGTGTAGAATCTGTCAGATAACCGTTGTTAATTATCATGACTGTATTAGGGTGTGTTAACTGTTTTTAATTCAAGTAAGGACTGCAGACATTCAATTTTAAAGTAATTCCTTTTGCTACCAAACGCCACCGTCAACGACAACTAGTTCTGAACTTGGGTAATAGATGCCACCGCTGTCAGCTCATGGTGACGAAGGTTGGAACCTAAGAGCATTAGTTAAATCTAACCTAGCTTCACACAAGTGTAATTAGTGGAAGGTTCTTTTACATACCGTAACATAAATCTATGGCATGGAACCGCCGGATTCACTTCCCCTCCGAAGGAAGGCATAATGAGGGATTGTTAATGCTTTTAATAAATCCGACGACATCGGCCGGGTTTTGGGCGTAGAAGCTCATCATGCAACCAACTGCGCCGCTATCACAATCCTTTGTCTTGTGGAGTTTATTCTCACATGACCTTATCTGGGTAACTGTACAATTGCATCCTTGATTTGACCGGAGAGAAGAGACCGCTTTTTGAAGTCGATCGAACATCGAGTCGTGAGTTCATTATTATTTTCGCATACCTTCAATCCTGGTATCCATACATTCCACTTTGTCAGACAATTGCGAGCCTATAACAGGGTGTTCTGAGCTGTGTCGCTCCCAAGGTGTAGATGCACTAATACTGCCATAACAATTAACACCGGTTATCAGACAGATTCTACACACACCCAAAGTACACGCGGCCCCTAAACTGAGGAACCAGACAACCAAGGTGTAGATGCATTCTCGGTTAAATACAATACAATTTCTTGCTTCCTTGAAAGCAATTTCTTCGATTCAGTGCTGAACCTTGTATCGTAATTCGTTTGCATTAATCTCGTAGCTAAACTTAAGAGCTGCAACATTCTCGTCTGCTTAATATTGCTACCGGGCAAGGCAGAGTAAATTGCTTTAAGAAGCTTTAATATTGTTTCTAGTCTGATAAAATTAGGAAGCAGTTTCATTTACCGTGGCAGGCGATCTGTTTAACCGGGATCAATTATAAAGTGGCCACGGATACCAGACCGGTTAGGTAGCCCGGAAGGTCTCTAACTACTCACACGTTGTTATGTTCGACCACCTTGGTCGATTATTGAAAAACACAACTCATCCCTTTGACAGGAACCACGAGGTAGAAAACAAGTAGTTCCGTGACGAACTAAAGAGCCTACTTTTCTTAAAAGTTAAGATACCAATCATTGATCTATACATGCTTATGTAGAATAATGACGAAATGAAGTGGTAATACAAAAATATCTAATTAGTTCGAAATATACCAGCAATAGTTTAGTCTAATAATACACATACAAAATTTGGTTGAAGTCTAAAGCATAGTAATGCCGTTACATGCAGTTAAACATTGGATCTATCAGCTAGTTATATTTATTTGTTTAAAAAGTGCGTTTAATAAGATAAACAAGACGAAAGCCCCGGCCAGAACAGTGTCGCGTCCAACCCGCATAACATGAAAGACACTCACATTAACCGATCGTGTATTCAAAAGAAATATGATGATGATAATTAGTGTTGTTTTAAGGGGCCTAATATCTAGGTTATTGGTCCCTACTGGTTTGGGTGATAGTGAAAATGAGAATGAAAACTATAACTAATACTAACTACAGACTTACAAACTAGAAGAAGAAATGGTAAACAAATAAAGGATAATGCAAAAAAAGGACAGGAAGAAAATAAATGCCCTCAACCCTCGAACGATTCGGATTTCTGAAAGAACTACTGCCGTCTGCATAAGTGTGTACAGTTGCGTATCCATATCTAGTTCTTTAAGGTCTTGGAGTAGGGTACTTTGGATCACGCCCGTACTTGAGACAATGATAGGTATGGTCTTTACCCGCTCTACATGCCATTGTCTTTTGATAGGGTCGACCAACTCGCTGTATTTGCTGATCTTTCTATGTGTTTTGACAGGAGATTCTTGTTGTGAGGGATCGCAACATCAATCAAGGTAGTTTGATTCATTTTCTTGCTGACACCACCTGATCCGCCCTGCTATTATTATCATTATTATGCTTGCCACGGTGGGTGAGTGGTTAACGTGTTGGTCTACTAACCCCAAGCTTGCAGGTTCGCTCCTGGCCGTGGTAAGTGTTTTTTTTTTGAAAGGCGGCAACAATGACATCATGTCATACGTAGTTGGCATGTCAAAGAACCCATTTGAATGCAGTAGGCCGTGTTCATAACGGAAAAATTAATCTCGGGAGTTTCCGCCAAAACAAAGTTCCTCATTTCTCTACGAGAAAGCGCTATAGTGTTCAAGAGCTTAGATATATAACCTCCTTGACTTTCATGGTGCTTCAAGGAACATCGAAATTCGACATTCAAGCTACCCTCTGGGTGTCAAATAACAAAGCTTGCATCCGGCACCCGAGGTCATACGATAATATTATTATTATTACTATTATTACTGCAACACCTAATTTGTTGTGGAATAAATGTATTCATATTCATGACACCAAGTATTAAAATGTCATCGACATCCGCAGATGTAAGACAGAATGTTGAATTCATTGGGAGTCTGTCATCTGGAGAATGGGTGGAATTTCTCCAATACGTTCTGCAGCTGCGCCAGAGAATTCTTTCATCAGAACGGTGATTGTCTGCATCATTTTTACATACTCTTGAATTAATTCTTCAGCAAAACAAAACTATCTTGGACTATTCAATGGAGCTTAACACATTGGCATTGATAATACCAACATAATTGGAATAGAAAGTTGGTAATAGGAGAAATCTCATTACTTCTTCTTACAACAGAACCAATTACAGTACAGTCTCTCTGATTACGAAGACTCGTGGTTTAGATAAACAATAACCTAACAGTTGGCGATTTTAACTGCAGCTGAGTGGCTCAACTGACCTGCATTCACTGCCATAGCTGCACAACAGAGACGAGGGATAGCTGTATTTTCGGACATCCATTTTATGTATTTGTATAAAACATCCTTAGGAATTCTTCAGAACAGCTTTCCGGGTTATTAGGTAAGTATACTAATTATTGACAAATAGTGAACGGTTTATTAACAGCCAGAAGCATACTGATCAAATTTACAGGGGAAGTATCAGATAAAACAGGTCGAAACCTATCTTGAAAAGTTGTGGACGCAATCGTTGTACTATAAGAGAACAACGTGCGGAAAATCAGCCTCCAGATTGAACTGCAAGGCTCCGAAATCGTACGTGACGTCCTGGTAGGTAGGCATGACGGCTGGCGGAGCTGGACAACCCAGTGGAACTCGGCGTAGTATAACTGCCTCAGAACTAATTGACCCTTGTGAAAATCAAGTAGGAAGGTGAAGAGAGAGTCTGCTTTTCTCAGCCTGCTGGGTGCTGTCCGCTGCGTCACCCCTCAGTATGCTTTCCTTTGGAGGTGAAATAAAGCCGGCGGTCGTATGTCATAGATTTATGGGATGTAAGAAACCTTCCACTAATTACACTTGTGTGAAGCTAAATTATAGGTTAGATTTGACTAAAGCTCTTAGGTTCCAACGTTCGTCGCCAGGAGCTGACTGCGGTGGTATCTAGTAACCAATTTCAGAACTTGTTGTCATTGACGGAGGCGTTTGGTAGCAAAAGTAGGACCTACTTGAGAATTGAATGTCTGCAGTCCTTACTTGAATTAAAAAAACAGATAAGACACACTAATACAGCCATCAAAATTAACACCGGTTATCAGACAAATTCTACACACACCCAAAGTACACGGGGCTACATGACAACGTTGTCACAGCCCCTAAACTAAGGAACCAACCAACCAACCAAGAATAGTAATCCACGCCACCAACGGAGGGTTAAAGAAAATCGTACAAGTTGGCATCACTTTCAGCTTCAATGGACTTGATGTGTTTTGTAACTATACTAGGAGACTACTTGCACCGCGGCAGGGTTTAGAAAGGCTGACTTGCACTAAGCCCCTACTATGACAGGAACACGCGCAAAAAGAGCTGGCCCGTGCGGTCACAGCTCGGACTACAAGCCACGCCACAAAAAGAACGCGTCATGCTAATAGCCAGCCTTCCACCATTACTTAACCGCATCTCTAACTCTTTTTCATTAAAAGGAACTGATTCGGTGCGGGGTGGGTGCCAGTACCTTTTTCAAATATATAGGTCTCGAAAAAGATGGAAAATATAAGTTTTCACGGCCAGTTCATTTAAATCCTCATATGAGGGTTGGTTGGTTGGTTCCTCAGTTTAGGGGCTGCGACAACGCGGTCATGTAGCGCCGTGTATTTTGGGTGTGTGTAGAATCTGTTTGATACCCGGTGTTAATTGTGACGACAGTAATAGTGTATGTTATCTGTTTTCAATTCAAGTGAGGACTGCAGACGTGGATTTTTTTCAAGAAGTTCCTACATTTGCCGCCAAACGCCACCGTCAAAGACTACTACTTCAGAACTTGATTACTAGATGCCACCGCAGTCGGCTCCTGGCGACGAACGTTGGGACCTAAGAGCGTCAGTCAAATATAACCTATAATTTAGCTTCACACAGGAGTAATTAGTGGAAGGTTATTTAACATGCCATAAATCTATGACATGGGACCGCCGGCTTTACTTCCCCTCCGAAGAAAGGCATATTGAGGGATTTTTAACGCCCTTAAAAATCCGACAACTTCGGGTTTGAACCCGCTATCTTGGGCATAGAAGCTCAGCATGCTACCAACTACGCCACCGAAGCCGCCGATATGAGGGTGGCACGAATGATCGCTTGGACAAACATATGGGAGAATTGGCAAGAGGGTACTTGCAATGAAGAGAAAAAGGTGAAGTTAGAAATTACAAATGTACTTGAGTACTCCCTTAGGTCTTACAGCAATTTCAATCAATCATATCTCCCGTTGTGTGTGAGATAAATTAATAATTCGAAGCGCAGAATGAGTGCGCGACAGGAAGCCGTCACGCCACTGTGTGAGTGTGATTGCAATGGCGGCAGTTCAGCAGAAAGCACATTGTGTGTTGTGGGTAGTGGAGTTTAAATCTGTTATAACTGTTCAGCGCACTTTCCAAAGTGTTTATGGTAGGAATCCTCCTCATGCATTAGACGGTGGTATGAACAGGAACAGGAAACTGGCATCGTTGACGTGAAGAAGTCCCCCGGGCGCCCTAGAATGAGTGACAAAACAGTCGATCGTACCAAGAAAAACAAGATGTTCAGTAAAAAACATACAGCCTACTTTCTCCTAAATGCAAGGGTATCGTTATAACTCTTTGTCCTTTTGAAGGATTATATTTGAATGTTGGTTGTAGTAGCTTGTTGAAATACAACGTGCTATACGGATATTAAACATGAATATGAGGTGCCCTTTGCTAGTGCTACCTATATAAAAAAAACATTCAATTCGTTTTCACCGTGTTTGAATTGATATGGGGAATCAATTTGCAAACATGCATGGCCGCTATCTGCAAACTATTGGCCTGATGAACTTGTAGTTCCGCCAAAACGTGCTTTCCACAAAAAGGTATGTTGTTGGAAAATTTGGTAGAGATCAAATGATTAGGTTGGTCGTAATTTGATTTATGCTTTTTACATTTGGGTGGCCACCATTACGTTCCCGTCAAGATGGCGGCAATATAAACCATGGCACTGAGGTGCCCTTTGCTAGTGCTACCTCTGTACCTAATTTCGTTCAATTCGGTTTCACCGTGTTTGAAAAGATAGGGCGAATTTATTGCGAAATTTGGTAGATATCGGATGATTAGGTTAGTCGTAATTTGATTCAAGCTTTGAACATTTGAGTGGCCACTATTACGTTTCCGTCAAGATGGCGGCAATATAAAACATGACACTGAGGTTCCCCTTGCTAGTGCTACCTCTGTACCAAATTTCGTTCAATTCGGTTTCACTGTGTTTGAATTTATAGGGAGAATCGATTTGCACACATGCATGGCCGCCATCTGCAAACTATTGGGCTGATGACCTTCTAGTTTGGTCAAGAGATTCTTCATACATAAAGGTATAATGAAAATCCACAGCCTGCTTCCAGTCTCCGACCGGGTCAGGAATGGAATGAATGAAGTCCCTATCTAGCGGCGAGGATATGAACTGTGCCGGCTGCCGAGGCCTGACGCACTCCTCTGGGGCAATGATTAAATGAATGGCAGATGAAATGAAATGATAGTGGAGAGTGTTGCTGGAATGAAATTGTGACAGGGAAAACCGGAGTACCCGGAGAAAAACCTGTCTGCCTCCGTTTTGTCCAGCACAGATCTCACATGGAGTGACCGGGATTTGAACCACGGACCCAGCGGTGAGAGGCCGGCGTGCTGCCGCCTAAGCCACGGAGGCTTCTACATAAAGGTATAATGTTGCAAAATGTTGTAGAGATCAGATGATTAGGTTGGTCGTAATTTGATTTGATTTTAGCATTTGGGTCGCCGCCATTACGTTTTCGTCAAGATGGCGGCGATATAAAACATGACACTGAGGTGTCCTTTGCTACTGCTACCTCTGTACCAAATTTCGTTCAATTCGGTTTCAGCGTGTTTAAATTGATAGGAGGAATCTATTTGCACACATACATGGCCGCCATCTGCAAACTATTGGGCTGATGACCTTGTAGTTTAGTCGAAGGAGGTTCGCCATATGTTGTTGCAAAATTGGGTAGAGATCGGATTTGGTCGTAATTTGATTTAAGCTTTTAACATTTGGGTGGCCACCATTACGTTTCCGTCAAGATGGCAGCGATATAAAACCTGACACTGAGGTGCCCTTTGCTAGTTCTTCCTCTGTACCAAATGTTGTTCAATTC
The DNA here is from genome assembly GCA_946902985.2 of Meconema thalassinum. Lineage (NCBI taxonomy): Eukaryota > Metazoa > Arthropoda > Insecta > Orthoptera > Tettigoniidae > Meconema > Meconema thalassinum. Next base: position 671,646,007 of record OX336391.1, read on the forward strand.
GGTTTCACCGTGATCGAATTGACAGACTTTCAGAGTACACACACACACAGACTCACACACAGACACACAGACAGACACACAATTTTTCGCCCTGTGTTGATCTCATAAATCTACTTTCATTTTTTGCAAAAATCGAAAGTAGGCTAAAAAGAATACTCGTTTTAATATCTCAAACAGTTCCTGAGATATGAAATTACTGCAACCTTTATCGAGGACCGTGTATATAAAGAGAGATTTTAAAGTTCCTTGGAATGTGTTGCTGATATTCAGAGATGTCAAAAAATAAGTAAAAACGAGTACAATTGAATGATTTTAAGTTGTGTTTTGAAACCGGTTGTGTTTATGAAAGTCCGTGCAGACCGAGTTTGTTTCATATGAGACCGTTGAGTTATCTGGTAGAACAGAGCAGATCCCTAATGCGTATCGACTGCTTTGTCAGCCGCATCATTGACAAAAGTACAGACAGATTTATCCCTGTGTGAAATTACCGTTATTATTGCATTTTATCGACGTGGATTTCGATTTGACTTGTTAAAATGAAAGATTTAATTAACTAAAAACAGTAATATCCACTCAACTTGTCAACTGTCAAAAGCACTTTTTCACTCTCTGTTGAATGTGTCACATCGAGGGAGAATAGATTCTATGGAGGTATTTAGCGGAATTATTGACTCTGTCAGCGGGATGACACTTGTCTATCATCCCGATAATTGAGTCCTGAGGTGCAGTGAAGACTGAGTGACACACATTGGCACTAGGCGCGCAGATTCCACTCCATCCATACTGTGGGTGCAGGGACGGTCTGACATTTACAAAACATGTGGCAATTAATGAAATTGGTATTAATCCGTCGGGTTTTCAGGAACTTTATCTGCAATTTTAAACTCTCCTATTTCTATATTTAGATGGTCAACATTCTTAATCTATGCTTTTCTGGTCTCTTATTTCTTCTTCTTCTTCGTCTTTTAGAATCACCCACTTTGGGGTACGTCTTAGATGCTTGTGCTCTCCTTTTCTCCCAATACTTCTTCATTCTCTCTGATCTCCTCTTTCTTTCCTCTTGTGATTTCTGCGTCGGTTTTCTGGAGACGGCTCTGGCTTGGAACTTCTTGGTGTTGTCTTTGGTCACGGTTTTGGCTGTACCATTCATCAACATAATTTCAGTAATCTGGAGCTCTCGCAGGTAATCTAATTAGGTTTGATCTTCTTTTCGGGAAAGAAGTCAAAGCTTTTCTTGGTAATTCGGGCAGGATTCATCCGGTAGATGTGTCCATCGATATCAATCCTTCTTTTCCTTATAGTATCTGAAGGAATCTCTGACTTCACATACAGGGTGTCGTTCCTATAGAAAACTTGTTTGCTATTTTGGAATTTATGACCTATGATCTTCCTCATCATTTTTCCCTATTTGATTCCCAATTTTTCCCTTTGCTCATGTCTCCTCAAGACTACCGTTTCCTCTATATTCCCTGTATACAAACTGGACAAAAAAAATCGTAACATTTTTCTTTCTTGTTTCTTCTTGATTCCTTCTTTCATTCTTTATTTCTTTCTTTCTTTCTCTTTCTGAGGACCACGAAACAATTCAAATGTTTTGTCCTTTGTTGTTCTTTCTACTTCCGCCAGTGCTCCTTCATCTTTTAGCTGTGTGTCTCCTTTCTTGTTTATTATTATTACAGTATTATTATAATTTGTAATATTATTATTACTTTTGTTTTAAATATTATTATTATTATTATAGTTGTTATTAGTCTATTATTCATGCCATTTCTTTGAGTATGATGTCATAACATTTAAAATGCTTTCTGTGCCTATTCGGAGGACTGCCCAGCCTGCCCGAGAGAGAATACCGAAGAAATTATGTAAAATAGTGCTCATTGAGTGAGAACTGAATCAACACTTCCGCGCTCGTGCTAGGAGGTCAGGGGACGCTCGCCACGGTGCGCCTGGTGCCACCTCAAACACTTCTTTAACTGTGTAAGGAAAAAGGGTAAAGGAGACATGAGTTTTCTTGTTCTAATCCCTCGTTGAAATCTCCATTGAAGTGAATCGAATTGAAAAACATCCATTTGGCGTGCTTGTAAGAGCTAGTGCATTATATAAACTGCATGGAAGCCGTAAAGACATCCCCTATAATGCATAAATAAGGTCCATTCCATTTTAGGCTACTTTTCACATTTTGAAAAAATGAGGGAAAAGTAGACTTATCAGATCTATCCAGGCAAATGTGTGTCTGTGCTTCTGTCTGTCTGTCCTTCTGTCCCTCCTATCAACTCCTAAACGGCTAAAACTATCGAAACCAAATTTGGTATGGGTAAATAGGCTATATATACCTGAATACCTCACGGCCATATTTGAAAATGACGTCAGTGCTACAAACTGCTGAAAAATCACAATTGAAATTTGAGCTCCATGTTGGATATCTCGGTAGTCATGCATGCGAACTGTTCCAAAATTGACACACACAGCGATAATAATATTCCAGATTAATTTTTGGAATCCCATAGAAAACAGTGTTGCCGATATGATTCTAAGCCAGCTGATAGGTCCAATATTTAAATGCATGTACCTTCTATACTATCTATTGGATTTCAACCCCTTGGTATTTGAAGGGTTAATAAAATCAAATAAATTAAATACCCCTAATGTCCTCCTACCAAATAAAGTAACTATAAATATTTCCTGCCAATTTTATTTCTCCATTGTTGATAAATGATGTTTGCTGTAACAATTTTAATCTGGCACCTCAAAGTAAGTTCTTGTAGGTAGAAATGACAAATAGAGCATCTGGAATGTGTATTGTTGCACCGTTCTTTTTATACAGTAGGTCTATTTTGTACTAATGTGTACTATTCTCTCTTTTTAGGTAAGTGTGCAGACTCCATTCCTGCCCAGTACAGTAAGTTGTTAGTCTTAAACTCGTCTAGCAATCCAGAAGGTAATCTGCCAGCGATTTGTTTGGAGAGGTTGATTTTGTGAAATAAAATGCATTTTGTTTGCGTTCCCCACACTCGTGATAAACGTAACCCTGGATTGGTTTGTTTATTCCGATGCATCATTGTTGTTCCATCTAGAGGTGTGTGACATCATGATCATCAGCCCGTCGTATCGAGCGCTAATACTACTGAACAAGCACAATGTTCGATAATTAGTGGCTCTGCACTGTGCTACGTTGCTTAGCCTCTGGTCGTATGGCAGTGCAATAATGCCTGAGTTTTGTGTTCAGGGATACCGACTCTTTGTTATTTGTTATTGTATTTTATTATTATTATCAATACGCATTTCAAAAGAAATATTTTAAGCAATGTTACATCCATAAAAAATATGGTTTATGCTAAGTTGGGGATCCCCTACTTTGCTCAGAAATGGTTTTAATATTTAATTAGCATCCAATACTTTTAAAATACATTTACCTTCTATGGAAAAATATCAAAATTCCAGTTTTTTTAATATTGGTAGGAGAGATTTTTTTTCAAAAACTTGTAATTTTCTTAAATTTCGTATGGCATTTTTGAAATAACGATTCATAATAACTTTGCATCGAAAAGGTTAATACTCGTAGCTTGCCCCTGGAAGCCAAATTCCACGATTATTCTTCTACAAATCACTGCCCTGCTACAGTCCCAAAATACGCTGTTAGACGCCGCTAGTGCAGCATGGACAGTGCTTACACAATTCCATCATTTAACCCTTTATAGGGCAAAACTATGTTTTACTTTTATGTGTTTCTACATTTTAATTTGTTTTAATTACTAGCTGTACCCGACATGCGTTGCAATGCCAATCAAATAAAGTGTTGGCGTTGTAACTTTGTTTGTTGAAGTGCTTTTGGATTCCCAATATTTTTTCTTTTTCCTATAACCATCTAAACTATTGTAAAATTGATTTTCTATCTAAAAAAAACATGGGAGCGTGATCAACAACTCAACAACGTTTCATCGCAATGAAATGAATGGTATATGAACGCATACAGGACTTTGGTGAAACGATTCGAGCGCTGTCACACATTGGTAGAATATACTGGTACGCTACCTATTGTAAAATTGATTTACTAATTCGAAAACCTTCCCTGGAGTGTACACAACAACTCATCGAAGTTTCAACTCAATCGGATGAATGGCATATGAACGCATACGGGATTTTGTTTCAACGATTCGTGTGCCGTCACTCATTTGTTGAATCTACATGTGTGCCACCCATTGATAAACGGATTTACTAATTCATACACCTTCGCAGGACTGTACTCAACTCACCAAAGTTTTATCACAATCGGATGAATGCTATATGAACGCATACGGGACTTAGTTGAAACCATTCACGCGCTGTCGCTCATTAGTTGAATCTACTCGTGCGCTACCAATTGTAAAATGGATTTACTAAATCGGAAATCTTCGCGGGAGTGGAAACAACATTTCACCAAATTTCATTGCAATCGCATGGATGGTATATGAACGCATACGGATTTTTTTTTAACGATACGCGCGCCGTTACTCATTTGTTGAATCTACTCGTGCGCTACCTATTGCAAAAATAATTTACTAAGTCAGAAACCTTTCCTGGAGTGTGCACAACAATTCACCATAGTTTCATAGCAATCGGATGTATTGTGTATGAACGCATACGGGACTTTGTTTAAACGATTCGCGTGCCGTCACTCATTTGTTGAATCTACTTGTGCGATACCTATTGTAAAGTGGATTTAATAAGCCAGAAACCTTCCCTGCAGTGTGCACAATATCTCACCCAAGTTTCATAGCTATCGGACGAATGGTATATGAACGCATACGGGACTTTGTTGAAACGCTTCGGGCGTCTTCGCTCATTTGTTGAATCTACTTGTGCGCTACTTATTGTAAAACGGATTTACTAAGCCTGAAACTTTGCCTGGAGTGTACTCAACAACTCACCCAAGTTTAGTCGCTATCGGACGAATGGTATATGAACGCATACGGGACTATATTGAAACACATCGCGCGTCGTCGCTCATTTGTTTAATCTACTTGTGCGATACCTATTGTAAAGTGGATTTACTAAGCCAGAAACCTTCCCTGAAGTGTACACAACATCTCACCCAAGTTTCATCGCTATCAGACAAATAGTATAAGAACGCATACGGGACTTTGTTGAAACGCTTCGCGCGTCGTCGCTCATTTCTTGAATCTACTCGTGCGCTACCTATTATAACATGGATTTACTAAACCAGAAACCTTGCCTGTAGTGTACACAACCTCTCACCCAAGTTTCGTCGCTATCGAACGAATGGTATGTGAACGCATACAGGACTTTGTTGAAACGCTTCGCCCGTCGTCGCTCATTTGTTGAATCTACTCGTGCGCTACCTATTGTTAAGTGGATTTACTGAGCCAGAAACCTTACCTGAGGTGTACAGAACATCTCACCCGATGGAATGAATGGTATATGAAAGCATGTGGGACTTTCTTGAAACAAACGCACGCCATTTTGTTAAAGCTATTCGCTTGACGATTTCGCATGCCAACCGAGCCGTTTCACTGACTGCCTCACTTTGCTCTTGTGATTGAGAAGCACGAAGTCGAGCCATATCAACGCAGCGCTCTTCACGGGCAATTTCTTGTTCTTCTTCAGTCCTTTCATTCGCAATGTTTCGTATCCTTCATGCATTATGGGTTTGTCGGGAAAGATTCGATCGTCTTTGTCGCGGCATTGTTAATGATGATTCAAAGAGAATACAATTTACGTTGGGTAACTAACGGGATTTCATGTTAAGAGCTGAACCCTTTATCCACAGGCTGTATAAAGGATTCTAATAATTATTCATCATCTTTTGATACATTTCTACAGACAGCAGATATGAGAGCCAGACGGTGTTGGGAAATATTGAGAAATCAGTGGCCGAGAGGACACAATGGTTTAAGCTCCTGTGGTATTTTAGGAAGTAGCATAAATATTCTTGACACATAGGACAGGTGCAACTTTTAGCGCGGAGATGGCTTGGGCACGCACAATATGGCCTAGTGCTATGAGTGTTGGCGCCAAGAAGAAAATCGAATTCTACGACGTAAATGGTCAACCTCCATGTTAACCACTCCTTGTGGGAGAAATACATGTAAAAGCGCGCAAAGACATACAAGAGTCTGGACCAATAATATCAAGACGCCTTGTTTAAGCGGCAACTCGGCTTGGTAACGCACCCTGGTAAATTAACGCGGGAGTTATCTACAGATTAATTCCACGATCGATTCGAGCCAGCTACAGCATAATCGTAACCTCCACATCGCTACGAACTCAATGATACCTATCGCATGCTAGTCTGATAATTATTATGGAATATTTTTTCATAAATCCCCTTCCACACCTACCCTAGTCAGTTTCATTTATAAGGATCCAGAAAGCTTCGAGAGAAAACACTTATTTTTGTGCGTCTGAGGACGTAACATACACTTATTTTTGTGCGTCTGAGGACGTAACGTCGACTCTTTCATTTATGCGTCTGAGGACGTAAAGTTGATTTTTATTTGAGCATTTGAGGACATAAGGTGTCCGAGGACACGAGGCATACTCTGCATATTTTCATGTTATTGAACATGGAACAGTTTCGTCAAGTTATAAGTGTAACTTCAGCCATTTATTTGTAGTCCCAGCACTACCAGTAGGACCAGTTCATCGAAATAATTCACCAAATAGACTGTCAAGGAATTTAGTACTTGATAGGTGAATGTAGTTGGAAATATATCGTGTGTGTATCTGACAAAACTTTATTTAATTCAGCACGAGATGACGTCTAGGAACGAGACCGGATCTTGGAACCAGCAGGACATTTGCCAGAAGATGTCGATGACGAGATAAGCATCTTAAAGGAGATGGCTGCAGATGTTTCCTTGTTGCTGTTTTAAAGGAATGAGAACAAATTAATTTATTTATTTATTAAATCAGCTATGGTATTATGGGACATATTTTTGTAGATATTTGTTTGCTTGTTTGGTAATGTAGATTATTAGTTCTTGTTTTACTGACACATTAAATATGGGACAAGCCGAGCGTTGTGTAATTTGTAAATATTGTGATTTGTGTTTTGTTCAACTATACGGGGCGGCGCGCAGCTCGTGCTCGCGTTCGCTTGCGTAAACCGCGTTCAAGCATGATTATTCGGAGGTATGCCTTATAACAGAATTGGAACTGAATTAATTTTGAGATTAAAAATAGAATTTGGAGGGTAAAGATTATTTGTGAGTAGAATTTTATGACGGATCAGGATTATTTTGATAGTTGCCTTTTCAGCAGATCTGAACGGGATGGCACTTTGCATCCGAGTTTTTGTTGTGTATTTTTGTTAATGTTTCAATGGACGCAATATTGTTGATCTGTTTGAGCCGACCCAGTGATATATTTATGAGAGTCAGTCCAAGCTTTTGGTGCGTAGTGTGATTTTTTTATGATGTGCTAGCGAGAATATATCATGGTGATTATTCTGACTTGCTCCACGTCAGCCAAGTTCATGACCTTGCGAGGCTAGACTTGTGGTATATATTTGTGTTTTCTTGCCATCCAGGTGGATGGGTGAGATATGTTGACGTTTCCAGAGGGAAACTGCATCTAGCTTGCGGGACTGAGAGAGATAATTGAGGCAGTGATGACTCATACAAGAGGGGCGCGCTCAAATCAGATAACGCGACTTGTCATTAGTAACAGGCCTGGATCCTGTACTTCAATTTTAGACGTTGTTTTAAATTCACAAAACCTGATCGGTAATAATGAGTATTTGATTGATTAAATGGGTGCTGTCCATAGTTGTAAGGTAACTTCCGAAACTCCTGTTTGTCTGACGTTTTATATAAATGTTAACATAGTTTTTCAGCCGTTAGGCTTCTATTTTGTTGCTTTTGCTTTAATTTCTTGTGTGTTTATTTTACGCGTTCAATGACCCGTGTGGCATTTGGGTGCGCGAGGCTATGTTCCCAAGGTGTGATGAGAGCGTTTTGGCCTATTTCTGGCATGCTCTTTTTGTTCATTTATGTGCTCTGGCACCAACTAGAATCTCAGGGAGATTCTTCAACTTTTTATATTATTAGATCTTGCATGTGTCAATAGTAATTATAGTGTATTAATTAAGGGTGGGTCCCATAGCCGTAGTGTGATTTAAAAGATGCAACTCCGTGAGCAATATGACTGTTTCAGTTGTAAACGGACTCGCATCAGTACTTAGTTTCTTATTAACGAGCAGTACACCACGCATTATATAACTTCTTGACCAGGAAAAATGGACTTGTATCCATATGTTGACGAGCGAGTTCCTACCGCTCAGTGTTATATTTATTTTATTAGGGGGTAAAAGTCAGGGTGGATTTCTTTTATTTATTATTATTATTATTATGCACATAATTTTCAGTCATTAAATTTCTTTTATTCTACTTGTTATTCATTTTATTTCTAGTATAGCCTCTGTCATGGACCTTTCTATTCATTAGAGCATGTTGTCTTTATGCGAACTTTGCTGTGTAACGCAGTCTGGACTGAACACGACCCCGTAGATGAGTCTTGAGAAAAACCGTGTTTTATTGAAGGATGCAGAACCCTCATTTTCTATACCGGTAGTTGAGAGCGCTACTCGCATCCAGTCGACCGTGTCTTGTCAAGAGCTACTGTTGCCTGGAAACGACTTACCTTGCCATTCATTCATGAGTTTATTTTAGCTGTCGTTTGCGTTACGTTTTATAGTGACTTGTATTCTCTTTGACGTTTTATGTCATGTCACGGGATAAAAACAAAAGTATACTATGCCCGTCTCCAGGTTCTAAGCTACCTCCACACCAATTTTCAGCCAAATCGGTTCAGCCGTTCTTGAGTTATAAATAGTGTAAGTAACACGACTTTCTTTTATGTATATAGATTATACTTATAAATATTGTTGTTTTTGTTTCTCTAATTTTAATGTTCATTTTTAATTTTCAATTTATGTTTTTATAGATTAAATTTTGATATTTTATTGAATTAATTAATTAACTAATTTCGAATTGATATTTACAATTATTCTTATAATTTATTCCGTTATAGTTATGTTTATTATTTCAATTTTTACATTTCGTTTTTATTGTAATTTTATTTTATGATTTTTATTCCTATATTTAGATGTTATTTTTAGCCTACTTTTCACATTTTGCAAAAATGAGGAAAAAGTAGACTTATGAGATCGATCCGGGAAAATGTGTGTCTGTCTGTCTGTCTGTCTGGCTGGCTGGCTGTGTGTGTGTCCCCCCTATCAACTCCTAAATGGCTGCAGCAATCAAAACCAAATTTAGTACGAGTAAAGATGTGCACTGGAATATCTCACGTCCATATTTGAAAATGATGTCAGTGCTACCAACTGCTGAAAAAACGCACTAGAAATTTGAGCTCCATGTTGGATATCTCGCAAGGTATGCATGGGAGCTATTCCAAAATTAGTACACATGCAGATAATACTATTTCAGTTTAATTTTCAGGAGGCCAATAATGACAGTGTTGCCAAAATAATTTTAAGCCTTCTGATAAGTCCAATGTTTAAATGCATATAACTTCTACACTATCAATTAGATTTCAACCAAATTTTGTAAGTAATATCTGTACATAAACAGATATCATTGAGCGTATTCTTAAGAGCCACCAGGGCTGCCAACTGTTAATAATTGCTCTCTCTATTTTTACACTTTAATTGTTAATATATTTATTTTGTATTTTATGCTTCTCATTACGTCAAGTAGATACGTATATAATATTTGATTTTTAGAAATACTAGCACTTCGGCATGAAAATTCTCCGAAATTTGGCTTAAAGATTCAAGTATTAGCATATTTGAAATCATCAACTGCCCTGATGACAGGTGGTTGATTTAGAGAGACCACTATCCCATAAAGGGTTAAACGAGAAGTTGTCGCTAATTCCAGATAAATATTAAACTATGCAAAATTTTAATGAATTATTTGAACGTTGAACAGAAACAGCATTCTTGCAAGAGAATGTGACACTATTGTTGTTGTGCAATATATTTATCAGCTGTGGTAATAAACTGGACACCATAACTATGCGTACAGCCAGTTAAGTGTTATTGGACGTGCCAGTTGTTCAAAGGAACATGGACAATAGCTTGATATGACGGGCGCCAGTTCACATCAATATTGTCGAATGGGAGTTCAGTATTCAACTGCAAGGGATAAATCACAATGATTTAGTGTCACAAATACACAAGGAAGAGGAAAGACTGCTCTATAAAAATAAAGTGTTTGTTGGAGCTTCAAATTCATTATCTATGAATCAAACAGCAGCCGGGAGATAAATGTCTGAACTCCGGTGTTTTAACACTAAAATCGAGCGAATATACTTTATATAAATGTCAGCACTGAGGTAGAAATCAAATGAGTGATAAAACTCAGTATTTGTTTGGCCTAAAGCGCACTTCCCATAGAGACGCAGAGTAGCTTTTAATTGAATTGAAATAATATCATTCATATTTTGCCGAAGAATGATGAATACCGTACAATTGTTTAATTAAAATAAACAATCTTTTTATTGTGTGGTTTTAATAGTTTTACTTGGATCTTAACTTTGGTAAAGGACCTCAAGTTATTTGTTCAAAATTCGCTATTGTTGTTGTTGTTGTTTCATTCAGAGGATTTGCGAAATCGTAGTAATGTAGTCCCGTTTACTTGACATTATATTTGTGTATTTTCCTGATTACCTGTGACAAGATTATCGGTTGAAAACTGCTCACTGACCCGTGCGAATGGTGATGGATGGAATTACGTATGACTGCAATACGATAATCTACAGGTTTTATTGAAAGTTTTGTTACATTGTAATTATTATTAATGTATCTTATTGATTAATATTATTATTAACATAAATAATTCACTTTTTTGTCAGACCATCATTATTAACTTTCGAAATAAATAAAAATTATATCGACCCAAGAAATAAGGTAACGTATGAAGTCGTAGCCTTTTTTTTAACCTAAGACCAAGTATTTTCCTCTTTTCCGCTGAAGTAATGTTATACATTTTCACTTGGAGACTTTCTATGGAATCGCCTCATCGAGAACGGTTTTATTATTCAAATAATCCCAGAAGGATTCTAGAAAAAAGCGTTTACGTATGAAGTCTCAGCAACTTAAGACTTTTTGTGAAATTCCATCAGCCTTTGAATTATATATAGGCTACTGTGCAGTGGTCAAAAAAGTTTTGCATATTGCATCGTGTTTTCATTGTTGTATGACGACATTTCGTGTTTCACATTGGCTCATGAGTTAACTGTAAGATAACACGTTGGTTTGTTTGTACCGAACACTGTTATCAGACATGAAGTTTGTGCATACAACCTGCACAAATAGGGGAAGAGGCCAAACCCCTGCTGTGATTTCGGTACATCGAACCAGACCATCAGGCACATAGTCGAAGATTCCAAACCAAGAACGTACTTAGGTGACCCTAACGACTTTTTCAATGCTACACCATCAAGCCTGGACTGGATAAATAGACTGGACATAAGGTCGTAATAAAGTTGATATCTGTGCTTGTATGTACGTGTTATTATTATTATTATAATTATAATTTAAGTGAAAATTCCCCTACAGAAGAGCAATTAAACTTGATAACATGATGTCATTTGGAGGTGTGTCTCCTCCGCTCCTCCCAAAACCTCTTCATTCTCGCGGAATGATCCCTCTTCCTCTCATCCGTCCACTTTTTCCCAGGTTGTCGTAATGATCTCGGTTCAAACTTAACATTCGCGATTCGTCTGGCACTCAGTTCGGTCTTCGAAATTTTCTATATTGATTCCTTGTAAGTCTCTCTGTACCTCTTTAAGCCATTCTGTGCCGCATTAACTCTGTGTTATGGCGCCAAGTAGTATCTTTGGCAATGTGGAGGTGGCCATCCTGTGGATGTGAGTGTAAAATGTATTGTTATTATAATTATTATTGTGTTTCATGTGTAATGCCGTACACTACATAAATAAATAAAAACAGTTATCAGATAAAGAACGTGTATTATATTTGGTTCACAAATATATAAGCTTGCAATATGCCAAACGTTTTTTGACCAGTGTTAATAAATACAGCGCTATAACTTTAGAATAGAATATGACGTGTTTCACGGCACCTGAGGTCTGTCGTGGTTTATACTGTAAGGTGATCTCCTGTCCCATCCCTTGCAGCCACCGGAGTTAGACGTGTTGCCTAGCCTGCACTTGAAGGCGGGACTGCCATACAGGGAGTTGGTCATGAAGGGTGAGCCAGCCAGCGCGCTAACACAGTGACAGCCTGCTGCCAACAGCACACGGACCCAGCCAGAGTTTAGTTGAGTTGAGTTTACTCTTTTCATTCAACTGCTCTTAAATTGTTAGGCTGCTACTCTAAACATAAATCAGCTGCTCGGGGACTCCCCAAACGGATTACAGGAAGCAGTACTTGTCGCGCGCGATCAACCTTGTGGCGAGAGAAAAATGGCACATGTCTTTGTTTCTGCGGTCATATTATCCGCTCATCCCCTGCGTAGAAGCTCTCGATCACTCCTCTCTACGTGATGCCCGCAAGGCGCAATATATACAGTGATCCTTTATAACAAATAATGTTTGGTGGGATATCGTTAGAACCACACTTTTTTGCCTATTTTCATTTTAGCAAAAAAGAGGCTTTTGAGATCACCTTTTGTTCGTGTATCTGTGTGTGCGTGTGTGTGTGATTCGTGTGTATGCCCCCCCCCCCCTAACAACTTCTGAACGGCTGGAGCGATTTCAATGAAACTCGGTAAGATCATAGCACCATTCTGGTCGATCCCGACCGTGCCCTTCAAATTTTATTGTGTCTCACGAATCCAACATGGCGGCTGTGCGAAATATTTCCCCAGCATTCAGTATCTCCGAACCTATTACATTTTCTATGGTGATTAAGGGCACTACTAGAAGTTCACCCAGACTTTCAAAAACCTGGTAACTACAAAACCAACATGACTGCCAAGCGAAGTTGAGACTTAAAAATAGACTTTTCCTCTCGATTTAACCATCCTAACGTAATGAAACTTGGTACAGCAAATGTTTATACACATTGTAATGCACTGGCGTCTAATTCAGTTCAATTGTTTACATAATCTCAAAATGGCGACTGTGCGAAATATTTCACCGGCATTCTATATCTCCGAAACTATTATAGATATCACCGTGAAATTTTGTACGGTGATAAAAGGCACTACTACAGGTTTATCAATGTAACTTTTAAACGCCTGTAAAGTACAAAACGAACATGGCGGCCAAGCGAAGTTGAAACATTTTAATAGACGTTTCTCGTGATGTAACCATCTGAGCGCAGTGAAATGTGGTACAGTAAATGATTATACATATTGTAATGCACTGGCATCAAACTTAGTTCAAGTGTTTACATAACCTCAAGATAGCGGCTGTTCGAAATTTTAAAATTAGGTTTTATTTCTTGTGTCGTAATCATGCGATCAAAGTGAAAGTTTGAATAATGAAGCTACGCAATAATTTTCCCTTAATGATACATAACTCTATGGCCTATGCATATAACAATAAAAATGGTGAGCATCCGAAATATTTTGACGGTTCTCTATATCTACGAATCCTTTACATCAATCAAACTGATATTGTTTATGTTCACAGAGGCTATGGATATACGTTTACTTATAGGACGTTCAGTAACCTGGTGAGCAAAAATCCAACATGGCGGCGACGCGAATTACAAATATTTAAGTGGACGTTTCTCGCGATTTAACCATCCGAGTGCAGTGAAACTTTGCATGTTAAATGCTTGTACAAATTTTAATCCACTGGCATCCAATTTATTTCAATTTTTTTCATAACCACAAGATGGCAGCTGTGCGAAATTTTAAAATCTCGTTTTTACTTCTTGTGTCCTAATTATGCGATTGAAGTTTGAATACCACACGTACACAATAATCTTCATGTAATAGTACATAAATAAAAATCCAACCTGGCGACCATCTGAAATATTTAGACGGTTCTCAATATCTACGAATCTATCACAACAATCAAACTGAAATTTTGTATGTTGATAGAGGCAATTAACATGAGTAGGATATATGAAAATAGGCTGTATAGTTCTTCACGGAACTACTTGTTATTAATTACAAATGCGCACAGCCTTTTGACTGGTTTGATGCAGCCCTCCATGGCTCCCTTTCCTGAACTAATCGTTTCATCTCCACATAGCTACCACACCCTACATCCGAGGCAGTCTGTTTAACATATTCTAACCTTGGTCTACCCCTGCAGTTCTTGTCCTCGAACCTTCCTTCCGTAAATAAAGCCTGCTATTCCTGCGTGTCTTAGAAAGCAAAGGGAAAGAGGAGAGGGCCCATCCCATAGTCAGTGGAAAAAGGGGAAAAAAGGACCCAGGTCAGGAATTCCCCAGGATCGCCAACTCCCGAACTCACCAGCCGTGAGCCCCTGAGGGTGTAGCAATATCCAGGATGCACCAGAAGTGGTGGGGCTGCATACACCCTGCCTCCTTGAGGGCCTTGAGCAGAAGGCTGGATATAACATGAAAAGAAAACGAATTCTGACCCCTCGCAGAAGGAGGGTATCAGGAAAGATGAGAGATGGACCAATTAAGGTGGGAAAGGAAGTGACTCCCTAGGCCTCGGATACCCTAATACCGTCGGGGTGGGAAGAGAACAAGATTTGACCGAGAGAGGTTGACATGAATGAAGACGGAGAGGAGCCGGCACAAGTAAATGGAAGCAATGCTGGACTCAGCTGGGGACCCATGGTCGCCAACTCACGTCCCACTAGATGTGAGCCCCTGGGGGATTTATGTTCTATCTCCAATGGAAATTTTGAAGTGATCCGAAATAAAAAACAAACTCCTTGACAAGAAAAAAAGAAACTCTCGTGTCATAATCTATGGTAGTCTTCTTATCGAAATTGTAATAAAGTCGTAGATTATATCGCCATATGTTATGTATTAGTTTTCAATTGTAGTTCTAATGGATATTCACCCTATTGATGCCAAGTTTCGTGAAGTTATAAGTATCTCCTAATTGTATTTTCTAGAATGTTGATGTTTTTCCGTAGCAGACACATATTTTTAAACGTATTAGATCCTACATTATTAAAGCTTAGTTTTATTTGATTCATTAAAAGTAATTATTTTTTATAACTTGATATGGAAATGTTTCAGAGTCGTTGTCAACAGTCAAAAGTTCACTCTCAAGCATTTCTTTTAGGGTTAAAACCCTACTTAATTCCTCTTCATTCAAAGAGTTTTGATACTTTTTTGGCGTGTAGCTCTGACTAAGAACGTTAAGAAAAGGTCTTCAGATCGCACGTGCGGAAAAACAGCAGAATTCAAAGAATACTTATTACTAATCCAGTTGTTCACGGTTCCGAAATATATCGATATCTAGGGAGATAATGATTCCCGCGTTGTCTTGGTTACAACAGTGATAGCACTGCTTGGCTATAAATAATTAATAAAAACATGTTTTACAAGTAGATCAGTGACGAACTAACGAGCCTTCTTTTCTGAAAATTTAAGAGGCATGCCAATCTATATAGACCTACCTATAATAATGACGAAATCAAGTTGGTAATACTAACATTTCTAAGTACTGCAGGTTGAAATACACCTGAAAAGTGTTGCCTAATAGAGTAACTTAATCCAGTTGGCAGCCTTGGTGACTCTATAGAATACGCAGTCATATAGTTTGTAGTAAACATAGTACATACAAACTTTGGTTGAAATCCAATCGATAGTTTAGAAGTAACATGCATTTAGAAATTGGACCTATCGCTAGGCTTAGAATCATGTTGGGAGCACTGGCATGTATGGACTTCTGAAAATGAATCTGGAATGTTATTATCGATATTTGTGCCAATTTTGGAAAAGTTCGCATGCATAACTTCGGAGATATCCAACATAGAGCTGAAATTTCAATTGCGATTTTTCAGCAGTTGGTAGCAGTGACGTCAATTTCAAATACGGCCGTGAGATATTCAGGCATAGATCTTTACTCTTACCATATTTGTTTTCGATAGCTGCATCCGTTTAGGAGTTGATAGGGGGGGGGGGACTCACTGACAGACACACATTTTCCCGGATCGATCTAGTAAGTCTACTTTTTCCTCATTTTTGCTAAATAAGAAAAGTAGGCTAAAAATGGGGCCGATAGGTAGATCGGCCCGTGGCACTACAAGAGTTACTGTAAGTGTTCATTCAAATACTTTTAATGCTGGGTCAGGTGACCCATTGAAACAATAATAAATAACTAGTTTTAGTGCTTTATGAAAATCAAAGTGTAGATAGGTTACAATAAAAATTGTGATTGATTCTTTACCTATTATCAATTTAAAGCGGCGTGTTTCTGTATCTTCAGATCTCTTTCTAAAACAGTGTGACTTTCTTCATCGTGAGGACTTCGCTTTTTCAAACACGCAGTAAAATAATTGAGTACATTTAGTAAACGCTGTGTCATTACCCAGTTTAATCAATAGTCTAGAGCAATGGCGTGTTATTCTGTACTCCTACGTATACTACATGGACGCAAAAGGAAATGCGTGTTATGTTTAAATTTCTCAAAGCGAAAAGGTTTCCGTGGTAAAAGTGCGCTGCTAACTCATGCGAACGTTCTGCATGAACAAGACAAAAAAGCAGTTTCAAGAGGTGTTTTAAAATATAGGTGGAGTTTTAATAAAGCCATGTCCAGTAAACCGTGTTAGGGGGCCAGACCTTATCATTCTGTGCCGTCCTATGAGACTTTGTACAAGCAGGTGTCTAACTCACTAACAAGTGAGCAATGCTTAGGTTTACAATACACTTCTGTAACTAAGAGTACATACCATAACTCACATATATTATGTAGATATTGATTTAATAGCCTGAGTGTAAAGAATCTGATGATGATCGTTTGACGATCGAAACTGATTATCCAAGGAAATTTATTATTCTCATATAAATGAATACCAATGAGTAGGCTAGACATAAATCAGAAACCCTTATTGACGTAAAATTGGCGGGTGAAAAACTAAAGGAGCTAGGAGCCTTCTATTACTAAAGGAAGCAAAATAACCAGTAGCGCCTTCGGTGACTGAGCCTCTATGCCCATGATCGCGGGTTCAAACCCGGCCGAAGTCGTCGGATTTTTTAAGATCGTTAAAATCCCTCAGTATGCCTTCCATCGGAGGGGAAGTAAAGCCGGTGGTCCCATGTCATAGATTTATGGCACGTTAAAGAACCTTCCACTAATTACACCTGTGTGAAGCTAAATTAGGTTAAACATTTGACAAACGCTTTTAGGGTCCGACGTTCGTCGCCAGTAGCAGACTGCGATGGCATCTGGTAAACAAATTCTAAACTAGTAGTCGTTGACGGTGGCGTTTGGCGGCAAAAGTAGGAACTACTTGAAAAATTACACTGTCTGTTGTCCTTACTTGAATTGAAAACAGATAACACACACTAATACAGTCATCAAAATTAACACTGGTTATCAGACAGATTCTACACACACCCAAAGTACACGGTGCTTCATGACCGCGTTTTCGCAGCCCCTAAACTGAGGAACCAACCAACCAACCAAAATAACCAGTGATGGACGAAGCAAAGAGGATATATAAAGTAGATTGGGTCAGGAAAGGAAATCATACCAGGCAGTTCTAACCTCACTCCACTAAGTTGTTTATCTGCAACAGTGAATAGGCCTAGTTCATCTAAGAGAAAACTTTCTTATTTACAAGCTGAGAATAAGGAAGATACCTTTGAAAGTGTAGCTGGCAAAGGATATGTTATTGTTGATATTGATTTGTTATCTGAACTTGTGAAACAGTTTGTAAAGTGTAAATATTGTGACAGTGTTGAATGTATAAATTTATTTGAAGACACAACAAGTAGAAAGGGACTAGCTAATCATTGCATCTGGGAATGGGTACCCAAAACTGTATTTGTTGGACTCAAATCTCTAAAAGTGGCAGTACTTGATGCAGTTATTTGCTTCAACGACGGAACTGCAGCTAAGAAAAATGTGTTGAGGTAGTTGGGGATAAATCCTGGGGAAAACTTGTCGACAGCTCTTCATGCCATTGATAAACAACGACTTGTAGAGGCGGATAAAGATGCTCAGACCCTCACTAAGGAATCAAGGATCAAGAAGAGGATGGAGAAAAATCAAGAAAGGAGATGAAGAAAGCCAAACAGAAGCTGAATATATGGCAGGAATGTTTTAGATACTTGTAAGTGATCATTTTTTTTATTTCTTCATTTTTTGAAACATTGTGTTTTTAGACATTCAGGTGCATTTTTCTCAGCAACTATAGAAGATAGAACGGTGATTTTTTCTATGTTGTCCCTTACAACCACCCTTAAAGTGGTTAACTAAAACTTATACTGTTGAGATTGAAAATATTTCAATTATTCAAAGAAAATTAGAAAATTTTTGTGGAAAAATAAATTATGAATTTCCAAAAACTTTTTTTGGTAGATTATTGGCCACTTTAAAAATAACTCTTAGTTTCATAGATCACATTTCTTGTACTATATCCTGTAAAAAAAGTTTGGGTCATGTAGGAGTTTTATTTTTTGAGGAAAGTGTACCTAAAGATAAGCATGCGTAAAACAAAATTAATTGTACACATTTCCAAAATATATCGATAATGAAGGACCAAATTATAACAGGACTTTGAAAATGTACTAAATCAGATAGAAATACAGTGCAAATATGTGGTATAAATTTCATTTGTATATCATGGCTAGGAGCCTGGTTATAAATTTTACCTAAAATAGCTGCAAAATGAACGTGATTACGTGCCATGTGCCCTTAACTAAAACTGTTCATTTTCGAGCTTTTGCACATTGATAGCCGGAGTTTACGTGCGGTAGGGTGGCCAGGGCCTTTACGCTCCTCCTTATGTTGGCCAACAGCGCGCAGTGCCTACAACCGGTATACCATCCAAGTTCCGACCACGCCCAATGTTGCTTAACTGCGGGGTTCTCATGCGATCCGGTGTTTCAACATATCCAAGCCGTTGACCCGCTACACAATAAAGCAAAGAAAACATAAACAAACACAAAAAGCAAAAATCAAAGGCATAAAACACAAAACCAAAATCAAGGAACACATAGAAAAACAAAAAGCTAAACAATGAATGCAAAAGCAGAAAACTCAAAACCATAAACAAAGAACACAAAGCAAAAACAGAAACAAAAGCGGGAAACACAAAACCAAAAAACAAGGAAAAGAAAACAAAAAGCAGAAGGCAAAATCAGAAAACACAGAACCAAAAACGAAGAACACAGAGTAAAAACATAATCAAAAGCAGAAAATACAAAGAAAAAATCAAAACCAAAGCAGAAAACACAAAGAAAAAACACAAAACAAAAATCAAAAACATAAGCAGATAAAACAAGGAAAAGCCAAAGCCAAAAGCAGAAAACAACAAAGAAAAAAACACAGAGAAAAACAAACACAACAAAGAAAAAAACACAACGCAAAAACAAAATCAAAAGGAGAAAACAGAAAGCAAATATCAAAAACAAAATCAGAGAATAACAAACAAAATAACACAAAGCAAAATTCAAAAACAAATGCAGGAAACACAAAGCAAAAATCAAGAACAAAAGCAAAAAGAACAAAGTAAAAATCAAAAACAAAAGCAGAAAACACAAAGCAAAAACCAAAACAAATGCAGAAAATAACAACCAATAACACAAAGTGAAAATCAAAAACAAAAGCAGAAAACACAAAGCAAAAATCAAGAGCAATATCATAAACCACAAAGCAAAAAACAAAAACAAAATCAGAAAACAACAAACAAAATACCACAAAGCATTTAAAAAAACAGGCCCAAAAACAAACAATACACAAAGCAAAAAATATAAATTATAAAACAATTAACAGACACAAAATCTGAACTTAAAACCTTTATCAGGCAAGTGAATAGACACGCTTACGAACTCATCTCATCCACCTTCAATAGCAAATCCTAGTTTCGCCATTGCACTCAGTAGTCTATATTAAAATGTCACCCAAGCAACGATGAGTATATACAAAGGTTTGTGCCTGTTTGTCCCTATTCAGGGCATTAAAATCAATTAACTAGTAATCGTCCAACGTACAGACCAGCTAATTACGTATTTCAGCTCATCCTCCGCAGGGGTTGTCTAGCTTTTAACAATGTGGGGTACCAGGCCATACAGTTTCACACAGCAGTAAAACAAAAAGACTCGAAACCATCCTTTCATGAGAATGTCATAAAACCTTTCAATTAATTCAACTAGAAACGAAGCAAAAAATATAATTGCTTCCAAAGTTGAAAAGCAGTTTCCATTGTTCGGTAGAGCCTCGTTCTAGAGGCATGGTAGAGCCTCGTTATAGACGCATGTATTCAAACAAGAAAGGGCGAATAGCAAATGAGCTAACGGTGGGGGGGGGGGGGAAGGGAAAGAATCGTTAACAGCCATCAATTCCTGATTCCTGTTAATGAACTATACATTGCCCAATGCTGCATTGACTGTAGAATAGTGCTTTACAGATTATGAAGGACTAGTAAGTCAATCAGGCGTAGTGGAACAGAGTGTTATCGACCCCACCCCACCTCTCAATTAGATTTGCCGAAAAGCCATTTTCAGTTATTCTACAATTACCCGTCATCCCGGGATACATATCAAGTCTTCGGCCTTGAAGGTCTTGGTTTCGATTTATGCCTATGATTTCCTATTCTTGTCTGAAGGTTAAAACGGGGTTCACTCGGCCCAGTGAAACAAAACTGTGATGAAGTGAAGTTGACCTTCTCGCACTGGTGAGAAACATTCTGGTACCTTCGGTCTTAGAAGCTGCGCCTTTGACTGCAGTAAGAATACTCGCGATTCTCCAGAGAAAGCCCAGTCCGACACCTCTGGGCTAGACAGCAACACTCGTGACTCTCCCAAGAGTTTGAAACCGGCACCTCTGGGTTAGACAGCAACACTCGCGACTCTCCCGAGAGTTTGAATCCGACACCTCTGGGCTAGTCAGTGACACTCACGACTCTTCCGAGAGTTTGAATCCGGCACCTCTGGGTTAGACAGCGACACTCGCGACTCACCCGAGCGTTTGAATCCGGCACCTCTGGGCTAGACAGCGACACTCGCGACTCTCCCGAGAGTTTGAATCCGGCACCTCTGGGCTACACAGCGACACTCGCGACTCTCCCGAGAGTTTGAATCTGGCACCTCTGGAGTAGACAGCAACACTCACGACCCTCCCGAGAGTTTAAATCCGGCACCACTGGACTGGACCAGCAAAACTCGCGACTCTCTCAGATATTTCCGTGCTGGCTAAGATTCCTGAATGATCCAATGATACATGATTGAACGTAGAAAACAATCAAACAAATTACTTTCCACGGGGATATTAGAACCGTGTGCAATTCTTATTACCCGCGGCGTAGCACTCCGCGTTAAATCCCTCACAAACACCGCGACTGGACGCAGCAGAAAGTGCAGAGAATGGGTGGTACTAATACTATCGCTGACAGCGGCCATTCTCAGTGTGGATTTCCCCCGTTTCTTTCACACTCCCTGCATGCAAAATATCAGGATAGTTCTTTATTCCAAGTCCCAGGATTGCCTACTTTCTCTTTCCCGACACCAATATTTATAACACAGCAATTTTTCTAGGTTTAGGCTATGCCGTGTCATGTGTGGGATTTCGCCTAGGACATCAAGCTGTCTCATCAGCGGGCTCTTGGTGTCAGCGCCCGGCCACGCACAGGAGTAGAGAACTGCGTGCTTGCTCCCTATTTATGAAACGCACCTGCACCTCTTAACTTCGAGAGATGAAAGCTCAAGCAGCTTTAACCTCCCTATGAAGACTGGCCGTGAAAGCCAATAAACCACTAATATTGATAGTTACGCACACAGGTTACCATACGCACTCTACAAACACCCAAATACACGGGGTTACACGACCACGATGTCAAGAAGACCCTAAATGAATCAACAATAACATCAACCAACTTACCAGCTGAGTAAGAATTGAAAATGTGGCCACAGTCGGGACTTGAACGAGTATCCCCATGCTATAGCGTCTTCGGTGGCGTAGTCGGTAGCATGCTAAGCTTCTATGCCCAAGATCGCGGGTTCAAACCTGGCCGAAGTCCTAGGACTTTTTAAGAGCCTTAAGATCCATCATTAAGCCTTCCTTTGGAGGGGAAGTAAAGCCGGCAATCACATGTCATAGATTATTTATTTATTTATTTATCGTATGGCTTTTAGTGCCGGGAGTGTCCGAGGACATGTTCGGCTCGCCTGAGTCTGTAGCTACTTCCAGCGGACACCCTAAAGGATGAGCTACAAGTTCCGTTCAATTTCAAGTAGTTCCAACTTTCGCCACCAGATATCAATGATACCTAATGGTGAACGTTGGAACTCTGATAGAGCGTTCTGACGAAATCAAACCTAACAAATTTTGCTTTACACAAGTTGAGTCTGTGAAAGGATCTTTTACATGCCATAAATCTATGACATGGGACCGCCGGCTTTACTTCCCCTCCGAAGGAAGGCATACTGAAGGATTTTGAACGCTCTTAAAAAAATCCGACGACTTCGGCCGGGTTTGAACCCGCTATCTTGGGCATAGGAGTTCAGCATGCTACCGACTACGCCACCGAAGCCGCTTGTCATAGATGTATGGCATGTAAAAGAACCTTCCACTAATTAAACTTGTGTGAATCTAATTTGTAGGTTAGATTTTTTGATACGCTCTATCAATATTCCAACATTCACCATCTGGTGTCAGTTACATCTGGTAGCGAAAGTTGGAACTACCTGAGATTGAACGGAACTTGTAGCTCACCCTAAGGGTGTCCATATTAAAGCAGCTACAACCTCTGGCGAGCCAAACATGTCCTCGGACACTCCTGGCATTAAAAGCCATACGCTAAAAATAAGGTGCGTTCAAAATGTAACGAGCCGGAGGCTGGAATGCGCAAACCGGTGACTACATCGGCTAATCGAGGCGTGTGTTACGAGGTGTGGTTCCGACCAGAGCGTGGAAAGTCACAGCCCGTTGCTAGAGGGCACGTGTGCACGTCACGTGACGATACAAAGCGAGCAGCAGCATGCATCAATCGTCCAACGCTACCAGCCGCATTGCACACAGTGACATGTCACAAGTGTACGGCGAACACTGCGTGTCCCTTGCAAGGGTCAAGGCGTGGCACAAGCGCTTCAGGAACGGACGGGTGTCGTTAGCTGATGATGCCCGGTCTGGGGCACCCCCCTGCATTATCGATGACAACGTCCAGCTGGTTGATGCACTCATTACCCAGGACCGCCGAGTGACTGTGAACGCCATAGCCGCCGTGGTCGGATTGAGCGTCGGAAGTGTGCACACCCCAATGAAGGAACGATTGCACTTGCAGAAAGTGTGTGCCCAATGGGTGCCCCACAGTCTTCAACCACACCAAGAAGCATGTCGAATGGCCTACTGTCTTGGTCTTGGTTGGACGATTGATGCATGCTGCTGCTCGCTTTGTATCGTCACGTGACGTGCAAGCGTGCCCTCTAGCGACGGGCTGTGACTTTCCACGCTCTGCTCGGAACCACACCTCGTTACACACGCCACGATTAGCCAATGTCGTTACCGGTTTGTGCTTTACAGCCTCCGGCTCATTACTTTTTGATCGCACCTTATATATTATAATAATAATATTATCTTGCTATCCGAGGAGCTACGCTTGGACAACTTATATATTGGATGATGAACAAAGGGTTGGTTGGTTCCTTAGTTTAGGGGCTGCGACAGCGCGGCCATGTAGCCCCGTGTGCTTTGGGTGTGGTAGAATCTGTCTAATAACCGGTGTTAATTGTGATGGATGTATTAGTGTGTGTTATCTGTTTTCAATTCACGTAAGGACTGCAGACGGTCAATTTTCAAGTGGTTCCTTCTTTTGCTACCAAACACGACCGTCAACGTCCAACTAGTTCTGAACTTGGTTACTAGATGCCACAGTAGTCGGCTCATGGCCACGAACGTTGGAACGTAAGAGTTTTAGTCAAATCTAACCTGTAACAGTCAGCCTCATCCCCCTTACCCTGTTTATTAGCCAAAACGATAATAATAATAATAATAATAATAATAGCATATCAAAATAAATGATCACATGACATTACCACACCCAGAATTAATAATAAAGAACACAGGAAAGGCCTAATTTAATTACTCGCTAGGTCAGCTGAGTTCACAGCAAAAAAAACCTAGGAGCGAATGTTCCGATTTGCTTGGTTTTCAAGAACACCCTCATTTGATTTAGGAAAAGAGATTAGGCGGGACGAAACCAATGTCAAGACCAGCTTGTTGAGCGGAGCGCTGGATGCGTACCTCAGCAGGCCGTATTAAATTGACCCTGCCAAAGATGAAAAATGAAAAGGGGAATAATCTTCCTAGTGACTTCATTCAATAAATAATATGACAAATCGAAATAAGCTAACATGTATTGAGCAGTAAAATAAAACAATACAAGAGACAGGCTTCCACTACTTAATTAACTAACTGACAAATATGATCTAATTAAACACCAATGAATCACTTAACCTAAACAAACCAGACACTTGCCCGTTTGGCAAGATTACACACATCTACATTTGTGATAGAAATGAATTTGATTTAAATGATTCCCCTGACGTCAAAACTAATGGAATAATAACATGAAGTTAGACTCTGTGCCACTTCCAAAACAAAGTTACATAAGTAATTTAAGAGCCGTTTAATACGACTAAGGCGGTCCGAAAGCCTGCTTTTGATTTAACGTCTTCAGCAGCCTTTCTGACCAAAGTTAAAACCACGAGGGTCCCATCCAGCTAACCGGAAATAGGATAATAATCCACCATGCAGTAATTACATATAAAGGTACCACCAAAGTATTACTAGACCCTCCAAAAGATTACATACTAAAAATAATAATGTCAGTCCGCTCAAAATACGGTCCATCGTCACATGGCCTTAACGACATAGCAAAATGACACAGTTTTGTGTTCCACCGAAAGGTTGCCCCTTCTAACAAAAGGTTCATACCACCTGCTTTATTTCAGCCCTCCGGAGGAACTGGCTGTTAGTTCCCCCGGAGGCGATCGCTTTTAAGTCCTTCCGTCACCAACCTTCGTCTCGTACTGTCCTTCGAGTCACCGATTCCACCCCTAGTATATCAACGTATCCCCACCACAACACTCCAGTAGAACCAACTGCGACCAGCCGCTCAACAGGCCAAAACAAAGCCAGATTCAAAGTCTTGAGTGGGTACTATAGAATATCAGCCCATACAGGTTACTGCGTAGAAACCTTCTAGGAGTCGAGGCGTTACACAATGTCCTTTGTAAGATTTTTCTCAGAATAAGAGCTTGGCGAATGCAGCTGACAGTAAATGTTCGCTTTTCCAAAGTTTGCAGACACAAAGCTCGATTTTCTCTCTTGACAAATGTCTATCACGATAAGCCAATAAGTGACAGCACACACAAAGGCACAAATCCTGGCAGGAAGGCCTCGGCGAACCCATTTCAGCAGTAGCCAGGTGCCAAATTGGTGAATGGAATTCTCAGAAGAGGGCTGGTGTATTTTCTCATGAGAATCTGCCCAGACCTGGAGCTCCAGCTGCGTCTCGAAGATAAGATGAACATGTACCGATTTGCAAAATTGGGACATCCTCCTCCTCCAAAGGAAGACGATGGGGAGATGATGAACAGGGTGATGGTGTCCAGCTGGTCTCTTGGCAGCTGAAGAGGCTACTCCAATCTCCGCCAGCGGACCTTGAAGTAGATCTCCTCGGGTAGAATGATGCCATGGGACCTAGATGGTACCTCCAAACTGGGCCCAGATTGGTAGTACACGTCCCACATAGTGACCACTGAAACACACATCAGAACAGCAGCGTATGGTCCAAATACAGTTCCCTTAGAGGGAACAATCGTTCCAGGCCAGTCAACCAGCCCAAACAGCCGAAGTTATCCCAGGAAGGATAAAAGAAAACATTACACGAAGCATTAGTGTCCCATCGAAGTTCACTAAAGAGTCCTTCATGTCACAAGGGATACTTGAGGCTTCAAACAAGGTTCTACGCAAGGAGATAGTGTTCAGGGCATAATTAAAGGTCCACTGAAGTATTAAAATCACACGAAAGGGGCAACCAACTATACGATATGACTGACGTTAACAAGCTTAATTGAAAGTTCACTACAATACTTAGCAAGAATAACTAAAATTTAACTAAGGTGTACAGAACCCAGAATTTTTCTTTAGAATATGTAAATCAAAGGCACCTGCAAACTTGCCCACCAAAAATTTTAAACAATTTTTTAAAATGAATTTACTTTAACAAACCGAAGGACCATTTTTCTGCGACTTCACGAAATCAGGACAGCACGCAACTATTTTCAAAATTCACAATGACAATTACATTAACATGCCGCACGGGGCATTCCATCAAAACTACATTTACTATACCGCCCGTGGTATTGCTCAAGTTAAATACCTTACAAAATTACCTACCGCACTGAAAGCATCACACAGAGCTCGTTTTGATATGCACACAAACACAAATTACATGTCTTGCTCAATGTTACATGTTCCTGACCCACACTGCCCTCAGTGGCCTCCAAGGACAGGAGGAACAGAGACCACAACATCCTATCACGCAAGCACACTAGCAGCAAGACAAACAAAATAAGGAAAAACCACGTCACCCACATAATTCACACACACATTCACACTTTAACGATAAGAATGCCCTCAATTCCATCGGGCTGTCACCCCGATATTTCTCCCACTCCATATCTGCCAACGGGCACTGTTCCCGGCGACAACACAACGTCTCCCACTCCATAACTGCCTACGGGCTCTGTTCCCGGCGACAACACAACGTCTCCCACTCCATAACTGCCTACGGGCACTTGTTCCCGGCGACAACACAAAACATAAATAACCCTAAATTCCATAGGACAACTAGCGAACCAGGAAAACAGCACGAGGACTGCAGTTCATAACCTGACGTGAATTATTAAAACAGTATGCACTGTCATTCGCACACTACACAAACAAACACCGCCCTGTCCTTCACATGACAGGTCCTCTCCCTTATGACACCGGGAGGAACATCACTCTTGCGCCACCAAACCCTGGCCATCACGACATAATCAGCTCGGTACCTGAGCTCCCCCTCTGGATCAACTCACGACCCCACAGAGGGTAATTAACATCTTCCCCTACAAAGGCATGGCCGCCTCAGAAGATGACAGTACAACACATTACCAAAACATAAATACACATTCGACACAAGGTAGGGCACCCACCAAACGTCACACACACCCTAGTGCACGTGGTTCACCTTCCAATCACACAACACAGACAATCACAACCCCGAAAATTTCTCTAAGTGGCGTTACCACAGACTACAGACGTCTCTAACTAACAACGTGTGTCATCTTCCATTAAAGTTCACCATTCAAATCCCGGGTGACACCTTATGACCACACTCAAATCGAACCCAAGATGCTTCAACGCACCACTGTCATCATACGTTCCCAAAACATTAACTTCACGAAGCTACTTAAAATCTCAAAATTCACAACCTCCTCGACTAACAACACGTGTCTGTATCTCACCAACTGCTAACGCCAATAAAATTTCTCCCAGAATATCAAAACTAATTTATTCAGAATTACAAATCACAGAAGTGACGATTGTTACATCTCAAAAGGCACGAAGCAATTAAAATCTTCAAAATAAATCCATAAATCCAGCTCACACCTAACCACATTGGAACCTCGCACCCAAAAAAAAAACTGCCAAGCTATCAACACCCTATTACTCAGAGAATTTAAATTATTTTTACCACCAAAGATGATTACTCCAGTAACTACCCAGGACACTGACTGTCACTAAGGCTCACAATCGATCAGAACATCCGGTGGCAACAGCCTAACTCACACACACCCAAGGTGATGGGGCTGCACGAAATTTTAATGAACCCAGAACTTTTCAGAGTAGAGAATACAACAGAGACCCTAGCGGTCTAACAGATCAAGGCTGCAAGTTATAAATAACTAACCAACTAATGCACTGAAGCACCCTCAAGCGAAAACTCCAGAATCAAAATATCAAAATATGCATGAACGCCTACAACAGCTGATTGTGAAGTGAACACACCCAAGCTAACGGGAGTCTACATGAAATCTCACGAACCTACAACCCTTCAGAAATGCGACCACAATAGAAAAACCTAGCCGCCTAACAGCAAGAAACTGCAAGTTATTAATAACTAACGAACCAGCCTATTTCAATGCCATCGCAAACGAAGCATTGCAATCTCCCAAAAATCTCAAAATCAGACTAGTGAACACAGCAGCTGACATACAACGATAGCTCAGCATGCCACCGCAGGATATCTCCCTAAAGGAAAACTTTCACCAACCGAACTACCAAATATATTTTTTTTATATACCAAAAATCAACAAGTATTCCCAGAGCTAGCAACTTCATCACTGGAACTCGAACACAGGACTCCAGTTCCTAACATTCATCCATCATCCTTCACACATCCTTCTCAAACATCTCATTATAAGATTTTACCACCCACTACAATAACCCATTACATTCAATTATGCAAATTAGCAATCGTACAGATATCATGAACACAAAATACCCTATGGTATAGAAACACTTACCGACAGCTCAACAATTGTGGCTCGACTCTCCATACAAACTGGACGAGTGGCCTCTAAATACCCCAAAAAGAAATTCGCCTATCACCGAGATAACGAAGTCCCATACCTATAGTCACTCGACTCGGGCAAATACTATATACACCCTGCCCGGGCCCAATCAAGATGGTACTCACACCCCAAATTAAATGGACTCCTGACAGTAGATCCCCATACGAAGCACATCTGCATAATAGGTCCATTTTCAAAATGCAACTAATACAACTAATATAAAATTAATAATAATCCATCTTACGTTACTGGCAATTAGGCCTCAATTA
Source organism: Meconema thalassinum (assembly GCA_946902985.2). Classification (NCBI taxonomy): domain Eukaryota; kingdom Metazoa; phylum Arthropoda; class Insecta; order Orthoptera; family Tettigoniidae; genus Meconema; species Meconema thalassinum. The sequence continues at coordinate 671,674,993 of OX336391.1, forward strand.
CTCCCACCCAAATTCAAATTGCAACCTACATCAATTCATTCACACATGACTTTCATTCAATCAGCAGGATTAAAAAAAACTGAAAGATTACAGAAGAAAATAAATACAATTTTGACCACCCAAGAACACCAGTTCGATTCCTAGTCAGGGCTGCAATAAAAATCGCATCACACACACTCTTTCATCCTGAACACAATCAACCACAGAAATACATTCATACCTCCACCAGACATACGTGCTCCCTTCCCTGACCAACTCTAAATTCCCCATTTACATCAGTATGTTAGTATTCGGATCGTCAAGACACTATAACGCCAACGGAGTATCAACTCACGTAAGGACCTGATAAAACAACCCAAAGTTGTAGCCCTGAAATCACAGTTCTCCTTACATCGTAGAAAAAACGTCCTAAAACGAAAGACACGAATCGGGGGAAAATATTTATTTACACCCTAAATGAGATGCGACGTGAAGGTGACTGCCTCCCAGAAATATCCCACTTAGTAAGTCACTCAACGAAAAACACACTAAGATACTAAATATTAAAGCCATTTAATACTTGACCAATTTAGATGACAATCTAACCTTAAAATCCCCATGTCACAACAAGACTATTTACTCTCCCCCTAATTACTAAGCAAACTTAAACATAAATCATACATACATAAACACTCACCTGATTCATTTATACTGAATTAGCACACACGCAATTCGACACTTAACATCATTCAAAACACAATTACCGAACGTACATATAGACAGCAATTCGACCATTTTCCAGAATTAATTTAACGCAGAACAAGTTGACAATACCAAATTTTAATATTCTCACGGTCCAATTTAATTTGACAGAACTACCAACAGCGAAATAATTAACCCCCAGCTAAAGAAATGACAACAAAACATGAAATGTTTGGCCTAACGAACAGCTGATCACTACCAATTATACCTCACACGTATTACGCACAGCAAATTGCAGAATTTCAGCCTTACATCACTAACAATTATTAAGAATAATTACAGATTTACCCCAAGGACCTGCTGATGATAAATCCACACACGCAATTCACATTTTTACCGACATCAGTTGCATAAAATAATAACTTGTCACAATCGTCGGCCATGATGGTTCAAAATCACTACGTGATTCAACAGGCGTGCACTAAACGCACATCAAAACAGACACTAAGTTATTCTTACTGGAAATACAAGTTTATCAATTTTAGCCTATTTCAAGAGAATTTAAAACGTCACTAATTTTAATTTTACCAAACCTACTTCCAATCAGACAACATTTTATTCTTTTCAAACACGTGACACAATTTAGTCAAAACAACACTTCCCGAGGTGTAGATTTAACACAGGCGCAGTAAATTGAGCTTGACTATTTCCTACAAGAACAGAATGAATATACAACCACCCCAAAACCATACAAACAGCATATCAAAACTCACCACGTGTGAAATTCCTTCAGCCGGTCAACTCGTCAATCTGGCAACGCAGCACGGCCATTACTCTCCCGTCAGTCCTGACTTTCGTCCAGCGCACGTGATTGCCACTTTCAGCTATCTGCTCGACTTAACAGCTGACGACAGAATTGTTCATTTGGTCTTCGGTGTACATAGCAGGTTATTTTACATGAAATCAAATCACAACATGTATTAGGTTCTGCTCTAATTACTAGCCTACCTATTGGAGAAAAGATTAGTAGTATGGAGGGCCCAATCTACATTAATTAAGTTACTGAATTTAATTTTAATTAATTACTGCAATCAGTCAATAGGAAGATTGTTTACTAATGGCAAGATCACAGAGCAAAACCATGCTCTGCTACCATTGTAACAGTCAGCCTCATCCCCCCTTACCCTGTTTATTAGCCAAAACGATAATAATAATAATAATAATATTAGCATATCAAAATAAATGATCACATAACATTACCACACCCAGAATTAATAATAAAGAACACAGGAAAGGCCTAATTTAATTACTCGCTAGGTCAGCTGAGTTCACAGCAAAAAAAACCTAGGAGCGAATGTTCCGATTTGCTTGGTTTTCAAGAACACCCTCATTTGATTTAGGAAAAGAGATTAGGCGGGACGAAACCAATGTCAAGACCAGCTTGTTGAGCGGAGCGCTGGATGCGTACCTCAGCAGGCCGTATTAAATTGACCCTGCCAAAGATGAAAAATGAAAAGGGGAATAATCTTCCTAGTGACTTCATTCAATAAATAATATGACAAATCGAAATAAGCTAACATGTATTGAGCAGTAAAATAAAACAATACAAGAGACAGGCTTCCACCACTTAATTAACTAACTGACAAATATGATCTAATTAAACACCAATGAATCACTTAACCTAAACAAACCAGACACTTGCCCGTTTGGCAAGATTACACACATCTACATTTGTGATAGAAATGAATTTGATTAAAATGATTCCCCTGACGTCAAAACTAATGGAATAATAACATGAAGTTAGACTCTGTGCCACTTCCAAAACAAAGTTACATAAGTAATTTAAGAGCCGTTTAATACGACTAAGGCGGTCCGAAAGCCTGCTTTTGATTTAACGTCTTCAGCAGCCTTTCTGACCAAAGTTAAAACCACGAGGGTCCCATCCAGCTAACCGGAAATAGGATAATAATCCACCATGCAGTAATTACATATAAAGGTACCACCAAAGTATTACTAGACCCTCCAAAAGATTACATACTAAAAATAATAATGTCAGTCCGCTCAAAATACGGTCCATCGTCACATGGCCTTAACGACATAGCAAAATGACACAGTTTTGTGTTCCACCGAAAGGTTGCCCCTTCTAACAAAAGGTTCATACCACCTGCTTTATTTCAGCCCTCCGGAGGAACTGGCTGTTAGTTCCCCCGGAGGCGATCGCTTTTAAGTCCTTCCGTCACCAACCTTCGTCTCGTACTGTCCTTCGAGTCACCGATTCCACCCCTAGTATATCAACGTATCCCCACCACAACACTCCAGTAGAACCAACTGCGACCAGCCGCTCAACAGGCCAAAACAAAGCCAGATTCAAAGTCTTGAGTGGGTACTATAGAATATCAGCCCATACAGGTTACTGCGTAGAAACCTTCTAGGAGTCGAGGCGTTACACAATGTCCTTTGTAAGATTTTTCTCAGAATAAGAGCTTGGCGAATGCAGCTGACAGTAAATGTTCGCTTTTCCAAAGTTTGCAGACACAAAGCTCGATTTTCTCTCTTGACAAATGTCTATCACGATAAGCCAATAAGTGACAGCACACACAAAGGCACAAATCCTGGCAGGAAGGCCTCGGCGAACCCATTTCAGCAGTAGCCAGGTGCCAAATTGGTGAATGGAATTCTCAGAAGAGGGCTGGTGTATTTTCTCATGAGAATCTGCCCAGACCTGGAGCTCCAGCTGCGTCTCGAAGATAAGATGAACATGTACCGATTTGCAAAATTGGGACATAACCTATAATTTAGCTTCACACAAGTGTAATTAGTGGTTCTTTTTCATGCCATAAATCAATGACATAGGACCGCCAGCTTTACTTCCCCTCCGAAGGAAGGCATACTGAGGGATTTTTAACGCTCTTAAAAAATCCGACGACTTCGGCCGATTTTGAACCCGCGACCAACTACGCTACCGACGCTGCCTGCACAAAGGGAGAAGAAGCAATCAAATCATCCTGAGCTCATAGTGCACTGCAAGGCGAAATAAATTCAGAGATGCTGTGGTAAAGAGCAGTCCTATGCAAAGAGCTAGCCAGGGCTGTAAATCATGGGTCTACTTGGACGTTTATTGTCGTTAGTTTACGAGCCGTGCTGTGTATGGTTGGGCCGGGGGTTAGCCGTGGGGGTTAAAGAGCGACATCTCCAGTGCGACTTAATATTAGCTTCACTTCATATCTGTGTGCCACACATGATGCAGAAGACAACGAGATATATGTACACTTTAAATAGAATAGTAATAATAACAATAATGTATGTCTACCCCTTATTATTCCCGTTTTCCCAACGGGGTCGGGGATGAGATGCGATGGAAGTCTTTGTGGCGATGGTTTTTACGGCCGAATGCCCTTCCTGACGGTAACCTCATGAGAGGAGTTAATGAGAGATGAAATGAATGATGGTGAATGAAACTGGGCAAGGATGTGGAAGGAAGCGGCAGTGGCCTGTCAGAAGGTACCGTCCCAGCATTTGCCTGGTGTTGAAAATGGGAAACCACGGAAAACCATTTCAAGGACAGCCGACGTTTGGGCTCGAACCCACGCGCCTACCGAGTCAGCAGAGAGCTTGGCCCCATGACCTAATGCTGCGCTTTAGCCAGCGTAGTCACTACTGTCGGTAATAACAATAATATTATAAATAATAATAATAATCTTTGATCCCCAAATTCAGAACCAGAAATAATCGGGTGCTAGCAGAAGTACTGTACCCGTTTTTCGAACGGTATTCGGTATTAATTGCCGAGCTTTATCATTTGTGCTACTGTTGCCATGTATACGGGTTTGCCATCTCATTTCAGTAGCTTGCCACGGTGGGTGAGTGGATAGCGTGTCGGTCTACTAACCCCAAGATTGCAGGTTCGCCCCTGGCCGTGGTAAGTGATTTTTGAAAGGCGGCAAAAATACGATACGCATGTCATACGATGTTGCCATGTCAAGGAACCCATTTGAATTCAGTAGGCCGAGTTCATAATGGGAAAATTAATCTCGGGAGTTTCCGCCAACACAAAGTTCCTAATTTCTCTATTAGAAAGCGCTATAATGTTCAAGGAGCTTAGATATATATTATCTAACCTCCTTGACTTTCATAGTGATTCAAGGAACTACGAAATTTGAAATGCAAGCTACCGTCTGGGTGTCAAATTACAAAGCTTGCACCAGGCACCCGTGGCCATACGATAATATTAATTATCTCATTTCAGTAATAATTACCACACTTACTAAGTTTTCTGAGAGGTTTTATTGTACGAAGGGCATTATATATTGTTTTACACACCCTAATGAAGTACATTACACGTCAGTTGATGCGACCATCTTCTCAACATAATCTCCTTGTAACTTTATGCACTTTTGCCATCGATGTGTCAGTCTCTCCAGACATTCTTGAAACCATTTTTTCGGAGTGCTGCGAACCCATGCCTTGACAGCTGCGTCCAGTTCTGCAAAATCCACAAAACGGTGACCATGCAATGGAAGCATTGGGGAAGTCCACCGCCAAAGAAATGTCGAACAGTACCTAAAGTTGGCAAGCGAATGGCGACAGTGTTCTGGGACACAAAGGGCATCATCCTCATTGACTGGCTGGAATTGGGGGCCACGATTGACAGCGCAGCATATGTGGCAACCCTTAAGCGCTCACGTCATGCTATTTAAAATAAGCGGCCAGGAAAATGTCCTAAGGGGGTGCTTCTGCAACATGACAATGCCCGCCCCCACACTAACCGAGAGACCACCGCTACCATTGACCAAATGGGATTCACGGTGCTGCAACACCCACCATACTCTCCCGACTTGGTACCAAGTGATCATCACCTGTTCGGGAACATGAAGAAACCACTGGACCCAGCTGTCAAGGCATGGCTACGCAGCACTCCGAAAGAATGGTTTCAGGAAGGTCTGGAGAGACTGACACATCAATCGCAAAAGTGCATAAAGTTACAAGGAGATTATGTTGAGAAGGTGGACGTAACAATTGATGTGTAATGTACTTCATTTGGGTAGAATAAAATAAAGTGTAAAGCAATATAGTACGCGCATTGTTGTTTTTTTTATCATTTCAAATGATCTTGCCGACTTCGTCGTTACGCTGGGGTCCATCGTTATGCATTACGGACACGGACACGGACACGGTGACGGACGTGACGTCATGCAGCCGCGCGGGAAGTGACGTCATGCAGCTGAGCGGGAACGTGACGTCATGCTCACGCGGGGAGCGAGAACCAGACGCTAATGATTATTAGAGGCTGTTGAAAGAGGCCTGGCGTCGAGCGACCTTTTAAAAATCAGAAACTCACTCCACAACTCTGTAAATCAGTATTCTTCCCTTATTTCAGATACACTATTCATTAAACAAACATATATGGCATAGTCATGACCCCTTCATGGAGTAGGCTATTGTCTAAATCTGGACACTCATACTACATCCTTACACTAAGTCAAATTTACGGCCAAATGATCCTTCTGACAGGGAGGCAAAGGTTTCCGCCGGCTTGCCTGGGATGATGGGCCACAAACCGCTATCAAAAAGTACACAATTTACGCTTTATTCAACCAAACACATCTCTAATACAAGTACAAGAAACACATTTCTTCCAGTGACCCTTAAAGAGGTGCCCGCGCGGGAAGCCTAAGTTAATGGGTAATGCAGTCTGTTGAAAGAGTCCTGGGGCTTCGAGCAAAGCGAGGAGCCCTCCTGAGCCTTTCTAACATGTGTTGCATTTGTAGCATGCGTGATTTGAAATGATACAACGTCTAGTCGTTCAGACTGACTGTGATTTTTTTCTTTTTTTTTTCTTTTGGAGGGCAGATACTGTCTGTGAGTGTCTTGCTATTTGTCTTGCATATTATGGATCTGATGATGCTCACTTGTCGAATGAAACATGTCATTCCTTAGTTTTCTTCTTCTTCTTCATTAGCTTATTCCGTAACAATATCCTTAATCACATGTAATTTTTGTCAGGTTATTTTGCACATATTCCAGTAATTGTAATGTTTTTTTAAGTCGACCGACTGCAAGCTTTAAAGCTATCTTTAACCCTCATAGGGCAGACTATTTTTTACTAATTTTTACTTTAGTTTTTTGTTTATTTAAATTATCATTTCAGCTCTAATTTTGATTTTGATTTTTAATATTCAATATTATTTTTTAAAATAAATTTAAAAAAATATTATTATTTTCAGTTTTATTAACTTTTTAATTTTATATTCTTAATTTTATTTTAATGTTTAGTGTATTTTATCTTAATTTGTATATTTATGTTTTATTTCATTGTTTAATTTTGATATTTTTGATTATATTTACTAGTTGAAATTTTATCCAGCACCATAAAACTAGACTGATATAATGTTTGCTCATCACAAATATTACATCTACAAGAAATGTTGTTGTAATTAGGATGAAAGTTTCAACTATTAGCACCTTTGATGATAGCCTACAAACTATCTTTATAGTAGGTGTATATAGACCAGTATACTATAAAATGTTATGAGCCAGGAATACAACCCAGGACCAGTGTCGCGAATTAACTAAATCTAGGGACCCAAACTCCCTTCTTCCTTCAACTTACCGTCGAGTTGCAGAGTCACGGAGACTTGCTGAGATAATTAAGAAGGTGTCTATGGTCACAGTGGGTGGGCGACGCAAGGAATGCCATTGGACCAGTTCCGTGCTACTTGGCTGGCGTTTCTACATACCATGATATTGACCCTTGGTCCCGTGTACCTGAGATTTATAGCTTCACTTGTCGATGAAGGACAAGCTGCCCGCTCTGACGCAGCAAGTATCGATAGTTCTCTGTTGATATCGACTGGCGCGCCAAGGTGTGGCAGCACGTGACAAATACAAGACACCAGTAGAATCCCTGGGTGGTTCTTAAGTTTAGGGGCTGCGACAACGCGGTCATGTAGCCCCGTGTACTTTGGGTGTGTGTAAAATGTGTCTGATAACCGGTGTTAATTGTGATGACTGTATTAGTGTGTGTTATCTGTAATCCAGGTAAGGATTGCATACGATCAATTCATATAGTTCCTACTTTTGCTACCGAATGCTAACGTCAACGACACCTAGCCGCGAACTTGGCTTCTAGATGCCACCTCAACCATCACCTGGCGATGAAAATTGGAACTTAATAGAGCGTTAATCAAATCTACTAATTTAGCTTCACTCAATTGTAGTTAGTGGAAGATTGATTTACATACCATAAATCTATGACATGGGCCGCCTGGTTAACTTCCCCTCCGAAGGAAGGCATCCTGAGGGATTTTAATGCTCTTAAAATCTGACGACTTTGGCCGGGTTTGAACCCACGATCTTGGGCATAGAAGCATCAGCTGTTAATTAGACATTTCTTGGAAAACTTCTTGCCCGATAAATACAATGCATGTGACATCCGGAGGGACCTACCGTCGACCAAAATATTATGTGTACTCGAGTTTGAAGGTTGTTTGTGAAATAACCAACAGACCTACATAAAATCCAATAACATCATCATTTTCTTCGTTCTATTTTACGTTAGTTCATGTAGGTTTGGAATTTTAAATTTATATTTTAATATTTTTTATCGCAATTGGAACACAAAAAGTGCCCGTTTTTAAGCGTGTTTCAACCATGCGTCACATTTAAGAATTATTATTTCACAAACCCGTCATCAGATCGAATCCAAATTTTAACACAATATACATCGGAATGTTGTATAACTGGTTTATTAATTTCAAAATTTTGTGTCTGGGGACTATAACGGTGTACACTCAGCCTTGTGAGGCAAGCATGAGTAGAAGTGCGTTCTATCCCTACCTGAGCCATGCAATGAGTGGTTTTCCCCATTCCTGTTCCAGGTGAATGCCAGGACGGTACCTTAATGGTACCCTTACCCTAATCGTAACTCCAATTACAGAAACACACAGTAGTACAAACATTACCCTAACACAGGTAAACTCACCCGTACCTACACGTTGCTACATGACCGGGATGTCGCAAAGTCAACAATAACAACAAAAGGAAGTAATAAATAATAATAATATCGTATGGCCTCGAGTGCCGGGTGCAAGCTTTGTTATTTAACACCCAGAGGGTTGCTTGCATGTCGAATTTCGGTGTTCCTTGAAGCACTATGAAAGTCAAGGTGGTTAGATATGTAATCTCCTTGACACTATAGCGCTTTCTAGTAGAGAAATGAGGAACTTGTATTAGCAGAAACTCCTGAGATTAATTTTGCCATTATAAAAACCGTCTACTGAATTCAAATGGTTCTTTGACATGCCGACATCGTATGACATACGTGTCGTAATTTTTTCCGCCTTTCAAAAATCACTTACGACGGCCAGGATCAAACCTGCAAGCTTGGGGTTAGTAGACCGACACGATAACCACTCACCCACCGTGGCAAGCTGATGAAGGTAATGAATATGATGATCATGATTACGATGATGATATTGTTGATGATAATTAATATGATGGCGATGATTATGATGATGTTGATGATTGCTTTTAAGACTTAATTTTATCGTTAAACTATATGTAAAATTAACTGTGCACTGATATATTAAAGAACGTAAGAAATAACTTAGATATCCGACCTGAGACAGAGCCAATGATATGCCCACGTATTTTATGGTGAACCCCTCAGTCTCCTCCTATGCTGAATGGAGCAAAAACCCAGTCAACCTGCTAATATCGTGCTGCGACTGGTGTTGCAAAGTGTTGCTCCACTAATCTGTTTAATGAACATAAACCTCTGATAGAGCAGGTTAGTTCGCTCTGAAGGCCACGACTAGTTTTATTATTGATTGTGTTTAACTTATTACCTCACAGGTTAAGTGGTGTAACTTTATTGTTTCGTTCGATTGAAGACAGGCGATATGAATGTATTCCTTGGAATCCGGTACCGGCACGCTTTCTCCCGAGGCGTGAGCAAACACTTTACTTTATCAGTTCAGTTCCCAATTGAGTCATGAATGAGAGATTGCATAAATATAGGCTAGCTAGGACAATATCCTCGTGCCTCTCTGTCCTGAGCTAATCGTTTAATCTCTATATAGCTACCACATGCTACATCCGCGGCAATCTCTTTAACATATTCTAACCTTGGTCTATCTCTACAGTGCTTGTACTCCTTCCATAAATAAGTTTACTATTCTCTTGAATCGGACACTTCCAATCCATGAGGACGTTCAACAGTTGGGATCTTCTAGACTGAAATTCCGAAAACCTGCATTGAAAGCAGCCTTTGAACTAACAAACGGCAATTTCAACGCCAATACTAGCTGGCAGACTGAGTGGACAAGAGCTCCTCCTCGAGGCATCGTACAAGTTGGGAACCCAACTACAAAACTCACAGGTTTCTACTTGCCGAGACCTACCTGGAGTAGATGTGGTGTGGGAAGACTACATACTTGGGGTTGGAAAGATAGGCCATACTGTGACTGTGATGTCATTCAGCAGACTTTGGAACGCATAGTGTTTGATTGACCCCGCCGAGCATTCCAGGGGAGTCTGGAGGATTTAAATTGTGCTACTCCAGAAGCAGTGAATTGGTTATGCAGACTGGATGTTGAGTTATGATATTTTCAACTTTAATAGTCGTATGTCTTGTTGTCATATTGTTCGGGTGTCTGTGACACTGTATTAAAAGGACTAGGTTGTGACAATGGCTTTTTACACAATTAGGCTAAATTAGCAAATTGTAAAAACAAATTTCTGTTATTTCCGTTTGGTTAATGGTTGTTAATTTTACAATAAACAAAGATCTAACCTTTCTAAGCCACCTGCTAACAACAAATATTAAATATCTTTGTGTGATTTTGTACAGGGTGCTCGAAAACAAGGTCACAGAAACCAATTCTAGTGTTGTATTTCCTTAAGTTTGGTACACTTTTCTTGAAACTTTCTAGTCAAGGATACTTAATTTTTATTGGAATGTAAAGAACATGTTGTTTGACAAAATGAACGGATTTTATTGTTACGTGCCACCCCCTAGTGGCACTTACGTTAACTGGAATACGGTGGGTGAGAGCACAAACACAATTGTTCCTTTAAAGAAATCTAATTAGCTTTATTGGAAGCCTGAAAGGTACACCACACAAATAGCAAATACAAGCAATCAGTACCTCACTCCAGTTTCCTCTTGTAGGGACCTCTTGCCCTTCACCTGTCAACAGACCACAGAAGTTAATCCGTCCGGTGGCCTTGACAGAACTACATGCTACACTACAGTTATTTACGATAGCCGGTCACTCACCACTACACTCTGCTTCGCTGACAGCTGGCTAGGGAAACAGCCCCCGGTGCTTTCGCAATTCACTACACTAACCTCTGCCGCACTGGAAAACACACTCGTTCAAGGCACAGTTCCGCTGTAGGCTTCACACTCCCTCGCTGTCAAGAGAATCAGCTACACTAGGGTTTCGCAAGTCACGTCGCGAAAAACTGTCGCTCAAGGTAAACGCTCGCACTAGCTCGAAAAACACTGTTGTTTCCCCGCTTGCCAGGTCGCCCTTATATAGCAGACCGGTGACTCAATAAATGCTTTTAGACCATCCAGGATTCACGGCTTCTCGAGGTTTCCATCACTGGCTGGGTCACGAATATTCTGGACCATCCCTTTGTCCTAGTAGCCCTTGTTGCGTAAGGCGCACGTAATACACTGAGGCAGAGCACAGCCCAGCCCGGGGCAGCCGTGACTCATGCGGCGATCGACGAAACAAACTCACAGCCGTAACAGTATTTTCTAGAATAATTATTTTGAGCCTTTATAAAAATTAACAAACTCAAAAAATATTTTTGCCTATTAAAATGTTGCTTTTTTATTTATAAATTGAAAGGATAAAGATTATTTTAAATATATTTTGGTTCATTCTATAAATCTACATGGTTACCAACACATTACAAAAGATCAGGCCTGTAACTTAAGTAGTTCCTGAGAACTGTTAACTTGGGGGATTATTTCCTGTGACCTTGTTTTTGAACACCCTGTATAAAATCAGACAATACCTTTCTTCGGCTTTTCCCAATTAATTGGGGTCGCCGGAGCCAACCAGGCTCATTTTGGTTTTGGCCGAGGATTTAAGGCCGGATGCCCTTCCTGACGCCACGTGATTTTTCAGGTGAAAATTCCAACCCGCTGTCACCGGGATTCGAACCCTGGCCGTCCGGGTGAAAGACGAGCAGCTAAGCCACTGCGCCATCACGCTCCCTGTATAAAATCAGACAATAATATTTCATTTTTATTGTTAGCAGTTGCGTTATAGAGGTTAGATATTTGTTATTAACAACCATTGAACAAACGGAATTGACAACAAAAAATATTTTTTAAAAATTTGGTCATTAAATTAGGTTAAGTAAGCCAATGTCACAACCCAGTGTCCTTGGTCTTTGTTTACTTTATTGTGTTATCATCATACGATAAATAAATAAATAAATAAAATCTCTTCTCTTCATTAGCAGTCACCAGAAACTTCTCTCCTAGCCCACTCGTCTTAATACCTCTTCATTATTTTGTAACCCTATCTACCCATCTGATCTTCATTATTCTCCTGCAACACCACATTTTCACTTCCATAGAGCGCCACGCTCCAGACAAAGGCTTTCAAAAATGATTTCCTAATACCTAAATCTATATTCCATGTCAACAGATTCCTTTTCTTTAGAAATGATTTCCTTGCCTGTGCTTCACATTGAATCTAACAAACAGGCAAAGGAACAAACTGAAAGGAATGATATAGCACGTCTAATGGTTTTGCATAACGCCTGTATGAGTAATCAAGGTTTGAAGAACGCTCTGACTGATGGGGTTTAATTTATAGCTTGAAAACTGTTGCTTTCTGGAAATAAGAACACAGGTTGAATTACCTATAATTATAACATTCCAATGACCTGGAACATGGCGCGATACATTCCTTCTCAATTCTCAAGTGACTTACAAACACACATATTAATGCTTAATACAACCATCGCAATAAGGCGGGTTAAGAAATATTTCTCACACACCCAAGCACACGGCGTTCCATGACCACGATGTCTCAAAGCCCTTAAAAACAACGAATGATATCTCTACATAGTACAAATAAGTCTGCGATTCTTTGATGTAATTTTGGTAAGTTGTTGTGTACGCTCCTGCGAAGGTTTCTGACTTAGGGCATCCATTTTACAATAGGTAGCACACGTGTAGATTCAATAAATGGGTGACAGCGCTCGAATCGTTTCAACAAAGTCCCGTATGCGTTCATATACCATTCATCCAATTACGATGAAACTTTAGTGAGTCGCTCTGTACACTCCCGTGAAGGTTTCTGACTTAATAAATCCACTTACAGTTCGTAGCACACGAGTTGATTCAACAAATGACTGATGGCTCGTGAATCGTCTCAACAAAGTTCGGTAAGCGTTCATATATCACTCATCCAATTGCGATGAAACTTAGGTGAGTTGTTGTATACAGTCGTCCGAAGGTTTCTGACTTAGTAAATCCATATTACAATCGGTAGCGCACGAGTAGATTCAACAAATCTCAAGAACGACTGGATGGATTTTTATGCGGTTTTCACCATTCTGTAAAGGATTTCACGAGGAAGGTTTCTTTAGAAATACATTCTTTTTTGAACAAAGGAAGCCGAGCAGTACGACTTCTGTGAATCGAGTCGAAGAAAATATATACTATGGGCGTAAGAATTATTCAGCATGAAAAGTTCTACAAAAGAGTCCGTGACAGCATATCTCTAACTTTAATACTTCGCCCACTTTAAGTGTTTTTACGTTTTCATTTCTTCCTACAATATCCATTCAGTGGAAATTTAAATCACTAACTTTGGAGTGACTTAACGAGCTAGCAAGCGAGCCTATCACCCCACTTATCACGACTATCGAGTCGTGTCGAGTTAAGACTGCAGAGAAGAGTACTGTATATGTGTTTGGAATTTTGGAATTTAGCTATTCACCTGCCGTCCGTGCGCCTTTTAATCTAACGCTGGGTAAATCGTTCAAGATACCGGGCGAAGCCGGGACAGGTTGCTAGTTATTAAATAAAGGAAGTTTGTGTTTTAATGTGACGTTAATCTCGTTATCATTAGCCACGGGTCGTTCTTTCTACTTGATATCTGAACCACAGTTTGTAACATTTCACCTCAAACTAATCATTGTGAGGTTTTAAGTCATTTTTCAGTTTTGCCTAAGTAAACAAAAGTTTGGTGCTTTTCAGTCGGTCAACACGAATGTACCCACTAGAGCTGGGTTATTCCCTAATCCTGAAATAAATCACATGAGATGAATAAATACACTAGGATGACCAGTTTCGATCGTCAAGCGATCATCATCAGATCCATTACACTTAGGCTATAACATCTATGTTTGAGAATACAGGTGAAAAATATATACAATATGTACAATTATTTAGTTGCAGTGTTGGTAATGCAACTGTCGGTGTATGCTAAATGTAGTATATCTAATGGTAGGTGAAATTCTAAAATGGTGATAAAAATTCGGAATTTGTCTGTTCGGGGTGATTATATGGTTATACAAAATCAAATATGGTTATACTGTAATAATACAGGCGGATACTTATCCGGTTGTCTTCCTAACTGGAGCTTCAAGCAGTTTTCGTGTTCACTCTGACACCAGTTATAGTCGACTAACCCGGGTGTAAACTGGGAGGAACTGGTTTTTCCCTTTCTCCTCCTTTTCAATGGTGCACAGGGCTTTAAACATACCCATGTCAAAAGACAATTATAATAAGGAAATAAGAACCATTAAACAAAAGCAAAGAAAAACAATTTCCCGCCAAGCAAAATAGACCAAATTGTAGCCAAACATAAAAATAAAGATAAAATGATTCCAAAACCGGACATTAATTAGAAAAAAATCGCGCTCTTCAACTATGTGAATGCCAACACATAAAATCACTAATCTATTCAAAAAGTAAGGCATAAAAATAGTATTCGCAACGAATAATACGACCAGGAGGCACCTGCAAAATAGTAATCTAAATAAACAAGACCCGTATTCAAAGTCAGGGTTATATTCTATTACATGCCAAGACACTGGTAGTCAAGCTAATTACATTGGACAGAGCGGAAGACGAGTAGATACACGCTATAATGATTATAGGAATGCGATAAGATACGGAACACATTCAGCCGTATGCGAACATATGTGTGACACGGGGCACAGCTTTACTAAAATCGAGACTGACCTAAAAATAATTCAGCACGAATCGAAAGGCAGAGCTCTCGACATAAAGGAAGCAATCGAGATTCACCTAGCCAAACAAAACAATCCCAACAATCTAAATGAACACACTTTTATGGAGAGTTAACCCCTTTTCACTCTACTAAAAAACAAACCCTGTCGAAAACAAGACACAACTTAGCGATACAGCCAAGCTAGATAAAAAAGGGGGGGGGGATAGCGGTGATTATAGGTAAATGTTATTTGGATCAGGTGTACTATGTACTTTTTCTGCAATAAACCTAGGCCGATAGCGCGGCAGTATTAAAGGTGCCGGGACGTCTTCAATAGACCGTGTACCGCTTAGTTTGAATGGCTTTTTAATCCACGCGTGGCGAAGATAGTTCCACGGTCTTTAATAGTTGTAGATCTTCCTATATTCAATAACATACTTTCGTATCTAGATTTGGCAACGTCACACAAATAAACATGGCACTGACCTCAGAAACAACATAGGAACAAAAGGGGGAGAAAGGGAAAAACCACTTCCGCCCAGTTAACACCCGGGTTAGTCGACTATAACTGGTGTCAGAGTGAACACGAAAACTGCTTGAAGCTCCAGTTAGGAAGACAACCGGATAAGTATCAGCCTGCATTATTACAGCATAACGATAGTTGATTTTGTATAACCATATAATCACCCCAAACATACAAATTCCGGATATTTATCACCATTAAAGAATTTCACCTAACATTAGATATACTACATTTAGCATACACCGACAGTTGCATTACCAACACTGCAACTAAATAATTGTACATATTGTATATATTTTTCACCTGTATTCTCAAACATAGATGTTATAGCCTAAGTGTAATGGATCTGATGATGATCGCTTGACGATCGAAACTGGTCATCCTAGTGTATTTATTAATATTTATTTCAGGATTAAGGCATAACCCAGCTCTTTTGGGTACATTCGTGTTGACCGACTGAAAAGCACCAAACTTTTTTTTTGGCAAACTAATCACATGTGTGAAATCAGAAATCTAACCCGTTCTACCTTAGGGGAGAGGCAAGCAGTTTCTCCGCTGCGTCATCACGCCCTGTATTATTTGGTTTGAGGATGCTGTTGGGCGTCCCGTAACTTTAATTGAAGTAACACTTCAGCATTTTGCTGTGAGAAAGCCCGCGGAAAACCACCCTCAGATTGGTCCCCGACAACGCCGGTGTTCGAGCCCTGGATTTCCAAATTTACCGACCTCTCATGGTGGTCAACAAAGTGCACACATCTGTACTGCGAGGTTGTTGGTTGGTATTTCTAATTTCTATATTGGTGATAGAGAATTTGTGTGCTATTGTTTCATTTAAGGGGCTTGCCACGGTGGGTGAGTGGTTAGCGTGTCGGGCTACAACCCCAAGCTTGTAGGTTCGCTCCTGGCCGTGGTAAGTGATTTTTGAAAGGCCAAAAAATCATGACATGCATGTCATACGTTGTTGGCATGTTAAAGAACCCATTTGAATTCAGTAGGCCGTGTTCATAATGGTGAAATTAATCTCGGGATTTTCCGCCAAGTTCCTCATTTCTCTACTAGAAAGCGCTATAGTGTCAATAATTCTTTCAGAAGTCAACTGAGTAAAGCCATGACTCAATTCCTACTATCTAACCTCCTTGACTTTCATAGTACTTTAAGGAACAATACAATTTGACATGCAAGCTGCCCTCCGGGTGTCAACTAACAAAGATAGCACCCGGCACCGAGGCCATACGATATTATTATTAGTATTTAATGGTTTTAAACAATATGGTATTGAATTCCCTTGTATAGGCCTATCGGTGTGTGTGCGCTTTTATATGACAGCCTGTGCTATTGTAATGTCTGTAGTAGTGTGTGTATTTTTTAACTGAGGCTAGGATCGTTGAGGAAGCGGCTGTAGCCATAAGTTGGGAATCTTCCCAGCATTTGCCTTAAGTAGAGATAGGCAACTACGGAAAACAATTTTTAGGGTGGCTGAAGTAATAATTGAGTCATCGCTTTACTTCTGACAAGAATTATTATATTTATAATAAACTATTTATGACCTTAAGTCAATATGTTCTACATTAAAACTGTACCGGTTTGGGTCTCATTGTGACCTACCTCAACGTGGTAACTGTGCAATTATTATTATTATTATTATTATTATTACCGACAGTAGTGGCTACGCTGGCTAAAGCACAGCATTATGTCATGGGGCCAAGCTCTATGCTGACTCGGTAGACGCGTGGGTTCGAGCCCCACCGTCGGCCGTCCTTGAAATGGTTTTCCGTGGTTTTCCACTTTCAACACCAGGCAAATGCTGGGACGGTACCTTCTGACAGGCCACGGCCGCTTCCTTCCACATCCTTGCCCAATTTCATTCGCCATCATTCATTTCATCTCTCATTAACTCCTCTCATGAGGTTGGCGTCAGGAAGGGCATCCGGCCGTAAAAACCATCGCCACAAAGACTTCCATCGCATCTCATCCCCGACCCCGTTGGAAAACGGGAATAATAAGGGGTAGACATACATACATTATTATTATTATTATTATTATTATTATTATTATTATTATTATTATTATTATTATTATTATTATTATTATATTCGTTCAGCCCACTAAGGAGCACGTGGAACCATTAAATAGCACTCGAATTCATCTCTTTGAACTTCTTATTCGCCCAAAATTTCTTCATTCTTTCACTCTTTCTTGTGTCCATGAGTTTTGGAGTTTCAAGCTTTTCTCGGATGAATTCATGGGTGCAAATTTGTGGGTGTTGATCTTTTGTCAGTATGTAGTCCTGTTTTAGTCATCGGATCAATGTCGACTTCATTAAGGTCCATTTGTGTGTCTATTAGCCAGGGAATTTTGTTTTGTCGGTTCCCAATGATGATAAGAAATATTTTCTTAGTCAGACGTGAATCATTCATTCGTTTTAAATGTCCATAAAATTTCATACGCCGTTTGCGTGCAATAACAATAATAACAATAATTATAATAAATTTTTGCCATAACAGAGGATACTATTTTTTTTTTCAAAAGCTCACGAAGTAAAATTTCAATAAACAGGAACTGTTACAAATTGTTTTAAGAAAGATCGTGAAAAAGTCGTGATAAAACAGCGTAGAATTGAAGAGATGTGGATGTGAAAATAGATATGCTGAATAAGTTAGTTTATAACTGATGGTTGAAATGTATTTGCTAGGTAGAGAAGTATTGTAGAAAGAACGTTGGAAATGGGTGTGACGAAGTTGTTATGAATTCAGAATTAATCGATACTTCTTCATGTTCTTCCTTAAAATAATTTGTAACAGATCTGGTTTTTGAAATTTTACTTTGTGATCTTTTTGAACAAAAATCTCTTTAGTATTCTCCGTTATGATTTTTTTTATTAAGTGTTTTTGCACATTTACTTATCCTATACCGGTACAGTTTTAATGTACTAAATATGGAATTAAGGTAATAAACAGTTTATTAAGATTACTACGTCAATAAGGAAACGGGCTATCGTGGTAATTTTATGTCAATATTATATTTCTTGGAAGAACTAGGAATCTATCTCGGACCTCCATAATGGCCTCCACTAGACGGACAGTTTACAGAGCACACTGTATGGCAGAGAAAAGGAATATTCCATCATCTGAACTGTTGAAGGACACCAGGGTTTTCAATAAGTTGGTGAGTATAATAATAGTTGATGGAACCGCACGAGCAATATTAATGAACGACCTTCTGCACCTAAACTAATCACTGCCAAGTCGATACATTATAAACCTATCACTCTGATTCAAATGATGGAATAGTGTAATTAATAACATACGAGAACATTGAGAACCGGTTCAAAATTTGTTTGACAAATTGCTAAGAGAACATGTATTATATAATATTCATTTTTAAATCAGTTTCTAACCATCAATCATCATTATCAATACAGTTTAGTTTTAGCCCAAACTCAGTACTAAAATCATTCTTTGCGTCACGTCATCAACACACGTGTGCTCGATAGTGGGTGTCCTTTATCTCCATAGACAGAAAACATAAAACACATTTCTTACGTGTTGTCACCATAAATTCTACGTAAAACGGGTGCTCTTCAGTCAGTCAACATAGTCATTTTGAACGGTTATTACCGCTGCTGATAACGAGGAGCAAATTGCATTCATTTCCTTGAAACTGAAAGGCTTGGCTTGATTGCCGATCCGCTCGGATGGGTGACTGTGTCTAACCTACTGCTGTATTGCGTTATATGTCCAGTGTCTTATTATTATTATTATTCTCCTCCTTCTCCTCATCCTATTCCTTGACCTTCTTCTCCCCCCTCTTCTCAATATTTCTTCCCATATCCTTTTCCGCTTCGTTCTGCTTCTTGTCTTCTTCTCATACTTCCTGAACCATCTTTTCCTCATTCTTTCTTGCTCGTTCTCGTTTTAATTATTCACTTATTCACGAACTTCTTCTCTCCCCCTCAATATTCTAATTCTTCTCTTCTCCTTGTTCCTCTTCTGCTTCTTATTTTCCTTC
Organism: Meconema thalassinum; assembly: GCA_946902985.2. NCBI lineage: Eukaryota > Metazoa > Arthropoda > Insecta > Orthoptera > Tettigoniidae > Meconema > Meconema thalassinum. The sequence goes on from OX336391.1 coordinate 671,694,418, forward strand.
TTCGTATACTACTAACTTCTTCTCATCTTTCAACTTCTGCTCCTTCCTGTCTTCCTTCTTTTTCTGCTACTTCTTATTCTTGCTCTCGTTCTGCTTCTTCTCCACATTCTTCTTTTACTGCTTTTACTTCTTACTTTTCTTCACCTTCTTGTTCTGATTCTTCTCTTCTTCTACTTCTTCTTCAGCTTTTTCTCCTCGTTTTGCTTCTATTCTTCTCCTCATTCTTCTTTTACTGCTTTTACTTCTTCTTTTTCTTCACCTTCTTGTTCTGATTCTTCTCTTCTTCTATTTCTTCTTCAGCTTTTTCTCCTCGTTTTGCTTCTATTCTTCTCCACATTCTTCTTTTACTGCTTTTACTTCTTCTTTTTCTTCGCCTTCTTGTTCTGATTCATCTCTTCTTCTACTTCTTCTTCAGCTCTTTCTCCCCGTTTTGCTTCTATTCTTCTCCTCATTCTTCTTTTACTGCTTTTACTTCTTCTTTTTCTTCACCTTCTTATTCTGATTCTTCTCTTCTTCTACTTCTTCTACAGCTCCTTCTCCTCGTTTTGTTTCTCTTCTTTTGCCTCTTCTTCTTCCCCTCATCGTTCTGAATCTTCATCTTCTTCCGCTCCTTTTCTTTCTCCTTCTCCTCCTTGATTTTATTCTTCTCTTCTCCTTCTTATTTTGCTCTTCATCGATCTTATTCTTCTTTTGCTCCTTCTCTTTCTCCATCTCCTTTTTGTTCAATGCCTTCCCTTCTTCTCCCTCTTCATCTCCTCCTTTTCCACCTTGTATTGCTTTTGCAGAATATTATTTCACCCTGACGAAGGACGGGTAGCCTGCTAGTTATCGTTAATTCTAGATAGCAAGATAACTACTCTGTTTTTTTTTGTTTGAAGCTTTTCGGAATTAGATATGTGGTGGTGATTGTCTTTTTAGGGGGGAACATCTAGGTCATCTACTCCTCGGATGATAATGAAACTAAATGTGAAATCAACTACAACTACTAACTCACACACTAGAAATCAAGTAGTTCCGTGAAGAACTATACAGCCTATTTTCATATATCCTACTTATGTTAACTGCCTCTATCTACATACTACATTTCAGTTTGATTGCTGAAATAGATTCGTAGATATTGAGAACCAACTAAATATTTCGGATGGTCGCCATGTTGGATTTTATACAAGTAGGTCCTAGAGTTATGTACTGTTACATGAAGATTATTGTGTACGTGTAGCATTCAAACTTCAATCGCATGATTAGGACACAAGAGGTAACAAGGAGATTTTAAAATTTCGCTCAGCTGCCATCTTGTGGTTATGGAAACAATTCAAATAAATTAGATGCCAGTGGATTAACATTTGTATAAGGATTTACTGTGCCAAGTTTCACTACACTCGGATGGTTAAATTGCGAGGAACGTCAATGTGAATATTTATACTTCGCGGCGCCGCCATGTTGGATTTGTGATCACCAAGTTATTTAAAGTCCTATAGGTGAACTTAAGTTCATAGCCCCTATGAACCTAAAAAAATTCAGTTTGATTGCTATAATAGATTCGTAGATATTCAGAGCCGTCTAAATATTTCGGATGGTCACCATGTTGGATTGTTAAATTTATAGGCCATAGAGTCATGTACCATTGAAGGAAAATCATTGCGTAGGTTCATTAGTCAAACTTACATTTCAATCGCATGATTACGACACAAGAAATAAAAACTTGATTTTAAAATTCGCACAGCCGCCATCTTGAGGTTATGTAAACAATTGAACTAAATTAGATACCAGTGCATTACAATGTGTATAAATATTTCCTGTACGAGATTTCATTGCGTTTGGAACATTAAGTCGCGAGAAAGGTCTATTTAAAATTTTAAAATTCGCTTGGCCGCCATGTTCGTTTTGTAGTTAACCGGTTTTTGAAAGTCTTATAGATGAACTTCCAGTAGTGCCCTTTATCTCCGTACGAAATTTCAGGATGATACCGCTAATAGTTTCAGAGATATAGAATGCCGGTGTAATATTTCGCACATCCGCCATCTTGTGGTTATGTGAACAATTGAACGAAGTTAGATGTCGGTGCATTACAATATGTACAAACATATACTGTACCAAGTTTTATTGCGTTTGGTTGGTTAAATCGCGAGAAACGTCTATTTAAAAGTCGCGTGGCCGCCATGTTGGTTTTGTAGTTACCAGTTTTTCAAAAGTCACATAGGTGAACTTCTAGTAGTTCCCTTTATCACCGTAATAAATACCAGGGTGATATCGGCAATAGTTTGGGAGATATTGAATGCTGGTGAAATATTTCGCACAGCCGCCATGTTGGATTGGTGAGACGTAACAAAATTTGAAGGGCACGGTCGGGGTCGCCCGGATTAGTGCTATGAACTTACCTAGTTTCATTGAAATCGCTCCAGCCGTTTAGAATTTATTAGGGGGGACACACACACACACACACTAACACACTCCACACACACACACACACGCACACACACACGGACAAAAGGTGATCTCATAAGCCAATTTTTTCAAAATTGAAAATAGGCTAAAAATGGATTTAAAAAAGGGGGAATTAAACGACAGGGAGAAGAAATTCCGTCAACCCTCAAAAAATTAGGACGTAGGTACTCCAAAAGAAGTAGAGAACGAATGGCAAATATAAATGAAGAAAAAAAAGGGTGGATCCAACGCATTGTAAAAGGAAATAGGGGAAAACGGACTCAGCTCAGGAATCCCCTGGGTCGCCAACAAGCGAACTCGCCAACCATGAGCCATTGATGCTAGATGCACCATACATGGTAGGGCTACACACACCCGGCCTCGTTTTGGACCTTGTGCAGGGCGCAGGAGATTCCAGGGAATTGAATAAACGTCTGATCCATCGAAAAATGAGGTTATCAGAAAAATAAGATAGGTGGGAAATAAGAGACACCCTAGGCCTCCGATACCTCATACCACCGATGTTGAAAGAGAATTAAGTTGACCAATGGGGATCGCCAGCGAAGTTGAAGGAGATGAGTGGAGGTCAGGTCACACTCAGCTTGAGTCCCGTGGTTGCTCTAGTCGCACACCACTGAGGGTTGGTTGGTTCCTCAGTTTGGGGTCTGCGACAACGCGGTCGTGTAGCCCCGTGTACTTTGGGTGTGTGTAGAATCTGTCTGATAACCGGTGTTAATTAGTGTGTGTTATCTGTTTCTAAGTCAAATAAGGACTGCAGACATTCAATTTTCAAGTAGTTTCTACTTTTGCTACTAAACGCCACCGTCAAAGACAACTAGTTATGAAGTTGGTTACTAGATGTCACCACAGTCGGCTCCTGGCAACGAACATTGGAACATAAGAGTGTTAATCATATATAACCTATAATTTAGCTTCACACAAGTGTAATTATTGGAAGGTTCTTTATCATGTCATAAACTTATGACATGAGACCGCCGGCTTTACTTCCCCTCCGAAGGAAGGCATGCCGAGGGAATTTTAAAAGATTCTTAAAGGATCCAACGACTTCGGCTAAGTATGAACACGCCACCTTTGGGCATCGAAGCTCAGCATGCTACCAACTACGCCACCGAACCCGCTCCAATGAGGGGTTACTACAGAGTTCACGTCACTTACCTCATACAGTATTGCCAACTCGCTGAACCCTTGCCTCTATACCCGTGCGGACTTTCTGTTAGGCTATTTTAACACACTCTAGGTCTAATTCAAGCGAGGAATGAATAATATTCGCGCAGTCAATGGATCGTGTTTTATTGATGGACATGAGGTGTCACCTTTTTCTGTCTGTATGGAGAGAATAGGTTGCACTCCAGTGATCCACTCACTGGCTCTAAATATATTTCCTGGAATTGATCAATTATGTCTCAGGCAGTTCTAATTTGATTGCGCCAAAACCCCAAACGTGATGGGCACAATATACATCACATAGTGTCACATTCAATTTATTACAATTATTTAATTATTTACTTATTCATTTATTTGGGCTGTGTAATTATTTATTTATTTTCTTATATTTAAGACATTATTTTTAATTCTCTTTCTTCATGCTGTCATTTCGGCCATCTACGGACCACGCTATTTCAACTGCCCTTTTCCATGTGTTTGCACCTGGGCCTCTTGAGAGCTGGTGTGAGAAAATATAACACGAGGATTGGCGCCGGGTCATTTTGACCCATAGTGTGACACCATATTTTTGTCGTAGTCGTACGTATTGTAAAGAAGTAATTTCTCACCTGGTGTCTTCCTATGAACTATTCCCAATATAAAATGAGTTTTTAGCCTAAATTTCACATTTTGCAAAAATGAGGAAAAAGTAGACTTATGAGATCGATCCGGGAAAAATGTGTGTCTGTCTGTCTGTCTGGCTGGCTGTGTGTGTGTCCCCCCTATCAACTCCTAAACGGCTGCAGCAATCAATACCAAATTTAGTATGAGTAAAGATGTGCACCGGAATATCTCACGTCCATATTTGAAAATGATATCAGTGCTACCAACTGCTGAAAAAACGCACTAGAAATTTGATCTCCATGTTGGATATCTTGCAAGATATGCATGGGAACTATTCCAAAATTGGCACACATGTAGATAATACTATTTCAGTTTAATTTCCAGGAGGCTAGCCATGACAGTGTTGCCAAAATAATTTTAGGCCTTCTGATAGGTCCAATGTTTAAAAGCATATAACTTCTACACTATCAATTAGATTTCAACCAAATTTTGTATGTAATATCCGTACATAAACAGATATGGCTGAGCGTATTCTTAAGAGCAACCAGGGCTGCCAACTGTTAATAATTGCTCTCTTTTTTTTATCCAAATACCAATATATCAGAAAGTATGCAAGCCAATAGCTTTAAACTATGCACACGTATATTGTGATATTTTAGATTAATTTGGAGTAACTTATATACGTCAGTTCTACCAACATGATTATTAGCCTGCTGATAGAACCAATTTTTAAATACATGTAACTTCTATACTATCAGTTGGATTTCAACCAAATTTCGTATGTGCTATGTGTACCATAACAGATATGACTATAAGTATTGTTAAGAGCAATCAGGGCTGCCAACTGTTAATAAATGCTGTCTATATTTTTTTACCCTAATATCAATATATCAGAAAGTATGCAAGCCAACAGCTCTATACTTTGCATACGTATAGCACCTGACATTCTAGATTAATTTGGAGTAATTAATACAAGGCAGTGCTGCCAACATGATTCTATGCCTGCTGATATGTCCAATTTTAAAATGCATGTAACTTCTATACTAACAAATGGATTTCATCCAAAATTGGCACAACAAGATATAATATTTCAGATTATTTCTGACCAGCACACGCATGGTATTGTTGGCAACATGCTTTTACGCGTACTGATAGATCCAGTGATTAACTGCATGTAACGTCCATTGGACTTCAACCAAATTTTGTATTCTGTACCTTATGAGATGGAACTAAGAATATATTCAGTCACCAGGGCTGCCAACTGTGGTGCTCTATTAGGCTACATTATACCAGGTATATTTTGAACTAATTAGATATTTCGATATTACCAACATAATTTCGTCATTATTCTAGATAGGTTCATATACTGTAGAATAATCATTGGCATGAAAAGTAGGCTCTTTAGTTCTTCACGGAACTTCTTGTCAAATTTAACATGCAGAAAAATGACAAGAATATTCGTAACAGTATTGGCCTTGATGGTGGCGGCAAAGCTGTCATCTCATTTTTTTAAACAAAGGAGCTGATGATCAAGGTGTCCCTAGACCCTAAACATGGATCAACAACAACGTGAGCCATGTGATTGTGCTGCACCGAGTTAGTTGGCTTTTCCCCGTTACTTTTTACAGATTATTCCGACTAACGTTAGCCGAAAATTGTCACGTGAGGACTGGCGCCATGGGTAAATCTGACCCGACCATAAATAATATAGAAATAACTTGAGTGTTCAGAAAAATGTGGAAATGTTACTTTTCCAGGGTGTAGATCAAGGCTAGAAAGGAAGGTACTATAGCCGATGAAAAATAAGGGCTGACCAAAACTAAAATATAGAGCATTATTTAAGCTTCGGGTCAAAAATAGGCCTATCCACGCGCCAATCCTCGCGAGTAAACTGAAAATCCACGGGGTTCTCGTTTGTAAGATTCCATACTTATTCATTGGATCTTACATTTTTCCAAAACACTCTCAAGATTCTTCTTAAGCATGGGTTTTTTAAAGTATGGACTTTCTCTCTTTATGATTGATTTTCTTACTTTCCAACTCAATAGATAGCTTCCATTTTAGAATCTATTTTTAGCCTATGTCAACCTATGCAATAGTCTTACCTTACGGGAGGTTTGGAACAGACTGGACAATAGCAATAGGGAGCAATGACATCACCTCTCTAAACTTGACACGTTAGGCTGATGTGGGAGTGGCACATCGTTATGATAATAACAAAATATGTAATTACATGTTATCTACGGTAACATCCGCCCCCTCACTAATCACGTGATGGCAATGGCGTGCGTGCGCGCGTGATGCCAAGGCTTATCAATTCTCTTGACTCTGTCAGAGTCTGCAAGTAGCGTGTGAGGGTAGCTTTACCACTCACAATATTTCTTGACCATACAGGGTCTTTCATATAAAGTAAGAACGGCAAGCGGCAGTTTTGTTATTCGGTGCTGCGGTGGCCTTGACCGAGCTTGTGGCGCGACATGCCCCCCTGCTGTACTATTGAAAGCGCGCGCATATTAGGCTACATACCACAGATTACCTCACTTGAAAAATGTGAAAATCATTCAGTGCTGGTTTGGACTAAACGGCAGATGGTCAAAAACTTCACACTTGAATTCTTTGTAAAAGTTTATCGTAACTTTGGTACAGTGTGGTCGTGAATGATGTTCACCTTTTTCAAGATTTGAAGGTATGGTTGGGCGGCGACGCCTAGCCAAAAAAGAAAAACTTCAGGAGGCTGTTTAGACGTACCCACCTCAGTGGCGGTAGAATATTTTGCCGAGGGCATTGGAAAGCTGGTGTAACGATACGACAAATGTTTCAATCGTTTTGGCGATTATGTTGAGACATGAGGAAACATTTAGTAGTAATTGTGTTTGGTATGTCAATCTGTTATTTATATGCAGTCCATTGGAACTTGAAAATAAACAGCCCTCGTGTGTACTATGCGCGCGCTTTCAATAGTACAGCAGGGGCCATGGCGCGCCACAAGCTCGGCCAAAGCCACCGCAGCAGCGAATAACAAAACTGCCGCTTGCCGTTCTTACTTTATATGAAAGACCCTGTATGCACAAAATTCTACTATCCATCGTGGTCTACGGAACTGTAGATCCAAGAATGCAATGAATTATTATGGAATTAAATCAATATGAATTATTAAAGGGCCCGTGTAGTGCAATTTGAAAAGAATATCAATCATTTGTTTTTGCTATTTTTAGACAAGTGTGGACAGGTAATGCACACCAACTGTTAGACCACATCCTTTTTTAGCCTAATTTTAATATCACTAATAGCGCTAATTATATCTCTACGAGCGCTAGTGTCGACCTATACTTGGTCAAATCAAAATCGAAATATCTACTTCCGTTTTGAGAAATTCAAGAATCTGATTTTCACAAATTAGTTGGTTGGATGGTTGGTTCCTTAGTTTAGGGACTGCGACAACGCGGTCATGTAGCCCCGTGTACTTTGAGTGTGTGTAGAATCTGTCTGATAACCAGTGGTAATTGTGATGGCTGTATTAGTGTGTGTTATCTGTTTTAATTCAGGTAAGGACTGTAGACTATAATTTCAAGTAGTTACTACTTTTGCTACCAAATACTACCGTCCACAACACCTAGCTTGCGGGCTTGGTTACTAGATGGCATCGCAATCAGCCCCTGGCAGCGAACGTTGGAACTAATACAGCGTTATCAATTCTCTGACTTCACACAAGTGTAGTTAGTGCAAGGTTCTCTTTCATGCCATAAATCTACGACATGGAACCGCCGGCTTTAATTCCCCTCCAATGTAAGGCATACTGAGGGACTTTTAACGCTCATAAAAACTCCAACGACTTCGGCTGGGTTTGAACCCGCGACCTTGGGCGTAGAAGCTCTGCATGGTACCAACTAAGCCACCAAAGCTGCCTTTCCAGAAATTGATGATAAAGAATCAAATAATATAATAAAATAATGAAACTTTAATTTCATTTACATCTGTAGAACAAGTTCTATTAAAAAAACAAGTGTCTTTAGCATTCTTTTTTCAAAATACCCTTTAAGCCGGAAGCAATTTTCGTAATTTCAAATTATGACAGAGATTTTCAATTCACGCATTTTGATACTTTTTTGGGTCTTTTAGCGTTTGGCAGAATTCTCAAAATAGCCTGACTTTATGTTGTTTTTTTTTTACTGGTCCCCTATAGTCAACATTAAACAGTAAAATATTTACATGTGATTATACCGATTATGAAGGAGGGGCGTTTGAAAGGAACAATCTCTTCAGAAGAAGGACAAAGGACTACAAAGAAGACATTGGACATACAGCTCTATAAACCACGTCACACACACACAGACACGCTGTCTATAAAACCTAGCCGTCTGTTCGTAGCAGATCGAAAGTACTGTAATCTCTACAATCAAGCCAAGGCTTTCAGTTTCAGGGAAAATAATGCAATTTGTTCCACGTTATCAGCAGCGGTAATAACCAAGTTTAAAATGACGCATTGCTCTGGGCTTAGCGACAACTCAATTAGGCGGCACCTAACGACAATTTAATCTTGTATCTCGCGCCTGACACGCCGACACCCGTCTCTCAGCCTGCAAGAACCAGATGTTTCATTCTGCAGTCAGTAGAACATTTCATTCGAAAATTATCATCCCCCCTGTGTGGACCAGAGGTTGTGTGACCGGAGAGTTTGAACTTTACATTTTAATTCATTTTAATTATTATTATTATTAGTGTTAATGTTGTCTTTATTTTTCTAATTTTAATGTTTATGTATTTTTTTAAATTTTTAATGTATGTTCTTATAGATTTAATTTTGATATCTTTTCAAATATACTTAACTAATTAATTGTGAATTGATTTCTAAAATTATTTTAACACTTTTAATAGTTATATTTATCATTTTCATTTTTTAAATTTATTTTATTAGTCTATTGTAATTTTATTTTTATGATTTTTAATTCTATACTTATATTTTTAGCCTACTTTCGATTTTTGCAAAAAATGAAAGTAGACTTATGAGATCAACACAGGGCGAAAAAAAGTGTGTCTATCTGTGTGTGTGTGTGTACTCTGAATGTCTGTCCCCCCCCCCCCTATCAATTCAAACACGGTGAACGTGAATTGAACGAAATTTGGTACAGAGGTAGCACTAGCAAAGGGCACCTCAGTGTCATGTTTTATATCGCCGCCATCTTGACGGAAACGTAATGGCGGCCACACAAATGTTCAAAACTTAAATCAAATTACGACTAACATAATCATCCGATTTCTACCAAATTTTTGCAACAACATACCTTTATGGAGGAAGCATCCTTTGACCAAATTAATAGGTCATCAGCCTAATAGTTTGCGGATGGCGGCCTTCTTTGTGTCAAAATAGATTCCCCCTATTAATTCAAACACGGTGAAACCGAATGGAACGAAATTTGGTACAGAGGTAGCACTAGCAAAGGGCATCTCAGTGTCATGTTTTATATCACCGCCATCTTGACGGAAACGTAATGGCGGCCACACAAATTTTCAAAGCTTAAATCAAATTACGATTAACCTAATCATCCGATCTCTACCAAATTTTGCAACAACATACCTTAATGGAGGGAGCATCCTTTGACCATACTAATAGGTCATTAGCCTAATATTTTGCGGATGGCGGCCATCTTTGTGTGAAAATCGATTCCCCCTATCAATTCAAACACGGTGAAACCGAATTGAACGAAATTTGGTACAGAGGTAGCACTAGCAAAAGGCACCTCAGTGTCATATTTAAGCCTATAACCCCGCCATCTTGACGGAAACGGAATGACGGCCACCCAAATGTTAAAAGCTTAAATCAAATTACGACTATCCTAATAATTTGATCTCTACCAGATTTTGCAACATGCCTTTTTGTGGAAAGCATCTTATGACTAACTACAAGGTCATCAGCCCAATAGTTTGCAAATAGCGGCCATGTATGTGTGCAAATCCATTCCCCATATCAATTCAAACACGGTGAAACCGAATTGAATGAAATTTTTTACAGAGGTAGCACTAGCAAAGGGCACTTCATATTCATGTTTAATATCCCTGTAGCACGTTGTATTTCAACAAGCTACTACAACCAACATTCAATTATACTCCTTGAAAAGGACAGAGAGTTATAACAATACCCATGCATTTAGGAGAAAGTAGGCTATATGTTCCTTACTGAATATCTTGTTTTACACTTTAATTGCTAATGTTCTTAGTTTCAATTTTCTTTTAATTTAATCCAGCACATTACGTCAAGTAGATGCGTATACAGGGTGTTCTTATTAGCGTTTAAAACTCTCTGTAGCGACGTAGATGGCATTGAGACAAGTAATTTGATATAGGACACTTAGGGTCGCAAGTGTCCAGAAATACCTTAAAAGTGAACCACAGCTGTTAAAACATATGACGTCATCAGGTAACGGCTCAGCTCAAGCGGCGGTCAGGCCCGTGCTCTCTTACGCACACCAAAGTAAACGTTGAATATCATATCACTCTGGTTCCGTGTCTTAATGTCAACAAACAATCTGCTTCCATTTAAAAGGAGAAGAGAACAAAGAAAGCTGATGGGTAGGCTCCGGATTTGAACCACGAACCCCACGCGTCCTTGTCGCACACGCAGACACGGAGCCAGACATTCAATGTTCGCTTTGGATGCTTTGGTGTGCGTAAGAGAGCACGGGCTTGACCGCTCGAGCTAAGCCGTCACCTGATGACGTCATATGTTTAACAGTTGAGGTTCACTTTTAAGGTATTTCTGGACACTTGCGGCCCTAAGTGTCCTATATCAAATTACTCGTCTCAATGCCATCTACGTCACTACAGAAAGTTTTAAACGTTAATAAGAATCACCCTGTATAATATTTGATTTTAAGAAATACTAGCACTTCAGTATGGAAATTTTCCGAAATATGGCTGAAGGATTCAACTATCAGCATCTTTGAAAGCATAAACTGTCCTTAAACAGGTGGTTAATATAGAGACCACTATCCCATAAAGGGTTAAAGGGGGTATTTCAGTCAACAACACAGTGTTTTTCACGGGAGATGTTTTGTTTTCCATATTGATAATTGGATAAGGGTACACTTTATTTTGATAATTAATTCAAGAAATGTTCATTTCAAAAACCTGTTAACTACAAAACGGACATGGCGGCCAAGCGAAGTTGAAACAATTAAATAGACTTTTCTAGTGATTTAACCATCCAAACGCAGTGAAACTTGGTAGAGTAAATGTTTATACACATTGTAATTCACTACTGTAGTATCAAATTGTTTACATAACCTGAAGATGGCGGCTGTGCGAAATTTCAAAATTAAGTTTTTATTTCTAGGCTCCTAATCATGCGATCGAAGTCAACGTTTGAATCATGAACCCACGCAATAATCGTCATCTAACAGTACATAACTCTCATAGGAGAACTTCTAGAAATGGCCTTTATCACCGTACAAAATTTCAGGGTGATATCAGTAATTGTTTTGGGAGATATAGAATGCCGGTGAAATATTTCGCTCAGCCACCATGTTGGATTAGTGAGACATAATAACATTTGAAGGCCACGGTCGGGGTCGGCCAAAATAGAACTATGAGATTACTGAGTTTCATTGAAATCGCTCCATCCGTTTGGTTACATACACACACATGGACTAAAGGTGATCTCATAAGCCTATTTTCAAACTAAGTTACTGGTGTAAATCACAGGTTTACCAAAGAACACACAAAACATGCCATGTTATTTCTCTGGCTGTGTATTTTAACTGGCCTGGTGCAGCACACGCCTCCCTGCCAGCCTATTCCCATTCAGTGCCTGTAATGAATTTATCGTGGGGCACCACTTCCCAGTTTCATTTTGTATATAAATAGGCACGCAATTAATTCTCGCTTTCACAACATAGCTGGTATAATCTTCCGACACAGACGTTAGGTATTGCTGCCAATAATCAACTATTAGTTGTATGAGTCAAGTGTTAGATAAGTGCAAACGCTTACGGGGTAATCCCTGATCCTGATGTGCGTAATTCCATCCTGGATTCAGTTAAAATCAATAGTGTCTTGGTTAATAGCACTCACGGGTAGTTTGTTGTGGTTAAATCATCATTTTACACACTTGCAATATGTAATAATGAATAATGTTATTGGGTTTACGTCCCTTTTAACTACTGCGGTTTTTAGGGACGCCGGGATGCCAGAACTTTGCCCCGAAGGAGATCTTCAACGTTCCAGTAAATCTGCTGACACGGGACCCTCACATTTGCGCAACTTCAAATGCCAGCTGACAACGCCAGGATACTAACCTGCAAACTTGGGCCCGAAATAAGAAAGAAGGCTGCCCCTCGCAGAAGGAGGGTACTAGGAAAGATGAGACAAAGGCCAATTAAGGCGGGAAAGTCAAAGACTCCCTAGGCCTTGGATACCCTAATGGTCGGTGTCAGAAGAGAATAAGAATTGACCAAGGGAGACCAACAAAGAGAACTGAAAGGAGCCTGGCACCAGTAAGTGGAAGCAACATCGGACTAAGCTGGGGACCCGTGGTCGCCAACCCACGACCCAGAAGTTGTGAGCCCCTGGGGGACAGAACAACAGAGCAAGTGGGTTGAAGCAAGGTTGAGAAATTGGCAAAGAGTATAGGCCAAGTCCCAAGTGAAAATCCACAGCCTGCTTCCAGTCTCCGACCGGGTCAGGAATGGAATGAATGAAGCCCCCATCTAGCGGCGAGGATATGAACTGTGCCGGCTGCCGAGGCCTGACGCACTCCTCTGGGGCAATGATTAAATGCATGACAGATGAAATGAAATGATAGTGGAGAGTGTTGCTGGAATGAATTATTGACAGGGAAAACCGGAGTACCCGGAGAAAAACCTGCCTGCCTCCGTTTTGTCCAGCACAGATCTCACATGGAGTGACCGGGATTTGAACCACGGACCCAGCGGTGAGAGGCCGGCGTGCTGCCGCCTAAGCCACGGAGGCTTCGCCAAGTCCCAAGTAAAGAGGATTAATAATTAAGTCAAAGATCAAAGACAACCTACAATTTCTATAACTACCTTGTACATGTCGACAATCACTAGCTACTACAGACTTGATTGCTATGTGCTAAGCACCTTTGGATCATGACTTGTGACGTCACATCCGACTATCTAGTTCACTACAGCTGAAAATGTAGCTTTGGGACACAGCCTATTATTAGTTTCTGATCACCCCTCGTAATGTTGTTTGAGTCTTCAGTCTTTTGACTGGCTTGATGCAACGCTCCATGGCTCCCTGTCCTGAGCAAATCGTTTCATCTCTACATAGCTACCACACCCTACATCGGAGGCAATCTGTTTAACATATTCTAACCTTGATCTACCCCTACAGTTCTTGTCTTCGACCCTTCCTTCCATAACTAAGCTTGCTATTCCTGGGTGTCTTAGTATGGGCCTACCAACCTATCCCTTCTCTTCATTAGCAGTCGCCAGAAACATCTCTCCTTTCCCACTCGTCTTAATACCTCTTCGTTTGTAACCCTATCTATCCATCTGATCTCCTGTAACACCACATTTCAAACGCTTCAATTCTCTTCTTTTCTGCTGCACCAATAGTCCAAGTTTCACTTCCATAGAGCACCACGCTGCAGACAAAGGCCTTCAAAAATGACTTCCTAATACCTAAATCAATATTCGATGTCAACAGATTCCTATTTTGTAGAAATGCTTTCCTTGCCTGAGTCAACCTACATTTTATATCCTCTTTGCTTCGTCCATCACTGGTTATTTGCTTCCTAAGTAACAGAAGTCACTTACTTCCTTTAGCTTTTCACCTGCCAATTTGATGTCCATAGAGGTTTGTGATTTATTTCGGCTGCATTCCAATATTTTTGTTTTACATTTATTAATTATCATCATGAATTCTTTCCTCAAGACGGAGTCCATACCATTCAAAAACTCATTCAAATCCTCAGGCGTGTCGGTGAAGATGACGAAGTCATCAGCAAACCTCACAGTTGAAATTATTTCTCCTTGAATCTTCACTCTCACTTTGAATTTTTCTCAAATTTCTTTCATTGCTTGTTCAATGTAAAGATTGAAAAGTATGGGTGATATTATTATTATTATAAGGCGTGATCAAAAAATTTCCGTGTGAGAGCGTTGCTGCAGACAGTGCATACCCCTGGCTTCAAATGCCGAACAAAAAGCACACCATATGACTGTTTGCCTGCAGCACCTGATGCGTTTCAATGTTGAAGGCAACACGTTGCTGCAGGCGACGAAAGCTGACCCCACCACAGGGAACCGGAATCGAAAACGTTGACAATTACCACGGTGTATCCAAGCCCCTAAAAGAATCAACAAAAACAACTCTTTCCAACTAAGCTACAGTCAACAGGAATTACCAGGTAGAGAGAAACAGAGTGTCTGTTCGCGGCAGGTGTAGCACTATCCAGAATGCACCAGAAGTGGTGGGACTACACCTGCCACCTTAAGAGCCTTGGGCAAAAGGCAGGATTGAGAAGAGGTCCAACCCCTCGAAGAATGAGGGATCAGAAAAGATGAGACAAGGGCCAATTAAGGCGGGAAGGTGAAAGACTCCCTAGGCCTCGGATACACTCATACTGTCGGGGTCGGAAAAGAACAAGAGTTGCCCAAGGGAGGTCGATAGGAAAGATTACTAATAGGAGCCTGGCACAAGTAAGTGGAAGTAATGCCGAACTCAGCTGGGGCCCCGTGGTCACCATCCCACGTGAGGTTGAGACATTTGCCTGCCAGGGAACGGTCTTGTTTCCCAGCTCATTGAGCCGCCTCTATACTTAGTGGAAACTGTTTACACCAGTAATGATAACAGACGGCACTTCCCACCTACCCATCAAAGTTAATAGGGCGAACGGGGTGGTACATAGCTGGCAAAAAATGCAATCGATCGTTAATTGCAAAAATACCTCGTGTGGCACAGTAGTGTCAAGGAGTAACTCATACAGAGTTATTTCTAGAGACAAATAGGATATCATCAGTGTAACAATAGTCATCAACGTTGGCCACATCAAATCAACCATTACCTCAATAGAGCTACCTCGGGCAAGGAAAATGGGTTGTGTAAACAATTCGCGTCAGTCTACCAGTATAAGACAACGGATTCGGATTCCGGCCCCAATGGTGGTCTTATTTTCAAAAGTTCGTATGCGTCGATGATAGTGGCCATCCTGAATGTGATATTTTCCACACATCGTTCAGAAAAAGCTGGGAAGCTACCTTAGACACGGGCCACCTACCCGAAATCCTGACATCGACAACTGAATACGTATACGTCTTCAATGACGTTTGCAGACAATAAAGAAGCATTCCGTATATTATTTTCGTTGATAACTAGACAACTAGATTGAATTGAACTGACTCAGTTAAAAGTGTTCTTTCGTGTATTGTGCCTTAATCATTTCAAACATCCCATCCATCTATATGGTGCACCATATTAGGTTCAGTGGCTATTGACAATTTAGTGCTACGCTATTCAAATAATGTTCTCATTTAGTTCTTAATGTTGGCTGTTGAAGAGGACCACAAAATGTCTATTAGTCCTCGAAACATGTACCATTTCTAATGACCACATAAGTGATCATTTTCAATAAGAGTAGGCCTATTGATTCAGGTGGATCCACAGCCCATTAAAAAACGTAATTAGTAGCCTATATCAATAAGGAACCAAAATGAATGTTTTAAATATTAAAATTAATAATTACATAAATATAAATTATCATATCTTGCTCTTCAAGAAACTAGACTGACTGACAACGAAACTATGGACTATGGAAATTACCGCACTTTCAAGAGCAAAACATTACAGAGAGTCGCGAAAGGTGCACCAATCTTCGGAATGGCTTTTCTTGTCCACAAATCCATCATTAACTCTGTCAAAGAAGTCACACCCGTTAATGATCGAATTATGACCATGCGCATCCAGAGTGCCAACAAGAAATACACTCTTGTCAATGCTCATACACCTACTAACATCGAAAACAAGAAAAATTCTGAAAATGTTGAAACATTTTGGGAAAAAAAGGAAAAAATTATGAGTATCATTCATCAAGTTGGCGTGAAAATCCTGATGGGAGATTTCAATGCCCTACTTGGCAAAGAAAAAATCTATCGAAAAATCATTGGCAAAAAATCTGCACACCAAAATACAAACAGCAATGGAACACGATTGGTAGACATTTGTCATCAATTCAATCTCAAAGTTATGTCTACGCATTTCAGGAAACCTGCACACAAACAGAAAACTTGACGATCTCCCATTCAACATCTCGGTGAATACCAAATCGATCATGTTGCCATCTCCCATGCACACTATAAAACCATCCATGACGTTCAAGTCCGACGAGGGGCAAACATTGATTCAGACCATTATCTCACAAGAATCAAAATGAAATTTTCACCTAAGAGGATTCATAAAAAATATATTACATCCAAAAATTTGACACATCCAAAATTCAAGAAACAAAAATTGCAGAAGAATGGGATAAAGAACCAGTGAACAATTGGACGGACTTCTGCAGGAAAATTATCAGAAAAGCCAAAGAACTGATTCCACTAAAAAAGAAAGCAAAACACCCCTGGTGGGATTCCAACTGTGATCAAGTCATTATTGATCGCCGAATCACATTCCAAAAATACTATAGCCACAAATCTCCAGAAACTTTACAACACTTTCTCGGCGTCCGCAGACAGGCAACCAAAATTATCATGACAACTAAACGTAATTTCATAACTAAGCAACTTCAGTCAATCGAGGATGACTTCAGGAATCACAACAGTCGAGATTTTTATATAACCTTCAGAAACAGAATTGAAGGTTACACACCGCAAAATTTGACTTTCAAGAAACAAGACGGAAGTCTCGCACTCACTAACCTTGAAAACTGTGAAGAACTAGCACGTTATTATTCTGACCTCCTCAATTGTCCTGAACCTCCTGAGTGATTTATACACACAGTCCCAGAACACATACGACCCGAAGCCAAACCACCAACGCAAGAAGAAATCCATCACCACATCAAAAAACTCAAGAACGGAATGACATCAGGAGAAGACGGATCATCGCAGAACTGTTGAAATATATAGGACCACGATCACTACAGGAAATCACACAGATCATTCAGGACATTTGGCGAAGTGGAAAACTACCGGACGAATGGAAATGCGCACTCATCCACACACTCCTCAAGAAAGGAGATAAATCTGATGTAAATAACTACAGAGGAATTTCCCTCTTACTCAACGCTTATAAAATCCTCTCCGCATGTCTTTTACAACGCACGCAAGAACAACTCGAGCCACTCATCGGTGAATATCAGGCTGGCTTCAGACCAAACAGATCAGCCGTCAAACAAATCTTCAATCTGAAATCCACCTTGAAACTTCGAGCCACACGAAATCTCCCAACCATCTGTACATTTGTCGACTTTCAGAAGGCGTATGATTCCATTGATCGCAAATCTCTTTTTAATGTACTCGAAGAAAACCATCTCGATCCGAAGACGAGACGACTCATCCAACAAACCTTACCCGACACAATTTACAAGGTTAAATTCATTGAAGAGATATCCCAACCTTTTCCCATTAAAAATAGTGTTCGGCAGGGTGATGGACTTTCTCCATTGCTGTTCAACATCGTTCTCGATAAGGTCATCAAAGAATGGGAAAAAGAATTAAGAAGTCGCAACATATGGAAACATGTCGTGTTCGGAAGACAGAAGGATAATATCAATGTTACATGCTTAGCTTTTGCTGATGATTTGGCAATCCTCTCCGGAGATGAACGAACGGCAATTCACCAGATTGAAGTCCTCAAAAAATGTGCTGGGAAAGTAGGGTTACAAATCTCCTTCACAAAAACTGAATTCATGGCTACAAAACACATTGAAACCCAAACTTTGGTAACAAAATACGGTTCAATCAACAAGGTTAATCATTTCAAATACTTAGGTGAAATTATTAAACCTACAGGCACAGAAAGAATAGCACAAAGAACACGTGAACTCAAAATGCGGAAAGCATATGGGAAAACCGCAAACATCTACAACAAAAAATGAATGAGCATTAACACTAAAATCCGACATTACGCGACGGTCATCAAACCCGAAACACTCTACGCCAGTGAGACCTTAAACCTCAATTATAAAGGGGATCTTGGAAACATCAAGAAAGCTGAAAGGAAAATCATCCGAAAAATTCTTGGCCCAAGACTTACAGACGAAGGATATCGTTTACAATCGCACAAGATCACAGAAAAATATTCCAATATTGAAACCGATTTCCGTAAAGGACGCTTGAAATTTGATGGACACATTATGAGACTAGATGACAATCGATTAACAAAGAAAATATTGATGTACTCACAAAAATTAAAGACGACAACGGTTTGGATTAAACAAGTCCAAACTGATCTCAATAACGCCAACATCACACCCACAGATATCGAAGACCACAAAATTTTCAGACATAAGATCTACACTTGGGAAGCTGCATCAGAAGATAAGCCCAGCAGACCTAGGGGAAAATGGACTGACGAACGTCGAGGTAAACATAGCGACTTGATGAAAGAATTCTGGAAGAACAAGGAAAATAACAGCAACAGATCATAACTTGCTTTATGTGATCCTGTATGGGTCGAAACATACTAAATAAATAAATAAATAAATAATCATACAAACCCAATATATCCCAGAACTCTGAAATGAATCATCAACAACAACAAATTTTCAACGTATAAGCTTAAGGTAGAAAAATATTGATGCCTTCAGTCGATTAGAGGAAATTGCAGGGGTAAGTTAGGGGCCATATTTATTCAGAGAATATTGGAGAATTAACATTGGTTAATATGGGGGCCCCTGGCTGTTGTGGTAGCACGCTTTCCTCTTACCTACTGGGCTTGACTCTTGGATCTACAATAATATGGGGGCCCCTGGCTGTTGTGGTAGCACGCTTTCCTCTTACCTACTGGGCTTGACTCTTGGATCTACAATAATATGGGGGCCCCAGGCTGTTGTGGTAGCACGCTTTCCTCTTACCTACTGGGCTTGACTCTTGGATCTACAATAATATGGGGGCCCCTGGCTGTTGTGGTAGCACGCTTTCCTCTTACCTACTGGGCTTGACTCTTGGATCTACAATAATATGGGGGCCCCTAGCTGTTGTGGTAGCACGCTTTCCTCTTACCTACTGGGCTTGACTCTTGGATCTACAATAATATGGGGGCCCCTGGCTGTTGTGGTACCACGCTTTCCTCTTACCTACTGGGCTTGACTCTTGGATCTACAATAATATGGGGGCCCCAGGCTGTTGTGGTAGCACGCTTTCCTCTTACCTACTGGGCTTGACTCTTGGATCTACAATAATATGGGGGCCCCAGGCTGTTGTGGTAGCACGCTTTCCTCTTACCTACTGGGCTTGACTCTTGGATCTACAATAATATGGGGGCCCCAGGCTGTTGTGGTAGCACGCTTTCCTCTTACCTACTGGGCTTGACTCTTGGATCTACAATAATATGGGGGCCCCTGGCTGTTGTGGTAGCACGCTTTCCTCTTACCTACTGGGCTTGACTCTTGGATCTACAATAATATGGGGGCCCCAGGCTGTTGTGGTAGCACGCTTTCCTCTTACCTACTGGGCTTGACTCTTGGATCTACAATAATATGGGGGCCCCTGGCTGTTGTGGTAGCACGCTTTCCTCTTACCTACTGGGCTTGACTCTTGGATCTACAATAATATGGGGGCCCCTGGCTGTTGTGGTAGCACGCTTTCCTCTTACCTACTGGGCTTGACTCTTGGATCTACAATAATATGGGGGCCCCTGGCTGTTGTGGTAGCGCGCTTTCCTCTTACCTACTGGGCTTGACTCTTGGATCTACAATAATATGGGGGCCCCTGGATGTTGTGGTAGCACGCTTTCCTCTTACCTACTGGGCTTGACTCTTGGATCTACAATAATATGGGGGCCCCAGGCTGTTGTGGTAGCACGCTTTCCTCTTACCTACTGGGCTTGACTCTTGGATCTACAATAATATGGGGGCCCCAGGCTGTTGTGGTAGCACGCTTTCCTCTTACCTACTGGGCTTGACTCTTGGATCTACAATAATATGGGGGCCCCAGGCTGTTGTGGTAGCACGCTTTCCTCTTACCTACTGGGCTTGACTCTTGGATCTACAATAATATGGGGGCCCCTGGCTGTTGTGGTAGCACGCTTTCCTCTTACCTACTGGGCTTGACTCTTGGATCTACAATAATATGGGGGCCCCTGGCTGTTGTGGTAGCACGCTTTCCTCTTACCTACTGGGCTTGACTCTTGGATCTACAATAATATGGGGGCCCCTGGCTGTTGTGGTAGCACGCTTTCCTCTTACCTACTGGGCTTGACTCTTGGATCTACAATAATATGGGGGCCCCTGGCTGTTGTGGTAGCACGCTTTCCTCTTGCCTACTGGGCTTGACTCTTGGATCTACAATAATATGGGGGCCCCAGGCTGTTGTGGTAGCACGCTTTCCTCTTACCTACTGGGCTTGACTCTTGGATCTACAATAATATGGGGGCCCCAGGCTGTTGTGGTAGCACGCTTTCCTCTTACCTACTGGGCTTGACTCTTGGATCTACAATAATATGGGGGCCCCTGGCTGTTGTGGTAGCACGGTTTCCTCTTACCTACTGGGCTTGACTCTTGGATCTACAATAATATGGGGGCCCCTGGCTGTTGTGGTAGCACGCTTTCCTCTTACCTACTGGGCTTGACTCTTGGATCTACAATAATATGGGGGCCCCTGGCTGTTGTGGTAGCACGCTTTCCTCTTACCTACTGGGCTTGACTCTTGGATCTACAATAATATGGGGGCCCCTGGCTGTTGTGGTAGCACGCTTTCCTCTTACCTACTGGGCTTGACTCTTGGATCTACAATAATATGGGGGCCCCTGGCTGTTGTGGTAGCACGCTTTCCTCTTACCTACTGGGCTTGACTCTTGGATCTACAATAATATGGGGGCCCCAGGCTGTTGTGGTAGCACGCTTTCCTCTTCCCTACTGGGCTTGACTCTTGGATCTACAATAATATGGGGGCCCCTGGCTGTTGTGGTAGCACGCTTTCCTCTTAACTACTGGGCTTGACTCTTGGATCTACAATAATATGGGGGCCCCTGGCTGTTGTGGTAGCACGCTTTCCTCTTACCTACTGGGCTTGACTCTTGGATCTACAATAATATGGGGGCCCCTGGCTGTTGTGGTAGCACGCTTTCCTCTTACCTACTGGGCTTGACTCTTGGATCTACAATAATATGGGGGCCCCAGGCTGTTGTGGTAGCACGCTTTCCTCTTACCTACTGGGCTTGACTCTTGGATCTACAATAATATGGGGGCCCCAGGCTGTTGTGGTAGCACGCTTTCCTCTTACCTACTGGGCTTGACTATTGGATCTACAATAATATGGGGTCCCCTGGCTGTTGTGGTAGCACGCTTTCCTCTTACCTACTGGGCTTGACTCTTGGATCTACAATAATATGGGGGCCCCAGGCTGTTGTGGTAGCACGCTTTCCTCTTACCTACTGGGCTTGACTCTTGGATCTACAATAATATGGGGGCCCCTGGCTGTTGTGGTAGCACGCTTTCCTCTTACCTACTGGGCTTGACTCTACAATAATATGGGGGCCCCTGGCTGTTGTGGTAGCACGCTTTCCTCTTACCTACTGGGCTTGACTCTTGGATCTACAATAATATGGGGGCCCCTGGCTGTTGTGGTAGCACGCTTTCCTCTTACCTACTGGGCTTGACTATTGGATCTACAATAATATGGGGGCCCCTGGCTGTTGTGGTAGCACGCTTTCCTCTTACCTACTGGGCTTGACTCTTGGATCTACAATAATATGGGGGCCCCTGGCTGTTGTGGTAGCACGCTTTCCTCTTACCTACTGGGCTTGACTATTGGATCTACAATAATATGGGGGCCCCTGGCTGTTGTGGTAGCACGCTTTCCTCTTACCTACTGGGCTTGACTATTGGATCTACAATAATATGGGGGCCCCTGGCTGTTGTGGTAGCACGCTTTCCCCTTACCTACTGGGCTTGACTCTTGGATCTACAATAATATGGGGGCCCCTGGCTGTTGTGGTAGCACGCTTTCCTCTTACCTACTGGGCTTGACTATTGGATCTACAATAATATGGGGGCCCCTGGCTGTTGTGGTAGCACGCTTTCCTCTTACCTACTGGGCTTGACTCTTGGATCTACAATAATATGGGGGCCCCTGGCTGTTGTGGTAGCACGCTTTCCTCTTACCTACTGGGCTTGACTCTTGGATCTACAATAATATGGGGGCCCCAGGCTGTTGTGGTAGCACGCTTTCCTCTTACCTACTGGGCTTGACTATTGGATGTACAATAATATGGGGGCCCCTGGCTGTTGTGGTAGCACGCTTTCCTCTTACCTACTGGGCTTGACTCTTGGATCTACAATAATATGGGGGCCCCTGGCTGTTGTGGTAGCGCGCTTTCCTCTTACCTACTGGGCTTGACTCTTGGATCTACAATAATATGGGGGCCCCTGGCTGTTGTGGTAGCACGCTTTCCTCTTACCTACTGGGCTTGACTCTTGGATCTACAATAATATGGGGGCCCCAGGCTGTTGTGGTAGCACGCTTTCCTCTTACCTACTGGGCTTGACTCTTGGATCTACAATAATATGGGAGCCCCTGGCTGTTGTGGTAGCGCGCTTTCCTCTTACCTACTGGGCTTGACTCTTGGATCTACAATAATATGGGGGCCCCTGGCTGTTGTGGTAGGACGCTTTCCTCTTACCTACTGGGCTTGACTCTTGGATCTACAATAATATGGGGGCCCCAGGCTGTTGTGGTAGCACGCTTTCCTCTTACCTACTGGGCTTGACTCTTGGATCTACAATAATATGGGGGCCCCAGGCTGTTGTGGTAGCACGCTTTCCTCTTACCTACTGGGCTTGACTCTTGGATCTACAATAATATGGGGGCCCCTGGCTGTTGTGGTAGCACGCTTTCCTCTTACCTACTGGGCTTGACTCTTGGATCTACAATAATATGGGGGCCCCTGGCTGTTGTGGTAGCACGCTTTCCTCTTACCTACTGGGCTTGACTCTTGGATCTACAATAATATGGGGGCCCCTGGCTGTTGTGGTAGCACGCTTTCCTCTTACCTACTGGGCTTGACTCTTGGATCTACAATAATATGGGGGCCCCTGGCTGTTGTGGTAGCACGCTTTCCTCTTACCTACTGGGCTTGACTCTTGGATCTACAATAATATGGGGGCCCCTGGCTGTTGTGGTAGCGCGCTTTCCTCTTACCTACTGGGCTTGACTCTTGGATCTACAATAATAAGGGGGACCCTGGCTGTTGTGGTAGCACGCTTTCCTCTTACCTACTGGGCTTGACTCTTGGATCTACAATAATATGGGGGCCCCTGGCTGTTGTGGTAGCACGCTTTCCTCTTACCTACTGGGCTTGACTCTTGGATCTACAATAATATGGGGGCCCCAGGCTGTTGTGGTAGCACGCTTTCCTCTTACCTACTGGGCTTGACTCTTGGATCTACAATAATATGGGGGCCCCAGGCTGTTGTGGTAGCACGCTTTCCTCTTACCTACTGGGCTTGACTCTTGGATCTACAATAATATGGGGGCCCCAGGCTGTTGTGGTAGCACGCTTTCCTCTTACCTACTGGGCTAGACTATTGGATCTACAATAATATGGGGGCCCGTGGCTGTTGTGGTAGCACGCTTTCCTCTTACCTACTGGGCTTGACTATTGGATCTACAATAATATGGGGGCCCCTGGCTGTTGTGGTAGCACGCTTTCCTCTTACCTACTGGGCTTGACTCTTGGATCTACAATAATATGGGGGCCCCTGGCTGTTGTGGTAGCACGCTTTCCTCTTACCTACTGGGCTTGACTCTTGGATCTACAATAATATGGGGGCCCCTGGCTGTTGTGGTAGCACGCTTTCCTCTTACCTACTGGGCTTGACTCTTGGATCTACAATAATATGGGGGCCCCTGGCTGTTGTGGTAGCACGCTTTCCTCTTACCTACTGGGCTTGACTATTGGATCTACAATAATATGGGGGCCCCAGGCTGTTGTGGTAGCACGCTTTCCTCTTACCTACTGGGCTTGACTCTTGGATCTACAATAATATGGGGGCCCCAGGCTGTTGTGGTAGCGCGCTTTCCTCTTACCTACTGGGCTTGACTCTTGGATCTACAATAATATGGGGGCCCCTGGCTGTTGTGGTAGCACGCTTTCCTCTTACCTACTGGGCTTGACTCTTGGATCTACAATAATATGGGGGCCCCTGGCTGTTGTGGTAGCACGCTTTCCTCTTACCTACTGGGCTTGACTCTTGGATCTACAATAATATGGGGGCCCCAGGCTGTTGTGGTAGCACGCTTTCCTCTTACCTACTGGGCTTGACTATTGGATCTACAATAATATGGGGGCCCCTGGCTGTTGTGGTAGCACGCTTTCCTCTTACCTACTGGGCTTGACTCTTGGATCTACAATAATACGGGGGCCCCAGGCTGTTGTGGTAGCGCGCTTTCCTCTTACCTACTGGGCTTGACTCTTGGATCTACAATAATATGGGGGCCCCTGGCTGTTGTGGTAGCACGCTTTCCTCTTACCTACTGGGCTTGACTCTTGGATCTACAATAATATGGGGGCCCCAGGCTGTTGTGGTAGCGCGCTTTCCTCTTACCTACTGGGCTTGACTCTTGGATCTACAATAATATGGGGGCCCCTGGCTGTTGTGGTAGCACGCTTTCCTCTTACCTACTGGGCTTGACTCTTGGATCTACAATAATATGGGGGCCCCTGGCTGTTGTGGTAGCACGCTTTCCTCTTACCTACTGGGCTTGACTCTTGGATCTACAATAATATGGGGGCCCCAGGCTGTTGTGGTAGCACGCTTTCCTCTTACCTACTGGGCTTGACTCTTGGATCTACAATAATATGGGGGCCCCTGGCTGTTGTGGTAGCGCGCTTTCCTCTTACCTACTGGGCTTGACTCTTGGATCTACAATAATATGGGGGCCCCTGGCTGTTGTGGTAGCACGCTTTCCTCTTACCTACTGGGCTTGACTCTTGGATCTACAATAATATGGGGGCCCCTGGCTGTTGTGGTAGCACGCTTTCCTCTTACCAACTGGGCTTGACTCTTGGATCTACAATAATATGGGGGCCCCTGGCTGTTGTGGTAGCACGCTTTCCTCTTACCTACTGGGCTTGACTCTTGGATCTACAATAATATGGGGGCCCCTGGCTGTTGTGGTAGCACGCTTTCCTCTTACCTACTGGGCTTGACTCTTGGATCTACAATAATATGGGGGCCCCTGGCTGTTGTGGTAGCACGCTTTCCTCTTACCTACTGGGCTTGACTCTTGGATCTACAATAATATGGGGGCCCCTGGCTGTTGTGGTAGCACGCTTTCCTCTTACCTACTGGGCTTGACTCTTGGATCTACAATAATATGGGGGCCCCTGGCTGTTGTGGTAGCACGCTTTCCTCTTACCTACTGGGCTTGACTCTTGGATCTACAATAATATGGGGGCCCCTGGCTGTTGTGGTAGCACGCTTTCCTCTTACCTACTGGGCTTGACTCTTGGATCTACAATAATATGGGGGCCCCTGGCTGTTGTGGTAGCACGCTTTCCTCTTACCTACTGGGCTTGACTCTTGGATCTACAATAATATGGGGGCCCCAGGCTGTTGTGGTAGCACGCTTTCCTCTTACCTACTGGGCTTGACTATTGGATCTACAATAATATGGGGGCCCCTGGCTGTTGTGGTAGCACGCTTTCCTCTTACCTACTGGGCTTGACTCTTGGATCTACAATAATACGGGGGCCCCAGGCTGTTGTGGTAGCGCGCTTTCCTCTTACCTACTGGGCTTGACTCTTGGATCTACAATAATATGGGGGCCCCTGGCTGTTGTGGTAGCACGCTTTCCTCTTACCTACTGGGCTTGACTCTTGGATCTACAATAATATGGGGGCCCCAGGCTGTTGTGGTAGCGCGCTTTCCTCTTACCTACTGGGCTTGACTCTTGGATCTACAATAATATGGGGGCCCCTGGCTGTTGTGGTAGCACGCTTTCCTCTTACCTACTGGGCTTGACTCTTGGATCTACAATAATATGGGGGCCCCTGGCTGTTGTGGTAGCACGCTTTCCTCTTACCTACTGGGCTAGACTCTTGGATCTACAATAATATGGGGGCCCCAGGCTGTTGTGGTAGCACGCTTTCCTCTTACCTACTGGGCTTGACTCTTGGATCTACAATAATATGGGGGCCCCTGGCTGTTGTGGTAGCGCGCTTTCCTCTTACCTACTGGGCTTGACTCTTGGATCTACAATAATATGGGGGCCCCTGGCTGTTGTGGTAGCACGCTTTCCTCTTACCTACTGGGCTTGACTCTTGGATCTACAATAATATGGGGGCCCCTGGCTGTTGTGGTAGCACGCTTTCCTCTTACCTACTGGGCTTGACTCTTGGATCTACAATAATATGGGGGCCCCTGGCTGTTGTGGTAGCACGCTTTCCTCTTACCTACTGGGCTTGACTCTTGGATCTACAATAATATGGGGGCCCCTGGCTGTTGTGGTAGCACGCTTTCCTCTTACCTACTGGGCTTGACTCTTGGATCTACAATAATATGGGGGCCCCTGGCTGTTGTGGTAGCACGCTTTCCTCTTACCTACTGGGCTTGACTCTTGGATCTACAATAATATGGGGGCCCCTGGCTGTTGTGGTAGCACGCTTTCCTCTTACCTACTGGGCTTGACTCTTGGATCTACAATAATATGGGGGACCCTGGCTGTTGTGGTAGCACGCTTTCCTCTTACCTACTGGGCTTGACTCTTGGATCTACAATAATATGGGGGCCCCTGGCTGTTGTGGTAGCACGCTTTCCTCTTACCTACTGGGCTTGACTCTTGGATCTACAATAATATGGGGGACCCTGGCTGTTGTGGTAGCACGCTTTCCTCTTACCTACTGGGCTTGACTCTTGGATCTACAATAATATGGGGGCCACTGGCTGTTGTGGTAGCACGCTTTCCTCTTACCTACTGGGCTTGACTCTTGGATCTACAATAATATGGGGGCCCCTGGCTGTTGTGGTAGCACGCTTTCCTCTTACCTACTGGGCTTGACTCTTGGATCTACAATAATATGGGGGACCCTGGCTGTTGTGGTAGCACGCTTTCCTCTTACCTACTGGGCTTGACTCTTGGATCTACAATAATATGGGGGCCCCTGGCTGTTGTGGTAGCACGCTTTCCTCTTATCTACTGGGCTTGACTCTTGGATCTACAATAATATGGGGGCCCCTGGCTGTTGTGGTAGCACGCTTTCCTCTTACCTACTGGGCTTGACTCTTGGATCTACAATAATATGGGGGCCCCTGGCTGTTGTGGTAGCACGCTTTCCTCTTACCTACTGGGCTTGACTCTTGGATCTACAATAATATGGGGGCCCCTGGCTGTTGTGGTAGCACGCTTTCCTCTTACCTACTGGGCTTAACTCTTGGATCTACAATAATATGGGGGACCCTGGCTGTTGTGGTAGCACGCTTTCCTCTTACCTACTGGGCTTGACTCTTGGATCTACAATAATATGGGGGCCCCTGGCTGTTGTGGTAGCACGCTTTCCTCTTACCTACTGGGCTTGACTCTTGGATCTACAATAATATGGGGGCCCCAGGCTGTTGTGGTAGCACGCTTTCCTCTTACCTACTGGGCTTGACTCTTGGATCTACAATAATATGGGGGCCCCTGGCTGTTGTGGTAGCACGCTTTCCTCTTACCTACTGGGCTTGACTCTTGGATCTACAATAATATGGGGGCCCCAGGCTGTTGTGGTAGCACGCTTTCCTCTTACCTACTGGGCTTGACTCTTGGATCTACAATAATATGGGGGCCCCTGGCTGTTGTGGTAGCACGCTTTCCTCTT
Organism: Meconema thalassinum; assembly: GCA_946902985.2. Classification (NCBI taxonomy): domain Eukaryota; kingdom Metazoa; phylum Arthropoda; class Insecta; order Orthoptera; family Tettigoniidae; genus Meconema; species Meconema thalassinum. Next base: position 671,722,609 of record OX336391.1, read on the forward strand.
ACCTACTGGGCTTGACTCTTGGATCTACAATAATATGGGGGCCCCTGGCTGTTGTGGTAGCACGCTTTCCTCTTACCTACTGGGCTTGACTCTTGGATCTACCATAATATGGGGGACCCTGGCTGTTGTGGTAGCACGCTTTCCTCTTACCTACTGGGCTTGACTCTTAAATCTACAATAATATGGGGGCCCCTGGCTGTTGTGGTAGCACGCTTTCCTCTTACCTACTGGGCTTGACTCTTGGATCTACAATAATATGGGGGCCCCTGGCTGTTGTGGTAGCACGCTTTCCTCTTACCTACTGGGCTTGACTCTTGGATCTACAATAATATGGGGGACCCTGGCTGTTTTGGTAGCACGCTTTCCTCTTACCTACTGGGCTTGACTCTTGGATCTACAATAATATGGGGGCCCCTGGCTGTTGTGGTAGCACGCTTTCCTCTTACCTACTGGGCTTGACTCTTGGATCTACAATAATATGGGGGCCCCTGGCTGTTGTGGTAGCACGCTTTCCTCTTACCTACTGGGCTTGACTCTTGGATCTACAATAATATGGGGGCCCCTGGCTGTGTGGTAGCGCGCTTTCCTCTTACCTACTGGGCTTGACTCTTGGATCTACAATAATATGGGGGCCCCAGGCTGTTGTGGTAGCACGCTTTCCTCTTACCTACTGGGCTTGACTCTTGGATCTACAATAATATGGGGGCCCCTGGCTGTTGTGGTAGCACGCTTTCCTCTTACCTACTGGGCTTGACTCTTGGATCTACAATAATATGGGGGCCCCTGGCTGTTGTGGTAGCACGCTTTCCTCTTACCTACTGGGCTTGACTCTTGGATCTACAATAATATGGGGGCCCCTGGCTGTTGTGGTAGCACGCTTTCCTCTTACCTACTGGGCTTGACTCTTGGATCTACAATAATATGGGGGCCCCAGGCTGTTGTGGTAGCACGCTTTCCTCTTACCTACTGGGCTTGACTCTTGGATCTACAATAATATGGGGGCCCCTGGCTGTTGTGGTAGCACGCTTTCCTCTTACCTACTGGGCTTGACTCTTGGATCTACAATAATATGGGGGACCCTGGCTGTTGTGGTAGCACGCTTTCCTCTTACCTACTGGGCTTGACTCTTGGATCTACAATAATATGGGGGCCCCAGGCTGTTGTGGTAGCACGCTTTCCTCTTACCTACTGGGCTTGACTCTTGGATCTACAATAATATGGGGGCCCCTGGCTGTTGTGGTAGCACGCTTTCCTCTTACCTACTGGGCTTGACTCTTGGATCTACAATAATATGGGGGCCCCTGGCTGTTGTGGTAGCACGCTTTCCTCTTACCTACTGGGCTTGACTATTGGATCTACAATAATATGGGGGCCCCTGGCTGTTGTGGTAGCACGCTTTCCTCTTACCTACTGGGCTTGACTCTTGGATCTACAATAATATGGGGGCCCCTGGCTGTTGTGGCAGCACGCTTTCCTCTTACCTACTGGGCTTGACTCTTGGATCTACAATAATATGGTGGCCCCTGGCTGTTGTGGTAGCACGCTTTCCTCTTACCTACTGGGCTTGACTCTTGGATCTACAATAATATGGGGGCCCCTGGCTGTTGTGGTAGCACGCTTTCCTCTTACCTACTGGGCTTGACTCTTGGATCTACAATAATATGGGGGCCCCTGGCTGTTGTGGTAGCACGCTTTCCTCTTACCTACTGGGCTTGACTCTTGGATCTACAATAATATGGGGGCCCCTGGCTGTTGTGGTAGCACGCTTTCCTCTTACCTACTGGGCTTGACTCTTGGATCTACAATAATATGGGGGCCCCTGGCTGTTGTGGTAGCACGCTTTCCTCTTACCTACTGGGCTTGACTCTTGGATCTACAATAATATGGGGGCCCCTGGCTGTTGTGGTAGCACGCTTTCCTCTTACCTACTGGGCTTGACTCTTGGATCTACAATAATATGGGGGCCCCTGGCTGTTGTGGTAGCACGCTTTCCTCTTACCTACTGGGCTTGACTCTTGGATCTACAATAATATGGGGGCCCCTGGCTGTTGTGGTAGCACGCTTTCCTCTTACCTACTGGGCTTGACTCTTGGATCTACAATAATATGGGGGCCCCAGGCTGTTGTGGTAGCACGCTTTCCTCTTACCTACTGGGCTTGACTCTTGGATCTACAATAATATGGGGGCCCCTGGCTGTTGTGGTAGCACGCTTTCCTCTTACCTACTGGGCTTGACTCTTGGATCTACAATAATATGGGGGCCCCTGGCTGTTGTGGTAGCACGCTTTCCTCTTACCTACTGGGCTTGACTCTTGGATCTACAATAATATGGGGGCCCCTGGTTGTTGTGGTAGCACGCTTTCCTCTTACCTACTGGGCTTGACTCTTGGATCTACAATAATATGGGGGCCCCTGGCTGTTGTGGTAGCACGCTTTCCTCTTACCTACTGGGCTTGACTCTTGGATCTACAATAATATGGGGGCCCCTTGGCTGTTGTGGTAGCACGCTTTCCTCTTACCTACTGGGCTTGACTCTTGGATCTACAATAATATGGGGGCCCCTGGCTGTTGTGGTAGCACGCTTTCCTCTTACCTACTGGGCTTGACTCTTGGATCTACAATAATATGGGGGCCCCTGGCTGTTGTGGTAGCACGCTTTCCTCTTACCTACTGGGCTTGACTCTTGGATCTACAATAATATGGGGGCCCCTGGCTGTTGTGGTAGCACGCTTTCCTCTTACCTACTGGGCTTGACTCTTGGATCTACAATAATATGGGGACCCTGGCTGTTGTGGTAGCACGCTTTCCTCTTACCTACTGGGCTTGACTCTTGGATCTACAATAATATGGGGGCCCCTGGCTGTTGTGGTAGCACGCTTTCCTCTTACCTACTGGGCTTGACTCTTGGATCTACAATAATATGGGGGCCCCAGGCTGTTGTGGTAGCACGCTTTCCTCTTACCTACTGGGCTTGACTCTTGGATCTACAATAATATGAAATCTGACTCAGCCTCGTGTGGACAGTTGAGTAGCTATAATAATAATATCGTATGGCCTCGGTGCCGGGTGCAAGCTTTGATATTTGACGCCCAGCTTGTATGTCGAATTTTGTTGTTCCTTGGAGCGCTATGAAAGTCAAGGAGGTTAGATATCTAAGCTCCTTGACACTAGAGCGCTTTCTAGTGGAGAAAGGAGGAACATTTTCGGGTTGGCGGAAAATCCCGAGATTAATTTTGCCATAATGAACACGGCCTAATGAATTCAAATGGGTTCTTTAACATGCCAACAACGTATGGTATGCGTGTCGTGATTCTTGTCGCCTTTCAAAAATCACTTACCATGGCCAGGAGTGAACCTGCAAGCTTGGGGTTGGTAGTCTGACACGATAACCACTCACCCACCCTGGCAAGCTAGTTGAGTAGCTGTTTGAAGGAAGAAGTAATGCCTCTAGGCTTAAAACCAAAGTAAATAGGATGGCTGTCAGTTAGTTAGTTAATTAGTTATTGAGGTTTCAAGGGACGGAACAGCGTTGTCATCTGCCTCAATGCGGTTGGCACAAGTCTCTTATAATCGTGGGCTATGATCATGTTGGCAGCATTGTCCTTTGCTCTTAAACGTGGGGATAGTAAGTGGCATAATGTATTGAGAGAAAGTGACATGACACTGAAAGTTTAAGGCAGGTTAGTTTGAAATTAAACCGAACCATTCGTGAATGTTGATTAAGCGATTCACTTACTTGACATTAGAGATCTGAGTTAATACCATTTTATATAACTCTCCTTCTGAATGACATAAATTAATCTTACATTAATGACATAATTGTTATCCTAAGGATCGACTTAAATCTATTTAACAGACATCTTAGGTATTACGAGTAATCTTTGTAGGTATGACATTTTACCCTGGGGTACAATACTAATACTACGGAGGTCGAGTCATAAGTCGTGGCAACTATTTTTTTCTCGCGAACAGGAGACACACGGAAAATCTACGTTATGCATTTGGAGACGTACGGTATGTACTTGCGTAGGATGCCACTAGATGGTGTATGTAAACAACAGTGTGGGTCTGAGCATTCCCCCAAGTTCAGTGTGTGAGTGAGAGCGTCACACAATGGAAGTCAATAGGCAGGAGCAACCTTATTTGCCTGATCTGAGCCCATGTGAATATGATCTAATCCCGAAAGTCAAGAAGCCACTACGTGGACGACGGTTTGCTAACAAAGAAGATATCGTAACAGCATTTCAGAGAGAGGTGTTACACGTTAGCGATACACATGCAGCGAATTGTATTCATCGCCTGCCCACCGCTGGCAACGCACAGTAGCCACAATGGGTGATTATTTCGAAGGTCTGTAACCAGTGGGGACCTGTCCTTTGTACGTAGTCTTGTGTATTTGCTGCCTATACCATAATAAAACATTGTTTACCAATGGCCTGTGTTCTGTAACTTACCAATGAGCATCTCCAGACGTCAAAATTTATCTTCAGGCACTATGCATACGTACATGCCCTATATTTCCAAATGCATATCATAGATTTTCCGTGTTGTCTCCTGTTTGCGAGAAAAAAAAAGTTGCCATGACTTATGACTCGGCCCTCGTATGACTAGTACTGTCTTATAATAATAATAATAATAATAATAATAATAATAATAATAATAATAATAATAATAATAATAATAATAATAATAATAATAATCAAGTGTATTACAGAGCTGAAGGCTACAACTAAGTGGGTAGAAGAGGTTAAAAGGGACGCCAAGGAAAGTGGACTCACAGTGGATGTGATCCACAACAGAAAAGAGTTTAGAAACCGAATTGACAACATCAAGATGTTCGAGGAGAAAACACCTAAAATTAGAGCCAAACTGGTAATATCCGAGGAGGAGCGAAAGATCAGAAGTGAACGAATGAAGAGGTTTTGGGAAGAGAAGAGGAGATTTACCAGAAAGCCTTAGGTTCCATGCGGTCCACAGGCGGCCAAATTCGAAGAAAGAAGAATAATAATAATGCGATGAAATATAAAGGACTATAGGAAGCAAAACCGAAACGATAAGAAAACGGGAGATTGATATTATTTGGACATATTGTACAGAATGGATGATTCCGATACTGTGGATTCTCGAAGAGTCAATTTGCTCAATAGATAGTTCAAAACAACACTCCAATTATTTAATGGAAAAAAAAATAGAGGTTCAATGAAAAAAAAAATCTATTAAAGTTTAACACATGAATGAGGATCAGTACTCTGAGGAAGAACCAATAAACAGTCTGTAAAAGAAATTCATTGACCTAATGGATAGGCCTACTGAGAAAATGGGGCATTTATATTGTTATTTTAACTGGCAATAAAGGGCTTTACGACTCCCCTTAAGCCACGTTTCTGTAGCCCTGACCCAGAGAGATACACAGAGCTAAGCTTTGGTCAGACCATGACGAGCGAATGTTTACATAACAGCTGTGCTCCTCCAAGGTACACTACTGTACCCACTGAGCTCCTAGCTTAATAGACTCATCTGATCGTGACCGAATGTCCTTGTGCTTTTTACAGTCATTTGCTGTTTTTAGCAAAGCATTAAGGCAAGGAAGAACATGTAAATTTCATGAAGATTGGCCAAGATTATTTTGTCTTTAAGTGTACAAGTGTTTTGTTAACGATATAATACGACAGGCCTCGGAATGGAGATGTTTATGAGAAGCATTTTGTATTTGTGGTAACTACATTATGAGTGATCCCTTAGTATGCTTTCCTTCGGAGGGGAAGTAAAGCCGGTGAGCCCAAGTCATAGATTTATTTATTTATTTATTTATTTATTTATTTATTTATTTATTTATGTCTTTTGCAGTGGCGAAGTTAGGGCTCCTGGCCCTCTCTTACACTTAACCACATAGTTATAATAAAATACACAAATACTACCATTGAATAAGATACGTAAACTAGAAATTAAGTTAGAATAATACAGGACATAAAAAATAAAGATAGCAATGCACATCAAACAAAGAAACATAAAATTGTTACCTGAAACAATAATAATAATAATAATAATAATAATAATAATAATAATAATAATAATAATAATAATAATAATAATAATAATAATAATACTACTACTACTACTAATAATAATAATAATAATAATAATAAGTGATAGTGTTAGATCTAGTAAATAACTGGGTATTTTAATTTTTATTTATATACCATAATGGCTCAATCATTCTATCATCCATCACCAGTCACACGAAACAGTCAGTGGTGTTCAAAAGGAAATCTCTGCAAGCAGTCTTAAATTTTGTGTAGGTCTTGCATTTCCTTACGTCAGCTGGGAGTGTATTCCAAAGTCGCGACCCAGTCACAACGAAGGATTTATTGTACTTGGAAGAGTGGTTAACGGGAATAGCGAGGGAAGAGCCAGATCTAGTATTAATATTATGAAATGAGGACAGGAAATGAAATTTTGAAGAAATATACAGTGGGAGATTTTCGTCTAGGGTTCGATATACCGACGTCAAAATATGAAAATTTCGACTCCCTTCAGGTTTCAGCCAAGAAAGAGCTTTGTAGCTAGGGGTTACGTGAGAATCGTAATTCAAGTTGAAAGCAAACCGAAGACTAGAGTTCAATGCTCGTTGCAGTTTTTTAGTTTGTTCGCTAGTTGCATCAACAAGGACCACGTCGCAATAGTCAAGTATTGGTAGTATCAAAGTCTCAATAAGTTTTATCCTCACGTCTTGTGGTAAAATGTCCTTATGCCGTTTGAGTGGGCGTAGCGTCGCGTACATCTTCCTGCAAGTATTACTTACATGTGCAGACCAGTCAAGAGTTTCAGTCAGAGTCATACCGAGATTTTTCACTGTTTTACTAAACGGGATTACGGTTGCATTTAAAGTCACAGGAGGAATAGTGTAGTTTTTATACATGGAATTCAATAATCCCTGCGAGCCGATTATAATAACTTGGGTCTTTTTGGGGTTGAGAAGGAGAGAGTTATCGCTAGCATACACACTGAGTTGTTGCAGGTCGGTGTTTACATCTCGTATCGCGTTCGCTATATCTTTGATACCAACGTGACAGTAAATTTGGAGGTCATCCGCATAAAGATGATATCTATTATATTTGATTACTGAGGAGATGTCATTAATATAAAGGACACACACAAGAGGACCAAGAACGGAACCCTGAGGGGTTCCTGCCTTCCTGAGTCGCCACTGTGAAGCAGTATCTTGTGTTATTACACGTTGCATGCGATCTGTAAGATATGCGGTGAAAAATTTTAAAGCCTCATTCCCGAAAAGGCATGCAAGTTTCTTCAACAATGTCTGGATATGTATCGTGTCAAAAGCCCTACTGAAGTCAAGGAGTGTGAGTATTGTCACTTGTCTTTCGTCCATTGCTTGTCTGATATCATCAGTCACTTTTAGTAAAGCAGTTGCTGTGCTATGGCCCTTCTTGAAGCCAGATTGAAGTGGATCCAGAAGAGAGTGAGCGTGCAGGTATTCCAGTATTTGAGTATGTACCAACCGTTCTAACGCTTTGGAAAGAGCGGGGAGAATAGAAATTTGACGGTAATCGGATAGAAGTTTAGAGCCTGGGTTCTTGGGAAGTGGGATTACATTAGCGTACTTCCAAATTGCAGGTAACGTGCCGTTTTTGAGACAGTGATTAAAAATATGGGTGAGAATGGGTAGAATAGCGCCAATGATATTTATTATGTATGAAAGTTATAGGAATATCGTCGACACCACTAGCTTTCGATTTAATAGAATACAAGACTTTCTTAACTTCATTAGTGCTGACAGTACGAAAAGCAAAGCATGGGCGACTTTGTGGGACAAATGATGGGTCATTATTTACATGAGGTATGTTAAGCGGATTAGACTGAACTCTCTCTTCCGTGAAATACGCATTTAAATCGTCAAGTGGAATGTCATGTAAAAGAACCTTCCACTAACTAAACTTGTGTGAAGCAAAAATTAGTAGGTTAGGTTTGATCAATGGTCTTAAGTTCCAACGTTCCTCACCAGGCACTGCTTGCGATGGCATTTAGTAGTATCCAAGTTCACAGCTAGGTGTCGTGGACGGTAGCATTTGGTAGCGAAAGTTGGAACTACTGAAATTATCGTCTGCAGTCTTGAATTAATAACAGATAACACCCACTAATACAGTCATCAGATATGAACACCGGGCATGAGACAGATTTGCACACACTCAAAGTACACGGGGCTATATGACCGCGTTGTCGCAGCCCCTAAACTAAGAACCAACCAACCAAAGAATCTGTCAGAATTTGTGCCAATAAAGACCTTTCCTGGCAGCACGCCGGCCTCTCACCTCTGGGTCTGTGGTTCAAATCCCGGTCACTCCATGTGAGATCTGTGCTGGACACAACGGAGGCAGACAGGTTTTTCTCCGGGTACTCCGGTTTTCCCTGTCAAGAATTTCATTCTAGCAACACTCTCCACTGTCATTTAATTTCATCTCTCATTCATTTAATCATTGCCTCAGAGGAGTGCAACAGGCTTCGGCTTCCGGCACAGTTCATACCCTCGCCGCTAGATGGGGGCTTCATTCATTCCATCCCCTGACCCAGTCGGTCGACTAGTAGCAGGCTGTGGATTTTCATTTTCAATGAGCTTTCCTAACAGGAGATCTCAGAATGGCGAAGGGCCAGGATGCACGGAGTGTCGGTGTGGGCGACACTCTCCAAGGTCATACAAATAACAATAGCACACACGGCCATGGAAATGAGGACGAGTTTTATGACAGGAACGACCAAGCCGAGCCTCCCACTGACTTCATGAGCTTGTGACTGAGCCAAACCCTGAGTTTAATTACATTTGTGCATGATGTCTGTGATTCTATCCTTATTGAGTTCATTGCCACGTTCCAGTTTATTTCGTTTACATTTTATCTTTTTTGGGGTAATAACCTCTTCAGATCCAGGGTTCACATTATTACTGTAATAATATGAACTGGTGTATAGAAGAGGTTAAATCTTGAATGTAAAGGAAGTTAGACTGTGCATTAGCCTACTTTCGATTTTTGCAAAAAATGAAAGTAGACTTATGAGATCTACACAGGGCCAACAATTGTGTGTCTGTCTGTGTGTGTGTGAGTGTGTGTACTCGGAATGTCTGTCCCCCCTATCAATTCGAACACGGTGAAACCGAATTGAACGATATTTGGTACAGAGGTAGAACTAGCAAAGGACACCTCAGTGTCATGTTTTATATCGCCGCCATTTGACGGAAACGTAATGGCGGCCACCCAAATGTTCAAAGCTTGAATCAAATTACGACTAACCTAATCATTGGATCTCTACCAAATTTTGCAACAAAATACCTTCTTGTGGGAAACGTCTTTTGACTAAACTACAAGGTCATCAGCCCAATAGTTTGCAGATGACGGCTAAGTATGTGTGCAAATCGATTCCTCCTATCATTTCAAATATGGTGAAACCGAATTGAACGAAATTTAGTAAAGATGTAGCACTAGCAAAGGACACCTCAGTGTCATGTTTTATATTGCCGCCATCTTGACGAAAAATTAATGGCGGCCACCCAAATGTTAAAAGCTTTAATCCAATTACGACCAGCCAAATAATCTGATCTCTACCAAATTTTTCTACAACATACCTTTATGTGAGAAGCATATTTTGACCAAACTACAAGATCATCAGCCCAATAGTATGCAGATGGTGGCCATGTATGTGTGCAAATCGATCCCCCCTATCAATTCAAACACGTAAAACCGAATTGAACGATATTTAGTACAGAGGTAGAACTAGCAAAGGGCACCTCAGTGTCATGTTTTATATCGCCGCCATCTTGAAGGAAACAGAATGACGGCCATCTAAATGCTAAAAGCTTAAATCAAATTACGACCGACCTAATCATTTGATCTCTACCAAATTTTGCAACAACATACCATTTTGTGGGAAGCATCTATTGACTGAACTACAAGGTCACCAGGCCAATAGTTTGCAGATAGCGGCCATGTATGTGTGTAAATTGATTCCCCATATCATTTCAAACACGGTGAAACCGAATTGAATGAACATTTTTTACAGAGGTAGCACTAGCAAAGGGCACCTCATATTCATGTTTAATATCCGTATAGCACGTTGTATTTCAACAAGCTACTACAGCCAACATTCAGTTATATTCCTTGAAAAGGACAAAGAGTTATAACAATACCCATGCATTTAGGAGAAAGTAGGCTATATGTTCTTTACTGAAAATCTTGTTTTTACTTGAGTGTCAAGTCACTAAAGTGTGTGGGTTGTTGTGTGCTTACAGAGCCGGAGAGCAGAGTTTCCCTCAAGTCTGGTGTGCTGATGATGAGCTGATCCCAAACACGCAAAATGTCCAGCTTCTCACTCTTCGTGTGCGTCCTGCTGCAAGGTAAGTCATCTTATCATCAGACTTACTGCTTAAGGAGCCAAATAAATAACTATATTAATATTATAACTGTGCTTGTCATAAATCCTGTACATCAATTATATACATTAAAACTCAGCAATTCTTGTAGGTTTGTGCCAAGTGGGGTTTCGCCTAGGACACCAAGCTGGCTCATCAGCGGGCTCTTGGTGTCCCCCACCGGACCCCCACAGGAGTAGGGAACTGCGTGCTACCTCCCTTTATATAGAGTGCAACTGCACTAATTGACTGCGAGAACTAAAAGCTCAAGCAGCCATAACCTCCCAATGAAGGCTTCCAAAAAGACACGGCACAAACCTAGAAGAATTGCTGACTTTTAATTCACTCGCCGAGAAAGCAAATATACCAATTATATACATTTCAAGAAAACACACACATCTTGTTATTGGAAGCGAAGTTTTAAATTTCCGTTTTCCAAAATTTGTTTCTTGCTTTTTGCCGTTTCCCTCTTATCCCCCATGTTTATAGAAATTGTTGGACTTTTCGTCTTTTAAAGTCCATGTTAATGCTTCATCTACAACATCTCTTATATTTCCACATTATTAATTAATTCTTTATTATTTCATTTTTTTTTATTCTGACCAAAACTCAAAAAATATTGTTATGGTTTCACAGAAGGACTAATTAAAGTCACAAAGGTTTGATAACCGCGAATCTACCGGTGTCATGAAACAACCAAATATGAGTTTCTTTCTTTCTATCTTTCTTTCTCTCCTTCCTTCCTTTCTTCGTTCCTTCATTCCCTACGTTCTTCTACCGTCCTTCAATCCTTCATACTTTCCTTTCTTTGTTCTTTCATTCATTCCTTCCGACCTTTTTAATTCCTTTCTTCCTTCCCTCCTTTCATCCTTCCTTTATTCCTTTCTTTCTTCCTTCCTTTCTTCCTTCCTTTCGTCGTTCCTTCCTTCCTTCCTTCCTTTCGTCCTTCCTTCCTTCCTTTCTTCCTTCCTTTCTTCCTTCCTTTCTTCCTTCCTTCCATCCTTTCTTCCTTCCTTCCTTCCTTCCTTCCTTTCTTCCTTCCTTTCTTCTTTCCTTCCTTCCTTTCGCCCTTCCTTCCTTTCTTCCTTCCTTTTTTCCTTCCTTCCTTTCCTCTTTCTTTCCTTCGTTCTTCCATTTCTTCCTTCCTTCCTTCCTTCCTTCCTTCATTCCTTTCGTCCTTCCTTCCTTCCTTCCTTCCTTCCTTTCGTCCTTCCTTCCTTCCTTTCTTCCTTCATTTCTTCCTTCCTTCATTCCTTCCTTCCTTCCTTCCTTTCTTCTTTCCTTCCTTCCTTTCGTCCTTCATTCCTTCCTTCCTTCCTTTCTTCCTGCCTTCCTTTCTTCCTTCCTTTCTTCCTTTCTAAAATCCTTCCTTCTTTTTTCCTTCTTTCCCTCCTTCTTTCCGTCTTTAATGCCTTCTTCCTTTTCTTCCTTCATTCCTTCTTCCTTCGTTCTTCCATCATTTCTTCTTTTCTTTATTCCTTCATTCATTTCTTCATTTGTTCCGTTCTTCTTTCATTCATTCTAACTTTCTCCCTTCGCTTCTTCCTTCCTTCCTTTTCTTCTTTCGCCCTCCTTTACTTCATTGTTACTTTCTTTCTTCTCTCTTACTTTTCTTCTTTCTCTCCTTCCTTCCTTTCTTCGTTCCTTCATTCCCTACGTTCTTCTACCGTCCTTCAATCCTTCCTACTTTCCTTTCTTCCTTCCTTTGTTCTTTCGTTCATTCCTGCCGACCTTTTTAATTCCTTCCTTCCTTCCCTCCTTTCATCCTTCCTTCCTTCCTTCCTTTATTCCTTTCTTTCTTCCTTCCTTTCTTCCTTCCTTTCGTCCTTCCTTCCTTCCTTCCTTCCTTTCGTCCTTCCTTCCTTCCTTCCTTTCTTCCTTCCTTTCTTCCTTCCTCTCTTCCTTCCTTCCATCCTTTCTTCCTTCCTTCCTTCCTTCCTGTCTTCCTTCCTTTCTACTTTCCTTCCTTCCTTTCGCCCTTCCTTCCTTTCTTCCTTCCTTTTTTCCTTCCTTCCTTTCCTCTTTCTTTCCTTCGTTCTTCCTTTTCTTCCTTCCTTCCTTCATTCATTCCTTTCGTCCTTTCGTCCTTCCTTCCTTCCTTCCTTCCTTTCGTCCTTCCTTCCTTCCTTTCGTCCTTCCTTCCTTCCTTCCTTTCTTCCTTCATTTCTTCCTTTCGTCCTTCCTTCCTTCCTTTCTTCCTTCCTTACTTCCTTTCCTCTTTCTTTCCTTCGTTCTTCCATTTCTTCCTTCCTTCATTCCTTCCTTCCTTCCTTCCTTTCGTCCTTCATTCCTTCCTTCCTTCCTTCCTTCCTTTCTTCCTGCCTTCCTTTCTTCCTTCCTTTCTAAAATCCTTCCTTCTTTTTTCCTTCTTTCCCTCCTTCTTTCCGTCTTTAATGCCTTCTTCCTTTTCTTCCTTCATTCCTTCTTCCTTCGTTCTTCCATCATTTCTTCTTTTCTTTATTCCTTCATTCATTTCTTCATTTGTTCCGTTCTTCTTTCATTCATTCTAACTTTCTCCCTTCGCTTCTTCCTTCCTTCCTTTTCTTTTTTCGCCCTCCTTTACTTCTTTGTTACTTTCTTTCTTCTCTCTTACTTTTCTTTATTCTCTCCATTTCGTTCTTCCTTTCTCCACTTCATCCTTCAGTCATTCTTCCTTCTTTTCTTCCTACTTTTAAAGTGGAATTCAACACCTGTGGTTCATTATCGTGAGATTAACGGTCCTTAAACTACAAACTTCCTTCCGTTTTTCTCTTTATTTTCTTCCCTCCCTTCTTGGCTAAGGTTCTGACCACATCTCATGTAATGTTAATTTTAAGTGTTGACCGTTTCTCAACACAATGTACGGGAATTATAACTCAATGCTGCTTCGGTGGCGTAGTTGGTAGCATGATGAACTTCTATGCCCAAGATCGCGGGTTCAGACCCGGTCCAAAACATCGCAATTTTTAAGATCGTTCGGTGGGCCCATGACATAGATTTATGGCATGTAAAAGAACCTTGCACTAGCTACAATTGTGTGAAGCATAATTTCTAGGTTAGATTTGATTTATTGCTGTATTAAGATCCAACTTTCGTCGCCAGGTGCCAGTTGTGGTGGCATTTAGTAGCCATGTTAGCAGCTAGGTGGCGTTGATGGTAGCATTTGGTAGCGAAAGTAGGAACTACTTGAAATTATCGTCTGCGGTCCTTACTTGAATTAAAAACAGATAACACACACTAATACAGCCATCACAATAATATCGGTTATCAGACAGATTCTACACACACCCAAAGTACGCGGGGCTACATGACCACGTTGTCACAGCCCCTAAACTGAGGAACCAACCAATTACAACTCTATATCTAGTTTGCCACGGTGGGTGAGTGGTTATCGACCCGGACTGCCAACCCCAAGCTTTCAGGTTCGCGCCTGGCCGTGGTAAGTGATTTTTGAAAGGTGACAAAAATTACGATACGCATGACATACGGTGTTGACATGTTAAAGAACCCATTTGAATTCAATAGGCCGTATTCATAATGGCAACATTAATCTCGGGACTTTCCGACAACACAAAGTTCCTCATTTCTCTACTAGAAAGCGCTGTAGTGTCGAGGAGCTTAGATATCTTCAAGGAACTATAAAATTCGACATGCAAGCTGCCATCTGGGGCTCAATTATAAAAGCTTGCATCTGGCACCCGCCGCCATACGATATTATTATTGTTAACTCGATATCTTACCTTCAGAATCTAACACGACTTTTGATTGAAAGAACCATTCTAGGAGGTTGCAAGAATAGTTTGGATATTTAAACCTCTTTAAATACAGCCTTACACTGAGAAACAGAACAGAACGCTGACTAATGGCAATAGATCATCGCTGTGTATCAGCTTTATTTGCGCCCCGCACACACTTCAAGCACGCTATGTTGCTACTTATCAGGGGGCCACACGCCATAGATAGCAATCGAGCACGGCCGCTGCTTCGCGCACCCAACCAGAACAAGACTCGAGCAGGGGGCTTAGCAAATTGATACCGGTCCTTTTTATTATTACATCAATAAGCACGATGATTGGTTTAAACTTTAAAGGGATGGACCGTTCATCTACTGTCCGTAACTCAGCGATATAACACGACTTTAATTTTGAGTTATCTAAGTTTAGTTTCATTTATCCATAGAAACATGATGATGACGATAATTGTTGTTTTAAGAGGCCTAGCATCTAGGGTATCGGCCCATAATAATTTGGGTGAACACGAAGATGATAATGAAACGTAAACTATAACTAAAACTAACTACTAACTTATATACTAGAAGAAGAAATATAAAACAATAGGAGAATATGGTAAATAAAGGACAGGAGGAAAGTAAACGCCCTCAACCCTCGAAGAATGAGTATTGAGGGATTTGGAAGGAAGGAGAACAATGAAAGGCAATGGACAATGGGGAGGAAATTGGACCCAGCTCAGGAATCCCTCGGGGTCGCCAACTCCCTAATTCACCAGCTGTGAGCCTTTGAGGGTGTAGCACTATCCAGGGTGCACCAGAAGTGGTGGGGCTACATACACCCTGCCACCTTGTGCAGAAGGCAGGAGATAACATGAAAAGAAAAAGAAAGCTGACCCCTCGAAGAATGAGGGTATCAGGAAAGATTAGACAAGGGCCAATTAAGGCGGGAAAGTGAAGGACTTCCTAGGCCTCGGATACCCTAATACCATCGTGTGACAAATTAGGTAAGGATAGCATCACAACTGCGCTGACTTCCACGGCCTCCTATTTTAACCCTTGAGAACACGAGAACTCACGCTGGGTCATTTTGACCCATAGTGTGTTACTCCCTTTTTGATGTGTTACATCTTTCCACTCGGTAGCTGGACATTTTTGTGGGAGTGATTTTGGAAAAGAGACGGAAGTGGATGGGACGGAAGTGCATGGGACGGAAACAATGAGCGCGCGGTGGCACAGATCGGTACAAGGCCGTACTGTAAGCCATGTGACTATGTGGAATGTAAATCGCATACGGTTTACCTCAAGATTTGGAGGCCCCATTAAAGAAATTCCTACAATAAATCATCTTCAAGTTGTCGTTCTTTGGTGTGAAAATATTCATTATATCATATATTCATTATTTCTTTGCTGAAAACAATTACGATTTATTAAATCTTCATACTTTTGCTGTATTCTTATTTAATGTAAGCACTCGATACCTCGAGCGCTATATTGCATCAACCAACACTCCAAACAACGTAGGAATTCAGTATATTAACACCGACTACTAACAATAATTGAAACTTCGTTGGTCTAAACGTATCACTGGCAGAAACGCATTTAATATACCTACTGCACACCTAATGTTTAATCGCGCCTATACTTGGCAGTGTGCTATATCGGCAATAAGAGGCCATTTTCAATAACACTGCTGGCATTGGTTCACTAACTGGCCGATTTAAAGCGCAGCTCGCATCAAGTAGGCAGTGGATTGCTCCCGCATACAGTTGCAGGTATATGTCACTACTGCAGATGCATTGGGGAATCCTTTCATGTTTGCTGGCACAAGTTAGCACTATGAGTTCATTCTTTAAAAAATGCGAGTATGTAATATGGAATTATTCGAATAAACATGTCAGATGTTACACATCATATGCGACTACTGTAAGGCTCGTAATTTTTTGTCGTAGTCATACGGATGTTAACGAAGTAATGTTACACCTGGTGTCTTCCTATGAACTATTCCCAGTATAAAATGTGGTTTATTTATATTTTTCCGATTTAACATGCAGAAAAATAACAATAATTTACGTAACTGTAGAATTGGCGGAAAAGCAGTCATCTCAGTTTCTTTGAACAAATGAGCTGATGACCAAAGTGTCCCTAGACCATAAATATGGATCAACAAGAACGTGAGCAATGTGATTGTGCTGCACTAAAATAGGTGGATTTTATCCCTTATTTTTTACGGATTGATCCAAATAACGTAAGCCGAAAATTGTCACGTGAGGAGTGGCGCCATGGGTAATTCTGACCCAACCGTCAATAATATAGAAATAACTTGAGTGTTCAGAAAGCTATGGACATGTTTATTTTGCAGGGTGAAGTTCAAGGCTAGGAAGGAAGGTACAGTAAGCGATAGGAAGTAAGGGCTGACCAAAATCAAAATAGAAAACATTATTTAAGCCTCGGGTCAAAAATACCCATGCGCCAGTCATCGCAGGTTAAATTTCCTAGTGTAATAGTGGGGTAATTGAGGAGGCCATGGTCAAATGTGTTCATTATATCTATTCCTCTTGTACCTATTGCCTTAGCATATCCCGCCTCGTCTCTTTATTAATAGTATGTTTCTTCTTCCATAATGAACTAGGCATACAGATTGGAAATGGAAATTGGTCGTGTTTTAGCAATATTTTTTATTGCATGTATAACTCCGGTCTGTTATGCAACCCTACTTACTGATCTGTAAACATCGACGCCACCCAGTAGGGACCTACTTGTTGAGCAGATCATGACTGTTATCTAACAAGAATCAGGCCAGAAATTCTTAGCCTTGTAACCTGAACGTGCAGAGCAAACTAACATGTTAACAATAGGAACAATAGATCCATACGATGAAAGTAAACCCGTTTAATAAATTCCACGGCTGAACTCACGTTTAACCCGAAAGTCTTGCAAAAATGGTTCGGTTCTGCAAGCTAACGAAGATGCATGACGTCATTCAACGAGTGAAGTAATGGAGAGGTCACTGGGGAACAATAAGTTACCGCCAAGAAAATGGAAAATTTATCTGGTTTCGTCTGCTGTTCCCTGGAATGCGGAATAAAAGGAATTGGATGGACCTGTTCTCACAATATCGAGTATCACGAATCGAATCTTGCACGGTATGTCACGTCACAATGCTTAATTTAAAATTCAATTCCATTCAGTGCGCCTGATATCACAGGTCCACGGTAATGAATGGGCCTTGTATGTATGGAACTTTTAATATCAATGGCAACTTTGTGTTCGTGGAGAGGCAAATTCGTTGCGGCGAATTTGCTGTAAATGTTACACTGAATGTAACTACCATTCAGAAAGTATTATCGCTCTTTAGAACTGCTTTATTTGGAGGCAAATCGCCGCTGGAACTTTTATCGCATTTTGGAACTGTTTAATTTGAAAGAATATCATTAGCTGTTATTGGTCACTCTTTGGAACTGTTTTATTTGAAGGCATGTTGCTAGTTGGAACTGTTGTATTGGAAGGGATACAGCGCGCGTAAATGATTATATTGAAAGGCTTAGAGATTAAAACTCAGCAATTTTTTTAGATTTGTGCCGTGTCTTGTGTGGGGTTTCGCCTAGGACACCAAGCTGGCTCATCAGCGGGCTCTTGATGTTCTGCGCCCGGAACAAGACACCCCACACAAATAATAATAATAATAATATCGTATGGCCTCGGGTGCCTGGTGCAAGCTGTGTTAATTGACACCCAGAGAATAGCTTGCATGTCGAATTTCGTCGTTCCTTTGAACGCTATGAAAGTCAAGGAGATTAGATATCTAAACTCCTTGACACTAGAGCGCTTTCAAGTAGAGAATGGAGGAACTTTGAGTTGGCGGAAAATCACGAGATTAATTTTGCCATTGAACACGTCCTACTGAATTCAAATGGGTTCTTTAACATGCCAACAACGTATGACATGAGTATCGTGATTTTTGTCGCCTTCAAAAATCACTTACCATGGCCAGGGGCGAACCTGCAAGCTTGGGGTTGGTAGTCCGACACGTTAACCACTCACCCACCGTGGCAAGCTACCCCACACAAGACACGGCATAAACATAGAAATATTACTGAGTTTTAATTCACGGGCCCTGAATGCCAATACGCCTTAGAGATTGTTGTAACTGTTACGTAGGAATTGGTTTAGCTGTCTGTAGCTATTATGTGCATAAGAAGCAATGTTTAACTCAACAACCACTAACTCTGACATTACATTATTGTCCTAAGACGACTATTAAGGTATTAGCATCCATAGTTAGTAGGTAGAATCTATGGTTGAGTAGTTATAATCCCGATAATGGTTAATGCTAGAATATAGGCCTATGTACACCCGAAATATCTAACCAATTCTTCTCAGATTTGCCACAAAAGACTTAATGCATCCCCATTCCAATCCTCAGACCGGAATATATCCAGCAGCAGCCGATGTTAAGGTCTGTAACTTACGGGCAACGAGCCACTATTTACAGAGTGCCAGGGAATGTTCTCCGCTGTGCATACATGCTGATGCCAGAGGTAGCGTCAGCAGTTACGTTGGCAGCATGGCTGCCGCTTGGATCAAAACAAACAGTAATCGTTGTACCCACCAGGGTCATTCATAACAGATGATGGCAGTGTTGTCCTTGTGTTCGAAGACAGACTTCAACACGAATGGTATCCCAGTTTGGAGAATTTGAATTAGAAAACCGCGCCTGAAATTTTAGTTCCACATTTTCTATAAACCGATCGCCTTCGCGAAAAACGTATTCCCCCAATAAATCTCTCTCTTCAGTAGTAAACATTACCACTTGTATACTGATGCACTCTTCCAATAATCTATCTGAACGCTCTCTTACTGTAATGCACACTGATGACATTTCGACACCCCACAACCCACACGTGTGGCCTTCACTTTACCGCTGTCACTGTGCTGCCAACTAAACTGCACATAGTCACTGCGGAGAACATTCCCTGACGCCCTGTATGAGCTGGTCGATTTGCACAGGTTGATACAAATAACTAATATCCCTCACCTCCAAGTTCTGGGTTCGATTCCCGGTTCTGCCAATAATTCCAAGTTTAGTCCGAGGATTGGGACGAGATACACGCAGCCTCATGAGGCAAATCTAAGAAGCGGGAGTCACAATCCTCATTTCAGACATCGTAGAAGTGCTTTCCTCGGTTTTTCCAATGATACTTCCGGCAAATGCCTAGATGGTTTCTATCTTAAGACCACAGTCGCCCCCTTCCCAATCCTAGCCTTAGCCACAAATGCATTACTACAGACACCTCAATAACACAGGCCACCAGACAAATCTACACGCACCCAAGTACACGGGGCGTATGACCACAAAATTTATCAACAGGATGATATTGATATTTTGTGCTTCATTTCTTGTGCATATGAATAAGGTTGTTGATTCTTTTACTGGCGTTGCAACTTCATGGAAATCTAGCCCCGTGTAATTGGATGTGTGAAAATTTTGTCTGATATCCTGTGTCACTGTGATGTCTGTACTAGCGTGTGTATTTATAATTAAGGTAGGATTTCAACAGGAAGCGGCCGTGGCCTAACGTTAGGTACCATCCCGGCATTTACCTGAAGTAGAAGTGGAAGACCACGAAAAACCATTTCCATGATGGCTGAGGTAGGAATTGAAGCTGCCTCTTCTCACGTTTGGCTCACTAGACTGAGTGTACCCCGTTACAGCCCTCAGAATGAAATTATATTTCTTGGTTGATCTGGGAAACGAATCTGGGCTTCCGCGGTAATTTTAATAAGGAACCAATAACTTCACTCTTAAGGTTTCAAGATCGCTTTAGGGACCATGTTACTTGTTGCCTTCCCCTACGGGCCCCACGGATAGTGAGACCTGGGTTGGCGACCACGGGACCCCAGCTGAGTCCGGCATTACTTCCACTTACTTGTGCTCCTCTCTGTCATCTTTCCTACCGACCACCCTTGGTCAAGTCTTGTTCTCTTCCGACCCCGATGGTATTAGGGTATCAGAGGCCTAAGAAGTCCTTCACTTTGCCGCTTTAATTGGCCTTTTTCTTATCTTTTCTGATCCCTCATTCTTCCAGGGGTCAGACCCCTTCTTTTCTCTTCCTATCTCCTGCCTTCTGCTCAAGGCCCTTAAGGAGGCAGGGTGTGTGTAACCCCACCACTTCTGATCCACCCTGGATATTGCTACACCTACAAGGGCTCTTGGCTGGTAAGTTCGGGAGTTGGCAACCCCGAGGGATTCCTGAGCTGGTTCAAGTTTTTTTTTTTCCTTTTCGCCATTGCCTCTGGGGCGGACCCTCTCCTCTTTTCCTTTCATATCTGCCTTTCATGGCTCTCCTTCCTTCCAAGTCCCTCAATCCTCACTCTTCGAGGGTTGAGGGCATTTCTTTTCCTTCT
The DNA here is from genome assembly GCA_946902985.2 of Meconema thalassinum. NCBI lineage: Eukaryota > Metazoa > Arthropoda > Insecta > Orthoptera > Tettigoniidae > Meconema > Meconema thalassinum. The sequence continues at coordinate 671,743,139 of OX336391.1, forward strand.
GTCCATTGTTTGCCTTGTTCTTTATTTGTTTACCATTTCTTCTTCTAGTATGTAAGTCTGTAGTTAGTATTAGTTGTAGTTTTCATTCTCATCTCATCTTTCACTATCACCCAAACCATTAGGGGCCGATAACCTAGACGTTAGGTCCCTTAAAACAACAATTATCATCATCATCACTTGTTGTCTGGTGTCATACAAGGATCCCATCGCTGTAACACTGTTAAGGTTTCAGGTAATATTGAATTTCTTTCTCCGTCACGATGGGTCAGGGTTTCGACCCCTCCTTGGGGTAGGGTGGTGCTTTTGTTTTAAATCGTGAGATCGTATGATAGGCCATAGGTTATACAAAGCGTTCAGTATAAAGAATGGAAACAACACTTTCCAATCCACTCCATTTTTGTTGTAGAATCCACTAACTTGTTCATCCTTGACTTTTTTGTTGTAACAAAACAGCAGGCTTGACTTTCATTGCAACCTCTTCCTTGCACTCAGTTTGAAGGTTATTCTTTATGCGTAGACTGCGTGTCCTTACATCGCTCACTTCCTTAGTAAGTGTGCAACCGAAGCTGTAACTACTGTGTGGTCTTTCAGACAAGAGCAGTTCCTTTGGTAGCAGCGTTGCCAACGTAATGTTTGTAGACAATCACTAGATACACGGAAATGTATAAACCTGCTAAATGCCCAGCAGAACTCAACACATTGCTAGCGTTTCGCCACAGAGTGCCAATTGGGCTCTTCAGTTGGTAAAGGCACACCTACCAAGACGCGTAGCAGGCACACACTGAGAAGGCCATGCAAGACGCCTCGCCACATTATGTAACCACGTCACGAGCATGCCAGTGCACCACGGGAGTCAAAAATGCGTGTTGAGTTATGCTGGACATTTTTATCACTTTTTGTGTTAATTATAATGACTCAACGGACAATACTCATTTTGATTCTCTTTCGAGAACATTTGATTATATTCAATGCCAAAGCAAGGTTTATTGTTTTTGGAGTGGAGTTTTTGACTTCCTTGGTGCACTGGCATGCTCGTGACGTGGCTACATATGTGACGAGGCGTCTTGCATGGCCATCTCAGTGTGTGCCTGCTACGCGTCTTGGTAGGTGTGCCTTTACCTACTGAAGAGCCCAATTGGCACGCTGGGGCGAAACGCTAGCAATGTGTTGAGTTATGCTGGACATTTTTATCACTTTTTGTGTTAAATATAATGGCTCAACGGACAATACTCAATTTGATTCTCTTAAGAGAACATTTGATTATATTCCTATATCTTAATATTAAATGGTCAAAATAATGCAAAAATCTTTATAGGAAGTTAAACGATTTATTACTAAAATTGACAGCATTCTTCGGTGGATCTTTGACCCAAATGTTGTTGTTGTTGTTGTTTGATTCTTCAGTCTTTTGACTGGTTTGCTGTAGCTGTCCCGCCTCTCTGTCCTGAGCTAATCGTTTCAACTCTACATAGCTACCATACCTTACATCCGAGGCAATCTGTTTAACATATTCTAACCTTGGTCTACCCTTACAGTTCTCGTCCTCGACCCTTCCTTCCATAACTAAGCTTGCTATTCCTTGGTGTCTTAGTATGTGTCCTACCAACCTATCTCTTCTCTTCATTAGCAGTCGCCAGAAACATATCTCCTCACCTACTAGTCTTGATACCTCTTCGTTTGTAACCCTATCTACCCATCTGATCTGCATCATTCTCCTGTAACAACACATTTCAAACGCTTCAATTCTCCTCTTTACTGCTGCAATAATAGTCCAAGTTTCACTTCCATAGAGCAGCCCGCTCCAGATAAAGGCTTTCAAAAATGAATTCGTAATACCAAAATCTATATTCGATGTCAACAGATTCCTTTTTCGAAATACTTTCCTTGTCTGAGTCAACCTACTTTTTTAGTCCAACATCTAATGACTAACAGATTTGAGTCTCGACTGGGAAAGTCAGGTTTTTAAATCCAAAATTTCCCCATTAGCCTAATTAACTAATACATGAATCATTTTCAGGAGTGTATTTACATATTTATTCTTTGCAACCCACCCAATATCGTGTTGACCGACTGAGGAGATATAAATGAAAGTTAGAAAGGCTTTAATAATAATAATAATAATAATAATAATAATAATAATAATAATAATAATAATAATAACAGTTATAATAATGGCATATTGGCTTTCATGGTCAGTGAATTAAAATTCAGCAATATTTCTAGTTTTGTGCCGTGTCTTGTGTAGAGTTTTGCCTAGGACACCAAGCTGGCTCATCAGCGGGCTCCTGGTGTCCGCCCGGAGTAGAGAACTGCGCACTACCTCCCTTTTTATGAAGTGCACCTGCACCTCTTTATTGCGAGAACTTAAAGCTCCAGCAGCCATAACCTCCCTATGAAGGCTTCCAAAAAGATGGTATATTGGCTTTCACGGCCAGTGAATTAAAACTTAGCAAAATTTCTAGGTTTGTGCCGTGTCTGGTGTGGGGTTTCGCCTAGGACACCAAGCTGGCTCATCAGTGGTCTCTTCGTGTCCCCGCCCGGATCCCCACAGGAATAGCGAATTGCGCGCTACTTCCCTTTTTTTGATGCGCACCTGCGCCTCTTTACTGCGAGAACTAAAAGCTCAAGCAGCCATAACCTCCCTATGAAGGGAATTACCCCCATTTGCAAATAAAGTAAATGAATGAATGAATGAATTAATTAATGAATTAATGAATTAACAACAACAACCAGCGTTTTCAGGCCATGATCTGAGTGGCAGTCCGCTCCTCAGAGACTCAATTGTGTGGTTTGTTTCTGGTATTATCGTGAGAATAAAACACAGATAATACTCACGGATAATTGGTTTCGTTCACGATGACTTCCCAGCTAACTGTTCCCTCAGCACGTGATGTGACCAATAATTAGCCTTGCTATATTTATGCAGCCCTCTAACAGAGTTAGCGGATTGATGACGTAGTTACTAGGGATTTAATTCCATTTGCTGGAATTGATCAGCGATATTGCATTAGGCTTCAAACAAAATACTGCACCTGTACTTTTATCGGCAGCGAGGGCGGGGTTGTTTTTGTTACGGTAGCGATTAAGGTTAGACGGTAATCGACCGTGGGAGGGCATTGTTTGGGCCCGCTGAACTTTATGGAACATTAACTAAACAGCATGAAGGCAGAAGTATCCGTGAAAGGTGCGCGCTTGTTCATTGAGTTCACGAGGGTATCGGCTATTTCATAACAACAGCCAGCTTGCGTCTGGCATTGGATATTCACTAGCAGCCAGGGCTTGCAGTGAATTGTTCAACACCGATTGGCCACAAAACTCAATATTTACTGTGTCATCTACTGTGGTCTCAAACCAACTCTTAGCGCAGTGGTTAGTATCGTTGTCACTCATGTTGTCCGAGTTTCGTTGGTTGGTACCTTAATTTAGGGGCTGCAACAACGGGGTCATGTAGCCCGTGTAGTTTGGGTGTGTGTAGAATTTGCCTGATAATAATAATAATATCGTATGGCCTCGGCTGCCGGGTGCAAGCTTTGTTATTTGACACCCAGATGGTAGCTTACATGTCGAATTTCGTTGTTCTTTCGAGCACTATGAAAGTCAAGGAGGTTAGATATCTAACCTCCTTGAACACTATAGCGCTTTCTAGTAGAGAAATGAGGAACTTTGTGTTGGCGGAACACGGCCTACTGAATTCAAATGGGTTATTTAACATGCCAACATCGTATGACATGATGTCGTAATTTTTTCCGCCTTTCAAAAATCACTTACCACGGCCAGGAGCGAACCTGCAAGCTTGGGGTTAGTAATCCGACACGATAACAGATGTTAGTGTGTGTTATCTGTGATTCAGCTAGAAGGAATGCAGACGATTAATTTTTTCAAGTGGTTCCTACTTTTGCTACCAAATGCCACGACCACCGTCCACGACACCTACCTGCGGACGTGGCTACTAAATATCATCGCAATCACCACCGAGCGTTGAACGTTGGCACTAATAAAGCGTAATAGTTTCCACAAGTGTAGTTAGTGAAAGGTTCTTTTTCATGCCATAAATCTATGACATGGGACAGCCGGCTTTACTTCCCCTCCGAAGGAAGGCATACTGAGAGATTTTTAACGCTCTTAAAAAATCCGACGACTTCGTCCGGGCTTGAACCCGTGATTTTGGGCATAGAGCTCCGCATGCTACCTACTACTCCACCGAAGCAGAACTGAGAAGATGATTATGATGATGATAATTGTTGTTTTAAGGGGCCTAACATCTCGGTTATCGGCCCCTTATGGATTGGGTGATCGTGAAGATGATAATGAAATGTAAACTATAACTAATACTAACTACTAACTTATATAGTAGAAGAAAAAATGGAAAACAAAAAGAGAATAAGGCAAATAAAGGAGAGGAGGGAAAGAAATGCCCTTAACCCTCGAAGAATGCGGATTGAGGGTCTTGGAAGGAAGGAGAGCCATGAAAGGCAGCTAGGAAAGTGAAAGAGGAGAGGTTCCGCCACAGAGGTAATGGATAAAAGGGGGAAACCCGGACCCAGCTCAGGAATCCCTCGGGGTCGCCAACTCCCGAACTCACCAGCCGTGAGCCCCTGAGGGTGTAGCAATATCCAGGGTGCACCAGAAGTGGTGGGGCTACACACACCCTGCCTCCTTGAGGGCCTTGAGCAGAAGGCAGGAGATAACATGAAAAGAAAAAGAAGGCTGATCCCTTGCAGAAGGAGGGTATCAGGTGAGATGAGACAAGGGCCAATTAAGGCGGGAAAGGAAAAAGACTCCCTAGGCCTCGGATACCCTAATATCGTGGGGGTCGGAAGAGGACAAGAGTTGACCAAGAGAGGTCGACAGGAAAAAAGAGCGAGAGGAGCCCGGCACAAGTACGTAAAGCAATGCCACACTCAGCTGGGGTCCCGTGGTCGCCAACCCACGTCCCACTAGATGTGAGCCCCGGGTTCGATATTTATCGTATCAGCCAGTAATGATGAAAACTATTATATTCTCGTAAAAGTTAATTTCTGTTAATGCAGCCTGAAACTGGGAGAATCACTAACACATATTTTAACCTCTGAGGATTCATTTCGTTCACGATCCAGCCGGCAGCTAAATGGTCGCGTTACGCACCAATCAAGTGAGGGCTCCATAATTATTACTGGTCCGTAACAGAGTTAGCGAATTGATGACGTAGTTACTCAGGACTTAATTCTATTTTCTCTCATTCATCAATTATATTGTATAAGTAGAATTGGTTTCAAACAGAATGCTAGTGTTGTGTTACGGTAGCATTGTCCTAGCGATTACCGTCAGATGGGGATGGTGATAAATATTCGGTGGCGTAGTAGGTAGCATGCTGAGCTTCTATGCCCAAGGTCTCGGATTCAAACCCGGCCGAGCGTTCAAAATCCCTCAGTATGCCATCCTTCGGAGGGCATCGATTTATGGCATGATAAAGAACATTCCACTAAATACACTTGTGTGAAGCTAAATTATAAGTTAGATTTGACAAACACTCTTAGGTTCCTACGTTTGCCGCCAGGAGCCGACTGCGGTAGCATATAGTACCCATGTTCAGAACTAGTTCGTCGTTGACGGTGGCGTTTGGTAGCAAAAATTGAAACTACTTGAAAATTGAATGTCTGCAGTTGTTATTTGAATTAAACACAGATCACACACTAATACAGCCATCACAATTAACACCGGTTATCAGACAGATTCTAAACACACCCTAAGTAGACGGGACTACATGACCGCGTTGTCGCAGCCCCTAAACTGAGGATCCTACCAATCAATATTCCAAAATATTCCAATCAAAAGAGTTTGGACAGTGTAATGTTTTATTTTATTTTTTACGATCGTTTCGGTCTTGTATGGACCACGTTATTTCAACTGCCTTTTCCCTCGTTCTTTTACATAGGCCCAGTGATCGCGCATTCTTTTTCGGCGAGCTTTCTTTCTTTCTTTCTTTCTTTCTTTCTTTCTTTCTTTCTTCGGTATACTTCTTGTCGGTCTTCAAAGTAGGCACAGATTCGAATTTACAATCTTCCGGAGCTCATTAGTGCTAAATGGCCATAAAAGGAGTGTTTTCTTTTCGTAATGTGTCCGTTATTTTCTCCACAAGTGGTTAAATTTTGTCGTTGTGTCGTCTTCCCTACTTTCCTTGTTCCTTGACCGGGTCCAAGATCTTTCTCAAAATCTTTCTTTGGCAACCAGTTTTTCTGCCTGGCCTTTCTTATTCATCGCCAGGCATTCTGATGCATATAACGCCTCCGGCCGAATAACGGTAACGTAGCGCCTCAGTGTAATATTTCATTATTATTATTATTATTATTACTCTTATTATTATTATTCATTCATTCATTTCGTACCGTCCATCTATGGCCCGCGTCATTCCACCTGTCTCATTCTTCGGGCTTTGATGTTTGTCCAGTACGCCCGGTGGGTTTCCTTCCTCTCCTAGGTCCAAATCTTTCCCGTCTGCAGCCTCGGTTTTTACTGGAAACCTTGTCATGCCTGAAGTTTTCTCTTGATTGGGATGCGCTTCTGAATATCATTTCACCCTCCAGAACACGCACTGCACTGTTGAGCGAAAACATGCGTGCGGTGGAAAAGTCCACAATTTACTTTACGCAGTCCTATTTTGGTAGCATTTATTTTAATGTAATCCCAACTTCTTTGAGATCACTACCCAGTTCAATGAACCAGGCACATGTGGTTTACATATCTTGAAAATATTATTATTTTTATTAATAATCTGCAGCAGAAACACTAGATATGATTGGGATGGATGGCATTGAAGACATCCGAAAGAGGGAAAGGAAAATACTCCGAAGAATCCTAGGCCCAAATATCAAGGAAGGAGAGAACAGACTCAAACCTAACAAAGAACTATACCTGAAGACAGAAGGAGTCGTAGCCCTAATGAAAAAAAGGAGAATACAGTTTTATGGAGACTTGGTGAGGATGAACAATGCCAGATTGACGAAGATGATTTTTGAATTTTTCAGAAAGAGAAAGATCGGGGTGAAAGAAGGAGAAATAATGGACAGAGAGCGATTCAGACGGCTGGTTAAGGAGTTTACAGGTTTCCTGGAGACAGGGGAGTTGTTAGTGAGGAAAGGAAGATCTTACACGGGGGAACAGGAGAAGGAAGTGGGAGAGAGGATGAAGAGATATTGGCTGAGAGTGAAGACAACAAATAATGTAAAAGCTGTCAAACGTGGTCCATAGTTGGCCGTAATTAATTAACATATATTATTATTAAATATTTCCGACAGTCGTTGCATGAGATCATAAGTCCGTCTCCGTGGCACTATGTTTAGCATGCCTAAAGGTGAATTCCCTGTCTGATTGTGAGATGTCACTGTCTTTCTTTGTTCTGTCCACCTGCCATTTATGATCAGTTTTCTTTTCCCCTCTACCTTAGTTTTCTTCCTCTGGCTCGGTGTTTTGGACGTGTCCATTCTCAGGTGACCCATGGGAGTCAACTTGAAAGACCTGTGGTTGCCCTCGTCAGTGGCCACAGGTCATTATTATTCTTATGCAAATAATAAAAACTGCCATTTCGTATCCCTCTTTTACAGCCTTGTGCTGAAAATACAACAAGCATTGACCTCAATGATTGCGATCACGTAACAGAGATTTCTGCTAGTCAAATTACATTTCTCACAGAGAGCAGACTTAAGAGATTATAGACACCAAAAGGAATTAATTTTATTGAATGGACAGGGGAGAAGTTACGATTGGTGTTAAGGTCAACTGATTGGCTCTAAAATACATGCCTTCGCATGACAACCCTTTAGTGCTGGACATTACAGTATAGCGGATTGGAGAAGAGTTGAATGATTGGTGTATTGTCCGTGACCTGCTTCGCGAGTGTTAAGATGGGATGATGAGACGTTAGAAATATCGATAATGGCACGGTGTCAGGAGTGTTGATATAATAATACAGCGCAATATCTAATACGTCTCGTTATATGTGAAGAAGAGCATGGCTCAACTCTTGCAGACTGTAGCTCATTAAGGTCATCAGTTGCTGCAAAATATTCCCGTGTCTTCATAAGTGCATGAAAAGTTCAAAATTAAATGTATTCATCAGATCAAAAATGTCAGTTAATGATAGGTCAATGGGAATGACAAATTCAGTCATTAGATGAGTTTATTTTTTAGGTAAACTGGTTGATTGTCACGTTTAAATTTTGGCTGCGATAGAAACTTATACGAACAATGAGTCAAACCTTTATAGCTTGCACTTAATAAATGCCAGTTTATCCTTCGTATTAAATTTGCGATACGCTGTCTATTGAGTGTTTGCGCAAGGGGCCGATGTAATCTACCGTAGTAAGCAGATTGCCATGGTAACCACCGGTCGACCGCGAGTCTCTACTGAACTACAATGCACAGACCTAGTTGATGCACACTTGTTGCCATGGAAACCACAGGTAGACCGCGAATCCTTATTGAATTACAAAGCACAGGCCTAGACGACGAGCACTTGTTGCCATGGAAACCACCGGTAGACCGCGAGTCTCTATTGAACTACAATGCACAGGCCTAAATGACGAACATTTGTTGCCATGGTAACCATCGGTAGAACGCAAGTCGCTACTGAACTACAAAGGACAGGCCTAGATGAAGAACACTTGTTGCCATAGTAACCACTGGTAGAACGCGAGTCTTTATTGAACTACAATGCAGAGGCCTAGTTGATCCACACTTGTTGCCATGGTAACTACAGGAAGACCGCGAGTCTCTATTGAACTACAATGCATAGGCCTAGATGACGAACACTTGTTGCCTTGATAACCACAGGTATACCACGAGCTTTAATACGAAGCCATGTTAAAAACCAATGCAAACGTGTCCTGGTTCACCACAGGGATGTACTCTAGGTCCCTCAGTAAAGACAAGCTGCATGACACTTGGCACCTAGAGTGACGATAGCAATTGTTTGCCTTCATACTATGCCTCGTGCCACATACATTCAAGTAGACTGGGCTGGAGCATTTTAAATTGCTAAGCAGCTGGAAGATGCGTGTCTTGCGCGAATCTCCAGGGAAATTATGTGGATGGGAGTCCATTTTATACTGCTTATTTTCCGTTAGAGGATAACCTTCACGAGAGACCATGCTAACAGTCGGTATTCAACCCGAGGCACACTGGGGATAAGAGGGAGATACAACACATGCCTCCGTTGGTCGCGCGTGGACTTGTTTCATTACAGTATCTTCAACTTCAATTGTTATTGACTTGCACCATTTTAGCCTATTTTCATTTATGAAATAATAGGCTTATGAGATCACCTTTGCTCCGTGTGTGTCTGCATCCGCGTGTGTGTCCCCCCTAATAACTTCTAAACGGTCATAGTACTATTTTGACCGACCCCGACCATGCCCTTAAAATTTTATTACGTCTCACCAATCCAACATGGCGTCTGTGGGAAATATGTTTCCCTCATTCTACTCTATATGTCCGAAACTATTACTCATGAAACTTCATTGAAGAGCAAAGCCCCCTGATACTCATTTCTGGACCACCACAAAGAATCCCATAGCTGAAGTGCTAGACTCCTTGCAATAGCCCATGCTACTAACCATATATATGTTCCTTGAGAAAAGGAACCGTTTCAACTCCGACGACTTCGGCTGGGTTTGAACTCGCGATCCTGGGCATAGAAGCTCAGCATGCTACCGAGAACACCACCCAAGCCGGGTGATGTTAGGCAATTAGCTAATATGTTTTAATTGTGCTTTGGCGAGAGTAGCTTATAAGCATTTGAATATAATTGTACTCAATATCAACTAATTAGTTGGAAGATAATAATAGTTACCACAAATCACGAGGTAATTATATGCACCATCCATGCCATTCTTTTTTTTATGGAATGCGTCGGTTTTGTTTTCATTATGATTACATTGATTAGTGATTTCACAATAATGAGTATGAAATTAAAACTGATTTGGTTTCATTTCAACAGCGATTTTGTACCAAGCAGTGCCAAGTTCTCTTTCCAATATCAAATACAATAAATTATTGTGCTATAATAATAATATCGTATGACCTCGGGTACCGTGTGCAAGCTTTGTTATTTTGACGCCCACAGGGCAGCTTGCATGTCGAATTTTGTCGTTTCTTGAAACGCTATGAAAGTCAAGGGGGTTAGATATATTTGTAAGTTCCTTGACACTATAGCGCTTCCTAGTCGAGAATGGAGGAACTTTGTGTTGGCGGAATGTCCCGTGATTAATTTTGCCATTATGAACACTGCGTATTGAATTCAAATGGGTTATTTAACATACCAACAAGGTATGACATGCATGCCGTGATTTTTGTCGCCTTTCAAAAAAAATCACTTACCACGGCCAGGAGCGAACCTGCCAGCTTGGGGGTAGGTAGTGCGACACGATAACCACTCACCCACCGTGGCAAGCAATTAGCTAATGATGTTTATATTTTCTTCTCACAAAATCTCTTTATATGAAATGAAAATCCACAGCCTGCTTCCAGTCTCCGACCGGGTCAGGAATGGAATGAATGAAGCCCCCATCTAGCGGCGAAGATATGAACTGTGCCGGCTGCCGAGGCCTGACGCACTCCTCTGGGGCAATGAATAAATGAATGACAGATGAAATGAAATGATAGTGGAGAGTGTTGCTGGAATGAAATTGTCACAGGGAAAACCGGAGTACCCGGAGAAAAACCTGTCTGCCTCCGTTTTGTCCAGCACAGATCTCACATGGAGTGACCGGGATTTGAACCACGGACCCAGCGGTGAGAGGCCGGCGTGCTGCCGCCTGAGCCACGGAGGCTTACAAAATCTCTTTATATAAGCACTGAAAATATTTTTCTGGTCTTCAGTCCATGATGTATTGTGCTGACGACAGGACAGCTCTGTGTGTACTTGCATCGTGATGGTAGTGGCCAGCGTTCTTGGCTGTTGTCCAGGAGGACCGAGTTCGATTCGTGGCTTTGCCAAAAAAAAAAAGAGTGTTAAGGGAACGGGGTCAACTCAGCCTCGTGAGGCAAAACCGAGCAGAGGAGTGTTTGATTACCATCTCAGCCATCTTGGAGGTGGTTTTCTGTGGTTTCTCCACTTGTACTCCATTCAAATACCGCAATGGTTCCTAACTGAAGGCCAAGGCCACCTCCTTCCAAGTCCTCACCTGAATTACAAATATACATGCAGACACCACAATACCACAGGTTATCAGTCAAATTCTACACACTCACACACACACATCCAGGTGTGTAATTTTAAATGACTTCAATGTCCAAACCTCTCAAGAGAAACAACAGCAACGTCTTCTGTCCACTGTGACACCCTATAGAATCCTCAATTTTCACATCTTGTTTTGTGGCATCCTGAGAGGCTGAGTGTAGGTCCTTCTAGTCGACACCCGTGGGAGACCTGCGCGTCGGGATGTGAGATGAAATGGATGAAGATGAATGAAACTGGGGGCAAGGATGTGGAAGGAAGCGACCGTGGCCTCTCAGTAGGTACCGTCCCAGCATTTGCCTGGAGTTGAAAATGGAAAACCACGGAAAACCTTTTCAAGGACGGCTCGAACCCACGCGTCTACCGAGTCAGCAGAGAGCTTGGCTCCAAGACCTAACGCTGCGTGTTAGGGAGCGTAGCCACTGCTGTCGGTAATAAGGGTGATAACATTTCTCAGTGTTGGGACGTATAGCCTGTTCCGATTCAACATGGAACTGTAAAATGGGTTGCCTACCCACAGGCAATCGGCTTGAAATCTGCTCGCTGCGCGCTAGCGACGGGGCTGAGTTCGATTTAACTGATTGCCGCCTTCTTATGCAGCATTGCAAAGTATTTTGCTGTTTCAAATTACATAAACACAGGCTTCACAATAGGTTTGAATGATTTCTGCTTCAGAACTTGTTATTTTACGCTTCTGTTAATGGCTTTTGCAGAGCATTTCTATGAAATAAAATTCTATTTTACAACATAGTTTATTACAACACAATTTATTTTATTTATAACACAATTTGTTGCACTTTAACCCAATACCACAAAACGAGAAACAATTTGGAAATGAATTGTTACTAAAGTGTAATCAATCTTCGATGTGAAAAATAAGTTAATTTATCACAGGCGTTACATCTACTGCAAATGGACATTTACATAAGGTGTTCGAAGTAGCGTTCATCATTTTCCAAGCATAGGGCCACTCGTCGCATGAGGTTCTCTCTTGTGTTCGACAACATCTAAGGAGTAATTTCCGCAAAGGCTTCGGTAATGACGTGCTCCATTTCTTCGGGTGTTTGTGGTGATCTTAATAATACTCTCAACTTAACGTAGCCCAAAATGAAGAAATCCAGGACGGTCAGGTCAGGAAAACGTGGTGGGAATTCTATAAAGCCACCAATTCCTATCCACCGGCCAGGAAACAAACGGTTTGAAACTTCTCTCGCCAGTCTGGAGGAGTGCGGTGGAAAAAGCATGTTGTTCAGCTCCGCCAATGTAAAATCATCCAAGATGTCCTGGAGTATGAAGTAAGACTAAACTGCCTGTGTTCGACGTTCTATCATTTTACAATGTTGCAGGTACATAGTTCGGAAATAGGAATCGTTAAAACTTATTCTTAATTAAACTCAATTTTATAACAAATCATTTCGAAATTCTATCTCGTTTTGTGGTATTGGGTCAAAAAGCAATAAATTTTGTTGTAAATAAAATACAACAGAAAAATACATTGTGTTGTAATAAACTATGTTGTAAAATAAAATTTTATTTCATAGAAATGCTCTGCAAAAGACATTAAGAGAAACGTAAAATAACAAGTTCTGAAACAGAAGTCATTCAAACTTATTGTGAAGCCTGTGTTTATATATTTTGAAACAGCAAAATACTTTGCAATGCTGCATAAGAGGGCGGCAATCAGTGAAATCGAACTGAGCTCCGTCGCTAGTGCGCTGCGCGCAGATTTCAAGCCGATTGCGTGTGGGTAGGCAACCCATTTGACAGTTCCGTGTTGAAGCGGAACAGTCTGTACAGTACAGTCCAACAACGACAACACTGTTATATGACCTTGAGGACATTACAGTATTTGAAAAGTGAGGTAATCCCGCAACCGTTTGTGCTTCACGCCCGCGGATCTTTCCACAAGCTATGTGAAGGTTGGGTGACGTAGCCTCACGTGTGAGAGTCTTCTTAATGGTTGTGGCGTGCAGAAAGCCCCGCCCTACAAAGGTGAAGGTTTGGGGTCATCGCGGTAAGCAGTAACCATCCTACCACTGACAGATATGTTGGCGATAAGTAACCTTGGAGATCAAACAGTCACCTTTCAACACATCACTTCAGTCAGTTCAAAAAGACCACGATTTACATAACTTATAGATCCTTCATCTCATTCCTCTACAATACAGAATGGTGATGTGCTGGATTGTCTATTGTGGAGCACCACAGTCACACTCAGGCGTGGGGATACTGTTCCACTTGTAGTGGAAGGCTGCACAGTTCCCATGGTTGGTTCGTATCCTGTTATGAGTAGACCAGAGTCTACGAGGGAGGTTAAAACCACTAGGTAGCGTCTTCTGCACACATGGCATTGTTAGGTCATGTTTGTCGGTGAGTCTCTTCTGCCACTCAGCTAAAATTTGGTAGCTGCATTTCCTCAAGTTCATGGCTACTGCTCGGGTCCAAGCTCCATGAACTTGCGGGGTAAGGGGAAAGAGCAGGGAAGGGTCAGGCGAGAAGAGAAGGGTCTGTCAACAGCCCACCGTGATATATGGTATTCCTTTCTATTCCAATACTGCTAACATTGAGCCGTTGCTCAAACCAATGTGGTGTTAGGAATGAGTGAGTGAGTCACTGACCAATGTATTTGGTTCTGTACTATGCACAGACCGAGAAACCTCATCACTCGTCAGCACCACTACTCATAGTCAGCGATGCACATTACTCTCAGGTTCACGCAGCTTAGACCCGAGCACGCGAGCAGTACCCTTAGTGGTGGTTTTCTCGAACGAAAGCGACTTATATTTGCATCGCCGATGTCATCATGTATTAGCAGATATGGCTTGTTTATGATTTAATTTAATTCTCTTAAGAGAGCACCTTTACGTCAAAGATCCGGTGGAGGAATATGACTTAACACTGGTAGCCATTGCGTTGTAGACCTAGAGAAGGCGTACGATATAGTAACAATGGATAAGAAGCTAAGCTACCGAGGGATTGCAGTACCGAAGGTAGGTCATGTGACGAGAATAGGCGAGGAGAGATTGCTTAAGAAGTTAATGAGCACGGCTATTGAGAGTGAGAGAAGCAGAGGTAGACATAGGAGGCGACGGCTATTTTGACGATTTCTAGATGAACGTCAAAGAGGCAGAGAGGACAGCAGTGCTAACTGATGCTAAGGGATCATGGAGATGAGTCATTCGCAATCAGAGCCTTTGCAGACAGGACTATAAGTAGAAAGACAAAACAGTCTCAAATGAATATTAATTAATACAATATTACGGTGAAAATTTTCTGATTTACCTTTTAAGTGCTGAGTTTTTATCATTCGCATTTAAGAAAATGTAAAAGTAATAATTTTTAACTTATCAGGGGGGATGATAGGCTTAAAATGTCTGCAGGTTTTCGGTCTTTGTTAATATAAATATAAATTTTAAATCCAATGTTTATATAAAATATTTTCAGAGAATGAAATTGATAATGGTATGCCCGTGCTTGCATCATCGCCATACGAGGTAAGGGTCTAAAATAATTTTTACAAAAATCCAAAAATCAGTAGGCAAGTAATACTTGTTGCATCTTTGATACAAAATCACCACGCGGCGTGAAGAATTTGCTCGTTGTTCCGCCATACTTGTTTACATCACAGAATATCTCAGTTGTAGAGGACAGATGTCTACAAAATGCTCTGTTGGTTACTTCCGGAAGCAAAGAAACAAACTCAAGTAGTACTATATAATGCCCAATAGAAGGCAGAACGTGCCAGAAATCCACTCGGCACTCGAAAGTAAAATGAGGAATATATTAAAAAAATATGTTCTTGTGTAACGTTTATAGACGGGCGAAGCACTCAACGGGTTAATGATAATTAAACGAGGAAAGACGAATCTGTTTATTTCCGGCATGGTGATTGTGTGAGTTATATTGCGTGCTTCATTCCCTTCGATTAGTTTTGATATGACAGTCTTATGAGACCATCTCGTGATGTAGTTGGCAGTCACCCCTGGGGTCCGGTCGGAGTGACAGCCAAGAATGCTAGCCACTACACCACAAGGTGGTGCTCTAGGAAGTTCTCCATCTGATTACAGTAGATTATTATAACAGCATGTGTGGCACCCTAAGGTGCTGCCTTACGTGTCGTCCATCTAGCTGGAGGCCTGAGATAATGATGCATCCTACCACCCAAATAGCTAATTATAAGGATATCCCACGCGTGATAGCCACCGGGGAAGATGATAATTTTCCCTTCAAAATTGAACATCTCGCTAAGAATATAGAATACATGAGTGTTTATAATATCAACACATCAAGTCAGTTTAAAGGAAAATGATTTCCATTATGTTTGACGTTGTTGTTTGCTTTTAATAATTGTCTTCCTGTCAATAAATAATTAATTAAATAAGTAAATAAATAATAAATAAATAAATAAATAAATAATAGCAATTAAAGTCAGGATGAGTAAGTTAGACCAGGCATATCAAATGACAAAGGATATCTATAACAAAATGTCTATGAGTATAGAGACCAAGTACCGACACTATACCACAGTTGTAAAACCTGAGGGATTATATGCGTCCGAAACTTTGACCTTAAAATAGTAAAGGTCAAGCTGACCAACTGGAAAAAAGAGAGCGCAGGATAATAAGAAAACTCCTAGGTAATAGATGGATTGATAAACAGTGGCGAATGAGAGAAAATGAGGACTTTTACATCAATAAAAACTCTATCACAGCATCCATTAAGGAGAGACGGCTACTATTTTATGGTCTCCTTTTGAGGATGACTGATGATCGATTAACGAAAATAATATGGAGTTTCATTCAGTCTAAGGCAACAATACCGAGATGATTCGAGGAATGCGAAAAGGATCTGAGGCAAATTGGTATTTCAGACCGAGAAATTCCTGACAGGAACACAGTTAGAAGATTGGTGAACAACCACCAAGATTTTAAAATATAAACTTCCGGAAGACTGAGAGGACCCTTGTCCGAAGAACATAAAAGGACACTCGTCGCTGGGGTCAGAAGACACTGGCAGGAAGTCAAAGCCGGAACAAGAACAAGTCTTAGACACTAAAGTGAAGTTGGTTGTTACCACGCAGTCCATAGAGGCTCAACTCGATGTATATATATAAGGTAACGGGCCCAATAGTGGCCACTGCTTCATTAGTGGACACACTGGCCTTAATTCGCTTAAAATAAGGCCCACAGCCATCAGTTGTAATTGAAATGGACGAAATTAGTAGCCTATGACATCTAGCGGTGATTGTAATTACTATTAGCTTCACGCTGCATCAAGGGAAGAAGTTGGGGAATGCTTACAATGGCGTCAGCTCTCTCTCTGTTGAAGTGCAGTGATATGTTGTTGATTTGACTAAGAATATTGGTAAGCATTTATTCTTTTTTTCTAAATGTAAGTTATTGACGGCATTTACTCATATGCTATACCGATACTTGAGAATGTATAGGTTAACGTTTGAGTGTGTCCTGAGTAATAAATCATGTGCACGACGCGTTAGGCTTGGTGTCCACTATTCCAGCACAGAATCGGCGATTATCGGATAGTGGACACCAAGTGTCCACTATTGGTGTTTCACGATATAATATGTTCTTCTAACTGATACTCACAAATAAGCTTGCAGTCACTTATAGACTATTCTATATTGATTTAATTAAGTTTTGATGCGAATAACCAATAGTGGACACGGGGTGTCCACTATAGGTTCACCAACTGTCCACTATACCATCAGCTGATTTTGTTCCCATATTTTGCTCTAAACATCCTGTAGTTGATATCCTCATTTCTTCTATCCTATCAATGTTTCACGTAATTTTAACATTCCAACTATTGTTCTCATTTAGGACGAAGTATGGCCTCTGTCAAGGCAAGCTGGTGGGCTTACGAAAATGATCAAATGGAAAAAGCAGCAAAAGATTTTTCCCAAGGTGTCCCTCTATTGACTGCAGCCAAAAATCATGGAGTACCTCGTACGAGCTTACGTAGATATGTGCAGGGAGGTGAAGACAAATTCAAAACCATGGGACGCTCTCCAGTGCTAATCAAAGAAGAGGAAGAGACGCTAGTATTGTGGATTTCATCTGCAGCTAAGGCTGGTTTCCCAGTTAGTAGGAATGATCTTTTAGATAGTGTTCAGAAACTGTTGAAAGACTTAAACAGAAAAAATGATTTTGTGAATGGTAGGCCAGGACGTTCGTGGTATGAAATTTTTTTGAAAAGGAATCCCGCTATTTCTACTAGGGTAGCACAGAACCTAACAATCACGAGAGCATCAGTTACAGCGGAAAGTCTAAACAAATGGTTCTCAGAGGTTTTTGATTATTTAAAAGAAAATGGTTTGGAAGGAGTTTTGCTGGAACCAAACCGTGTGTACAACGCAGATGAGAGTGCCTTTTTCTTAAACCCTAAGGGAAGTAAGGTGCTGGCAATGAAAGGTGCGAAAAATGTGTACCAACAAATAAACTCAAATGAAAAGGAGTGTATAACTGTATTAATTATGGCAAACGCTGATGGACAGTTAGGACCGCCTCTAGTGGTGTTCAAATATGAACGTATTCCCCAAGAATTAGTGAACAGCGTCCCGGGAAATTGGGGTTTAGGAAAATCAGAAAATGGTTGGATGACAGGTGCTCTTTTCTTCGAATACCTGACAAATGTATTTCATCCTTGGTTGGCAAATAATAAAATTCCACGCCCAATAATTCTATTTGTGGATGGACACACGTCACATCTAACAATGCATACCAGCCGCTTTTGCCATGAGAATGGAATAATTCTTGTCTCTCTATTTCCCAATGCTACACATGTTTTACAACCCATGGATGTAGCTGTATTCCGTTCTCTTATAGAGAACTGGAAACAAAAAGTCCATGAATGGCGCCTTGAAAATGTGGAAAATCCTATTCTGAAAAAGAAAGATTTTTGTCCTCTATTGAAACAAGTTCTCGATGACAAGATATCACCCATCATAATACAAAACGGATTCAAGAAATGCGGATTAGTGCCCTGGGATCCTTCAGCACCATTTAAGACCATCCGAAAGAATCCACCATTGCCTGTTACAGTACAACACAACCAAAGGCAGCTCGAGGCATCCCTTAAAATTTTGGAGGATTACATTGGGTATGACAAGATTGATAGAATCAAACTATGTTCAACTTGGACAGGCCCTGATGAGGACAAAAGTCTCTTCCTCGTATGGTACAAAATGAAAAGCGATATTTCAAAGAGAGAAGGAGTTCTGATTCCACCTGAAAATGAAGATCAAGAGATAGCTTCTTTGCAATCAATTGAAGATGAGGGAAATCAACATCCCTCGGCAGAGACTTGTGAAACCAGTACAGTTGATGATTGTCAGGAGACTATTTTGTTGGATGTTACGAACAACAGTATTAATAACAGTTGTGACGGAGGGGCCAAATCTCCAAGAGAAACGGAGAACATTGAAATTCCAAGTCCGTTTAAAAGGTCAATGTACTGGCCGGAAGAAAATAAAAAAAGAACTATGACAAAACGGAAGAGGCTGTTTGCACCTCCGGTGGTGACTTCAGACAAGTGGCGTGAGCACAATGAAAGTAAACAAAATAAAAAAGTGGAATTGGAAAAACAGAAGGAAGAAAGAAAACTGGAGAGGCAGAAGAAGAAAGAAGAAAATGAGATGATGAAGAAAAGAAAAGCAGAAGAAAGAGCAATGAAGAAGCGGGCTATTCCTAAGAAGAACCCTAAGACGACAAAGAGGAAAAAGGCGAAGATAGTTTCCTCTGAAGAGGAAGAAGAAGATTCTTGGAGGCCATCTGGAAGTAGTGCCGATGATATTAGTTTTGGGGAAGAAGAGGACGATATTGTATTAGAAGAAATGGAGCCTAGCATTGCTAACATAGCTTTAGAAACTCAGGGAGAAATTGAATCTGAGACTTTTCTTAAAGAAGTGCTTCATGATAAAAACCATATTGATGACAAGACAATGTCTACAAGAAATGAGATATTCATAACTCCTTGTAAGTCTTCAACTTCAGACGTAGTGAATGATTGCGTTGATGGACAATGGCGTGAACTTCAGGAAAATGAGAAAAACAGTGCAATAGATCAAGACAAGGAAGTGGAGCAACCGAGAAAGAAAATAGGGCCAATAGATGAACCAGCGCCAATGACTAAGAGTAATATTCAGATAATCAAGAAAGGAAATACACAGGACATAACTAAAGACAAAGAATTTGAAGAAGAAAGGAAAGAACCGAAAGAAGATGAAACCTTAAAAGTACAAAATGTTTGTGATAGTGTACGGGGGATTGAAGAGTGCGGGAATGAGTCATTTGCCGAAGGAGGTGAAAACGTGGTGGCTGAGAATGTTGACATTAGTAAAGGAGACTTTGCTTTAATTTCTTTTAGTGGAAAGAGAAAGGAGTACAAGGCTGTATGTCAGATCAAAGAACTGCATAGTGATGTTGAAGCTAGTGTAGTTGTTCTTAACCACTGCAACCGCATGAGAAATGTTTTCGTTTTGAGTGACAGAGAAATAAAAAAAAAGTGATTGTGTCTCAGGTTGTCTCGAAATTGCCAGTGCCATTAATTTTTGGTACCCTGGACAAACGTTACCAGTTTCACACACAATTGAAGTTGCGTAACTGTATTAGAGTGGCCATAAGAATACGAAGATTTCATCATGTAAGATTTTTCTCAATTTTTCAGTTTTCTGGTGTTGCTACTACGTTTCTGCTGGAGTTGAATTACATTCCAAAGTTGTATTGAACCTGTAACTATCATATTATAGTATTACTTTTGTCTTCAATATCGATTTTAATAAATTCCGCTGTTTTTATACTGTGTCCATTATTTGTACATTGAAGTGTCCACTATTGGTTTTCTGCTATATTTTTGTGTCCACTATGCCAACATTTTTGATAATGAGTAAAAATTTATTTAAAATATAGAGATATATTATCTTTTACTTTTGTGTGTGTGCACCTTTTAAGGGAAGAGTTGAAGCATAAGAAAATGCATACCCAAAGATTTAAATGCCATTAACAAGAATTTAATTCGGAAAAATATGGAAAATTTGTCTTAATGTGTCCACTATTGGCCCCGTTACCTTATATTAAGAAAATAAACAAATTAAATAAAGGAAAGGATGGGTACCTTTTATAGGTCATGGAGGCTGATGACCTCGATGTTATGTCCCCAAAACAACAATCACCACTAGGCCTATCAGAGCCGGTACTAAGATGATAGACTGTTGTCAAAGGTAGATCTTCCATCGTTCTCACACATGTAATTTGCACATTGCCAGGTCATGATTACAACAGCATGTTGAAAGGGTCTCAAGTATGACGTGTTAGGATCAAATAAACAAAGGAATGTCACGTCACGCAAACAAGACAATTATTATTATAGCTGTGTTACGACACATGAGATCCGCCCTTTAGCTAATCACCGACTTTACGCCACCTACAACCGTTTCAAGTAACGAGCACTCGCTGGTAAAAGAATTCTTCATGTTTTTTCTTGATAAAAACATGCTTCCTTTGGGCGACCAGTCACCTGTTAGCGTTTTTATTTAACCACCTGAGAAATATAGCTCATTACCCCAAGAGCGATCGCATGGGGTCACGGCGACCCTTCATGTGTAACCAAACGGACGACGAACTAAAGGACACCGTACAGGATTGGCTCCTGTCACAACCACAAGACTTCTAGGAACAGGGAATCCTGCGGCTCGTGAAGCAATGGGACACCTGTGCACAGGGCTGTGGTGATTACCTTTCAATTACGAATAAATTGTACCCACAGTACCATTTCGTACCTTTTCATTGGAACATCCCCTGTATTTAATAGCCCCTTTCGTTCCTTGTATCCCCATGTACTAAAATGCCATGCTCCCATTAGCTAGACTAAGATTTAGTTTAAGTATTTTTAAAAATATTTGATTATATTTATTTTATTATTAGCTTATTATTATCATTATTATTTTAGCATAAGGGAATTAATTCATTGTAAGTTATTTTGATAGAATAACAAATGAAACATGGCGCTCTATGGAAGTGAAACTTTGACTGTTGTAGCAGCAGAAACAGGGAGAATTGAAGCGTTAGAAATGTGGTGTTACAGGAGAATGATGAATATCAGATGGGTAGAAGAAGAAGTATTAAACCGAGTGGGAGAGGAGATGTGTTTCTGGTTACTTCTAATGAAGAGAAGAGATAGGTTGGTTGGACACATACTAAGACACCCATGAATAGCAAGCTTAGTTATGGAAGGAAGGGTCGATGCGAACCATTCTAGGCGTACACCAAGATTAGATTAAGTTAAACAGGTTGCCTCTGTGTAGGGTTTTGTAACTACGTAGATTAGCCCAGGGCAGGGGCATGAAACCAGTGAAATTACTGATGATTCAAACACACAAATACATATTTCCTCCGTGGTGTAGGGGTCAGCGTGCTTAGCTGCCACCCTGGAGGTCCAAGGTTCGATTCCCGGCTCTGCCATGAAATTTGAAAAGTGGTATGAGGACTGGAACGGGGCCTACTCAGCCTCGGGTGTCCAAATGAGTAGAGGGGGTTCGATTCCCACCTCAGCCATCCTTGAATTGGTTTTCCGTGGTTTCCCACTTAGTCTCCAGGCAAAATGCCGGGATGATCGCTAACGTAAGGCCACGGTCGCCTCCTTCCCTCTTCCTCGCCTATCCCTCCCAATCTTCTCATCCCTCATAAGGCCCCTGTTGGCTTTTCAGGTGAGGCCGCCTGGGTAAGGTGCACGTCCCATCTCCCCAGTTGTATCCCCCGAGCTGATGTTTCAAGCTCCAGGACACTGCCCTGGAGTCCGAGGGAATAGTCAACCCTGGAGGGTGAACCGACGGAAAATCCACAGCCTGTTTCCAGTCGACCGGTTCAGGAATGGAATGAATGAAGCCCCATCTAGCGGCGAGGACAGGAACTGTGCCGGCTGCCGAAGCCTGTCGCACTCCTCTGAGGCAATGATTAAATGAATGGCAAATTAAATTAAATGATAGTGGAGAGTGTTGCTGGAATTAAAATGTCTGACAGGGAAAACCGGAGTACCCGAAGAAAAACCTGTCTGCCTCCGCTTTGTCCAGCTCAAATCTCACCGGGATTTGAAGGGTAAATCGACTAAAGAAAAAGAAAATATTACTAAATAAACCTGCCCCTAATCATCAATAGCTTGACTCAGGTTCCTTCCCTTGCCCTTGGCTCGGATAATACGCTACCGTAGGATACAATGGTGCTGATACCTACACCTCTCAATCATCAAGGATATGTTTTGGGAGAAGACAGCGAAACCCATTCCGTAAATGAAATACGTATCTTTGTGATTGATGAAGTTCCCTGCCCTGCGTGCCCAGAATCTGCGAGTATGCGGCATGCGTGTGAGCTGACGAGAACATGGCGTGAAGTGGCACACACATGCCTTATCACACACACCCTGTTTGCTACACACTTCGCCGTGTCAGCTTTATAAAGTTAGGTTTACTAGCTACGATCGCAATATTCACCAGGAACGTTCGAAGTCACTGTTTTACTTTCGAGATTTTAATTATAAAACAGGACTCATTCATTATTAATTTAGCTTGCCACGGTGGGTGAGTGGATAGCGTGTCGGTCTACTAACCCCAAGATGGCAGGTTCGCTCCTGATTTTTGAAAGGCGGCAAAAATACGAGACGCATGTCATACGATGTTGGCATGTCAAAGAACCCATTTGAATTCAGTAGGCCGAGTTCATAATGGCAAAATCAATCTCGGGAGTTTCCGCCAACACAAAGTTCCTCATTTCTCTACTAGAAAGCGCTATAGTGCTCAAGGAGCTTAGATATCTAACCTCCTTGACTTTCATAGTGATTTAAGGTACTATGAAATCCGACATGCAAGCTACCTTTCGGGTGTCAAATTACAAAGCTTGCACCCAGCACCCGAGGCCATACGATATTATTATTATTATTATTATTATTATTATTATTATTAATTTGGTTGGTTGGTTCCTTAGTTTGGTAGGTTGGTTGGTTCCTCAGTTTAGGGGCTGCGACAACGCGGTCATGTAGCCCCGTGCGCTGTGGATGTGTGTGTAGAATTTGTCTGATAACCGGTGTTAATTTTGATGGCTGTATTAGTGTGTGTTATCTGTTTTTAATTCAAGTAGGCACTGCAGACATTCGATTTTCAAGTAGTTCTAACTTATGCTACCAAACGCCTCCGTCAACGACCAACTAGTTCTGAACTTGGTTACTAGATGTCGCCGCAGTCGGCTCCTGGCGACGAACGTTGGAACCTAAGAGCGTCAGTCAAATCTAACTTATAATTTAGCTTCACACAAGTGTAGTTAGTGGAAGGTTCTTTATCATGCCATAAGTCTATGACATGGAACCGCTGGCTTTACTTCCCTTCCACTTTCACCTTTCCGTTATTGGTAAATCTCTCAATCAATTCACTATGTTGTTTCTTGTGTTTCTCTGGTCATTTGTTACCATTTATTTTCTTCTTGGGATTGTTATTATTATTATTATTATTTATATTATTATTATTACTCCTATTTTCAGAAATCATATTATCAAGATAATCTCATGATATGGCACTTCGAGATGAAACTGAGGTATTGCTGTCTCTCTTAAGGGAGACAAGAGTCGAAAATGTGACCATCGTCTGAACTCAAACGCTACCTTGTCTTTGCTCATAGGAGAAGCATATGACCTAGTAGTTTCTCCCCTTAAATCAGCAATAAGCATCACCACCTTCTTTGTCAATTCGCGATGATATACAGACTTCTATTAGCACAGGTTATCAGCCAGACGTTCCATACACAATTAATTGCACACGGCGCTGTATATCACGTAAGTCAAACTACTCGGAGAGTAACATTGTCTTCTAAATACACTCTACAGAAGTGCGAGAACTGTTACAATTTCTTCTTCTTTATTAAGTTGGCTCGTGTAAGGAGCTGGTAAAGTGAAGACAGTTCCATATAATCTGTTGACTATTATCCAAGTTGCTGGTAGCGTGCCAGAACGTAAATGTCGTACATGACACTAAGTGATTGTATCCCAATCTTAAGCGAGACGACCTATATTTAAAATACCATGTAAACCTGTTCTTGTCGCATGGTAATGGAACGTAAAATTTGTATTTTAAGACTACCGTACTTTTATGACCCAAATGCATCCAATACCAACATCCACTTGATGCGTCACGTATCTTCTATTTATTTTACTTACTGCTTCTTGGGTCAACTGGCAAGCGTAGTTCATGTAGGAATTACAGTGTTACTAATGAACCCGTGCCAGAAATCTCGCATGTTCATAAATCACATTTTCCCCAATAGGTTTATAATGAGAGACTTCCAAGTTCTACAGGCAATCACTGAAAATTGTATCATCATAACACTCACCGGTTATTCGATATGTATGAAATTATACGATTTGAGTATTCATTCCTTTGATTTACTGTTTCTGAAATCCATGCAAAATGATAATGGAAAGACCTCAGAATTTTAAAATGACATTAAACAGGCGTCACAAAATGTGAAGTGGACAGCAATTATGGAGCGTATTTTCCTACAGCAACAGTATCTGCAAATTGCACACTTCGTACATTTTTCAAAAGTCATTTTTTAACGGAATTATAGATATTTATGAAATTAGAGTGCAATTCGTGACTGCTAATGCCTATTCTCTTTCATTTGAATGCTCATTTGTCACGATCGGTCGCTTGTGAGCGCCGCAGGAGGGAAATAATATATATGATGCCTATTAATGTGAACAGAGATGGAAAATCGCAGTTTCGACGTTCAGTTCCTTAGCCAATCTCTTCAGTTCTGGGGCAGATTTTCTCTCTAAACTTGGGATGTAATTGTCGGTGTTCATCATTCCATCAACAGGAACCAATCATTTAGAGCCTGTGAATGTAAAACAGATCCGAAACATCTTTTTTGTGGAAATTTTACTGTCTGTTTGATGTGCGGCCAGACTTCCGCACCCGAACTTTCATTACATTCAGCTGATATTTATCTCTGATTCATACCAAGCCTCGTGTCAGTATTCCATTGCGCTCTCTATTTTTCTTGCTGTACTGTCACTGATATACGTGTTGCCATCTCTTGATAATTGGAGTACTTTTGCATTTATCTGCTGGCACAGGTTAGAGCAAAATGTGGCTTTTCACCAATGTATCACCCTTATTCATGGCTGTGATCATATGGAATGTATGAGTATTGGGAAGGTGAGGTTCAAATAGGCGACAAGACAATCTCCAACCTCCGCTACGCAGATGCTGTTGGCTAGTTCGGAGGAAGAGCTGGTAGAAGTTTTACAACGCTCTGAGAGGTCCAGTGAAGAAGCAGGCCTTACAATAACACGAACCAAGTGTTATTTGATGGTAGTGGACAGACAGCCTGCATTACCTCGTCCCTTCCAACTAATACGAGATATCGATCTCAAGAAAGAAATAGTCTACCTATGAGTTCGCATTTCCACTAAGGAAAACTGTGAAGGAGAAATTAATAGAAGAATAGGTATGGCTAAGAAAGCACTGTCTAGTCTAACTAGAATATGGAAGGATCATCATGTTACCAAGGAAACAATAGAAGCGATTGGTTCATGCTTTGGTATTTCCTATCGTCTCTCGTATATCGGCTCTGAGTCCTGGACCATACATGCTGCATGCCGTATGAGAATCGAAGCCTTCGAGATAACGTGTTATCGAAGAATGCTACGAATATCGTGGGTAGCAAGAAGAACAGATGTATCTATTCTGAAGGAGTTAAGGATTGCTTCTAAAGCACGCTTACTCCCAGACATCCAAAGGCAAACGTTGAAATTTTTCGGCCATGGCATCAGGCGAGATGGCATTGAGTAGTGTATCATCCAGGGTAAAGTTGACGGTAAACGGCTGAGGGGACCGGTACATTGACCAGATAAAGAGTCTGACTAATCTACCACTTCAGAAATTAATGCACACAGCAGAAGACCGCGGGTATTGTTAACAGAATTGGATTATTTTTGATGTGTAACATCTTTCCACTCGGTATCTGGACATTTTTGTGGGAGTGATTTTGGAAAAGAGACGGAAGTGGTTGGGACGGAAACAATGAGCGCGCGCGGTGGTGGAGATCGGTACAACGACGTACTGTAGGCCATGTGACTATGTGGAATGTAAATCGCATATGGTTTACCTCAAGGTTTGGAGGCCCCATTAAAGAAATTGCTTCAATAAATCATCTTCAAGTTGTCGTTCTTTGGTGTGAAAATATTCATTATATCATATTTGCTGAAAACAATTACGATTTATTAAATCTTCATACTTTTGCTGTATTCTTATTTAATGTAAGCACTCGATACGTCGAGTGCTATATCGCATCAACCAACACTCCAAACAACGTAGGGATTCAGTATATTAACACCGACTACTAACAATAATTGAAACTTCGTTGGTCCATATAGCTTAATCACATAATCACTTTGTATTTTGTAATGAAAACACCCATACATAGCCCAAAAGTTACACTTGTAACATGTGCTGATATACTTGCCAGCTGATTGAAATCGTAGTTGTCTGCGCGAACCGCTAGATGGCACGCATAATCGGCGTCGCCAGTTTCTCGTGGGAGTTTCCGGCAGTGGATTGCTCCCGCATACAGTTGCAGGTATATGTCACTACTGCAGATGCATCGGAGAATCCTTTCATGTTTGCTGGCACAAGGTAGCACTATGAGTTCATTCTTTAAAAAATGCGAGTAAGTAATATGGAATTATTCGAATAACATGTAAGATGTTACACATCATATGCGACTACTGTAAGGCTCGTGTTTTTATTTATTTATTTAATTATTTATTTAACGTATGACTTTTAGTGCCGAGAGTGTCCGAGGACATGTTCGGCTCACCACAGGCTGTAGCTGCTTCAAGCGGACACCACTAGGGTGAGCTACAAGTTCCGTTCAATTTCAAGTAGTTCCAACTTTCGCTACCAGATATCAATGATACCCAGTGGTGAACGATGGAACTTTGATAGAGCGTTACAACGAAATCTAACCTAGAAATTTAGCTCCACACAAGTTTAGTCTGTGGAAGGATCTTTTACCGCAGGCTTTATTTCCCCTCCGATGGAAGGCATACTGAAGGATTTTTAACGCTCTTAAAAATCCGATGACTTCGGCCGGGTTTGAACCGCTATCTTGGGCACAGCAGTTGAGCATGCTACGAACTACGCCAACGAAGCCGGTACAGAATTGGATGAAGGGTAACAACGTTCGAAGTCGAACTACGACCAAGAAGATGAGTGGACTGATACAATGCTAGTGTCTGTGGATGCTGTGGATTGTTCTACTCATAGGATCAGTACTTGTGTGCTGGCTCAGTGAAGGGAAGCAATGGGTGAGTAACTGTCAAAAGTTGTCACCAGAGTGCAGCATGACTAGAATGGGTCCAATACGTAATATGGCAAATAGCCAATGCTAAGCTGCGTTAAGGAGTAGGCTTCAACAGGAGCTTCATATGTGAGTTCTATCCAGCCAGTAATCAAATTCGTATGTGCCTGGACCCCTTCAGTCCCTGCTGCACCCTTGCGACGGCAACACGAAGTTCGCCTGGAACACTTCCATTGCGAACTACCTCGCCTTGTATAGTACTGGCTTAGGGATTGGTAAGTTTCTACCCACATAACCTACGGTGGCGCTATTTGAGAATCCGATCAGACTTCAGGCTGACTACCCAACAAACAGATGGTTGGTTCCTCAGATTATGGGCTGGAACAACGCGGACATGTAGCCCCGTGTACTTTGGGTGTGTGTAGAATCTGTCTGATAACCGGTATTAATTGGTATGGCTGTATTAGTGTATGTTTTCTGTTTTTAATTCAAGTAAGAACTGCAGACAATCGATTTCCAAGTAGTTCCAACTTTTGCTACCAAATGCCACCGTCAACGACCAACTACAGTAGATCTGAACTTGGTTACTAGACGCCACCACAGTTGGCTCCTGGCGACGAACGTTGGAGCCTAGGAGCGTTATTCAAATCTAACCTATAATTTAGCTTCACACAAGTGTAATTAGTGGAAGTTTTTTTTATCATGCCATAAACCTACGACATGCGACCGCCGGCTTTACTTCCCCTCCGATGGAAGGCATACTGAGGGATTTTTAACACTCTTAAAAAAAATCCGACGACTTCGGCCGGGTTTTAACCCACGATCTTAGGCATTGAAGCTCAGCATGCTACCAACTACGCCACCGAAGCCGTTGACAATCAGACTGTCACAGATAAAACCTGGGCAGGACGTTCGAAGGAGGCAGCCGTGTTCTGTTAGAAAGAACCAACCCTACATTTGACTGCAGTTGAAAGTGGAAACCGCAGAACATTAATCCATGAAGGGCCGACGGTGGTGATCAAACCCACTCGTCTACCGATTTCACAGCAGCCTGGTCTCATAGGCTTAGCGAACGTAGCTATTGCGGCAGTTGTGTGAAACAGATACATCACGGTGAGTTGTTAGCAGTTAGTAAGCCAGTAGCCTTGAAGATCATACGCGCGTGGTTGAAGATTGGGGACGGAAGCCCCGTTCGTAATGTTGGCTTCCGAAACACGTGGTTACCTAACCTCACATTACCTCACATTCATTATGTTAATGGGAAAGTAATCGCCGCCACCCACCAGCTGCGGAGACACTTTCCATTTTCCTGACAAACTGTTTCTTCAACTCAAATACCCACCGCAGTAGCGGAACTCTGAGCAGTGGACTTGAAAAAGGAAGGAAGCTTGTAGTTTAACGTGACCGTTAATCTCGTGATCATGAGCCACGGGACCTCAGTTTTACGTGGAATCCGAACCACAGGACATGGTATTTCACTTCGAAAATCTCACATGCATTGACCGGGAATCGAACCCGGTCCGCCTTGGTGAGAGGCCTACAGCTTGACCGCTGCGCCACCACGCCCCCGCAGTGGAGTTGATTCTGCTGACTATGATGTTAATGATGTTTTTTGTATCGTATCGAATCGTTTCGTCCCGTTTCGATTTGTTTTTTTTTGTTTGTTTTTGTTTTTGTTTTTGTTTTTGTTTTTGTTTTTGTTTTGTTTTGTTTCATTTTTTGTTTCGTTTTGTTTTGTTTCATTCTTTGTTTCGTTTCGTTTCCTTTCTTGTTTTGTTTTGTTTTCGTTTCGTTTCGATTTGTTTTTTTTTGTTTGATTTTTTTTGTTTTTGTTTTGTTTTTTTGTTTTGTTTTGTTTCATTTTTTGTTTCGTTTTGTTTTGTTTCGTTCTTTGTTTCGTTTCGTTTCCTTTCTTGTTTTGTTTTGCTTTCGTTTCGTTTTTGTTTGTTTGGTTTGGCTTGTTTTGTTTTGTTTTTGTTTTTTTGTTTTGTTAGGTTTGTTTCGTTTCGTTTCGTTTCGTTTTGTTCTGTTTTGTTTTGATTTCGTTTTATTTTCGTTTGTTTGGTTTGTCTTGGTTTGGCTTGGTTTGGTTTAGGTTTGTTTTGGTTTGTTTTGTTTTGGATTGGTCACCATGGTCACTAGTCCCTGTAATACAGTTGAAATAATTAATTTTATTAACTGTAGTCTATGTCTAAATGAGGGAAAATATCCTAATGTTAATGAAACCCAAATTAAAATTAATTCAATGATACACTTCGTGGTGTAGCGGCTAGAATTCTTGGCTGTCGCCCCAGAGGTTCGGGCTCGATTCCGGGCTATGCAAAGAAATTTAATTCTGGTCTCACGGGGCTGGAATTGGGTCCAGTCAGCCTCGTGGGGAAAAACTGAGAAGAGATGGGTTCCATTTCTATCTCAGTCTTCCTGGAGGTGGTTTTCTGTGGTTTCCCATCTTTACTCCAGGCCACGGACGCTTCCTACCGAAGCCTACCTCAATTACAAATACAAACACTACAACAGTACAGACATCACAGCTACATGACCACGATGTCGCAAGGCCCCAAAAGAATTAACAACATCCTCGAGCACCTGTAGAAGCCTCCGTGGCTTAGGCGGCAGCACGCTGGCCTCTCACCGCTGGGTCCGTGGTTCAATTTCCGGTCACTTCATGCGAGATTTGTGCTGGACAAAACGGAGGCAGACAGGTTTTTCTCCGGGTACTCCGGTTTTACCTTTCCCAATTTCATTACAGCAACACTCTCCACTATCATTTCATTTCATCTGTCATTCATTTAATCATTGCCCCAGGGGAGTGCGACAGGCTTCAGCAGCCGGCAGAGTTCATATCCTCGCCGCTAGATGGGGGCTTCATTCATTCCATTCCCTGACACGGTCGGATGACTGGAAGCAGGCTGTAGATTTTTATTTTCTAGAACCTGTGCGAGCTGCCAAGTTTCATGGAATTAGAGTGGTAAATGTGCGAGTTATCATGTTTTAGTAGGATAGGCCTACTACTTAAAAAACGTTAGATAATAGAATTATTTAAAAAGTGATCCGCATATTACCAAGTGTTTGGTCTAGAATTGCAATAGAAGGTCTCCTTTCTTGTTTTACAAAATATTTATAATGCAGGTGGAATCAAAACCCTTTGGAGATGGCTGGGAGCGGAAGATATGCTGATTGGTTTAGGCCACTCAAGTCATAAATAAGCGTATTAATCGGTTTCATATGAATAAAAAGGTGGTACAAATTTAATTAATAAAATAGTTCATTATGCAACGAGCCTATAATGGCAATAATTAAGACACGAGTATGTTTCCATACGAATGTCTTAATTGAGATAATAGGCGAGTTGCATACGACTGTTTATGTTCGACGATAATTATAACTTTATTATACAGTAGGTTCTAACATAAATATTCATAAATATCTGTCGAGATTCTGTCGGTTGACTTTTTCTTGTTAGGAATTTTGTGGGCTCAGCATTTGATCTCTACCCAATAATGAATTCCAAAGCTTTGAAACATTGTTTATCTTGACGTAGCACCAACAGGTACTATAAACGATCATTTTGTTATTTTGGTCAAAAAATACAAAATAGACCGCCACAAACGCTTTAAAATTGAAATGTATCGTATTATCAACTAGTTATTCTTCACATTCGAAGTCATCGGAAGGCAAATCAATGGCGTTCCAAATATAACAATCATGACTTCTGGTGGAGAAGTTTCACATACGAAATCCCTTTACTGAACAGAGAGCTGGATTATAATTTCCGTGGATCTAATGTCATTTTGCTTTCTCCATGACGTTTTGGTGTGTTTATGTCAACAACAGCATTCAATAAAATTGTCAGCGAAATAGCAGAAATTGGAGATGTGGATATTATGGTACAGTGCTATTCCTTTTGCAATATTGCCCAGTTTGTTTATGCTCACTTTCCATGTTGGTAATGGCTAGAAGGATGGTGTTCCAAACTTATGGACGTAGATTCCTAAATATGTTGCATTTTTTATAGTTACCGTAAAGGTTCATGCTGATTTTGTCTTTGTGTTTTTGGAATTGCAACTGCAATGGTTGATCGGATATCCTACATTTACAACTTTCAAATCATGAAATTCATGTCAACATGTTCGAGCACATGTGCGAAGCTATCCGTTCCTAATTGGTCAATGAATGAGCTCTGATTGGTTGGAGAAACTGTTTCATAATGAAAAGTAGTACTTTAATGATACAGTTTTCTGACATATAATATTTATATTTCGACATCATCGAACATAAAATACGTTTAATGTAGGTAGAATCATAACCCTGTGAAGATGGCTAGGAGCGGTGGAGTTCGTTAGTTATTGATGTTTTAAGGGGCGGAACTATGAGGTCATCTGCCCCTATAGGAGCGGTGGATATTCTATAGAACTTGCATCGGATTGCCTTAGGCCTCTCAAGTCAGAAATAAGCTTATTAATCGGTTTCATACAAATAAAAGGGTGGTAAAACTCTAATTAATAAAAAAAGTATTAATGAAACCGATGAGTATTGTAGCTAAGATAGTGGGTTATATCATCCCGAGAAGCTTTTCTAAACTGTCCTTGGCCTCTCACCTCAAGGAAATGATGAAACTGCACGTATTCAGACATCCAAGGACAGACATCCCAACCAATTCAAAGCATCCGGCATGATCTCAGCACAGAGGGTAGGAAAAAGGAGAAGTTATACGAAAACTTTTTAAAGCCTCACTTACTTCATGTTAAGCCGTGTGTATATTCATTGTCTGCAGCCAACTTTTATCGAACGCTAAGTGATAAGCTGGATTATAAAATCAATTACAGGCAGAGTACATCATCCACTTTAGCTCTCGAGTTTCCACTTGTTGAGGAAAGCGTATTGAAATACTAAATGGGATTTAACTTAGAGTACAGATACCCCGCAACATGGATCCCCCTTTAAAATAATCCTCCAGTGCTCTCCCCACAAGACGCTTCGTATTGGGCAAGAGAAAAGCTCAAATAGAACGAAATGTATTGTTGAAATTAATTATACAAATGCTAGATCGAAGTATTCTTTAATGAGGAGATTTGAATAATTGATGACTTTCAGACGGTAAAAACAAATTAATGTCCAACAATATAATTTAACTAATTTATTTATTTATGTATCTATAAAGATATTTAATTAATTAATTAATTTATATACATATTTATTTATTTGTTTATTGATGTATTTATACTGTATATTAGCTTATGCATCCATTTATTTATATCTATTTATTTACTTATTTGTGTATGAATTTATTCATTTATTAACTTTATATGTGCTTATTCATTTAATTATTAAATTATTCATTTATTTATATGTCCATTTACCTATTTGCTCAATTATCCATTTAATTTTATCTATTTTATCTTTTTTCCGCTATCGTTTTGCCCTCCAGGGTCGGCTTCTCCCACGGACTAAGCGAGGGATCCCACCTCTACCACCACTGAGGGCAGTGTCCTGGAGCTTGAGACTCTGAGTAGAGGATACAACTCGGGTGTGGGACCAGCACTACGCCCAGGCGGCCTCACCTGCAAAGCGAACAGGGGGCCTGATGAAGGAATGGGAAGAGTGGGACGGTTAGGCAAGGAAGCGGGAAGGAGGCGGCCGTGGCCTTACGGGAGGTTCCATCCTGGCATTTGCCTGAAGACGAAGTGGGAAACCACGGAAAACCACTTCGAGGATGGCTGAGGTGGGAATCGAACCCCCTCTACTCATTTGGACCACCCGGGGCTGAGTAGACCCCGTTCCAGTCCTCATACCACTTTTCAAATTTCGTGGCAGAGCCAGGAATCGAACCCAGGACCTCCGGGGCGGCAGCTAACCATGCTGACCGCTACTCTAGGGAAGCGACATTTATTTATTTATTTATTAACCTCATTATTTATTTGTTTATTTATAAATTTATTTATTTATATATTTAATAACTCATTTTTATTTATTTATTTATTTAATTATTATTTTTTTATTTATTTATCTATTAGCCCAATTATCCATTTACTATTTTTATCTATTTTTTATTTCTTTCCTTCTTTATTTATTTATTTTTATTTTTATATATTTATTTATTTATTTATTTATTTACGTCTATACAAGACAACAATATTTGTTCCACTAAACATTAATAAACCTCGTAATGTTGATAATAAATATTCGTGACCATCCAACAATAAGAATATTAAATTATTTATTATTTCTGAAGTCCGAGGTAAAAGCCAGATTTGGTTAAACGGAAATATTAAATAGTATTTCAATACTTGTTAATGTTTCCTCCGGAAATAAAATGCTCACAACATTACAATAAAAATAAATTTGTGTTTCAAAATACATGCGAATAATATTCTAAATAAAATGAGTAACGTCAGTGACATTGATTGCTTCATTAAGAGTAATGGCGTTGCAGTTATTTAATTTTAAACATACTGTTCTAGGAGCCAATACAGTATATATCTTAATAGTCTATTATATCCGTGCCTGCCATAAATTCTGTACAACAATGATATACATTTCCGAGGATACACACACATCTTGTTATTAGAAGCTAAGTTTTGTATTTCCAAAATTCAAATTTTAAATATTTTTATTCATTTTTCAAAATTTGGTTCTGGCTTTGTCCTGATCTACACCGTTTCCCTCATATCCCCCATGTTTATAGGAAATATTTCAATTTGTTTAAAAATGTTGAACATATTTCTTAGCAGACAAAGTAACGGTCCCCATACTAGTAGACAAATTAGGGGTCTCCATTTTAGTAGACAAAGTAAGGGTCCCCATCGTATTAGACGAATTAGGGGTCCCCGTCTTAGTAGACAAAGTAGGGGTGTCCATCTTAGTAGACGAAGTAGGGGTCTCCATTTTAGTAGACAAAGTAAGGGTCCCCATCTTGTTTGACGAAGTAGGGGTCCCCATCTTAGTAGACAAAGTAGCAGTCCACATCGTAGTAGACAAAGTAGGGATCTCCATCTTAGCGAAGTAGGGGTCCCTGACTTAGTACACAAACTAGGGGTCCCCGTCTTAGCAGATAAAGTAGGAGTCCCCGTCTTAGCAGATAAAGTAGGGGACCCCATCTTAGCAGACAAAGTAGGGGTCCCCGTCTTAGCAGATAAAGTAGGGGACCCCGTCTTAGAAGACAAAGTAGGGGACCCCGTATTAACAGATAAAGTAGGGGTCCCGTCTTAGCAGACAAAGTAGGGGATCCCGTCTTAGCAGATAAAGTAGGGGTCCCCGTCTTAGCAGATAAAGAAGAGGACCCCGTCTTAGCAGATAAAGTAGGGGTCCCCGTCTTAGCAGATAAAGAAGAGGACCCCGTCTTAGCAGATAAAGTAGGGGTCCCCGTCTTAGCAGATAAAGAAGAGGACCCCGTCTTAGCAGACAAAGTAGGGGTCCCCGTCTTAGCAGATAAAGTAGGGGACCCCATCTTAGCAGACAAAGTAGGGGTCCCCGTATTAGCAGATACAGTAGGGGTCCCCGTCTTAACAGATAAAGAAGAGGACCCCGTCTTAGCAGATAAAGTAGGGGTCCCCGACTTAGTAGACAAACTAGGGGTCCCCGTCTTAGCAGATAAAGTAGGGGTCCCCATCTTATCCAGAACGTAAAATTAAGCAATTTCTCTCGGACACTCCCGTCACTGATAGCCATATAGTAAATAAATAACCGTTCCTATTCCACTTGGCTCAAAGCGGAAACATTAGTTAGGCTATTACGTCCATGGACATACTCGCATTAACTCTTCACCCCTCTAGCGTGAGAACTGTGCGATTAAGTTATAAAACATTGCATAATGTTAAGACGGTAATGACATGTTTCCTCGCGGAAGGCCGCCTCTATTTGCTGAGCAAAAAATGAAGATAAGTTTACAGTACCTGGGAGTAAATCACAGCATCACCGTACGTACAGTCTCACGAGATGAGAACACCAACCGGGATAAAAACCAGAGACCTTGAAAGAGAGCGTTAATTTCGAGTTAACTGTCTTGTGATATCCCTCATGATGCATATTGTGAAGGATGAGTCAGCTGTCAAGGCTGAGATCCATCCAGTCTCTGCAAGTCATGTGCTTGCTGGAGGCCAAACTATGATACATATACTACATTTTAGCTTATTGTCGTCTCGTGAAATATAAGCTTATAAGGCCACCTTTTGTCCGCACCCGTTTGTGACTGATAAATGATAACGGCTGTTCCAATGGAACTTGATACAGCCTTGCCATTACCTTGTACGACCACAACCATGCTTTTACATTTGAATAAGTTTAAGCAATTCAACATGGCAGCCACGCAAAGTATTTCACTGGCATCCAATACCTCAGTAACTATTGCTGCAGTCAACCTAAAATATTGTATAATGATAGAGGCTACTAAATTAAGTTCGTTTACACATAACAACACGAATCTAAATTATTCAAAGGTTCATTACTCACGACTAATCATCTGAAAGCAGTCTAAATGAGCTTGGAAAATCTTTATACACATCTTAACATAATTAAAACTCAATATAATGATCTCAATATGCGATTAACTTCTTTACGGAACTACTTGTTAATACACTGTATAACAACAACAACAAAAAACGGCGCACCAGGAAGGAATTGTCCGATGGCGATAAAAATCGGTGAATATGAGGTATAGATATAGCAAAACAAACGATCAAAATGCATAAAAATCGAATGATTTATTGCAGAGTTAGAGCGTTACAAAGTGAGGACGTCAACAAGGTGTTGGTACACCCCTGGCCTGGATGCAACCTGTCACTCGACGTGACATAGACTGATAAAGTTCCCGGATGGTGTCCTGCGGAATTTCGTGCCAAATGGTGTCCAACTGATGGGCTAAATCGGCGACATTCCGGGATGTTCGCAATCGCCTTCCCATGACGTCCCGAATGTGCTCTATGGGAGAGAGATCATCCGGCCGAGCTGGCCAAGGAAGGATAGGGCAAGCTTGAAGACAGTCCATAGCAACACGTGTCGTGTGCGGCCGAACATTATCCTGTTGGAAAGTAAGGGTTGGATGCTCTATGGGAGAGAGATCAGCCGGCCGAGCTGGCCAAGGAAGGATAGGGCAAGATTGAAGACAGTCCATAGCATCACGTGTCGTGTGCGGCCGAACATTATCCTGTTGGAAAGTAAGGGTTGGATGCTCTATGGGAGAGAGATCAGCCGGCCGAGCTGGCCAAGGAAGGATAGGGCAAGATTGAAGACAGTCCATAGCAACACGTGTCGTGTGCGGCCGAACATTATCCTGTTGGAAAGTAAGGGT
Organism: Meconema thalassinum; assembly: GCA_946902985.2. Classification (NCBI taxonomy): domain Eukaryota; kingdom Metazoa; phylum Arthropoda; class Insecta; order Orthoptera; family Tettigoniidae; genus Meconema; species Meconema thalassinum. The sequence continues at coordinate 671,780,001 of OX336391.1, forward strand.
TGGATGCTCTATGGGAGAGAGATCAGCCGGCCGAGCTGGCCAAGGAAGGATAGGGCAAGATTGAAGACAGTCCATAGCAACACGTGTCGTGTGCGGCCGAACATTATCCTGTTGGAAAGTAAGGGTTGGATGCTCTATGGGAGAGAGATCAGCCGGCCGAGCTGGCCAAGGAAGGAGAGGGCAAGATTGAAGACAGTCCATAGCAACACGTGTCGTGTGCAGCCGAACATTATCCTGTTGGAAAGTAAGGCTTGGATGCCGCTGAAGGAACGGTAACACAATCGGCTGTAGAGGGCAAGAGAAGCAGATGTAGGTTTGATTCAGTGTTGAAAGATTTGAAAGTAATAATAATAATATAATAATATCGTATGGCCTCGGGTGCCGTGTGCAAGCTTTGTTATTTGCGCCCAGAGGGCAGCTTGCATTTAAAATGTTGTTGTTCCTTGGAGCACTATGAAGGTCAAGGAGGTTAGATATCTAAGCTCCTTGACTTTATAGCGCTTTCTAGTAGAGAAAGGAGGAACGTTTGTGTTGGCGGAAAATCCCGAGATTAATTTTGCCATTATGAACACCATCATCATCATAGGCCTACTGAATTCAAATGGGTTCTTTAACATGCCAACAACGTATGACATGCGTGTCGTGATTTTTGTCGCCTTTCAAAAATCACTTACAATGGCCAGGAGCGAGCCTGCAAGCTAGGGGTTGGTAGATCGACACGATAACCACTTACCCACCGTGGCAAGCAGATTTTAAAGTGACAGATATAGGAGAAGAGGAGGCTCTAATGCTAACTGCTAATAGGATAGCATGGGGGCGACTTGTTTGTAAACAGAGGTTTGCAGTCTAGACTGAAAGCTAAAAGGCTAAAGAGTTTCAAATTTAAATGTACAGTATGTATGTAATAAGTAGCTTGCTTCTCAGTCCCATGGAGGGGAGTTATGATGCCTCTAGTTTCCCCTAGGGATCATTCTTCTTGTTTGGAGACCGAGTGTGAGTTCACAAGACCCCGCTAGGAATTAATGACAAGCGAGAGTAGTACTTGGCGACGATGAGCAAAGATGACAGCTAGGATCACTAATGAACAGCGCGCATTACATTAATGTGGTGTATTACAGTTAATGCGCCGGCACAGCGAACCACAATACCCAACAGCTGACGGCTCTCAGACAGCTTCCACTCTAGTGGAGAGACCTGGAGCCTAATAGAGTCGATATATTCAAGACGTAACTATTCACCTGAGTTATCTTTATCAAGAACATTACTTTCCCTCTGTACAATTCGAATTTTCGCCTATGGCTTTTCTTTTGTCCGGAATAAATTGTAAGGCAACTAGGTGAACCAGCTGCCCATAATAATATTGTTTTATGCAGCCCAACTAACGCGTGTTGTCAGGAAGGTCGATATTTCTCTGCTTGCATCCCGTATGGTACTCCAGAGGTGTGAAAATTATTAGACTAGATTCTAGTTTTTCCAACATTTCATTGTTTACTTTCCACGACTTAATGCAGTAAAAATGTTTGCAAGGCACTGTAACTACTTACAATGTTTAACGAATAGTCTTAATTATTTTTTATGTTCGACGATGTCGAAATGTAAATATTATATGTCAGATAACTGTACTATAATGAGGCTCATTACAGTACAAGTTTTCATTATGATACAGTTTCTCCCACCAATCAGAGCTAAAGAAACAATTGTGTGACCAATTAGGTGAGGATTGCATCGCACCTGCACTGACTTCCAAGGCCTTCTATTTTAAATTTCACTGCGTGGCCTAGTGTCATTGTAGGGTAATCGAGGAGGCCAAGGTATTCTCTGCGTCCCATGCGCTCTGTTCAGTATATAAAACAGGCGAAATCTCGACAGATAGTTATGAATATTTATGTTCGAACATAAAATAGTTATAATAATTATCATCGAACATAAACAGTCGTATGCAACTCGCCTATAATGGTAATTAAGACACTCGTATGGAAATTATAAAACTCGCATACGCTAGTTTTGTAAACACATTCGTGTCTTAATTATTGCCATAATAGGCTCGTTGCATAATGTACCATTCTTTTAAGAAATTCACAGTATAATGACTATTTTGAATTTTCACTAAAAGAGAAACCTTACTAATTTCAAAATGCGATAAGATTTGTTTTGAATACTGTATTCTAGCTTTCGTGTGAATTTGGAGAAGAGGGATGCTAAGTATTTTTTCCTAAAGGTCCGCTCTAGATCTATTCAAAGGTTCATGGATCATGGTTTGAAATCACCCGATTTTGAGGGTACTTCCCAAATTCATTGAAAAAGGAGAAATCGGACTCAACTCAGGCATCCCTCACAATCTCCAACTCCAAAAATTCTAGACGCAATTCATGATGGAAAAGTTGTAAGTCTATACGGAAGAAGACGTTACTAAGTCATCATCATCATCATCATCATCATCATCATCTTGATTTTGCCTTTTCCAGCAGACACGGGGTGGGGGCAAATATGGTTCCTCTCTACTTTGATCTGTCGTTCCACCATTCCTCTTCCGACATGGTGTTCCAATCCAGGTTCCATTTTCTAATGCTATACTTCACCGAGTCCATCCAACGCATTCTTGGTCTTCCTCGTCCTCTCCTCCCTGTCATCCGTCGTTCCAGTGCTCGTCTTGGTAGCCTTACTTCATTCATCCGTTTGACATGACCAAACCATCTCAATCTGTTTTGTTCCAGTTTGTCATTTAGTTTCCGTACTCCCAGTTCTTTCTGTATATCTTCATTTCTCACTCTGTCTCTCCTCGTTTTCTGGACCATACTTCTCAGGAATCTCATCTCAGCTGCCTGTACTCTGCTTTCATCCTTCTTAGTCATTGTCCAAGTTTCTGCTGCATATGCCATTATGGGAACATAATATGCTTTGTACATAACTTCTTTAGCCTTAATTTATATATCCTTATTCCATACTAGTCCTCGTACCTGTTGGTAGAAAGCACTCTTCTGCTAATTTCCAAATCTAGTTTTCCATCTTCAGTCAGTTCACTTCCCAAGTATTTGAAGTGTTTCACCACTTCCAATTCTTTATCTCCGACTTTGATGACTCATTTTCTTTCTTTCTTACCTCTACTCATCACCACTGTTTTACTCTTCTTCACATTTATCTTCAATCCCATACTAAATATGGCAATAAAATATGTCAGCAGCTGATCAATACTATGATTTAGAAGAAGAAAATGTGGAGGAATTTAATTCTAATAATATGCACACCTCTGTAGTGTACTGCAAGCATATCCCGCAAACCACACTGAACACTATTATTCTTCTCTCGGTTTAGTATGTAATTTTCTGATCAAGATGTCCATTGTCCCTCATCATCAATAGTCATCTTACGCATTGCTGAGCGTAGTGACCTCAATTCTTCACTTCTTTAGTAACTACATCCTTGACGAGACGTTTCCATCCTAAGCGATCTTCAGCCCTTCGTGAGATATCGTAAGGAGATAGGCTTGATCTAATCATCTACTTGTTGCTCTACCTCTTGGTCTGGTACCTTCAATTTCGCCTTGTAGAATGTTATATTCTAATCTGTCTCCTTCTCTCCTCAAAGTGTGTCCCAGGAATTGGAAGTAACTTTCACTAACGCGGGAAGATAAACGTTTTGTGATGCTCAGTTCTTTTATAATGGAGACATTAGTTCTTCTTACTGTCCATGGTATACGTAGCATCCTCCGCCAACACCACATCTCAAAGGCATCTATTCTTCTCTTGGCATTAGCCTTCACAGTCCAGGTCTCACAACCGTATAAGAAAACAGAAAACACCAGTGATTTCACCAATCGCATTTTCACTGTTTTGGATAATGCCCGGTTCTGTCAGATCTTTGTAAGTTTAACCATTGCAGAACGACCTAGGACAATACCACAATATCAAAATTTCCCGTGTTACTGATTATGGAGCCCAAGTATACATCATCATGCACCAACTCCAGATTTTGTAGGCATCCTGTCATTTGAATTGGGACTTGACTTTGTCGGTTGATAACCATTAGTTTGGTCTTTTGCATGTTGATTTCTAGACCAAATCTGAACTGAGGGTTTTCACTCTGGAGAGCAATTGATAAAGTTCTTGCCCACTTCTTGCAATGAGTGTAGTGTCATCAGCAAAGCGTAGATTGTTGATTTTCGTACCACCGATTGAAATTCCATTATTCCAGCCATCCAATGCTCTTTTCATTATGTACTCAGCTTAGATGTTGTAGAGTTGGGGTGATAATATACAACCTTGCCTGACTCCATATGACACATTGAAATATTCTGAGCATTCACCATACATTGCCCCTAAAGAAAGCAAAATAGTCTGTGATAATAACGTGAGAAACAGATGGCGCTGTTTCAGCGTTTCACACAATGTTTTACCAAGCCGGACCACATAAACGGTGAGAGTTTTCAGGGGATACATCTCCTCCCCAATAAAATGTGACTCTTGAAGGAGAATTACTTTCCGATGCTCACTCGATGTTGTTTGGGGTAAACATGGGTCTGTGAGGTGTTTGCTCTGAGAGCCACTTCGTTCCTCCGTACACAAACAGCGGCTGTATTTGTTGCAGCCTCGGGCATCGTCCTTTCCACATAGATAGCCAATAGCCTCGTCCTTCCATAAAAACAAGGTAGCTTCAAAAAATATTGACCAGATAGCCAATTGTCTTGTTCCTCCCACGACCACTCGATGAGTCTAACAGTAAATACAAACTCTTCCACTCTTTCAAGTTCTTCTTTCGTCTTGACACCTGATCAAATTTTGTAATGTTCACTGAAATATATATCTTTCAAACATTTCAGCCTCTGGAATGTTGGATTCTTCAAGAACTATTCGTGCTTCATTAAGCCACGAAGTAGGGGTCTTCTTGTTCCATAAGTAGTGTGGATTATGTAATTGAAGAAATTATGTATTTATTTATTTATTTATTTATTTAATTATTTATTTATTTTTTCTCTTCTTTCTTTCTTTCTTTCTTTCTTTCCTTCCTTATTTCCTTCTTTATTTATTCATTTACTCTTTCATTTCTTTCATTCTGTCTTTCTTTCTTTCTTTCTTTCTTTCTTTCTGCCTTTCTTTCTTTCTTTATTTTTTTACTTACTAATTTAATTGATTCTCTCTTTCTCTTTCATCTTCATTTATTTATTTAATTGTTTCTTTTTCTCTTTCTTTCATTCTTTCCTTTATTCATTTAACTATCCATTTCATTCTTTCATGCTTTGTATCTTTCTTTCTTTCTTTCTTTCTTTCTTTCTTCCCGTATTTATGTATTTAATTGCTTCTTTCTTTCTTTTTCTCTAAAATTATTTCTTTCTTTCTGTCTTTTCTTCTTTTTTATTGATTTAATTGTTTCTTTCTTTCTTTCTTTCTTTATTTCTTTCTTTACCTATCCATTTAATTGATTCTTTCTATCTTTTATCTTTATTTTCTTATTCATTAATTTATTTAACTGGTTCTTCCTTATTTATTTATTTACTTATTTATTTATTGAGATATCATAGACACCAAGTTGAAACAACACAGCCAACATAATATTTAATTCAACATAATGTTAAGAGTTATTGATTGAACTATATCAGTGATGTGGGCTGGAACAATGAATTCACCAGGAAAGAACCATCTTATCAGGGACCAAAACAACTAACATTGTCGTACGTCCTGTGTCATTTCCAGCTCGCCAATCATATTGTCAGACTCGACGTGATGAAGAGGGGCAGGTTACTGTATGCTCTTCACGTCCATCTGATTTGAATCCTCTTTAGCTCTATTTCGGGAGGGTCTTTCATCGTGTTGTATTGACAACTGAGATCCACTCGAGCGCTGTCAGCGCCTTTGACGTGTGTGTGTTAGTTTGTCGAGCACATAACACTCATTGACACGTGTTCAGACTCTACTGACACGACCCTCTTGTCAGAGTCAAATATCAGGAAGCTTTCCAGTTAGGCCTAATAAAAGGGGAGGGCAAAATCAACCAGTTACAGTGAGTTTGCATTATTCCCTAGAGAAGCTTGTCATCGATATGTTTTCAATTGGAAAAAGGGGGCTCCATTGTTATCCTTATACAGGAAGTAATAAATGAGTGTGTATAAATGTGAATGTTAGATTAAATACTTTCTTTGGTATCAAAATAATGCTTTTAGTATGCTATTTAATTGAAACACACATATACTGTAGGTAGCATAATTGTATAACCTTCTGGGCAAAATAGCCGGCCCCGTGGTGTTGGGGTAGCGCGCCTGCCTCTCACCCGGAGGCCCCGGGTTCGATCCCCGGCTCCGTCAGGGATTTTAAAACTGACGTGAGGGTTGGAACGGGGTGCACTCAGCCTCGTGAGGACAATTGAGTAGCTGTCTGAGAGTGAGACAGCGCCCCGATCACGAATACCAAGATTAATGGCCGAGGGGACCCGACGCGCTGATCACGCGTCACCCCAATATCTGCAGGCCAAATGGCTGGGCAGCGGTCGCTTGGTCGGCCTTAGCCCGTCATGGGCTGGATAGTGCCAGGGGTTGTTTTTTTTTTTTTTTTTTTGTTGACTCTGGGCAAAATATGGGGGCAATGATATAATTTAGAGTGGCATGTTTGAGATTATTCCAGTACATCTGAAGTGGCACGTGGTGTGTCGCGGGTCGGCCTACCCGACTTTCATTCATTATACGAGGCACGTCCAGAAAGTAAGTTCCGTTTGGTAATAAAATTAAATTGTGTACAGATACAGAAACATTATTTATTGCATAACATTCTACACCTCTTAAACTACTTTTCCACATAACCGAACTTTTGCAGGCGTTTGTCATAGCGTGGCACAAGTTCTTGGATACCTTCTTCATAGAAGTTTGCCGCCTGTGTCTTCAACAAGTTGGAAACACCTTCTTTCAGCTCGTCGTCATTGTTGAAGTGCTGACCGCCAAGGAAAGACTTGAGATGTGTGAACAGATGAAAGTCGCTAGGAGCGAGGTCAGGGCTGTACGGAGGGTGGTCAAACACGTCCCAGCCAAATTCCTGTAGGAGGTTTTTCGCCACATTTGCAGTGTGTGGTCGTGCGTTGTCGTGTAGAAAATCAACACCTTTTGACAGCAACCCTCGGCGCTTATTCTGTATTGCGCGGTGCAATTTCCTAAGTGTCTCGCAGTAAGCATCTGCGTTGATTGTTTGACCACGCGGTAAGAAATCAATGAGTAAGATGCCTTTCCTGTCCCAGAACACTGTGCACATAATTTCCTGAGGTGTCAAGATTTGTTTCGGCTTAGCCTTTGCTGGGGATGAAGTGTGCCTCCATTCCATTGATTGCCGCTTACTTTCAGGGGTGTCGTAAGAAACCCAAGTTTCATCTCCTGTGACTATCTGTGTCAGAAATTCTTCGCCGCCTTCATTGTAACGGGTCAACAACTGAAGTGCACTACCCATCCGTTTTGTTTTGTGTTGCTCCGTAAGATTCTTTGGTACCCAACGTCGGCAAAGTTTAGGAAAGTTCAGTTTTTCGGTAACAATTTCATGAATTAGTGATCGTGAGATTTGGGGAAATTCCATAGCGATCTTGTCATCAATCGCGTGAACTAGTTCTTCTGTAACCAAGGATGGACGCCCACTTCGTTCTTCATCGTGCACTTCACTACGTCCTTCATTGAACTGTCGGACCCATCTTCTCACCATTGAATCACTCATCGCATTTTGTCCATTCACTTCGCAAATTTGTCGATAAATTTCAATTGGTTTCACTTTCCTAGCATTCAGAAAACGAATCACAGATCTGATTTCACAAGCGGCGGGATTTTCAATCAACACCGACATTGTACGAGTAAACATGCACAACAGTGGCTGACAGCGCTCTCCAAATGGCGCACGTTTCTTCTCCTTGATACAGAGCGTCTACCGCGCATATGCGGAACTACGCTGCAGCGGAACGTAGAACCGGTTGAAGACACAGGCGGCACACGTCTATGAAGAAGGTATACAAAAACTCGTGCCACGCTACGACAAATGCCTGCAACATTTAGGCAGTTATGTGGAAAAGTAGTTTAAGGGTTGTAGAATTTTGTGCAATAAATATTTTTTCTGTATCTGTACACAATTTAATGTTATTACCAAACGGAACTTACTTTCTGGACGTACTTCGTATTCAACACATCTTCCGTGATTCGTAATATTCTGGTAAATGAAATATGATGACTGGGTTGGTGTCTCTAGAACAACCATCTCAATAAATAAATAGATAAAAAGGACAAATTAATAAATAATTAAATAATTAAATATTTAAATAAATAAATAAATAAGCAAATAAATAAATAGATAAATAGATAAAAATGATAAATATATAAATACATAAATAATTATTATTGAAAATACAGCGCACAAATTGTGCATAGGGTTAATAAATTAATTTACATTAGTGTTTTCACCTTCCACCTTCACAATATATCACAATGGAAGATCCCCGGTTCTTACATGTGATTACGTGGTACCGACTAGGCTACATTGTTTACCACATAATTTACAAGTACAGGATGCGTCTATGTCATGAAAGTACTCGGTGACGCACAGTTTATGGTGATACCCATGTATCGCCATCGAGTTAACGAAGTGTCGTAGGTCTTGATTAGTGTCAGTCCATGCCCTATTCGTCATGGCTTCCGTTATGTAAAATTCGAACCAGATTTCTTCACTCTCTCATTCATTAGTCTTTTCCAGGCGTCCGTAGATGGTAGTCCTCTCTTCGTCCGTAGGTCCTCAATGAAGAAGTTCTCCGTGGCAAGTTCGTACACTAGTCTAGATTCTGCATATTTTGATGATCCCAGGGTTGCTTTTAGGAAGCGCAACTTCACATATTTTCAAATTCAGCGTACCAAACTCTATAATGATTGGCTATTTTTCTTTATGTAAAAATTCATTGCTGGGCAGTGTAATCAATTAAATGAAAACTAACTGATCAGCGGTGAACCAGATTTTAAAAAATATACGATTTTTACAACCTCATTTGTTGCCAGTCAGCTCGTGCTGGAATACATAGCCTATCGTTAGTTTTGCAATCTGTCGATGGAACTTTAGACCTTGACTCATCTTATTGGACGTAATTTATAGGCCTTCAAATAAATTGCTCGTTTACATATTTTGCGATAGTGATGAAGGCCAATGTCCCGTGTCTTCTTTGTTTAGCTAATGGTAAAGACATGCCGATACTTTAAGCTCTGCATTGATTGAATATATCGACCTTGAACACTGGGTGTATGTTTGTACACTTTCACAACAATACTGTACACCAATTCAATGAAGGTTGAAGACTGAGTGGGTTTGAACCTTCTCACCAAATACGGCCACCATAACATCTTGACGCCCTGTTAACACGTGGGACATCTGCTGGCAGTAAAACCCTGGACAGCAAGCATCCCGCCTTCTCGCGAGCACACACATGACGTCATCTTTGGGCAGGGTGTGCGTTTCATAATCCAATCAGTTTGATTGCAGTCAAGGAAAGCGTTTTCTGTGACGTTGGGGAAACTCTTCGGGACTTGGATTCATACGATACAAACTCCTCTCGTGTCACTGATTTTTAGCCTACTTTTCTCAATTTACAAAAATAAGTAAAAAGTCGACTTATGAGATCGATCCGGGACAATGTCTGTCTGTCTGTCTGTCTGTCTGTCAGTCTGACTGTCTATCCGTCTGTCTGTCTGTCTGTCCTTCTGTCTGCCTGGCTGTGTCCCCCCCCCCCTATCAACTCCTAAACTGCTGCAGCTATGGAAGCCAAATTGGGCATGAGTAAAGATCTATGCCGGAATATCTCAATGCCATATTTGAAAATTATGTCAATGCTACCAACTGCAGAAAAATCGCAATTGAAATTTGAGCTCAATGTTGGACATCCTGGAGCTGGGAGCTATTCGATAGTTGGCACACATATAGATAATAATATTTCAGTTTAATTTCCAGGAGGCCATACATGACAGTGTTACCAACATGATTCAAAGCCAGCTGATAAGTCTAATTTTTAAATGCATGTAACTTCTACACTATCTATGGGATTTCAACCAAATTGCACTATGTGTACAATAACAAATATAACTGAGCGTATTCTTAAGAGCCACCAGGGCTGCCAACTGTTAATAAATGCTCTCAATTTACTTCATCCAAATACCAATATATCAGAAAGTATGCAAGCCGACATCTTTAAACTATGCACACGTATAGTACCTGACATTCTATATTAATTTGGAGTAACTTATATACGTCAGTGCTGCTAACATGATTCTAAGCCTGCTGATAAGTCCAATTTTAAAATTAATGTAACTTCTATAGTAACTAAAGGACTTCATTCAAAATTGGCACAACAATTGATCAATTATTTCTGACCAATACATGTATGACATTGTTGCCAACATGATTTTACGCGCGCTGTTAGATCCTTTGTTTAACTGCATGTAACGTCCATGCTATCCATTGGACTTCAACCAAATTTTGTATTCTGTACCTTAAGAGATGGAACTAAGAATATATTCACTCACCAGGGCTGCCAACTGTAGTGCTTTATTAAGCTACATTATGCCAGGTATACAGTATTTCGAACTAATTAGAAATTTCGATATTACCAACTTGATTTCGTCATTATTCTAGATAGATCCATATAGATTAATCATTGGCATGAATCTTAAATTTTAAGAAAAGTAGGCTCTTTAGTTCGTCACGGAACTTCTTGTTATTTCTAATCTTTCTTTTTCCTTTCCTCTTTCTTTCTTTCTTTCTTGTTATACTGTGCTTTTTCATTCTTACTTTTAAATAAGATAGCCATTTTACAGTGTTGCCTTATGGACAATTAATATTGTAACTTTCAATCGGTGAACACTAAAATCTTTCCAATTTACTGTGAAATCAAACTGTGACTTGAAAATATTGGTCAAGCTATAGTAGACAAGATTCGCGTTAGCTATCCTCTGCTGCTGTACTGCCGATCCTAAATAATTGAAAGACTCTACTGTCTCAAAGTTATGTCCATCAATATTGATACTACTGGTGATCAGAAACTAAGGTTATAAGGCCGACATTTGTAGAGTTTAGACTGTTATAGATAAATTAATAGTGTGGGGTAATTCGAATTCATACGAAACAAAGTTTGGTTTTTTTCAGTCGGTCAACACGAGTGTACCCAAATGAGATGGGTTATTTCTTAATCCTGAAAATAATTACATGAGATTAATGAACACACGTGGATGACCTGTTTCGATCGTCAAGCGATCATCATCAGATTCGTTACACTTAGGCTATAAAATCTATGTCTGAAAATATGGTTGAAAATATTTACAATATATACACTTATTTAGTTGCAGTATTAGTTGAGATAAAGCAACTCGTCAGTATTTGTTAGTTGTGGTCTATGTGATGTTTTGTTGAGATACTGGAAGTGGTGATTGACCTCCGGAATTTGGCTGTTTGGAGTGAATATGTGGTTGTAAAGAAGACTTATAAAAGATGCTGAGCAAGATGGACAAAATAATGGAGGAAGAATTTAATATGAGAATAAATGTAAACAAAACAACAATTTTGGTCTGCAGTAGAAATGGTGAAAACCAGACATCAATAGAGTTAAGAAATGAAAAGATACAAGAAGTGAATGCGTTTAATTATCTGGGAATAACGAATGATGGAAGAAGCAGCAGAGAGATATTAAGTAGGATTGTCCAAGCCAAGAACTCTTTCTATAAAAAGAAGAACCTATTTACTGCAAGGAACATAAGTCTTGATGTGAGGAAACAAATGTTGAAGACCTATGTATGGAGCGGCGCGCTATATGGCAGCGAATCTTGGACAATAGGAGAGAGAGAGAGAGAGAGGAAAAGACTACTAGCATTTGAAACCTGGTGCTATAGAAGGATTATGAAAATCAGCCGGAAAGAAATGTTCACACATGAGGAAGTCTTTAGAAGAGTGGGAGAGAGAAGATGCTTCCTTAAATATTTAAAAAGAAGAAGGAATCACCTCGTGGGCCACATACAGCGACACAATGGTCTGATTGAGCTTATAATCGAGGGAAGAGTAGACGGCAAGAATTGTAGAGGAAGACCCAGACTGGAGTACATGAGTCAAATACTGCAAGATATGGGTTGTGGCTCATAAAGTGAACTGAAGAGGAAGAATGGCGAAGTGCTGCCAACCAGCCTCACGGATGTTAACCACAGAGAGATAGATGTGGTTGTTATAAATGGTCAATTCAGATAGTATTGTACAGGCTACTTATCTTGTTAGGGTCTTGCGCGGTCCTGTTGAGAGCAGTTCACTTGGACACTTATTGCACCCGACTGACTGGAAATTGCTGTGTGTGAGGGTTGATAACTGTGCAGAGTTTCAGCCACCCACCACCTTAGAGCGCTATTTGTAAGTAAACAACTAATGGAGATTCGCTCTGTTTTACGATTTCTGAAGGTGAAACATGTAACCGCAATCAGGACTTCCCATCTTTCTTCATGACAACGCGCAACCTCATACAGCCTAGAAGATCACCATACTGTTGAAGCGGTTTCTCTGGGACATCATTGACCACCCTCCCTACAGCCTAGACCTCGCTCCAAGCGACTTTCACCTGTTTCCTCACTTGAAGGAGCACCTAGAAGTAGACGATTCGCTTCAGACGAGGAGGTGAAACATTTCGTGACAACGTGGCTCAACATGCAAGTACAGGATTTTATCATTTTAAATGATCTTGTCGACTTCATCGTTACGCTGAGGTCTGGCGTTACGTTACGGCGACGGGACGAAATGTACCGAGAATGCACTGAGGTGTGTGACGTCATAGTACCGCTTCAGCTTCCTCCTTTCCCCGCGCGCTCCGGTGAGCGTGACGTCATCCAGTCAGCTACCTCTTTGACCTTGGTTTGCACTTGCTAATGGAGTTTGAGTTCACGCAGTTCGCTGCCTGATTATGAGGCTTTCACCCAGCATTTTTCAGCATTTGTAGCATTTAAAATGATATAAAGTCTAGTCTTTCAGACTATCACAGGAGAGAATATTCAAACACATCCCAAGAAGCGAGAAGTGCCTAAACCCATATGGAGACTATCTCCAAAGAATAACCTAATGTAGCCTATGTACCGTCAGTTGGTTGTATAGGTTGTTCCTAAACAAAATTTAAGGGGTACTTTCAGTTGTAATCAACAAAACATCAATTTTCGGCAATTTGCAGGGTCTGGTTATTACTTGATGGGCTGACATTAAAATGTCAGTTGGGTTCATTTATTAACTCATTAATTCATTAACTTTGAACTTTTTCGAAGCCTGGGTGGATGTAAAATAGTTTGTTATTTTCTTCATCCTTCAAAACTAACCACACACACAAACTAACAACCTACCCCAGCTCCATACACTAACCTGCGTGCTCATAAGAACACAACTTCCTTTTCACGATTGTTAGACTATGTTACTATTTTTGCCTAAACAAGTACATTTCTTCGAATAAGGCAGCAATTACACAAAGCTTTTGTCGAGCAGAAAATAATATGGCCTATTGTTTGAATTATGCTGCTGAGTGCCGAGTTGCCGACCAAAACAATCTGATTCAATAGATCGATTTAAATCGAGGATTCCTCGAAATCTCCTCCAGCTGTTGTGAATAGCACGATGACGCCAGCTGATCGATGAACTTTCAAGTCGGAAGTTATATTTCCCGGACTAGATACAAATGTAAGTTACCAGTATCTTTTCAGTTTCCAAATGTTGAAGAGGCTCGCTTAACCCCTGAACAAATGCCCTAGGTTATATGAAATATAATCTACACGTTTCACTGCAGCCTTCGTAACCTTAAGTTCCGATCACCCCTTGTACTAAGAACATAATATAACGCAACTAGCAACCCGCCCGGGCTTCGCCCGGGAACAATTGTGTTTGCATTACGTGATAAACGCTTTTATTTCGATGTCAATGAACTACGACTTATATCCGATTTACGTCTCGGCATGATGGGTTAAAATCACTGACTGGGCATTAATTATATCATGGTGATGCATGTGCAACGAATTCTTGTCAGACGTACTTTAAGAATGGCGAGATGCATGAAACAAAAAAAAACCTTCGATCCAATCTTAACTTGACTGTGTATTTTGCGGAACGAAAAGTTCACAGGCGAAATGAAGAAAAGCCGAGTTGCAACTTCCAGGGAAACTCCAAACACAACCACTCTTCTCAGCACGACTCAACAGTTTGCTCCTGGCTGTATCTGTGGTAATACGCTCTCCCACTAGTTAGGCTGTAACTGGGGTGATAGGCTCTCCCCTAGCTAGCTCGTAAACTGTCACCTCAGTAATTGAATGGAAATTGTTGGAAGAAATGAAAACGTAAAAACACTTATAGTATGCGATGTATTGAAGATAGAGATATGCTCTTATGGACATTTTTGTAGAACGTTTCTTGCTGAACAATTCTTACACTCATAGTATATTGATATTTTTAACGGTTTGCCCAACGTAAGCTTAAAAAGCGCACGGATGCCAGGTTGTTATTTTCGACTTTTGAACTGAAATCGTTACTGCTTGACTTCCTTTGATCATAAATAAATTATTTTCTTCAGAATCCTTCCTCGAGATATTCTTACAGAATGGTGAAAGCCGCATCAATCCAGTGGTTCTCGAGGTTACCCGTGACATCCAAAATTCGTGGACTTAATTTTAAACTAAGTAGAGATAAATCCAGTACCATGATATCCAAAAATATGAAGCTGGGTGTTAATGCCAGTAAGTTGGTAACAATGACCGTTGCCCACTCGTGACGCCTCCAGCCACTGAGAATCACAAACATCGTGAAACGCTAACAATAGAACATTACTCGTCTCTCGTGACTCACTCATCAAGGGAGATGCTCAATTCTGAAGGTCACGTGATGATCTAACCTTCAAGTGATTGCATCTTGGTTGCTCGGACAAAAGTTCAATGAATGCATCCCGTACTGAAGGTCAAGTATTGAGGAGTAATCGAGGTCCCTGTTTTGCATGCTACACGTTATCATAATGACCAAACAATATAATAGGATATGCATTGTTCATGAATGATTCATGAAGCAGAAATTATTTATTTTTTGCTATTTACAAGATTCATCTTGAGGAAGGTTCTCACGTCTCTCCCCCGCTTCTATGATTATTACATAACAAAACCTCGGTTTAGACAACAGAACAAGGCTATGGGTGCGTTAGAGTGTTATATAATTTCAAAGAAAGGGGAATGATGCATTCTTTCACAAACAACATAAGCACTGAATCTTGGCACAAAATAAGCG
Organism: Meconema thalassinum; assembly: GCA_946902985.2. Classification (NCBI taxonomy): domain Eukaryota; kingdom Metazoa; phylum Arthropoda; class Insecta; order Orthoptera; family Tettigoniidae; genus Meconema; species Meconema thalassinum. Next base: position 671,795,264 of record OX336391.1, read on the forward strand.
AGATTGTTCCTCAATTCGCGAGCAAAGAATCTTATATTCAGCAGCAACTTATTTACGAGGGCTGTTTTTTTTTCAACCTCTGATGGACTGTATAAAATAACAGATGGACATACCAAATTGATTTTATTACTAAATGTTTGTTTGAATTGTACTTATGTTTCAACATAATCGTCAAAACGATTGAAACATTTGTCGTATCGTTTCACCAGCTTTCCAATGCCCTCTGCAAAGATTTCTGCCGCCACTGAGGCGGGTACGTTTGGAGAGTCTCCTGAAGTTTTTCCTTTTTGAAGAGACGTTGCCGCCCAACCATACCTTCAATTCTCAAAAAAGGTGAAAATCATTCACGACCGCTCTGTGCCAACGTTACGATAGACTTTCTCAAAGAATTCAAGTGGGAAGTTTTCGACCACCCGCCGTTTAGTCCATGCTAGCACTAAATGATTTCAACCTTATTTATTTGTCCATATCGTGCGTTTAAACAAATAAAAAACATGATAGCCCCTGCCAGAACTGTATCGTGTCCACCCCGCTTTACCGTAAAGTCGGGCGGGTGGTTTAACAAATTGCAATATTTCTCTCACAGGCCATTAATATTACTTTGTTGGTAGCTTGCACGTCAACGAAATTAAGGTGCATACAATTACAGTCAACATAATAATTGCAGAGTTCTGTGCGTATTCTGAACCTCTTGCCAAACATGACTTTGAATAATGCGCCAGGCATCGCAGTATCAAACTAAGTACCTGTCTGGTTTAGTACGTGATCGGAAGTTCAAGCAATCTGTTCTAAAAATTGTTATCTCCCACACGATCTAACTGGAAAAAGGATATAATTCTTTTTAATAGCATTGTTTATACAGAGCCCTACCAATCCAGAGGAGTAAATTATAGCCTCATCCTCGCTTTAAATTCAATAGTGTCTGAATCACGCGAAGGTACTTCCCCTTCTCCAGTGGTGATAAATTAGACAGTGCCTCGTTGGCAGCAGTGGGCTGACGTGCAAGTAGGATTCCCCTTTGATACAAGCAATAATGATACAGTTCAATAGTGCGATGGTAATTGCTCTTACAGTTTAAACGGCAGCCAATTCTCCCCTCGCGAGACCCATTATCTAGCTCAGGGATGTCCAGCCATACAGCGCGGGGGCCTATGTGTGAGAGTCCATGACTTGTAGGACTGTACACTTCATTCAAACATTCGATTAATTCGACTACTTCGAATATTTACCAATTCGAATAAAATATTTGAATTTTCGAACAACGCGAATATCCGAGTTGTTCAGGTGTCCGAATCATTCGAACATTGGATGTACTCTTGTTAGTCAAATAGTAGATTATTATAATAAATGGAGCAGTTCGAATATTTGAATTGTTCAAAGATGATAAGCACCTGAAATTACAGCCACCTGTGTAAACAAATACGTCCAGTGGACGAGTTGTTTGAAGCAGGGGCTAATCCAAGGGGTTGGATGGGGGCTAACATTAAGACAATAATAAATATCATTCAAAACAAGCTTCACTTGTTATCTGCTTCTTTCTATATTTCTATCTTTCTATCTTTCTTTCTATCCTTCTTTCCTTCCTTCCTCCTTTCCTTCTTTCCTTCTTTCTAACTCTCTTTCCCTCTTTTCCTCTCTATTTCCATCTTTCCTTCTATCTTCTATGTATCTCTCTTTCTTCCTATCTTTCTTTCTTTCTTTCTCGCTTTCCTTATTTTTCTGTCATACTTTCTTTCTTTCTTTCTTCCTTTCTTTCTTTCATTCCTTCTTTCTGTCTTCTTTCTATATTTTTCTATCTTCTTTTCTTTCTTTCATTCATTCCTTCTTTCTAACTTCTTTCTATCTCTTTTCTATCTTACTTTCTTTCTTTCTTTCTTTTCCTATCATTCCTTCTTTCTTTCTATCTTCTTTGTATCTTTTCCTTTCTTTCTTTCTTTCTTTCTTTCATTCTTTCTTCCTTTATTGCTTTCCTTCTTTCTATCTCTCTTCCTTTCATTCTTTCATTCGTTCTCTCTTTCCATCTTTCTTTCTTTCCATCTTTATTTCTGTCCTTCTTTCTTTCTTTCTTTCTTTCTTTCTTTCTTTCTTTCTTTCTTTCTTTCCTTCCATCTTCTTGCTACCTTTCTTTCTTTCTTTCTTTCTTTCTTTCTTTCTTTCTTTCCATCTTCTTGCTATCTTTCTTTCTTTCTTTCTTTCTTTCTTTCTTTCTTTCCTTCTTTCTTTCTTTCTTTCTTTCTTTCTTTCCTTCTTTCGTCCCTTCTTTCTATTTTTCTTTCTTTCCTTCTTCCCTGCTTTATTTCTTTCTTTCTTTCTTTCTTTCTTTCCTTCTTTCGTTCTTTCTTTCTATTTTTCTTTCTTTCATTCTTCCCTGCTTTCTTTCTTTCTTTCTTTTCCGTATCTTTCTTCCTTCCTTTCTTTCTTTCTTTCTTTCTTTCTTTCTATCTTCTTTCTATCGTTTTTCTATCTTTCTTTCTTTCTTTCTTTCTTTCTTTCTTTCGTTCTTTCTTTCCTTCCTTCCTGCCTTCCTTCTTCTTCCCCTGTATGCTTTCTGTTCTCTTTGTTTTTATGTTAATTATAATTATTTGAATGTTTCGACTTGCTCTGAGACTACACCAACTGGTCTTCATTCTACACATATTTCAAAATGTGGTTAAGTAGAATTACTGAATTACTTGCTCTTAATTTCTCGCAGATTATATTTTAATTACTAACTTTTTGTTTTGAACCCGGTGCTGTAATGGCTGAGATGAGAAATGAACTCACCTCTTCTCAATTTTTGCAGTTTCGGCAATCGAAGCTTTACCTCCGGGTTGAATGCTAGCCACGAAACTACGAGGTGGAATTCCTAAAATAACAATTAACTACATTTAAAATCGTGTTAAAATCGAAAAATAAGAAATTTTATTTTGTATTTTAGAGATTTATCTTTACATTTTAAAATAACAATTTCTCCCTTTTGAATGTTTAAAATAATTAATTAATTATCCTTAAGAGTTCTGCAGAGAGTTCCCATCCACTCTGAAGTGATTCATATCAATGTTGAGAAAATGTAATTTATAGTAGGATCTTAACACAGCCGAGCCTCATCGCATGCACAAGGAGATGGGTTGTGCCCCAGGGAACTTTTATGATCATCTCCGTCTTGTAAGAAAATAAATTATATTTATTCTGTGGAACTCTTGACAGGTGTATAAGTACCAAAATTAAAAATATTGAAATAATGCACTAATTTTACCTCTTCTTAACTCTTTTTGTTTCAACATTCTTGTATAGCCTATTTACAATATATTTATGACACAATTAAATAACAAACTATGAAAATTACATATTTTTCAAATTACTCTACATTGAAATGTATCCCATTTAAACATCTGTTTTTGGTTATTACGACTCCTGCTATTGAATATCAAGTATTACGTGTGTGAAGGAATATGTATTTACACGTCTTTTCTCAGAATAGCAATTATTCAAGCTACTTCATCTTCTGTCGCTTAGGCCGACTGTGGACTACGTTAATTGATATCAGCTTCTGGGCCTTAATTTTTCCCAGTACTACATTCTAATGTTATGAATTCTCCTAGTTCCTTCAGTCCATGGTGCATGGGTTCAGGATATAGGATGGATCTTAATTTTTATTTCTTGTTTCCTAATCATGCGATCAAAGTAAACGTTTGAATAATGAACCTATGCAATAATCTTCATCTAATAGTACACAACTCTATGGCCTACATTCAAAACAATCCAATATGGTGATTCTTTTCATAGGTGGGAGAATATTTAATTGAGAAGACCAATTATTATTATTAATCTTGATTGGTCACATTGGACCACTTGAGTCGTTCCACAATCACTTCTTCTTTGAAGATAGTACTGCTTGGTTCTTGCGCTCATTCCAGAACTTTTTCATTCTTTCAGATCGGGATTTTCTCAACTCATCTGAAATCTCCATAGGCTTTCTATGTGTCATTTCTGCAGAAAATTTGTAAGTTTTAAGAATGGTGTTAATTTTATTTTTCTCCTCGGCATCTGTTATCTTGAGTCCAACTGCTTTGAGATCTTGTTGGATTTCTTGGATCCATTTTCCTCCAGTTTTCTTTCCTAGATTTCTCATCACTAGTTGGCGTACAATTCTGTTTTCTGGAAGCCGTAAGATGTGAAAAAAATATGAAATTCTTTTCTTCTTCATTGTGCTGGTGATTGGATCAATCTCACGATAGACAGTTTCATTTGGGAGAATCCTCTAGACTTCCTCAACCTGATACGTTTTATTTATGCACGTTCTAATGATTCTTCTTTCCGTTTTGAGGAGCTGATCAGTTCTTTGTTCATTTTTAATTTGGACCAATAGGATATATAATAATAATAGTAATATCGTATGGCCTTGGGTGCCGGGTGTAAGCTTTGTAATTTGACACCCAGAGGGTAGCTTGCATGTTGGATTTCGTTGTTCCTTGAATCACTATGAAAGTCAAGGAGGTTAGATATTTAAGCTCCTTGAACACTACAGCGCTTTCTACTCGTAGTAGAGAAATGAGGAACTTTGTGTTGGCGGAAACTCCCGAGATTAATTTTGCCCATTATGAACACGGCCTACTGAATTCAAATGGGTTCATTGACATGCCAACATCGTATGACATGCGTGTCGTATTTTTGCCGCCTTTCAAAAAAAAATCACTTACCCCGGCCAGGCGCGAACCTGCAATCTTGGGGTTAGTAGACCGACACGCTATCAACTCACCCACCGTGGCAAGCTATAGGATATATGAAAATAGGCTACATAGTTTTTCACGGAACTACTTGTTTGGCTTGAGATTGTACTGTGCCAGTTGTTTCAGAAGTCTCGAATCCTGCTTTCTCATTCTGTGTCCAAAGAATCCCAGTCTCCTCTTACAGCACATGGTATCAGTGATGGGTTCCAATTCTTTGTACATGACTTTGTTGGGCACTATCCGCCAATGTCCATGTTCTGATATTTTTGATGCAGGTATTATTCCTCTTTCTTTCTCCGTTAGGGTCTTCTGAGGACCACGAACCAATTTCAATGTTTAGTCCTCTGTTGTTCATTCTTCTTCCTCCAGTGCTCCTTCATCTTTTGCTGTGTCTCTTCTTTCTCTCTTCCGACCATTTTGAAGCAGTCTTCTTTTATACTATTATATTTATACAGACGGCTCCCGCTCCCCTAATAACACTGAGTCTGACAAAGTGGGATGTGCATTCGTTGTCTACAAGAACAACAGCGAAGTGTTTTCAGCCCAATACAAATTGTCATCCAGCTGCTCAGTATGGCGGGCCATCAAGTCTGCAGTGGAATGGTGCGAACACAACAACAGAAGTGCTCGGATACTAAGGCTGCATTGACCACAGTCAAAGACAAGTACAATCTCAACCCAATTGCTGCTATAGTAAGATCTAGAGCACAGCAGTGCCCCCATGTCTGTCTTTCCTGGATCCGAGGACACACTGGTTCTCCTGGAAATGAAAAGGCAGACATCCTCGCAAAAGCAGCCTCCTCATCCAACATAGAAATTACATACAATAAACCACCACTAAGTTATGCCAAAGCCCAAATCAAAAAAACATCTAATATGACAGTGGAACAAACTCTGGGCATCCAGTACAAAAGGTTCTGTCACAAGAGAATTATTTCCCCCCGACATATATAGCCGACTCCAGTGCAATACATTAGTGCCCGAATTCATCCTTACGCAGTTTCTCTCTGGTCATGGAAAGTTTAAGTGCTACTTCGAACGTTTTAAAATTAATATTGCAGGCAATTGCTTGTGCTTGTGTGGCTCTTCTCAAACAGTGGACCATTTACTGTTCGACTGTGCCATGTTTGGCAGGACAAGATTCGATCTTGAGTGTCAATTCAACAATTGTAATATGGAACTTTCAAAACCATTATTCCACCTGTTTAAGAAATCCTGCTGTTACAAACAGTTCCTTAAGTTCATTCACCACATCTACAATAATCTAGTTTTATAATTTAGTATTAAGGACCAATAATAATTAACTGATCAAAACTATAACCCTAATATACTCATGTTCAAACTGTTCGGATATTCAATAAATAAATAAATAAATAAATAAATATATTGCCTTCCTTGGAGTCTTTCCATTCCCAATACCTCTATTTTTGAAAATTTCTCTCTCTAGTGCTTCTTCTCTTACATTGTTTCTTTCTAAATCTTTCTTTACTTCTTGAAACCAGGCTGTTGTCGATTTCTTTTTCCGAAGATATTTAACAATCTGTTTGTTTAACCTGCTATCATTCATTTTATATACATGTCCAAAAAAATAACAATCTCCTATTCCTTATTGTCTCCGTTATGTTTACAATGTCCCGATATATTTCTTCGTTACTTCTTAATTTCCAAAACTCTGTGATTCTTAATGGACCGAGAATTTTGCGTATGATTTTTCTTTCTGATACTTCTAATTTATCCAATTAATAATTTAGTATTAGACATTCACTGGCATATAAGCATTCTGGTTTAATTACTGTTCTATAGTGCTGTATTTTCAATTTCCTAGATAATTATTATATCCATTTCTTTACAGTAATACATGCATGTCGCGAAACGTCTGCTCCAGAAAAATTTGTATTGACACTTGTAATTTTTTAAAGCCCTATCCATAAATAATCCTGACCCAGTATAATTGTAAAAAAATGGACCCCATTGCTGGATGGTTGGTTCCTTACTTTAGGGGCTGCGACAACGCGGTCATGTAGCCCCGTGTACTTTTGGGTGGGTGTAGAATTTGTCTGATAACCGGTGTTAATTGTGATGGCTGTATTAATGTGTGCTGTCTATGATTCGGGTAGAAGTCACTGTCGAGACTTTCACTGGGAACAACTTTGACATCCACAACTTGTTTTCCTGCTTCACCCGCTGTTATTACAAGGTCTATCATTGATCTATGTCTTCCATCCCAGCTGTATCTAGTTACTTTATGGCTTTCTCTCTTCTTAAACCAGGTATTTTGAATTTGAAGACTATTTCGACTGCACATATCAAGCAGGTCTTCCCCTTCTAGATTTCTGTTTCCATAACCAAATGGGCCAATCACTCTTTCTACACCCTCCCTTTTGCATCCCACCTGAGCATTTAAGTCACCTATTATCATAATGTTCTCCTTATCCAATTGGTTCTCAAGCTGTTCCAAGAACTTCTGTTTCTCTTCATTCTTGCACCCCGTTTGTGGGGCATAAACCTGCAGTAGGGTTGGGATTTTTTCGTTTGATGATAACAGTACAGTAAGTATGTAGTTAGTTTTAGTTGTAAGTAGGTAGTTAGTTTGTCTATTAGATATATGTCATTGTTCTATTAGACTGTGGTGTGTGAGTGTGTCTGGTAGCAGTTGCATTGTTTATTAGTTATAGTTCATTGTTTCAGTAGACTGTGATGTGTGAGGGTGCATGTGAGAGTGCCTGGTGACAGACAGTTTTAGTGGTAGTATTTGTTGTTGGTGGAACTTTAGTATTTTTTTCGTTAGTAGAATTTTGGTATTTAATTGTTAGTACGGTAGAAGGTTAGTATTTTTGTTAGTAGAATTGCTCTTTACTTATTCTGAAAGGGAGTAGCAGCCTTTCAGAATAAATCAATTCTTTACTAGTCTTATAGACGGTTAAGATATTGATAATATAAGCCAAATAATGGCTACACTGCGTCCTGCTGCACGGCTGAAAGCAACGGGAAACTACAGCCGTATGCTATTCCCGAGGATATGCACCTCTCTATGCATAATTACATGTGACGATGGCCTCCTCCCTTGTAAAATTTCAATCCGGAGGTAAACTAGTCCCCCGTTCGGATCTCCGGGTGGGGACTACTCGAGAGGGAGTTAACATCACAGAAGTGACAAAGAGGAAATCTGACATTCTACGGATCGGAGCGTGGAATGTTAGAAGTCTGCTAGGAAGTGGAAGGTTAGAAAACTTAGAAAAGGAAATGGATAGGTTGAGGTTGGATTTGGTTGGGATTAGTGAAATGCGCTGGCAGGAAGAACAGGACTTTTGGTCAGGAGACTATAGGGTCATTAGCACTAAATCAAACAATGGCCAAGCAGGGGTTGGCCTCATATTGAGTAGGAAACTTGGACAGCGGGTGGAATATTATGAGCAATATAGTGAACGGATTATTGTAGCAAAAATCAATACTAAACCTACCTGCACCACAGTGGTACAAGTCTATATGCCTACCAGTCAAGCTGATGATGAGGATGTTGAAAAGGTCTACGAAGAAATAGACGAAATTCTGAGGTATATCTAGGGTGATGAGAATGTTATAGTAATGGGAGATTGGAATGCTGTGGTAGGAAAAGGGAGAGAAGGGAAGATAGTAGGAGGTTTCGGATTAGGTGAAAGGAATGTTCGAGGAAGCAGGCTGGTAGAATTCTGCACCGAGCATGAGTTGGTCATAGCTAACACCTTATTCAATAACCACAATAGAAGAATATACACATGGATGAGACCAGGAGATACAGGGCGTTACCAAATCGACTTCATTATGGTCAAGCAGAGGTTTCGAAACCAGATTTTGGATTGTAAAACATATCCTGGTGCTGACATAAACTCTGACCACAATCTGGTTGTAATGAAATGCAGATTAAAGTTGAAGAAACTGAAGAAAAGTCAAAAGCCAAAAAGTTGGGCAATAGACAGACTGAAAGAGAAGGATGTAAACGAAAGATTCAAGAAGAGTATAAAGGACGGACTAATGAAAAACCCTAAACAAACTTCAATTGCAGACGAATGGGCACTTTTGAAGAATGAAATAACAAAATCCGCAGAAGAAAACATTGGTAGGAAAGAAAGAATAGGTAGAAAACCGTGGATCACTCAGGATATACTAGAATTGATGGATGAAAGGCGGAAACACAAGAATGTAAGTGATGAAAAGGGGAAAGCAGAATACAGACGTCTGAGAAATGAGGTTAACAAGAAGTGCAAGGAAGCGAAAGAAGAATGGTTGAAAGAGAAATGTGCAGGTATAGAAAATTGTCTGAAATTAGGAAAAGTAGACACAGCTTATCGAAGGATTAAGAATACTTTTGGGGAAAAGAAGACCAAGTGCTGTAATATTAAGGACAAAAATGGAAAGCCTCTAACAGATAGGGAAGAAAAGGTTGAGAGATGGAAAGCTTACTTAGAGAGTTTGTATAAGGGAAAGGAGATTGAGAATCATGTAATGGAAAGGGAGGAGGAAATTGATGAGGATGCGAAAGGAGATTTAATATTGAGATCAGAATTTGATAGAGCTTTGGAAGACTTAAGCAGGAACAAAGCACCAGGCATAGATGATATACCGATTGAGTTGCTACGCTGCATAGGAGATGAAGGTCTGATCAGGTTATTTCACTTGGTGTGTAGGATTTATGAGACAGGTGAGGTACCCCCTGATTTCAAGAAGAATGTAATCATTCAAGATGCAGAATGATGAAGATCAGCTCCCACTTTCTTTGGTATACAAAGAAAGTACAATCAGCTTGATTACTCATGCTTCAAAGATCCTGTCTAGAATAATTTACAAGAGGATTGAAAGCCAGATAGAAACGGAGTTGGGCGAAGACCAGTTTGGTTTCAGGGGAAATGTAGGAACAAGGGAAGCTGTACTAAGTATTAGGCTGATTTTGGAAGGTAGAATAAGGAAAGATAAGAGAACGTTCATGGCTTTTGTAGACTTAGAAAAGGCTTTTGATAACGTTGATTGGACTAAATTGTTTGACATTTTGAAATCGATTGGCATAAAGTACAGGGATAGGAGGGTGATATACAATCTATACAGAAACCAGACAGCAGTCATTCGAGTTGAAGGACATGAGAGAGAAGCTGGTATTCAGAAAGGTGTAAGGCAAGGCTGCAACTTATCACCCATACTTTTCAATCTTTACATTGAACAAGCAATGAAGGAAATTAGAGAAAAATGTAAAGTGGGAGTGAAGATTCAAGGAGAAATAATTTCAACTCTGAGATTTGCTGATGACATCGTCATCTTGGCCGACAAGCCTGAGGATTTGAATGAGTTTTTGAATGGTATGGACTCCGTCTTACGGAAAGAATTCATGATGAAAATTAATAAATGTAAAACAAAAATACTGGAATGCAGCCGAAATAAATCAGAAACCTCTATGGAGATCAAATTGGCAGGTGAAAAGCTGAAGGAAGTAGGAGACTTCTGTTACTTAGGAAGCAGAATAACCAGTGATGGACGAAGCAAGGAGGATATAAAAAGTAGGTTGGCTCAGGCAAAGAAAGCATTTCTACAAAAAAGGACTCTGCTGACATCGAATATAGATTTAGGTATTAGGAAGTTGGTTCGGCCACTGTCTTGGCAAACCAGTTTTTGTGTTTCCCCATTTGTTTCCACTCTGTGTGGTTGTACATATCTGTATTATTTGTCTTCATTGCATTTATTCATTGTCAGGTTGGTTTTGTTTATGTTGATTGGTTGTCGTGATTTATTTGTTTTGATTGCATGTAGTATTCCCACTGCCGTGTTTCCAGCAGGATATTTTGGCTTAGAAGGTAATTTTGTATTCTAAGTTGGCCACATTGATTCATCTTTAACTTGTTTGAACTCTTTACTGTGATTGGCTGCTTTCGGCCTATCAGAGGCCTCTTTCTTGGTTTTTAAACTCTCTACTGTGATTGGCTGCTTCCAGCCTATCAGAGGCCTCCTTGCTGCTTGTAGCGACCAATCACGTGTTTCTTCTTCGTTGTTCTCTAAGTGTGGCCATGACACAATGCTGTGCTTCAAAGCTGGTTGTGATATATCAACAAGTATCCAGCTAATCATTTCTATAATTGGTGCTATCTTCATAGTAACCGTGCTTAGCAATCATGTCCTATGCACATGATTCATATTTTGTTAGGGCAGTGACATTACGGTGATTTTCGATTTCATCATCACCATGCTTGATGTTGATACGCGTCATGTCGACGAATTCTTCAATCCGCGGCGTCGGATAGCTTGTTGTAAACGTGTTTACTTCTATCTTCATTTACTGCCTAACAATGTGTCTTCACGCGTATGAATAATGGTGATGCTTCGTGTTATAAGTAATTCATCGTGTCTGGAAGCATGTTACAAGGCCAGGCATCATCACTAATGGAAGTTGACGCTGGGTTTAACTACTTTACTATTGTGACAATACCGCGCGATTGGCATATCCCGGTATTTGTATGATAGCAACTACTTTGACTTCCTGCAACATCACTGGAATGGAAGTTGACGCTAGGCTTAACTGCTTTACTATTGTGACAATACCGCGCGATTGGCATATCCCGGTATTTGTATGATAGCAACTATTTTGACTTCCTGCAACATCACTGGAATGGAAGTTGACGCTAGGCTTAACTGCTTTACTATTGTGACAATACCGCGCGATTGGCATATCCCGGTATTTGTATGATAGCAACTATTTTAACTTCCTGCAACATCACTGGAATGGAAGTTGACGCTAGGCTTAACTGCTTTACTATTGTGACAATACCGCGCGATTGGCATATCCCGGTATTTGTATGATAGCAACTATTTTAACTTCCTGCAACATCACTGGAATGGAAGTTGACGCTGGGTTTAACTACTTTACTATTGTGACAATACCGTGCGATTGGCATATCCCGGTATTTGTATGACAGCAACTACTTTGACTTCCTGCGTTTCACACATAATTTGTTTTATTAACAATTCATTTTGGGCTTACAGTATCGGCGCATCACTGTAAGTCAGTCCTGGTTCGACGACACATTCTCGTTCCATGCGACCTGTTTTTTCATTATTTGTTGCAACTCCACTTGTGTTGCATATTTAAATTATATCATTCTTTGGAACCGCCGTGTATTGCATGCCGTTCTATGATGTACTGATCTGCAGCTACGTTCAAGACAATATGTGTGTTTTAGGCTCAAGACGTAACGTGTGTTAATTCTTTGAGTGTTTCTTCAATTGTGTAAATTTGTGCTAGTGTTTCTCATATGTTTATGTGTCACCTTTGGATATTATGTTTATTAGCCACCTATTTGATAATATATCTTATTATTAGTTAGTGGTGGTGTCGTGTCCTTTATGCCTTCCTGGATTTCCTTATTTAGTGACAATAATATTGTCTGGTCCTCCACATGTTTGCTAAATTGTCAAGCGACCTTTGTAAAGTCAACTCTTTGTATTATCACATCATTATCTAATGCTTTGGCCAACAAATTTTTATACATTGTCCACTATTACCAGAATACTCTTGGTGGGTTGTTGACTTCCCGCGTTGGCCATTACAGAAGTCATTTTTGAAAGCCTTTGTCTGGAGTGTGGCGCTCTATGGAAGTGAAACTTGGACTATTGGTGCAGCAGAAAAGAGGAGAATTGAAGCATTTGAAATGTGGTGTTACAGGAGAATGATGAAGATCAGATGGGTAGATAGGGTTACAAACGAAGAGGTATTAAGACGAGTGGGAGAGGAGAGATGTTTCTGGCGACTGCTAATGAAGAGAAGAGATAGGTTGGTAGGACACATACTAAGACACCCAGGAATAGCAAGCTTAGTTATGGAAGGAAGGGTCGAGGACAAGAACTGTAGGGGTAGACCAAGGTTAGAATATGTTAAACAGATTGCCTCGGATGTAGGGTTTGGTAGCTATGTAGAGATGAAACGTTTAGCTCAGGACATGGAGGCATGGAGAGCTGCATCAAACCAGTCAAAAGACTGAAGACTCAAACAACAACAACTTAAAACCCGTGAAATTCTTAATTTCGACTTTGTATGCTTCCCTGTTGCTAATTTCCACGTCAGATGTTGCATTTCTTCTAGGCCCCTCTTCACCTCGTGATACCAGCGATCTGTGGTTTTCATAATCGCAAAGATGCCATTATCTGGTTGGTTAATCGACCTCGATCCATTCTGTATAGGGCTATATGTCCAAAGATCATGGCTCTTCCTTTTTCGGATGGTGTCTGAGATTTTATCCAATCTGAGGTATAATTCTTGGTTCCATTTTTATCTATACTGCCCATCTTCTGTTATTTTAGGTCCAAGTATCTTCCTAAGAATCTTTCTCTCTATTAACTCCAATTTTGTGATCATTCGTTTCTTTGTCAGACACAAACATTCAGCTGCATATATGGCTTTCGGACGAATCACTGTCTGGTAGTGTCTCAGTTTTGTGTTGATCGAGCTTGTCTTCTTATTATAAGTGTTCCATGTTAATTTGTATGCCAAGTAATTATTCAGGCTTGCTAAGAAGCACATTAATATTATTGTATTACTAAGGTCAATGTTGAGGTCCGCATGCGTTCAGCTGGTATTAAAAATGGCGCATCAAATAATGCATTCCTGAAATTATGCTCAGCATTTTTAGCCTATTTTCATTTATGAAAAAACACCTTGGCCGTGTGTAAGTGTGTGTGTGTGTGCGTATGTGCATGTGTGCCCCCTAATAAATTCTAAACGGCTGGGGCGATTTCAATGAAACTCGGTGAGGCCATAGTAGCCTACTATATCGTCTGACCGCAGACGTCTCACCAATCCAACATGGCGTCTGTGCGAAATATTCTATATCACTGAAGCTACTACGAATATCACCCTTAAATTTTGTACGGTGATAAAGGGCACTACTAAAAGTTGAGCAATGTGACTTTCAAAATCCTGTTAGGCATACGACGAACATGTAGGCCAAGCCTCAAGATGGCGGCTGTACGAAATTTTAAAATCAAGTTTTTAATTTTTGTGTACTAATCATGTGATTGAAGCCAACGTTTAAATAATGAACCTACGCAATAATCTTCATCTAATGTATATTTAATAAAAATCCAACATGGCAACCATCTGAAATTTTTAGACGGTTCTCAATATCTACGAATATATTACAACAATGAAACAGAAATTTTGTACGTTGATAGTGGCAATTAACATTAGTAGGATATATGAAAATAGGCTGTTTAGTTCTTCACGGAACTACTTGCTTTTTATGAATGTTACGATTTCAGATTCCTGTTTTAAATTCTCTCAAGTTTTGCTGCTGTCATTGTCGCCGATGGTTTGTGAAATCGTGGTCACTAGCCCCGTCACCTTTGCCACATATTAATGTAGCACTAATTTGTCATGTTTCAGTGGTCCTGGCCCTGTGCGCCGCATACACCCCTTCAGGCGGGCCAGTGTACGTGAATCCCGCAGCACAAGCAATCAACAACCAGAACCAGCCCCAACAGAATGAAGCTGTGGAACTTCTCACACAAACTGTGTATGGATTCCTAGACTTCACCACGACCATCGGCAACACTGTCATGGTGTTCTCTCCGCAGAGCGCCCCTGCAGCAGGTAAGACAATCCTTTCCTCCAGTGGCGGCTAGTGCTTGTTTTCAGGGAGACATATACAACATGCTCAACGCTCCGAGAGCACAAACACATAATACAGGGTCACTTTCTAAGTGCGCCCCGATTAACACGGCAAGCTAAGCCGGCTGTGACTGGTGCAGATCGCGGGCGAGTGTACAATGTTCAGCCGGTGGCCGTGCGCACTTTCACACTTTTACCAAACATGTTCAATAATGCGTACTTACAGTGCTCATAGGCGACGCTGAAAATGTCCTCCCTCTCTTGTAACACACACCTGACATCTTCTGATGAAAGAATGGACAACATATCATCTAATTATTGTTCTGTAATAACACAACGTTGTCAGTTAACTTTTGTATTATTTACGGAGCTTCCTAATTGTACTGGCATTAGGCACAGGTCTTCCTAGTAACTTGATTCGAAATTTTCGTCTGGTTTCAGAACAAGATTTTCTGTTTTTTCATTACGAATTAGCCTATAAGCTTGCAACGGTGGGTGAGTGGTTATCGTGTCGGATTACTAACCCCCAAGCTTGCAGGTTCGCTCCTGGCCGTGGTAAGCGTTTTTTTAAGGCCGCAAAAATCACGATACGCATGTCATACGATGTTGGTATGTTAAAGAACCCATTTGAATTCTGTAGGCCCTGTTCATAATGGCAAAATTAATCTCGGGATTTTCCACCAATCCAAAGTTCCACATTTCTTTACTAGAAGGCGCTATAGTCTTAAGGAGCTTGGATATCTAACCTCCTTGACTTTCATAGTGCTTCAAGGAACAACAAAATTCGATATGCAAGCTACCCTGTGGGTGTCGAATAACAAAGCTTGCTCCCGGCAACCGAGGTCATACGATATTATTAGACTATTATTATTATTATTATTATTATTATTATTATTACTATTATTATTACGGTACGAATTATAGATATACACACGTTCGCGCAATATGAATTGGTGTCTAGGCATGACCAACAATCACAGTAATCACAATACTCACTAAACGTGCAACACTAACGTCTAAGCCTTGCAGATACACGTCCATATAAATGACAAAACACGTGTGAACTAACGATATGAGTCAGCGGAGTGCGGTATTGCACTGGCTGAACCGTGTACGTGCGCCGGTGATCTGCGCTACTCACAGGTGGCTTAACTTGCCGTGCTTATCGGGGCGCACATAGATAGTGAGCCTGTATTATGTTAAGGTGAGAACGATTGAACATATCACTAAAAAGTTACAACCAATTACACAACATATTGTCTCTAGTTCAATTATATTGAACGAGAAACGTACGCATTTTGAAAATAGAGATAATTCTTTTCACCTAATTGTGTCGTGTTTTTTTTTCTGTGAGAGAAGCTTTGTTTTGTAAAATACAATGTCAACTTATCTGAAAGATTCCATAGGAGATCTACATAATAATCTCTAAATGTCTCAACATCTCTATTAGTTCCTAACAAACTAGGTATTTTATCAGAAAACTTCAAGTTCTGAATAAATTGAAGCTGTAACACTTATTCTATGGAAACATACATTAAGCTGACAACTATCACACTACCTGCCCTGTTTACACCGTTTTAAGGGCGTGTAAGAACCATGAAACGATTGTGATGTGGATTCATAGACGAATGCTTAAACAGCCTTGGACTGATAGAGTTACTAACAGATGTCCTCAGAAGAGGTCTTTTGTCTACCATTAAGTATCGAATAACTGCCTATATGGGTCATGTACTTAGAGACCAATAATATCAGTTGCTTCGACTAATACTACAAGGCAGTATAGATGGCAGACGAGGGACTGGCAGAAGATGATGTCCTGGCTTCAGAATATCAAGGAGTGGTCAAGAATTGTTCCGGCTTGCGGTGGACAGAGGCGCCTTTTCCATGATGATCGCCAGCATGCGGGGGACCGAACACCGTTCTATATTAGATACTACAGTAGTTTTTGAGGTGTGAATATAAATCGTAAACGATGTTCAGACTAGAAAATTTGAAATACTATTAAATACCTACAGTACATGAAGTCAAAATGTAATGTATAAGGTGCGTTCAAAAAGTAACGAGCCGGAGGCTGGAATGCGAAAACCGGTGCCAACATCGTCTAATCGTGGCGTGTGTAACGAGGTGTGGTTCCGACCAGAGCGTGAGGGCACGCGTGCACGTCATGTGACGGTACAAAGCGAGCAGCAGCATGCATCAATCGTCCAACGCTGCCAGTCGCACTGCAAACAGTGACATGGAGGCGTCAACCGAAGAGCAAAGAGGTGCTGTTCGGTTTCTGACAGCGGAAGGAGTAGTGGAAACGGACATTCATTGCCGAATGTTGCAAGTGTACGGCGAACACTGCATGTCCCTTGTAAGGGTCAAGGCGTGGCACAAGCGCTTCAGGGAAGGACGGATGTCGTTAGCCGATGATGCCCGGTCTGGGGCACCCCCCTGCATTACCGATGACAACGTCCAGCTGGTTGATGCACTCATAACCCAGGACCGCCGATTGACAGTGAACGCCATAGCCGCCGTGGTCGCTCCACGACAACGCACGACCTCATACGGCCAACACAATCGCGGCACTCTGCAGAAATTCAAATGGGAGGTTCTCGGCCAACCTCCATACAGTCCAGACCTCTCTCCCTGTGATTACGCCATGTTTGGTCCCCCTGAGAAGGGCTCTGCGAGGCCAACGATTCACCTCGGACGCCGACGTCCAGCTGTACGTGCGGAACTGGTCACATCGCAGCCCAGGGAATTTTATGAGACAGCCATTCAGCGCCTCGTGTCACAGTGGGACAAGTACCTCAACAGCCAGGGCCAATACTTCTAACACACAGGTACTGGTTTCTGTAATTATGCCTCCGTCTCGTTACTTTTTGAACGCACCTTATATTTCAGTCGGGCAACACAATTGTACTCAATCCTTAATCCAGAAAAAACAACATGAGATTAATACATACACTTGGGCGATCAATTTCCATCGTCAAGCGATCATCATCATATTATTTGCACATAGGCTGTTAAATCTATGTCTACAAGTGATTTTACAATATGTACACTTATTTAGTTGCAGTAGTTAAACTAACACAACCAGTCAATATGGGTTACTTATATGTGATTTTTTGTTAAGATTCTGAAAGTGGTGATTGATCTTGATTATGTGATTGTGGTTAAATGATCAGGTTAGAGTGGATTGTGAACTTAGCTGCTTGAGTGGTGTGCAGTCCAGGAAGGCAACACTAAAAATGGCCTCAAACACCATATCGTACATGAAGTGTTTCATACACAAAGCTGCTCATAGAAAGCCAAATATGTACATAGAATAAAAAATCAGAAATTGATTGTCCTTTTTTAAATATTGGCTTATAACATCACCTTAATAATTCCTTTCATTACAGATGTTTATGATAATTGTTGTTTGAGGGGCCTAACATCTAGGTTATCGGCCCCTAATGGTTTGGCTGATAGCGAAACATGAGATGAGAATGAAAACTATAACTAATACTAACTACAGACTTACATACTAGAAGAAGAAATGGTAAACAAATAAAGGATAAGGCATATAAAGGACAGAAAGAAAAGAAATGCCCTCAACCCTCGAAGAATGCGGATGGAGGGACTTGGAAGGAAGAAGAGCCATGAAAGGCAGATAGGAAAAGGAAAGAGGACCAGGCCCGCCCCAAAGTCAGAGGAAAAAAGGACAAAACGTAACCAGCTCGTGAATCCCTCGGGGTCGCCAACGCCCAAAGTCACCAGCCGTGAGCCCTTGAGGGTGTAGCAATATCCAGGGTGCTCCAGAAGTGGTGGGGCTACACACACCCTGCCTCCTTGAGGGCATTGAGCAGAAGGCAGGAGATAACATGAAAAGAAAAAGAATGCTGACTCCTCGATGAAGGAGGGTATCATAAAGATGAGACAAGGGCCAATTACGGTGGGAAGGGAAGAGACTCCCTAGGCCTCGGATATCCTAATACCGTCGGAGTCGGAATAGAACAAGAGTTGACCAAGTGAGGTCGACAGGAAAGAAGACGGAGAGGAGCCGGCACATGGAAGTGGAAGCAATGCCACATTCAGCTGGTGTCCCGTGGTTGCCAACCCACGTCCCACAAGTTGTGGGCCTCTGGGGGGCTTTCATTTCTGATAGAATGTAATAATTCTTTACCCACCAAAGTTTATTTTCATTCATCACAAGGAATGTAAGGTAGCATGAAACTGTTTGTGATTGAGATATATTTGCCGAACAGCGACTAATCCAGCTTGTGAGCTAAGTAAAGGGACATGATCTACTGTGATCTCTCCAGCTTCTGGCCGCTCATGGACCAGCCACTGAGCGCTCATCATTAAACGTTCGTACGTGACTCGAGTCATAAAAGTAGTATTATGTCATTTTTACCACTTGGTGTTCTTCTGTTCCACGGATACAGTGACTCATGAGCCAACGAGAGCGTTGGAGTTATTGATACAAGTTAGGGACTACAGACACTTTAGCCTCCCCGAGGGGCTAACATCTAGTGGGAGGCGGGTTGGCGACAACGGGGCTCCAGCCGAGTCTGGCATTGCTTCCACTTACTTGTGTCGGGCTCCTCTCTGTCTTATTTCCTGTCGACCTCACTTGGTCAACTCTTGTTCTCTTCCGACCCCGACGGTATTAGGGTGTCCGAGGCCTAGGGAGTCCCTTCCTTTCCCGCTTTAATTGGCCCTTGTCTCATCTTTTCTGATACCCTCCTTCTGTGAGGGGTCAGCCTTCTTTTTCTTTTCCTTTTACCTCCTGCCTTGTGCTCAAGGCCCTTAAGGAGGTAGAGTGTATGTAGCCCCACCACTTCTGGTGCACTCTAGATATTGCTACACCCTCAGTGGCTCACGGCTGGTGAGTTCGGGAGTTGGCGACTCCGAGGGATTCCTGAGCTGGGTCCGGTTTTCCCCCTTTTATCCATTACCTGTGAGGCGGACTCGCTCCTCTTTCACTTTCCTATCTGCCTTTTATGGCTCTCCTTTTCTCCAAGTCCCTCAATCCGCATTCTTCGAGGGTTGAGGGCATTTTTTTTCCTCCTGCCCTTTATTCGCCTTATTCTCCTTTTTTCCACACTTTCTTCTAGTATATAAGTTAGAAGTTAGTTTTAGTTATAGTATACATTTCATTATCATCTTCACGATCACCCAGACCATTAGGGGCCGAAAAACTAGATGTTAGGCCCCTTAAAACAAGAATTATCATCATCACACTTTAGCCATCAAGGTCGAGTACTTGAGTGTGTTTTTACTGTTCCTGATAACCTGTATTTCTATGGTGGCTGTAGTGTTGCACTTGTTGGTAAATTTAGGGGCATTGCGACATCGTGGTCATGTAGCTCCGGGTGTAATCTGTCTAGGGCTACTACTTTTGATAAATTAACTTTATTTAACGAATTATCGATTAATTAATATCGTATGGCATCGGATGGCGGGTGCAAGCTTTGTTATTTGCAACCCAGAGGGTAGCTTGCATGTCGAATTTCCTTGAAGCTCTATGAAAGTCAAGGAGGTTCGATATCTAAGCTCCTTGAACACTATAGTGCTTCCTAGTAGAGAAATGGGGAACTTTGTATTGGCGGAGATTAATTTTGCCATTATGAACACGGGCTATTGAATTTAAATGGGTTCTTTAACATGCCAACAACGTATGACATGCGAGTCGTGATTATTCTTGCCTGTCAAAAATCACTTACCACGGCCAGGAGCGAACCTGTAAGCTTGGGGTTGTTAGCCCGACTCGATATCCACTCACGCACCGTGGCAAGTCATTGTATGTATATTTTGTTACCATGTAGAGTGATGCTAATTATTATCCTTGCAGGTGAACCAAAGAGACCTCCAGCAACATCATCTGTGATAGAAACGAAGCCATCGTCATCAGTTTCCGCACCGACGACGTCGCATGTAGAAATCAAACCCAGCAAAACCGTTGGGAAGAGCACCGAAAACAAAAAGGCCGTATCAACAAATTTAAACAACCAACAAAAGAAACTCTCGTCTCACGTTGAAGTGAAGGCGGGTTCTTCCGCGACCGTCCTCTCGAGCGTGGTTGAAGTCCGTGGAGGACCTCCCAAATCCGTTGGTCCCTCCAGTGTGGTGGAGACGCGCGGTGGTCCATCAAGTGTCGTGCAAGTTCGCGCGGGTCCCTCGAGTGTCGTAGAGGTCCGTGGAGGAGGGTCAAGTCTGGTGGAAGTGCGCGCGGGAAACCCCGTAGTGGCTAGCAAGGTGGAGGTACGAGAGGGATCCTCCAGCCAGCCACAACTCTCCAGCGTGGTTGAGATACGCTCCAGCAACGACGAGCCAGCCATCTCTGGAAACAACATCTTGGAACCTGAGTATGACTTCCTCTCCAGACAGCCGTCCGAGGTGGTGGACGAGACCTACAAGGTATGTTCTTGTACATATTGTTGCTTTGGACACGATTGAGTTGGACTCCCTACGATTTACTGTCGATCCCCGAAGGCTCGTGGTCTAGTTGGGCGCCAGGTCAGAAGGGTAACGATCTTCATTTGTTTATGTTCGGAGGTTCATTTATGAAAAAAAAAAAAAAAGGCTTAGGAGGTCACCTTTTGTCCGTGTCCGTGTCCGTGTGTGTGTGTGTCCATAATAAAATCGATACGGCTAGAGCATTTTCAATGAAACTCGGTAAGGTCATAGGACCATTTTGACCTACTCCCACCGTGCTCTTCAAAATTGTATTACGTCTCACCAATCCAACATGGCGGCTGTGTGAAATATTTCTCTGGCATTCTATATCTCCAAAACTATTACAGATATCACCATGAAATTGTCTACGGAGATAAATTGCACTACTAAAAGTTCACCTATGAGTCTTTCAAATACGTGCTAATTACAAAATGTACATGGCGGCCAAGCGAATTTAAAACATTTAAATTGACTTTTCTCGCGATTAAACCATCTAAACGCAATGAAACTTGGTACAGCAAATGTGTATACAGATTGATATGCACTGGTATCTAATTTAGTTCAATTGTTTACATAATATTAAGATGGCGGCTGTGCGAAATTTTAAAATTAGGTTTTTAATACTTGCGTTCTAATCATGGGATCGAAATAAACGTTTGAATTATGAACGTACACAATAATTGTCATCTAATAGTACATAACTCTATGGCCTACATATATTAAAAACCAATATGGCGACCATCTGAAATATTTAGACGCTTCTCAATATCTATTAATCTATAACAGCAATCACTCTGAAATTGTATATGTTGATAGAGGCTATAAACATAACTTCACCTATGGGACGTTCAATAACCTGGTGAGCACAAATCCAACATGGCGGCGACGCAAAATATTAATATTCAAATGGTCGTTTCTCCCAATTTAACCATCCAAGCGCAGTAAAATTTGGTACGGTATACTGTATCCTTATATAAATTTTAATCCACTGGCATCTAATTCATTTAGATTGTTTTCATAACCACAAGATGGCAGCTGAGCGAAATTTTAAAATCTATTTTTATTTCTTGTGTCGTAATCATGCGATTGAAGTTTGAATAAAACACCTACACAATAACCTTCATGTAAATGTACATAACTATGATGCCTATATATGAAAATCCAACATGCTGACCATCCGAAATATTTAGACGGTTGGCTGTATAATTCTTCGCGGAACTACTTGTTTCATAAATTAAAATAGGCTAAAAATCCTGTGTCGAAATAAGGAGAGATTCTTGAAGAACATCCCTGTTATAAATCGATTAGTGCCTGTTGATAGCCTAGTTTAGCAAGCCTGCCTCTCACCCGGAGTCCCCAGGTTCGATTCCCGGCTCCGTCAGAGATTTTAAAACTGACGTGAGGGTTGGAACGGGGTGCACTCGGCCTTGTGAGGACAATTGAGTAGTAGTCTGACAGTGAGGCCGCGCCCCGATCACGAAAACCAAGATTAACGGCCGAGGGTCCCGATGCGCTGATCACGCGTCACCCCAATATCTGCAGGCCAAATGGCTGGGCAGCGGTCGCTTGGTCATCCTAGGCCTTTCATGGGCTGTATACTGTAGTGCCAGGCGTTCGTTGTTTGTTAGCCTTGTTTCTGAGTAAAGTTAAATAAAAACGTTGCAAATTATCCTGGACAATATATGAGTCCCTTAAGGTTTATTGCAAAACTAAACTTACTTGAGAAATACCCCACTTAGATTTGCCAGTAACTTTGCACTATTTTACGAGCAATTTGAAAATATTTTATGGCTCCTACTTCAGAGGATACAGTGCAAGGAGATTGTAAATCAGATGGTATGGCCTTGGAGGATACCAGACATGTATATTACCTAGTAATTATCAGTGAAGGTGTCTCTGAAGTTTGCATGTAATAACACTTAACAGACCGGATGTATCAAATTACTACTGAATCATGGAGACTTATTAATGGCCCCCGGTTATTGATTTGTAAGCATCGACGTATCGCATTTAAATGTTCACTTTAATAACTAACCATTGCAACATAGTAGGCTATCTTTTATTGACTTGTTGGGAGTGTCAGTGGTGTATAACTATACTATTCCCAACCAAAGTGACAGCATGCTGTTAAAGCCTGAAATAGTGCACAGTGTTACCATATATGCCACTCCTTTATTGCTTTTATCACACCAAACTCGTCTGGTTATTGTCCACGTTAGCTGTCGCAATCTTTCCTCTAATGAAGAACATACAAAGTTAAGAAATTTTATATCCGATAAAATACACCAATGAACTTTCCTGGTTTACATGAGTAGGTTTTGGGGATCGGGGGTCTGGTTGGTTGGTTCTTAAGTTTAGGGGCTGCGACAACGCGGTCATGTAGCCCCGTGTACTTTGGGTGTGTGTAGAATCTGTCTGATAACCGGTGTTAATTGTGATGACTGTATTTGTGTGTGTATGTGTTTTTTTAATTCACGTAAGGACTGCAACTTAGAATTTTTCAAATAGTTCCTACTTTGGCCACCAAACGCCACCGTCAACGACTACTAGGCCTAGTTCAGAACTTAGCTACTAGACGCCAACGCAGTCGGCTCTTGGCAACGAATGTAGCAAGCTAAGAGCGTTGTTTACATTCTTAACCTATACAATTTAGTTTCACACAGGTGTAATTAGTGGAAAGTTCTTTAACATGCCATAAATCTATGACATGGGACTGACAGCTTTACTTCCCCTCCGAAGGTAGGCATACTGAGGGATTTTTTAACGCTCTTAAAAAAATCTGACGGCTTCTGCCGGGTTTGAAGATTGGGGTCTCTCAGTGATTAGTGTGGACACCGTGGTTATCATGGCAACAAATGTTCGTCCGCTTAAGTTGGTAGCATTCTGAGCTTCTATGCCCAAGATCGCGGGTTCAAACTCGGCCGAAGTCGTCGGATATTTTAAGAGCTTTAAAAGTCCCTCAGTATGCCTTCCTTCGGAGGGGAAGTAAAGCCGGCGGTCCCATGTCACAGATTTACGATATGATAAGGAACGTTCCACTAACTGCACTTGTCTGAAACCAAAATTTGTAGGTTAAGTTTGATTAATGCTCTTAAGTTCCAACGTTCGTCACCGAGCGCTGTTTTTATTGCATCTAGTAATTGCCACGTTCACAGCTAGGTGTCGTGGACGGCAGCATTTGGTAGCGGAAGTAGGAACTACTGTACTTAAAATTATCGTCTGCAGTCCTTACTTGAATTAAAAACAGATAACACACACTAATACAGCCATCACAATTAACACCGATTATCAGACAGACTATACACACACCGAAGTACACGGGGCTATATGACCGCGTTGTCGCAGCCCTTTAAGTAAGGAATGGCGGCTTCAGTGGCGTAGTTGGTAGCATGCTGAGCTTCTATGCCCAAGATCGCGGGTTCAAACCCGGCCGAAGCCGTCGGATTTTTTAAGAGCATTAAAAATCCCTCACTATGCCTTCCTTCGGAGGGGAAGTAAAGCCGGCGGTCCCATGTCATAGATTTATGGCATGTTATAGATCCTTCCACTAATTACACCTGTGTGAAGCTAAATTTATAGGTTAAGAATGTAAACAACGCTCTTATGTTCCTACGTTCCTTGCCAAGAGCCGACTGCGGTGGCGTCTAGTAGCTAAGTTTTGAACTAGTAGTCATTGACGGTGGCGTTTGGCGGCAAAAGTTGGAACTATTTGAAATATTCAAAAATCTGAAGTCCTTACTTGAATTAAAAAACAGATAACACACACTAATACAGTCATCACAATTAACACCGGTTATCAGACAGATTCTACACACACACCCAAAGTACACGGGGCTACATGACTTAGGAACCAACCAACATTCTAGTTCAGTAGAGACTTAGATCACAGTCGTTGTAGCGTGTTGTATCAACAACTGGTTACCATGGCAACAATTGTTCGTCTTCTAGGCCAAAGCATTCTATTTATTAATAAATGATAATCCAACTCAAGGTCAATAATGTATTGAAACTAATTATGATGTAATACAAGTTTCGGTTAACTTGTAACCTTCTTCTGTTATACTAAAAAAATAAAAATATTGAACTAAGAGCATCAATATAACATTAACACTCTATGTAAAAAGAGATGAAGACTAGAAATGAAATATTCACTTTAAAAGGAAATTTTCTCAGTAATCCTAGACTTATCTTCAAATATTACACTTTTTGTTAAAAGTATTGTTAATTATAATAAAAAAATGCTGCCTTATTAGAAACAAGATGTTCAGTAAAGAACATATAGCCTACTTTCTCCTAAATGTATGAGTATAGTTATAACTCGTTGTTATTATCAAAGAGTATAATAGAACTATTCTTTGTTGAAGACCTTAGAAACGATTTACCTCTACCAAACGCCACAACCTAGATAAAAACTGCTACCATCATTGAAGAAAGAAAGATAAGAAGTATCTAAAGAATGTTATCGATCTGGAGACATAATCGACCGGACTGGCGGCGTGGCTCAGCGGTAACGTTCTCGCTTGCTGGACCGTATGTTTCAGGTTCGTATCCTGGCGCAGTCAGCTGGCATTTGAGGGTGCACAAATGCGAGGGAGCCGTGTTAGTAGATTTACTGGCACGTTAAAGATCCCCTTCGGGACAAAATTCTGGCACCCCGGCGTCTCTAAAAGCAACAGTAGTTAAAAGGGACGTAAAACCAATAATATTATTATTATTATTATTATTATTATTATTATTATTATTATTATTACATAATCGGCCTGACGCGGGCAACATCCAACTTTGAGTTGAGGCATGTCTTTACACGTCTGGCTGCGTATGACTTTCACAACCCTAATTGAATTAACAAATCTTTCCATGACCCTACAGAGACGTGTGTATACCAACTATGTGGATATTTTCGATTGCTATTTGGCTGAAATAGAAGTATTAATTAATATCCTGAACTAGCACCAACGGTAGAGTTCAGATACTATGTGAAATCGTTTTGTTCTTTACTTCAATTAACATTTTCAAATAACGCACAATAGGCTGTTACAAACCCTTTAAAATAGAAAGTAAAAATGTATCGTAGTATCATCTTGTCATTCTTCAAATTCGATGCGCATAGAATGCAAATGGTATAGTAATCAATGGAGCCCCACGTAGACTAGTCGTGATATCTAGTGGTGAAATATCTAACAATATAATCCTAACAGAGCGAGTGCATTCTAGCGGCCAGAAGAAGAAACTTTTCAATAAAATCTGGTCGGCGTGCAGTTACCTTTTTGGCAGCTAGATGTCTCGAGTAAATCTGCTGGCGAATTATGTTTTAATTAAATATATATTTTACACCATAATATGCACAATATAACGCTTAATTTTAAAACATCTGAGTCATTACAAAACAATAAACATATAAAATTTCAAGCAAAAAAACTAGCTCTGATCGGGTTTGAACCATAGGCATTTGAGCGATAGGCTAACGCTCTACCACTGAGCTAATTGTGTCAACGAATATCGTTCTATATAAAATGACTTACATAGAACTTGTTAGCAAATAGTGATTTATACTAAACGATTTCATCACTGGAGTATATTATTTATATATAAAGCATTTCATACAAAGTTTATTTATTTTATATCAGTACGCTATATTGCATGCAATACTCAAATTAGTGAAATATAAGTCAGGCACAAGATATCCGCTGCCATCTTGTCTTATTACTAAATCAGCTCAGCTTTTTAAAATCATGTCTGCACTATAGTATTACAAAATAAACTTTTAATTTCGAACGTGCCTCTTCCTTTAGAACAGTTAAAACGATTCTCGGCTCGATAATCGGAACTGGTGGGTCCCATGATATGGATTATAAAGTTTGCATAATTCGCACGGCCGCCATCCTGAAATGGTATGGCGGACGACCTTGTAGTTTGGTCACAAGACGCATCCTATACGAAGGTATGTTGTTACCAAATTTAGTAGAGATCGGATGATTTGGTTAGTCGTTATTTGATTTTACGTTTTGAACGTTTGAGTGGCCGCCATTCAGTTTTAGTAAAGATGGCGGCGATATAAAACATGACACTGAGGTGTCCTTTGCTAGTGCTACCTTTGTACCAAATTTCGTTCAATTCGCATTCACCGTGTTCGAATTGATAGGGGGGGACAGACATTCAGAGTACACACACTCACACACACACACACACACACACACACACACAGACACACAGACACACACACACACACAGACTCACACACACACATACACACAGACAGACAGACACACTTTTTTTCGCCCTGTGTTGATCTCATAAGTCTACTTTCATTTTTTGCAAAAATCGAAAGTAGGCTAAAAATAGTTAAAATATGGAAAGATGTATAATGTACATTTTCTTTAAAAATCAGATCTTTTACAATTGAATTCTTCTTCTTCCTTCGTTACGGCCAACTAAGGACCACGCCATGTCAACTGTTTTTTCCTGCATTTTAATGTTAGCCCAGTACTCCTTCATTCGCAATCGAAGTTGCACCTTTCTCTCTGTCGTCCACGCCTTCCCGGTTTTTAGCTTCGGCTTAAGTTGAAAACTCCGATGTTTCTGAAGTTTTTCCCTAAGTGTGCCACGCTGCAGGATATCTTCACATGTTATCCCAGTCTCCAACAGATCTTTCTCTACTTCACTGAATCAGGCCCCCTTTGTCTTGTTTTACAATTGAATTATTATTGAAATTTTAAAAATACATATAAGATATATATAGGCTAATGCTTATAAAAAATTATGACGTTCTAAAATATAGGAACCTGCCTCTATGGAGTAGGAAAAGGTATTGAAAGATGTTCCTACGTTTTCAAAGTATTATTATAGTCAAATAAATTGCTCATTTATTTCGATGATATGCATCTTCTATGGAAAAAGGTCAAATTGATGTGGCAGTGGATGCAGGAACTTATTGAAATGTCCCCTTCAATAAAATGGTTGTTTTGATATTGATGAGTTGTATCTTCTTTTGAGAATCAAGTTGGCTATGGATGTATCAAAGCTTTTGAAACGTCTTCTGTGTTTTCAAAGATTTTCCTGCTTGCATTTTACGTATATTTCATGGAAACTAATATAATAATCTAGAAGATTTGCTGGAATTTTAGAATATTTAGTTATTTATATACATTTATAAATTGTCAGGCATTCTTCCAATTCCATTATTTTAAATGGATGTTAACATAGAAAAAATTTGGAGCCATATTGTTGCCTTTTTGACAATTGGTATTGCAACAGATATAGAGGGAATTCTAAGCAGTTAAATTATTCATACACGTAAATTTTACGTATGTTAGAATTGTAGGGTTAAAACAAATTTCAGAGGGAAATTATGACCCATTAAAGTGGTTCAGGTTTATATGGATTGCTCTGTGTTGACCTTTGACTACACGCAACTATTAATATACGTATAATAAGTACACGCGTGGTGAATTTTGTACACCAAGAGAATAATGACACGAAATCACTTAGCCTAAACATGTTATCTTAGTAAACACGTTAAATCAACTGTTCTTCAAGCAGAATAGTTAAGGATATTCTGTATCGTGAACAGTTTCCTCAATAAATTCTTCCTTGGAAGTATCTGCGTCTCCTCCAACTTCTTCTTCTGATTCTGCTAGCGCTATTGCGTCATAGATTTCCTCTTCACTAAGTCGCTTCGGATTTTTAGCTTGTATACAAGCCCTAATAACACAGAACCGTACGAGACACGGAGTTAGATTCTAATTCTATTAAAATATAATTTAAATAATACGGGTGAGTTAAATAACGGAATCAAGATTGTACTTATATAGCTATATACTTTGTTCACCATACCAAGCGACAGCTCGATGCTTACGGTATCCCTGTGAATAAACGATTCCACCAACAATGACACTGCTTGTAGTCATTTGGGAACATCTTAGGGATAGGTTAGATGTCACCTAACAGCCTGCAGAAACTTTATAACCAACAAGTAGTTCCGTGAAGAACTCTACAGCCTATTTTCATATATCCTACTTATGTTAATTGCCTATATCAACATACAAATTTTCAGTTTGATTGCTGTAATAGATTCGTAGATATTGAGATCAATCTAAATATTTCGATGGTCGCCATGTTGGATTGTTATATGTAAAGGCCATAGAGTCATGTACCATTAAAGGAAAATTATTGCGTAGGTTTATTGTTCAAACTTTCACTTCGATCGCATGATTACGACACAAGAAATAAAAACTTCATTTTAAAATTCGCACAGCGACCATGCTGAGGTTATATAAACAATTGAACTAAATTAGATACCAGTGCTTTACAATGTGTATAGACATTTCCTGTACCAAGTTTCATTGCGTTTGGATCATTAAATCGCGAGGAAGATCTATTAAAATTTTCAAATTCGCTTCGCCGCCATATTCGTTTTGCAGTTGATCGGTTTTAGAAAGTCTCATAGATGAACTTCCAGTAGTGCCCTTTATCTCCGTACAAAATTTTAGGGTGATACCGCTAATAGTATAGAATGCCGGTGAAATATTTCGCACAGCTGCCATCTTGAGGTTATGTAACAATTGAACAAAGCTAGATGTCGGTGAATTACAATGTGTATAAACATATACTGTACAAATTTTTATTGCGTTTGATTGCTTAAATCGCGAGAAAGGTCTATTTGAAAGTCACAACTTCGCTTGGCCGCCATGTTGGTTATGTAGTTATCAGGTTTTCAAAAGTCATATAGGTGAACTTCTATTAGTTTCCTTTATTACCGTAAAATATTCCAGGTTGATATCGGTAATAGATTCGGAGATATTGAATGCTGGTGAAATATTTCGCACAGCCGCCATGTTGAATTGGTGAGTCGTAACAGAATTTGAAGGGCACGGTCGGGGTTATCCGGAATAGTGCTATGAACATACCGAGTTTCATAGAAATCACGCCAGCCGTTAGAAGTTATTAGGGGGGGACACACACCATCACACACACACACACACACGCACACACAGACAGACACACGGACAAAAGGTGATCTCATAAGCCTTTTTTTTTTCATAAATGAAAATAGGCTAAAATACCGTTTTTAGTACGCGATGTACTTCATACACCAGCACGTGTACTTTAAGGTGAAATGTTCAGAGTGCCGACCCAAACACCCCAATGGTAGGCAGATTGGTATGCCTGTGTTTCATATTTCCCCCTTTCATCCACGTCATTGTTCAGCTTATGGGCTGATGTTGCGCTGTTATCTGATCCAACTCAAGCAGTTGTGTGCAAATATCAACCACATATGTATAACAAATTAGCCAGCTCACGTTCCTCAAAGTCATATGTTAAACATGATTGATTCTATCTACACCGCAGTCTTTCTTTTGCCTCCATGAGCGACATATTATCTTTATACACTCCAACACCGAAACTGAGATTAGTATAAACCGGTTTTAATAGGTTTGCTGCCGCAAATTAGAACGTACAACTGAGTAACCAGTTGGACGAGGTTTGCTGAGATACATTCAAAAAGGAATAAGGAGATGACGCTACCTTGGCCTTGCAAGTATTTATACATGCTCTGTCATAAAATCGGATTCGTTTCAGTATGACTCTTGGCATCTGTATAGCCATTAAAATATTATAATTATTCTAACACGTATCAGATATTTTAATTCTTTTTTTCTATGATTGATTCTGTCATGACATGTGAATACACGGTTATTACAAACGATTGAAGTGATTTCACAGCTCTACAATAACTTTACTATTTGATATATTGTCACAAGGTAGCTTTCAAGGCTTTGGTGGCAGTACGCCGGCCTCTCACCGCGGGGTCCATCGTTCAGATCCCGGTCACTCCATGTGAGATTTGTGCTGGACAAAGCGGAGGCAGACAAGGTTTTCTCTGGGTACTCCGGTTTTCCCTGTCACAAATTTAATTCCAGCAACACTCTCCACTATCATTTCATTTCATCTGTCATTCATTTAATCATTGCCCCAGGGGAGTGCGACAGGCTTCGGCAGCCGGCACAGTTCATATCCTCGCCGCTAGATGGGAGCTTCATTCATTCCATTTCCTGGCCCGATCGGTCGACTGGAATCAGGCTGTGGATTTTCATATTGTCACAAGACTTTGCACACCCATAGAAAAACTCAAAAAGGTTTTTTTTCACTTTTAAAAATGGTCGATATGTGCCCCCTTAGTGATTCTACAGACATCAAGCCGATAATCAACTTCTTCTCCCACTCGGCACAGCATGTCCCCATCAATGTTCAAAAGCACTGTCGATTCGATCTCGCAGTTCTGGCAGGTTTGCCGGCAGAGGAGGTGTAAACACTGAATCTTTCTCGCAATCCCACACAAAGAAATCGCATGGGGTTAGGTCTGGAGAACGTGTCGGCCATGGCATGAATTCCTGCTCATCAAATCCACCACGACCGATGGTTTTCAACCTCCCATTTAAGAATTGACAAACATCATGATGGAAGTGGGGTGGAGCACAACATACGCTTTCTCAGCGTCTGTCGCCATTTCGTGTCACTGCTCACTGCTGCGCTCCCGTGGCAGAAATTTGAAGTGCAGCTTCAGCAAAACAAAACAGCAAAACATGACTGTTGAGTGTCGTGACACTATGTCAATTAATGGAGCTACAGTGAATTTATGAAATAGCTTTAATTATTTTTTATATTTTATTTTTACGAGGGAAATGAAAATCTTGCATAAGACTTTGAAAAGGGTCCGCACTCCCAAGTGTGTGGTATTCTTCCCCACTAAAAACCACACCCTATCCTCTTGGCAAAACCCATCCCGGGAGCACTTTCGTATTACTTCAGGATGAAGCCATTTTCTTAGCTTCAGGGAGGACGTAGGTAAAAAACATGGCCGTAGATAAATGTCCATAACTTCTACATTTTTAGAGATATTTAGTTCATATTTTGTACGGTTATTGCCAACATACTGCATGATGTTGCATTGCATTTTCGGCTGGCTGCGTGGCTCAGGGGTAACGTTCTCGCTTGCTGGGCCCGAAGTCGCAGGTTCGTATCCTGGCGCAGTCAGCTGGCATTTGAGGGTGCGCAAAAGCGAGGGAGCCGTGTCCGTAGATTTACTGGCACGTTAAAGATCCCCTTCGGGGCGAAATTCCGGCACCCCGGCGTCTCTAAAAGCCAGTTTAGTTAAAAGGGACGTAAAACCAATAACATTATTATTATTTTATTATGAATTTTAACTCAATATTATCATAGAATCTTAATAGAAAATATAAATATTGTACCCTTCCTGAATTAAGGTGCATTTTCTGCAGATCTACTGGGTATTTGTTTCTGATATTTTTATCACAGATTTAAAAAGGCTCAACTTAGAATCCTGTGCAACAGAATTTTGATATATTTTAAATTACTCAAATAAAAAATAAAAAATATTATTACAAAAAATCTGCATAAAATGTTCTTATCCATATCATAACTTCTATAATAGGCCAAAAATTAAAATTCTGGTGCACAGGATCGTGCACAGTCCTATTTAGAAGGAGAATACCAAGTTTAGTTGCTTTATATGCAGTAGTGTCTGAGAAAATGGACCTTATAAGTGAAAAAATGTCATTTTCGGGAAACTTAATTTGAAGTTTTATCTTCATATTACTTTGCAATACCTAGAGCTGAAGAGTTCAGTGCAGGCCATATCCATACTTCTCATCATCTTCTGCTTCTACTAGGTCCTTTGCTGCTAGTAAGTTGGTTTTGGCAACTTCTTCCAAGGAAATTAGCAATCTTGTGTTGAGATCTGTAAACCTATTGACAGGTGGTGGCATATTTATCAAGCCACAAAATAAATCAGCTCCCATTCCCACACCTAGGCATCATAAACCGATTTGTTTATAAGGGATGCTTTAAACTTACTGTCTGCTTTGCACTTCTCATAAACAACAAGTAGTGTACTAATGATGCCAAACCTTTCTGTACCATCATCATGCAATTTCATAGACTTTGAACCACAATTGGCACATGTACAGCTGTTATGAATTGCTTCACATATGACCTCGTAGTTCAGCCCCTTTAAACCTCAATAACTAAGTAAGTAGTTCGATTCTATTAATCTGAAACAACTATTAGAAATATCTTCAGAGCTAATGTCAGGTAAAATACCCTCACTGATTTTTTTTTGGTAGATACACTCCTATTCAAAATTTGCGGGACAATTCCCTTCACTGTACCAGTACCTGCACGTTGAATCCTACCCCACTCTTTTAAACACTCTACCACTTATTCTCCCCATATTTACGTTAAAAACCAGTAGCCTATAGAACCTAATCAACAACTGGAAAACAAGTAGTTCCGTGAAGAACTATAGTGCCTATTTTCATATATCCTACTTATGTTAACTGCCACTATCAACATACACAATTTCAGTTTGATTGCTGTAATAGATTCGTAGATATTGAGAACCAACTAAATATTTCGGATGGTCGCCATGTTGGATTGTTAAATGTATAGGCCATAGAGTCATGTACCATTAAAGGAAAATTATTGCGTAGGTTCATTATTCAAACTTCCACTTCGATCGCATGATTACAACACAAGAATAAAAACTTAATTTTAAAATTCGCACAGCCGCCATCTTGAGGTTATGTAAACAATTGAAATAAATTAGATACCAGTGCATTACAATGTGTATAAACATTTCCAGTACCAAGTTTGAATGCGTTTTGAACATTGAATCGCGAAAAAGGTCTATTTAAATTTTCAAATTCGCTTGGCCGCCATGTTCGTTTTGTAGTTAACCGGTTTTTGGAAATATTATAGGTGAACTTCCAGTAGTGCCCTTTATCTCCGTACAAAATCTCAGGGTGATATCGCTAATAGTATCAGAGATATAGAATGCCGGTGAAATATTTCGCATAGCCGCCATTTTGTGGTTATGTAAACAATAGAACCAAGTTAGATGTCGGTGCATTGCAATGTGTATAAACATATACTGTACCAAGTTTTATTGCGTTTGGTTGGTTAAATCGCGAGAAACGTCTATTTAAATGTCGCAAATTCGCTTGGCCGCCATGTTGGTTTTGTAGTTACCAGTTTTTCAAGAGTCACATAGTTAAACTTCTAGTAGTTCCTTTTATCACTGTAAAAAAATCCAGGGTCATATCGGTAATAGTTTCGGAGATATTCAATGCTGGTGAAATATTTCGCACAGCCGCCATGTTGGATTGGTGAGACGTAACAAAATTTGAAGGGCACGGTCGAGGTCGCCCGGAATAGAGCTATGAACATGCCGAGTTTCATTGAAATCGCTCCAGCCGTTTAGAATTTATTAGGGGGACACCCACACACCTCTCTCTCACACACACACACACACACGCACACACACACGGACAAGAGGTGATCTCATAAGCCTATTTTTTCAAAATTGAAAATAGGCTAAAAATATTAGACAGAAACACTTATCACAGGTAACACATATTTATTAACCTCATGCCGGAACAGCCGACATCTTGTCCACAGCCTTCCGAACAATAGCATCAATCATTTCCTAGCAATGACGGTCAGAGTGGCAAGATATATACGGATTCCCGTCCAGCTGTACTGGTGACAGCAAAATAGGGGGCGTGGCGCCATAACGTTTCGATTTTTTTGACGCCCTTAGAATTGAAATACAGCAATGAAACCTTGGGATTATAATCTTGAAACTACATACAATTTTTACAGAAAATAAAAAAAAATCACATTTTCATGAAAATTTCACCCACATCCTCCCTTCACAAGAACCTTCTTACTTCCCAATTCATAGTCCGCGGATCGCAGACTTAATCAACTCAATCGTGCAAGTCCTCATCCGACTTCTTCTGACGAAGGACCACCTCAACGAAGAAAGCGAATGTATCCGAGCTGAACTCGTTCCTCAGCATAATTCCAACTATATTGTCCGGCGTTATTCGACCAACCTCAGCTTCAAGTCGTTGTTTTTCCGGTGAAACAGTTAATAATAATAATAATAATAATAATAATAATAATAATAATAATAATAATAATAATAATAGTAGTACACCATGGATGAAAGAATTACAAAAAGACATGCGAACTGCTAACATAACTGACACATCAGACAGAGACTCCTTCCGGAACAAAGTGAACAACTGGGAAGTCCAACCAGAGCAAGCAAAACCTACACCTTACAGACCTCAATGGTCTGACGAAAGAAAATTGGCATTCTCCAACAGAATGAAACAATACTGGCAATTTTACAAAATAAGAAGAACGTCAATAATTGAGTCCAAGTGCTTAACGCTTTCAAATATTGGGAAAATACGCTGAAAATAAATAAGTAAATAATAATAGCATGGTCTCAGTTAACTGGTGAAGTTCTTTTTTAAGCCGGTGCCATTTAGACCAACTACTCTCCTATTTCGACATTCTGTTTAGCACTGCCATCTGGTAGAGAAACTGGAGCTCTGTTGGGTAACCTTTGACTCTGATCTAGTCAATCTGAGATCTGAAATCTGTTACGAGTCTACATTGTAAGCTGCGCCTGGGAGTATCTAAATATTGTTTCTTGTCCTTTCCCCTTCATCAATCGAAACTCCAAACTGCGATCATGGCATTATGAGGTAGATACTGTACCACTTATCCACAGAGTAAACTCTATTTCATCGGCGTGCAGTGCGTATTGAATGTATCATAACACCTCCGCTAAGACATTGAGCGAGGTATTGCAATAAAGCCAAAACAAAGTCTTGATTTTGACCTTTCAACTCGGCGTTCTGCAATAGATACATGACAGGCAATGTATAAGAACACGAGACCTCTTGATGAAGGCCAACATTTTAACATACATTGCTGACAGCGAGACCTAATCATTATTTATAAAGCTGTCAGAACACGCATCTGGTAAGATCCTGTAACCTGATATCCAACCGATCAAGTGTGTACACAATATTGGAGCGTTCCTCACATCCGCGTTCTCCACCTTATCCAGCTGAACACTTGGCTCTGTCAAGAGCAAAACTCGCTATATCCAGGTAAAATTTTTCTACGGAAAATAGGAAAACTCATTTGTGTACATTAAGGCTTTCAAGGCCAGGAATACTATTAATGTTATTCATACTTTGGGGGATATGCCGTGTTGAGGATATGTATTAAAATTCCTAGACGTTTCGAGAGGTTGGTTGGTTCCTCAGTTTAGGGGCTGCGATAACGCAGTCAAGAAGCCCCGTGCACTTTGGGTGTGTGTAGAATCTGTCTGGCTCGCCCGCTAGCTAGGCTGTAACTGGGGTGATAGACTCGCCCCTAACCAGCTCGTAGACTGTCGCCTCAGTATTTGAATCGAGATTGTTGGAAAAAATGAAAACGTAAAAACACTTATAGTGCTCTCGCGGACGTTATTGTAGAACTTTTCATGCTGAACAATTCTTTCACTCATAGTATATTGATATTTTTAACGGTTTGCCCAGCGTAAGCTTAAAAAGCGCACGGACGGCATGTGCTCTTTTCGACTTCTTCACTAAAATCATTACTGCTCGGCTTCCTTTGATGATAAATAAATTATTTTCTACAGAAACCATCCTCGAGATATCCTTTGCAGAATGGTGAAAACCGCTTCAAAATCCATCCAGAGGTTTACCCGTGACATCCAAAAACGACAGTAGCGACACTCGAGCGAAGCAACAGAAGAGAGATAAAACGATATCATCACCTTTCACTGTAACACTTTTTCACTTTTTTCCAACAATTTATTTGACGTCATCACGCCAATAAATTAAAAAAAGCCCGTGAATCCCCTCACGGCAATGGTCTCCTGCCTAGGCAGGGATTTCTGTCCATTATAATAATAATGCTATTGGTTTTACGCCCCTTTAAACAACTGTGGCTTTCAGAGACGCCAGGTTGCCGGAATTTTGCCCCGAAGGGGATCTTTAACGTGCCAGTAAATCTACTGACACGGCTCCCTCGCATTTGCGCACCATCAAATGCCAGCTGACTGCGCCAGGATGCGAACCTGGAACCTTGGGCCCAGCATTATACTCATCAGATTGGGAGTTCTGTAGCACTAAGTTGTCCACTGTTCTTAGCCTGTTAGTAATCTCTGTTCTTATAACAATTGCTATATGCTATGTCTTGTTGATGCCCGACTCATTGCGTAGTGACTAGCATTCCTGGGTGTCACGTGGAGGCTCGGGTTCGATTTCCGGCTCTGCCGAGAAATTTAATTCTGGTCTGAGGACTGGAACAGAGTACATTCCGCCTCGTACGGCAAAACTGAGAATACAAAACTATGAAGAACTCTGAATGTCAGATTGGTTCCTAAATTAAAGCCAGGACCGCCTTCTTCTCAATTCTCGACTTTAATACATGACAGTAATACAGGTTCTTATACAAGTTCCACACACACCCAAGTACACGGGACTACCATGTTCTCATGAATCATAACATTATACAGTGTTTACCCCAGTACGGTTGCTATAAATACCGGGTGATTTTGCAGCCCCTTCCAATATTGTTTGCTGCAACCCAACTAATTCGTGTTGGCAGGGAGGTCGATATTTCTCTGCCTGCATCCCGTTTGCTACAGGGTAATTATACAGGATCATGGAAAAATAATGCCAACATTTAAAACAAGATGTTCAGTAAAGAACATATAGCCTACTTTCTCCTAAATGTATGAGTATAGTTATAACTCGTTGTTATTATCAAAGAGTATAATAGAACTATTCTTTGTTGAAGACCTTAGAAACGATTTACCTCTACCAAACGCCACAACCTAGATAAAAACTGCTACCATCATTGAAGAAAGAAAGAAAGATAAGAAGTATCTAAAGAATGTTATGGATCTGGAGACATAATCGACCGGACTGGCGGCGTGGCTCAGCGGTAACGTTCTCGCTTGCTGGACCGTATGTTTCAGGTTCGTATCCTGGCGCAGTCAGCTGGCAGTTGAGGGTGCACAAATGCGAGGGAGCGTGTTAGTAGATTTACTGGCACGTTAAAGATCCCCTTCGGGACAAAATTCTGGCACCCCGGCGTCTCTAAAAGCAACAGTAGTTAAAAGGGACGTAAAACCAATAACATTATTATTATTATTATTATTATTATTATCATTATTATTATTATTATTACATAATCGGCCTGACGCGGGCAACATCCGACTTTGAGTTGAGGCATGTCTTTACACGTCTGGCTGCGTATGACTTTCACAACCCTAATTGAATTAACAAATCTTTCCATGACCCTACAGAGACGGTGTATACCAACTATGTGGATATTTTCGATTGCTATTTGGCGGAAATAGAAGTATTAATTAATATCCTGAACTAGCACCAACGGTAGAGTTCAGATACTATGTGAAATCGTTTTGTTCTATACTTCAATTAACATTTTCAAATAACGCACAATAGGCTGTTACAAACCCTTTAAAATAGAAAGTAAAAATGTATCGTAGTATCATCTTGTCATTCTTCAAATTCGATGCGCATAGAATGCAAATGGTATAGTAATCAATGGAGCCCCACGTAGACTAGTCGTGATATCTAGTGGTGAAATATCTAACAATATAATCCTAACAGAGCGAGTGCATTCTAGCGGCCAGAAGAAGAAACTTTTCAATAAAATCCGGTCGGCGTGCAGTTACCTTTTTGGCAGCTAGATGTCTCGAGTAAATCTGCTGGCGAATTATGTTTTAATTAAATATATATTTTACACCATAATATGCACAATATAACGCTTAATTTTAAAACATCTGAGTCATTACAAAACAATAAACATATAAAATTTCAAGCAAAAAAACTAGCTCTGATCGGGTTTGAACCATAGGCATTTGAGCTATAGGCTAACGCTCTACCACTGAGCTAATTGTGTCAACGAATATCGTTCTATATAAAATGACTTACATAGAACTTGTTAGCAAATAGTGATTTATACTAAACGATTTCATCACTGGAGTATATTATTTATATATAAAGCATTTCATACAAAGTTTATTTATTTTATATCAGTACGCTATATCGCATGCAATACTCAAATTAGTGAAATATAAGTCAGGCACAAGATATCCGCTGCCATCTTGTCTTATTACTAAATCAGCTCAGCTTTTTAAAATCACGTCTGCACTATAGTATTACAAAATAAACTTTTAATTTCGAACGTGCCTCTTCCTTTAGAACAGTTAAAACGATTCTCGGCTCGATAATCGGAACTGGTGGGTCCCATGATATGGATTATAAAGTTTGCATAATTCGCACGGCCACCATCCTGAAATGGTATGGTGGACGACCTTGTAGTTTGGTCACAAGACGCATCCTATACGAAGGTATGTTGTTACCAAATTTGGTAGAGATCGGATGATTTGGTTAGTCGTTATTTGATTTTACGTTTTGAACGTTTGAGTGGCCGCCATTCAGTTTTAGTAAAGATGGCGGCGATATAAAACATGACACTGAGGTGTCCTTTGCTAGTGCTACCTTTGTACCAAATCGCATTCACCGTGTTCGAATTGATAGGGGGGGACAGACATTCAGAGTACACACACTCACACACACACACACAGACACACAGACACACACACACACACACACACAGACTCACACACACACATACACACACACAGACAGACACACTTTTTTTCGCCCTGTGTTGATCTCATAAGTCTACTTTCATTTTTTGCAAAAATCGAAAGTAGGCTAAAAATGATAGCACCGAAACCCTTTATGTTAAACGTGTAATTCTTTCACCGAACGCCAGCTGGTTAAAGTAAGTTTTGTTTTGGAGGGGACGTGACCTTGCTATGCGCACACTAGATGCGCAGTAGCCAAGGTCGGCCGGGGGCGCGCGCTCCAATGACTGCACCGCCCGACAAACTGCACCTGATTACAAAGCTGTCATTCGATGGTTTAATCAGTTTAAGGAAACAGGTACTGTAGAGAAAAAATCTAGGCCAGGCCGACCACCAACATCAGTATTGAACGCACGCTTTCGCAATGGCTGGATTGGTACCTGCAATCATTTCAGGAGTAACTGTCAAGATTACGGCAGAAATTCGCTCCCGCAGGTGCTCCAAATCCCGATTTTTTTCTGCATACACAATGTTTTTAATGTACCACTAGAAAAAAATTCCAAAGGGGTGAGGTCAGGACTTCATTGGCGCGCGCCCCCGACCGACCTTGGCTACTGCGCATCTTGTGTGCGCATAGCAAGGTCACGTCCCCTCCAAAACAAAACTTACTTTAACCAGCTGGCGTTCAGTGAAAGAATTACACGTTTAACATAAAGGGTTTCGGTGCTATTTTTTTTTTAAATGTTGGCATTATTTTTCGATGACCCTGTATATGTGTGCGCAAGCTAAGTCTGCTGTGCCTGGCGCAGATCGCGGGCACGCGTACCCGGTCCAGCTGGTGGTGGCGCGCACTTTCACACATTTACCAAACATGTTCAATAATGTGTACGTACAGTGCTCATAGCCGATGCTGAAAATGTCCTCCCTCTCTTGTAAAACACATCTGACATCTTCTGATGAAAGAATGGCCAACGATCTCATCTAAACGTTGTCTATTAACTTTTTTATTATTTACGGTGCCTGTTTCCTTGAATCGTTTAGCGAGCCTCCTAATTGTACTGGCATTAGGCACAGGTCTTTCTGGAAACTTGATTCGAAATTTTCATCTTGTTTCAGAACAAGATTTTCTGCTTTTCATGTACGAATTATGGATATGCTCACGTTCGCGCAGAGTGAATTGGTGTCTACGCATGACCAACAATCACAGTAATCACAATACTCACTAAACGTGCAACACTAACGTCTAAGTTTTGCAGACACACGTCCGTATGAATGACAAAACTCGTGTGAACTAACGATATGAATCAGCGGAGCGCGCCAACCACCGGCTGAACGGGGTACGTGCAGCTGCGATCTGCGCCAGGCACAGCTGACTTAGTTTGCCGTGTTTACTCGTGCGCACATATATAATGACCCTGTACTAATGCACTAATAATAATAATAATAATAATAATAATAATAATAATAATAA
This sequence comes from Meconema thalassinum, assembly GCA_946902985.2. Lineage (NCBI taxonomy): Eukaryota > Metazoa > Arthropoda > Insecta > Orthoptera > Tettigoniidae > Meconema > Meconema thalassinum. Next base: position 671,836,012 of record OX336391.1, read on the forward strand.
TAATAATAATATCGTACGGCCTCGGATGCCGGGTGCAAGCTTTGAAATTTGACACCCAGAGGGTAGCTTGCATGTCGAATTTCGTTGTTACTCGAATCACTATTAAAGTCAAGTAGGTTAGATATCTAAGCTCCTTGAACACTATAGCGCTTTCTAGTAGAGAAATGAGGAACCTTGTGTTGGCGGAAACTCCCGAGATTAATTTTGCCATTATGAACACGGTCTACTGAATTCAAATGGGTTCTTTGGCATGCCAACATCGTATGGCATGCGTGTCGTATTTTTGCCGCCTTTCAAAAATCACTTACCGCGGCCAGGAGCTGCAGGCATATCTCGCAAACGATACTGAACACTATTAATTTTATTTTTCCCTCGTATTAGTCTGTTGTCACATCGAGGGGAAAATAATTGCATTATTGACCTTCGTGCCAACAAGCGTTAGTTGGGTTGCAGCTAATGATATAGGAAGGAGCTGTTGAATAACCCGGTATAGGGAGGGACTTTGTGGGTCTCCTCATCCAACATGATACCTGACCTGCGGGCGAGGAATCTCTTGAGGTCGGTGCACTTCGATCAAGTTACCTTAGCCTCTCCCGAGCATTGCGGCTATCGATACGTCCCTCACGGGGAGGTGAGGTTATTGATGTCATTGGTATTCATCCGACGCGTGTATTGTAATAGTGAGCGATCAGCCTGCTCCCAAATGCAAGACAGCACGTCCATTATTGGCTGAGCACTGCGACGAGAAAAGTGTCAACTCATAATTCCTTCCGGTGAATTTAAATAACAAAGTTACATTTCCCCACACTGTACGAGGATTCATGAGTGGCCAGTCTGCTTTTCTCTTTGGATCAGCAGTAATATGCGTTGTCACAAATTTCTCGAGCACGGGCTCCGCAATGGAAATTCTCAACGAGAGTGAAAATGGAAATGCTAGTAGTGTACTGAATTTCAAATGTCGGTGCATTTACCATAATCCTACGCCCTAACAATTACAGCAACACAATATAGACCTCGTTCGAATGAATGTTGCTGCGCTCTGGCGGATAGTCGTCCAGATATCGGTGTGACGTACTGTATGTGAGTGGAGCAACGTCGCCAGGCATTCTTGTTGAGGAAATATTTCATGTTCAAGATGGTAAAAACTTGTACAGAGAATACAGCAAATTGTTCTGTGGTTGAATGTAACTACACATAAAGAAATATCCACCTGGAACGTAATTCTTCGTATTCGGAAACAAAAATAGTAAGTCACATTCGTAGAATGCACGCCTCGTCAATTGCGAGAAATGGAACACCGACAAGAGGTCGTGATACACCCAGGTACTATCATATGTGAAGCTTAACTTATCAGGTCATCACTAATAAGGCCAAGGTAGCAGAGTAGTTGCGAGAAATTAATTATTCTGTGAAACAACGGAATGTCTGTACCGTAACTAAATAGTAAACAAGAACTCCAAATTCAAATTAAGATGGAAGGGCAAAGGCAAAGGAGTTGTCAATCTCATGATTGTCTCTTATCGATCAGGATTTGGGGTGATCGATTATCTTCTTATTGCTGTTTTATCCAAACTCTCGACAAAGAATGTTCTAACATTGGTATCCCACTTCTACCTCCAGGCAAATGCTAGGATGGGTCATACCTTGAGACCATGGCCGCCTCCTTTCCAATCCTATCCTCAGTCTACAAATACACACACTTGTACAGGCAACACATTAACACAGGTTATAACACAATTACATGGGGCTATATTCTCACGATGTCCCAGACCCTCAAGTAAACAACAACAACTAAATTTTGGTCTAAATTGAAAGCCTAACATGAATGAAATATTCTTAACTAGCTGACCCGTGCGAGAACTCTCGCATGTGTATAAACCACCCGCCTGGCTTTACTGTTATGCGGGCTTCTATAAATATGTTTATGTTCGACCCTGACTATTATATGTCAGAAAACTGTACTATAATGAGGCTTATTATAACACTATTTTTCATTATGAAACAGTTTCTCCCACCAATCAGAGCTCAAGCAACAGTTGTTTGACCAATTAGATAATTAGATGTGCTGAGTTCCACGACCTTCTAATTTAAATTTCACTGCCTAGCCTAGTGTCATAGTAGGGTAATCGAGGAGGCCATGGTCAAATACAAGGCATTCTCTGCGTCTCATGCGCTCTGTCCAGTACATAAAACTGGCGAAATCTCGACAGTTATTTATGAATATTTATGTTCGAACATAAAGTAGTTATAATAATTATCGTCGAACATAAACAATCGTATGCAACTTGCCTATAATCGTAATTAAGAAATTATAAAACTCGCATACGCTCGTTTTAGAAACATACTCGTGTCTTAATTATTGCCATTATAGGCTCGTTGCATAATGTACTATTATTTGTTTAAACGCACTTTTTAAACACATTGTGGGTTGTGTGCACCCCATGTGTACGGACTACCCACCCGCTAAAGTGCTATGCGGGCTGTACGCGAAACAGTTCTGCCACAGGCTATCGTCTTGTTTATTTGTAAAAGCAAATACATATATTTCCGTTGACTTTTCAAAAACGCAAGATTTTTCCTGTACTATTGAGACGATTTGTAAGATTTTGGTACAAACCACACCTTCTAACTCCCTCTGGTTTAGGAGCTTGAGTTTTGTGGAACATACACCTTAGCGTATTATATATAGAGATAGATTATTACTGTAATCCCTATTGCTTGTCCCATAATTTAAACTTCATGGCCTGTGTTTTTCTCTGTGACTTCATGGCCTGTGTTTTTCTCTGTGCAGGTTATCAACTTGCGACCCAGCTCCAAGTTCCACCTCAAGCCACGCCAGACAGCTGATGTGCGCTCGAAGGTGAATGTGGTGACATCTGGCAAGGACGATCACCCCACAGGTGTGGTGACCAAACTCGGGGGCACAGTAGTGAAGGAAGGCATCACGACAGTGCATGAGACCACTGTTCTGGGTACTTACATCTCCGGTAAATACGCGCAAGTCCTGCACAGTTCCTCGCATGTTCTCCACCAGCACGGCAAGCCCAAACCAACGGCCGTGTCTTCCGCACCACGCATCCTCAAGACAGCTGCACCAGCTCTCCACAAGAACCGCCCACCCGCACTCGAACCCACGCCTGCCGGGTCACTCCATGAGGAAACTGTAGCACTTCCACTGGAAGCCCTGTTCAGCAACCAACCCGCTGGTAGCAGGAGTTCCCGCAAACACTCTTCAGCCTCCCGTAAACCACAAGACATCGTCCCTACCGGCAGCAGGAAGGCTTCAGCAGCTTCGTCATCTCGCACCACTCGTACCTCCCAAGCAGTGCGGCCATCCTTCCGCGCCTCCAGCAAGAATGGGTGAGTTCTCCTCCTTCAACACTCCTGCTTACTGTTAACGGCGTGTCTAAATAGCATGAAGTTTTTTTTTTTGTGTGTCAACAAGGCTGCCAACTGTAGAAAAATGCACTCTATACATTTTTATCCTAATCTCAATATATCAAGTAGGCCAAAGTTCTAAACTTTGCATACATATAGTACCTTTTTTTCTTCTTCTTTATTTTTGTCGTGTAGCCTCCTGGGAGGCCGAGTGCAGGTCTTTCTAGTGAATGCCCGTGGGCGACCTGCGCGTCCGAATGATGATGACGTGATGATGAAGACGTCACATACACCTAGTCCACGAGCCAGAGGAGTCAACTCCATGAGATGAAAATCCCCGATGGCCTGGCCGGGAATCGAACCCAGGACCCTTCCGCCAAAGCCTAACGAGCTAACCAATTCGCCATTGGGCCGGACATATAGTAGGGGAGACCGGGGTATTGCCGAACACCAAAGCTTTGAAGCCAGATTTTACAAACAATTATTGACTTATGAAAGAACAACGTAAATTTCGAAAATCAATCGTATTCACCCAGTACGCACTCGCAATAACAACCTTCAAACATGGATAGAAGTATCTTAAAAATCAGTTCTAAAAAGATAACTCCAATGTTCGGCATTACCCCCAACCAGGGGTAATAGCGAACACGATGTTTGGCATTCCCTCAAATCCAAAAAACAAGTTCAAACTGATGGAAAATGATATTTAAATTAATTTATGCTATTACAGCATAACTTACAATATTGTGAACAATATATTTTATGTTGAACTATTATTAGCGCCTTTTAAATGCAAAACTCACATAGATAACGTTCATATTTTTTCTCCATGAACTGCAGTATTTGCGAGTACAATTTCTGCACTCTGGTTTTGAATATTTATAGCATAGCTCATTGTCACGTCCAAATTCTACACCAACACAACATACCTGACCAGAATAATATCAACTCACTCCTCCTTTAAAAGGAACGAACCACGCTCTTCTACCAATATTGTAACATACTAAAAGAAAACCCCGATAACAGTTACTTGCATCTGTCGACCTGAAGCCGGATACTCCTTCCATATGTTTGCTACTTTGATGAAGGGTCTCTTGAAAACTATTAAGGCGAGTTAGGGCCTAACAAATGAAATAATTAAATAAATCATATGTGTGATCTATTTAGAACATGGCATACTGTCTTTAATTGAATGGTTTTAAATGAATAAAATGATTGTTATCACACGGAAAATATGTGGGGTAATGCCGAACAAGTTGTTCGCGATAGCCCCGTTAGACGCCATGATAATATTTTGTTATAACTTCTTATGTAAACAGTTAAAAATGTGTTCTACAGGATTAAGATATGAACTAACTGATGTAAATAATACACGTACTATCCATATGAAGAAGAAGTAACCGTATGTGTACTTATTTTTGTGCTAAATAGCTGCACAACATTACTAGCCGTTTCATAAAAAACACGTTTCACTTTCTCACAATGGCGTCTTGCCGTCAACTGGAACATGCGGTTGCTGTGGAGTTAGAGGGACTTGCGCTAGACAGCAGCACCAATTTAAGGCACCGTTATGCCAACCGTTGCCCACGAAACACCCCGTTCGCCGTTACCCCAATGTTCGCCAATACCCCGGTCTCCCCTACATATAAATGTATACGACAGTGCTTCCAACATGTTTCTACGCGTGCTGAAAGGTTTAATGTTGAATCGCATGTAACTTCCATACGAATAAATGCAGTACTTTTAAAATTGGCAAATATATAGATCATAATATTTCAATTTAAGTTTGAGCATCCAATTTATGGCAGTGTCACCAACCTGCATGCTGATAAATTCAATATTTAAATACGGTACATGTACAGTGGACATCAACCAAATGTCCCTTGTGCATTGTGGACCTTAAGAGATGGAACTAAGAATTTGTTTAGAGTCGCATAGAGAGGTGTGCAAATTATTAGACTCGAAGCCATTTTTCCAAAATTGCATTAACTTATACATTTCACGGCTTATTACACTGAATAAGTTTGTAAGTCACTGAAGTTACTTCAAATGTTTAACCAGGAGTCTTAATTATATTTTCTTTTGGAAAATCAATATAATAAGATTTTTTAGAATGTCCACTAACAGAGGAGCCTTGCTAATGCAAAATGCTACATGTATTGTTTTGATTACTTCACTCGACTGTTCGTGAGAATTTAGAGCTGAGAGATTTGGAGTCTTTTTTTTTACTGATGATCCCCTCTGGAACTATTCAAAGATTCGTGGACTATGGTTTGAAATCATCTCACATTCCAAAGTCAATGAACAAATAGAAAATGGACCAAGCTCAGGTATCCCCGGGAATCCCCAATTCTGAAAGTTTCCAGACACAATTCCTTATGGGGGAAGGTGCAAGTCAACAAGGGAGAAAACATTACTAAGTAGGGTCACAAAAGATGCCAGCAGATGCTCAATAAAATTATGTTAAATCTTGTGACTGGTTTAAATTCGTTATTTGATTTTTATAATTTGAACACCTTTCTATTGTTGACCGTGCGGCGTGTCTAAATAGAGTGAGGGAATTTTAAAAATTGAATATCACTAAATTTTTGTTAATAGTTATTCTTCTTATTATTGTATTTGAATTGCAGCCAAAGGTCATAGCAGGGTATTTTTGACTGAACGCCCGAAGGCTCCCCATCAAGCTCAATTTCAAGTACACACATCAAAAAAAGTTTTGCATCACCTCGGTTCCCAGATCTCCGGCATATAGACGTTGACTGTGTATATTGTATCAAAGATACAGTCCCTTTGACTGTTCATAGATGTCACTAAAACTGCTCAAAGATGTAAACAACCATGCATGAGCAGGGCCTATTAGACGGAGGGGGTACGACAGCCGATCAGTTCCAGTCATTCCACCAGGACGAAGGTACGCTGCTCATGTTGTCTGTAGTTCTACCATGCCTAGAAGGTCAATACCGCAGTTCGATCGCGTCCGCATTGTTACTTTGTGTCAAGAAGGGCTCTCAACAAGGGAAGTTTCCAGGCGTCTCAGAGTGAACCAAAGCGATGTTGTTCGGACATGGAGGAGGTACAGAGATACAGGAACTGTCGATGACAGGCCTCGCTCAGGCCGCCCAAGGGCTACTACTGTAGTGGATGACCGCTACTTACGGATTGCCACTCGGAGGAACCCTGACAGCAATGCCACCATGTTGAATAATGCGTTTCGTTCAGCCACAGGACGTCGTGTTTCAACTCAAACTGTGCGCAATAGGCTGCATGATGCGCAACTTCACTCCCGACGTCCATGGCGAGGTCCAGCTTTGCAACCCCGACACCATGCAGCGCGGTACAGATGGGCCCAACAACATGCTGAATGGACCCCCACGGAATTGGCATCACGTTCTCTTCACCGATGAGTGTCGCATATGCCTTCAACCAGACAATCGTCGGAGACGTGTTTGGAGGCACCCTGGTCAGGCTGAACGTCTTAGACACACTGTCCAGCGAGTGCAGCAAGGTGGTGGTTCCCTGATGTTTTGGGGTGGCATTATGTGGGGCCGACGTACGCCACTGGTGGTCATGGAAGGCTCCGAAACGGCTTTACGATACCTGAATGACATCCTCCGACCCATAGTGCACCCATATCGGCAGAATATTGGAGAGGCATTTGTCTTCATGGACGACAATTCTCGACCTCATCGTGCACATCTTGTGAATGCGTTCCTTCAAGATAACGACATCGCTCGACTACAGTGGCCAGCATGTTCGCCAGACATGAACCCTATCGAACATGCCTGGGATATGTTGAAAAGGGCTGTTTATGGACGTCTTGACCCACCAACCACTCTGAGAGATTTACGCCGAATTGTCGTTGAGGAGTGGGACAATTTGGACCAACAGTGTCTTGATGAACTTGTGGATAGTATGCCACGACGAATACAGGCATGCATCAATGCAAGAGGACGTGCTACTGGGTATTAGAGGTAGTGGTGTGTACTGCAATCTGGACCACAAATGCTGAAAGTCTAGCTGTATGATGGTACAACATGCAATGTGTGGGTCTCATGAGCAATAAAACGAGCTGAAATGTTGTTTGTGTTGATCTCTATTCCCTTTGTATTTAAAGGTTCCGGAACTCTTGGAACCGAGGTGATGCAAAACTTTTTTTGATGTGTGTAGTTCCAACTTTGGCTACCAGATTGCACTGTAATTAATAACTAGTGGCGAACGTGTGTTGAAACCAAAGAGAAAAGCACCATGAAACCTAATAAAAATTCCTTGACCACGGCAAAGAAACGAGTTCATTCGCGGAATACATTTAAAGGAACATTATTTTTATGGATTAATACATTATAAGTAGGTTCAAACAATAACATTAATCTTACAGTATAACATCCCTACATTAATTTCTATTTATGAGTGTTGGTTGGTTCACTGCGATCAGATTTTTTTTATCACGAGAAAAGTCTATTAAAATGTTTCAACTTCGCTTGGCCGCCATGTTCGTTTCGAACTTTACAGGGTTTTCAAAGTTACATAGGAATACTTGTAACAGTGCCCATTATCACCGTACAAAATTTCAGGGTGATAATGATAAATAGTTTCGGATATATCGAATGCCAGAGAAATAGGTTGGTTGGTTCCTCAGTTTAGGGACTGCGACAACGCGGTCATGTAGCCCCGTGTACTTTGGGTTTGTGTACAATTTGTCTGATAACCGGTGTTAATTGTGATGGCTGTATTAGTGTGTGTTATCTGTGATTCAGGTAGAAGGACTGCAGACGATTAATTTTTTCCAGTAGATCCTACTTTTGCTACTAAATGCTATCGTCCACGACACCTAGCCGCAGATGTGGCTACTAAATGGCATCACAGTCAGCATCTGGCGGCGAACGTTGGAACTAATATAGCGTCATCAAACTAACCTACAAATTTTAGTTTCCACAACTGTAGTTAGAGGATGGTTCTTTTCCAAGCGCTTGCCACGGTGGGTGAGTGGTTAACGTGTCGGTCTACTAAACCCAAGCTTGCAGTTTCGCTCCTGGCCGTGGTAAGTGATATTGAAAGTCGGCAAAAATTACGATACACATGTCATACGATGTTGGCATGTCAAAGAACCCATTTGAATTCAGTAGGCCGTGTTCATAATGGCAAAATTAATCTCGGAGGTTTCCGCCAACACAAAGTTTCTCATTTCTCTACTAGAATGCGCTATAGTGTTCAAGGAGCTTAGATATCTAACCTCCTTGACTTTCATAGTGCTTCAAGGAACAACGAAATTCGGCATGCAAACTACCCTCTGGGTGTCAAATTACAAAGCTTGCACTCGGCATCCGAGGCCATACGATATTATATAATTATTATATCTTTTTCATGCCATAAATCTACGACATGGGACCGCCGGCCTTACTTCCCCTCCGATGGAAGGCATACTGAAGGATTTTTAAGAACAAAACTCTATGTTACGTCTTACCGCGCAGCCCTGTACAACAGTGAAAGCCTATATACCATCTTTTCCGAAGTCATTATAGGGAGGTGAAGGGCTGCTTGAGCTTTCAGCTCTCGCAGTAAAGAGGCGCACGTGCGCTTCGTAAGAAGGGAGGTAGTACACAGTTCGCTACTGTTGGTGTCTGCACTAGACACCTTTATTGCTGTTTCTCTCAATAAATAAGAAATGTAACACAGACGTTTATTCCCGCATTGGCTTCAATCATAATTATCATTAGAGTTAAGGTAGAAAACCAAATAGAGGAGCAGGAGTTTGGATTTAGAGGGGGCAGGTCAACAGTGGAAACCTTTTTCATTCTGAGACAGAACATTGAAAAGAGTTGGGAATATGGGAAGGATATGGTAATGACTTTTATTGATCTAGAAAAGGCCTATGATAGCATCCCCAAAACAAAAGTTTGGGAAAGCTTAACAAATAGGGGGATAGGCAAGGAACTGAGAGACATGATAAAAGGAATGTGCAAGGATTGCTACAGTACTGTAGTGTGAAGACTCGAGTCGGGACATTGGAATGGTTTAAAATTGTCACTGGACTAAAGCAAGGAAGTGTGTTGTCACCATTATTGATCTTAGTGGTGACGGATGACATCCTGAAGGCAGCAATGAAAGACTAGAGTAGGGCGAAGATGAAGGTAATGTTGTTTTCAGACGATGTTGTGATCTGGGGCGAGGATGAGATGGAGGTACAAGAACTGTTTGACCTAATAAATGGAAAGATTGAGCAATGGGGATTGAAGATAAAAGTGGAGAGGAGTAAAACAGTGGGAAGAGAGGACGAAGAAGACCAAGAATGCGTTGGATGGACTCGGTGAAGAATAGTATTAGTAAACGGGACCTGGATTGGAAAACCGTGTCGGAAGAGGAATGGTGGAACGACAGAACAAAGTGGAGAGGAAACATATTTGCCCCCACCCAGTGTCAGCTGGAAAAGGGGAAATGAAGATGATGATTAGATTACAATTAAATATCTTTCGTACAAAATTAATTATCGAGTCTGGAGATGAAGTCAAAGCGTTTCGATTAAGATTGGTATAAGTTAGCCTCGGTTCAAGTCAGTTTCTCATTTGTGAGGTCTCTCCTTCTAAGAAAGTAGGTCCAAGCCACTGTTGTCATTAAATATAGAGACTGTAGGGGATTTCCTTTCGTTAACACATGCTTCGTTTGAGATTTTGTTTCACCCCAACAAGAAACAAAGGCCTTAAGCGATAATCGTACTCAGCTTTATAAGACATGTTACACCACTTTATCTTCATACCTTAAGGCACTCCGGTTTCTCCTTTGTTGCCCACGCTAATTTCCGACTTCTTATTTACCTTTTTCTAATGAACTACTAACAGGAAATAATCGAATGTTACCAGGTATGTTCTTCAAGAACTGAACTCGGGCTTTTTGAAAATAATTGTATTTTTGAATTTTTATGAATCTTTTCAAAAATTACATAATTTTAACATCATTTTCATCTTGTAAAATTAAACTAAAGTAAACCATGAAAAACGGATACAAGCTGTACTCGGTATTCGTTGCAATGCCAATCAAAGAAAGTGTTGGCGTTGTAACTTTGATTGTTGAAGTGCCTTTGGTTACAGAATATAGTTTTTCTTTTTCTGTTAGCTCCCTCTAAACTATTGTAAAATTGATTTACTAATTCAGAAACATTCGCGGGAGCGTGCAAAACAACTCACCAAAATTCCATCGCAATCGGAATTATGGTTAGTTAGTTATTATTGTTTTAAGGGGAGGAACTACGAGGTCATCTGTCCCGAGGGATTATGGTATATGAATGCATATGGGACTTTGTTGAAACAATTCGCACGCCATCATTCATTTGTTGGATCTACTCGTGTGCTACTATTTTAAATGGATTTACTTAGTCAGATGCCATCACAGGAGTGTACACAACAACTCACCAAAGTTTCATCACATTCGGATGAATGGTATATGAACGCATACGGGACTTGCTGAAACGATTCGCACGCCGTCACTCACTTGTTGAATCCACACGTGCGCTGCCAACTGTAAATGGATTTACTAAGTCAGAAACTTTCACGTGAGTGTATAAAGTAACACACTAAATTTTTATCGCAATCAGATGAATGGTATATGAACGCAAGAAGGGCTATCATAGGCTAACAATGATCATTTTAAAACTAGCGCTTTCTCAGTTAAACCCACAACAATTGGCTGGTAGAAGTAACACAAGAGCTACGAGACGTTGGTATCCTTGAAGAAATCATTCACAATAGAACAACATTTAGATCTCTAATGAACAGAATCAAATTTGGCGGGAAACTTATTTTTATTTGTGATTTGATAAAATGGGTCATTATATAGATACTGGTGGTGGTTATTGATGTTTATGGGATTGAACATCGAGGTCATCTGCCCCTATTGAATATGAATGTCATTGGTCAAGAAGCGGGAAGGAGGAAGCCGTGGCCTATTAGAAAGTATCGTCCCGGCTATAGTGGTACTATAATGATTGATACGCGATTGGCATCTGAATGAGTCGAGCGAATATAATTAGCAAATGTTGCAGACTTGAAACCACTCCCATTCGAGCCGCAAGGAGTGAGATTGCAAGATAGTAAGCGATTTAATTGTAGCTCCCAGTGCCTTGTAAAGCTGTTTGAAGTGGAAGGAGCCGTGCACACAATTGATGGTGACGTTAATAACCAACCTTGGAACGTCCGTGTTCTGTTTCCTCTCGTGTAAAGAGGGATCGTGGAAGCTGGCCATGCCGATGGACATGCCCCGACCTTGATCTTCAGCACTGATTCCTTCATTCCTCTCTAATGTTGTCCGCCTTTCACGGGATTCCGCTCCCTAGTGGTGCGCTTGTTTCCCGAAGGACTTTTTCTATTGAATATGTCTCAACTACATTCTTTGTTTTCTTCTCCGATGCTCGTGCGTGAGTGAAAAAGACTGTCAAGTTTTATAACTGTGTCTTTGTTTATCGATATAATGAGCTCAATTTTGAATTTAAATATCTCGAAACTCAATTCTTTTTAAACATGACAAATTATCACTTGCATCTAATAAGCATTTTAATGTTGCTTTTAAAAGTTTTAAATTTTGATAATTATCGACTTGTTTTGTGGACGCGATGCGGGTAATTGCTGAGATGTAATCAAAATTACGGACCAAACCCATAACAAGCTGCAATTTCAAGGTCATTTCAGGGGATTCTTAACTCTTAGATTTATGTCACTGCTTCTGGGCACTGGATTGATATTAGATAAGCTCACATTAATCTTATGTTAGACCTTTTATTCTCTGTATTACTTTAGGACATGTTTTGAGTAATCTAAGTATATAGGTTTGCAGATGACGCGGTGGCTGCTGATCTCGTCATCGGCTTTATAAGTGAGCTTGGGTTAGGGCCAGCAATCTAAATTTTCCAGTGTACATTGACGCAACGACTTGTTTGTTATTTGCTGAATTTTTGTTTATATTACACCTACATTATTAGTTCTATTTAATTTTTTAACCTATTTTCAATTTTGAAAAAAATAGGCTTATGAGATCACCTTTTGTCCGTGTGTGTGTGTGTGTGTGCGTGTGTGTGTGTGTCCCCCTAATAAATTCTAAACGGCTGGAGCGATTTCAATGAATCTCGGCAAGTTTATAGCACTATTCCAGACGACCTCGACCGTGCCCTCCAAATTTTGTTACGTCTCACCAATCCAACATGGCGGCTGTGCGAAATATTTCACCAGCATTCAATATCTCCGAAACTATTACCGATATCACCCTGGAATTTTTTACGGTGACAAAGGAAACTACTAGAAGTTCACCCATGTGACCTTTGAAAAAATGGTAACTACAAAACCGACATGGCGGCCACGCGAATTTGCGACTTTTAAATAGACGTTTCTCGCGATTTAACCAACCAAACGCAATAAAACTTGGTACAGTATATGTTTATACACACTGTAATGCACCGACATATAACTTCGTTCAATTGTTTACATAACCACAAGATGGCGGATGTGCGAAATATTTCACCGGCCTTCTATATCTCTGAAACTATTAGCGGTATCACCCTGAAATTTTGTACGGAGATAAAGGGCACTACTACTTTCAAAAACCGATTAACTACAAAACGAACATGGCGGCCAAGCGAATTTGAAAATTTTAAATAGACCTTTCAGGGGATTTAATGTTCCAAACGCAACGAAATCTGGTACAGGAAATGTTTATACACATTGTAATGCAATGGTGTCTAATTTAGTTCAATTGTTTACATAACCTCAAGATGGCGGCTGTGCGAATTTTAAAAATTAAGTTTTTATTTCTTGTGTCGTATTATGCGATCGAAGTGAAAGTTTGAATAATGAACCTACGTAATAATTGTCCTTTAATGGTACATGACTCTATAGCCTATGCTTTTAACAATCCAACATGGCGACCATCCGAAATAATTATACGGCTCTGAATATCTACGAATCTATTATAGCAATCAAACTGATTTTGTTTATGTTCATAGGGGCTATGAACATAAGATCACCTATAGTACTTTAAATAACCTGGTGATCACAAATTCAACATGGCGGCGACGCGAAGTATAAATGTCCACATGGACGTTTCTCGCAATCTAACCATCCCAGTGCAGTGAAACTTGGTACAGTAAATCCTTATACGAATGTTAATCAACTGGCTTCTAATTATTTCAATTGTTTCCACAGCCACAAGATGGCAGCTGTGCGAAATTTTAAAATCTCCTTGTTACTTCTTGTGTCCTAATCATGCGATTGAAGTTTGAATGCTACACGTACATAATAATCTACATGTAACAGTACATAACTCTAGGACCTACATATATAAAATCTAACATGGCAACCATCCGAAATATTCAGTCGGTTCTCAATATCTACGAATCTATTACAGCAATCAAACTGAAATTTTGTATGTTGATAGAGGCAATTAGGCTAACATAAGTAGGATATATGAAAATAGGCTGTATAGTTCTTCACGGAACTACTTGTTGTTTTATTAATTTTCGGTCTTTTCAAATTTAGGTGTCCACCTTTAAATTTTACATTCCATTCCCAATTTTTAGCCTACTTTTCACATTTTGCAAAAATGAGGAAAAAGTAGACTTATGAGATCGGGCAAATGTGTGTCTGTCTGTCTGTCCTTCTGTCTTTCTGGCTGTGTGTGTGTCCCCCCCCCCCTATCAACTCCTAAACGGCTGCAGCAATCGAAACAAAATTTGGTAGGAGTAAAGATCTATACCTGAATATCTCACGCCCATATTTGAAAATGATGTCAGTGCTACCAACTGCTGAAAAAATCGCAATTGAAATTTGAGCTCCATGTTGGATATCTTGGAAGGTATGAATAGGAGCTATTTCAAAATTGGCACACGTATAGATAATAATATTGTAGTTTAATTTCCAGGAGGCCATACATCGCAGTGTTGCCAAAATGAATATACGCCTTCTGATAGGTACAAATTGTAAATGCATATTACTTCTACACTATCAATTGGATTTCAACCAAATTTCGTATGTGCTATGTGTACATAAACAGACATGACTGAACGTATTATTAAGATCCACCAGGGCTGCCAACTGTTAATAAATGCTCTCAATGTATTTTATCCAAATACCAATATATCAGAAGGTATGCCAGCCGACAGCTTTAAACTATGCACACGTATAGTACCTGACATTCTATATTAATTTGGAGAAACTTATATACGTCAGTGCTACCAACATGATTCTAAGCCTGCTGAGAAGTCCAACTTTAAATACATGTAACTTCTATACTATCATTTGGATTTCACCCAAATTTCTTGTGTGCTATGTGTACCATAACAGATATATATATGCCGATTCTTAAGAGTAACCAGGATTGCCAACTGTTAGTAAATACTGTCTCTATTTTTGTTACCCTAATATCAATATATCAGAAAGTATGCAAGCCAATAGCTCTAAACTTTGCACACGTATAGTACCTGGCATTCTCGATTAATTTGGAGTAACTAATATACGTCAGTGCTGCCAACATGATTCTAAGTCTGCTGATAAATCCAATTTTAAAATGCATGTAACTTCTATACTAACTGATGGATTTTATTCAAAATTGACACAACAATAGATCATATTATTTCAGATTATTTCTGACCAATACATGTATGTCATTGTTGCCAACATGATTTTACGCGCGCTGTTAGATCCAATGTTTAACTGTATGTAACGTCCATGCTATCCATTGGACTTCAACCAAATTTTGTATTCTGTACCTTAAGAGATGGAACTATGAATATATTCAGTCACCAGGGCTGCCAACTGTAGTTCTCTATTAGGCTACAGTATGCCAGGTATACAGTATTTATAACTAATTAGAAATTTCGATATTACCAACTTAATTTCGTCATTATTCTAGATAGATCCATATAGATTAATCATTGGCATATATCTTAAATTTTAAGAAAAGTAGGCTCTTTAGTTCGTTACTGAACTTCTTGTTATACATTAATCTGTGTTAAGAGGGGAAGATGCCCTCATAGTTCCGCCCCTTAAAACAACAATAACTCATCATTCATCATTCTCTTCGGCTTAACCCAATTAATTGGGGTCGCCGGAGCCAACCCGGCTCATTTTGGTTTTGGCCGGGGATTTAAGACCGGATGCCCTTCCTGACGCCACGTGATTTTTCAGGTGAAAATTCCACCCCACTGTCACCGGGATTCGAACCCCGGCCGTCCGGGTGAAAGACAAGCAGCTAAGCCACTACGCCATCACGCTCCCCCTCTTAAAACAACAATAACTAACTAAGAAATATAATAATAATAATAATAATAATAATAATAATAATAATTGTTGTCTAGTTGGAAAACCTCTGCACGCTTAATTCAACAAAATTCATGAAGTAAATACGAGGGCTATTCCAAAACTAAGGTCCGTTAATTTTTTTAAAATTAACCACACATTTTATTTTGAAACCACACTTATTTTTAGGTTTTACATACCTTCCTCTATTTTTCTACATAGTTGCCTCGTTATTTAGGCACTTGTCAGACCTTAAAACTAAGTTCTCAAATCCCTCTGCATAAAAGTTTGCCGCCTGCTCTGACAACCAAGAATTCACACTTGAGGAAACTCCATTGATAGAGTGGTTATCATGAATCTTCGGTTCTAGTGAATTTTCGTGTCAAATGCAGACACCAAGTCATCTGTGATCATAGACCTGAGCGTACTTCGTCATGAACATTTTCACGGCCACTTTTGAACTCGCGTACCCATTTTCTCACTTTACCTCCCGTCATTGCATTATCACCATACACCTCACAAATCTGACGATGAATGTCTGCAGCCGACTTGTTTCTTGCACTCAAAAAACGTATCACAGATCGTACCTCACACGCGGCGGGCGAATCAATAATCTTGAACATTGTCAAGATGCACAGTTCAGCGTACAGGTTAGCTACACCGCTGCAACTGACGCCTGCTTGTTCGCAAAGGATGCCGGGAGGTAGCGTGCACGCTTGTTGTGGCGTGCGCACTAACTACGGGCTTAAATAAAAAAACGGACCTTAGTTTTGGAATAGCCCTCGTAAATTCAAGTACTTACGAAGAGTATTTCAGCCATTCTGAGGCAAAATTGAAAATTAAAGAAGGCCTGCAGAATTACCTCCAATGATCTCTTCCAAATGACGTAGACAAACAATTTTCATCATCATTTATTGAACAAAAGAAAGAAAATGAGGAGAGAAAGTGGTACCCATGGAATCAGTCACGAAGGAGGAGGTATCTACTCCAACGCTGCTGGTCTCTTGCTTCATCTTCCACCGCATTCGGCTCCACTTGCTGAAGTATTGTCAATACTCGATCCTTCCATCGCGTCCTGGAACGTCCCCTTGAGCGTCTTCCAGCAGGTTGTGAATGAAGGACTCGGTTTTGGATGGATTCATCAGCTCGAAAGATGTGACCAAATCACTGTTATCTCTTATGTCCTAGTACTGTACTTGGCCAATTTGTAGTTTTCCAAACTACTGATACCGCTTCGTTCTTCGTTCCCATTTACCTTCCATGGCATTGAAATCGGCTCCATAAATCTTTCGAAGTACTTTCCTCTCGAAGGCAGAGATGGCTTGTTCGGTTGTTGCTGACGTCGCCCAAACAAACAATAAAGGAAAATATTGTGGAAAATCCTTGGTGCAGTGTGAATGAAAAGGAATTCTCAAGAGCTTTATCAGCTTGCTGAAAAGATCAGTGACACCTTCAGGAAAAGGCGATTGAAGTTCTACGGCCACATTCTCAGAATGAACAATGACAGGATTCCCAGCCTCGCTCCCTCAATGGAAGTCAAGAACAATAAGTTTAGTGAAATAGAAAAAGACCTTCAAGAAATTGGCTTCACAGAGGAAATTATACAAGATCGACTCCACAGAACATTTATAAACAACCATCATTTCTCTGAGAAAATGAATACCAGGTCCAAGAAGTCATGGACAGAAGTTTGGAGGGAGATTTTCAGTGTCCAGATGAACAGATTTTGGGAGAAGAAAAAAACCGTATTAGCGAAATATGTTTTATCGAGCTCCACAGATAAAAATAATAAAAAATATATAACAAAACTCGCTGAAGAAATGAGGGTCGTGTGGAATTTGTAGCGAGTTCATATCAAGTCCATCATGATATCGGCAACTGGCATTACTCTTAAGGCCCCTTTCACAACGAAGATGCAAGACACAATGTGCATATATCCTGGATGCATGCATCTTAAACATCAGACTATGTAATTGAACGAGAGGTTTCACACCGTCTAGCACCCTAGATGCAAGGCGCACTTGCCTCTTGAGAACCAGTCGGATGGAGATTTCAGCGTGCATCTTTGTTGTGCCACAAACAGAACATGTAGGAAATCTGATTTTCTTGTTATAAGTTAAAAGTCGAAATCTCCATTTTAGAATACGCCTGAAACTTTACTGGATGGTTCAGATACAATAGCAGGGCTATGCTCGCCAGTTTTATCCCAGTATGGATGCTGCCATAAACGACTCCCTCTTTGTCTTCCCCTTCTTCTGACTGCACAAGCCAGAATTATAATTTCGTCGTCCGAAGAGTCGAATGATTGATTATTAATTTTAAAACTCACGTACTAAACTAAACAAAGATAATGGATATTACCAGAAGGTGGCACGTGCATCCTTGGTGTGAAAGGGGCTTATGACTCAACTGTCAACCGAATCAGTTAGTTAGTTAGATAGTTATTGTCGCATTAAGAGGCGGGACAGAGAGGTAATACGCCCCTCGGGCCACAACAAGCAAACAGAAGATGTAGGAAATCTGATTTTCTTGTTCTTTATTCTTCATTGGTCTCCAGCCTCGAGAACTTACATGTTACGGTATTTGTCTGATAACCAGTGTTATTGGGTTGGTTGGTTCCTCAGTTTAGGGGCTGAGACAACGCGATCATGTAGCCCCGTGTACTTTGGGTGTGTGTAGAATCTGTCTGATAAACGGTGATAATTGTGATGACTGTATTAGTGTGTGTTATCTGTTTTAATTCAAGTAAGAACTGCAGACTGTATGTGGCTTTTGTTTGGTAACCTGTGTTTTTGTGATGGCAGTGTTAGTGTGTGTATTTTTAAATGAGGGATACGATTGGGAAGGAGGAGAGTGGTTAAAATGTCGGTATACTAACCCCAAGCTTGCAGGTTCACTCCTGGCCGTGGTAAGTGATGTTTTGAAAGGCGGCAAATATTACGACACCCATTTGAATTCAGTAGGTCGTGTTCATAATGGCAAAATTAATCTCGGGATTTCCTCATTTCTCTACTAGAAAGTGCTATAGTGTTCACTAACCTCATTGACTATCATAGTGCTTCAAAGAACAACGAAATTCGACATGCAAGCTACCCTTTGGGTGTCAAATAACAAAGCTTGCACCCGGGATCCGAGGCCATACGATATTATTATTATAGTTACAATATGTGGGATTGTTTGTTGAGAGGCACCACAGTCGCACTCCGGTGATGTAATATATTTCCACTTATAAAGGGCGTCCCTACATCGTCCATGATTTGTTCTCAGCCGATTTTTGTAGAACTTCTTATGAACAATTCTTACACTCATCTATATATAGTCTATATAAATTCAGCCTCCGAATGCACATGGCTGCAAACCTCGAAACCTACTGCTCCGATTTCGCGCAAAATAATCGTGTTGGATCTAAACTGATGCCCCATGTTATCATCTTCCCGGATACTGCATCGTGATGGCCTGTGTAGTGTGGATGCCGCAACACCACACCGACAGCTGTCCAGCAGTGTCCCACGCCTACAAACAATTGTCTGTCTCGTGCCTGATACATATGTTACTCTGAAGAACACGACGCGATAATTCCTTCCAACAGACACGAAAAGCAATCTTCTGGTTGTGCAAACATGTTCTGATTTTCTCACCTTCTCACAAGACTACCCGTGGACATCCTATCACGTGTAGATTAAACGTAGGTTTTCGTTTAGCCTTGCATTGCTATGAGCCTCATAACAAGCCATATTTCACACTGCCACGACCACCCAGGCCCGAGAAAAACGGGCTTTACAGAATTAACAACAAATATTTTCAGGATTGTCAAATCAGTTTAAAAATCCGTATACACATTAAAAATAAGTTCCTTCAAGACGTATTAAAATTTCATTACGATCTGATTAATACTTTCAATGTAGTGATCTTTCTAATTGAGAGCTCTGTTAGACTTTGTAAAAACAAAGCCGCACTTTTCTTCCTCAATCAGCTATAAAATGTTAACGGGTTACCATACAAATGTTTACGCTACATAGATAAACGCAAAATAAAACAAGTAGTTCCGTGAAGAGCTAAATAGCCTATTTTCATATACTGTATAGCCTACTACTTATGATGGCTGTAATAGATTCGTAGATATTGAGAATCGTCAAAAGATTTCAGATGGTCGCCATCTTGGATTTTTATATATATATATATGCCTTAGTGTTACGTAATATTACTTGGAGATTATTGTGTAGGTGTTTTATTCAAACTTCAATCGCATGATTAGGTCAAAAGAATAAAACCGAGATTTTAAAATTTCACTCAGCCGCCATCTTGTGGTTATGTAAACAATTGAACTGAATGAGATGCCAGTGCATTGAAATTTGTTTAGTCATTTGCTGTACCAAGTTTCACTGCACTCAGATAGTTAAATCGCGAGCAAAGTCTATTTAAATGTTTCAACATCTCTTGGATTTTGAAAGTCACATAAGTAAACGTCTAGTACTGCCCTTTATCAGCTTACAAAATTTCAGGGTGATATTAGTCTAGTAATAGATTCGGAGAGATAGAATGCCAGTGAAATATTTCTCACGGCCGCCATGTTGGATTGGTGAGGTGTAATACAATTTGAAGGGCACGGTCGGGGTCGGCCAAAAAGTACTATGACCTTAATAAGTTTCATTGATATCGCTCCATCCGTTTAGAAGTTATTACAGGGAGACACACACACATACACACACACACACACACATGGACAAAAGGTGATCTCATAAGCCTATTTTTTCATAAATGTAAATTAGCTAAAAAGGAAAATTTGGTGTAGCTTGTTTTTATGTAAAACTACGGGTAACGTTTTTATAGACGTCTAAACTCGAGTTTCTATAGGCCTATAGTAATCGCCCGTATTAGTCTAGAACACTGTGTATAGACTCGTGACGTGGCCACATATGTGGCGAGGCGTCTTGCATGGCCTTCTCAGTGTGTGCCTGCTACGCGTCTTGGTAGGTGTGCCTTTACCAACTGAAGAGCCCAATTGGCACACTGGGGCGAAACGCTAGCAATGTGTTGAGTTATGCTGGACATTTTTATCACTTTTTGTGTTTCTTTTTAGTGTTGAAAGAATAAATTCGCTCTCCTGAAAAACTTACAGAAAGCGACTTATCCGTTTCTCCCGTGGAGTCTTCTTTTTTAATCAAGGTAGGATTTGGGTAAGAAGTGGCCGTGGCCTTACGTTAGGTACCATCTCGGCATTTGCCTGGACTAAAAGTGATAAACCACGGAAAACCCGCTCCAGGATGGCTGAGATAAGGATCAAATCTGTCTCTTCTAAATTTTGTCTCACAAGACTCAGTTTACCCCGGTCTAGCTCTCAGAAAATTGAAAATGAAAATCCATAGCCTGCCTCCAGTCGACCGACCGGGTCAGGGAATGGTTTACCGACAGTAGTGGCTACGCGGGCTAAAGCGCACCGTTAGGTCAAGGGGCCAAGCTCTCTGCTGACTCGGTAGACGCGTGGGTTCGAGCCCCACCGTCGGCTGTCCTTGAAATGGTTTTCCGTGGTTTCCCCATTTTCAACACCAGGCAAATGCTGGGACAGTACCTTCTGACAGGCCACGGCCGCTTCCCTCCACATTCTTGCCCAGTTTCATTCATCTTCATCCATTCCATCTTTCATCCCGACGCGCAGGTCGCCCACGGGCGTCGACTAGAAAGCCCTGCACTCGGCTTCTCAGGAAGCTACACGACAAAAAAAAAAAAAAAAAAGGGAATGGTTTGAATTAAGACCCCACCTAGCGTCGAGGATAGGAACTGTGCCGGCTGCCGAAGCCTGTCGCACTACTCTGAGGCAATAGTAAAAATAATAACATCGTATGGCCTCGGACGCCGGGTGCAAGCTTTGTTATTTCATGCCCACAGGGCAGCTTGCATGTCGAATTTTGTCGTTCCTCGGAGCGCTATGAAAGTCAAGGAAGTTAGCTATCTAAGCTCCTTGACACTACACTATAGCGCTTTCTAGTAGAGAATGGAGGAACTTTGTGTTGGCGGAAAATCCCCAGATTAATTTTGGCATTATGAACACGGCTTACTGAATTTATATGGGTTCTTTAACATGCCAACAACGTATGACATGCGTGTCGTGAAGTTTTGCCTTTCAAAAATCACTTACCACGGCCAGGAGCGAAGCTGCAAGCTTGGGGTTGGTAGTCCGTCACGACAACCACTCACCCACCGTGGCAAGGTCCCTGAGGCAATGATTAAATGAATGACAGATGAAATGAAATGATAGTGGAGAGTGTTGCTGGACTGAAATTGTTGACGGGGAAAATCGGTGTAGCCTCCGTTTTGTCCAGCACAGCTCTCACATGCAGTGAGCAGGATTTGAACCACGGACCCAGACGTGCAGCCGACTAAGCCACGGATGCTTGATTCTAGTTCTCAGACTAGAATTAAATTTATTGGCAGAGTCTGGTATCGAACCCGGGCCTCCGCGGTGAAAGTCAAGCCACAACGCAACGAGGCGGTCCTGATGGTATTCACGATATTTTGTCGGGAATATTACAACAAATGTACAACCATGTCAAGGCTTATGAATTGAAATAGAAAATGAAGCCATTGAGAATCACCGACCCATAAACCTGCATAATTCTCATTATATTTCGGTAAATATCACGGGTCTGCAACATTTCTTCGATGCGATTGATTCAATTACTCCCGGTATAGTCATACGGACTGAGGCATTGCCGGAATAATCGGCAGGAGAGGTAATCTCGTGCATGACTTCACGCCTGATTGGCTCAACATGTGCTACACTCCTCGCAATTGATCATCTTGTGCTTGTAGAGAAACTGTAATCTGGAGCCAATTGGCCGGCTGATTTCCTCAAACAATGCCACAGTGATTCGTTTCTCAATACGGTCATAAACACAACAGACAGACACAATTACCGCACGTGCATTGCTGCAATTCCACTGTGGATTGACTTAAGTGCCCAGTTGTGATCTAATGACTCGGTTTCTAGCCTCAGACGTCCTTCAAGAGTACCCTCATTATTGCTGGAAGCCAATGGAATGCGTAAGTTTAGCATGCGAGAAACCCCATCAAATGTATTATTTCAGTAGTATAGATCCCTCCTGCGGCGCTCACAAGCGACCGATCGTGAGAAATGAGCATTCAAATGAAAAAGAATAGTCATTATCAGTGACGAATTGCACTCTAATTTCATAAATAACTATAATTTCCTTAAAAAATAACTTTTAAAGAAATGTACGAAGCGTGCGATTTCCAGATACTGTTGCTGTAGGAAAATACGCTCCATAATTATTGCTGTCCACTTCACGTTTTGGCCACTGTGACGCCTGTTTCATGTCGTTTTAACATTCTGAAGTCTTTCCTTTATCATTTCTCATCGGTCTCAGAAACAGTAAATCAAAGGAATGAGTACTCAAATCGTAGGCCTATCATTTCATAAATATCGAATAACCTGTGAGTGTTATGATGATCCAATTTTCAGTGATTGCCTTCTTAAGTTAGGGAACGTAATTCTAACTGAAATGTAAAATGAGTTCTATAATCATTTGGTTGAAATAAAAACATAACAACCTTTCTCCTTAAGTCTCTCATTATAAACCTATTGGGAAAAGTATGGTTTATGATCATGCGAGATTTGACGCACGTGTCCGCTAGTTTTAACAATTTACACTGCCGGGAATTTACCTATCACTAGTCATGGGTAAACAAAAATGTCCAAAATTGCACCTTTGGATTATGATGGATCTTCAATTTGAAAGAAAATACAATTAAAAATGACATCCTTCGAGCCGCAGAAAACAGTTTAGGATGTTTCTTTTTTACAAGTGCCATTTGTCTTGTTGATTGATAGACTGGCTGATAAACAAATAGCCTGTCTGCGTGCAGTGTTTACATCCTATGGAGTGTGCCATAAGGGGCCAAGTTATTAACCTATTACTGCCGCACAACTTACCCTCAGATGGTATCGCGACATCCACAGTAGCATAATGGCGTGCTGAGTTATTTACGGCACCACGGATCATCAGTTTCATTGTGCACTATTTGTCTTACCTAATTCGGTGATCTCACTGATTAGTTCCAGGGTCAGCACATCGGAAGTGTTGACAGGCTAACGTTCATCTTCCAGCAGATTCAAAGTATTGGGCCTTTTTATACACATCACGAGGCGATTAACAAGTGGAGAGAATAAGTTAGATATAGAAATAATAACTTTTCACCCATGTGAAAAAAATAACTGATACCATGAGGAAAATATGAAGTTGTGTAACAAGAATAAACCCAGCGCAATTGACAAATAGAATTTTCAGCTACTTCCTCAAAAAGAAAACCAAGCGAGCTTGGTTCACTAAGGTGCACAAAGATTTGTAAGAAGTGGAAATTACAAGCAACGATGTCTGGGAACGTACCCCACTTAAGCAAAAGATACAGTCAGTCTGAGAGACTAGACTTTATATCATTTCAAATGACGCATGCTACAAATGCTACACATGTTAGAAAGGCTCAGGAGGGCTTCTCGCTTCACTCGAAGCCCCAGGACTCTTTAAACAGACTCCATAACCCATTAACTTAGGCTTCCCGCGTGGGGAACGGAGAGCGGGAGGTGCACTCTGCTGTATGACATCACGCACTCGCTGTCTTACTACTCTGCACAAATTTTAAACTGTAAGTAAGCAATTTTAACGAACGAATCCGCAAGTACAGAGATAGCAAGAATCACGTGAACGCTTCATGATCAACAAGTTGCAAGTCATTCAGTATCAGTATCACGCAGCTAGCGCGTGAGTCTGCTGCATGACGTCACGCACTCGCCGTCTCCGTTCGCATAACGCCAGACCCCAGAAGTAAACTCAGACTCGGTGCATATGCACTGAACAATATGACGTCATACACGCCGTAACCGTAACGCATAACGGTAGACCTAAGCATAACGATGAAGTCGACAAGATGATTTGAAATTATAAAAACTAACAGCCTTCCGATGTTTCCAAGAAAAGCCAAAGCTTTCAACGGGCAAGAAGTGGACTGCAGAAAGGAAACAACAGCATCGAGAACTAATGCGAGGGTACTGGGAGGATGTTAAAGCTCGATGCAACAAGAAACAGTTGAAATGACGTGGTCCTTTGGTGGCCGAATCAGAAAAGAAGAAGTATAATATTTTATGTATTATGACAAAGTATTTTTTATTTTTTTTTTCATTTTTTATTTAGTCAATTTACCCTCCAGGTTGGTGGTTCCCACGGACTCAGCGAGGGAACTCACCACTACCGCCTCTATGGGCAGTGTCCTGGAGCTTGGAACATCTGGTCGGGATGGATACAACTGGGGAGATGTGATCAGCACTTCGCCCAGGCAGCCTCACCTGCAAAGCGAACAGGGGCCTCATGAGGGATGGGAAGGGATGGAAGATTGGGATGGATAGGCTAGGAAGAGGGAAGGAGGCGGCCGCGGCCTTACAGTAGGTACCATCCCGGCATTTGCCCGAAGACGAAGTGGGAAACCACGGAAAACCACTTCGAGGATGGCTGAGGTGGGAATCGAACCCCCTCTACTCATTTGGACCACCCGAGGCTGAGTAGACCCCGTTCCAGTCCTCATACCACTTTTTTCAAATTTCGTGGCAGAGCCGGGAATCGAACCCAGGACCTCCGGGGCGGAATCTAACCATGCTGACCGCTACGCTACGGAGGCGACATGACAAAGTATATTATTAATTTATTGCAGCAATTAGCCACACAACATTAAAAAATAATAGATACTAAAAGCCCATTAATTTTCACTACAGAATGTAGTCGAAGATTATCTTCTTTGTTCAGAGTACATTGCGTGGTATCGTAGACAAAGTATATGGAAGGGACTAAATCAGGTTTCACAATCAACCATTAACCGCCAACCATGCGAATATGCTCAAGAAGATAAACTTAAATATTTAGGTGAAATGATTGAACCAGCAGGGTTAATCAGCAAGCTAACAGACAAAGAACTACAAAACTACAAAGAGCATACAAAATTACTTGCAACAGATACAATAAAGAACTACTGAATATCAACAAAGGCAAAATTAAGACATTATAACACAGTCGTTAAAACAGAAACTGCATCTGAAACTACTGTATTATAATTGGGGGCAAATCTCGAATGAATGTGATCGAAAAACCAGAAAGGATAATCCTCATGAAAATCTTGGGACCAAAGTGTGTAAATGGAATTTGGATGAAAAGGGAAATCACATGAAATTTATCAAGTTTCAGAAAAAATCACAGATACCTTTTGTGTTGGTGGAAAATCCCGAGATTAATTATGCCATTATGAACACGGCCAACTGAATTCAAATGGATTATTTAACATACCAACAACGTATGACATGTGTCGAGATTTTTGCTGCCTTAAAAAAAAAAAAACATTTACAACGGCCAGGAGCGAACCTGCAAACCTGGGTTTGGTAGTCCGACACGATAACCACTCACCCACCGTGGCATAAATACAGGTTATCAGACAACACACCCAACTACACGGGGCTGATGAACGTGATGTCCCAAGCCTCTAAACTGGATTAACAAAAACAACAATGTTCTCGGCAAATAGTTTTTGTATGCGAGCTGTCAAGTGCAAGCGACAGTGTTGCCACTACACCCACTAACGAGCGACCTAGTAAAGTGTTCATTATCACGGAACAGGTTTCAAACTGGTTTCCAGGATGTGATGTTATGTTACGGAGGGTGTCAGCGAGACTGAAAGTGGCGTGTGCTTGACGCATATCTGGGTTAGCAGTGCTGCAATTTGACTCAGCCCTCTGGAATTCCTTTTCAATGAACAAGGTGTATTATAGTCTTCACAATCTGTTTCAATCGCTTTGTTTCCTCAGAGAGGAAGTGCGGATACCTTCTTCCGACTTTTCCCTTCAGCCATACACTTCCGTTTGTCTCACGCCTACTCCTTGTTGCCAAGCTCTTGCTAGTTTGTGATTGGTTTGTTCCTCAGTTTAGGGACTGCGACAGCGTGGTCATGCAACCCCGTGTACTTTGGGCGTGTGTAGAATCTGTCTGATAATAAAAATCTAGAGCCTGCTTCCGGTCTACCGACTGGGCCAGGAAATAGAATGAATGAAGCCCCCATCTAGCGGTGAGGATATGAACTGTGCCGGCTGCCGAACCCCGTCTTACTCCCCTGGAGAAATGATTAAATGAATAACAGATGAAATGCAATGATAGTGGAGAGTTAAAACTCAGCAATTCTTCTAGGTTTGTGTGGGGTTTCGCCTAGGACACCAAGCTGGCTCATCAGCGGGCTCTTGGTGTCCCCGCCCGGGACGTGAAAGCCAATATACCATCTTTTTGGAAGTCTTCATAGGGAGGTTAAGGCTGCTTGAGCTTTTAGTTCTCGCAGTAAAGTGGTGCAGTTGCACCTAATATAAAGGGAGGTGGCGCGCAGTTCGTCACTCCTGTGGGGGTCCGGGCGGGGACACCAAGAGCCCGCCGATGAGCCAACTTGGTGTCCTAGGCGAAACCCCACACAGGACACGGCACAAACCTAGAAGAATTGCTGAGTTTTAATTCACCGGCCGTGAAAGCCAATATACCATAGTGGAGAGTGTTTATGGAATTAAATTTGTGACAGGGAAAACCGGAGTACCCGGAGAAAAACCTGTCTGTCTCCGCTTTGTCCAGCACAAATCTCACATGGAGTGACCAGGATTTGAACCACGGACTCAGCGGTGAGAGGCCGTCGTGCTGCCGACTAAGGTTCGGAGACTACCAGAATCTGAGGCCGTCGTGCTGCCGCCTAAGCCACGGAGGCTACAAGAATCTGTCACCGATGTCTCAGTCTCTCTCATGGCTGTGATTATATTGAAGCTACTGAGGTATGGGTGGTGCTTAGTAATGACATTCAGGGCACAGTCAGTGCCTGTGGATTCTCTGAAAGGTTCTACTCATAGGGTTAGCACTGCTGTTCTGACTCAGCGAGGAAAGGAATGACAAACTACCTCACTCCTCTTCTTGCCTAGTACGCCTCAATAAAGCGCTGCCTTGAGTTTTTGTGGGTATCAACCCATATAACCTAACGACGGTGGTTTTTAGGATCCAACCAGCCTTCGGGATGACTACCTAACAAACAGTGACTTGTTAGTAGCCGTGAAGTTCCTGGACTTAGCCCTAAGATAGCGTCAGAAAGGAGAGAACCAATCGACTTTGTGCTGCAACCCACTATGTTGGAACCAGTTTATCTGAATTCCTCCATAAGCGGGACCGGACCTCCACCAAGAATCAATTCACCTTTCGGAAGACAAGTTTAGCAATCAGCTGTGGAGTCTTTCCTCTGCCGCGAAAGTAACCCGCCTCACCCAAGCGCGGTTCACCTTCGCGCACTGCCCTCATTCGCTGAACCATAATGGGCTGTCAACGACCCTAGCTACTCCCATAACATAACACAGCATTGCTTAACAGCACTGACTATTGGACTACCTAACATCCACGTCATGCAAAGAACGGATTTTAGCCTGCTTAAGATTTTCGCCAAAATAAAAAGGAGACTCAAGAGATCTAGTCAGGGCAAAACAACGTTTGTCTGTTTGTGTGTACTGTTTGTTTGTCCCCCTATCAATTCAAACGTGACGAAACCAAATTAAACTAAATTTGGCACAGAATAAATTACTTATCATTGTCATGTCTTATATTGCTGCCATTCATTCATATTCGATGCAACCACTGTCTTCTGCCGTTGGCGGTTCGTTTCAGTTCCATGAAATCGTCACATCCCATTCTAATCTTGATGTCTTCCAAATACTTCGTTCTAGGGCGTCCTCTTCCTTTCTTTCCCAGCATTTTCCCTTCAAGAATGTTAACGATGAAAGTGTTGTGTCTGATGACATGACCAATAAGTTTTATGTTTCTCTTTCCCATTTCCTTCATTAATCTTCTCTTTTCTTTGACTTCCCTTAAGACTTCCAGGTTGGTTTTTCTTTCCTTCCAGCACGTTCTTGTCATTTTCTGCCATATCCACATTTCAGCAGCTTCAAGTCGATTCCTTTTCAATTTACCCAGAGTCCAACTTTCACTTCCATAGAGCAGTGTACTCCATACGAATGATTTTGCACAGGATTTTCTTACATCTATATTCATATGTTTGCTGGATAAAATGTTTTTCTTAGTCATAAATGCCTGTTTTGCCAATGTAATCCTTCTCTTCACTTCCATTAAGCATCTATTGTCTTCTGTAATTATACTACCGAGATACAAAAAATGTTCCACTTGTTCAATTCTCAAGTAATCAATTATTATACTGGTTTTAATTTCTTCCATATTTTTCCGAACTACCATACTCAAGGTTTGAATCATGTAACGACTACCCGATCTCTAGCAATTTTGAAAAAATACCCTTCGTAGATTATGATGATAATTGTTGTTTTAAGGGGCCTAACATCTAGGTTATCGACCCTAATGGTGTGGGTGATGTGGGTGAAAATGAAATGGAAACTTAACAAAAACTAACTACTAACTTATATGCTAGAAGAAGAAATCGAAAACAAAAGGAGAATAAGGCAAATAAAGGACAGGTGGAAAAGAAATCCCCTCAACCGTCGAAGAATGCGGATTGAGGTACTTGGAAGGAAGGAGAGCCATGAAAGGCAGATACGAAAGTGAAAGAGGAGAGGGTCCGCCCCAGAGGTGATGGTTAAAAGGGGGAAAACCGGTCCCAGCCCAAAAATCCCACGGGGTCACCAACTCCCGAACTCACCAGCCGTGAGCCCTTGAGGATGAAGCACTATCCAGGTTGAACCAGAAGTTGTGGGGCTACACACACCCTGCCCCCTTGAGGGTCTTGAGCAGAAGGCAGGAGATAACATGAAAAGAAAAAGAAGGCTGACCCCTCGCAGAAGGAGGGTATCAGAAAAGATGAGACGTGGGCCAATTAAAGTTGGAAAGGAAGAGACCCCCTAGGCCTCGGATACCCTAATACCATCGGGGTCGGAAGAGAACAAGAGTTGACTTAGAGAGGTTGACATGGATGAAGATGGAGAGGAATCCGGCACAAGTAAGTGGAAGCAATGCCGGACTCAGCTGGGACCCCGTGGTTGCCAACCCACGTCCCATTAGATGTGAGCCCCTGGGGGGAATACCCTTCGTCTGCTGCCCAAATGAAAACTTAAAATAGGTCCTGTGTCTCATGGTCTCGAGATTACCGGCCACTTGAAACTTCAAGCTTCTTTCTCTTTTATTCGGAACATCCCTCGTAAATACCTATATTGAAATATCCATGGCAACAGCAACAATCTCAAATGTGCACGCACACTAGTGCTTCGGTGGCGTAGTTGGTAGCATTCTGAGCTTCTATGCTTAAGGTCGCGGGTTCAAACCCGGCCGAAGTCGTCGGATTTTTTAAGAGCGTTAAAAATCCCTCAGTAGGCCTATGCCTTCCTTCGGAGGGGAAGTAAAGCTGGCGGTACCATGTCATAGATTTATTTAAGAAAAATATATCAGAATCTTCTTGTTGCCTTGCTTGACACTTCGCATATGACCCGTTCCACTACACCGCAGCGTGTTCAAGGCAGGCGTTTGGTGGCGAAGGGGGTGGGGGCAAGTCCGTCCTTAGTAAGAGAAGGTATTGAGAGGAGAAGCTGGCGGGAGTGGGGAAGAGCGGGGCTTAGTTTGCCACGGAGCGAGTCTTGTGACAAGCCGTGGCCCCACAACCACCAGTGGCGTGGCTGGACAGGCCTGTCCTAAAGCCTTTTGCAAAGTTTTCTAATTCCTCTACCAGGAGCTAGTTGAACTCCATTCAAACAAGTAGTTCCGTGAAGAACTATACAGCCTATTTTCATATATCCTACTTATGGTAATTGCCACTATCAACATACAGCATTTCAGTTTGATTGCTGTAATAGATTCGTAGATATTGAGAACCGACTAAATATTTCGGATGGTCGCCATGTTGGATTTTATATATGTAGGTCCCAGAGTTATGTACTGTTACATGCAGATTATTGTGTACGTGTAGCATTCAAACTTCAATCGCATGATTAGGACACAAGAAGTAACAAGGCGATTTTAAAAATTTGCACAGCTGCCATCTTGTGATTATGGAAACAATTGAAATAAATTAGATGCCAGTGGATTAACATTCGTATAAGG
Organism: Meconema thalassinum; assembly: GCA_946902985.2. Taxonomy (NCBI): domain Eukaryota; kingdom Metazoa; phylum Arthropoda; class Insecta; order Orthoptera; family Tettigoniidae; genus Meconema; species Meconema thalassinum. The sequence continues at coordinate 671,866,784 of OX336391.1, forward strand.
ATTTACTGTACCAAGTTTAACTGCACTCGCATATTTAAATTGCGAGAAACGTCTATGTGAATATTTATTATTCGCGTCGCCGCCATGTTGGATTTGTGATCACCAGGTTATTTTAACGTCCTATAGGTGAACTTAAGTTCATAGCCCCTATGAACATAAAAAATTCAGTTTGATTGCTATAATAGATTCGTAGATATTCAGAGTCGTCTAAATATTTCGGATGGTCGCCATGTTGGAATGTTAAATGTATAGGCCATAGAGTCATGTAACATTAAAGGAAAATTATTGCGTAGGTTCATTATTCAAACTTTCACTTCGATCGCTTGATTACGACACAAGAATTAAAAACTTAATTTTGAAATTCGCACAGCCGCCATCTTGAAGTTATGTAAATAATTGAACAAAATTAGATACCAGTGCATTACAATGTGTATAAACATTTCCTGTACCAGATTTCATTGCGTTTGGAACATTAAATCGCGAGAAAGGTCTACTTAAAACTTTCAAATTCACTTGGCCGCCATGTTCGTTTTGTAGTTAACCGGTTTTAAAATTGTTATAGATGAACTTCCATTAGTGCCCTTTATCTCCGTACAAAATTTCAGGGTGATACCACTAATAGTTTCAGAGATATAGATTGTCGGTGAAATATTTCGCACATCCGCCATCTTGTGGTTAAGTAAACAATTGAACGAAGTTAGATGTCGGTCCATTAAAATGTGTATAAACATATACTGTACCAAGTTTTATTGCGTTTGGTTGGTTAAATCGCGAGGAACGTCTATTTAAAGTCGCGAATTCGCGTGGTCGCCATGTTGGTTTTGTAGTTACCAGTTTTTCAAAGGTCACACATGTGAACTTGTAGTAGTTCCCTTTATCACCGTAAAAAAATCCAGGGTGATGTCGGGAATAGTTTCGGAGATATTGAATGCTGGTGAAATATTTCGCACAGCCGCCATGTTGGATTGGTGAGACGTAAAAAAAATTGAGGTGCACGGTCGGGGTCGCCCGGAGTAGTGCTATGAACTAACCGAGTTTTATTGACATCGCTCCTGCGGTTTAGAATTTATTAAGGGGACACACACACACCTCACACACACACACGCACACACACCGTCGAAAGGTGATCTCATAAGCCTATTTTTTCAAAATTGAAAATAGGCTAAAATTGGTTGTCCTTGAAATGCTCCTACTGTATTTTAATTAATTAAACAGACATTGTATTTTTTTAATATTCTCCTCATCCCGACCGCAACGATCACAAGCACTCTTCACTCCACATATTTTAAAAGCACATGAATGGGATTTAGAAAACTCATTACGTTGAGTACAATAATACAGGAGTTGTTGAAATAAAACTCAGACTGATGTGTTGAAACGGACTCTGAATCATACTGTTATTTGTTATACGTCCCATTGAGAGACGCCGGACTTTTACTGACACGGCTCCCTCGCATTTGCCCACCCTCAATTGCCAACTGTTCGACTCCGTGGCTAAGTGCTTAGCGTGCTAGGCTTTGGCCCGAAGTGCCCTGGGTTCGATTCCTGGCAGAGCCATCAGGGAATTTAATATCCTGGGGTTAATTTCCGTGGCTCGGGGACTGGGTGTATGTGACGTCTTCATCATCATTTCATCCTCATTACGACGCGCAGGTCGCCCACGGGCGTCAACTAGAAAGACCCGCTCTCTGCCTCTCCGTAGGCCACACGATCGTTCATTGCCAACTGACTGCGCCAGGAATTGATGCTGTAGCCTTGAGGATAAAAGGCGAGGACATTACAGCTACACCACGCAGCCAATCAAAAAGCCATATAACTTACTGATAACAAACTGATGGTATATTGGCTTTCACGGCCAGTGAATTAAACCTCAGCATTTTTTCTAGGTTTATGCCGTGTCTTGTGTGACGTTTTGCCTAGGAACACTAAGCAGGCTCATCAGCGGGTTCTTGGTGTCCGTGCCTGGACCCCACACAAGACACGGCATTGACCTAGAAGAATTGCTGAGTTTAAGTTCACTGGCCGTAAAAGCCAATATACCATCTTTATGGAAGCCTTCATAGGGAGGTTATGGCTGCTTGAGCTCTTAGCTCTCGCAGTAAAGAGGCGCAGGTGGGCTTCATAAAAGGGAGGTAGCGTGCAGTTCGCTACTTCTGTGGGGTTCTGGGCATGGATACCAAGATCCCGCTGATGAGCCAGCTAGGTGTTCCTAGGCGAAACTTCACACAAGACACGGCATATGCCTAGAAAAATTTGTGAGTTTTAATACAGATGACAGTTCGAGAAGGTCTACAGATCTGTTCCAAGTTTCCCTTTCGTGTAAAGGGTTGCTGGTTGCTCGTGAAACCTCTTTCAAAGTATCACGAACATTGGTGAGTCGCTTCTTCAATGGATCAAATATGTGAGAGTCGCAAATAAATAGCCAGGGAAATGGTGATGGCGCAGCGGTAGGGTGGCCTGCTTCTCGCCAAGGCGAATAAGGGGTTTCCAGGTAAAACTTCACATCATCATATTCGTATAACACTAAAAATAAGAAGATCCGTTGGTGATGAACACGATGTTCAGATCCTCGTAAAACTGTAAGTTGCATAGTTAGGGAACATTCCACTAGGACTGTCTCAATCGCACACCTGCTGTGCTGGGAGGCAGTGATTGGTTCGTCACGGACCGGGCTCGGTTCAAGTTCGGTATTTCTAAGTAACAGGAAGAATAGGGAGATGATGTTGAACAAGAAGTAAAGATGAAGAAGAAGAAGAAGAATTAGAAGGAGAAGTTGAAGAAGAAGGACAATAAGAGAAAGAAGAAGAAGGAAGTGTGAAGAAAAAGGACAAGGAGAAAGAGAGGGTGAAGATGAAGGAGAAGATAATGAAGAAGAAAAAAAAGATGGAGAAGATAAAGGGAAAGGTGAAAATGAAGGACAAGAATAAATAGAAGAAGGAGGTGCAAAAGAAGAAGAAGAAAAAACAAATTATAATGAAGAAGGAGATGGTGAAGAAAGTTAAACATGGCGATTGATATTGCAAAGTTGAAGAGAGAAATAGAAGCAGAAAAAGAAAGAGATCATGAAGGAGAAGGTGAAGATGAAAGAGTAGTTGAAGAAGAAGGGCAACAAGAAAAATAAGAAAGAGGTGATAAAGAATGGCAAGAAGAAGAACGAGAAGTTGATGAAGAAAGAGAAGATGAAGAAGCAGGACAAGGTGAAGGAGAAGTAGAAGAAGAAGAAAAGAAGGAGGTGAAGATAAATTGTTTTAGTTTTATCTGGCTCTTGACCTCACGATAATGAATTACGGGACGTTCTCTTTGTGGAATCCAAACCACTGGACAGTTGCTTCTCACCTGCGTTGACCAGGAATCGAATATTCCCCATTTTATTGACTAGGACCTCGCCATAATAATGGTGGAATAACGTACGCCTACAGCAGGTGGTAGAGTTCACTCAGTTCTTCTTCTTCATCTTATTATTATTATTATTATTTCCTTCTTCTTCTTCTTGGTATTAGCATTAGGCCATTAACCCGCGAGGACTGGCGCATGGGTATTTTTTACCCGAGGTTTAAATAATGCTCTATATTTTCGTTTTGGTCAGCCCTCATTTCCTGAACCTTCCTTCCTAGCCATGAACTTCACCTTGAAAAACAAACATGTCCATAGCTTTTTGAACACTCAAGTTATTTCTATATTATTTACGGTCGGGTCAGATTTACCCATGGACAATCTGTAAGACATTTTTTATTTTATTTAGTCAATTTTACCCTCCAGTTTGGTGGCTCCCATGGACTCACCGAGGGGACTCACCTCTACCGCCTTTCCAGGCGGTGGTCTAGAGCTGGGAACATCTGGTTGGAGGGGATACAACTGGAGAGGTGTGATCGCCCACGCGGCCTCACCTGCAAAGCGAACAGGGGCCTCATGAGGGAAGGGAATGGAAGATTAGGATGGATAGGCAAAGAAGGGGGAAGGTGGCGGCCGTGGCCTTACAGTTCGAACCATCCCGCCATTTGCCCGAAGACGAAGTGGGAAACCACGGAAAACCACTTCGAGGATGGCTGAGGTGGAAGTCGAACTCCCTCTACTCATTTGGGTCACCCGAGGCTGAGTATACCCCGTTCCAGTCCTCATACCACTTTTCAAATTTCGTGGCAGAGCCGGGAATCGAACCCAGGACCTCCGGGGCGGCAGCTAACTATGCTGACCGCTACGCTACGGAGGCGACTATCTGTAAGAAATAAGGGGGAAAATCTACCTATTTTGGTGCAGCACAATCACATAGCTCACGTTCTTGTTGATCCATGTTTAGGGTCTAGGGACACCTGGGTCATCAGCTCCTTTTGTTAAAAAATATGAGATGACTGCTTTGCCACCACCATCAAGGCCAATTATACTGTGCGAAAAATATAGCCGAAATAAACCTCATTTTATATTGGGAATAGTTCATAGGAAGACACCAAATGTAAAATTACTGCATTGAAATCCGTACGACTTCTACAAAAAGGGAGCGACACACTATGGGTCAAAATGCCTCGTGTTATATTTTTCCACGCCAATTCTCAAGGGTTTATATTACTGTTTTGGAAAAGTAACCTTATTTCCCTTCAATTAGCATTGCAGTCTCCGCGCCTAACCACGTAATGCTTCTGTTACAGTTGAGATGTTAATAGATCATATTCCATCCTCATTATCGTAATTCTACGACGTGGTGTAAAGTTCCATTTGAAGAAGAACTTTATAAATTAAGCATAATTAAGTCCGAGTAATTTTAGCAGCCATAAAAAGAAAAATGAACCGCAAATAATGAGTCAAAAGTAAATAAGGCTAATTTGAAGTTGCTTCTCATGTTGAGACGAGAATCTGGATTCTACAGTGTGTTACTTCTACTAACAGCAAGCTTGAGTACGATAATTGCAGCGTGGCACGTGGTATAAACGTCTGAATAAAGATGACCGTGATAGTCCGTTATACCTTATTGACGTGTTAATTATAAACTATTTATTACCTTAAGTCAATATTTAGTACATTGAAACTGTACCGGTTTGGTCACATTGTAACCTTTCTCAGCTGGTATATGATGAGTACTACTTTATCTAAAGTTCACGGAGTAAAATTTTCCAAACAGAAAACAGATCTGTAACAATAAATTTTGTAAATTAAGCATAAAACATGTTGTCTTGATAAACAGCGTAGGAATTAGGAATCTAAAAATAAGAAATTAAACTGAGAAACAAAAACAAAAACATGAAAACAGAACAGAAAATATATAAAAAAGATGTTCAGTAAAGAACATGTAGCCTACTTTCTCCTAAATGCATGGGTATTGTTATAACTCTTTGTCCTTTTCAAGGAGTATAATTGAATGTTTGTTGTAGTAGCTTGTTGAAATAAAACGTGTTATACGGATATTAAACATGAATATGAGGTGCCCTTTGCTAGTGCTACCTCTGTACCAAATTTCATTCACTTCGGTTTCATCGTGTTTGAATTGATATGATGAATCTATTTGCACACATGCATGGCCGCTATCTGCAAACTATTGGGCTGATGACCTTGTAGTTCAGTCAAAAGATGTTCCCACAAAAAGGTATGTTGTTGCAAAATTTAGTAGAGATCAGATGGTTAGGTTGGTCGTAATTTGCTTTCAACATTTGGGTGGCCGCCATTACGTTTTCTTCAAGATGGTGGCGATACATGACACTGAGGTGCACTTTGCTAGTGCTACCTCTGTACCAAATTTCGTTCAATTTGGTTTAACAGTGTTTGAATAGAAAGGGTGAATCGATTTACACACATACATGGCCGCCATCCGTAAATTATTAGCCTGATGACCTTATAGTTTGGTCAAACGATTCTTCAAACATAAAGGTATAATGTTGAAAAATTTGGTAGAGATCAGATGATTAGGTTGGTCGTAATTTGATTTAAGCTTTTAACATTTGGGTGGCCGCCATTACGTTTCCGTCAAGATGGCGGCGATATAAAACATAACACTGAGGTGCCCTTTGCTAGTGCTACCTCTGTACCAAATGTCGTTCAATTCGGTTTCACCGTGTTTGAATTGATAGGGGGGAGGACAGACATTCAGAGTACACACACTCACAGACACACAGATCACTGACACACAGACAGACACAAAATTTTTGGCCCTGTGTTGATCTCATAAGTCTACTTTCATTTTTTGCAAAATCGAAAGTAGGCTAAAAATGTATAACACTTACGTTTTATTAATATTTTTAGAAAATAACCACATTTTCATTTGAATTATACAACACAATCATATGGTGAATTTATATATACCGTACTTTATATTCACGTATCATTCTTCCAGCTATATTCTGATAAATAATCTCTTTACTGAAGGTAACACGTTTTTTATCATTTCCAAGTTGTCTTCATTCATACGACCGCATATTACCTGAGCATAAGCAGACTTCTCGAAATTCTTTTCATTTAGAATGCAACGTCACCATGATAACGGGAATTCCGACAAGTCTCATTCTTTACATGCTCTCTATGGGGGGTTTCTAGATACTATTATCCAGGCAACACTCTGTTCATATTATCCTTTTCATCTAGGCAATCTATTTCGACCACGATATTTAGTTTCTTGGCAAATACAAAAAAAAAGATACATTTTCAACATAACCTCGCCACATATATCAATGTTTTTCAATACTATGTAAGTAAATGAAGGTTTTGCTCTCAAGATCCAATAGTTTTATACATTAATTTTATTATACAAGACTATTTATATTGGTATATTGGCTTTCACGGCCGGTGAATTAAAACTCAGCATTCTTCTAGGTTTGTGCCGTGTCTTGTGTGGGGTTTCGCCTAGGACACCAAGCTAGGCTCATCGGCGGGCTCTTGGTGTCCCCGCCCGGACCCCCACAGGAGTGACGAACTGCGCGCCACCGCCACTGAGTTTTAACTATTTATATTGTTTGTTTTTTTCTCTCTGCATAGACCTAGCTAATACTCATCAAGAATTTTTATAACCTAACTTTTTCAACAAACAATAGGCCACAGACTTTCACATACACGTAAGTGTTACACATTTTTAGCCTACTTTTCACATTTTGCAAAAATGAGGAAAAAGTAGACTTATGAGATCGATCCGGGAAAATGTGTGTCTGTCGGTCTGTCTCTCCTTCTGTCTGTCTGGCTGTGTGCCCCCCCCCCCCCCCATATCAACTCCTAAACGGCTGCAGCAATCGAAACCAAATTTAGTATGAGTAAAGATGTGTACAGGAATATCTCACGCCCATATTTGAAAATGACGTCAGTGCTACCAACTGCTGAAAAAACGCACTAGAAATTTGAGCTCCATGTTGGATATCGTGGAAGGTATGCATGGGAGCTATTCCAAAATTGGCACACATGTACATACTAATATTTCAGTTTATTTTCCAGGAGGCCATACATGACAGTGTTGCCAAAATAAGTATAAGCCTTCTGATAGGTCCAATTTTTAAATGCATATAACTTCTACACTATTCATTGGATTTCAACCAAATATTGTATGTAATATGTGTACATAAACAGATATGACTGATTCTTAACAGCCACCAGGGCTGCCAACTGTCAATAATTGCTCTCTCTATTTTCTTCATCCAAATACCAATATATCTGAAAGTATGCAAGCGGACAGCTTTAAACTATGCACACGTGTAGTACCTGACATTCTATATTAATTTGGAGTAACTTATATACTTCAGTTCCACCAACATGATTCTAAGCCTGCTGATAAGACCAATTTTTAAATATATGTAACTTCTATACTATCATTTGTATTTCAACCAAATTTCGTATGTGCTATGCGTAACATACCAGATATGGCTATAAGTATTCCTAAGAGCAATCAGGGCTGCCAACTGTTAATAAATGCTGTCTATACTTTTTACCCTAATATCAAAATATCAGAAAGTATGCAAGCCAACAGATCTATACATTGCACACGTATAGCACCTGACACTCTAGATTAATTTGGAGTAATTAATATAAGCCTGTGCTGCCAACATGATTCTATGCTTGCTGATAGGTCCAATTTTAAAATACATGTAACTTCAATAAGTTACTAACAAATGGATTTCATCCAAAATTGGCACAACAAGGTATCATAATATTTCAGATTATATCTGACCAGCACATGCATGATATTGTTGCCAACATGCTTTTACGCCTGCTGATAGATCGAATGTCAAACTGCATGTAACGTCCATTGGACTTAGCCAAATTTTGTATTCTGTACCTTAAGAGATGGAACTAAAAATATATTCAGTCACAAGGGCTGCCAACTGTAGTGCTGTATAAGGCTACATTATACCAGGAATATTTCGAACTAACTGGTAGGTTGGACATGGAGATTGGCAGGAGGGTACAGCAGAGCAATGCATTCTATCAAAGTGTAAGAAAACTTGTTTGGGATAAGGAAGTACCAAGGAAAAGCAAGGAGGTAATGTATAAAGTGTACTATGTTCCCATATTAACTTATGCAGCTGAGACTTGGACCCTGACAAGCAGGCAAGAGAGTAGAATCCAAGCCAGTGAAATTAAATTCCTAAGAAGTATGATAGGAAAGACAAGGAAAGACAGAGTGAGGAATGAAGATGTTAGGAAGGAAGTTGGGATGGGAAAACTAAATGAGAGAATTGAGAAGAATAAACTAAGGTGGTTTGGACATGTAAAGAGGATGGAGGAAAATAGTATACCAAGACAGATGCTGGAGGCAAAGTGCTGTTCAGTGAAGAACAGCGTAAGAAAAAGAAATCTGGACTGGGACAAGATCGTGGAAGAAGAATGGTGGAAGGAAAGAGGAAAGTGGGGAAGTGCCATAAATACCCCGACCCGGCAGGAGCTGGATAAGGGGAAATGATGATGATGATGATTTCGAACTAATTAGACATTTCGATATTACCAACTTAATTTCGTCATTATTCTAGATAGGTTCATATATCTGTAGACAATAATCATTGGCATGAAAAGTAGGTTCTTTAGTTCGTCACAGAACTTCTTGTTTATATCTTTATATCTTATATCAAGTTTTTGTTATTGTTTCTCAGTTTAATTTCTTATTATTAGATTCCTCATTTCTACGCTGTTTACCAAGACAATATGTTTTATGCTTAATTTACAAAATTTATTGTAACAGATCTGTTGTTTATTTTTAGCCTATTTTCAATTTTGAAAAAATAGGCTTATGAGATCACCTTTTGTCCGTGTGTGTGTGATTCGTGTGTGTGTCCCCCCCCCTAATAAAATCTAAACGGCTGGAGCGATTTCAATGAAACTTGGTAAGTTCATAGGACTATTCCGGGCGTCCCCGACCGTGGCCTTCAAACTATATTACGTCTCACCAATCCAACATGGTGGCTGTGCGAAAAGTTTCACCAGCATTCAATAACTGCGAAACTATTTCCGATATCATCCTGGAATTTTGTATCGTCATAAAAGGAACTACTAGAAGTTCATTTATGTGACTCTTAAGAACCTGGTAACTACAAAACCAACATGGTGGCCAAGCGAAGTTGAGACTTTTAAATAGACGTTTCTCGCGATTTACCCATCCAAACGCAATGAAACTTGGTACAGAATATGTTTATACACATGGTAATGCACTGGTATGTAATGTAGTTCAATTGTTTACATAACCTCAAGATGGCGGCTGTGCGAATTTTTAAATTAAGATTTTATTTCTTGTGTCGCAATCATGCGATCGAAGTGAAAGTTGGTAGAGTAAATCCTTATACAAATGTTAATCCACTGGCATCTAATTTATTTCAATAGTTTCCATACCACAAGATGGCAGCTGTGCGAAATTGTAAAATCTCTTTTTTACTTCTTGTGTCCTAATCATGTGATTGAAGTTTGAGTACTACACGTACAAAATAATCTTCATGTAACAGTACATCAATCTAAGCCCTACATATATAAAAGTCCAACATGGCGACCATCCAAAATATTTAGACGGTTCTCAATATCTACGAATCTATTACAGCAATCAAACTGAAATTTAGTATGTTGATAGAGGCAATTAACATTAGTGGGATATATGAAAATAGGCTCTATAGTTCTTCACTGAACTACTTGTTTGGAACATTTTACTCTGTGAACTTTATATATAGTACTACTGAAGATGGTCACAATATATTGCCTTTAGGTGAAAATAAATAGTTTATAATCTGCATATGCTTAAACCACCCACTTGGCTTTAATGTTATGCGGGCTCGACGCGACACAGTTCTGACAATTCTTGTTTATTTGTTTATACGAACTTGTTGATTGATGATGCGCCTGAATCAACGACTCATGAACACTTGCATTTGTTTTGTCGTCTTCTGAGTAACCTTCCATTTTTCACAGCCATAGAGGCGCATTGGTTGGACATTTGTGTTAAACAATATTGTAACTTGGTCCTCATAGAGATGTTCTTGTTCCTCCCTGTAGGGTATAGCTGGACAAAGGCACCATTTGCTTTTCTGATATGACTATGTCTTCTTGCGTTCCTCCAGTTGCAGTAACAATGCTCCCAAGATAGAGGAATGATTCTACTTGTTCAATATCTTTGCCATGTAGAAACAATTTACCATCCATCTTTGAATTGACCCTCATCTCCTTGGTCTTATTTATACTTATTTTAAGCCCAGCAGCCTCTGAATCGCTTGTTAACTGTGTAAGCTTCTCTTCCTTATACGAAGTACGTCCAGAAAGTAAGTTCCGTTTGGTAATAACATTAAATTGTGTACAGATACAGAAAAATTATTTATTGCACAAAATTCTACAACCCTTGAACAACTTTTCCACATAACTGCCGAAATGTTGCAGGTATTTGTCGTAGCGTGGCACGAGTTTTTGTTTATCTTCTTCATAGACGTGTGCCGCCTGTGTCTTCAACTAGTTGTACGTTCCGCCGCAGCGCAGTAGACGCTCTGTATCAAGGAGAAGAAACGTGCGCCATTTAGAGAGCGCTGTCAGCCACGTACGCGTTGTTGTGCATGTTTACTCGTACAATGTCGGTGTTGATTGAAAATCCCGCCGCTTGTGAAATCAGATCTGTGATTCGTTTTCTGAATGCTAGGAAAGTGAAACCAATTGAAATTTATCGGCAAATTTGCGAAGTGTATGGACAAAATGCGATGAGTGATTCAATGGTGAGAAGATGGGTCCGACAGTTCAATGAAGGACGTAGTGAAGTGCACGATGAAGAATGAAGTGGGCGTCCATCTTTGGTTACAGAAGAACTGGTTCACGCGATTGATGACAAGATCCGGGAAACCCGCAGGTTTACAATTAGTGCTCTCGCTATGGAATTTCCCCAAATCTCACGATCACTAATTCGTGAAATTCTTACCGAAAAACTGAACTTTCGTAAACTTTGCCGACGTTGGGTACCAAAGATTCTTACGGAGCAACACAAAACAAAACGGATGGGTAGTGCACTTCAGTTTTTGACCCGTTGCAATGAAGGCGGCGAAGAATTTCTGACACAGATAGTCACAGGAGATGAAACTTGGGTTTCTTACGACACCCCTGAAAGGAAGCGGCAATCAATGGAATGGAGGCACACTTCATCCCCAGCAAAGGTTAAGCCGAAACAAATCTTGACACCTCGGAAAATGATGTGCACAGTGTTCTGGGACTGGAAAGGCATCTTACTCATTGATTTCTTACCGCGTGATCAAACAATCAACGCAGATGCTTACTGCGAGACACTTAGGAAATTGCGCCGCGCAATACAGAATAAGCGCCGAGGGTTGCTGTCAAAAGGTGTTGTTTTTCTTCACGACAACGCACGACCACACACTGCAAATGTGACGAAAAACCTCCTACAGGGATTTGGCTGGGACGTGTTTGACCACCCTCCGTACGGCACTGACCTCGCTCCTAGCGACTTTCATCTGTTCACACATCTCAAGTCTTTCCTTGGCGGTCAACACTTCAACAATGACGACGAGCTGAAAGAAGATGTTTCCAACCGGTTGAAGACACAGGCGGCAAACTTCTATGAAGAAGGTATCCAAAAACTTGTGCCACGCTATGACAAATGCCTGCAAAGGTTCGGCAGTTATGTGGGAAAGTAGTTTAAGAGGTGTAGAATGTTGTGCAATAAATATTTTTTCTGTATCTGTACACAATTTAATTTTATTACCAAACGGAACTTACTTTCTGGACGTGCCTCGTATGTGAACCTTTGAGCCAGCAAGCAGAAATAATCTGCAAAATAGAGATCTTCCAGCCAATCTTTCAGTCCCCATTGAATCCCCTTTTTCTGATCTCCGTTTAATCTCCTCATCACACAATCCAACGCGGGTTGTCACTATTGAAGTTCGCAAAATTTCAATCTGCTCTCAGAGTTTGTGATGCATAAGTTAGTAGAGATGGGTTCGATTGCAACCTCAACTGTTGTAGAAGTGAGAAACCACGGAAAAGCACTTCTAGGACAGCTGAGGTGGTAATCAAACCCAGAACCTCCTTGGAGTCTCAATACGTAGCCAGAGACCACAGAAGGTGGCAGCTGTTGCTATTATTACTAGAATGTTTCTGGGTGCTCTCATTGGTCGGATCTCTGTCATGGACACATCCGCATGACATCATATTATGAAAGTAAAACCTGGAAACCTTTGGCACCGAAATGCCACCTGTAATAACACACGAAATTCTCCCGTCTTCCTCATTAAGTTTGATGGCGGCAGCATGGGTAACCAAGAGAGACACCTCTGGCTATCATCACGTGGAGTTAAATGTCTGACCTCTTGAGTTGAATGTGCATGAGAAAGATTGCCGTTATCTTGGAATAGATTACACTCTCATCATTGACATCAGCTGAAAGTGACATTGATTACAAAGTAGGAAGATGTCATTACCCATAATTAAATAGCTTCCCAGTTATTAGATTGTTGCGAACAAGATGTGGTAATGACGCATGTATCAACGCGAAGGTCTGCGGTATACGGTACCACAAATAAAGTGGAATGGCTAGAGTTGGGCTTTATCTCTACTTAGTATAAAACAAAGTTCCTGATTCTTGAATGTCATGGGTAATCTCGAGAACCACTGGATGGATTTTAATGCGGTTTTCACCATTCTGTAAATGAAATCCCGAGGAAGTCTTCTGTAGAAAAGTATTTATTTATGATCGAAGGAAGCCAAGCAGTAACGATTTCAGTGAATAAGTCGAAACAAAAAACCTAGCGTCCGTGCACTTTTTAAGCTTGTGTTGAGCAAACCGATAAAAATATCAATATACTATGAGTGTGAGAATTGTTCAGCATGAAAAGTTCTACAAAAAGATCCGGAAGAGCATATCTCTATCTTCAATACGTCACCCATTAGAAGTGATTTTACGTTTTCATTTCTTGCAACAATCGCTATTCAATTACTGAGGCGACAGTTTACGAGATAGCTAGGAGCGAGCCTATGACCCCAGTTACAGCCGAGTTAGCGTGCGAGCCTATTACCCCAGATACAGCCAGCAGCAAACTGTCGAGTCGTGTAGAGTTGTAAACTTAAAAGAAGAGTGGTTGTGTTTGGAGTTTCCCTGGAAGTGCATCACAGCTTTTCTTCATTTTGCCTGTGAACTTTTTCGTTTCGCAAAATACACAGTCAAGTTAAGATTGCACGGAAGGGGGATTTGTTGTTCATGCACCTCGCCATTTCTAAATTACGTCTGACAAGAATTCGTTGCACATGCATCTCCATGATAATATAATTAATAGTCCAGTCAGTGATTTTAACCCATCATGCCGAGACGTAAAATGGATATAGGTCGTACTGTAGTTCATTGACATCGAGAAATAAAAAGCGCCTATCACGTAATATATTCATAACTATTCCCGCGCGAAGACGGGGCAGGTTGCTAGTTCAGTAATAAACCCTAAAACAATGAATCTGTTCTTGATAATTATACCACGGCCACGTGGGCAGGTGCAGCGAGTTCCAAGATCACAGGTTCAAATCCCGGCCCTGAGAGATGCCATCTTGAGTGTGTGTTTTTCTCTGTTTTTCCACACACTCTCCAGGAAAATGCTAGGATAGTACCTTACTTCAAGTCCCGGGGCACCTATTTCTTCTCTGGCTCTAATACAGCTATCACCAACAGTCATCATATAAATACAATTTATGTGTTCGACACCTGTCTATCTACACGGGGCTGATGACCAAGATGTCCGCAGCCCCTAATATTAATTAACATGAACAATATTTATGGTAAACGTAAAAATAGTAATTGTAATATATGTAGCCTACTTGTTTGAATTACGGTCAGATATAAAGCTTACTATAGTTGTTATCTAATATATAAAAGTGAAAGTCTGTATGTATGTATGTATGTATGTATATATGTATGTATGTATATATGTTGGTTCCGTATACAAATCTACACCGTTCCACCAATCTCAACCATATTTTGCATACACATAGTTTAGGACCCAGAAGGAACCGCTGGCTACATGAATTTTCGATAGTCTTTCTCATTCTTCTGATTTCGGCCCTTTTTCACTCAAAAACAGGCTAATCAAATCATAAAATATACTCATGAAGGAATGGCAAGGCAGATAGTTTCCATGGCAACATAGCTCAAGTCGAGACACGGCCGTCTGGATGCCAATTGCGCTCTGCACTACCGGTATAGAAAATGAGGATCTTTACTTGAAATCCCGTTAGTTACTCAACTGCTCACACAGCACTGTCAACCGAGTATAGCATAACAAAGACTTGACACTATCTACTAGATATTTGTCAAATACCACTTACTCACTCACTCACTCACTCACACATTCATCACGAAATCTCAGAACCCACCCAACGGATTGGAATGAAATTTGGTATGCAGCTTACTCAAGGGCCGCAAACGCCCACTAAGAAAGGATTTTTGGATATTCAGGTTCTAAAGGGGTAGACCTGCATTTCATCGAATAGCAATATCTCCCGATTGGTTTCACTGGGGGATGTGATACTCGGCATATAAACTCATCATTAAAAATAAGAAGATATGTGTCTGAGGGTTTTTCGATGTGGTGTATATTATGAGGTGAAAGGGGTGAAAAGTGGGGGTTGAAAGATTCCTAACGGAGCCTGCATCTCATAAACGACATAGGCGAGGAGTTTGAAACTCAGCGGGAAAAAATCAGCATAAAAAATAAGTAAATAGGTGTTTGACCGGTTTTATTTTCATAAATCCAATTTAAGGGGCCTATGGCGAGGGGTGAAATTCTGTGTAAAAAAAAAAAGAGGAAAGAAAGTGTCCTAACCGATTGACTCACTTGCTCTTCAAACTCAGGGGGAAAAACTGCTTAAAAATAAGTATAACTTATATGAGTTCGACAGTTTTTTTGATAAACCAAATTAAGGGGTTCATCGGGAGGGGTGAAATTCTGAAGAAAAAAATTGAAAGAAAATGTTCTGACTCACTCACCCACTCATCATCGCCCAGCCAAAAATATTGAAGTTGGAAACATGTCATTTTCGGGATATGTTCGTTGTATGCCAAAACCATACACTAAGGGAGGATTTTTGAATATTCAGGCTCTAAAGGGGTCTTAAGGGGGTTAAACCTGCATTTTATTGAATAACAATATCTCACGAGTGGTTTCATTTGTGGAAGTGATACTCGACATATAAACTAATCATTAAAAATAAGCAGACATGTGTCTAAGGGTTTTTCGATGTGGTGTATTATTATGAGGTGAAAGGGGTGAAAATTGGGGGTTGAAGGATTCTTAACGGAGCGTGTACTGTATCCTAACGAAGCGTGTAGGCCTATCTCCTAAACGACATAGGCGAGAAATTTGAAACTCGGCGAAAAGAAATCAGCTTAAAAAATAAGTAAGTCGGTGTTCCACCGTTTTTTTCATAAATTAATTTAAGGGGCCAATGGGGTGGGGTGAAATTCTGGGGGGAAAAAGGAGAGAAAGTGTCCTAACTGACTGACTAACTCACTCAATCATCAAACTCAGGGGAAAAAGACAGCTTAAAAAATAAGTTAATAGGTGTTCAAGCGTTTTTTCATCAATCCAATTTAAGGGGCCCATGGGGAGGGGTGATATTCTGGTAAAAATAATTGAAAGAAAATGTCCTGTCTGACTCACTCACTCGTCACGCCCAGCCAAAACTATTAAAGTTAGAAACATGAAATTTTGGGAATATGTTCGCTGTATATCGAAAACGTCAACTAATGAATGATTTTTGTTATTCGGGTTTTAAAGAGGTGTTAAGGGGGTAAACGTGCATTTCATTGAATAACGATATCTCATGAGTTGTTTCTTTGGGGATGTGATATTCGGTATACAAGCTAATCATTAAAAGAATCAGACATATGTCTAAGGGTTTATCGATGAGGTGTATATTACGAGGTGAAAGGGGTGAAAATTGGGGGTTGAGGGATTCTTAACGGAGCGTGTATCTCTTAAACGACATAGGCGAGAAGTTTGAAATTCGGCGGGGAAAAAAAGCTTAAAATATAAGTAAATAGGTGTTCGACCGTTTTTTCATAAATCCAATTTAAGGGGCCCTTGGAGAGAGGTGAAATTCTGGGGGGAAAACAGGAAAGAAAGTGTCCTAACTCACTCACTCATCAAACTCAGGGGGGAAGAACAGCTCAAAAATAAGTAAATAGGTGTTCGACCGTTTTTTTTTCATAAATCCAATTTAAGGGGTTCATGAGAGGGGTGAAATTCTGAAAAATAATTGAAAGAAAATGTCCTGACTTACTCACTCATCATCCCCCAGCCAAAATTATTGAAGTTAGAAACATGACATTAAGGGGCTATGTTCGTTGTATGTTGAAAACGTCCACTAAGGAAGGAATTTTGGATATTCAGGTTCTAAAGGGGTGTTAAGGGGGTAGACTTGCATTTAATTGAATAACAATATCTCCCGAATGATTTCCTTTGGGATGGGATACTAGGCATATAAACTCATCATTAAGAATAAGAAGACACATGTCTGAGGGTTTTTCGATGTGGTGTATATTATGAGGTGTATGTGTGAAAAGTGAGTGTTGAAGGATTCTTAACGGAGCAAGTATCTCTTAAAAGACAGAGGCAAAAAGTAAGAATCTCAGGGAGAAAAATTAGATTGAAAAAGTAGTAGATAGGTGTTCGATCGTTTTTTCATAATCCAATTTAAGGGGCTCATGGAGAGGGATGAAATTCTGGGGAAAGAAGTCCACAAAGGAAGGATTTTTGGATATTCACTCATCATCCCCCAGCAAACCTATTGCAGTTAGAAACTTGAAATTTTGGGGATATGTTCGTTGTTTGTCAAAAAAGTCCACTAAGGATGGATTTTTGGATATTCATGTTCTGAAGGGGTGTTAAGGGGGTTAAACTTGCATTTCATTGAATAACAATATCTCACGAGTTGTTTCATTTGGGGATGTGATATTCGGCATACAAACTAATCATTTAAAATAAGCAGACATATGTCTAAGGGTTTATCGATATGGTGTATATTATGAGGTGAAAGGGGAGAAAATTGGGGGTTGAAGGATTCTTAACGGAGCGTGTACTGTATCTCTTATTCAACATAGGCGATAAGTTTGAAATTCAGCGGAAAAAGCAGCTTAAAAATAAGTAAATAGGTGTTCGACCATTTCTTCATAAATCCAATTTAAGGGGCCCATGAGGAGGAGTGAAATTCGGGGGGGGGGGGGAAACAGGAAAGAAGGTGTCCTAACTGATTGACTTACTTACTCACTTATCAAACTCAGGGGGAAAACAGCTTTAAATAAGTAAATAGGTGTTCGACCGTTTTTTTTCATAAATCCAATTTAAGGGGTTCTTGGGGAGGGGTGAAATTCTCAAATATTAATGAAAGAAAATGTCCTGACTGACTCACTCACTCATCATCGCCCAGCAAAAATTATTGAAGTTAGAAACATGAAATTTTGGGGATAAGTTCGTGGTATGTCGAAAACGTCCACTAAGGAAAGAGTTTTGGATATTCAGGTTCTAATGAGGTGTTAAGGGGGTAAACGTGCATTTCATTGAATAACAATATCTCATGAGTGGTTTCATTTGGGGATGTGATACTTGGCATATATACTAATCATTAAAAATAAGCTGACACATGTCTAATGGTTTTTCGATGTGGTGTATATTATGAGGTGAAAGGCATGAAAAGTGGGGGTTGAAAGATTCCGAACGGAGCGTGTATCTCTTAAACGACATAGACGAGGAGTTTGATTTTCTCCGAGTTCCAATCACCTTAAAAAATAATAAATGAATAAATAATTAAAATAAGTAGATGTTCGACCTTTTTTTTTTCATAAATCCAATTTAAGGGGCATATGGGGAGGGGTGAAATTCTGGAATAAAAACGTCCACTAAGGAAGGATTTTTGGATGTTCACTCTCATCGACCAATCAAAACTATTGAAGTTAGAAGAAGGGGATATGTTTGTTGTGTGTCGAAATTGTCTACTAAGGAGGGATTTTTGGATATTCAGGTTCTAAAGGGGTGTTAACGGGGTTAAACCTGCATGTCATTGAATAACAATATGACACGACTATGACACGAGCGAAGCGAGGCTAAAAATGAGATGGTGTGTGTCTGTGTATTACTCAATCACGCAAGAACCACTGGTCCGACTTACATGAATTTTACATGAAAGTAGCTGATTTAACTGGTTAACATATAGGCTACTTTTGATTTCAATACTTTGCACTATGGCGACCATTTTAGTGACGTCACTACACCCTTTGGTTTCAAACTTTCATATTTCCATTTCAAATAAAAAGTGAACGCTAAGAAATAGCAAACTTTTGATGGCATATACGAGGTTTAAAATTACATTTTCTATCCGAAAGGTATCTCCAACGGTTAGCGAGTAAAACCTAAATTTGTGCTATAAAACACGGTCAACGCCGAACGGTGTAGTTGGACAAAATGTTCCATCCTTAATCTCCCTCTGCGCAGCATCTCGCCTATCCCCTGTTTTAACTGTCACTTTCACATTTTAATTTATTTATGACGCGTAGCGAAGCACGGGTACTTCAGCTAGTCTAATATATAAAAGTGAAAGTCTGTATGTATGTATGTATATATGTTGGTTCCGTATACAAATCTACACCGTTCCACCAATCTCAACCATATTTTGCATACACATAGTATAGGACCCAGAAGGAACCGCTGGCTACATGAATTTTCGATAGTCTTTCTCATTCTTCTGATTTTGGCCCTTTTTCACTCAAAAACAGGCTAATTAAATCATAAAATATACTCATGAAGGAATGGCAAGATAGATAGTTTCCATGGCAACATAGCTCAAGTCGAGACACGGCCGACTTGATGCCAGTTGCGCTCTGCACTACCGGTATAGAAAATGAGGATCTTTACTTGAAATCCCGTTAGTTACTCAACTGCTCACACAGCACTGTCAACCGAGTTTAGCATAACAAAGACTTAACACTATCTTCTTTCTACTATATATTTTTCAAATACCACTCACTCACTCACTCACTCATTCATTTATTCATCACGAAATCTCAGAAACCACCGAACGGATTGGAATGAAATCTGGTATGCAGCTTCCTCAAGGGCCGCAAATGCCCACTAAGAGAGAAATTTTGGCTATTCAGGTTCTAAAGGGGTGTTAAGGGGGTAGACCTGCATTTAATTGAATAGCAATATCTCCCGATTGGTTTCATGGGGGGATGTGATACTCGGCATATAAACTCATCATTAAAAATAAGAAGACATGTGTCTGAGGGTTTTTCGATGTGGTGTATATTATGAGGTGAAAGGGGTGAAAAGTGGGGATTTAAAGATTCTTAACGGAGCGTGTGTCTCTTAAACGACATAGGCGAGGAGTTTGAAACACAGCGAAAAAAAATCAACATAAAAAAGAAGTAAATATGTGTTTGACAGTTTTTTCATAAATCCAATTTAAGGGGCCCATGGGGAGAGATGAAATTCTGGGGGGGGGGGGAACAGGAAAGAAATAGTCCTAACTGATTGACTGACTGACTGACTGGCTCACTCATCAAACTCAGGGGGAAAAACTGCTTTAAAGTAAGTAAATAGCTTTTCGACAGTTTTTTTTTCATAAATCAAATTTAAGGGGTTCATGGGGAGGGGTGAAATTCTGAAAAAAGAAAATTGAAAGAAAATGTCCAGACTCACTCACTTACTCACTCACTCATCATCGCCTAGCCAAAATTATTGAAGTTAGAAACATGACAGTTTGGGGATATGTTCATTGTGTGTCAAAACCGTCTACTAAGGGAGGATCTTCGGATATTCAGGTTCTAAAGGGGTCTTAAGGGGGTTAAACCTGCATTTCATTGAATAACTATATCTCCCGATTGGTTTCATTGGGGGATGTGATACACGGCATATAAACTTATCATTAAAAAGTAACAAGACACGTGTCTGAGGGTTTTTCGATGTGTTTATGAGGTTAAAGGGGTGAAAATTGGGGATTGAAAGATTCCTAACGGAGCGTGTATCTCTTAAACGACATAGGCGAGGAGTTTGAAACTCAGCGGAAAAAAAATCATCATAAAAATAAGTAAATATGTGTTTGACCGCTTTTCCATAAATCCAATTTAAGGGGCCCATGGGGAGGGGTGAAATTCGGGGGGAGGGACAGGAAAGAAAGTGTCCTAACTGATTGACTGACTGACTCACTCATCAAACTCACGGGAAAAAACTGCTTTAAAGTAAGTAAATAGCTTTTCGACAGTTTGTTTTTCAATCAAATTGAAGGGGTTCATCGGGAGGGGTGAAATTCTGAAGAACAAAAATTGAAAGGAAATGTCCTGACTCATTCACTCACTCATCATCGCCCAGCCAAAAATATTGAAGTTGGAAACATGACATTTCGGGGATATGTTCGTTGTATGCCAAAACCGTACACTAAGGGAGGTTTTTTGGATATTCGGGTTCTAAAGGGGTCTTAAGGGGGTTAAACCTGCATTTCATTGAATATCAATATCTCACGAGTGGTTTCATTTGTGGATGTGATACTCGGCATATAAACTAATCATTAAAAATACGCAGACATGTGTCTAAGCGTTTTTCGATGTGGTGTATTATTATGAGGTGAAAGGGCTGAAAAGTGGGGGTTGAAGGATTCCTAATGGAGCGTGTAGGCCTATCTCTTAAACGACATAGGCGAGAAATTTGAAACTCAGCGAAAAAAAAATCAGCTTAAAAGTAAGTAAATCGGTTTTCGACTGTTTTTTCATAAATTAATTTAAGGGGCCAATGGGGTGGGGTGAAATTCTGGGGGAAAAAAGGAGAGAAAGTGTCCTAACCAACTGACTCAGGGGAAAAAGACAGCTTAAGAAATAAGTTAATAGGTGTTCAAGCGTTTTTTAATCAATGCAATTTAAGGGGCCCATGGGGAGGGGTGAAATTCTGATAAAATAAATGAAAGAAAATGTCCTGTCTGACTCACTCACTCATCACGCCCAGCGAAAACTATTAAAGTTGGAAACATGAAATTTTGGGAAAATGTTCGCTGTATGTCGAAAACGTTAACTAAGGAATGATTTTTGTTTATTCGGGTTTTAGAGACGTGTCAAGGGGGTAAACGTGCATTTCATTGAATAACGATATCTCATGAGTTGTTTGTTTGGGGATGTGATATTCGGTATATAAACTAATCATTAAAAATAATCAGACATATGTCTAAGGGTTTATCGATGTGGTGTATATTATGAGGTGAAAGGGGTGAAAATTGGGGGTTGAGGGATTCTTGACGGAGCGTGTATCTCTGAAACGACATAGGCGTGAAGTTTGAAATTCGGTGGGAAAAAACAGCTTAAAATACAAGTAAATAGGTGTTCGAACGTTTTTTCATAAATCCAATTTAAGGGGCCCTTGGAGAGGGGTGAAATTCTGGGGGAAAAAAACAGGAAAGAAAGTGTCCTAACTGATTGACTCACTTACTCACTCATCAAACTCAGGGGGAAAACAGCTTTAAATAAGTAAATAGGTGTTTGACCGTTTGTTTCATAAATCCAATTTAAGGGGTTCATGGGGAGGGGTGAAATTATCAAAAATAAATGAAAGAAAATGTCTTGACTGACTCACTCACTCATCGTCGCCCAGCCAAAATTATTGAAGTTAGAAACATGAAATTTTGGGGATATGTTCGTTGTATGTCGAAAACGTCCACTAAGGAAAGAGTTTTGGATATTCAGGTTCTAAAGAGGTGTTAAGGGGGTAAACGTGCTTTCCATTGAACAACAATATCTCACGAGTGGTTTCATTTGGGGATGTGGGCACATATACTAATCATTAAAAATAAGCTGACACATGTCTAATGGTTTTTCGATGTAGTGTATATTATGAGGTGAAAGGGATGAAAAGTGGGGGTTGAAAGATTCCTAACTGAGCGTGTATCTCTTAAACGACGTAGGGAGGAGTCTGAAACTCGGAGGAAATCTATCAGCTTAAAAATAAATAAACAAATGAATAAATAAATAAAATAAATAGGTGTTCGACCGTGTTTTCATAAATGCAATTTAAGGGGCATATGGGGAGGGGTGAACTTCTGGAAGAAAAACGTCCACTAAGGAAGGATTTTTGGATGTTTGCTCTCATCGACCAACCAAAACTATTAAAGTTAGAAGAATGATATTTTGGGGATATGTTTGTTTGTTGTGTCTTGAAAACGTCTACTAAGGAGGGATTTTTGGGTATTCAGGTTCTAAAGGGGTGTTAACGGGGTTAAACCTGCATTTCATTGAAAAACAATATGATACGACTATGACGCGAGCGATGCGAGGCTAAAATTGAGATGGTGTGTGTCTGTGTATTACTCAATCTCGCAAGTACCACTGGTCCGATTTACGTGAATTTTACATGGAAGTAGCTGATTTACCTGGTTAACATATAGGTTACTTTTGATTTCAATACTTTGCACTATTTAAAATGGCGACCATTTTAGTGACGTCACTACACCCTTTGGTTTCAAACTTTCATATTTCCATTCCAAATAAAAAGAGAACGCTAAGAAATAGCAAACTTTTGATGGCATATGCGAGGTTTAAAATTACATTTTCTATCCGAAAGGTATCTGCAACTGTTAGCGAGTAAAACCTAAATTTGTGCTATAAAACACGGTCAACGCCGAGCGGTGTACTTGGACAAAATGTTCCATCCCTAATGTCCCTCTGCGCAGCACCTCGCCTATCCCCTGTTTTAACTGTCACCTTCACATTTTAATTTATTTATGACGCGTAGCGAAGCACGGGTACTTCAGCTAGTAATCCATATATTTCAAACACTAAAGTGATTTATGTTACCCTGAGATTGATAAAACCAATTGAGTTCATAATGGATTTTGACGAGAGCTCTTGGCATGTAGATTTGCAGACTGTCTTTAAAAGGAAAATATATGTTAGGGCTATTTTAAAATATTAAAGAAAAATTTAATATTGTCACTCCCGCGCCTGCGCACAATGGCTCAATTCCACCAGAGAAATGGCGGATCCCGCCGCGTCCTACTGAGATCTTTGTTTATGAGAATTAAAAAGGGGGGAAATATTGTTGTGGCTCTATGGCTCAAACTTTTAGAGTAAGTATATGTGGAGGCAAATCACTTAATGGGCGGAGATCTATAATCCTTCGATTTGATCCAACATCTTCCGATAAAACAAGACGCTTTTCCAATTCCCAATTAGCTTGGCGTACTTTATCGCAATCAATAAAGCTCGAGGGGAAACTCTGGAACGTATAGGTCTCTATTTGCCTCATCAAGGTTTCAGTCATGACCAGTTATATGTTGCGAAGTCGATCTTTCGACGCCCTTCAAATTGCAACAGTGTAAAGAAGTAATCGTTCAAAAAATGCATATAAGAGAATCCTTCAGTAAATATTTTCCCAATGACTGTCATGTTTTGATGGGTGTCAACTAGTTAGTCATTTCGTTTGGTGTTTCATGTTTCAGATTCTCCAAGCATTTCGCCCGCACAACAACGCCTGAAGTCGCTACGGTTTCCGTGTTTAGCGAGACCGCCTCGGCAGCTCCAAGCAATGGACGTCGCTTCCAACAATCAACTCAGCGTCGCGCTGGTTTCCGACCCTCGAGCAATGCACCTGTTCCACCCCCACCAAGCAGCACAGCCCAAAGCGATAACAACGGGTACACCCGTCGAGGATACAAACCCCGCCAGCAGCAGACAGCGGCCGTAGAGATCGCCCCTACCACATCCACTAGCTACAATAAGTTCAAGCTTCAACGTCCCACCGGTCGCTGGCAGTACAAGACTACCCCTAAACCTCGCATCAGCATCAGGCGCCAGTCCGAGGACGAACCCGAGACTACCCAGCAGCCACCACAAGCACCCCAGCCTCAGTACACCCCTGATGATTCCGAGAACGAGCAACTGGCGCCTGAGGTTGAGGAGACGCCCGTCCAGATCGCGCCATCTGAGAAGGAGGTCGATGCTCAGCCAGTGGTCGAGGAAACCATCAAAGTAGAGATCTCCACTCCAGCTGACTTCAAGGATGTGTATTATGAGATTGCTACCATCAAGTCACCCTACACTTTTCAGGTAAGGTTGTTTATGGATTTACTAACAGCAGTTCAATCCGTACAGAACCCTGACAGCTGTTATTCGAGACGAAGGAGATGAGATAGAAGCTGTTAGCCCTGATAAGGGTACCCCATTGCACTAAATCCCCAACTCAACATCTTCACGCAAACAATGGGTCAGTACCGACAGCCAAAGGTGCATTTCAACAACTTAACGAAAGGACCACAATCCACCTTACTAAGTACTCAATAGCATCCACAAAAAACGGCCGAAGCTGCTGCTGTCAAGCCATAAATAACAACCAAATCGTACTTACAAACTGAAGACCACTAGCTATGCTATTAGGCCTTAATCCAGAATGGAGTAACCAAACACGATAAACAAAAGTATTAGTACTCTCAACCCCGCCTCCACCCCCCACCCTTCCCCCCGCCCCCCGCCCATACCGGTAAAAATCGAAAATAATTGATAACCATTAAACGAATTTAATGACCTCCTATCACACGACAAAACTTTTCTCCCAACTAATCATTATAAATACTGAATTGGGAGAATTAATATTCCTACCCCCTTGACAAAATTATCTAATCACCATTCACAAATAATAAAACTATAAATCTTAAACTGAAGAGGAAATGGAGCCTAAAAGAGCACCAGTCTCTATTTCAAAAGTTACATCGCCCCCAAAAGGCGATACGACTGCATGAGAGTACTACTACTACTCTAAACTCGTAATCCGGCTGTCATTCATTTATTCATTTATCTACAATTACACAAAACAATTCAATAACAATTAAAGTGGAGTATTTACACAAATCGTTCTTTTCCTAAGCACACCTACTATATATGTTTGGGGAAAGGCTCTATGACTGCGGCTGATAGAGAGTCCCAGTTATCAATGACACTGTTAACGGAAGAATATTTTCCATAATTTATACGCTGTGGTCAGCCCTTAACTTTGAAACAATGATCACTCCAGCTCATGTAAGTGGGCTTTACCATATGTTTGCTAAGCTCGCCCCATACTGGTTGATTTGTGTACGTGTTGTAGATTGTACAGAGTCTAGATTTCATCCTCCTAACCTCAAGTGATTCTCACCCAACATACGGGTTACACTGCTCCTGGGATTAAAGTCACCGATCAAAAATCTAGTGGCCTTTGTATGTACCATGCCCTACTCATTGATGAGCCCTACTCGATATGGATCCCAAATCGCCAAAGCGTATTTCAGAGTAGGTCTTACAAGGGACAAATATCCTAATTCTTTAGCAGAGGTACTATTCCCTTTTAATACCCTCATTACAAACTGCAGAGATTTGTAAGCTTTAGAAACTAGTCCATTTCATATCATTCCTTACGTTAACGCCCAAATATTTGCAAGAATTTTCTTCTACAAGTATTTCCGAGACACTCGTATATACTTATTGCAAATTTTGCATTCGCCCTTTCCCTTTCCCTAAACGGTGTAAGGCAAGGCTGTAACGTATCACACATACTTTTCGATCTACCTGTATACAATGAACATGCAATGAAGGAAATTGGAGAAACCTTTAAGGTACGAGTAAAGATTCATGGAGAAATAATTTCAACTCTGAGATTTGCTGATGACATTTTAATGTTAGGCGATTCATCAGAGGATTTGAATGCGATTTTAAATGGTATGGACTCCGTCTTGGGGAAAGAATTCATGATGCAAATCAACAAATGTAAAACAAAAATATTGGAATGCAACCAAAATAAATCAGAAACTTCTATGGGCATCAAATTGGCCGATGAATAGCTAAAGGAAGTAGGATAATAAGATAGCAAAATAATCTTCTTCTTCTTCTTCTTTGGATGCGCATCCATTAATGGATGTTAGCGACCACATGATGCATCCTTTGCTTATGAACTGCGATGTGGAATAATTTATCGGAAATCACGGCTCCTTCCTCTTTGACCTTCGATCCTTCCTTCCAGGATGAACTTGAGAAGTCGATATTTGGTGTTCCGCTAGATATGTTCCAGGTATACAGTTTTTCGTCTTTTAAAGGTGCATAGTAAGTTTCGTTGTCTGATCATTCTAAGCAGTACTTCAATATTAGTCATTCGTGCAGTTCATGGTATCTACAGCATTTTTCGGTAAATCCACATTTGAACGGCCTCTATCTTCTTTGTTTTTGCCACATTTATTGTCCATCCTTCAGACCCATAAAGAAATACAGACCAAATGTAGCAGCTTACAAACTGAAGTCTAAGGGTTAGATTTAAGTCCGTACTTGTGAGGATTTTCTTGAATTTCACAAAAGCATTACGGGCATTCTCTATACGACATTTTATCTCGATATCTGATCTCCAATACTCACATAGCCATGTTCCAAGGTATTTGAATTTATCTACTCTTTGTAATGAGGAGCTATTAAAATGAAGATGTGCATTTTTTTAAGTCAGGCTGATGTGTGACAATCATGAAATGCGTCTTTTTGGTATTGATGTTCAGACCTAGCATATTGCTATATTCCCCTACCACGTTACCTAGATGCTGAAGATCATCTAAATTATCTGCAATCAAGACTGTGTCAGTGAATGACAAAACAAAGAGGATACAAAAAGTAGAATGGCTCAGGCAAGGAAAGTATTTCTGCAGAAAAGGAACGTGTTGACATCAAATATATATTTAGGTATTAGGAAGTCATTTTTGAAAGCCCTTGTCTGGAGCGTGGCGCACTATGGAAGTGAAACTTGGACTGCTGGAGCAGCACAAAAGAGGAGAATAGACGCATTTGAAATGTGGTGTTACAGGAGAATTATGAAGATCAGATGGTTGGATAGAGTAACAAATGAAAAGTTATTAAGACGAGTGGGAGAGGAGAGATGTTTCTGGCGACTGCTGATGAAGAGAAGGGATATGGTGGTAGGACATATACTAAGACACCGGCAGAAATATTTTCCACGGAGAAGAGTCTTCTTATGCCATCTGATCACTTAGTTTGTTGTAAAGGGCTAAGTTCAAGTGTAGGAGAGTTGCTGACTTGTACTGAAGGTGCACATTTTGCCTTGTTAAGGTAAGGTACATGATTTAGAACAACATGATGTGAGCAAATTGGTTGCCATTTTCTGAGAAACAAAGGCCGCTTATTTCAGTAATGGGTGGCTAGAAGCTGTTTGTAGCAATATCAGCGTGACATTTAACGACTGACTGGGCCAAATCCTCTCCCTCGGGACTCATGACAGCTGGGGTTTACTGGGGTCCAATATGGTGGCTTAATGAGGAGACCAAGGCAAGCGACACATACTGTATTAGGTAGGGTGACGCAGACCTGTGGTCTCTATCTATGGTAACCATAACCAAAGAAACAAACAAACAAACAAAGAAAGAAAGAAAGAAAGAAAGAAAGAAGGAAAAAAGAAGATAGAAGAACGAAAGAAGGTAAGACGGGAATAAAGAAGAAAGTAAGAAAGAAAAGAAACGAAGAAGAGAAGAAAAAGAAAGAAAGTACGAAGGGAATAAAGAAAGGATGAGAGGAAGAATGAAAGAAAGAACAAAAGAAAGAATGAAAGAAAGAGAGAAAGAAGAGAATAATTAAAGAAAGAATGAATAAAAGAAAGAAAGAGAGAAAGAAAGAAAGCAGGAAATAACGAAAGGATGAGAGGAAAAAGAAAGAAAGAAACAATGAAGGACAGAAAGAAAAGAAACGAAGAAGAGAAGAAAAAAGAAAAAAAGAAAGAAAGTACGAAGGGAATAAAGAAAGGATGAGGGGAAGAAAGGAAGAAAGAATAAAAGAAAGAAGGAAAGCAAGAAAGCAGGAAATAAAGAAGGGATGAGATGAAGAAATAAAGAAAGACAGAAAGAAGGAAAGAAAGAAAAAAGAAAGAAAGAAAGGAAAGAAACGAAGAAGAGAATAAAAAATAAAAAATAAAAAATAAAAAATAAAGAAATAAAGTACGAAGGGTATAATGAAAGGATGAAAAGAAGAATGAAAGAGAGAAAGAATGAAAGAAGGGAATAAATTAAGAAAGAAAGAAAGAACGAAAGAAGAGAATAACGAAACTAAGAATGAAAGAAAGAAAGAAAGAAAGAGAGAAAGAAAGAAAGAAAGCAGGAAATAAATAAAGGATGAGGGGAAGATATAAAGAAACAATGAATGAAGGAAAGAAAGAAAGAAAGAAAGAAAGAAAGAAAGAAAAAGGATGAATGAAAGAAAGAAAGAAAGAAAGAAAGAAGGAAAGAAAGAAAGAAAGTACGAAGGGAATAAAGAAAGAAAGAAAGAAAGAAAGAAAGAGAAAAAGAAAGAAGAGAATAATGAAAGAAAGAATAAAAGAGAGAGAGAAAGAGAGAAAGAAAGACAGCAGAAAATAATGAAAGGATGAGAAGGAGAAAGAAAGAAAGAAAGAAAGAAAGAAAGAAAGACAGACAGAAAGAGAGAAGGAAAGAAAAAAACGAAAGGAAGGATGTAGGAAAGGAAGAAAGAAAGTAAGAAAACAATGAAAACGAAGGGAAGGAACTTATTTCAAGTCCCAGAGTACCTATCCCAGTACATGACCAAGATGCCTAAAGCTTAAGAGGATACGGAATCGCCTATCTTACCAATGTCAAAAGTCTTTAATTTATGTTCCTTTTCCTCAGAATCTAATCAAGCAATGATAATGAAATTTGTGTCACATTTTACTCAAACGTTACTTGACATACTAATGGAGCGTTCTTTATATTGGACTTTGGGGGAGGCAGAAATTGATATTTTTAAACTGTCAAAAATTATAATTACTTAAAAAGAACAAAAAACAGAAAAATAGGCAAAACCTAAACGGTCATACTTAAAAAATGGAAAATTCTCCTTTGAAATATTAACCACTATGAGACTAATTTAGTGAGAAACTTTCACAAATAGTTGTCTAGAAAAAGGAACATATATTAAAAACAAGAAGTTCCGTGACGAACTAAAGAGCCTACTTTTCATGCCAATGATTATTCTACAGTATATGAACCTATCTAGAATAATGACGAAATTAAGTTGCTAATATCAAAATTTCTAATTAGTTCGAAATATTGTATAACTTGCATAATGTTGCCTAATAGAGCACTACAGTTGACAGACCTGATGACTGAATATATTCTTAGTTCCATCTCTTAAGGTACAGAATACAAAATTTGGTTGAAGTCCAATGAATAGCATGGACGTTACATGTAGTTAAACATTGGATCTAACAGCGCGCGTAAAATCATGTTGGCAACAATGTCATGCATGTATTGGTCAGAAATAATCTGAAATAATATGATCTATTGTTGTGCCAATTTTGAATGAAATCCATTAGATAGTATAGAAGTTACATGCATTTTAAAATTGGACCAATCAGCAGGCTTATAATCATTTTGGCAACACTGCCATGTATGGCCTCCTGGAAATTAAACTGCAATATTATTATCTATACGTGTGCCAATTTTGAAATAGCTCTCACTCATACCTTCCAAGATATCCAACATGGAGCTGAAATTTCAATTGCGATTTTTTAGCAGTTGGTAGCACTGACATCATTTTCAAATATGGCCGTGAGATATTCGGGTGTAGACATTTACTCCTACCAAATTTTGTTTCTATTGCTCCAGCGGTTTAGGAGTTGATAGGGGAGGGGGACACACACACAGCCAGACAGACAGACAGAAGGACAGACAGACAGACAGACACACATTTGCCCGATCTCATAAGTCTACTTTTTCCTCATTTTTGCAAAATGTGAAAAGTAGGCTAAAAATGGAACTGAGAAAACTGTAGTTGTATCTCTCTACACATGATGATTACACTATGTAACACAATTTTTGTCCTTGGAAAGTAAATGCTATTTTCAAATTGATTATGTCTGAAAAGGTAGGAAAAACATAATTATTAAAGTCAAACCTTACTTTTCTGAGCAAGACATTGATATTTGTGACATTAACGTATTTTTATTTATTTTGCCATTTCTTTTAGTCATAACTACCAAAGACACAAAGAAAGATAAAGATTATGTTGAATGTAATAAAAATGCATGGATCATAGTAAAATAAATACCAGCATATATTTAGAAGTGGTTGCTTTCCCACATGAGCAAAGCAAAGTTTATGGAACTTAATGGTTATTTTCCATACTTTTGGGGCATAAACAATCGGGAAATAACACTTTCATCACAAGAACAAACAAGAAGTTGAAATGTGTTCCATAGTGTTTTCTCATTGTTAGCGCAAGTGTAAATTAAAATTATGGCAATTTCTAATGGTTAAATTATAATGTATTACACATCTTTTGAAAGGGCAGACTTGAGAGAATCATAAAATATAATAGAATAAAACATGTTAATTTTGATAATTATTTAACCGTTCCGTATTCCCTTGAGTAAACAACAACAACATGAAGTAACAACTCTCAGGTGTAGTTAAGTTAGTTAGTTAGTTATTGTAGTTTTAAGGAGCGGAACTACGAGGTCATCTGCCCTCTTAACACAGATTAAAGCATAGAAATTTGGAATAGATTTAAAATTTAGAGGTTGACACCTACATTTCAAAACACCAAAAATTAATCAAATAAAAAATTAAATGAAACTAATAATTATAATAATAAACAAAATTTACGGAATAAAAACATTCAGAATTCAAGAATGAGCAAGTCTTTGAGTCAATGCACCTTGGAAGATTTAGATTGCCAGGTGGAGTTTGAGTGGGTATGGGAATAGCTGGCCATGTAACGGACGCTGGCCGGGATTGCAGTTTTATGATTGGTCTGCGCCCCAAGGGAGCCGCTCCGCACATTTTTATGACAAGGACGGCGACCGTCGAGTCGCGACGTCCAGACGAGTGATAGATGGAACGCAATTACACACGAGCAGTTTTGAATGATCTGAAACTGTCTAATGGCGTCTAACTTAGGTAATTACATGCATTATTCAACGTAACATCTATCTTATATGCGGGAATAAACACTTGAGCATCGTTCATCTACCCATAGATCTCTGCGAATGGTAGGACGATAAACCGGAAGTACATACTGTATGGATCATATCACCAGTCTGCCTCAAATGTAACTGCTCACGCACCAAATCACTTTGAGCCCATTGATGGGAGTTTGTGATCTTTATTTTAAGTTAATACTGGAGTCAGACAAGGCCATCATTTCACGTTGGAGGGACAGATCACCTCACTGTTCCGTCCTTTAAACAATATTTTACAATGTTTTACATGGATTCGGAATTATTCAAAATAACTTTTCATTTCATAAATTCTAAATGCATTAACCGGGAATCCAACTCGGTCCTTCTTGCTGTGAGACAAGTACAGTGTTATATATATATTAATGTGGAAAGAGATGGAAAATTGCCTTTTCCAAGTTCAGTTCCTCAGTCAATCTCTTCAGTTCTGGGGCAGCTTTGCTCTCTAAAATTGGGAAGCACTTGTCACGTTCATCATTTCATCCACAGGAACCAAACATTTTGGGCCTGTGAATGTACAACAGCCCCAAAACATCTTCTTTTGTGAAAATGTACTGTCTATTTGATGTGTTTCAGCAAGACTTCCTCATTTTTCCTCCTAATTATATTACAAACAGCACCCAGACTTACATTACATTCAGCTGATATTTGTCTTGACTCATACCACTAAATTCGTGGAGGTTTATTATCTTACTTCTCTTCTTTAGTGTGATATCCATTATGACTGATTAAATATACTCACTGAATACAGTTTCAAACAGCTACAAACACACGCCAACTTTCAAGCACAACCAATAAGAGTATTCACTACAAATACCTATCTCAACAATGAGTATCCATGCTGTAGTTAAGAATTGGCGGGAAACAGTTACTTTTTCTTCTTTATTAGGAATATTCTACAATAGAGTAGTTTTCCTTCAACCCAATAATACTCTACTCCTCCACAAATTTCGGTCTTCAGCATCTTCCTCGCTTAAGCCTCTGGTAGTCATGCTTCTCTCTACACCAACCATCCATTGTTCTCTTGGTTTACCCCATTTCCGTTTGCCTTCATCTTGCACATGTAACATTACATTTGGAATTCTACTATTCTGCATCCTTTCCACATGTCCAAACCATTGTAATCTCCTTTCTTCAACCACTTCTAGTGCATTTGTTTTTACCTGCATAATTTCTCTGATTCTCGTATTTCTAGTTTTATCCAATCTCATTTTCTTGCCGCCCTCCTCCAATAAACCATCTCTGTTACTAATAATTTGTTTGCTTGCTGTCTGTTTAACGTCCAAGTTTCTGCTCCATAGCAAAATACTTTGTACCAATAAAGTGTAAATAATTTCTTAGTGTTGTTTGAAATATTTCTGCTCCATAAAACGGAATGTAATGCTACGATTGTTCTCCCAGCCTCACTTACTCTTTCCTCAATTTCAGATGAACTTGTTCCCCCAGCTTCTATTATTGAACCCAAATATTTAAATCTAGTGACTGTTTGAATTTCTGCATTTACGATCTGTAGTTTCTCACCATCATTATTCTCTAATGTAAGGTATTCCGTTTTGTTGTAATGGACATTTAGTCCCCACATTTGATATTCCTCAATTAATTTCCGTATCATATAAGAGGCATCGTCTATATCTTGAGTCAATATCACCTGGTCATCAGCAAAAAGAAGGTGATGTAAGTAATACTCCTGGCTCATCTGTAATCCCGTTGTACTCATTATGACTTAAAAAACTAAATGTGTTTGCTTGTTCATATTAATATGCACAAGACTTGATCGCTGTACAATTACGGTGCCTCAAAAAATCTCGTGTATCGGGAAACGTAAGGAGAAGGGGTATTGCTGTCAGGAGACTGAAAGATATCCCAGTCATTCGGGGGTCGGAAGAGAACAAGAGGCGACAAAGAACGATCGGGAGAATAAATGACGGACAGGAGCCAGACACTCACATCACACTTGTTGTGAGCCTTTGAGAAGAGGAGGTAATCCCGCTTAATTCATGTTTCAAAATCCCATTTATTTTATTTCCACCAACGTAGCTGATGGCATGTTTGAGTAAATCGCAATGCCATAAGTGGAAAACAATGACTGTGCCTTGGCCTTTGCGCTCTTGCTTCCAAATGTCGTGGGAGTTAATATCTGTAAGAGCTGCGCGCGCATCGCCCGCCCGCAGTCGCACATAAAGAGAGTCAATTCAATTACTGCTCTCGCCAACACCGAATCTTCTGATCATATCTTGAATCTAAGACGCGTCCTGAGCTAGAGGTATATCCTCTCTCCTTTAACAGAAATTATACTTTATTCCGAACGTCTTATGTTACACTAGATTTCATCATCCGTCCTTGATTAATTGATTTGATTGATTGATTTTATTTCCATGGCTACACTTAGAGCTTAAGAACTCCTTTACATTAGCGCCCTACATCCAATAAGATTAGGGCTTATAAAAATTGAAGCATTTCACTTATATTCACAATATAAATAGCAATAGTCTAACAATGATAGTAAAAAACGACAGTTATAATACAATACGCTGGTGAATACAGGAGACGGTATAACAATGAGCTGTACCATCATGTAGAAAGGATATCTCAAGTAATTAGGAAGTGAAGAATATCTTTCTCTGGCCACTTAACTCGTATGAAACTCGAGAGAATCGCCAATCGGATATTTACATATTTTCTTAAAAAGAAAACCAAGGGCCCCTGGTTTTGTGAGGTAGACAAGGATTTGCAAGAAGTAGAGTTCACTCACGCAGACATTATGGAACGTTATCTTTTGAAGGAAAATCTTGGAGCACACTACCAATTCCAAGAAAAAGCCAAATTACAAACCGGCAATAAGTGGTCTGATGAAAGAAAGGAGTTTCACAGGCAGCGAATGCGTGAACACTGGGCTAAGATCAAGGCCCAAAGACGGAAGCAGTGGAAATGACGTGGTCCATAGCTGGCCTAAACGAAGAATGAAAGAAAGAAAGAAAGAAAGAAAGAACAATGGAAAAAATTATATACAAAAGAGTGCATACAGACACAGTATCAGCCAGAAAAACAAACACCATATACAAGAGAGGGAGCACAACCCCTAAGTCATATGCCCTCACTGAAGAACACAACAACAGATAATCTAACTTTTCAGCATTCTACAAGCATTGGTAGCGTTTCAATATTATAAACAATTGAATGTTCGACCATGCCGAAATATAATTATTATATGCCAGAAAACTGCATCTTAAGGAGGCTCATTATAGCTCAAGTTTCATTACGATACAGGTTCTCCACCAATGGCAAAATTAATCTCAGGATTTTCCGCCAACAAAAATGTCCTCATCTATCTACTAGAAAGCGCTATACTGTCGAGGAGCTTAGATATCTGACCTCCTTGACTTTCATAGCGCTCCAAAGAATGACAAAATTCGACATGCAAGCTGCCCTCTGGGCGTAAATAACCAAGCTTGCACCCGGCTCCCGAGGCCATACGATATGATTATTATGACCACAAAGTTGCAACGCCCCTTAATGTATCAACAACAAAAGCAAACTAAAATAATTCCAATGAATTTATTGCAAACCAATTGGAGGAACATTCAAAAAAGGAGAAATAGTTTCAACTCTGACATTTGCTGATTACATTGTCGTCTTAGCCGACACACCGGAGGATTTGAATTAATTTGTAAATGGTATGGATTCTGTATTGAAGAGAGAATTCATGATGAAAATCAATAAAATATCTAATAATGGAATGCAACCGAAAGAAATCAAAAACCCCTATGGATGTTAAAATGGCAGATGAAAAGCTAAAGTAAGTAGGAGACTTCTGTTACTTAGGAAGCAAAATAACCAGTGATGGACGAAGCAAACAGGATATAAAAAGTACTTTGGCAGAGGTAATGAAAGCATTTCTACACAAAAGGAATTTGTTGACATCGAATATAGATTTAGGTATTAGGAAGTAATTTTGGAAAGCCTTTGTCTGAAGTTTGGTGCTCTATGGAAGTGAAACATGGACTATTGGAGCAGCAGAAAAGAAGAGAATTGAAGTGTTTGAAATGTGGTGTTACAGGAGAATTATGAAGACCAGACGATTAGAGAGGGTTACACATGAAGAGGTATTAAGACGAGTGGGAGAGGAGATATGTTTCTGGCGACTGATAATGAAGAGAAGAGATAGATTGGTAGGACACATACTAGGACACCCAGGAATAGTAAAGTTCGTTATGGAAGGAGGGGTCGAGGACAAGAACTGTAGGGTTAGAGGATGGTTATAATATGTTAAACAGATTGCCTCGGATGTAGGGTGTGGTAGCTATGTAGAGATGTTACTATTTACTCACGACAGAGACGCAAGGAGGGTGCATCAAAGCAGTCAAAAGACTAAAGACTCTAACACCAACAGCAACAACAATCAATACAAGCTAAATAAGTGCACTGTCGATATTCCCTTAAGATACAATCTTAGCATGTAATTGAATAAATGATCATCGTTAGATTGAACATCTAGGAAGAAGATGTGCCAGCAAAGAGTGGATATTTATCAAATTGAGGGTAATTTATAGCTCCACTCTGATGACATATCATTAACTACAAGATATGGAGATGTGTATCTCTGAAGCTTCCCCTCGATGGTGATATCGATCTCTGAGCAATCAAAGTTCTCCGCATAGAATTCTTTTCGTTTAGGCTAATTGAAGACAGGTTCAAGTGTGTCCTCATTTACTGAAAGGATGTGAAAAGCAAAGAAGCGTAATTGTTGGCCGCGTTAGGCTGGTTGGCGATATCATCGGAGTATTCTAATCTGAATGTAATACGTATCATTAGCCACACAGAAAGGCAGTATATTACTATGATTTATGAGAGGCAGGTAATTCATCTTGGATGCTTTGAACAATGGTTTAGTTGCTGGTCGGTAGGTATATTTATCCATTTAACTCACTTCATGTCAGCCCGAACAAAAGCAGGTAGGCACAACTCCCTCTCAACTATAACATCGTGAAGGAAGCCATTTTTAATGTCGCCTTAGTAAACGAAATTTATAATATTCAGTCGGTCAACACGATTGTATCTTTAGGTAGATTTCATGAGAAAGCAACCTATCGCACCTTCCGGATAATTTCGACATAGCTTTGCATTTCACAACCCCTAGACCCCAAAACCACCATGATGATGATGAAGATAATTGTTGTTTTAAGGGGCCTAACATATAGTTTATCGGCCCCCTAATTTTCTGGGTGATTGTGAAAATGAAGCCTACGACTAAAACTAACTACTTTCTTACAATCTAGAAGAGGAAATGGGAAACAAAGAGGAGAAGAATGTAAACAAAAGACAGGAGGAAAGACAATGCCCTCAACCCTCAAAAAATGAGAATTGAGGGACTTGGAAGTAAGGAGAGCCAAGAAAGGCAGAGAGGAAAGAGGAGAGGGCCCGCCCCAAAGGCAACCCAGCTCAGGAAGCCCTTGGGGTCGCCAACGCCAACGCCCGAACTCACTATATGTGAGACCTTGAGGGTGTAGCACTATACTGGGTGCATCATAAGTAGCGGGACTACACACACCCTGCCTCCTCGAGGGCCTTGAGCAGAAGTCAGGAGATACAATGAAAAGAAAACAAGAGGTCTGACCCCTTGAAGAATGAGGGATCGTGAAAGATGAGACAGGGGCCAATTAAGGCGGGAAAGTGAAAGACTCCGTAGTCCTTGGATACCCTAATACCGTCGGGGTCGGAAGAGAACAAGAGTTAACCAAGGGCGGTCGACAGGAAAGAAGACGGAGAGGAGCGCAGGATAATTAAGTGGAAGCAATGCCGGACTCAGCTCGGGTCCCATAGTCACCAACCCACCAACTACCATCAGTTCAAATGTTTATAAACAGGGTGTATTTTAAGTACAACGACAAACTGTAGGCAGGGCTTCATGACTGGGAATGGAGCAAAAAAGATGCTACGGTAGACATCATCTGCGGAACACGCTGCCACTCATCATCTTCATTCTCCAACGCCAGTTTCCCGCCATCTCCTCCTATTTTCATACATCTTCTGTTCCAGGACATCTTCCCAATTGTGTCCTCTCTCCTCCATGCCTGATCTTACAGAGTCTATCCAGTGTTTTCTTGGTCTTCCTCGTGGTCTTCTTCCTATGAGGTTAATGTAGAAATATTTTCTGGCAGGTCTTTCTATATTCATCCTCATTATGTGACCATGCCACTGAAGTCTGCGATTCTTCATGACACTGGTAATGGGAACCTCGATGTCAGCTACTTTCCTATTAACTTCATTTCTGATCTGGTCCTTTCTTGTAATTTGGTTCATGGTTCTGATGAATCTCATTTCAGTTGCTTGAATTTTATTCTACTCTAATCTTTGTTTAGTAGGGTACATATCTCTATTGCTTGAAAATGTGCCATTGGCAACACGATCGGTCATGTGGCTACTGCACGATGGAATGTCACCCCACTTCCACATTAATGTTCGCTGACACCTTGACAACACCTTCCCCAGACGGCGGATAGTACGCAGAGGCCCTTTTGCATGGCCTGCTCGATCACCAACCCTAAACCCTCTGGATATTTTCTTGTTGTGAATGGTGCGGCCATTCCCGATGTGCAGAACCTTCAATAGAATGTCCGCGATGTCTGTGATGCTGTTCAGGTACCGGCCGGAACATTCGACAGAGTGCCGGAATCTATGATGCGAACTCTTGCATTGCATCCAATGGAAACCACTTTGAACACCGTTTGTGACATGGATGAACTTCAGGCCGTGTGCAATGTGCCGGGACTACTTGCTGTCGTAGTATTCTCCCCGTCCATTTCCGGACATTTGTTGGTAAGAACATTTTTGCTCCAATTCCAGTCTGCAAGCCCTTCCTGCAGTTTGTCGGTATAGGCTACTTAAAATTCATCCTGTACAATTTATATTTTGCACCAAGTAGGCTACTTTCAAATATATACATCTAGCAGAAGTACCCATTTTTGGAACGGTCTTCGGTATTAATTGCCAGACGTTATCAAGTGAGCTACTGTTGCCATGTTTACCGGCTTGCATTCTTTCATTAGTTCAATGAAATTAGTTTTTTGAGAACATCTCAAAACTGTTGGTTTGGTTGGTTGGTTCTTAAGTTTAGGGGCTGCGACAACGCGGCCATGTAGCCCCGTGTACTTTGGGTGTGTGTAGAATCTGTCTGATAACCGGTGTTAATTGTGATGACTGTATTAGTGTGTGTTATTTGTTTTAAAATTTAAGTACTGCAACTTAGAATTTTTCAAATAGTTCCTTCTTTGTCCGCCAAGCGCCACCGTCAACGACTACTAGGCCAAGTTCAGAACTTAGCTACTAGACGCCACCGCAGTCGGCTCTTGGCAACGAACGTAGAAACCTAAGAGCGTCGTTTACATTCTTAACCTATCCAATTTAGCTTCACACAGGTGCAATTAGTGGAAGGTTCTTTAACAAGCCATAAATCTATGAAATGGGATTTTTAACGCTCTTAAAAAATCCGACGGCTTCGGCCGGGTTTGAACCCGCTATCTTTGGCATAGAAGCTCAGCATGCTACCGACTACGCCACCGAAGCCGCAAACTGTTGGTTTTAGGGCCTTAAAATGTGATTTTTGGGGTCCCCCTAGGAACTCCCAAGTTTTGTTTCTCACATTGAGGGACTGAAAATGAGCGTTGTCTCATCCTTTTACGCCTGTTTCAGTATGTATTTTAAGGGGGTAGCTCCTCTTTTATGAGAGGTACAGTGAAGAGTTACATCAACGATTGGTGTCTTGCCTCTGATCTGTACCACCCAGCCGTTCTCGAGTTGTAAGGGAACAAAGTCGTCCACAAACAAACAAACAGAAAGAAAATCGGCGCATCCGTCATAAAACAGTCTGAAACGCGTTAGTAACACACATTTCCGTAAAAATTCTGAAGAAAAGACGAACTTTAATTTGTATATATACTCTGTATACCTAGGTATAGGGAGGTTATTGACAGAAGGTTACCCCATCTACTATTAGGCCTATGCTATTTCAGCGTGAGTTTGCAATGGTTACGAATGTTGGCACCATTGTCTAGGGTAATTAGTTTTCTTCAAATGTTAAATAACTTGCTTGTGGTGGTTAAAGCAGGGATGGCAATGGATATAGTGGGCATGTTGGCAACACTGGTTGAAAATACCATCTCTTTTCCTGATGTGTGCAATTGACTGATAACAGTACCTTTGTACATCACGTGTACCTCATTCCAGTAAACAGAGGTGGCGTAAGAATAAATGGTATGAAGTGGTTACTGCACATAATGAAGGTGGTCAGCCTTGCTGAGAACACGCAAGGCGAGGGCGGTGTTTATGTTCACGAGTTGTCTTGGAGGCGCGGGTGCTCAAACTGGCTCCCTTAACTAACAAGTAACATTCCATAGATGCTATGCCCAAGATCGCGGGTTCAAACCCGGCCAAAGTCATCGGATATTTAAAAAGCGTTAAAATCCTTCAGCATGAAAAAGAATTGGTAGTGTGTATCTAAATTTGTAGGTTATTTAGCTAGAAACGCTCTATCAAGTTCAAACGTTCACCACTAGGTGCCAGTGTCATCTGGTTGCCAAAGCTGGTTCTACTTGTAATTGAACTTGCTCATTCATTTCATCTCATCCACACGTGACAGAACTTGTAGCTCACCCCATGGGTGTCCGCATAGAAGCAGCTACAAACTCTGGAAGGTCGAACATGTCCTCGGCCACTCCCGGCACTAAACGTCATACGCAAAGTAAATAAATAAATAAATAAATAAATAAATAAATAAATAAATAAATAAATAAATAAATAAATAAATCCCATAGATGACTGATGTCCTGTAATGCATAAGTTGTAGTTGTTTCATAGTTATTGTTATTTATTTAAGGGGCGGAACAGGGAGATCATCTGTCCAGTTGTTTCATTGGAGGGGCTTAGACATCGTGGTAAGATATCCACAAGGAAGCAAGGAAGTTTGTAGTTTTACGTGACCGTTAATCTCGCAATGATGAACCACAGGACCTCCTTTTTACGTGGAATCTGAACCACAGGACATGGCATTTTACTTTGAAAATATGACATGCATTGCCTGAGAATCGAACCCAGACAGCCATGCCGAGAGGCCAACAGCTTGACAGCTGCGCCACCTGGTAAAATTGGTAGAATCGAGATATTTAGAAAACACTAATTTTATAATATCGAAATTTCTGAGGAATAGTAGGCTATGCTATAAATATAGTTACGTCACCTAATGAAATTGAAAAAAAAAAACGTGTTGACAAACCGAGAGGTATAATTGATAGTTTGTATGACATGGATTCAAAATTTCACACATTGGGAAGTTTTTTTTCTAGTATATGGTTTTTAGAGCCGGGAGTGTCAGAGGACATGTTCGGCTCGCCAGAGTTTGTAGCTGCTTCTATGCGGACACCCATGGGGTGAGCTACAAGTACCGTCGCGTGTGAAGGGTTGTCAGGGGAGGAAAGTGTGATAGCGGCTGTGGCCTATAGTTAGGGACCAACCCCGGCATTTACCTGGAAGGAAGATGGGAAGCACAGAAGACCAACTTCAAGGTTACCGGTGCACAGTCGGTCAAAATCGAAATCTAGGGGGACAACATTATTTTTACGTTTCAATCATAAATTTAGAGAGAAAGCAACGTATATAATTTGTTTACTTCATAATAAACATCAGTTAAGACATTTTTTAAGCTACGTCTACACATGCAAGAAATTGTCTATGACTAGGAGTTGGATAGAGCATTCACTTATCTCTTCAGAACAATTTTCTACTCCTAATTTACTTTTAACAAAGTCACAAAGTTCCACTTTTGACATAATCGTCGAACCCGGTGCTTCAAACAGTTGTAAACGTGTGAGAACTGGTTGCGCGGCATCTTCTAAAACGTAAAATAACTAAGTAAGTTGCAAAAAGATGCAAAAAAGTCTTATAACAGGCGTAAACTACAAGACATTATCTACATTTTAACATTAAGTAGAAAGTGACGCAGAGTGACGCGACATACTAAAAATCTAAGTGAAAATATCATTTTAAAAATAATAGTTAAATATTATATAATGCAAATATAGCTAAAATTACGTAGCAATTCCGCCCATTAATAACTGAAACACGTTACAAGGATCATACCTTCAGCTGCATGTTCCATCTTAAAGCATCACTCTAACCACAAAGACAACCAAACCACAGCCACTTACATTCACCCTCCAATTGCGACTGCTCGAACAGTGGTGACAGAGTTACACTAAGATGCGTTTATATCCCAGAATAGTGAACGGCAATTATATGAGAATGCTGTAAAAGTAATAAATTTTGAATTTTGAATTATGAAAATAAATACTTTTGTCCTCCTAGATTTCGATTTTGACCCACTGTGCGGTGGGAGAATTCGAACCCCCTTGCCTCCCGGATGTGAGCGACTGCCTGCAGCCACGCCTTAACGACCACTGCTAACTCACCCGGTGGGAAGGAGGTAGCCGTGGCATTGAGTTAGAAACCATCCTGGCATTTGCCTGGAGTAGATGTGGTAAACCACGCAAAACCACTCCCAAGATGGCTGTGACGGGAATCACATCCATCTCTTGGCAGTTTTGTTTTACGGGGGCAGCCACGATTAAGGAGGAATATACAGCTTAAGGAGACAAAACAATTACGATTTACATATAATGACTTAGCCTGTCTACTTACTTACTTCCTCGGTGCTACAGCCTGGAGTAGGCTTTGGCCTCTCTCACGATTCCTCTCCATTCGTCCCTTCTTTAAGTTTTCTCCCACCATCTTCCAACCCTCATAGTTTTTAGGTTTTGTCCTAAATCATGTAGCCATCTTTTACGCCAGGGGTTCTCAACCTTTTTCAACCATCGTACCCCTTTAAAAAAGTTAAACATCCTGCGTACCCCCTACTAACATTTCTTAGGTAGTAATAATGGTTATTAAAAATGTAAAAGGTTTTAGTTGTAGCGTATGGCTTTTAGTGCCGGGAGTGTCCGAGGACATGTTCAGCTCGCCAGTTTTGTAGCTGCTTCGAGACGGACACCCAATGGGTGAGCTAAAAGTACCGTTGGGGAGGGAAGTTGGAATGTAAGGACGAGGAGTTGGAAGGTAGCGGCTGTGGCCTATAGTTAGGGACCAACCCCGGCATTTGCCTGGAAGGAAGATGGGAAACCACAGAATACCATCTTCAAGGTTGCCAGCGGGGGGATGCGAACCTCCTCGCCTCCCGGGTGTGAGCGACTGCCAGCAGTCATGCCGTAACGACCACGGTTAACTCACCCGGTATGTAAAAGGTATTTAGTTAGTATGGTTTAAGCTTTGTAATTTTTATAAGGAAAGATATTTTAATAAAACAAAATAGAGTTGTTGTTGTTCAGTTCCTTTTCCCAAAGGGTGATTTTTGCAATCATTGCGTTAGTTTTCATTTCAACATAGAACATATCAGAAACAATACCTTGCATACACTTATTCTAAATGTTCAGTTTTTTTAAAATATCACTTAAATAGGCCAATTTTAAAAGCCAACCATAGTCATTGAGTACTCATGATGAATTAGAATATTGTGCTCGGTAAAGAAAAGATGCAATTCTTTGTGGAGTTCAAATACACGTGCCTAGATAACTCACACAGTATTCACGGCACGAAGCTC
Organism: Meconema thalassinum; assembly: GCA_946902985.2. Classification (NCBI taxonomy): domain Eukaryota; kingdom Metazoa; phylum Arthropoda; class Insecta; order Orthoptera; family Tettigoniidae; genus Meconema; species Meconema thalassinum. The sequence goes on from OX336391.1 coordinate 671,909,843, forward strand.
ACTGGGCATGTGGATCGAGTAGAAGGATGGCCTGCCGCGTACCCCCTGAAATGTTTCGCGGGTACGCGTACCACAGGTTGAGAACCCCTGTTTTACGCGGTCGTCCACCTTTCCTCTTCCCTTCCATAGTTCCATGTAATAGCTTCCTCGGTGTTCTCTACATGACCCAGTCAATCCAGACGTCGGGACTTATTACATTTCACCTTTGATTAGGCTATATCTTCAAATTGAAAATGTATTGAAGTCAAATTTCGTGTTATGTTAAGTGTTAGTTTTGAAGTATACAGGGAGAGCCATTAAACTCTGGACCAGCTGCACGTGATTTTCCAATGTGCGGACGGGGCACCCGGTCCAGAGTTTAATGGCTCTCCCTGTAATTCTCATAGATATTAATGCAAGACGTTTATTAAACTTGTAGCTTGCCACGGTGGGTGAGTGGTTATAGTGTCGGACTACCAACCCCAAGATTGCAGGTTCGCCCCTGGCCATGGTAAGTGATTTTTGAAGGCGACAAAAATCACGATACTCATGTCATACGTTGTTGGCATGTTAAAGAACCCATTTGAATTCAGTAGGCCGTCTTCAATGGCAAAATTAATCTCGGGATTTTCCGCCAACACAAAGTTCCTCCATTCTCTACTTGAAAGCGCTGTAGTGTCAAGGAGTTTAGATATCTAACCTCCTTGACTTTCATAGCGTTCAAAGGAACGACGAAATTCGACATGCAAGCTACCCTCTGGGTGTCAATTAACAAAGCTTGCACCAGGCACCCGAGGCCATACGATATTATTTATTAAACTTGTGGGCCGTGGCATATGATTGGCACCCCTGTTCTAAAGGAGATGATAGTGTCTGTAATTGGTGTGCTCTTCAAAGGATAGACCACGTTCGTGCATGTGATTAGTGGCAATTGTTCGCAAGCCGGATGCAATATGTAAACGTACGGTACTAGTGTGTCCTTGTTCGTATTCTGCGTCAAGCTGCTTGAAGCTTGTTAGTCTCCAGTGCGAGATATATGGCTTCTTAGAACATCAACTTGTTGAAATGATTTAATGGAAGCTACCCTTTATAGGGAAAAGCATTTTTATGTGGTTTTTCATTTTGATTTATTTTTATTATTATTATTATTATTAATGTTATTTTTTGTTTCTCTAATTTTAATGTCTATATAATTATTTTTAATTTTATATTTATGTTCTTATATATTTAATATTGAATTTTATTGAATTAACTAATTTTGAATTAATTTTTTACAATTATTTTCATAATTCTTTTATAGTTATGTTTAATATTTCAATTTTTATATTTATTTTATAATTGTAATTTTATTGTTATGATTTGTATTTCTATATTCATATTGTATTTTTATACTTTAATTGTTAATGTTTTCAGTTTTATTTATGAATCCAACACATTACGTGAAGAGATACGTATATAATATTTAATTTTTAGAAATACTAGAACTTCGGTGTGAAAATTCTCCGAAATTTGGCTTAAAAATTCATCTATCAGCATCTTTGGAAGCATAAACTGTTCTTATGACAGGTGGCTAATATAGAGACCACTATCCCATCAAGGGTTAATGGCGTTCTATATGCAGTTCCTAAAAGCAATGTATTTACCACCTGAGATGGGTTACGGCCTTCACTAGACAGCAGAAGCAGAAGCAAATTGAACCGCACGCAATATGCTGAAGTTCTTATCGCAAGGGGACAGCGTCTACTCGTCATCGTATACAAGCTGTACCCGGCATGCGTTTGAATGCCAGCCAAAGAAAGTGTTGGCGTTGTAATTGTGTTTCTTGAAGTGCATTTGGATACATAATATTTCTTTTCAATTTCCGTTAACTGCCTTTAAACTATCGTAAAATGGATTAACTAATTTAGAAACATCCGTGGGAACGTGCACAACAACTCACCAAAGTTTCATCGCAATCGGTTGAATGGCATATGAACGCATACGGGATTGTGTTGAATCGCTTCGCGCGTCCTCACTCATTTGTTGCATCTACTCGTGAGCTACCTATTGTAAAATGGATTTACTAAGTCGAAAACCTTCTCTGGCGTGTACACAACAACTCATCAAAGTTTTAGCGCAATCGAGGAATGGCATATGAACGCATACGGGAATTTGTTGAAACGCTTCGCGCGTCGTAACTCATTTGTTGAATCTACTCGTGCGCTACCTATTGCAAAATAGCCTTACTAAGCATGCTTCACCGGAGTGTACTTAACGATTCACCATAGTTTCATCGCTATCGGACGAATGGTAGGCCTATATGAACGCTTACGGGATTTTGTTGAAACGATTCGCGTGCCATCACTCATTTGTTGAATCTACTCGTGCGCTAACTATTGAAAAATGGATTTACTTAGCCAGAAACCTTTACTGGAGTGTCCACAACAATTCATCAAAGTTTCATCGCAATCGGATGAATGGTATATGAACGCATAGAATTCATACACACATGCAAACTATCACGAAGCATTCACTTTTATATAGAGAGAAGATTCAGGGTTTGGGCAGAAATGAAAGTGCCAAGCGTTTAGAAGAAATAGCATTATTGGTGCGGGTCCGCCGAGGAAGGAACCACGTATTTTTTGTTGTTCTATAGTAACTTTAAAACAATAAAGCAATTCTAACAAGCAGTTCCGTGAAGAATTAAATAGCCTATTTTCATAAATTCTACTTTTATATTAATTTCCTCTATCAACGTACAAATTTTCAGTTTGATTGCTGTAATTGATTCGTAGATATTGGAAGCCGTCTAAATATTTCGGATGGTAGCCACGTTGGATTTTAATGTATGTAGACCATTGAGTTATGTACTATTAGATCAGGATTAGAGTGTACGTTCATTATTCAAACGTTGATTCCAATCGCATGATTAGAACACAAGAAATAAAAACTTAAATGTTAAATTTCCAACAGCTGACATCTTGAGGTTATGTAAACAATTGAACTAAATTAGATGGCAGTGCATTTCAATTTGTATAGTCATTTGCTGTACCAAGTTTCACTGCGTTCGGATGGTCAAATCGCGAGAAAAGTCTATTTAAAGGTTTTAACTTCGTTTGGTCGCCATGTTCGTTTTGTAGTAGACAGGTTTTTGAAAATTAAATAGGTGAACCTTTAGTAGTGCCCTTCATCACCGTAGAGAATTTCAGTGTGATATATGTAATAGTTTCGAAGATATAGGCTAGTATGCCGTGAAATATTTCCAACAGCCGCCATGTTGGATTGGTGAGACGTAATTAAATTTGAAGGGCACGATCGTGGTTGGCCAAAATAATTCTACAGTATGTCTTTACCGAGTTTCATTAAAATCGCTCCAGCCGTTTATAAGTTATAAGGGGGGGGAGGGGGGCACACACGGACGCAACACACACACATACACACGGACTAAAGGTGATCTCATAGCCCTATTTTGTCATAAATTAAAATAGGATAAAAATGCGGTAATTATAGCGTGTGCAATATGATAAAAACATTACTGCTTCTCCTGTTTTTACGATGAATATCACCCCAGCACCTGTAAATCATCAACTGTAAAATCATAAATGCATGTTTCAAATTATACGACTCTCTCGTGTACATCCTAATTGCAATCCCTTCTGGAAATTTATTTGCCATCCCAAACTTTTGTTTACCTTTCCGTTTCATGACTTTTATAGAAATAATTATAGATTCAGTACAATATATTTCGGTTTATACCCCCCAAGGGCTCACATCTAGTGGGACGTGGGTTGGCGACCATGGGGCCCCAGCTAAGTCCGGCATTGCTTCCACTTACTTGTGCCTGGCTCCTCTCCGTCTTCTTTCCTGTCGACCTCACTTGGTCAACTCTTGTTTTCTTCCGACCCCGACGGTATTAGGGTATCCTAAGCCTAGGGAGTCTCTCCCTTTACCGCCTTGTCGCATCTTTTCTGATACCCTCCTTCTGCGAGGGGTCAGCGTTCTTTTTCTTTTCATATTATCTCCTGCCTTATGCTCAAGGCCCTCAAGGAGGCATGGTGTGCGTAGCCGCACCATTTCTGGTGCACCCTGGATATTGCTACACCCTCAGGGGCTCACGGCTGGTGAGTTCGGGAGTTGGCGACCCCAAGGTATTCCTGAGCTGGGTCCGGTTTTCCCCCTTTTATCCATTACCTAGGGGGGCGGGCCCTCTCCTCTTTCACTTTCCTATCTGCCTTTCATGGCTCTCCTTCCTTCCAAGACCCTCAATCCGCATTCTTCGAGGGTTGCGGGCATTTCTTTTCCTCCTGTCCTTTATTTGCCTTATTCTCCTTTGTTTTCCATTTCTTCTTCTAGTACCCATAAAGTTAGAAGTTAGTTTTAGTTATAGTTTACATTTCATTTTCGTTTTCACGATCACCCAAAGCATTAGGGGCCGATAACCTAGATGTTAGGACCCTTAAAACAACAATTATCATCGTCACAACTTCGGTTGATTTGCAGTGTAAATAACGAACAAGCTAAATAGAAAAACAAAAGTTTCCACATAGGGACTCGACCCCGCGACCGTCGGATTTCCGTTCTGTACTGTTTTGGCTACGCTAAGCACTCACTGGAAACTACGTTATTATAAATGGCTCGTGCCTCGCCCGACCTGCGTCAGAAATGCTATTCTTTCTAAACGCTTGCCCATAGTGAGCCCCCACTTCTGTGACATTAATTTCTGGCCAAGCCCTGCATCTAGGCCTGTTGTTGTTTGAGTCTTCAGTCTTTTGACTGGTTTGATGCAGTACTCCATTCCTCCCTGTCCTGAGCTAATCGTTTCATCTCTACATAGCTACCACACCCTACATCCGATGCAATCTGTTTAACATATTCTAACCTTGGTCTACCCCTACAGTTTTTGTCCTCGACCCTTCCTTCCATAACTAAGCTTGCTATTCCTGGGTGTCTTAGTATGTGTCCTGCCAACCTATCTCTTCTCTTCATTAGCAGTCCCCAGAAACATCTCTCCTCTCCCACTCGTCTTAATACCTCTTTGTTTGTAACCCTATCTACCCATCTGATCTTCATCATTCTCCTGTAACACCACATTTCAAATGCTTCAATTCTCCTCTTTTCTGCTGCACCAATAGTCCAAGTTTCACTTCCATAGAGCCCCACGCTCCAGACAAAGGCTTTCAAAAATGACTTCCTAATACCTAAATCTATATTCGATGTCAGCAGATTCCTTTTTTGTAGAAATGCTTTCTTTGCCTGAGCCAACCTACTTTTAATATCCTCTTTGCTTCGTCCATCACTGGTTATTCTGCTTCCTAAGTAACAGAAGTCTCCTACTTCCTTCAGCTTTTCACCTGCCAATTTGATCTCCATAGAGGTTTCTGATTTATTTCGGCTGCATTCCAGTATTTTTGTTTTACATTTATTTATGGCCTACTGTGCCATAAGTGTGGTCAAAATCGGTGATGCCGAGTAGACGCCGCGCCGACCCCTTGTTAGTGCACCAAATGCAGCGCACAGGATGTAACAAAAAGGTACGGCAGGGCACATTCCTCACAAGTGGACCAAGAAATTTTGTTATTTGAATATGGGTCCGGAAACACTTCGTTTTCCATTTTCTTGATCCTTGATTCTATTATTATTATTATTATTATTATTTTTATTTATTTTCCAAAAAATGTGCCTACAATTTATAGACGGCAGATCGAGAAAGGGCAAGCCCTACATACACAGCAGTGTATCCATCTCCGTTCATTAAATCTATACAATACATGCACTTCTTCAGACCATGTTATACCTCATTGTTTCAAACTCATTAATCATGGGGAACAAGCACTGTTGGTTATGTCTGGTTAAGTTGTCATTATCGAAGGTGCACCGCCAGTGTTTTGTTTTACATGGCCCTGTTGCCATGCTTACTTACAGCTGTGCGACAAAACATGTACCATAGAGCACCTCCTCAGTTTAATGTTATTAATGTCCGTCGGCTTCTAAATAACAGATTCGGTGACAGATGGATAGGTAGAGGTGGACCAATTGCCTGGCGTCCACGCTCTCCGGACCTAAACCCACTAGACTACTGTTTGTGAGGTCATTTGAATGCACTTGTGTATAGAACCCCAGTACAAGATGTTCAGAGTCTCCATGCTCGAATTATGGAATGCTGAGAAACCATACGCAATCCTCCAGGGATACATCTGTGCATCCGAGGTTGACTACGATGGTGGGTTGATGCATGTACCAATGCGCACGGAGGGCATATTGAACATCTCCTGTGAGCAAGAGTTGCATGTGGTATGCTGGCACGTTCTGTTAATGTGTGTTTCCCATGATAAATGAGTTGGAGTCAATGAGGTATAACATGGAAGCAAAGCGCTTCCGGATCCATGTTCATGTAACATAATGTCTTCGTCAACGTGTGAGGAATGTGTTCTGCAATTTGTGCCGCACATTTTTGTGACATTCTGTATAAGGCTTGGGTTCGTTCAACTCGGTGTCGTTATTGGATGTGTATCCTCGATCGCATAACACGTGCCGGGATCAAGTGGAGAGAACACCACTGCCCTTATTTGCAGCTCCAAATCATAAAAAATGTCACCGCTTGGCATTTGATGTGCTGGACCTTTCACCAGCCAGGCAAGGTTAGCACCACAATTGAACGTAGTTGTGGGAATGCAGTCCTCTGGTTAGTGGTGACCTTCTGGGTAGACGTAACGACCCCCCAAGGGAGACCCTCTAACAAGCTCTGAGACATCTCTATCGTTAAGTCGTGTCCCCTCACACACGTTACTGCCATAAACATATACAGTACATTAAACCTGCTGGTCTCTCGAGGAAGAGAGCATAACGAATTCTAATAATATATCGATGATCGTTTCACGTTTTACGATCGTCACAACTAGCACGTGTCAATAATTATTGACAGCCTTCACTTCTGGTGAGGGTGGTAGTGATTGTTGTTTTAAGGGGTCTAACAACTAAGTCATATGTCCCGTATGATAAAGATATCAATGAAAAGGAACATAACTTCTTCAGACCCAGGGAGCACATATGTGCACCTTCTCATTTTAGCCTACTTCCCATTTTTGCAAAAATTGAAAGTAGACTTATGAGGTCAACACAGGGCGAAAAAATGTGTCTGTGTGTGTGAGTGTGTGTACTCAGAATGTCTGTCACCCCCCCCCCCCCCTATCAATTCGAACACGGTGAAACCGAATTGAACGAAATTTGTTACAGAGGTAGCACTAGCAAAGGGCGTCTCAGTGTCATGTTTTATTTCGCCGCCATCTTGACGGAAACGTAATGGCGGCCACCCAAATGTTAAAAGCTGAAATCAAATTACCACCAACCTAATCATCTGATCTCTACCAAATTTTTCAACAACATACCTTTTCGTGGGAACCATCTTTTGACTGAACTACAAGGTCATCAGCCCAATAGTTTGCAGATAGTGGCCATGTATGTGTGTAAATCGATTCACCATATCAATTCAAACACGGTGAACCCAAATTGAATGAAATTTTGTACGGAGGTAGCACTAGTAAAGGGCACCTCATATTCATGTTTAATATCCGTATAGCACGTTGTATTTCAACAAGATACTACAACCAACAATCAATTACACTCCTTGAAAAGGACAAAGAGTTATAACAATACCCATGCATATAGGAGAAAGTAGGCTATATGTTCTTTACTGAACATCTTGTTCGTATTTTTAACAGCAACAGTTGGTTTTACATGAATTTTACCCTTAAACCTTCACATTCCTACGTGGTTGGGTATTATATGTACCCAGGTAGTTTCCATGTTGCGGATGGTTCTTACGACCGGACGACCTTCCCGATGTCTAACTCTTCAGAGGTATCAATTAGAGATGAAATAGATGATGACGAATGAAACTGGGCGTGAAGATGGAAGCAAGTGGCGGTAGCCTACTACCCTTACGGTTTCACCTGGAATTGAAAACGATAAACCAAGAAACCCCATTCCAAGGACAACCGACTGTGGGGTTTGAACATTCTCGAGTTTGCAGTCCTAAGCTGGTCTAGACTCTTGTGATTTCACATATTACCACTATTGATAATTGTGACAGGTATTTCTCGGCTTGCCACGGTGGGTGAGTGGTTATCACGTTGGACTACCAACTCCAAATATGCAGGTTTGCTCCTGTCGGTGGAAAGTGATTTTTGAAGGGCGACAAAAATCACGACACGCATGTCATACGATGTTGGCATGTTAAATAACCCATTTGAATTCAGTAGGCCGTGTTCATAATGGCAAAATTAATCTCGTGATTTTCCACCAACACAAAGTTCCACCATTTTCTACTAGAAAGCGCTATAGTGTCAAAGAGCTTAGATATCTAACCTCCTTGACTTTCATAGCGTTGCAAGGAACAACAAAATTCGACATGCAAGCTGTCCTCGGGGCGCAAATAACAAAGCTTGCACCCGGCATCCGAGGCCATACGATATTATTATTATATACCGGTAATTTTAAAATTGTACTAAGAATGTGCCCTTTTGTCTTCAAATATTAGCCTATATTATTTGTGCCATTATTTAATAAAATATACAGGAAAAGAAAATCTGAACTACAAATTTTGTCTTAGGTCTGAAGATGATAAATGAAAATGAATACTATCCTACTACAACTAACCTAAAAGACCCCTTCTGGAATTTACGGGTAGACATACAGTTCGTATTGAGACTCGAGTCTCAAATGTCCTGGGTATAATTCACGCCTCTGCCAATAAATTTAATACAGGTCTTAGAGTTTGATCGGGGTACAATCAGCTTTGTGAGGCAAACAATTCAGTTACGGTACTACTCTGTTACTCTTTCAAGCAAAAACTACTCAAACAATTAAGGGGAGAGTTACACCTTTCAGGGTCAACATTATTTTTGATGAAATATTTGTATGACTAATCGTTTATCTTCGTGAAATCGAAATGAAAATATCTTCAATACTTACAGAGATAGAGACTCCGTGGCTTAGGCGGCAGCACGCCGGCCTTTCACAGCTGGGTCCGTGGTTCAAATTCCGGTCACTCCATGTGGGATCTGTGCTGGACAAAGCGGAGGCACACAGGTTTCTCTCCGGGTACTCCGGTTTTCCTATCACAATTTCATTTCAGAAACACTCTCCACTATCATTTCATTTCATCTGTCATTCATCTAATCATTGCCCCGGGGGAGTGCGACAAACTTCGGCAGCCGGCACAGTTCATATCCTCGCCGCTAGATGGCGGCTTCATTCATTCCATTCCCTGACCCAGTCGGTCGACCGGAAGCAGGCTGTGGAATTTCATTTTCACTTACAGAGATATGGCCCTAAATGTTTTTGCTGTTGCTTAAGTTGCCTCTTTAAATTTCAGAGCACCTTCCTGCCATTGCTCCCATCTTCCTGTCCCATCAATCATTCGTGCTACCCTCATATCAGTTACCTCTAGATTATGTATCATATATCAATCTACCCAGCTCTCACTTCCATACAGCAAGGTCGGTATAAATGCTGAGCGATGTAGGACGCGTATCCTCGCTACACTTACTCCTTTAGCGGCTTCGGTGAAGTAGTTGGTAGCATGCTGAACTGCTGTGCCCAAGATAGCGGGTTCAAACCCGGCCGAAGTCGTCGGATTTTTAAGAGCGTTAAAAATCCTTCAGTATGCCTTCCTTCGGAGGGGAAGTAAAGCCGGCGGTCCCATGTCATAGATTTATGGCATGTAAAAAGATCCTTCCACAGACTAAACTTGTGTGAAGCTAAATTGTTTGGTTAGATTTCGTCGGAACGCTCTATCAAAGTTCCAACGTTCACCACAAGGAATCATTGATATCTGGTAGTGAAATTTGGAACTACTTGAAATTGAACGGAACTTGTAGCTCACTCTAAGAGTATCCGCTGGAAGCAGCTACAGACTCAGGTAAGCCGAACATGTCCTCGGACAATCCCGGCACTAAAAGCCATACGATAAATAAAATAAATAACTAAATTCTTTCATGCAGAATACTCTAGATCGCATCTGAGAACTCACTGTATTGGCTTTTCTACACCTCGACTCTATTTCCAACCCCATACTGTGAGAGAATACACAGCCCAAGTACTTAAAATGTTCCACCACTGTAATTAAGTTCCTCCTACCCTCTGTTTTCTAATTTTCTCCCCTACCGACATAATCTCCGATTTAGAACGCTGATTTTCATGATATATTTCCGCTCAAGTTCGAACATGTTAACTTGTAAGCTTTCGACGGAGAGTGTATCATTACAACCAGGACTTCACCATTAGTGTATTAGTCAGGGGCGAATATAAGGGGGGAGCTGTGGGGTCTCCAGCACCCCCACCCCCCTCCACCCGAAAAGAAGCCAATACAAATTAAGAAAGTGATTCCCGGCTCTGCCAAGAAATTTTAATTCTGGTCTGAGGGCTGGAACGGGGCACACTCACCCTTGTGAGGAAACACTGAGAATTCCTCAGTACGGTACTTTTGAGAAATAAATTATCAAGTTGTAAAGAAAAGAACCTGTTTACCTTTCAGCTTAGTAAATTATTAAATATTTAGATATTTACCATTCACACTCCATAGGCCATAATAGAAAATTCATTAAGTAGACTACATATAAAATTTTATTTTACAACTTCTTTTTGTATTGCCACTGATAATAGGCTATATATACTTAGAATTTTACAACTAACTCTTATCTAAAATAATTACACAAAGTTATATGCTCTAAGATATTGGTTGATATTTCTGGGTATTTTGTGGTAACAATCCCCTGAGAATACTAACAATTCTCCAGGTCCCCCCCCAAAAAAAAATGTATATACGCCCCTGAATTTAGTACATTAGCTATTTTCCGTTGTTGCAACCAGTAAATTGGAAGGAATCTACAACTTAATCAACGCCCGGGGCAAGACCGAATGAAATGGCTAGCATAAAGCTATAATTATCTACTAGCATGGAAATAATCAGCATATACAGGATAGGGTAGATGGTATGTCTGATCATTAATATCACACATAAATAAACGATATGTACATAAATACATAAATCTCTGTTTCAGGTGGGCACTTTGAAGAATACGCGCTACATAACGGTAACCTCTACTTTCGAGAAGAACCTGGAGTCCACGGAGACGCCCGCCATATCGAGCTCCAGTGTGTCGGAACCCTTGACGGAGAACATCTTGGCCAGCACTCTAGCGCCACATTACGAGAAGGACCACAGTCTGCCGCTGGACTCCAGCATCGCTACCCTACCACCCATCGCTCTGGCGGGAGACGCTTCAACCCCTCCATTGGAGACACTCACTGAATCCTTCAGCACCACTCAACTTCTGCTCAAGACTCACATTTTACCAGTTATCAGAGAGGGTTCCAACACCACGAGGTGAGTATAATGGTCAATCAACGTCTGTATCTTTCATTGGAGCCACTGAGTGTCTTTGCACCACCTAGCTAGTGGTTATACATTCTGCCTCTCGTAAGGGAAGAGCCCACTATCGAGGGTTGGTGAATTTAATTCCATTTGAAATTAGTCATATTCCCGTGAATAATTCACCAGTAATTTCCGGCAGTCAAAATTGTAAAAATTAAGTTGTAATTCTCAAATTACAGTAGTAGAAACTGGAAACTTTAAAATATTTCAATGCATCCAAAATACAGAAAATGCTGTTTCTTTTCTCTCATTACGGGGAGATGTCAATGAAATCGGCGGAAGAATCGATTTGTTATCCAGGGTCTTTATATTTTCTTGGATAGGACTTTCTCGCTTACGCGCTCCGCCAGTGACGACTCAGTTGCCGGCTGCCGCGTGCGCGTATGTACGACAGAGTTGGTGCATACAATCAGTATAATGCATTTTTACTCACCAAGTTTACAGTAGATGCTGAAGATGTTCCCCATCTGCTGCCAAACATAATGGGCATCTACTTATGAAGTTTCCGGTTATTCCGGTTAATTTAGCTTCATTAAGGAAAAAACGACCTTTACGTCTATTTTTATCGTTTACTGAACCTGTACGTTTGAATCTCTTGGCCAGTCGTTTTATTGTGATTGTGTATAGTGTTGTAATACCTTAGGTGAAATATTCGTTACTTGAACGTGTATATCTGCACAATACGTACACAAAGTGCAGGAAATCGTGCGCTAGAACAAGACAAAAGTTTCGAGTGAAATTTCCAGGGAGACCCAGTCCTATAAAACGGACAATAAAACAACTGGCTAATTCGAGATTCAAACGTACAGGTTCAGTAAACAATAAAAATAGACGTTAAGGTCGTTATTTCCTTACTGAAGCTAAATTAACCGGATTAACCAGAAACTTCATAAGAAGATGCTGATTATGTTTGGCAGCGGGTGGGGAACATTTTCAGCATCTACTGTAAACATGGTGAGTAAAAATGCCTTATACTGATTTTAAGCGCCGTATTCTGCCGAACATACGCGCGCCCGGCAGCCAGCAACTGGGCCGTCACTGGTGGAGCGCGTGAGCGAGAATGTCCTTGCCAAGCAAATATGAAGACCCTGTATATTGTCACATTGCGTTGCTTAGACTTGAGATATTATATTCCCAAAATGTAGAGGGAAAATGTAATCTCTAAGTCTACTAAATAGCTTAATGTTATTGATGATGCACATGGGTCACGCCCGCGTCCTTGCCATCTTGTACGAGGTATGAGCGGCTTCGGTGGCGTAGTTGGTAGCATGCTGAACTGCTATGCCTAAGATCGCGGGTTCAAACCAGGCCGAAGTCGTCGGATTTTTTAAGAGCGTTGAAGTCCTTCAGTATGCCTTCCTTCGGAGTTAATATGGTTTATTTCCAACAACAAATTGTTGAATCACTACGCGAATTCGTAATCTACATAATTTTCACGATGAGTAGACCGATTCCATTATCCCAAGATATGGAACAGGAACAAAATACCACAACGAGTTGAATCTGAAAGTTGGCACGGAAGCTGATATGGGTATAACTTGCTATTAGTGCTAAATATTTCTCACTTTGGCATGTAAAACAATGGAACTACTGAGCCAGTATGTTAGCTATTCCACGAACAACAGACGTGATGGCCTTCGACTGTCTGGGGAAGCCTTGGAATACTATCCTTGATCTCACGTGTATCTTATCAGACCAAAGGTGGGTTTGGTTCTCAGACTGTTCATTACATATCTCCACTCCCCTAAACAGCATATCAATTATCTACCGAGTATCAGTATTAGTCATCAATTTATATGAAATGTTACATTGACCTGCGACTCCAAAATGAGGTAAGACTCTTTATTTAAAAAGGACTGGCGGTAGATTGAGTGATGTGAACCATCACCATAATATTACAATTTAATGCGGTCTCGTCACAACACCATGATGGGAGTGTTTTCGCGATTAATATTCATCATTTAGCTGTTGGTATTCCTGGAAGTCTTCAACAATGATTGTTTCCTAAGGCTTTCATGAAAGATTATGCGTGTATGCACGCTTATTGAAGTATAGAGAAATTAAGTGGTTATTACTGGCGAGATTTATGTATAAAATTATTTTCAATATTATCTTTCACTTAGATTATTTTAATATTGTCAACATTCTATTTTTTAAAATTTCAGTTGAAAGTTTTTATGCAGCATTATGTAGGATTGAGTATAATATTTATTTAATTTTGTTTCTTATTGTGACTTAATTGTATTCTTAACGTTCTTATGCAATTCCAGTTGATAATGGACCTAGGTACTGACTCTTAGCTTAATGAGATCTCTTGAGCCGAAGTTTGCAGGATCAAATCTTGGAGCAGTCAGCACTTGAGGGTGCTCAAGGCGTTATATTTTAAATGTGACATGAATATATTATTATATATGCGGTCTACACTTTCCACCGTATCACCTGATTGAGTGCACACAAAGAACATTACCTCTGTCCCACTATGCAAAAGATTGAACGTTTGCTATATTATGTAACATGATCCTACTTACTGTAAGGCCATTGGCTGCAATAAATTATATATTATTATTATTTAATGAAAGCGTACAATGTGCATATTGACTTATACATTATTCTTGTCCTAGTCGAATTATTGGGATTGTCCTTTTTTTCTTTCAATTTTGAGCATGATATCTCTCAGAGTGTTTGTCGCACATTTTGCACACGCAGTCTTCTTGAGGTTGATGGAATATTTGGTTACGACATAATTTGTGGTGATTAGTAAAATTAGTTGCGTGCGGCTGTTGCGTGTTATACATGGCTTTTATTGCTGCAGTAGCTCTCTCTGTAACATGAATGTTGAAGGAAGATCGTGTTGGTTGTAAAGTAATTCCAAGGTATCTGAATACATAAACCCGGGTCTTCTAGAAAAGCCACTGGCGTGACCCTTTGATTTCAATTTGTCTCGGAATGCTCATTTCGCACTTTAGTGGTGTGGTAGGAAAACATGGCAATCCGGTGGCGCACGCCAATTTTTGTCTATGGTATAATCTTTTAAGATAACGCATGCTTATTCAGAGAATCAGATGAAACTTGCCGCCTTATCAGGTGAGATCGTGAATAGAGTCTTAGAATGGTGTCAAGGTGCAGCGTACTGTATCTTATACTTGTGGGATGTGTAGGTGACAAGGAATGTTATGGAAGAGGTGGAAGGTTAGTACCAAGAACTGGTGGGTGAAACGAACAGGAGATGAGTAAGGAGAGAGACAAAGAGATTTGCATACAATTGTGTAGAGAAATACGCGCTCATAGGGTACGTGGGATATGGCTACATTGGTGTGGTTGGAAACTTCAATACTTGGGTAGAAACGTAACTTATCTAACGTAGAAGTGTTTGGGCTAAATTTGCCAAGGGGTCTAATTTTAAATTAATAAATATGATGACTAGCAACGTGGAATTTTACCAATATCCACTTAAAATATAACACAATACAAAATGAAATATATTCATGTTGATGATTCATTTAAGGGCATTGCGATATCGTGGTCATGTAGCCCTGTTTGATAACCTGCGCCATTGAGATAGCTGTACTGTTGTTGTTTGAGTCTTCAGCCTTTTGACTGGTTTGATGCAGCTCTCCATGCGTCCCTGTCCTGAGCTAAACGTTTCATCTCTACATAGCTACCACACCCTACATCCAAGGCAATCTGTTTAACATATTCTAACCTTGGTCTACCCCTACAGTTCTTGTCCTCGACCCTTCCTTCCATAACTAAGCTTGCTATTCCTGGATGTCTTAGTATGTGTCCTACCAACCTATCTCTTCTCTTCATTAGCAGTCGCCAGAAACATCTCTCCTCTCCCACTCGTCTTAATACCTCTTCGTTTGTAACCCTATCTACCCATCTGATCTTCATCATTCTCCTGTAACACCACATTTCAAATGCTTCAATTCTCCTCTTTTCTGCTGCACCAATAGTCCAAGTTTCACTTCCATAGAGCGCCACACTCCAGACAAAGGCTTTCAAAAATGACTTCCTAATACCTAAATCTATATTCGATGTCAGCAGATTCCTTTTTTGTAGAAATGCTTTCTTTGCCTGAGCCAACCTACTTTTTATATCCTCTTTGCTTCGTCCATCACTGGTTATTCTGCTTCCTAAGTAACAGAAGTCTCCTACTTCCTTCAGCTTTTCACCTGCCAATTTGATCTCCATAGAGGTTTCTGATTTATTTCGGCTGCATTCCAGTATTTTTGTTTTACATTTATTAATTTTCATCATGAATTCTTTCCGTAAGACTGAGTCCATACCATTCAAAAACTCATTCAAATCCTCAGGCTTGTCGGCCAAGATGACGATGTCATCAGCAAATCTCAGAGTTGAAATTATTTCTCCTTGAATCTTCACTCCCACTTTACATTTTTCTCTAATTTCCTTCATTGCTTGTTCAATGTAAAGATTGAAAAGTATGGGTGATAAGTTGCAGCCTTGCCTTACACCTTTCTGAATACCAGCTTCTCTCTCATGTCCTTCAACTCGAATGACTGCTGTCTGGTTTCTGTATAGATTGTATATCACCCTCCTATCCCTGTACTTTATTCCAATGGATTTCAAAATGTCAAACAATTTAGTCCAATCTACGTTATCAAAAGCCTTTTCTAAGTCTACAAAAGCCATGAACGTTCTCTTATCTTTCCTTATTCTACCTTCCAAAATCAGCCTAAGACTTAGTACAGCTTCCCTTGTTCCTACATTTCTCCTGAAACCAAATTGGTCTTCACCCAACTCCGTTTCTATCTGGCTTTCAATCCTCTTGTAAATTATTCTAGACAGGATCTTTGAAGCATGAGTAATCAAGCTGATTGTACGGTAATCTTCACATCTGTCAGCTCCCACTTTCTTTGGTATAGGGATGATTACATTCTTCTTGAAATCAGGGGGTACCTCACCTGTCTCATAAATCCTACACACCAAGTGAAATAACCTGATCAGACCTTCATCTCCTATGCAGCGTAGCAACTCAATCGGTATATCATCTATGCCTGGTGCTTTGTTCCTGCTTAAGTCTTCCAAAGCTCTATCAAATTCTGATCTCAATATTAAATCTCCTTTCGCATGCTCATCAAGTTCCTCCTCCCTTTCCATTACATGATTCTCAATCTCCTTTCCCTTATACAAACTCTCTATGTAAGCTTTCCATCTCTCAACCTTTTCTTCCCTATCTGTTAGAGGCTTTCCATTTTTGTCCTTAATATTACAGCACTTAGTCTTCTTTTCCCCAAAAGTATTCTTAATCCTTCGATAAGCTGTGTCTACTTTTCCTAATTTCAGACAATTTTCTATACCTGCACATTTCTCTTTCAACCATTCTTCTTTTGCTTCCTTGCACTTCTTGTTAACCTCATTTCTCAGACGTCTGTATTCTGCTTTCCCCTTTTCATCTCTTACATTCTTGTGTTTCCGCCTTTCATCCATCAATTCTAGTATATCCTGAGTGATCCACGGTTTTCTACCTATTCTTTCTTTCCTACCAATGTTTTCTTCTGCGGATTTTGTTATTTCATTCTTCAAAAGTGCCCATTCGTCTGCAATTGAAGTTTGTTTAGGGTTTTTCATTAGTCCTTCCTTTATACTCTTCTTGAATCTTTCGTTTACATCCTTCTCTTTCAGTCTGTCTATTGCCCACCTTTTTGGCTTTTGACTTTTCTTCAGTTTCTTCAACTTTAATCTGCATTTCATTACAACCAGATTGTGGTCAGAGTTTATGTCAGCACCAGGATATGTTTTACAATCCAAAATCTGGTTTCGAAACCTCTGCTTGACCATAATGAAGTCGATTTGGTAACGCCCTGTATCTCCTGGTCTCATCCATGTGTATATTCTTCTATTGTGGTTATTGAATAAGGTGTTAGCTATGACCAACTCATGCTCGGTGCAGAATTCTACCAGCCTGCTTCCTCGATCATTCCTTTCACCTAATCCGAAACCTCCTACTATCTTCCCTTCTCTCCCTTTTCCTACCACAGCATTCCAATCTCCCATTACTATAACATTCTCATCACCCTTGATATACCTCAGAATTTCGTCTATTTCTTCGTAGACCTTTTCAACATCCTCATCATCAGCTTGACTGGTAGGCATATAGACTTGTACCACTGTGGTGCAGGTAGGTTTAGTATTGATTTTTGCTACAATAATCCGTTCACTATATTGCTCATAATATTCCACCCGCTGTCCAAGTTTCCTACTCAATATGTACTAGTGTGTGCATTTATAATTTAGGTTAGTAGTTAGTAAGTTAATGATGTTTCAAGGGGCGGATCTACGAGATCATCTGCCCCTAAAATTAAATTAATTTAAAATTAAATTAACTACCATCCCAGCATTCTCCTGGAGTAAAAGTGGGGAAATCATGGAAAACCACTTTCAGGATGGCTGATTGAACCCAGTTCCAGCACTGAGACAGCCCTTGGCAGAACCGTAAATCGAACTCAGACCTTGACGATGATAAACAAGAATTCTATCCACTACGCCATGAAATGGACAAGAAATATTCACTAATGATGAAAACGACGAAAATAATAATAATAATAATAATAATAATAATAATAATAATAAATAAATAAATAAATGTTTGTACCCGTAATTCACGGATTCTTACTGTACAATAACGCAAATTGAATCAAATTTAAAATAAAATTATCAAATATTCCAAGAACTGGAATTTTACGACAAAATTGATAACCAAGGAGGTTTTCCAGATATTAGATCGTGTATTGTACACTGAGTACAGGCGATAAATGTGAAAGGTAGAGAATCAAAATTTCTGACGAAAGCGAGTGTCGAAAATAAGTGCTGATTGTGAAGTATAATATGGGGTTGGAAGACAATAATATACAAGTACAATTAGTCTGCACACAAATTTGTAAGTGCATTTCTACCTATTTTCTTCCCGTTTTGGACAGATAACGTCGCTGTCCAGCCCCTTAAAATGACCATAACAGCGTGGAAGGGGAAATTGGACTGTTGGCGCAGCAGAAAAAGAGGAAATAAGAAACATTTGAAATGTGGTGTTACAGGAGAATGGTTGGTTCCTCAGTTTATGGGCAGCGACAACGTGGTCATGTAGCCCCGTGTACTTTGGGTGTGTGTAGAATCTGTCTGATAACCGGTGTTAATTGTGATGACTGTATTAGTGTGTGTTATCTGTTTTAAATTCAAGTGGGAACTGCAGACATTGAGTTTTTTCAAGTAGTTCCTACTTTGACCGCCAAATGCTACCGTCAACGACTACTAGTTCAGAACTTGATTACCAGATGCCACCGCAGTTGGCTCCTGGCGACGAATGTCGGAACCTAAGAGCGTTTGTCGAATGTTTAACCTATACAGTATATAATTAAGCTTCAGACGGGTGCAACTAGTGGAAGGTTCTTTAACATGCCATAAATCTATGACATGGGACCGCCGGCTTTACTTCCCCTCCGAAGGAAGGCATACTGAGGGATTTTTAACGCTCTTAAAAATCCGGCAATTTCGGCCGGGTTTGAACCCGCGATCTTGGGCATGGAAGGTCTGCATGCTACCCACTACACCACAGGAGATAGAGTAACAAATGAAGAGGTATTAAGACGAGTGGGGGAGGAGAGATAGGTTGGTAGGACACATACTAAAACACCCAGTAATAGCAAACTTAGATATGAAATGAAGGGTAGAGAGCAAGATCTGTAGGGGTAGACCAATGTTGGAATATGTAAAACAGTTTGTCTCGGATGGAAAGTGCGCTGGCTATGTAGAGATGAAACGATAAGCTCAGGACATGGAGGCATTGAGGGCTGCATCAAACCAGTCAAAACATTGATGATTCAAGCTGCAATTAACTAACTAACTAACTAACTAACTTTGTTCCCGTTTCCATGGAATATAAAATCTAGAATTGTAGCGAATGCGTTAAAACGGAGATGATGAAATTAATTCGCGATGGGCACAAAGGAACTGGGAATGAGAATGGAAAATGGGATGTGTAAATACAGGACGATCTAAGCTACTTACTCCTTGTCGATACCGGTTACTTGTTCCTCCAAGGGATATGTATTGAGGTCACGGAGAAAATCCTTGACTGCTCTTAGTTTTGAACCCATGACCTCTCAACAAACTTGTCGGCCGACCTGATACGCCCGAGCAGTGAATACCTCGCCGAGGTGATTGGAAATTACACTAAAGTGTAACAGAACCTTAATGAACCTTTATGTTCGACGATGTCGATATGTAAATATTATATGTCAGAAAACTGTATCATAATGAGGGTCATTAAAGTACTACTTTTCATTATAATACACTTTCTCCAACCAATCAGAGCTCAATATTTTCATCATCATCTGCCAGTCAAGTATTAGGCCAGGTGGCCCGTTACGGTCTCATTCCATCTTTTAGCTGGACGTCCAATAGATCGAACACCCTTTGGTTGGTATCGTACAATACAATACCTTATTCTTTACCTGAGACATGCGTATTACAATATTATCCGTCCGACTATATCTGTTTTGAGACTTGAAAGCAATTAAAAGTCTTCTCAGTTGGGGGCTAGCCAATAGAGGGCACGTCTGGCAGTGTGGCTGCCACCTCTAAGCCTCTAGACAGGCTTTGGAACAGCATTTCCTCCGTTCTAGATGTTTGACTATGGTCATACCGCCAGTACTCGGCTTGGAGGGCATATCCATCTAGCGTGACCCGTTGGGCACCTGGATCATTTTTCTACGCACACCTTGAAGAGGTAGATCCGGAGGTGGACAGCGTTACCCAGCAATATTTTCATTCATTATTTATTGATTTTTTGATCGTATGGCTTTTAGTGCCGGGAGTGTCCGAGGACATGTTCGGCTCGCCTGAGTCTGTAGCTGCTTCCAGTGGACACCCTAAAGGGTAAGCTACAAGTTCCGTTCAATTTCAAGTAGTTCCAACTTTCGCCACCAGATATCAATGAGACCTAGTGGTAAACGTTGGAACTTTTGATAGAGCAATTAAGTAAGGATAGCTTCTCACATGCACTCAAAATCCAACATGTCGGACATCAATTACATGATTTGAAAGTTGACAATGTAGCCTATATTGGATCAACCATTGTAGTTACACTGCATAAACAAACTGGGCACTGTACCTTAATATCCGCAACTCGAATTTCTACACATTCGAAAGATTTCGCCGACAATTTTAGTGAATACTGTTTTTGACACAAACACATCAGAACGTCATTGAGGAAGCAGGCGTATGACATTAGTTTCACGGATAATTTAATCCAGCTTTCTGTTCAGTAAATGGATTTCTTATGTAAAACATTTCCGCCAGATTTCATAACTATTCTAATTGGGAACCAATTGATTTTCCTTCCATTGACATTCTATACGCATCGAATTTGAAGAATAACTAGTTGATAATGCGATATATTTTAATTTTAAAGCGTTTGTAACAGCCTATTTTGTATTATTTGACTAAAATAACTAAATGATCCAACATAGTACCTGTGCGCTACCTGTTGGTGCTACTTCAGGATAAACAATGTTTCAAAACTTTGGGATTCGTTATTGGGTAGAGGTCAAATGCTGAGCCCACACAATTCCCAAGAAGAAGAATTCAACCAACAGAATTTCGACAGATATTTATGAATATTCATGTTAGAACATGGAATTAATTTATCATTATCGTCGAACATAAGCAGTCGTATGCAACTTGGTTATAATGGTAAGTAAGACACTCGTATGGAACTTATAAAATTCGCTTCGCTCGTTTTATGAACATACTCGTGTCTATTGCCATTATAGGCTTGTTGCATATTGAACTATTTCATAGTTGTATTATTACACGTCATATCTTCATTGTGATCAAATCTGGATCACAAATTTCTTCTTCACGATCATGGAAACATTTTAAATTAGTTAAGTCCACATATCATTATTTAGGCTGCACGAGTGCACACTCCGAATGTGGAGTATAGATTGACTATCAGCAGGATAAACAGCTTCGTCGAACACTGTAGATGACTGAGTCACGCCATGACATTTTGGAAGTACAAACCACATTCCTTCAAAGGGAGAAGTCCTTGGGTACATTTCAATGGCTCAAGTGAACACATGCCCAAGTCACAAAGGACAAGGATCTGAGAACGAAATTAGAACAGCTAATACGGGTTTTCTTTCAGCCAATCAGCTCATTAATCCAGCCCAATTATCATGCGTGGTTAATATGCATACCGCACAATTAATAGGCTGAGCTAATTTGATGAAAATTAATTATTTCAAGTATCCTGTACAGTTAAACCTGATTTCAACGAACCCTTTATAAAACAGAAACCGTGCTACGTGGACAACGGAAATCAAAATATGCATTATATTTCCCTCTTCAGGGCATACTATCTCCTGGGTAAGAAACCTCAGAGACTGGACTCTCAAGACATCGGAAGAGTTATTCCAAAGTGCTCTGATCAGAGAAACCACAGCCTACATGGTTGCTGACATCCAGAACGGATAGGGACTAGAAGAAGAGTAATAATAATATTAATAATAATGATAAGAAGATTATGAGACGGATTTCTGAATCAACTCGACAGTACTAGTTATATATATATACAGTATATATATATATTAGCGTATACCTTTTTGAGCAGGGAGTGTCCGCAGACATGTTCGGCTCGCCAGAGCTTGTAGCTGCTTCATGTGTACACCCATGGGGTGAATGAATGATCGTGTGGCCTTTTGAGAGGTGAAATGCAGGTCTTTCTAGTTGACACCCGTGGGCGACCTGCGCGCCGTGATGAGGATGAAATGATGATGAAGACATCACATACACCCTTTCCTCGGACCACGGGAATTAACCCCGTCCGGGATTCGAACCTTCGGCTCTTAGGGCCAAAGCCTAGCCTCGGAGCCGGTGTCCCATGGGGTGAACTACAAGTACCGTCGCGTGTAGTCTGAATATAAGGGCGAGGAATTGGAAGGTAGCGGCTGTGGCCTATAGTCAAGGACCAACCCCGGGATTCGCCTGGAAGTAATATAGGAATCCACAGAATATCATCTTCAAGGTTGCCGGCAAGGGGTTTTAAACCTCCTCGCCTCTCGGATATGAGCGACTGCCAGCAGCCACGGCGTAACGTCCACGGCTAACTCACCCGGTACAGTACAAGTGACTTGATCTCCAGTTGAAAGAGCTCTGCTAGCATAATACATAATCTCATTCAATCAGAGTAATGTGTTCCAAGCACTTGAAGTGTATTGCTCCGTCACACCTTAACAAGGCCATATCCTCCCCTGAAGAACACAATGGGTCTGACAGTAATGAGCTACACGTTACTCTAATCCTCGTTAGCGTGCTACTTGCGGGAGTAAATTAGTTTTATATTCATCATAATACAGAGAGCATACATTCCTATTAGCAAGATAAACTCACTGACAATTACCTGCTGTAATTATTGCTTCATTCATTCATGATCACAGAATTAAAAGTTGGGAATTACACTTAAATACTCAGATTATTTTCAAGCGACGGAATGAAATACGAGCACATACAGTTATTACCTCACATTGTAATTAATAATATTTAATTTGTCGACTAGAGTACCTCAGAAGATGAACCTAGTGCCTAACTTAACTTAAGCGTAAACTTAAACTTTCAATTTAAACTCTCAATTGTAACTCTCAATTGTAACTCTCAATTTTAACTTAAACTTTAACTTTTGAATTAACTTTAACTTTAACTTAACATTATCTTTAACTTTAACATTAACATTAACATTAACATTAACTTTAACTTTAACATTAACTTTAACTTTAACTTTAACTTTAACTTTAACTTTAACTTTAACTTTAGCATTAACTTTAGCATTAACTTTAACTTTAACTTTAACTTTAACTTTAACTTTAACTTTAACTTTAACTTTAACTTAAAATTCAAATTCAAATTCAAATTCAAATTCAAATTAAAATTAAGATTAAAATTAAAATTAAAATTAAAATTAAAATTAAAATTAAAATTAAAATTAAAATTAAAATAAAATTTATAATTAAAATTAAACTTTAAATCAAAATAAAAATTAAAAATTAAAAAAATAAAAATAAAAGTACAAGTAAAAATAAAAATAAAAATAACAATTTTTAAAACTTTTAAATGTTAAAAATAAAAATTATGGAAATTTTAAGAAAAAAAAGGGTGTTAATACGTAAGGTCGTGGAGCCAAGCAGTTTTTAAACTCGATGACGAAATTGATTTGAGCCTCACTGTCGACCGTACCACGCCGTTGCCTTCCAACTACTTGCCTTGTTTCATTCGTTTAATTTTATTTCATGAGATTGTTTTATAAATATGGGAATGCTAAGAGGTAGAAATGCTCCATAATTAATAATCTTTAGAATTGAAAATCCGGATAAATGTTCCATAAATTAATTGTTTGTTGCTTGTTATCACCAGGTACACGCTGGTCCAGTCCTATCACGTGACGCGGTTGGTGACAGCCATCAAGACCCTGCCTCCCATGGAGGTGTACCACTTCGTCCCCAGCAAGACACTCAATGAGTTCAACACCAGGCTAGAAGAGGCGGGATCTGAGCTTCACCTCGAGCTTGACTTTGGAGAAGAAAACGAACGAGATGACGAGGATCGACCTGCGGCCCTCAGAGCTCTGCAGCCAGAGCTGGACCTCGCCAACATCGGCTCGGACTTTGACCTGGCGGATGTGGACAAGACTAAGCTGCCCGAAGCTCAACATCTCCGACTGAAGAAGGCTCAGAAGCCCGACCCTCCTCAACAACAGCTGATCCAGCCTCTGCCCCCTCAACCACAGGTGCCCTCGCCCTACAGCCCCGAGCAGCTCCAACAGTTGGCACTCCTGAGATTCCTCAACCCGGCAGCCGCCGCTCTGCCGCAGGTGAGTATCTTACTTGTGATGTTTCTGTTATGTTCCACTAAGCATTTCTGGCCTGATGAACTTATCACATACCCACAATGGGAACCGGGTATTGTGGATTAGCCAACAATGCACCTGTTTAATAAAAGCTTTGTTATTAGGTAACCATGACAACTAGAAACTTGAGATTTGTACAAGTTATCAACATCATCCATGGCAGTTTTTAGCCTACTTTTCACATTTTGCAAAAATGAGGAAAAAGTAGACTTATGAAATCGATCCGGGAAAATGTCTGACTGTCTGTCCTTCTGTCTGTCTGGCTGGCCCTATCAACTCCTAAACGGCTGCAGCAATAGAAAGCAAATTTAGTATGAGTAAAGATGTATACCGGAATATCTCAAGTGCATATTTGAAAATGATGCCAGTGCTACCAACTGCTGAAAAAACGCACTAGAAATTTGAGCTCCATGTTGGATATCTTAGAAGGTATGCAAGGTAGCTATTCCAAAATTGGCACATATATAGATAATACTATTTCAGTTTAATTTCCAGGAGGACATACATGACAGTGTTGCCAAAATAATTTTAAGACTTCTGATAGGTCCAATTTGTAAATGCATATAACTTCGACACTAACAATTGGATTTTAACCACATTTTGTATGTAATATCTGTACATAAACAGATATGACTGAGCGTATTCTTAAGAGCCACCGGGGCTGCCAACTGTTGATAATTGTTCTCTTTCTCTCTTTTTAATCCAAATACCAATATATCAGAAAGTATGCAAGCCGACAGCTTTAAACTATGCACATGTATAGTACCTGACTTTTTGATTAATTTGGAGTAACTTATATACGTCAGTTCTACCAACATGATTCTAAGCCTGCTGATAGGACCAATTTTTAAATACATGTAACTTCTATACTATCAGTTTGATTTCATCCAAATTTCTTATATGCTATATGTAACATAACAGATATGACTATACGTATTCTTAAGAGCAATCAGGGTTGACAACTGTTAATAATGCTGTCTATATTTTTTACCCTAATATTCTAAGGTTCATATACTGTAGATTAATCATTGCCATGAATCTTAATTTTAAGTAAAGTAGGCTCTTTAGTTCGTCACGGAACTTCTTGTTTGATAGTGAACTATAGAAATTGGAAACATATTAGAAAATGAATAATAATTTTATTAATGCAGCCACGTATTTTCTTTTGAGGACGGGCCAGGGAAGGGTTTATGAAAGGAAATCGGCCGTGGACCTATTTACCTGGTAGTGAAAATGGGAAACCACGAAAACCATTTTCAGGACGGCCAAGGTGGGGTTCGAACCCACGCTCTCCCAATGCCAGCGAGACACGAGGCAGCACGTTAGCGCTCTCGGCCACCGCAGCCGAACATTAATGAACATTTGAAAATTCTGAAAATTTTAGAAGTGTACTTGTATTTTGGTACCTTTTTCTCTGGTGTTAAAATATATGATAATCCACAGCCTGCTTCCAGTCTCCGACCGGGTCAGAAATGGAATGAATGAAGCCCCCATCTAGCGGCGAGGATATGAACTGTGCTGTCTGCCGAAGCCTGTCACACTCCTCCGGGACAATGAATAAATGAATGACAGATGAAATGAAATGATAGTGGAGAGTGTTGCTGGAATGAAACTTTGACAGGGAAAACCGGAGTACCCGGAGTAAAACCTGTCTGCCTCCATTTTGTCCAGCACAGATCTCACATGGAGTGACCGGGATTTGAACCACGGACCCAGCGGTGAGAGGCCGGCGTGCTGCCGCCTAAGCCACGGAGGCTTGGTGTTAAAATAGATAATTGGGTGAAATCTATAATCCTTAATCTATTGTTATTGATACAGCTTCTGAAGCAAAGTTATTGTTGTCAGGTATTTGGTTTCGATTTAATGAATTTTTGATTTCGTCAATATCTTTTAGGCTTTATTTGAATTCTTTTAATTTTTTAATTCTTTTATGTTTTTTCCGATTACTTCCATTTTGATTCGTAGATTTTGGATTGTAAGTATCTATATCTTCAGAAAATATCAACTTGATCGGGCGTGTGGTTCCTGAGAAAAAGGTACGAAACGAAAATACAAGTTCTCTTATAAAATGTTCAGAATTTTCTAATGTTCATTAATTTTCAAATATATTTTCAATTCCTATAATTCACTATCAGAACACTGCCATGGATGTTGTTGATAACTTGTAAAAACTCAAGTTTCTAGTCGTCATGGTTATCTAATAACGAAGCTTTTATTAAACAGTTCATTGTTGGAACTCTACCCGTTTTGCTTTAGGTGAGGTCTGACCCCAAAATCATTTTTTTTAAATTTATGACATTTTGAGACCTATTATTTCCGAAATTATTGAAAATACCACTACCATATTTCAACATCTTTATTTCACTGATGTTAAGGGGAGTAGGTAACTTAAGGGAGCTCTTAGACCTGAAAATAAGTTATGAAATTATTCGATTTTTTGTTTTTGATCTCGAATGAAAGAATACACATTTCTGTACCTAAATCTGAAGTTTTGTAGGGATTTATTCGATTTTGACCGATATATTTCGATTTAAATCTAGTCTTATGTGTAAGTGGAAATGTACCTAGTAGGGCCTACTATGTTTAGAGTCATTATCCGAAAAGTTTAATTTTTTCACTCAAACAACAAAATAACTCAACAAGTAATAGCCCAAATTGCATGGAATTTGCAATTCACCTTGTTCGAACGAAGTTAGATTATAGAGGATGAACTTTAATTATTGAATTCCTTTGAAAAATATGCTCAGAAAACCTAAAACATCTTGTGAAGAAGAGGAAAGCACTGAACATATTCCTGTTAATATCAAAAGTAAATCATTTAATGAATGTGAAGTCTGTAAGGGTTTTGTATTATGTTGCTGCAGGTCATCACGACGTCTCGCCCGGTGCTCAAGCTCGAGACAGTGTTCGAGTCGCACGTGATCCCGGTGTTCAACGGTGTCACAACTGGCTACAGCACCATCTCTCGCCCAGTGGCGACTGTCAGCAAGACTGAGTACGAGTATGGAACTAGCACCGTGCCAGTACCAGGAGTTCCCCCTGTCAACCCTCTGTTCCCTCAACAGGCGGCCCAGTTCGCTGTGACATCCACTCCCGTGGTCACACAAACAGTGGTCACCGCCACGGAGAGCAAAGTGTTGAAACTCACCTTCGGAGCCAAGACGGCATACACCACCATCTTCTCCACCAAACTGGTGCCGACAATACTTACCACCTACATCACGGCGTCTCTGCCCGTCCAAGTTCAGCCCACGGCGCCGGCGTTCCCTGGCTATTACCCTCCGCCATACCCTCAGTTCCCCTTCGTAGGCTGAACACATCGAGTTTAACAGTGGAACTTAATGTGTCATCATCAATGGACAAATAACAGAGCGTTAAAAATATCCAAAGATCGCGAGCGAATCAGAGTTCACTAGCACACGTTCATATATCGATCGATGGTGATTGCGATCGCGTTTGATGTTATAGAGTAAAGAGACATTTCAATTTACCTTTACGGACGTTTTGAGGCTAATTTTGAGGGGAGATACGATGAGGTTCATAAACATTAAGAGTAAAGGAACACACTAAAATTTAAAATTTGATTTCCAATTGATGCTTATTGATTTAATTCAACTCTCGAGTATTTTAAATTAATATTTCTCATAGACATGAAAATCTTCGTTTAAAGATCAAATTTATGATGGTCATTGACTCTTTTACAAATTCTTTGTGCACTTGCGCGAGGCGATTTACGCCGAAACTTACAATAAAATTATTTTTGTAATTGTTAATCACCACCGATATAGACTATTAATAGTGTTATTTATAATGTTTGAACAATACCACGAGAGAGCTAGTGAATGTCTGATAATCGCGGATGAAAACCTGGACGCTCTGTTCCCGGACCAAGATGCATGGCGGATCCCATGCTATTACGAGTATGTAAAGATGTGTCGTGTTAGTACTGTCAAGTACTTCCGTTAAACTCGACGATGCTCAAGAAAGTGACGACTTCCAAGAGGTTTACAAACAAACTGTTGTTACGTGTGAATCCAATCGACTGGTGATAGTGAACCTTCTCAGTTCTATCTCGTGCTGCCGGTCACATCATTATTCCATCACAGGCTAGGTTCTTGCGTTAAATACCTTCCTGATTCAAATGGGTCTATTGCTTCTCACCCTTTCCAAACTCTGCGAAACACACCAGTATTTTACACAACCTGATCTTGCCCACGTAAGTTATAAAGAGTGCAGGTTATATCCTGTTGTCTTCATTCTAATACTTCGTCTGAAGTATCGAACATTCCCATTTGATGAGATCTTTGTGCACACAACGAGTTGCGCACATCAAGTGAAGACAAATATCCATTTACTCCTTGCTCGTGTTCTTAGTGCACCCATTTAACGTACGAACCAAGTGATTGTGATATTTCCCAGTGATTTGTACCATTGAATTACTTCCCCTCATTCCATAGACCTCTATATAGAGAATGGACGCGTTTTATGCGTTCTCATATTTCACAATTCCATTTTCCACTGGGGATCAGTCTCAACTCCTCAGTGATAAATAGTTACCTCTGCTGTATTTAAGACATTGCGCCATGGACGGATGATGGCTTCAAGCTAAGCACGGTGTATCATAAGTGGATATACTAACACTAATAGGACGTTCAAGTTGGCTCTCCATCCCGAATATTTTAAGAAAACATTGAATGTTTGCATTTTTTTGCTCAAATGGTTCCAACATACTTGCTGTAAATCAAAGTGAATCACTATAAAATGTAGATATGCCCTGACTTTACGTTTGAGTCACAGTATACTTGACCGATCATTTTACTACATAATGATCATATCAACTGTAATCCAGCCACCAGTAAAGTGGCGAAATAAAGGCGAATGAACACATGGTATCAATCTAAGAACACAGAGTACTGTAGAGCTAATCATACAGGCCATTGAATCAGCGAGTTTCTAACCCTTTAAATATGTGCAAGAGTCACAGTAATTATATAAAAGTCATTTCGCTGATTTCATCAATTGCCTTTACACTTTGAACTTTAATTCACTTTGATTAATGAATTTTACCTGGATAACAACAAACTTAAATAAATTACAACACAGTTTATTTTATTCTGAAAGTTTTCTAAATTTTGCTTTAGTACTAAAGATATCCGTAATGGACAACTTTTCTTGAGTTTACGTTGTTCACACTAGTCATTTAATTCAAGATTCATCCCAACAATTACATAACAAGTTCTCAGAATTTATTTAGAAATTTCCAGGGATCTGTGCTTGGATATCTTCAAAATTTGTGATTAGAAAATTATATTTAACATGTGTATCCTGGTTTAACAGATGTGTTCATAATGATATCAAATATGCAATTGCATCAAGCCACTATAAAATAATGTCACAGTCGATAGACAGTTTTTTTTTCTTTCAAAATACAGTTATTTTGGGTGTTGGACTATTGAGCACTATTAATCAAAACATTCTTTGCATTAAAATGTATTTATATTGTAATAAATTAATGGAGTGAATACAACGAACTCCTATTAGATTAGAAGATGATATTGTGTACCTTTGGTTCGACTCTAGAGGGTTATTTCTATTCATGTGATCGTCTAATCAATGTTACTACGGTGTGCGGGTATCATTTCAAGGAAGTTAATCATAATTAAATATGATAAACAGAGTATCGTCTAGCTCTGACAGCTGAGGTAGGAAGAGGAGAAAAGACGTCATCAAAATGTAAGCCTTCGCTTCATGACATTATCGAGATGTTGACATATACGAGAATGTTGTCTGGCCTTGTTCGGCAGCTTTGAGTAGCAGGTAACACGTTTTCCAGGAAATGTCGATAAAGATTAGTTAAATAATTGCACCACGATCCGATTATTTCTACTAACAGCGAATAAAGTTTAACACAATTTTTAGATGAGTTTGATTTATCATCTCCCAGGAGTCAAGCACCGATTTAAATATTTTTAAAAATGTGTTAATTACAGAGAGAACGTGTGTCGTATACCTTTTTATTCCCGCTGCAATTTTTCTGTCTGTCGTCAAGGCTTCAAACCTGGTAGACCTTGGTACTGTACTTCTTTCTATATCTTTGTTTAACCGCGCGCGAAGTTATTTATATAGTAATTATAATTAAGATTTTAGGATTTTCTTAAGATTTCTGTTTCTCTGAATTAGTAAAAAAAGCAGTCTGAAGACATTAATCTTAATGACAATGACAGAATCCCTCAGGGTACGTCGAAAGAAAGATTAGATCTGCGCCCTTGACATTCTTCAGCTATTTAACACCGTCCTGTCACTTGCATTATACAGCCATTAAACGTTCACTCTCAAGAAGTCTCTAACTTTACGTAAATACATAATACGTAAATACGTAATACATAGCAGTACTGTAGGAAATCATCAAACTAGTAATCCACATAGGAGATATTTAAGTAGTATAATGATTTTTATTTTTTGACACATTTGTAGTCTGACGCGGGGCAATACAGAGGCTCGTTAAATTGAATACAATATAGTAAGCCCATTGTTTTAAATTTTGGCAATGGAAATCATCAAAATTGACAGAAATTCTCTAAATAATAATAATAGTAATAATCCTACAGGATAGTTTAATTTCTTTATCCTCTTCACACCATGGGTACACATAATACGAGGCACATCCAGAAAGTAAGTTCCGTTAGGTAATAAAATTAAATTGAGTACAGATACAGAAAAAATATTTATTGCACAACATTCTACACCTCTTAAACTACTTTTCCACATAACTGCCGAACTTTTGCAGGCATTTGTGATAGCCTGGCACAAGTTTTTGGATACCTTCTTCATAGAAGTTTGCCGCCGACCGTAAACGAGAGTGAAGACACCCCTGTAAGATATCCTACCGTTTGGCCACCACTGTTAGGCAAATTGCGTGCTTACCGGGAGAACTGTGTATGTTTAGTTCTCCTGACCATATACGCAATTTGCCTAACAGTGGTGGCCAAACGGTAGAATACCTTACAGGGCAGTCTTCACTCTCGTTTACGGTCGGCGGCAAACTTCTATGAAGAAGGTATCCAAAAACTTGTGCCACGCTATGACAAATGCCTGCAAAAGTTCGGCAGTTATGTGCAAAAGTAGTTTAAAAGGTGTAGAATGTTGTGCAATAAATATTTTTTCTGTATCTGTAGACAATTTAATTTTATTACCAAACGGAACTTACTTTCTGGACGTGCCTCGTATGTGGCCCTCCGAAGGAAGGCACACTGAAGGATTTTAACGGTCTTAAAAGATCCGGTAATCAGCAGTGTTGTACATCAAAGGAATGGAATGCAAATCTCGGTTTAATATCTACCTAATTGAGGAGAACAACTATTTTAATTAAGGATATAATTACTCATTTGCATAATGCAACTCTGTTCCGTAATTTATGAAGTATTTTCTTATCGCTTCATGTGACGTGTGGACGTTAATCGTATATGCAGTTAAACTATCGTGTGGTGCATTCCATAGTTGCCTGACATCACCGCAGCCAATAATGCTCATATTTCATAATACGCCATTGGCTGGCCGCAGCTGTACACGACTGAATATAGTAGAAACCCATGTTCATTGCAAGTGATGTAATTGAGATCAGCACATGCCTTATAAATTACATCCTGCATTGTTATTAAGATACCAAATCAGCCGCATTGTTCCTGATTGTTATTATCTGTTCTATGTTAATTACTAGGGCAAGGCATTTAATGAACAAAAAATAGCAAGAAAATTAAAAATTAAAAATGCATTTATGACCTAAAAATGGTTGCAAAATTTGAAAAAAAAGACCAATAAATTACTGGTAAATCACTTACTTATTAGTTCTTTAAGAGACAATTAGCTGATTTGAGAGATAATTTTAATGGATGACAATGCATTAAGTTTAAATTATGTTTGTTACTAACAAAGTAAATACCACCTTGCCACCCCTGGTGAAAAAAAATGAAATATTTGTGAACTGACATATTCTTCAAATACTCCCCTAGCAAATAGGTGTCATTTAATTAGCAAAGAATAGTTAAGAGAACAAACTGACTTCCTTCTTATCTAGCTGAAGATAAGGAGCAATGCCCAGCTTGGGCGAGTCCATTATGCGTCTTACATATAGGGGAAGCAGGTTTCTTGGAAGTGTAATCAAGTTAAAAATATACTTTCCTTGAAAACTAGTGGCAGCAGGTTATGTTGCAAGTCTTGAGCAAGTCATTTGCCTAAGTTAAACATAATAGACAAGTAGGCCTATTGTAAACAGAAATAATATTAATTAAATTTCCAGATATAACGCTTACCAGAAAACAATTCAAAATGACAAAAATGACCTATCTCTTGTAATTGGCAAAAAAATGAAAAAAATGCCTTAACAAATTGCTCCTATTTAATCAGTCAATTCACGAAACACATGTATATTTACTCGAGCAATCTTTCGGCCTTCGTACAAAAAAGATGCAAAATCATCAAATGCCTTGCTCCATTTTATGGTACCCATGGCTACAGTTGCCATATTTCAAGAATGGAAAAACGGATCACGTCCCTAAAGATTGTTTTTTAAAACAAGGTTGTTAATTGTTGTTATAAATAATAAATCTACTTTTCCTCATTTTTACAAAAATGAAGGTTAAAATTCTTCATAATTAAAAATTGAATATCTTATGACTTGTTGCAAATTGATAATATTAGTTAGACTTTTAAAACACTGAGTTGTCTGTCATTGACTAAAAGGAAGAAAATATAAGAACATATCTTAATAGACTATTGATCTCAATTTAAATTCTAAGAACAGGGAATCGAATATTTAACAATAATCTTCCCTGAAAGACAACAATTAAATACATTATAGTAAAAAATATTTATCATCTTCATATTTCATATTCTCAAGAAAATAATATTCAAAGATGATTGACACGAATCACTGCTGAGTTGAAATGCAGTGTTCTACATAACTTCAACGAAGTAGTTGTGCATTTAATGATAATGTTTAAGAGAATGAAGGACAAGAGTTGACTTGAGACAGCAATCAAATGTAATTATGATGCAATTACGAGGAAGTGTTTGCCGAAGTCTGGGCGTCGCTTTCCCCTTTTTCCCCTCTGAACGCACTGCCCGACACGCCCATGGTCATTACGCGAACCTATAGGTCACATCCGTGAATGTCTAGAAGAACAAACCGATCACATGACCCGATGAGGCATAACCCTGAAGTTAGTCGTTGTCGGCGCGTCCTTGGAGGAAGCTTAGCACACACCTTAATAACTGGCTGATTGCCGCATACAACATATCTCAGCTAGTCGTTATGCCTTGTATGGAAATACACACGGGATGGATTAGTCTTAGCTCACGTGCAATATTCAGACCTTTTGTTCTTGTCATACGTGTTAGCAATCTCGCACGAAAGCAAGGCTTACATTTTAGATGACGTTAACCAACGATGACCAATATCGATAGTGCGCTTTTGTACATAGTATTTTTCTCAAAGATAGCGCACTATATGATAGGAAAATTATCTATTATAGATTTTGTACAATATTATTTGAGTGTATGTGTGTTTTTTGTATGAAACTGAAATAAACATTGATGTACAATGATATGTGTGACATTTATTCAATCTCCGAGCCTTGATATATTAAGGTAAGTGTTCGTTCACGTTGCACAGTGGGTCAAAATCGAAATCTAGGAGGACAAAATTATTTATTTTCATCATTAAAATATCAACATTTATTACTTCTACAGCTTTCTCATATAATTTCCGCTCACTATTCTGGGATATAGCCTAAACGCATCTTAGTGTAAATCTGTCACCACTGCTCGAGTAGTCTGAATTGGAGAGTGAATGTAAGTGGCTGTGGTTTGGTTGTCTTTGTGGTTAGTGTGATGCTTTAAGATGGAACATGCAGCTGAAGGTATGATCTTTGTAACGTGTTTCTGTTATTAATGGGCGTAATTGTTACGTAATTTTAGCTATATTTGCATTATATAATATTTAACTATTATTTTTAAAATTATATATTCACTTAGATTTTTAGTATGTCGCGTCACTCTGCGTCACTTTCTACTTAACGTTAAAATGTAGATAAAGTCTTGTAGTTTACGCCTGTTATAAGATTTTTTGCATCTTTTTGCAACTTACTTAGTTATTTTACGTTTTAGAAGATGCCGCGCAACCAGTTCTCACACGTTTACAACTGTTTGAAGCACTGGGTTCGACGATTATGCCAAAAGTGGAACTTTGTGACTTTGTTAAAAGTAAATTAGGGGTAGAAAATTGTTCTGAAGAGATGACTAAATGCTCTATCCAACTCCTAACAATTTCTTGCATGTGTAGACGTAGCTTAAAAGGTCTTAACTGATGTTTATTATGAAGTAAACAAATTATATACGTTGCTTTCATTCTAAATTCATTATTAAAAAGTAAAAATAATTTTGTCCCCCTAGATTTCGATTTTGACCCACTGTGCACTGTGGACACCTTTGGGCAAATTAAACGGAGGTGCACACTTAAGTCTGTTTGCCGAGTCGAGATAGTGCGCGTAAATACTTGCACGAGGTCACTTGACTGCCTGGACAGGGAAACACGCCCAGTCCACGTCATCGGCTCTGCTAGACAGGGGTAGCCAAGAACCTCCGACATCATTAGTCATGCCGTAGCCCTAGGAAAGACAAGACTTGCTGCACTGTATACTGTTGCCTGTCATAAGCAGGTAAGAACTGATTGCGGCTTCGGTGGCGTGGTTGGTAGCATGCTGAACTGCTGTGCCCAAGATAGCGGGTTAAAACCCGGTCGAAGTCGTCGGATTTTTTAAGAGCGTTGAAAATCCTTCAGTATGCCTTCCTTCGGAGGGGAAATAAAACCGGTGGTCCAATGTCATAGATTTATGGCATGTAAAAGATCGTCACGCATACTAAACTTGTGTGAAGCTAAATTGTTAGGTTAGATTTCGTCCGAACGCTCTATCAAAGTTCCAACGTTCACCACTTGAAATTGAACGGAAATTGTAGCTCACCCTAAGGCTGTTCACTGGAAGCAGCTACAGACTAAGGTGAGTCGAACATGTCCTCGGACACTCCCGGCACTATAAGAGCCATACGATAAATAATAAATAATCTTCTTCTTCTTCTTCCTAGCATTTGTCCCGCCTAGTGGCAGGGTCTGCTGTGAGGATTCGTTGTCTCCATTTCTTTCGGTCTTTAGCCATATCTGGGTGTAGATGTGCAGTCTTCAGGTCATTATGGATCGTATCAACCCACCTCTGGCTTGGTCGTCCCTTGGGCCTCTTTCCCGTGGCAGCCCAGTGCTCGGGATTAATTGAGTAAAGGGTACCGTCCTCACTTTGAGGGTAGGTATCAGTTGTAACGTCTGACCCGGAGCGGGCGGCTACGAACGGCGTCTGTACTCCATGTTAGGGGTGGCCGGATTATATGCTGGCAGTAGCTCTAAAATGCTTGGTGACAGGCTTTGTGACAACACGACCGTAAAACTCAACGTCACGTCCTTATGGAAATAAATAATAAATAATAATAACTAATTAATTAATTAATTAATTAATTAAATACATAACCGAACAATAAATAAACCACGCTGTAGCATGTAACCTACTTCACATGTAGGCTATACACAGTACTGTAGCATGTGCACGTTCAGCAGCCACAGCTCTATGCACCCCTTGCGGGCACGTGTACAACTGTGTTTACTTCCACTATCTCGACTCGGCGAACAGACTCTAGGTGCAATATTGTGCTGGACAAAGAGGTGAATTACTGCCTAGCTGAAGGTTTTCCAAAAGGTATCCATTACTACCTTCATACAAATATACGTAGTCACAACATGACTTCTAAAAAGATATCAAAGATCGAGATGTGTCATCCAGTTTTTCTGTAGCGTTAAGAGGAGAAGGATTTACTAGTACCACCTTTGTGCTGTGTAATAGTTTTCAAATATATTGTGTGTGTTTGAGTCTTTGATGCAAAACTCCATGCCTCCCTGTCCTGAGCTAATCGTTTCATCTCTTACACCTTACATTTGAGGCAATCAGAATTACATATTCTAACCTCGATCTACCTCTACAATTTTTGCCATCGACTCTCCCTTCAATAACTAAGTTTGCTATTCCTGGGTGACTTAGTATATGTTTTACCAACCTATCTCTTCTCTTCATTAGCAGTCACCAGAAGCATCTCTCCTCTCCCACTCTACTCGTCATTTGTTACTCTACCTACCCATCTGATCTTTTCAGCATGCAGCTCCTGAGATTTCCGTTTGGACTTCAGAGAAGAGTGGTTGTGTTTGTAGTTTCCCTGGAAGTGCAACTCGGCTATTCTTCATTTCGCCTGTGAACTTTTCGTTCCGTAAAATACACAGTCAAGTTAAGTTTGGACGGAAGGGAGATTTGTGTTTCATGCACCTCGCCATTCTTAAATTACGTCTGATATAAATTCGTTGCACATGCATCTCCTTGATAATATAATTAATAGTCCAGTCAGTGGTTTTAACTCACCATGCCGAGATGTAAAACGGATATAGGTCGTAGTTCATTGACATCGAAAAAAAAAAGCGCTTATCACGTAATGCATTCCTAACTGTTCCTGGGCGAAGCCGGAGCGGGTTGCTAGTATACACATAAAACATTGCTGGTACATTACAACATAACTATACGGGAACCAAAGTACAGCAACTGAAACAGCCAGTTCTAAGCTGGAAAGCCAAAATCGCTACCCATGAACTTCCGGACGAATTGGGTTGTTGAAAGAACTACTTCCTTCTGCATTAGTTTGTACAGTTGAGTACCCAGATGCAGTTCTTTAAGGCCTTGAAGCAAGGAACTCGATACAATGATAGGTATGATCTTTACTCGCTCTACAGGTATCCATGGAACCTTTTGATAGGGCCGACCTACTCACTATATTTGCTAATAATAATCATAATAATAATAATCTAATTTCTTTCACGACCCTTTAAAAGCACGAGGACTGGCCATGGGTATATTTGATCCGAGACTTACATAATGCTCCATATTTTCGTTTTGGTCAGCCCTTATTTCCTGTAGCTTACTGTACCTTCCTTCCTAGCCTTGAACTTCACCCTGCAAAAGAAACATGTCCATAGCTTTTTGAATAATCAAGTTATTTCTATATTATTTACGGTCGGGTCAGATTTACCCATAGCGCCAGTCCTCGCGTGATAATTTTCGGCTTACGTTAGTCGGGACAGTCTGTGGTGCAGCACAATAACATAGCCCATGTTCATGTTCTTGTTCTTGTTGATCCATGTTTAGCATCTAGGGACACCTTAGTCATCAGCTCCTTTGTTCTAAAAAATCGAGATTACTGTTTTGCCGCCATTATCAAGACCAATTATTATACTGCTACGAAAATTATCGTCACTTTTCTCCATGTTAAATTTAACAAGAAGTCCCGTGAAGAACTATACAGCCTACTTTTCATGCCAATGATTATTCTACAGTATATGAACCTATCTAGAATAATGACAAAATTAAGTTGGTAATATCGAAATATCTAATTATTTCAAAATATACCTGGTATAATGTAGCCTAATAGAGCACTACAGTTGGCAGCCCTGGTGACTGAATATATTCTTAGTTCCACCTCTTTAGTTACAGAATACAAAATTTGGTTGAAGTCCAATGGACGTTACATGCAGTTAGACACTGGATCTATCAGCACGCGTAAAAGCATGTTGCCAACAATACCATGCGTGTGCTGGTCAGAAATAATCTGAATTATTATGATATTTTGTAGTGCCAATTTTGGATGAAATCCATTTGTTAGTATAGAAGTTACATGTATTTTAAAATTGGACATATCAGCAGGCATAGAATCATGTTGGCAGCACTGCCTTGCATTAATTACTCCAAATTAATCTAGAATGTCAGGTGCTATACGTGTGCAAGGTATAGAGCTGTTGGCTTGCATACTTTCTGATATATTGATATTAGGATAAAAGGAATATAGACAGCATTTATTAACAGTTGGCAGCCGTGATTGCTCTTAACAATACTTATAGTCATATCTGTTATGGTACACATATCACACGAAATTTGGTTGAAATCCAACTGATAGTATAGAAGTTACATGTATTTAAAAATTGGTACTATCAGCAGGCTTATAATCATGTTGGTAGAACTGACGTATATAAGTTACTCCAAATTAATCTAAAATGTCAGAATATACGCGTGCATAGTTTAAAGCTGTTGGCTTGCATACTTTCTGATATATTGGTATTTGGATTTAAAAAAATAGAGAGAGCAATTATTAACAGTTGGCAGCCCTGGTGGCTCTTAAGAATACGCTCAGTCATATCTGTTTATGTACAGATATTACATACAAAATTTGGTTGAAATCCAATTGATAGTGTAGAAGTTATATGCATTTAAACATTGGACCTATCAGGAGGCTTAAAATTATTTTGGCAACACTGTCATGGTTGGCCTCCTGGAAATTAAACTGAAATAGTATTATCTACATGTGTGCCAATTTTGGAATAGCTCCCATGCATACCTTGCAAGATATCCAACATGGAGCTCAAATTTCTAGTGCGTTTTTTCAGCAGTTGGTAGCACTGACATCATTTTCAAATATGGACGTGAGCTATTCCGGTGCACATCTTTACTCATACTAAATTTGGTTTTGATTGCTGCAGCCGTTTAGGAGTTGATATGGGGGGACACAAACACAGCCAGACAGACAGAAGGACAGACAGACAGACAGACAGAAGGACAGACAGACAGACAGACAGACAGACAGAAGGACAGACAGACAGACACACACATATTTTCCCGGATCGATCTCATAAGTCTACTTTTTCCTCATTTTTGCAAAATGTGAAAAGTAGGCTAAAAATAAAAATATACCTCATTTTATATTGGGAATAGTTGATAGGAAGACACCAGGTGTGAAATTACTTCATTAAAATCCGTACGACTACGACAAAAAGGGAGTGACACACTATGGGTCAAAATGACCCAGCGTCTGTCCTCGTGTTATATTTTTTCAAGCCAGTTCTCAAGGCGACATTCAGAGACGACGGGTGCTGGAATTTTGTCACGAATGGGATCTTTAACGTGCCAGTAAATGTGCTGACACGGCTCCCTCGCATTTGTGCTCCCTCGAATACCAACTGACTGCGCCGGGGTTCGATCCTCTATCTTGGCCTCAACAGGTGAGATCGTTACCACTAAGCCACGCAGCCATATTTGCTAATCTTTTCTATATTCTTTAATTGAATATTCTTCGTGTTAGTGTCCACAACATCAATCAGGGTGGCTTCCTTTATCATTGTTATTTTATAATAATTATTATTATTTCTCCTACTCTTTCGCATACACTCTCTGAGCAGATTTGCAGGACATAATCCCAAACTTCTACACAGTATAAAACGGAGTCCCCGATTCTTGGATGTAACGGGTAATCTCGAGAACCACTGGATAGATTTTGATACGGTTTCACCATTCTGTAAAGGATATTTTGAGAAAGGTTTCTGTAGGAAAACATTCATTAGTAATAACGATTTCAGTAAATCATATCGAAG
This sequence comes from Meconema thalassinum, assembly GCA_946902985.2. Taxonomy (NCBI): domain Eukaryota; kingdom Metazoa; phylum Arthropoda; class Insecta; order Orthoptera; family Tettigoniidae; genus Meconema; species Meconema thalassinum. Next base: position 671,949,719 of record OX336391.1, read on the forward strand.
AAAATCCAGCCGTCCGTGCGCCTTTTAGGCTTACGCAGGGTAAACCGTTAAAAATATCAACAGTATATACTATGAGTGTAAGAATTGTTCAGCATGAAAAGTTCTACAAAATAGTCCGTGACAGCTTATCTCTATATTTAATACATTGTCCACTATCAGTGTGTTTACGTTTTCATTTCTTCCAACAATCTCCCATCCGGAGTGATTTTACGAGCTGACGAGCGAGCTTCGGCCAGCATCAAACTGTTGAGTCGTGTCAAGTTGAGACTTCGGAGATATGCGTTTGGAGTTTCGCTGTTAGCCTCGCCTTTTCTGAATTGCGTCTGAGACTTGCCATCCGTGCGCCTTTTAAGCTTACGCTGGGTAAACCGTTAAGGATACCGGGCGAAGCCGGGAGGTGTTGCTAGTATTAAATATATTGCTTCCAGACCATTTCTCCAAACTCAACATATGTTGTAATCACTTCAAGGTTTTTTTTTTTTGAAAATTACAATATTGTTTGTTATCGGCACATCTCTCCTGAAAGAGTACAAGCCCAGGGGAAAAATAGATAATACAGTAACAACTGTGAGATTCTTGCCAATTATTTCGAAGAACTCCTTAATTGCGAACCACCACAGGAAAAATTGGAAACTCTGAAAGACACAGTCCAGAACCTACAATCAGAACCACCAGATGAAGTGGAGATAAGGAATGTAATAAATTCCTTATAGAACAATAAAGCGTCCGGAGAAGATTGAGTTATCACAGAACTGTGGAAGATAACCAATGACGCCTTCATCTCTGAAACGACGGAACTGTTCAGGAATAACTGAGGGATGAAAAGATACCGGAGGACTGGTAAGTAGCATTTATTCACCCGTTACATAAAAAGGGACCGAAAACTGATGTCAATAATTATCGAGGTGTATCACTTTTATCAATTACATTAAAAAAGTTTTCTAAACTACTACTGAACAGACTGGAACCACAAATTGACCCACAACTGGGAGAATATCAGGGAGGTTTCCGGAGAGGGAGTTCTTGTCCAGAGCAAATACTTAGTCTGAAAATGATAATAAAATATTACACTGTACGATCAAAAGATCTATTCATCTCATTCGTTGACTTTCACAAAGCTTACGATTCAATAGATAGAGACACATTGATGGACATATTGAGGGAATATGGTGTGGATCAAAAGACGCTAAACCTACTTAGGCTGACGTTAACAAACACTATATCCAAGGTGAAATTCCGGGGAGAGATCAGCAAACCCTTCCAAATAAAAACTGGATTGAGGCAGGGTGACAGCCTATCACCGATATTGTTCAACGTGTGTCTAGATAAGATCATGAAGACATTGTGGACAACCAATGACTCCGGGGACTTTCTTGGAAGTAAAAATACAAACATCAAACCCAGATGTCTGGCCTTCGCAGATGATCTGGCACTTCTAGCTGAAATGGAAGAGGAAGGAATAATACAGATAAATGAACTAAAATAAATCGCTGGGAAAACAGGTTTACAAATCTCTTTTCCCAAAACAGAGAGGATGAGCACCAACAAGAACTACATGAAGAAAACATTTAAGACGAAATATGGGAGGGTAAAGGTCAAGAAACAGTTTAAATACCCCGGAGAGATCATTAGCAACAATGGACTGGACAAAGAGTCGATGGAAAACAGAAGACGTAAACTAGAAAAACTCAACTTTTCCACTAAAAATATATACAACAAAAAGAACCTCTCCCTTAATGCCAAACTACAACACTACAGTGCTGCGGTAAAACCGGCGATCTTATATGGTGTGGAGACGGCAAATTTGATGAACCTAGAAGAGCTTCTGAAGATTGAAAGGAGGATATTGCGGAGGATTTACGGCCCAAAAGTGGCACAGGGAACCTACAGATTAAGATAAAACAAGGAGATATATGAAAGACCTGGAAACAACAATTAGGAAAAGACGTTTACGTTTCTATGGACATATGGTTAGAATGGATTCCACAAGATTAAATAACCAAATTTTCTATTAAATATATAATCTGAAGAGCCAAGGGGGTTACACCAAGCAGATGAAGGAGGAACTCCGGAGGCTAGAAATTACAGATGACGACTGTCGAGACAGAACACAGTTCAGAGAAATTCTAACATAAAGGTTCTTGAGGGAGAAAAGAGAGAACGCAGGGGAGGAAGGTGGACAGCAGAGAGAAAGGCGCAACTCACTGAAAGAATGAAGGAAGTGTGGAGAAGGAGAAAGGAAGAAAGAACTATGGGGAGGAAATGAAATGATATTTGCGTGGTCCTTAGTTTTGGCCAGTTCGCATAATGTAATAATCTTCTTCTTCTTCTTCTTCTTCTTCTTTTCCCTTAGCTAGATCTTTTCCCAATTAAGTGGGGTCGGCATTTCCATCCTCCATTCCTTTCTCTTTAGGGCTTCTGCCTTCGTCCAACCTTAATAATAATGATGATAATAATAATAATCTTCTTTAATCGCATCGGCCAACTAAGGACCACGTTATTTCAACTGGCTTCTCTGGGCTTTGATCTTTGCCCTGTGTTCCTTCATACGTTGCCGGTGTTGCTCTTTTCCTTCTTCCGTCCACATCGTTCCCGTCTTCAACTTCGGTTTTTCTTGAAAACCCTGGTGGTCGTGTAGTTTCTTCCTGAGGGGATTGCGTTCTTGAATATCCCCACAGGTAATTTCCATCTCTTGCAGGTCACTTTCCACCTCTTTGATCCAGGCTGGCTTGGTCTTCTTATTTTTAAAATAGTTAAAGATCCGGTTCGTCATTCGTGTGGGTATCATTCTAAGCAAGTGGCCATAAAATGCAATCCTCCTTTTCCTTATTACATCAGAGATCTTATTATTATTAATATTATTATTATTATCTAAAAAATTAATCGTCAAAAAGCTAAAAAACACATACACGAAAATAAAATAAAACAGATCTCTTACAAAAATATGTTTTCCTAATGTTTATATCCCCCCCCCCCTCTCCTTAATGACTTCCTAGAATTTGTACTCATTTCCATCTTAATCTTGTTTCTAGATCACTGTTCCTTCTTCAAGCTGGTTTTATAGCAAGATTTGTTTCTTTCGCATTTAACATTATTTTACGTTCGACCCTGGCGAAATGTAAATATTATATGTCACAAAAATGTACTATAATGTGGTTCATTATAGTACAAGTTTCCATTATGATACGGTTTCTACCACCAATCAGAGCTCAAGAAACAGTTGTGTGACCAATTAGGTAAGGATAGCATCGCACATGTGCTCACTTCCATGGCCCCCTATTTTAAATTTCACTGCATGGCGAGTACTGAGGTAATCCAGGAGGCCATGGTCAAATACAAGGTATTCTCTGCGTCCCATGCGCTCTGTTCAGTACATAAAACTGGCGAAATCTCCACAGATATTTATGAATATTTATGTTCCAAAATAAAATAGTTATAATTATCGTCAAACATAAACAGTCGTATGCGACTCGTATGGAAATTTTAAAACGTGCGAAGCGAGTTTTATGAACATACTTGTATCTTAATTATTGCCATTATAGGCTCGTTGCATAATGTACTATTTTTTTACAGATCTGTGTGTTTTTTTTAAATTTTAGTGTAGGCTACGGTATGTGTTTTTTAGCTGTTAGACGAATATTTTTATAATTTCAAATCATCTTGTCGACTTCATCGTTATGCTTTGGTCTACCGTTATGCGTTATGGTTACGGCATGTATGACGTCATCATGTTGTTCAGTGCATATGCACCGAGTCTGAGTTTACTTCAGGGGTCTAGCGTTATGCGATACGGGGACGGCGAGTGCGTGACGTCATGCAGCAGAGTGCACCTCCCGCTCTCCGTTCCCTGCGTGGGAAGCCTGGGAAGTATGTTGAGGAAGCCCTCCGGTGCCTTTCTAACATGTGTAGCATTTGTAGCATGCGTCATTTGAAATGATATAAAGTCTAGTCTCTCAGACTGACTCTATCTTTCTTAGAAATAGTTTTGTGGACAACAGTCTTTTATGGTAGAAATGTTTCACGTACTGTAAGCCTTGCTTGTCTATTCTTGGGCTGAGGAAGGTCAATAAAAAGTACAAATTAATGTTGACCTAAGGTTTTTAATCATCAGGACTTATTTATACTTCGTCAATATGGGACAGGGCTAACATGATCATTTTCATGTCACATAATATTAGATGTTGGTCAACAAGAACGGCTAAGTGACCTATCGCCTGAGTAGTTACAGTTAAAATGTAAAGTTCAATGAACTGTGGTTTTATAAAATGATGAAGATCGCAATAAATCGCTAAGTAGTGTATAATAGATGAATTATTTGACAAATATAAGAGTGGAATATTGAAACATGTCATAATTAATGCGAATACGAGAGGAGGAAGGATGTATAATCGTTAGAGGAGTTGTAATTTGAAGTTTATATCATGCATTCATGTATGGTGAGTAGGATAACGGAATGTCATGCACTTAAGGTGTAGAGAAATGGTAAAAAGAGTATTTAAGCGTATATTGTAACGCAGACTTGTATATAGGATGATGTAAATGTTCGTCTCACTTCACATAAATGTGCTGCTCGCCTCGCCAGTATACGAAATGTTATGGACTGAACGATCTAGTATCAGACGCAGATTCTCTTATGAATACACTCGTATAAAACACTGTTACAAACGTCAAAAACCAATTCCCGACTACGCAATCCTCCTTATTTACCTTAATACAGCCGAAATGAAACCATTTCTCACTTAGTGCAATTTTGCATACGTCCCCCTTAAATTGCATTTTGTGACAATTTTGAATCTAAATTACATTTTGTAAGTATTTTCTATCTAAATTGCATTTTGTAAATATTGTCAATTCAAATAAAAGTACAGTAAGTATGTAGTTAGTTTTAGTTGTAAGTAGGTAGTTAGTTTGTCTATTAGATATATGTCATTGTTCTATTAGACTGTGGTGTGTGAGTGTGTCTGGTAGCAGTTGCATTGTTTATTAGTTATAGTTCATTGTTTCAGTACACTGTGATGTGTGAGGGTGCATGTGAGTGCGCCTGTTGACAGACTGTTTTAGTGGTAGTACTTGTTGTTGGTGGAACTTAAGTTTTTGTTAGTAGAGGTTTGGTATTTAATTGTTAGTATGGTAGAAGGTTAGTATTTTTGTTAGTAGAATTGCTCTTTACTTATTCTGAAAGGGAGTAGCAGCCTTTCAGAATAAATCAATTCTTTACTAGTCTTATAGACGGTTAAGATATTGATAATATAAGCCAATAATGGCTACACTGCGTCCTGCTGCACGGCTGAAAGCAACGGGAAACTACAGCCGTATGCTATTCCCGAGGATATGCACCTCTCTATGCATAATTACATGTGATGATGGCCTCCTCCCTTGTAAAATTTCAATCCGGAGATAAACTAGTCCCCCGTTCGGATCTCCGGGTGGGGACTACTCGAGAGGGGGTTAACATCACAGAAGTGACAAAGAGGAAATCTGACATTCTACGGATCGGAGCGTGGAATGTTAGAAGTCTGCTAGGAAGTGGAAGGTTAGAAAACTTAGAAAGGGAAATGGATAGGTTGAGGTTGGATTTGGTTGGGATTAGTGAAATGCGCTGGCAGGAAGAACAGGACTTTTGGTCAGGAGACTATAGGGTCATTAGCACTAAATCAAACAATGGCCAAGCAGGGGTTGGCCTCATATTGAGTAGGAAACTTGGACAGCGGGTGGAATATTATGAGCAATATAGTGAACGGATTATTGTAGCAAAAATCAATACAAAACCTACCTGCACTACAGTGGTACAAGTCTATATGCCTACCAGTCAAGCTGATGATGAGGATGTTGAAAAGGTCTACGAAGAAATAGACGAAATTCTGAGGTATATCAAGGGTGATGAAAATATTATAGTAATGGGAGATTGGAATGCTGTGGTAGGAAAAGGGAGAGAAGGGAAGATAGTAGGAGATTTCGGATTAGGTGAAAGGAATGATCGAGGAAGCAGGCTGGTAGAATTCTGCACCGAGCATGAATTGGTCATAGCTAACACCTTATTCAATAACCACAATAGAAGAATATACACATGGATGAGACCAGGAGATACAGGGCGTTACCAAATCGACTTCATTATGGTCAAGTAGAGGTTTCGAAACCAGATTTTGGATTGTAAAACATATCCTGGTGCTGACATAAACTCTGATCACAATCTGGTTGTAATGAAATGCAGATTAAAGTTGAAGAAACTGAAGAAAAGTCAAAAGCCAAAAAGGTGGGCAATGGACAGACTGAAAGAGAAGGATGTAAACGAAAGATTCAAGAAGAGTATAAAGGAAGGACTAATGAAAAACCCTACACAAACTTCAATTGCAGACGAATGGGCACTTTTGAAGAATGAAATAACAAAATCCGCAGAAGAAAATATTGGTAGGAAAGAAAGAATAGGTAGAAAACGTGGATCACTCAGGATATACTAGAATTGATGGATGAAAGGCGGAAACACAAGAATCTAAGAGATGAAAAGGGGAAAGCAGAATACAGACGTCTGAGAAATGAGGTTAACAAGAAGTGCAAGGAAGCGAAAGAAGAATGGTTGAAAGAGAAATGTGCAGGTATAGAAAATTGTCTGAAATTAGGAAAAGTAGACACAGCTTATCGAAGGATTAAGAATACTTTTGGGGAAAAGAAGACTAAGTGCTGTAATATTAAGGACACAAATGGAAAGCTTCTAACAGATAGGGAAGAAAAGGTTGAGAGATGGAAAGCTTACATAGAGAGTTTGTATAAGGGAAAGGAGATTGAGATTCATGTAATGGAAAGGGAGGAGGAAATTGATGAGGATGCGAAAGGAGATTTAATATTGAGATCAGAATTTGATAGAGCTTTGGAAGACTTAAGCAGGAACAAAGCACCTGGCATAGATGATATACCTATTGAGTTGCTACGCTGCATAGGAGATGAAGGTCTGATCAGGTTATTTCACTTGGTGTGTAGGATTTATGAGACAGGTGAGGTACCCCCTGATTTCAAGAAGAATGTAATCATCCCTATACCAAAGAAAGTGGGAGCTGACAGATGTGAAGATTACCGTACAATATGCTTGATTACTCAAGCTTCAAAGATCCTGTCTAGAATAATTTACAAGAGGATTGAAAGCCAGATAGAAACGGAGTTGGGTGAAGACCAGTTTGGTTTCAGGAGAAATGTAGGAACAAGGGAAGCTGTACTAAGTCTTAGGCTGATTTTAGAAGGTAGAATAAGGAAAGATAAGAGAACGTTCATGGCTTTTGTAGACTTAGAAAAGGCTTTTGATAACGTTGATTGGACTAAATTGTTTGACATTTTGAAATCAATTGGAATAAAGTACAGGGATAGGAGGGTGATATACAATCTGTACAGAAACCAGACAGCAGTCATTCGAGTTGAAGGACATGAGAGAGAAGCTGGTATTCAGAAAGGTGTAAGGCAAGGCTGCAACTTATCACCCATACTTTTCAATCTTTACATTGAACAGCAATGAAGGAAATTAGAGAAAAATTTAAAGTGGGAGTGAAGATTCAAGGAGAAATAATTTCAACTCTGAGATTTGCTGATGACATCGTCATCTTGGCCGACAAGCCTGAGGATTTGAATGAGTTTTTGAATGGTATGGACTCCGTCTTACGGAAAGAATTCATGATGAAAATAAATAAATAAATGTAAAACAAAAATACTGGAATGCAGCCGAAATAAATCAGAAACCTCTATGGAGATCAAATTGGCAGGTGAAAAGCTGAAGGAAGTAGGAGACTTCTGTTACTTAGGAAGCAGAATAACCAGTGATGGACGAAGCAAAGAGGATATTAAAAGTAGGTTGGCTCAGGCAAAGAAAGCATTTCTACAAAAAAGGAATCTGCTGACATCGAATATAGATTTAGGTATTAGGAAGTTATTTTATTAGGAAGTTATTTTTGAAAGCCTTTGTCTGGAGCGTGGCGCTCTATGGAAGTGAAACTTGGACTATTGGTGCAGCAGAAAAGAGGAGAATTGAAGCATTTGAAATGTGGTGTTACAGGAGAATGATGAAGATCAGATGGGTAGATAGGGTTACAAACAAAGAGGTATTAAGACGAGTGGGAGAGGAGATATGTTTCTGGCGACTGCTAATGAAGAGAAGAGATAGGTTGGTAGGACACATACTAAGACACCAAGGAATAGCAAGCTTAGTTATGGAAGGAAGGGTCGAGGACAAAAACTGTAGGGGTAGACCAAGGTTAGAATATGTTAAACAGATTGCCTCCGATGTAGGGTGTCGGAGCTATGTAGAGATGAAACGATTAGCTCAGGACAGGGAGGCATGGAGATCTGCATCAAACCAGTCAAAAGACTGAAGACTCAAACAACAACAAGAACCAGAGCAGGTCTGCAGTTCATAACAGTACAAAATATCTCAATACAATGTACAGTTATCATTTTCAGGAGAATGTTCATAGTACAGGTGTTATTACTATTATCATTATTATTATTATTACCTTGTAAATTACGGTAGGTAAATAAGACGGAGTAACCACACCCTGCAGGTGGGGGCGTGTTCTGTTACTCCCGCCGTAGAATGGCCTTTTGTTCTAAGCCGCACGCTATAACTTGGATCGCTCGTTTCTAATGAAAGGAAACTCGAGAAAGTGCAGGAGCCGAAGGTATCAAGTAACACACATTGGTAACTTTTAAACAATTGCACACTTACAGGATCGTATTTCATTATTTCAAGAACAATGGGCCCCACCATAACATTAATTATTACCACATACAAAAGAAGATAAGAGTACTGTAGACATGACTTTTGAAGGTGCGCAGGTAACTACGTTCTCGAGCGATTGCGCACTGGTTAAGTTGTTCTTGTTTCATTAGCCCGTTAGGATATTGGTCTCTACGTATATTAACCTCCTGTCATAAGGACAGTTTATGCTTTCAAAGATGCTAATAGTTGAATCTTACAGAAAAATTTTGGATAAATTCCATGCTGAAGTTCTAGTATTTCTAAAAATCAAATATTATAAACGTAGACGTCAAGTTTTGGATAAAATTAAAATATAAAAAAACTAAAAACATTAACAATTAACGTTTAAAAATAAAATATAAATATATAAATCATAAAATTAAATTACAAATATAAAATAAATATAAAAATTTAAATAATAAATATAATTATAAAAATTATGAAAATAATTGTAAAAGTCAATTCGAATTTGGTTAATTAATTAATTCAATAAAAATCAAAATTAAATCTATAAGAATAGGCCTATAAATTGAAAATTAAAAATACATATATAAACATTAAAATTAAAGAAACAAATAATAACATTATTAATATGGTAATTCTAATAATTAGAATAAATTAAAATGACAAAGCACATAAAAATTAAAAATAGTTCTGCCCTATAAAGGGTTAAAGGAGCTTGGACATCGATGTCATTTATCCCCGTGAACTTGGTTGTGTTTGTAACGATGTCACATAGCCTGTGTTATAGTCAAGATGTAGGTATATATGTCTCGACTTTGTATAAGAGGAATCTAATAACTAGGCCATGATCTGGGTCCACATGTTTCAACTCTGTATTATAGTGACTCTATAGAGGAGGCCATGATCTGGCTCCACATGTTTCAACTCTGTATTATAGTGACTCTATTGAGGAGACCATGATCTGAGTCCATATGCCTTGACGCTGTATTATAGTGACTCTATTGAGGAGGCCATGATGTGAGTCCACATGTCTCGACTCTGTAATATAGTGACTCTATTGAGGAGACCATGATCTGGCTCCACATGTCTCAACTCTGTATTATAGTGACTCTATAGAGGAGGCCATGATCTGGCTCCACATGTCTCAACTCTGTATTATAGTGACTCTATAGAGGAGGCCATGATCTGGGTCCACATGTTTCAACTCTGTATTATAGTGACTCTATTGAGGAGACCATGATCTGAGTCCACATGTCTTGACTCTGTATTATAGTGACTCTATTGAGGAGGCCATGATGTGAGTCCACATGTCTTGACTCTGTATTATAGTGACTCTATTGAGGAGGCCATGATCTGGCTCCACTTGTCTCGACTCTGTAATATAGTGACTCTATTGAGGAGACCATGATCTGGCTCCACATGTCTCAACTCTGTATTATAGTGACTCTATTGAGGAGACCATGATCTGGCTCCACATGTCTCGACTCTGTAATATAGTGACTCTATTGAGGAGACCATGATCTGGCTCCACATGTCTCGACTCTGTATTATAATGACTCTATTGAGGAGACCATGATCTGGGTCCACATGTGTCAACTCAGTATTATAGTGACTCTATTGAGGAGGCCATGATCTCAGTCCACATGTCTTGACTCTGTATTATAGTGACTGTATTGAGGAGGCCATGATATGGGTCCACATGTCTTGACTCTGTATTATAGTGACTCTATTGGGGAGGCCATGATCTCAGTCCACATGTCTTGACTCTGTAATATAGAGACTCTATTGGGGAGGCCATGATCTGGGTCCACATGTCTTGACTCTGAATTATAGTGACTCTATTGGGGAGGCCATGATCTCAGTCCACATGTCTTGACTCTGTAATATAGAGACTCTATTGAGGAGGCCATGATCTGGGTCCACATGTCTTGACTCTGTATTATAGTGACTCTATTGGGGAGGCCATGATCTGAGTCCACATGTCTCCACTCTGTATTATAGTGACTCTATAGAGGGGATCATGATCAGAGTCCACATGTGTCAACTCTGTATTATAGTGACTCTATTGAGGAGGTCATGATCTGGGTCCACATGTCTTGACTCTGTATTATAGTGACTCTATTGAGGAGGCCATGATCTGAGTCCACATGTCTCCACTCTGTATTATAGTGACTCTATTGAGGAGATCATGATCAGAGTCCACATGTGTCAACTCTGTATTATAGTGACTATTGAGGAGGTCATGATCTGAGTCCACATGTCTTGACTCTGTATTATACTGACTCTATTGAGTAGGCCATGATCTCAGTCCACATGTCTCAACTCTGTATTATAGTGACTCTATTGAGGAGGCCATGATCTGAGTCCACATGTCTTGACTCTGTATTATAGTGACTCTATTGAGGAGGCCATGATCTCAGTCCACATGTCTTGACTCTGTATTATAGTGACTCTATTGAGGAGGCCATGATCTCAGTCCACATGTCTTGACTCTGTATTATAGTGACTCTATTGAGGAGGCCATCATCTCAGTCCACATGTCTTGACTCTGTATTATAGTGACTCTATTGAGGAGGCCATGATCTGGGTCCACATGTCTCGACTCTGTATTATAGTGACTCTATTGGTAAGGCCATGATCTGGGTCCACATGTCTCGACTCTGTATTATAGTGACTCTATTGAGGAGGCCATGATCTGAGTCCACATGTCTCAACTCTGTTATATAGTGACTCTATTGGGGAGGCCATGATCTGGGTCCACATATCTCAACTCTGTATTATAGTGACTCTATTGAGGAGGCCATGATCTGGGTCCACATGTCTTGTCTCTGTATTATAGTGACTCTTTTGGGGAGGCCATGATCTGAGTCCACATGTCTCCACTCTGTATTATAGTGACTCTATTGAGGAGATCATGATCAGAGTCCACATGTGTCAACTCTGTATTATAGTGACTCTATTGAGGAGGTCATGATCTGAGTCCACATGTCTTAACTCTGTTTTATAGTGACTCTATTGAGGAGGCCATGATCTCAGTCCACATGTCTCAACTCTGTATTATAGTGACTCTGTTGAGGAGGCCATGATCTGAGTCCACATGTCTTGACACTGTATTATAGTGACTCTATTGGGGAGGCCATGATCTCAGTCCACATGTCTTGACTCTGTAATATAGAGACTGTATTGAGGAGGCCATGATCTCAGTCCACATATGTCAACTCTGTATTATAGTGACTCTAATGAGGAGGCCGTGATCTGGGTCCACATGTCTTGACTCTGTATTATAGTGACTCTATTGAGGAGGCCATGAGCTCAGTCCACATGTCTTGACTCTGTATTATAGTGACTGTTTTGAGGAGGCCATGATCTGGGTCCACATGCCTTGACTCTGTATTATAGTGACTCTATTGGGGAGGCCATGATCTCAGTCCACATGTCTTGACTCTGTAATATAGAGACTGTATTGAGGAGGCCATGATCTGGGTCCACATTTCTTAACTCTGTATTATAGTGACTCTATTGAGGAGGCCATGATCTGGGTCCACATGTCTCGACTCTGTATTATAGTGACTCTATTGAGGAGGCCATGATCTGAGACCACATGTCTCAACTCTGTATTATAGTAACTCTATTAAGGAGACCATGATCTGAGTCCACATGTCTCAACTCTGTATTATAGTGACTCTATTGGGGAGGCCATGATCAGGGTCCACATGTCTCAACTCTGTATTATAGTGACTCTATTGAGGAGGCCATGATCTCTGTCCACATGTCTTGAATCTGTATTACAGTGACTCTATTGGGGAGGCCATGATCTGAGTCCACATGTCTCAACTCTGTATTATAGTGACTCTATTGAGGAGGCCAGGATCTGAGTCCACATGTCTCAACTCTGTATTATAGTGACTCTATTGAGGAGGCCATGATCTGAGTCCACATGTCTTGACTCTGTATTATAGTGACTCTATTGAGGAGGCCATGATCTGAGTCCACATGTCTCAACTCTGTATTAGAGTGACTCTATTGAGGAGGCCATGATCTGTGTCCACATGTCTTGACTCTGTATTATAGTGACTCTATTGAGGAGGCCATGATCTGAGTCCACATGTCTCAACTCTGTATTATAGCGACTCTATTGAGGAGGCCATGATCTGAGTCCACATGTCCCAACTCTGTATTACAGTGACTCTATTGAGGAAGCCATGATCTCAGTCCACATGTCTTGACTCTGTATTATAGTGACTCTATTGAGGAGGCCATGATCTGTGTCCACATGTCTAGACTCTGTATTATAGTGACTCTATTGAGGAGGCCATGATCTGAGTCCACATGTCTTGACTCTGTATTATAGTGACTCTATTGAGGAGGCCATGATCTCAGTCCACATGTGTCAACTCTGTATTATAGTGACTCTATTGAGGAGGCCATGATCTCAGTCCACATGTGTCAACTCTGAATTATAGTTACTCTATTGAGGAGGCCATGATCAGGGTCCACATGTTTCAACTCTGTATTATAGTGACCCTATTGAGGAGGCCATGATCTGGTTCCAAATGTCTTGACTCTGTATTATAGTGACTTAATTGGGGAGGCCATGATCTCAGTGCACATGTCTTGACTCTGTAATATAGAGACTGAATTGAGGAGGCCATGATCTCAGTCCACATGTGTAAACTCTGTTTTATCGTGACTCTATTGAGGAGGCCATGATCTGGGTCCACATGTCTTGACTCTGTATTATAGTGACTCTATTGAGGAGGCCATGATCTCAGACCACATGTCTTGACTCTGTATTATAGTGACTCTATTGAGGAAGCCATGATCTCAGTCCACATGTCTCATCTCTGTATTATAGTGACTCTATTGAGGAGGCCATGATCTGAGTCCATATGTCTTGACTCTGTATTATAGTGACTCTATTGAGAAGGCCATGATCTGGGTCCACATGTCTTGACTCTGTATTACAGTGACTCTATTGAGGAGATCATGATCTGGGTCCACATGTCTTGACTCTGTATTATAGTGACTCTATTGAGGGAGACCATGATCTGGTTCCACATGTCCCGACTCTGTATTACAGTGTCTCTATTGAGGAGATCATGATCTGAGACCACATGTCTCATCTCTGTATTATAGTGACTCTATTGAGGAGGCCATGCTCTGAGTCCATATGTCTTGACTCTGTATTATAGTGACTCTATTGAGGAGGCCATGATCTGGGTCCACATGTCTTGACTCTGTATTACAGTGACTCTATTGAGGAGATCATGATCTGGGTCCACATGTCTTGACTCTGAATTATAGTGACTCTATTGAGGAGACCATGATCTGAGTCCATATGTCTTGACTCTGTATTATAGTGGCTCTAATGAGGAGGCCATGATCTGGGTCCACATGTCTTGACTCTGTATTATAGTGACTCTATTGAGGAGATCATGATCTGGGTCCACATGTCTTGACTCTGTATTATAGTGACTCTATTGAGGAGGCCATGATCTGAGTCCATATGTCTTGACTCTGTAATATAGTGACTCTATTGAGGAGACCATGATCTGAGTCCATATGTCTTGACTCTGTATTACAGTGACTCTATTGAGGAGACAATGATCTGAGTCCATATGTCTTGACTCGTTATTATAGTGACTCTATTGAGGAGGCCATGATCTGGGTCCACATGTCTAGACTCTGTATTATAGTGACTCTATTGAGGAGACCATGATCTGAGTCCACATGTCCCAACTCTGTATTATGGTGACTCTATTGAGGAGACCATGGTCTGAGTCCATATGTCCCAACTCTGTATTATAGTGACTCTATTGAGGAGACCATGATCTGAGTCCACATGTCCCTACTCTGTATTATAGTGACTCTATTGGGGAGATCATGATCTGGGTCCACATGTTTCAACTCTGTATTATAGTGACTCTATTGAGGAGGCCATGATCTGGGTCCATATATGTCTCAACTCTGTATTATAGTGACTCTATTGAGGAGGCCATGATCAGAGTCCACTTGTCTCAACTCTGTATTATAGTGACTCTATTGATGAGATCATGATCTGGGTCCACATGTCTCAACTCTGTATTATAGTGACTCTGAGGAGGCCATGATCTGGGTCCTTATGTCTTTACTCTGTATTATAGTGACTCTATTGAGGAGACCATGATCTGAGACCACATGTCTCATCTCTGTATTATAGTGACTCTATTGAAGAGGCCATGATCTGGGTCCACATGTCTCAACTCTGTATTACAGTGACTCTATTGAAGAGGTCATGATCTGGGTCCACATGTCTCATCTCTGTATTATAGTGACTGTATTGAGGAGGTCATGATCTGGATTTATACATGCCTTATCTCTGTATTATAGTGACTGTATTGAGGAGGTCATGATCTGGGTCCACATGTCTCAACTCTGTATTATAGTGACTCTATTGAGGAGGCCATGATCTGAGTCCACATGACCCTACTCTGTATTATAGTGACTCTATTGAGGAGACCATGATCTGAGTCCACAAGTCCCTACTCTGTATTATAGTGACTCTATTGGGGAGGCCATGATCTGGGTCCACATGTCTCGACTCTGTATTATAGTGACTCTATTGAGCAGGCCATGATCTGAGTCCACATGTCTCGACTCTGTATTATAGTGACTCTATTGAGGAGGCCATGATCTCAGTCCACATGTCTCGACTCTGTATTATAGTGACTCTATTGAGGAGGCCATGATCTGAGTCCACATGTCTAGACTCTGTACTATAGTGACTCTATTGAGGAGACCATGATCTGAGTCCACATGTCTCAACTCTGTATTATAGTGACTCTATTGTGGAGGCCATGATCTGAGTCCACATGTCTCATCTCTGTATTATAGTGACTCTATTGAGGAGATCATGATCTGGGTCCACATGTCTCAACTCTGTATTATAGTGACTCTATTGTGGAGGCCATGATATGGGTCAACATGTCTTGACTCTGTATTATAGTGACTCTATTGAGGAGGCCATGATCTGAGTCCACATGTCTCAACTCTGTATTATAGTGACTCTATTGAGATCATGATCTGGGTCCACATGTCTCAACTCTGTATTATAGTGACTCTATTGAGGAGGCCATGATCTGTGTCCACATGTCTTGACTCTGTATTATAGTGACTCTATTGAGGAGACCATGATCTGATACCACATGTCTCATCTCTGTATTATAGTGACTCTATTGAGGAGGCCATGATCTGGGTCCACATGTCTCAACTCTGTATTACAGTGACTCTATTGAGGAGGTCATGATCTGGGTCCACATGTCTCATCTCTGTATTATAATGACTGTATTGAGGAGGTCATGATCTGGGTCGACATGTCTCATCTCTGTATTATACTGACTGTATTGAGGAGGTCATGATCTGTGTTCACATGTCTTGACTCTGTATTATAGTGACTCTATTGAGGAGGCCATGATCTGAGTCCACATGTCTCATCTCTGTATTATAGTGACTCTATTGGGGAGGCGATGATGTGAGTCCACATGTCTTGACTCTGTATTATAGTGACTCTATTGAGGAGGCCATGATCTGAGTCCACATGTCTCAACTCTGTATTATAGTGACTCTATTGAGGAGATCATGATCTGGGTCCACATGTCTCAACTCTGTATTATAGTGACTCTATTCAGGAGGCCATGATCTGAGTCCACATTTCTCATCTCTGTTTTATAGTGACTCTATTGGGGAGGCCATGATGTGAGTCCACATGTCTTGACTCTGTATTATAGTGACTCTATTGAGGAGGCCATGATCTGAGTCCACATGTCTCAACTCTGTATTATAGTGACTCTAATGAGGAGGCCATGATCTGGGTCCACATGTCTTGACTCTGTATTATAGTGACTCTATTGAGGAGGCCATGAGCTCAGTCCACATGTCTCAACTCTGTATTATAGTGACTCTATTGGGGAGGCCAGTATCAGGGTCCACATGTCTCAACTCTGTATTATAGTGACTCTATTGACGAGGCCATTATCTCAGTCCATATGTCTTGAATCTGTATTACAGTGACTCTATTGGGGAGGCCATGATCTGAGTCCACATGTCTCAACTCTGTATTATAGTGACTCTATTGAGGAGGCCATGATCTGAGTCCACAGGTCTCAACTCTGTATTATAGTGACTCTATTGAGGAGGCCATGATCTGAGTCCACATGTCTTGACTCTGTATTATAGTGACTCTATTGAGGAGGCCATGATCTGAGTCCACATGTCTCAACTCTGTATTATAGCGACTCCATTGAGAAGGCCATGATCTGAGTCCACTTGTCCCAACTCTGTATTACAGTGACTCTATTGAGGAGGCCATGATCTCAGTCCACATGTCTTGACTCTGTATTATAGTGACTCTATTGAGGAGGCCATGATCTGAGTCCACATGTCTTGACTCTGTATTATAGTGACTCTTTTGAGGAGGCCATGATCTGAGTCCACATGTCTCAACTCTGTATTATACTGACTCTATTGAGGAGGCCATGATCTGTGCCCACAAGTCTTGACTCTGTATTATTGTGACTCTATTGAGGAGGCCATGATCTGGGTCCACATGTCTTGACTCTGTATTATAGAGACTCTATTGAGGAGGCCATGATCTCAGTCCACATGTGTCAACTCTGTATTATAGTGACTCTATTGAGGAGGCCATGATCTCAGTCCACATGTGTCAACTCTGTATTATAGTTACTCTATTGAGGAGGCCATGATCAGGGTCCACATGTCTCAACTCTGTATTATAGTGACCCTATTGAGGAGGCCATGATCTTGTTCCACATGTCTTGACTCTGTATTATAGTGACTTTATTGGGGAGGCCATGATCTCAGTGCACATGTCTTGACTCTGTAATATAGAGACTGTATTGAGGAGGCCATGTTCTCAGTCCACATGTGTCAACTCTGTTTTATAGTGACTCTATTGAGGAGGCCATGATCTGGGTCCACATGTCTTGACTCCGTATTATAGTGACTCTATTGAGGAGGCCATGATCTCAGTCCACATGTCTTGACTCTGTATTATAGTGACTCTATTGAGGAGGCCATGATCTCTGTCCACATGTCTTGACTCTGTATTATAGTGACTGTATTGAGGAGGTCATGATCTGGGTCCACATGTCTTGACTCTGTATTATAGTGACTCTATTGGGGAGGCCATGATCTCAGTCCACATGTCTTGACTCAGTAATATAGAGACTGTATTGAGGAGGCCACGATCTGGGTCCACATGTCTTGACTCTGTATTATAGTGACTCTATTGAGGAGGCCATGATCTCAGTCCACATGTCTTGACTCTGTATTATAGTGACTCTTTTGAGGAGGCCATGATCTCAGTCCACATGTCTTGACTCTGTATTATAGTGACTGTATTGAGGAGGCCATGATCTGGGTCCACATGTCTTGAGTCTGTATTATAGTGACTCTATTGGGGCGGCCATGATCTCAGTCCACATGTCTTGACTCTGTAATATAGAGACTATTGAGGAGGCCATGATCTGGGTCCACATGGGTCAACTCTGTATTATAGTGACTCTATTGAGGAGGCCATGATCTCAGTCCACATTTCTTGACTCTGTATTATAGTGACTCTATTGGGGAGGCCATGATCTCAGTCCACAAGTCTTGACTCTGTAATATAGAGACTGTATTGAGGAGGCCATAATCTGGTCCAAATATCTTGACTCTGTATTATAGTGACTCTATTGAGGAGGCCATGATCTCAGTCCACATGTTTTGACTCTGTATTATAGTGACTCTATTGGGGAGGCCATGATCTCAGTCCACATGTCTTGACTCTGTATTATAATGACTCTATTGAGGAGGCCATGATCTGAGACAACATGTCTCATCTCTGTATTATAGTGACTCTATTGAGGAGGCCATGATCTGAGTCCATATGTCTTGACTCTGTATTATAGTGACTCTATTGGGGAGGCCATGATCTGGGTCCACATGTCTTGACTCTGTATTACAGTGACTCTATTGAGGAGATCATGATCTGGGTCCACATGTCTTGACTCTGTATTATAGTGACTCTATTGAGGAGACCATGATCTGGTTCCACATGTCTTGACTCTGTATTACAGTGACTCTATTGAAGAGATCATGATCTGAGACCACATGTCTCATCTCTGTATTATAGTGGCTCTATTGAGGAGGCCATGATCTGAGTCCATATGTCTTGACTCTGTATTATAGTGACTCTATTGAGGAGGCCATGATCTGGGTCCACATATCTTGACTCTGTATTACAGTGACTCTATTGAGGAGATCATGATCTGGGCCCACATGTCTTGACTCTGTATTATAGTGACTCTATTGAGGAGACCATGATCTGAGTCCATATGTCTTGACTCCGTATTATAGTGGCTTTATTGAGGAGGCCATGATCTGGGTCCACATGTCTCAACTCTGTATTATAGTGACTCTATTGAGGAGATCATGATCTGGGTCCACATGTCTTGACTCTGTATTATAGTGACTCTATTGAGGAGGCCATGATCTGAGTCCATATGTCTTGACTCTGTATTATAGTGACTCTATTGAGGAGACCATGATCTGAGTCCATATGTCTTGACTCTGTATTATAGTGACTCTATTGAGGAGACCATGATCTGATTCCATATGTCTTGACTCTGTATTATAGTGACTCTATTGAGGAGGCCATGATCTGGGTCCACATGTCTAGACTCTGTATTATAGTGACCCTATTGAGGAGACCATGATCTGAGTCCACATGTCCCAACTCTGTAATATAGTGACTCTATTGAGGAGACCATGATCTGAGTCCACATGTCCCAACTCTGTAATATAGTGACTCTATTGAGGAGACCATGATCTGAGTCCATATGTCCCAATTCTGTATTATAGTGACTCTATTGAGGAGACCATGATCTGAGTCCACATGTCCCTACTCTGTATTATAGTGACTCTATTGGGGAGATCATGATCTGGGTCCACGTGTCTCAACTCTGTATTATAGTGACTCTATTGAGGAGGCCATGATCTGAGTCCATATGTCTCGACTCTGTATTATAGTGACTCTATTGAGGAGGCCAGGATCTGAGTCCACTTGTCTCAACTCTGTATTATAGTGACTCTATTGATGAGATCATGATCTGGGTCCACATGTCTCAACTCTGTATTATAGTGACTCTATTGAGGAGGCCATGATCTGGGTCCACATGTCTTGACTCTGTATTATAGTGACTCTATTGAGGAGACCATGATCTGAGACCACATGTCTCATCTCTGTATTATAGTGACTCTATTGAAGAGGTCATGATCTGGGTCCACATGTCTCAACTCTGTATTACAGAGACTCTATTGAAGAGGTCATGATCTGGGTCCACATGTCTCATCTCTGTATTTTAGTGACTGTATTGAGGGGGGCATGATCTGGGTCCACATGTCTCATCTCTGTATTATAGTGACTGTATTGAGGAGGTCATGATCTGGGTCCACATGTCTCAACTCTGTATTATAGTGACTCTATTGAGGAGGCCATGATCTGAGTCCACTTGTCCCTACTCTGTATTATAGTGACTCTATTGAGGAGACCATGATCTGAGTCCACATGTCCCTACTCTGTATTATAGTGACTCTATTGGGGAGGCCATGATCTGGGTCCACATGTCTCGACTCTGTATTATAGTGAGTCTATTGAGGAGGCCATGATCTGAGTCCACATGTCTCGACTCTGTATTATAGTGACTCTATTGAGGAGGCCATGATCTCAGTCCACATGTCTCGACTCTGTATTATAGTGACTCTATTGAAGAGGCCATGATCTGGGTCCACATGTCTCAACTCTGTATTACAGTGACTCTATTGAAGAGGTCATGATCTGGGTCCACATGTGTCATCTCTGTATTATAGTGACTGTATTGAGGAGGTCATGATCTGGGTCCACATGTCTCAACTCTGTATTACAGTGGCTCTATTGAGGAGGTCATGATCTGGGTCCACATGTCTCATCTCTGTATTATAGTGACTGTATTGAGGAGGTCATGATCTGGGTCGAAATGTCTCATCTCTGTATTATAGTGACTGTATTGAGGAGGTCATGATCTGTGTTCACATGTCTTGACTCTGTATTATAGTGACTCTATTGAGGAGGCCATGATCTGAGTCCATATGTCTCATCTCTGTATTATAGTGACTCTATTGGGGAGGCCATGATGTGAGTCCACATGTCTTGACTCTGTATTATAGTGACTCTATTGAGGAGGCCATGATCTGAGTCCACATGTCTCAACTCTGTATTATAGTGACTCTAATGAGGAGGCCATGATCTGGGTCCACATGTCTTGACTCTGTATTATAGTGACTCTATTGAGGAGGCCATGAGCTCAGTCCACATGTCTTGACTCTGTATTATAGTGACTGTATTGAGGAGGCCATGATCTGGGTCCACATGCCTTGACTCTGTATTATAGTGACTCTATTGGGGAGGCCATGATCTCAGTCCACATGTCTTGACTCTGTAATATAGAGACTGTATTGAGGAGGCCATGATCTGGGTCCACATTTCTTGACTCTGTATTATAGTGACTCTATTGGGGAGGCCATGATCTGGGTCCACATGTCTCGGCTCTGTATTATAGTGAGTCTATTGAGGAGGCCATGATCTGAGTCCACATGTCTCGACTCTGTATTATAGTGACTCTATTGAGGAGGCCATGATCTCAGTCCACATGTCTCGACTCTGTATTATAGTGACTCTATTGAAGAGGCCATGATCTGGGTCCACATGTCTCAACTCTGTATTATAGTGACTCTATTGAGGAGGCCATGATCTGAGTCCATATGTCTCGACTCTGTATTATAGTGACTCTATTGAGGAGGCCATGATCTGAGTCCACTTGTCTCAACTCTGTATTATAGTGACTCTATTGATGAGATCATGATCTGAGTCCACAGGTCTCAACTCTGTATTATAATGACTCTATTAAGGAGGCCATGATCTGAGTCCACATGTCTTGACTCTGTATTATAGTGACTCTATTGAGGAGGCCATGATCTGAGTCCACATGTCTCAACTCTGTATTATAGCGACTCTATTGAGGAGGCCATGATCTGAGTCCACATGTCCCAACTCTGTATTACAGTGACTCTATTGAGGAGGCCATGATCTCAGTCCACATGTCTTGACTCTGTATTATAGTGACTCTATTGAGGAGGCCATGATCTGAGTCCACATATCTTGACTCTGTATTATAGTGACTCTATTGAGGAGGCCATGATCTGAGTCCACATGTCTCAACTCTGTATTATACTGACTCTATTGAGGAGGCCATGATCTGTGTCCACAGGTCTTGACTCTGTATTATAGTGACTCTATTGAGGAGGCCATGATCTGGGTCCACATGTCTTGACTCTGTATTATAGAGACTCTATTGAGGAGGCCATGATCTCAGTCCACATGTGTCAATTCTGTATTATACTGACTCTATTGAGGAAGCCATGATCTCAGTCCACATGTCTTGACTCTGTATTATAGTGACTCTATTGAGGAGGCCATGATCTGTGTCCACATGTCTAGACTCTGTATTATAGTGACTCTATTGAGGAGGCCATGATCTGAGTCCACATGTCTTGACTCTGTATTATAGTGACTCTATTGAGGAGGCCATGATCTCAGTCCACATGTGTCAACTCTGTATTATAGTGACTCTATTGAGGAGGCCATGATCTCAGTCCACATGTGTCAACTCTGAATTATAGTTACTCTATTGAGGAGGCCATGATCAGGGTCCACATGTTTCAACTCTGTATTATAGTGACCCTATTGAGGAGGCCATGATCTGGTTCCAAATGTCTTGACTCTGTATTATAGTGACTTAATTGGGGAGGCCATGATCTCAGTGCACATGTCTTGACTCTGTAATATAGAGACTGAATTGAGGAGGCCATGATCTCAGTCCACATGTGTAAACTCTGTTTTATCGTGACTCTATTGAGGAGGCCATGATCTGGGTCCACATGTCTTGACTCTGTATTATAGTGACTCTATTGAGGAGGCCATGATCTCAGACCACATGTCTTGACTCTGTATTATAGTGACTCTATTGAGGAGGCCATGATCTCAGTCCACATGTCTCATCTCTGTATTATAGTGACTCTATTGAGGAGGCCATGATCTGAGTCCATATGTCTTGACTCTGTATTATAGTGACTCTATTGAGAAGGCCATGATCTGGGTCCACATGTCTTGACTCTGTATTACAGTGACTCTATTGAGGAGATCATGATCTGGGTCCACATGTCTTGACTCTGTATTATAGTGACTCTATTGAGGGAGACCATGATCTGGTTCCACATGTCCCGACTCTGTATTACAGTGTCTCTATTGAGGAGATCATGATCTGAGACCACATGTCTCATCTCTGTATTATAGTGACTCTATTGAGGAGGCCATGCTCTGAGTCCATATGTCTTGACTCTGTATTATAGTGACTCTATTGAGGAGGCCATGATCTGGGTCCACATGTCTTGACTCTGTATTACAGTGACTCTATTGAGGAGATCATGATCTGGGTCCACATGTCTTGACTCTGAATTATAGTGACTCTATTGAGGAGACCATGATCTGAGTCCATATGTCTTGACTCTGTATTATAGTGGCTCTAATGAGGAGGCCATGATCTGGGTCCACATGTCTTGACTCTGTATTATAGTGACTCTATTGAGGAGATCATGATCTGGGTCCACATGTCTTGACTCTGTATTATAGTGACTCTATTGAGGAGGCCATGATCTGAGTCCATATGTCTTGACTCTGTAATATAGTGACTCTATTGAGGAGACCATGATCTGAGTCCATATGTCTTGACTCTGTATTACAGTGACTCTATTGAGGAGACAATGATCTGAGTCCATATGTCTTGACTCGTTATTATAGTGACTCTATTGAGGAGGCCATGATCTGGGTCCACATGTCTAGACTCTGTATTATAGTGACTCTATTGAGGAGACCATGATCTGAGTCCACATGTCCCAACTCTGTATTATGGTGACTCTATTGAGGAGACCATGGTCTGAGTCCATATGTCCCAACTCTGTATTATAGTGACTCTATTGAGGAGACCATGATCTGAGTCCACATGTCCCTACTCTGTATTATAGTGACTCTATTGGGGAGATCATGATCTGGGTCCACATGTTTCAACTCTGTATTATAGTGACTCTATTGAGGAGGCCATGATCTGGGTCCATATATGTCTCAACTCTGTATTATAGTGACTCTATTGAGGAGGCCATGATCAGAGTCCACTTGTCTCAACTCTGTATTATAGTGACTCTATTGATGAGATCATGATCTGGGTCCACATGTCTCAACTCTGTATTATAGTGACTCTGAGGAGGCCATGATCTGGGTCCTTATGTCTTTACTCTGTATTATAGTGACTCTATTGAGGAGACCATGATCTGAGACCACATGTCTCATCTCTGTATTATAGTGACTCTATTGAAGAGGCCATGATCTGGGTCCACATGTCTCAACTCTGTATTACAGTGACTCTATTGAAGAGGTCATGATCTGGGTCCACATGTCTCATCTCTGTATTATAGTGACTGTATTGAGGAGGTCATGATCTGGATTTATACATGCCTTATCTCTGTATTATAGTGACTGTATTGAGGAGGTCATGATCTGGGTCCACATGTCTCAACTCTGTATTATAGTGACTCTATTGAGGAGGCCATGATCTGAGTCCACATGACCCTACTCTGTATTATAGTGACTCTATTGAGGAGACCATGATCTGAGTCCACAAGTCCCTACTCTGTATTATAGTGACTCTATTGGGGAGGCCATGATCTGGGTCCACATGTCTCGACTCTGTATTATAGTGACTCTATTGAGCAGGCCATGATCTGAGTCCACATGTCTCGACTCTGTATTATAGTGACTCTATTGAGGAGGCCATGATCTCAGTCCACATGTCTCGACTCTGTATTATAGTGACTCTATTGAGGAGGCCATGATCTGAGTCCACATGTCTAGACTCTGTACTATAGTGACTCTATTGAGGAGACCATGATCTGAGTCCACATGTCTCAACTCTGTATTATAGTGACTCTATTGTGGAGGCCATGATCTGAGTCCACATGTCTCATCTCTGTATTATAGTGACTCTATTGAGGAGATCATGATCTGGGTCCACATGTCTCAACTCTGTATTATAGTGACTCTATTGTGGAGGCCATGATATGGGTCAACATGTCTTGACTCTGTATTATAGTGACTCTATTGAGGAGGCCATGATCTGAGTCCACATGTCTCAACTCTGTATTATAGTGACTCTATTGAGATCATGATCTGGGTCCACATGTCTCAACTCTGTATTATAGTGACTCTATTGAGGAGGCCATGATCTGTGTCCACATGTCTTGACTCTGTATTATAGTGACTCTATTGAGGAGACCATGATCTGATACCACATGTCTCATCTCTGTATTATAGTGACTCTATTGAGGAGGCCATGATCTGGGTCCACATGTCTCAACTCTGTATTACAGTGACTCTATTGAGGAGGTCATGATCTGGGTCCACATGTCTCATCTCTGTATTATAATGACTGTATTGAGGAGGTCATGATCTGGGTCGACATGTCTCATCTCTGTATTATACTGACTGTATTGAGGAGGTCATGATCTGTGTTCACATGTCTTGACTCTGTATTATAGTGACTCTATTGAGGAGGCCATGATCTGAGTCCACATGTCTCATCTCTGTATTATAGTGACTCTATTGGGGAGGCGATGATGTGAGTCCACATGTCTTGACTCTGTATTATAGTGACTCTATTGAGGAGGCCATGATCTGAGTCCACATGTCTCAACTCTGTATTATAGTGACTCTATTGAGGAGATCATGATCTGGGTCCACATGTCTCAACTCTGTATTATAGTGACTCTATTCAGGAGGCCATGATCTGAGTCCACATTTCTCATCTCTGTTTTATAGTGACTCTATTGGGGAGGCCATGATGTGAGTCCACATGTCTTGACTCTGTATTATAGTGACTCTATTGAGGAGGCCATGATCTGAGTCCACATGTCTCAACTCTGTATTATAGTGACTCTAATGAGGAGGCCATGATCTGGGTCCACATGTCTTGACTCTGTATTATAGTGACTCTATTGAGGAGGCCATGAGCTCAGTCCACATGTCTCAACTCTGTATTATAGTGACTCTATTGGGGAGGCCAGTATCAGGGTCCACATGTCTCAACTCTGTATTATAGTGACTCTATTGACGAGGCCATTATCTCAGTCCATATGTCTTGAATCTGTATTACAGTGACTCTATTGGGGAGGCCATGATCTGAGTCCACATGTCTCAACTCTGTATTATAGTGACTCTATTGAGGAGGCCATGATCTGAGTCCACAGGTCTCAACTCTGTATTATAGTGACTCTATTGAGGAGGCCATGATCTGAGTCCACATGTCTTGACTCTGTATTATAGTGACTCTATTGAGGAGGCCATGATCTGAGTCCACATGTCTCAACTCTGTATTATAGCGACTCCATTGAGAAGGCCATGATCTGAGTCCACTTGTCCCAACTCTGTATTACAGTGACTCTATTGAGGAGGCCATGATCTCAGTCCACATGTCTTGACTCTGTATTATAGTGACTCTATTGAGGAGGCCATGATCTGAGTCCACATGTCTTGACTCTGTATTATAGTGACTCTTTTGAGGAGGCCATGATCTGAGTCCACATGTCTCAACTCTGTATTATACTGACTCTATTGAGGAGGCCATGATCTGTGCCCACAAGTCTTGACTCTGTATTATTGTGACTCTATTGAGGAGGCCATGATCTGGGTCCACATGTCTTGACTCTGTATTATAGAGACTCTATTGAGGAGGCCATGATCTCAGTCCACATGTGTCAACTCTGTATTATAGTGACTCTATTGAGGAGGCCATGATCTCAGTCCACATGTGTCAACTCTGTATTATAGTTACTCTATTGAGGAGGCCATGATCAGGGTCCACATGTCTCAACTCTGTATTATAGTGACCCTATTGAGGAGGCCATGATCTTGTTCCACATGTCTTGACTCTGTATTATAGTGACTTTATTGGGGAGGCCATGATCTCAGTGCACATGTCTTGACTCTGTAATATAGAGACTGTATTGAGGAGGCCATGTTCTCAGTCCACATGTGTCAACTCTGTTTTATAGTGACTCTATTGAGGAGGCCATGATCTGGGTCCACATGTCTTGACTCCGTATTATAGTGACTCTATTGAGGAGGCCATGATCTCAGTCCACATGTCTTGACTCTGTATTATAGTGACTCTATTGAGGAGGCCATGATCTCTGTCCACATGTCTTGACTCTGTATTATAGTGACTGTATTGAGGAGGTCATGATCTGGGTCCACATGTCTTGACTCTGTATTATAGTGACTCTATTGGGGAGGCCATGATCTCAGTCCACATGTCTTGACTCAGTAATATAGAGACTGTATTGAGGAGGCCACGATCTGGGTCCACATGTCTTGACTCTGTATTATAGTGACTCTATTGAGGAGGCCATGATCTCAGTCCACATGTCTTGACTCTGTATTATAGTGACTCTTTTGAGGAGGCCATGATCTCAGTCCACATGTCTTGACTCTGTATTATAGTGACTGTATTGAGGAGGCCATGATCTGGGTCCACATGTCTTGACTCTGTATTATAGTGACTCTATTGGGGCGGCCATGATCTCAGTCCACATGTCTTGACTCTGTAATATAGAGACTATTGAGGAGGCCATGATCTGGGTCCACATGGGTCAACTCTGTATTATAGTGACTCTATTGAGGAGGCCATGATCTCAGTCCACATTTCTTGACTCTGTATTATAGTGACTCTATTGGGGAGGCCATGATCTCAGTCCACAAGTCTTGACTCTGTAATATAGAGACTGTATTGAGGAGGCCATAATCTGGTCCAAATATCTTGACTCTGTATTATAGTGACTCTATTGAGGAGGCCATGATCTCAGTCCACATGTTTTGACTCTGTATTATAGTGACTCTATTGGGGAGGCCATGATCTCAGTCCACATGTCTTGACTCTGTATTATAATGACTCTATTGAGGAGGCCATGATCTGAGACAACATGTCTCATCTCTGTATTATAGTGACTCTATTGAGGAGGCCATGATCTGAGTCCATATGTCTTGACTCTGTATTATAGTGACTCTATTGGGGAGGCCATGATCTGGGTCCACATGTCTTGACTCTGTATTACAGTGACTCTATTGAGGAGATCATGATCTGGGTCCACATGTCTTGACTCTGTATTATAGTGACTCTATTGAGGAGACCATGATCTGGTTCCACATGTCTTGACTCTGTATTACAGTGACTCTATTGAAGAGATCATGATCTGAGACCACATGTCTCATCTCTGTATTATAGTGGCTCTATTGAGGAGGCCATGATCTGAGTCCATATGTCTTGACTCTGTATTATAGTGACTCTATTGAGGAGGCCATGATCTGGGTCCACATATCTTGACTCTGTATTACAGTGACTCTATTGAGGAGATCATGATCTGGGCCCACATGTCTTGACTCTGTATTATAGTGACTCTATTGAGGAGACCATGATCTGAGTCCATATGTCTTGACTCCGTATTATAGTGGCTTTATTGAGGAGGCCATGATCTGGGTCCACATGTCTCAACTCTGTATTATAGTGACTCTATTGAGGAGATCATGATCTGGGTCCACATGTCTTGACTCTGTATTATAGTGACTCTATTGAGGAGGCCATGATCTGAGTCCATATGTCTTGACTCTGTATTATAGTGACTCTATTGAGGAGACCATGATCTGAGTCCATATGTCTTGACTCTGTATTATAGTGACTCTATTGAGGAGACCATGATCTGATTCCATATGTCTTGACTCTGTATTATAGTGACTCTATTGAGGAGGCCATGATCTGGGTCCACATGTCTAGACTCTGTATTATAGTGACCCTATTGAGGAGACCATGATCTGAGTCCACATGTCCCAACTCTGTAATATAGTGACTCTATTGAGGAGACCATGATCTGAGTCCACATGTCCCAACTCTGTAATATAGTGACTCTATTGAGGAGACCATGATCTGAGTCCATATGTCCCAATTCTGTATTATAGTGACTCTATTGAGGAGACCATGATCTGAGTCCACATGTCGCTACTCTGTATTATAGTGACTCTATTGGGGAGATCATGATCTGGGTCCACGTGTCTCAACTCTGTATTATAGTGACTCTATTGAGGAGGCCATGATCTGAGTCCATATGTCTCGACTCTGTATTATAGTGACTCTATTGAGGAGGCCAGGATCTGAGTCCACTTGTCTCAACTCTGTATTATAGTGACTCTATTGATGAGATCATGATCTGGGTCCACATGTCTCAACTCTGTATTATAGTGACTCTATTGAGGAGGCCATGATCTGGGTCCACATGTCTTGACTCTGTATTATAGTGACTCTATTGAGGAGACCATGATCTGAGACCACATGTCTCATCTCTGTATTATAGTGACTCTATTGAAGAGGTCATGATCTGGGTCCACATGTCTCAACTCTGTATTACAGAGACTCTATTGAAGAGGTCATGATCTGGGTCCACATGTCTCATCTCTGTATTTTAGTGACTGTATTGAGGGGGGCATGATCTGGGTCCACATGTCTCATCTCTGTATTATAGTGACTGTATTGAGGAGGTCATGATCTGGGTCCACATGTCTCAACTCTGTATTATAGTGACTCTATTGAGGAGGCCATGATCTGAGTCCACTTGTCCCTACTCTGTATTATAGTGACTCTATTGAGGAGACCATGATCTGAGTCCACATGTCCCTACTCTGTATTATAGTGACTCTATTGGGGAGGCCATGATCTGGGTCCACATGTCTCGACTCTGTATTATAGTGAGTCTATTGAGGAGGCCATGATCTGAGTCCACATGTCTCGACTCTGTATTATAGTGACTCTATTGAGGAGGCCATGATCTCAGTCCACATGTCTCGACTCTGTATTATAGTGACTCTATTGAAGAGGCCATGATCTGGGTCCACATGTCTCAACTCTGTATTACAGTGACTCTATTGAAGAGGTCATGATCTGGGTCCACATGTGTCATCTCTGTATTATAGTGACTGTATTGAGGAGGTCATGATCTGGGTCCACATGTCTCAACTCTGTATTACAGTGGCTCTATTGAGGAGGTCATGATCTGAGTCCACATGTCTCATCTCTGTATTATAGTGACTGTATTGAGGAGGTCATGATCTGGGTCGAAATGTCTCATCTCTGTATTATAGTGACTGTATTGAGGAGGTCATGATCTGTGTTCACATGTCTTGACTCTGTATTATAGTGACTCTATTGAGGAGGCCATGATCTGAGTCCATATGTCTCATCTCTGTATTATAGTGACTCTATTGGGGAGGCCATGATGTGAGTCCACATGTCTTGACTCTGTATTATAGTGACTCTATTGAGGAGGCCATGATCTGAGTCCACATGTCTCAACTCTGTATTATAGTGACTCTAATGAGGAGGCCATGATCTGGGTCCACATGTCTTGACTCTGTATTATAGTGACTCTATTGAGGAGGCCATGAGCTCAGTCCACATGTCTTGACTCTGTATTATAGTGACTGTATTGAGGAGGCCATGATCTGGGTCCACATGCCTTGACTCTGTATTATAGTGACTCTATTGGGGAGGCCATGATCTCAGTCCACATGTCTTGACTCTGTAATATAGAGACTGTATTGAGGAGGCCATGATCTGGGTCCACATTTCTTGACTCTGTATTATAGTGACTCTATTGGGGAGGCCATGATCTGGGTCCACATGTCTCGGCTCTGTATTATAGTGAGTCTATTGAGGAGGCCATGATCTGAGTCCACATGTCTCGACTCTGTATTATAGTGACTCTATTGAGGAGGCCATGATCTCAGTCCACATGTCTCGACTCTGTATTATAGTGACTCTATTGAAGAGGCCATGATCTGGGTCCACATGTCTCAACTCTGTATTATAGTGACTCTATTGAGGAGGCCATGATCTGAGTCCATATGTCTCGACTCTGTATTATAGTGACTCTATTGAGGAGGCCATGATCTGAGTCCACTTGTCTCAACTCTGTATTATAGTGACTCTATTGATGAGATCATGATCTGAGTCCACAGGTCTCAACTCTGTATTATAATGACTCTATTAAGGAGGCCATGATCTGAGTCCACATGTCTTGACTCTGTATTATAGTGACTCTATTGAGGAGGCCATGATCTGAGTCCACATGTCTCAACTCTGTATTATAGCGACTCTATTGAGGAGGCCATGATCTGAGTCCACATGTCCCAACTCTGTATTACAGTGACTCTATTGAGGAGGCCATGATCTCAGTCCACATGTCTTGACTCTGTATTATAGTGACTCTATTGAGGAGGCCATGATCTGAGTCCACATATCTTGACTCTGTATTATAGTGACTCTATTGAGGAGGCCATGATCTGAGTCCACATGTCTCAACTCTGTATTATACTGACTCTATTGAGGAGGCCATGATCTGTGTCCACAGGTCTTGACTCTGTATTATAGTGACTCTATTGAGGAGGCCATGATCTGGGTCCACATGTCTTGACTCTGTATTATAGAGACTCTATTGAGGAGGCCATGATCTCAGTCCACATGTGTCAATTCTGTATTATAGTGATTCTATTGAGGAGGCCATGATCTCAGTCCACATGTGTCAACTCTGAATTATAGTTACTCTATTGAGGAGGCCATGATCAGGGTCCACATGTCTCAACTCTGTATTATAGTGACCCTATTGAGGAGGCCATGATCTTGTTCCACATGTCTTGACTCTGTATTATAGTGACTTTATTGGGGAGGCCATGATCTCAGTGCACATGTCTTGACTCTGTAATATAGAGACTGTAATGAGGAGGCCATGATCTCAGTCCACATGTGTCAACTCTGATTTATAGTGACTCTATTGAGGAGGCCATGATCTCAGTCCACATGTCTTGACTCTGTATTATAGTGACTCTATTGAGGAGGCCATGATCTCAGTCCACATGTCTTGACTCTGTATTATAGTGACTGTATTGAGGAGGTCATGATCTGGGTCCACATGTCTTGACTCTGTATTATAGTGACTCTATTGGGGAGGCCATGATCTCAGTCCACATGTCTTGACTCTGTAATATAGAGACTGTATTGAGGAGGCCACGATCTGGGTCCACATGTCTTGACTCTGTATTATAGTGACTCTATTGAGGAGGCCATGATCTCAGTCCACATGTCTTGACTCGGTATTATAGTGACTCTATTGAGGAGGCCATGATCTCAGTCCACATGTCTTGACTCTGTATTATAGTGACTGTATTGAGGAGGCCATGATCTGGGTCCACATGTCTTGACTCTGTATTATAGTGACTCTATTGGGGAGGCCATGATCTCAGTCCACATGTCTTGACTCTGTAATATAGAGACTATTGAGGAGGCCATGATCTGGGTCCACATGGGTCAACTCTGTATTATAGTGACTCTATTGAGGAGGCCATGATCTCAGTCCACATTTCTTGACTCTGTATTATAGTGACTCTATTGGGGAGGCCTTGATCTCAGTCCACATGTCTTGACTCTGTAATATAGAGACTGTATTGAGGAGGCCATAATCTGGTCCAAATATATTGACTCTGTATTATAGTGACTCTATTGAGGAGGCCATGATCTCAGTCCACATGTCTTGACTCTGTATTATAGTGACTCTATTGGGGAGGCCATGATCTCAGTCCACATGTCTTGACTCTGTATTATAATGACTCCATTGAGGAGACCATGATCTGAGACCACATGTCTCATCTCTGTATTATAGTGACTCTATTGAGGAGGCCATGATCTGAGTCCATATGTCTTGACTCTGTATTATAGTGACTCTATTGAGGAGGCCATGATCTGGGTCCACATGTCTTGACTCTGTATTACAGTGACTCTATTGAGGAGATCATGATCTGGGTCCACATGTTTGTCTCTGTATTATAGTGACTCTATTGAGGAGACCATGATCTGGTTCCACATGTCTTGACTCTGTATTACAGTGACTCTATTGAGGAGATCATGATCTGAGACCACATGTCTCATCTCTGTATTATAGTGGCTCTATTGAGGAGGCCATGATCTGAGTCCATATGTCTTGACTCCGTATTATAGTGACTCTATTGAGGAGGCCATGATCTGGGTCCACATGTCTTGACTCTGTATTACAGTGACTCTATTGAGGAGATCATGATCTGGGTCCACATGTCTTGACTCTGTATTATAGTGACTCTATTGAGGAGACCATGATCTGAGTCCATATGTCTTGACTCTGTATTATAGTGGCTCTATTGAGGAGGCCATGATCTGGGTCCACATGTCTTGACTCTGTATTATAGTGACTCTATTGAAGAGATCATGATCTGGGTTTACATGTCTTGACTCTGTATTATAGTGACTCTATTGAGGAGGCCATGATCTGAGTCCATATGTCTTGACTCTGTATTATAGTGACTCTATTGAGGAGACCATGATCTGAGTCCATATGTCTTGACTCTGTATTATAGTGACTCTATTGAGGAGACCATGATCTGAGTCCATATGTCTTGACTCTGTATTATAGTGACTCTATTGAGGAGGCCATGATCTGGGTCCACATGTCTAGACTCTGTATTATAGAGACTCTATTGAGGAGACCATGATCTGAGTCCACATGTCCCAACTCTGTAATATAGTGACTCCATTGAGGAGACCATGATCTGAGTCCATATGTCCCAATTCTGTATTATAGTGACTCTATTGAGGAGACCATGATCTGTGTCCACATGTCCCTACTCTGTATTATAGTGACTCTATTGGGGAGATCATGATCTGGGTCCACATGTCTCAACTCTGTATTATAGTGACTCTATTGAGGAGGCCATGATCTGAGTCCATATGTCTCGACTCTGTATTATAGTGACTCTATTGAGGAGGCCATGATCTGAGTCCACTTGTCTCAACTCTGTATTATAGTGACTCTATTGATGAGATCATGATCTGGGTCCACATGTCTCAACTCTGTATTATAGTGACTCTATTGAGGAGGCCATGATCTGGGTCCACATGTCTTGACTCTGTATTATAGTGTCTCTATTGAGGAGACCATGATCTGAGACCACATGTCTCATCTCTGTATTATAGTGACTCTATTGAAGAGGCCATGATCTGGGTCCACATGTCTCAACTCTGTATTACAGTGACTCTATTGAGATCATGATCTGGGTCCACATGTCTCAACTCTGTATTATAGTGACTCTATTGAGGAGGCCATGATCTGTGTCCACATGTCTTGACTCTGTATTATAGTGACTCTATTGAGGAGACCATGATCTGAGACCACATGTCTCATCTCTGTATTATAGTGACTCTATTGAGGAGGCCATGATCTGGGTCCACATGTCTCAACTCTGTATTACAGTGACTCTATTGAGGAGGTCATGATCTGGGTCCACATGTCTCATCTCTGTATTATAATGACTGTATTGAGGAGGTCATGATCTGGGTCGACATGTCTCATCTCTGTATTATAGTGACTGTATTGAGGAGGTCATGATCTGTGTTCACATGTCTTGACTCTGTATTATAGTGACTCTATTGAGGAGGCCATGATCTGAGTCCACATGTCTCATCTCTGTATTATAGTGACTCTATTGGGGAGGCGATGATGTGAGTCCACATGTCTTGACTCTGTATTATAGTGACTCTATTGAGGAGGCCATGATCTGAGTCCACATGTCTCAACTCTGTATTATAGTGACTCTATTGAGATCATGATCTGGGTCCACATGTCTCAACTCTGTATTATAGTGACTCTATTGAGGAGGCCATGATCTGAGTCCACATTTCTCATCTCTGTATTATAGTGACTCTATTGGGGAGGCCATGATGTGAGTCCACATGTCTTGACTCTGTATTATAGTGACTCTATTGAGGAGGCCATGATCTGAGTCCACATGTCTCAACTCTGTATTATAGTGACTCTAATGAGGAGGCCATGATCTGGGTCCACATGTCTTGACTCTGTATTATAGTGACTCTATTGAGGAGGCCATGAGCTCAGTCCACATGTCTTGACTCTGTATTATAGTGACTCTATTAAGGAGGCCATGATCTGAGTCCACATGTCTCAACTCTGTATTATAGTGACTCTATTGGGGAGGCCAGTATCAGGGTCCACATGTCTCAACTCTGTATTATAGTGACTCTATTGACGAGGCCATTATCTCAGTCCATATGTCTTGAATCTGTATTACAGTGACTCTATTGGGGAGGCCATGATCTGAGTCCACATGTCTCAACTCTGTATTATAGTGACTCTATTGAGGAGGCCATGATCTGAGTCCCCAGGTCTCAACTCTGTATTATAGTGACTCTATTGAGGAGGCCATGATCTGAGTCCACATGTCTTGACTCTGTATTATAGTGACTCTATTGAGGAGGCCATGATCTGAGTCCACATGTCTCAACTCTGTATTATAGCGACTCTATTGAGAAGGCCATGATCTGAGTCCACATGTCCCAACTCTGTATTACAGTGACTCTATTGAGGAGGCCATGATCTCAGTCCACATGTCTTGACTCTGTATTATAGTGACTCTATTGAGGAGGCCATGATCTGAGTCCACATGTCTTGACTCTGTATTATAGTGACTCTTTTGAGGAGGCCATGATCTGAGTCCACATGTCTCAACTCTGTATTATTCTGACTCTATTGAGGAGGCCATGATCTGTGCCCACATGTCTTGACTCTGTATTATTGTGACTCTATTGAGGAGGCCATGATCTGGGTCCACATGTCTTGACTCTGTATTATAGAGACTCTATTGAGGAGGCCATGATCTCAGTCCACATGTGTCAACTCTGTATTATAGTGACTCTATTGAGGAGGCCATGATCTCAGTCCACATGTGTCAACTCTGTATTATAGTTACTCTATTGAGGAGGCCATGATCAGGGTCCACATGTCTCAACTCTGTATTATAGTGACCCTATTGAGGAGGCCATGATCTTGTTCCACATGTCTTGACTCTGTATTATAGTGACTTTATTGGGGAGGCCATGATCTCAGTGCACATGTCTTGACTCTGTAATATAGAGACTGTATTGAGGAGGCCATGTTCTCAGTCCACATGTGTCAACTCTGTTTTATAGTGACTCTATTGAGGAGGCCATGATCTGGGTCCACATGTCTTGACTCCGTATTATAGTGACTCTATTGAGGAGGCCATGATCTCAGTCCACATGTCTTGACTCTGTATTATAGTGACTCTATTGAGGAGGCCATGATCTCAGTCCACATGTCTTGACTCTGTATTACAGTGACTGTATTGAGGAGGTCATGATCTGGGTCCACATGTCTTGACTCTGTATTATAGTGACTCTATTGGGGAGGCCATGATCTCAGTCCACATGTCTTGACTCAGTAATATAGAGACTGTATTGAGGAGGCCACGATCTGGGTCCACATGTCTTGACTCTGTATTATAGTGACTATTGAGGAGGCCATGATCTCAGTCCACATGTCTTGACTCTGTATTATAGTGACTCTATTGAGGAGGCCATGATCTCAGTCCACATGTCTTGACTCTGTATTATAGTGACTGTATTGAGGAGGCCATGATCTGGGTCCACATGTCTTGACTCTGTATTATAGTGACTCTATTGGGGCGGCCATGATCTCAGTCCACATGTCTTGACTCTGTAATATAGAGACTATTGAGGAGGCCATGATCTGGGTCCACATGGGTCAACTCTGTATTATAGTGACTCTATTGAGGAGGCCATGATCTCAGTCCACATTTCTTGACTCTGTATTATAGTGACTCTATTGGGGAGGCCATGATCTCAGTCCACAAGTCTTGACTCTGTAATATAGAGACTGTATTGAGGAGGCCATAATCTGGTCCAAATATCTTGACTCTGTATTATAGTGACTCTATTGAGGAGGCCATGATCTGAGTCCATATGTCTTGACTCTGTATTATAGTGACTCTATTGGGGAGGCCATGATCTGGGTCCACATGTCTTGACTCTGTATTACAGTGACTCTATTGAGGAGATCATGATCTGGGTCCACATGTCTTGACTCTGTATTATAGTGACTCTATTGAGGAGACCATGATCTGGTTCCACATGTCTTGACTCTGTATTACAGTGACTCTATTGAAGAGATCATGATCTGAGACCACATGTCTCATCTCTGTATTATAGTGGCTCTATTGAGGAGGCCATGATCTGAGTCCATATGTCTTGACTCTGTATTATAGTGACTCTATTGAGGAGGCCATGATCTGGGTCCACATATCTTGACTCTGTATTACAGTGACTCTATTGAGGAGATCATGATCTGGGTCCACATGTCTTGACTCTGTATTATAGTGACTCTATTGAGGAGACCATGATCTGAGTCCATATGTCTTGACTCTGTATTATAGTGGCTTTATTGAGGAGGCCATGATCTGGGTCCACATGTCTCAACTCTGTATTATAGTGACTCTATTGAGGAGATCATGATCTGGGTCCACATGTCTTGACTCTGTATTATAGTGACTCTATTGAGGAGGCCATGATCTGAGTCCATATGTCTTGACTCTGTATTATAGTTACTCTATTGAGGAGACCATGATCTGAGTCCATATGTCTTGACTCTGTATTATAGTGACTCTATTGAGGAGACCATGATCTGAGTCCATATGTCTTGACTCTGTATTATAGTGACTCTATTGAGGAGGCCATGATCTGGGTCCACATGTCTAGACTCTGTATTATAGTGACCCTATTGAGGAGACCATGATCTGAGTCCACATGTCCCAACTCTGTAATATAGTGACTCTATTGAGGAGACCATGATCTGAGTCCACATGTCCCAACTCTGTAATATAGTGACTCTATTGAGGAGACCATGATCTGAGTCCATATGTCCCAATTCTGTATTATAGTGACTCTATTGAGGAGACCATGATCTGAGTCCACATGTCCCTACTCTGTATTATAGTGACTCTATTGGGGAGATCATGATCTGGGTCCACATGTCTCAACTCTGTATTATAGTGACTCTATTGAGGAGGCCATGATCTGAGTCCATATGTCTCGACTCTGTATTATAGTGACTCTATTGAGGAGGCCAGGATCTGAGTCCACTTGTCTCAACTCTGTATTATAGTGACTCTATTGATGAGATCATGATCTGGGTCCACATGTCTCAACTCTGTATTATAGTGACTCTATTGAGGAGGCCATGATCTGGGTCCACATGTCTTGACTCTGTATTATAGTGACTCTATTGAGGAGACCATGATCTGAGACCACATGTATCATCTCTGTATTATAGTGACTCTATTGAAGAGGTCATGATCTGGGTCCACATGTCTCAACTCTGTATTACAGTGACTCTATTGAAGAGGTCATGATCTGGGTCCACATGTCTCATCTCTGTATTTTAGTGACTGTATTGAGGGGGGCATGATCTGGGTCCACATGTCTCATCTCTGTATTATAGTGACTGTATTGAGGAGGTCATGATCTGGGTCCACATTTCTCATCTCTGTTTTATAGTGACTCTATTGGGGAGGCCATGATGTGAGTCCACATGTCTTGACTCTGTATTATAGTGACTCTATTGAGGAGGCCATGATCTGAGTCCACATGTCTCAACTCTGTATTATAGTGACTCTAATGAGGAGGCCATGATCTGGGTCCACATGTCTTGACTCTGTATTATAGTGACTCTATTGAGGAGGCCATGAGCTCAGTCCACATGTCTCAACTCTGTATTATAGTGACTCTATTGGGGAGGCCAGTATCAGGGTCCACATGTCTCAACTCTGTATTATAGTGACTCTATTGACGAGGCCATTATCTCAGTCCATCTGTCTTGAATCTGTATTACAGTGACTCTATTGGGGAGGCCATGATCTGAGTCCACATGTCTCAACTCTGTATTATAGTGACTCTATTGAGGAGGCCATGATCTGAGTCCACAGGTCTCAACTCTGTATTATAGTGACTCTATTGAGGAGGCCATGATCTGAGTCCACATGTCTTGACTCTGTATTATAGTGACTCTATTGAGGAGGCCATGATCTGAGTCCACATGTCTCAACTCTGTATTATAGCGACTCCATTGAGAAGGCCATGATCTGAGTCCACTTGTCCCAACTCTGTATTACAGTGACTCTATTGAGGAGGCCATGATCTCAGTCCACATGTCTTGACTCTGTATTATAGTGACTCTATTGAGGAGGCCATGATCTGAGTCCACATGTCTTGACTCTGTATTATAGTGACTCTTTTGAGGAGGCCATGATCTGAGTCCACATGTCTCAACTCTGTATTATACTGACTCTATTGAGGAGGCCATGATCTGTGCCCACAAGTCTTGACTCTGTATTATTGTGACTCTATTGAGGAGGCCATGATCTGGGTCCACATGTCTTGACTCTGTATTATAGAGACTCTATTGAGGAGGCCATGATCTCAGTCCACATGTGTCAACTCTGTATTATAGTGACTCTATTGAGGAGGCCATGATCTCAGTCCACATGTGTCAACTCTGTATTATAGTTACTCTATTGAGGAGGCCATGATCAGGGTCCACATGTCTCAACTCTGTATTATAGTGACCCTATTGAGGAGGCCATGATCTTGTTCCACATGTCTTGACTCTGTATTATAGTGACTTTATTGGGGAGGCCATGATCTCAGTGCACATGTCTTGACTCTGTAATATAGAGACTGTATTGAGGAGGCCATGTTCTCAGTCCACATGTGTCAACTCTGTTTTATAGTGACTCTATTGAGGAGGCCATGATCTGGGTCCACATGTCTTGACTCCGTATTATAGTGACTCTATTGAGGAGGCCATGATCTCAGTCCACATGTCTTGACTCTGTATTATAGTGACTCTATTGAGGAGGCCATGATCTCAGTCCACATGTCTTGACTCTGTATTATAGTGACTGTATTGAGGAGGTCATGATCTGGGTCCACATGTCTTGACTCTGTATTATAGTGACTCTATTGGGGAGGCCATGATCTCAGTCCACATGTCTTGACTCAGTAATATAGAGACTGTATTGAGGAGGCCACGATCTGGGTCCACATGTCTTGACTCTGTATTATAGTGACTCTATTGAGGAGGCCATGATCTCAGTCCACATGTCTTGACTCTGTATTATAGTGACTCTTTTGAGGAGGCCATGATCTCAGTCCACATGTCTTGACTCTGTATTATAGTGACTGTATTGAGGAGGCCATGATCTGGGTCCACATGTCTTGACTCTGTATTATAGTGACTCTATTGGGGCGGCCATGATCTCAGTCCACATGTCTTGACTCTGTAATATAGAGACTATTGAGGAGGCCATGATCTGGGTCCACATGGGTCAACTCTGTATTATAGTGACTCTATTGAGGAGGCCATGATCTCAGTCCACATTTCTTGACTCTGTATTATAGTGACTCTATTGGGGAGGCCATGATCTCAGTCCACAAGTCTTGACTCTGTAATATAGAGACTGTATTGAGGAGGCCATAATCTGGTCCAAATATCTTGACTCTGTATTATAGTGACTCTATTGAGGAGGCCATGATCTCAGTCCACATGTTTTGACTCTGTATTATAGTGACTCTATTGGGGAGGCCATGATCTCAGTCCACATGTCTTGACTCTGTATTATAATGACTCTATTGAGGAGGCCATGATCTGAGACAACATGTCTCATCTCTGTATTATAGTGACTCTATTGAGGAGGCCATGATCTGAGTCCATATGTCTTGACTCTGTATTATAGTGACTCTATTGGGGAGGCCATGATCTGGGTCCACATGTCTTGACTCTGTATTACAGTGACTCTATTGAGGAGATCATGATCTGGGTCCACATGTCTTGACTCTGTATTATAGTGACTCTATTGAGGAGACCATGATCTGGTTCCACATGTCTTGACTCTGTATTACAGTGACTCTATTGAAGAGATCATGATCTGAGACCACATGTCTCATCTCTGTATTATAGTGGCTCTATTGAGGAGGCCATGATCTGAGTCCATATGTCTTGACTCTGTATTATAGTGACTCTATTGAGGAGGCCATGATCTGGGTCCACATATCTTGACTCTGTATTACAGTGACTCTATTGAGGAGATCATGATCTGGGCCCA
This sequence comes from Meconema thalassinum, assembly GCA_946902985.2. Classification (NCBI taxonomy): domain Eukaryota; kingdom Metazoa; phylum Arthropoda; class Insecta; order Orthoptera; family Tettigoniidae; genus Meconema; species Meconema thalassinum. The sequence goes on from OX336391.1 coordinate 671,990,722, forward strand.
CATGTCTTGACTCTGTATTATAGTGACTCTATTGAGGAGACCATGATCTGAGTCCATATGTCTTGACTCCGTATTATAGTGGCTTTATTGAGGAGGCCATGATCTGGGTCCATATGTCTTGACTCTGTATTATAGTGACTCTATTGAGGAGACCATGATCTGAGTCCATATGTCTTGACTCTGTATTATAGTGACTCTATTGAGGAGACCATGATCTGATTCCATATGTCTTGACTCTGTATTATAGTGACTCTATTGAGGAGGCCATGATCTGGGTCCACATGTCTAGACTCTGTATTATAGTGACCCTATTGAGGAGACCATGATCTGAGTCCACATGTCCCAACTCTGTAATATAGTGACTCTATTGAGGAGACCATGATCTGAGTCCACATGTCCCAACTCTGTAATATAGTGACTCTATTGAGGAGACCATGATCTGAGTCCATATGTCCCAATTCTGTATTATAGTGACTCTATTGAGGAGACCATGATCTGAGTCCACATGTCCCTACTCTGTATTATAGTGACTCTATTGGGGAGATCATGATCTGGGTCCACGTGTCTCAACTCTGTATTATAGTGACTCTATTGAGGAGGCCATGATCTGAGTCCATATGTCTCGACTCTGTATTATAGTGACTCTATTGAGGAGGCCAGGATCTGAGTCCACTTGTCTCAACTCTGTATTATAGTGACTCTATTGATGAGATCATGATCTGGGTCCACATGTCTCAACTCTGTATTATAGTGACTCTATTGAGGAGGCCATGATCTGGGTCCACATGTCTTGACTCTGTATTATAGTGACTCTATTGAGGAGACCATGATCTGAGACCACATGTCTCATCTCTGTATTATAGTGACTCTATTGAAGAGGTCATGATCTGGGTCCACATGTCTCAACTCTGTATTACAGAGACTCTATTGAAGAGGTCATGATCTGGGTCCACATGTCTCATCTCTGTATTTTAGTGACTGTATTGAGGGGGGCATGATCTGGGTCCACATGTCTCATCTCTGTATTATAGTGACTGTATTGAGGAGGTCATGATCTGGGTCCACATGTCTCAACTCTGTATTATAGTGACTCTATTGAGGAGGCCATGATCTGAGTCCACTTGTCCCTACTCTGTATTATAGTGACTCTATTGAGGAGACCATGATCTGAGTCCACATGTCCCTACTCTGTATTATAGTGACTCTATTGGGGAGGCCATGATCTGGGTCCACATGTCTCGACTCTGTATTATAGTGAGTCTATTGAGGAGGCCATGATCTGAGTCCACATGTCTCGACTCTGTATTATAGTGACTCTATTGAGGAGGCCATGATCTCAGTCCACATGTCTCGACTCTGTATTATAGTGACTCTATTGAAGAGGCCATGATCTGGGTCCACATGTCTCAACTCTGTATTACAGTGACTCTATTGAAGAGGTCATGATCTGGGTCCACATGTGTCATCTCTGTATTATAGTGACTGTATTGAGGAGGTCATGATCTGGGTCCACATGTCTCAACTCTGTATTACAGTGGCTCTATTGAGGAGGTCATGATCTGGGTCCACATGTCTCATCTCTGTATTATAGTGACTGTATTGAGGAGGTCATGATCTGGGTCGAAATGTCTCATCTCTGTATTATAGTGACTGTATTGAGGAGGTCATGATCTGTGTTCACATGTCTTGACTCTGTATTATAGTGACTCTATTGAGGAGGCCATGATCTGAGTCCATATGTCTCATCTCTGTGTTATAGTGACTCTATTGGGGAGGCCATGATGTGAGTCCACATGTCTTGACTCTGTATTATAGTGACTCTATTGAGGAGGCCATGATCTGAGTCCACATGTCTCAACTCTGTATTATAGTGACTCTAATGAGGAGGCCATGATCTGGGTCCACATGTCTTGACTCTGTATTATAGTGACTCTATTGAGGAGGCCATGAGCTCAGTCCACATGTCTTGACTCTGTATTATAGTGACTGTATTGAGGAGGCCATGATCTGGGTCCACATGCCTTGACTCTGTATTATAGTGACTCTATTGGGGAGGCCATGATCTCAGTCCACATGTCTTGACTCTGTAATATAGAGACTGTATTGAGGAGGCCATGATCTGGGTCCACATTTCTTGACTCTGTATTATAGTGACTCTATTGGGGAGGCCATGATCTGGGTCCACATGTCTCGGCTCTGTATTATAGTGAGTCTATTGAGGAGGCCATGATCTGAGTCCACATGTCTCGACTCTGTATTATAGTGACTCTATTGAGGAGGCCATGATCTCAGTCCACATGTCTCGACTCTGTATTATAGTGACTCTATTGAAGAGGCCATGATCTGGGTCCACATGTCTCAACTCTGTATTATAGTGACTCTATTGAGGAGGCCATGATCTGAGTCCATACGTCTCGACTCTGTATTATAGTGACTCTATTGAGGAGGCCATGATCTGAGTCCACTTGTCTCAACTCTGTATTATAGTGACTCTATTGATGAGATCATGATCTGAGTCCACAGGTCTCAACTCTGTATTATAATGACTCTATTGAGGAGGCCATGATCTGAGTCCACATGTCTTGACTCTGTATTATAGTGACTCTATTGAGGAGGCCATGATCTGAGTCCACATGTCTCAACTCTGTATTATAGCGACTCTATTGAGGAGGCCATGATCTGAGTCCACATGTCCCAACTCTGTATTACAGTGACTCTATTGAGGAGGCCATGATCTCAGTCCACATGTCTTGACTCTGTATTATAGTGACTCTATTGAGGAGGCCATGATCTGAGTCCACATATCTTGACTCTGTATTATAGTGACTCTATTGAGGAGGCCATGATCTGAGTCCACATGTCTCAACTCTGTATTATACTGACTCTATTGAGGAGGCCATGATCTGTGTCCACAGGTCTTGACTCTGTATTATAGTGACTCTATTGAGGAGGCCATGATCTGGGTCCACATGTCTTGACTCTGTATTATAGTGACTGTATTGAGGAGGTCATGATCTGGGTCCACATGTCTTGACTCTGTATTATAGTGACTCTATTGGGGAGGCCATGATCTCAGTCCACATGTCTTGACTCTGTAATATAGAGACTGTATTGAGGAGGCCACGATCTGGGTCCACATGTCTTGACTCTGTATTATAGTGACTCTATTGAGGAGGCCATGATCTCAGTCCACATGTCTTGACTCGGTATTATAGTGACTCTATTGAGGAGGCCATGATCTCAGTCCACATGTCTTGACTCTGTATTATAGTGACTGTATTGAGGAGGCCATGATCTGGGTCCACATGTCTTGACTCTGTATTATAGTGACTCTATTGGGGAGGCCATGATCTCAGTCCACATGTCTTGACTCTGTAATATAGAGACTATTGAGGAGGCCATGATCTGGGTCCACATGGGTCAACTCTGTATTATAGTGACTCTATTGAGGAGGCCATGATCTCAGTCCACATTTCTTGACTCTGTATTATAGTGACTCTATTGGGGAGGCCTTGATCTCAGTCCACATGTCTTGACTCTGTAATATAGAGACTGTATTGAGGAGGCCATAATCTGGTCCAAATATATTGACTCTGTATTATAGTGACTCTATTGAGGAGGCCATGATCTCAGTCCACATGTCTTGACTCTGTATTATAGTGACTCTATTGGGGAGGCCATGATCTCAGTCCACATGTCTTGACTCTGTATTATAATGACTCCATTGAGGAGACCATGATCTGAGACCACATGTCTCATCTCTGTATTATAGTGACTCTATTGAGGAGGCCATGATCTGAGTCCATATGTCTTGACTCTGTATTATAGTGACTCTATTGAGGAGGCCATGATCTGGGTCCACATGTCTTGACTCTGTATTACAGTGACTCTATTGAGGAGATCATGATCTGGGTCCACATGTTTGTCTCTGTATTATAGTGACTCTATTGAGGAGACCATGATCTGGTTCCACATGTCTTGACTCTGTATTACAGTGACTCTATTGAGGAGATCATGATCTGAGACCACATGTCTCATCTCTGTATTATAGTGGCTCTATTGAGGAGGCCATGATCTGAGTCCATATGTCTTGACTCCGTATTATAGTGACTCTATTGAGGAGGCCATGATCTGGGTCCACATGTCTTGACTCTGTATTACAGTGACTCTATTGAGGAGATCATGATCTGGGTCCACATGTCTTGACTCTGTATTATAGTGACTCTATTGAGGAGACCATGATCTGAGTCCATATGTCTTGACTCTGTATTATAGTGGCTCTATTGAGGAGGCCATGATCTGGGTCCACATGTCTTGACTCTGTATTATAGTGACTCTATTGAGGAGATCATGATCTGGGTTCACATGTCTTGACTCTGTATTATAGTGACTCTATTGAGGAGGCCATGATCTGAGTCCATATGTCTTGACTCTGTATTATAGTGACTCTATTGAGGAGACCATGATCTGAGTCCATATGTCTTGACTCTGTATTATAGTGACTCTATTGAGGAGACCATGATCTGAGTCCATATGTCTTGACTCTGTATTATAGTGACTCTATTGAGGAGGCCATGATCTGGGTCCACATGTCTAGACTCTGTATTATAGAGACTCTATTGAGGAGACCATGATCTGAGTCCACATGTCCCAACTCTGTAATATAGTGACTCCATTGAGGAGACCATGATCTGAGTCCATATGTCCCAATTCTGTATTATAGTGACTCTATTGAGGAGACCATGATCTGTGTCCACATGTCCCTACTCTGTATTATAGTGACTCTATTGGGGAGATCATGATCTGGGTCCACATGTCTCAACTCTGTATTATAGTGACTCTATTGAGGAGGCCATGATCTGAGTCCATATGTCTCGACTCTGTATTATAGTGACTCTATTGAGGAGGCCATGATCTGAGTCCACTTGTCTCAACTCTGTATTATAGTGACTCTATTGATGAGATCATGATCTGGGTCCACATGTCTCAACTCTGTATTATAGTGACTCTATTGAGGAGGCCATGATCTGGGTCCACATGTCTTGACTCTGTATTATAGTGTCTCTATTGAGGAGACCATGATCTGAGACCACATGTCTCATCTCTGTATTATAGTGACTCTATTGAAGAGGCCATGATCTGGGTCCACATGTCTCAACTCTGTATTACAGTGACTCTATTGAGATCATGATCTGGGTCCACATGTCTCAACTCTGTATTATAGTGACTCTATTGAGGAGGCCATGATCTGTGTCCACATGTCTTGACTCTGTATTATAGTGACTCTATTGAGGAGACCATGATCTGAGACCACATGTCTCATCTCTGTATTATAGTGACTCTATTGAGGAGGCCATGATCTGGGTCCACATGTCTCAACTCTGTATTACAGTGACTCTATTGAGGAGGTCATGATCTGGGTCCACATGTCTCATCTCTGTATTATAATGACTGTATTGAGGAGGTCATGATCTGGGTCGACATGTCTCATCTCTGTATTATAGTGACTGTATTGAGGAGGTCATGATCTGTGTTCACATGTCTTGACTCTGTATTATAGTGACTCTATTGAGGAGGCCATGATCTGAGTCCACATGTCTCATCTCTGTATTATAGTGACTCTATTGGGGAGGCGATGATGTGAGTCCACATGTCTTGACTCTGTATTATAGTGACTCTATTGAGGAGGCCATGATCTGAGTCCACATGTCTCAACTCTGTATTATAGTGACTCTATTGAGATCATGATCTGGGTCCACATGTCTCAACTCTGTATTATAGTGACTCTATTGAGGAGGCCATGATCTGAGTCCACATTTCTCATCTCTGTATTATAGTGACTCTATTGGGGAGGCCATGATGTGAGTCCACATGTCTTGACTCTGTATTATAGTGACTCTATTGAGGAGGCCATGATCTGAGTCCACATGTCTCAACTCTGTATTATAGTGACTCTAATGAGGAGGCCATGATCTGGGTCCACATGTCTTGACTCTGTATTATAGTGACTCTATTGAGGAGGCCATGAGCTCAGTCCACATGTCTTGACTCTGTATTATAGTGACTCTATTAAGGAGGCCATGATCTGAGTCCACATGTCTCAACTCTGTATTATAGTGACTCTATTGGGGAGGCCAGTATCAGGGTCCACATGTCTCAACTCTGTATTATAGTGACTCTATTGACGAGGCCATTATCTCAGTCCATATGTCTTGAATCTGTATTACAGTGACTCTATTGGGGAGGCCATGATCTGAGTCCACATGTCTCAACTCTGTATTATAGTGACTCTATTGAGGAGGCCATGATCTGAGTCCCCAGGTCTCAACTCTGTATTATAGTGACTCTATTGAGGAGGCCATGATCTGAGTCCACATGTCTTGACTCTGTATTATAGTGACTCTATTGAGGAGGCCATGATCTGAGTCCACATGTCTCAACTCTGTATTATAGCGACTCTATTGAGAAGGCCATGATCTGAGTCCACATGTCCCAACTCTGTATTACAGTGACTCTATTGAGGAGGCCATGATCTCAGTCCACATGTCTTGACTCTGTATTATAGTGACTCTATTGAGGAGGCCATGATCTGAGTCCACATGTCTTGACTCTGTATTATAGTGACTCTTTTGAGGAGGCCATGATCTGAGTCCACATGTCTCAACTCTGTATTATTCTGACTCTATTGAGGAGGCCATGATCTGTGCCCACATGTCTTGACTCTGTATTATTGTGACTCTATTGAGGAGGCCATGATCTGGGTCCACATGTCTTGACTCTGTATTATAGAGACTCTATTGAGGAGGCCATGATCTGAGTCCATATGTCCCAATTCTGTATTATAGTGACTCTATTGAGGAGACCATGATCTGAGTCCACATGTCCCTACTCTGTATTATAGTGACTCTATTGGGGAGATCATGATCTGGGTCCACGTGTCTCAACTCTGTATTATAGTGACTCTATTGAGGAGGCCATGATCTGAGTCCATATGTCTCGACTCTGTATTATAGTGACTCTATTGAGGAGGCCAGGATCTGAGTCCACTTGTCTCAACTCTGTATTATAGTGACTCTATTGATGAGATCATGATCTGGGTCCACATGTCTCAACTCTGTATTATAGTGACTCTATTGAGGAGGCCATGATCTGGGTCCACATGTCTTGACTCTGTATTATAGTGACTCTATTGAGGAGACCATGATCTGAGACCACATGTCTCATCTCTGTATTATAGTGACTCTATTGAAGAGGTCATGATCTGGGTCCACATGTCTCAACTCTGTATTACAGAGACTCTATTGAAGAGGTCATGATCTGGGTCCTCATGTCTCATCTCTGTATTTTAGTGACTGTATTGAGGGGGGCATGATCTGGGTCCACATGTCTCATCTCTGTATTATAGTGACTGTATTGAGGAGGTCATGATCTGGGTCCACATGTCTCAACTCTGTATTATAGTGACTCTATTGAGGAGGCCATGATCTGAGTCCACTTGTCCCTACTCTGTATTATAGTGACTCTATTGAGGAGACCATGATCTGAGTCCACATGTCCCTACTCTGTATTATAGTGACTCTATTGGGGAGGCCATGATCTGGGTCCACATGTCTCGACTCTGTATTATAGTGAGTCTATTGAGGAGGCCATGATCTGAGTCCACATGTCTCGACTCTGTATTATAGTGACTCTATTGAGGAGGCCATGATCTCAGTCCACATGTCTCGACTCTGTATTATAGTGACTCTATTGAAGAGGCCATGATCTGGGTCCACATGTCTCAACTCTGTATTACAGTGACTCTATTGAAGAGGTCATGATCTGGGTCCACATGTGTCATCTCTGTATTATAGTGACTGTATTGAGGAGGTCATGATCTGGGTCCACATGTCTCAACTCTGTATTACAGTGGCTCTATTGAGGAGGTCATGATCTGGGTCCACATGTCTCATCTCTGTATTATAGTGACTGTATTGAGGAGGTCATGATCTGGGTCGAAATGTCTCATCTCTGTATTATAGTGACTGTATTGAGGAGGTCATGATCTGTGTTCACATGTCTTGACTCTGTATTATAGTGACTCTATTGAGGAGGCCATGATCTGAGTCCATATGTCTCATCTCTGTATTATAGTGACTCTATTGGGGAGGCCATGATGTGAGTCCACATGTCTTGACTCTGTATTATAGTGACTCTATTGAGGAGGCCATGATCTGAGTCCACATGTCTCAACTCTGTATTATAGTGACTCTAATGAGGAGGCCATGATCTGGGTCCACATGTCTTGACTCTGTATTATAGTGACTCTATTGGGGAGGCCATGATCTGGGTCCACATGTCTCGGCTCTGTATTATAGTGAGTCTATTGAGGAGGCCATGATCTGAGTCCACATGTCTCGACTCTGTATTATAGTGACTCTATTGAGGAGGCCATGATCTCAGTCCACATGTCTCGACTCTGTATTATAGTGACTCTATTGAAGAGGCCATGATCTGGGTCCACATGTCTCAACTCTGTATTATAGTGACTCTATTGAGGAGGCCCTGATCTGAGTCCATATGTCTCGACTCTGTATTATAGTGACTCTATTGAGGAGGCCATGATCTGAGTCCACTTGTCTCAACTCTGTATTATAGTGACTCTATTGATGAGATCATGATCTGAGTCCACAGGTCTCAACTCTGTATTATAATGACTCTATTGAGGAGGCCATGATCTGAGTCCACATGTCTTGACTCTGTATTATAGTGACTCTATTGAGGAGGCCATGATCTGAGTCCACATGTCTCAACTCTGTATTATAGCGACTCTATTGAGGAGGCCATGATCTGAGTCCATATGTCCCAACTCTGTATTACAGTGACTCTATTGAGGAGGCCATGATCTCAGTCCACATGTCTTGACTCTGTATTATAGTGACTCTATTGAGGAGGCCATGATCTGAGTCCACATATCTTGACTCTGTATTATAGTGACTCTATTGAGGAGGCCATGATCTGAGTCCACATGTCTCAACTCTGTATTATACTGACTCTATTGAGGAGGCCATGATCTGTGTCCACAGGTCTTGACTCTGTATTATAGTGACTCTATTGAGGAGGCCATGATCTGGGTCCACATGTCTTGACTCTGTATTATAGAGACTCTATTGAGGAGGCCATGATCTCAGTCCACATGTGTCAATTCTGTATTATAGTGATTCTATTGAGGAGGCCATGATCTCAGTCCACATGTGTCAACTCTGAATTATAGTTACTCTATTGAGGAGGCCATGATCAGGGTCCACATGTCTCAACTCTGTATTATAGTGACCCTATTGAGGAGGCCATGATCTTGTTCCACATGTCTTGACTCTGTATTATAGTGACTTTATTGGGGAGGCCATGATCTCAGTGCACATGTCTTGACTCTGTAATATAGAGACTGTAATGAGGAGGCCATGATCTCAGTCCACATGTGTCAACTCTGATTTATAGTGACTCTATTGAGGAGGCCATGATCTCAGTCCACATGTCTTGACTCTGTATTATAGTGACTCTATTGAGGAGGCCATGATCTCAGTCCACATGTCTTGACTCTGTATTATAGTGACTGTATTGAGGAGGTCATGATCTGGGTCCACATGTCTTGACTCTGTATTATAGTGACTCTATTGGGGAGGCCATGATCTCAGTCCACATGTCTTGACTCTGTAATATAGAGACTGTATTGAGGAGGCCACGATCTGGGTCCACATGTCTTGACTCTGTATTATAGTGACTCTATTGAGGAGGCCATGATCTCAGTCCACATGTCTTGACTCGGTATTATAGTGACTCTATTGAGGAGGCCATGATCTCAGTCCACATGTCATGACTCTGTATTATAGTGACTGTATTGAGGAGGCCATGATCTGGGTCCACATGTCTTGACTCTGTATTATAGTGACTCTATTGGGGAGGCCATGATCTCAGTCCACATGTCTTGACTCTGTAATATAGAGACTATTGAGGAGGCCATGATCTGGGTCCACATGGGTCAACTCTGTATTATAGTGACTCTATTGAGGAGGCCATGATCTCAGTCCACATTTCTTGACTCTGTATTATAGTGACTCTATTGGGGAGGCCTTGATCTCAGTCCACATGTCTTGACTCTGTAATATAGAGACTGTATTGAGGAGGCCATAATCTGGTCCAAATATATTGACTCTGTATTATAGTGACTCTATTGAGGAGGCCATGATCTCAGTCCACATGTCTTGACTCTGTATTATAGTGACTCTATTGGGGAGGCCATGATCTCAGTCCACATGTCTTGACTCTGTATTATAATGACTCCATTGAGGAGACCATGATCTGAGACCACATGTCTCATCTCTGTATTATAGTGACTCTATTGAGGAGGCCATGATCTGAGTCCATATGTCTTGACTCTGTATTATAGTGACTCTATTGAGGAGGCCATGATCTGGGTCCACATGTCTTGACTCTGTATTACAGTGACTCTATTGAGGAGATCATGATCTGGGTCCACATGTTTGTCTCTGTATTATAGTGACTCTATTGAGGAGACCATGATCTGGTTCCACATGTCTTGACTCTGTATTACAGTGACTCTATTGAGGAGATCATGATCTGAGACCACATGTCTCATCTCTGTATTATAGTGGCTCTATTGAGGAGGCCATGATCTGAGTCCATATGTCTTGACTCCGTATTATAGTGACTCTATTGAGGAGGCCATGATCTGGGTCCACATGTCTTGACTCTGTATTACAGTGACTCTATTGAGGAGATCATGATCTGGGTCCACATGTCTTGACTCTGTATTATAGTGACTCTATTGAGGAGACCATGATCTGAGTCCATATGTCTTGACTCTGTATTATAGTGGCTCTATTGAGGAGGCCATGATCTGGGTCCACATGTCTTGACTCTGTATTATAGTGACTCTATTGAGGAGATCATGATCTGGGTTCACATGTCTTGACTCTGTATTATAGTGACTCTATTGAGGAGGCCATGATCTGAGTCCATATGTCTTGACTCTGTATTATAGTGACTCTATTGAGGAGACCATGATCTGAGTCCATATGTCTTGACTCTGTATTATAGTGACTCTATTGAGGAGACCATGATCTGAGTCCATATGTCTTGACTCTGTATTATAGTGACTCTATTGAGGAGGCCATGATCTGGGTCCACATGTCTAGACTCTGTATTATAGAGACTCTATTGAGGAGACCATGATCTGAGTCCACATGTCCCAACTCTGTAATATAGTGACTCCATTGAGGAGACCATGATCTGAGTCCATATGTCCCAATTCTGTATTATAGTGACTCTATTGAGGAGACCATGATCTGTGTCCACATGTCCCTACTCTGTATTATAGTGACTCTATTGGGGAGATCATGATCTGGGTCCACATGTCTCAACTCTGTATTATAGTGACTCTATTGAGGAGGCCATGATCTGAGTCCATATGTCTCGACTCTGTATTATAGTGACTCTATTGAGGAGGCCATGATCTGAGTCCACTTGTCTCAACTCTGTATTATAGTGACTCTATTGATGAGATCATGATCTGGGTCCACATGTCTCAACTCTGTATTATAGTGACTCTATTGAGGAGGCCATGATCTGGGTCCACATGTCTTGACTCTGTATTATAGTGTCTCTATTGAGGAGACCATGATCTGAGACCACATGTCTCATCTCTGTATTATAGTGACTCTATTGAAGAGGCCATGATCTGGGTCCACATGTCTCAACTCTGTATTACAGTGACTCTATTGAGATCATGATCTGGGTCCACATGTCTCAACTCTGTATTATAGTGACTCTATTGAGGAGGCCATGATCTGTGTCCACATGTCTTGACTCTGTATTATAGTGACTCTATTGAGGAGACCATGATCTGAGACCACATGTCTCATCTCTGTATTATAGTGACTCTATTGAGGAGGCCATGATCTGGGTCCACATGTCTCAACTCTGTATTACAGTGACTCTATTGAGGAGGTCATGATCTGGGTCCACATGTCTCATCTCTGTATTATAATGACTGTATTGAGGAGGTCATGATCTGGGTCGACATGTCTCATCTCTGTATTATAGTGACTGTATTGAGGAGGTCATGATCTGTGTTCACATGTCTTGACTCTGTATTATAGTGACTCTATTGAGGAGGCCATGATCTGAGTCCACATGTCTCATCTCTGTATTATAGTGACTCTATTGGGGAGGCGATGATGTGAGTCCACATGTCTTGACTCTGTATTATAGTGACTCTATTGAGGAGGCCATGATCTGAGTCCACATGTCTCAACTCTGTATTATAGTGACTCTATTGAGATCATGATCTGGGTCCACATGTCTCAACTCTGTATTATAGTGACTCTATTGAGGAGGCCATGATCTGAGTCCACATTTCTCATCTCTGTATTATAGTGACTCTATTGGGGAGGCCATGATGTGAGTCCACATGTCTTGACTCTGTATTATAGTGACTCTATTGAGGAGGCCATGATCTGAGTCCACATGTCTCAACTCTGTATTATAGTGACTCTAATGAGGAGGCCATGATCTGGGTCCACATGTCTTGACTCTGTATTATAGTGACTCTATTGAGGAGGCCATGAGCTCAGTCCACATGTCTTGACTCTGTATTATAGTGACTCTATTAAGGAGGCCATGATCTGAGTCCACATGTCTCAACTCTGTATTATAGTGACTCTATTGGGGAGGCCAGTATCAGGGTCCACATGTCTCAACTCTGTATTATAGTGACTCTATTGACGAGGCCATTATCTCAGTCCATATGTCTTGAATCTGTATTACAGTGACTCTATTGGGGAGGCCATGATCTGAGTCCACATGTCTCAACTCTGTATTATAGTGACTCTATTGAGGAGGCCATGATCTGAGTCCCCAGGTCTCAACTCTGTATTATAGTGACTCTATTGAGGAGGCCATGATCTGAGTCCACATGTCTTGACTCTGTATTATAGTGACTCTATTGAGGAGGCCATGATCTGAGTCCACATGTCTCAACTCTGTATTATAGCGACTCTATTGAGAAGGCCATGATCTGAGTCCACATGTCCCAACTCTGTATTACAGTGACTCTATTGAGGAGGCCATGATCTCAGTCCACATGTCTTGACTCTGTATTATAGTGACTCTATTGAGGAGGCCATGATCTGAGTCCACATGTCTTGACTCTGTATTATAGTGACTCTTTTGAGGAGGCCATGATCTGAGTCCACATGTCTCAACTCTGTATTATTCTGACTCTATTGAGGAGGCCATGATCTGTGCCCACATGTCTTGACTCTGTATTATTGTGACTCTATTGAGGAGGCCATGATCTGGGTCCACATGTCTTGACTCTGTATTATAGAGACTCTATTGAGGAGGCCATGATCTCAGTCCACATGTGTCAACTCTGTATTATAGTGACTCTATTGAGGAGGCCATGATCTCAGTCCACATGTGTCAACTCTGTATTATAGTTACTCTATTGAGGAGGCCATGATCAGGGTCCACATGTCTCAACTCTGTATTATAGTGACCCTATTGAGGAGGCCATGATCTTGTTCCACATGTCTTGACTCTGTATTATAGTGACTTTATTGGGGAGGCCATGATCTCAGTGCACATGTCTTGACTCTGTAATATAGAGACTGTATTGAGGAGGCCATGTTCTCAGTCCACATGTGTCAACTCTGTTTTATAGTGACTCTATTGAGGAGGCCATGATCTGGGTCCACATGTCTTGACTCCGTATTATAGTGACTCTATTGAGGAGGCCATGATCTCAGTCCACATGTCTTGACTCTGTATTATAGTGACTCTATTGAGGAGGCCATGATCTCAGTCCACATGTCTTGACTCTGTATTACAGTGACTGTATTGAGGAGGTCATGATCTGGGTCCACATGTCTTGACTCTGTATTATAGTGACTCTATTGGGGAGGCCATGATCTCAGTCCACATGTCTTGACTCAGTAATATAGAGACTGTATTGAGGAGGCCACGATCTGGGTCCACATGTCTTGACTCTGTATTATAGTGACTCTATTGAGGAGGCCATGATCTCAGTCCACATGTCTTGACTCTGTATTATAGTGACTCTATTGAGGAGGCCATGATCTCAGTCCACATGTCTTGACTCTGTATTATAGTGACTGTATTGAGGAGGCCATGATCTGGGTCCACATGTCTTGACTCTGTATTATAGTGACTCTATTGGGGCGGCCATGATCTCAGTCCACATGTCTTGACTCTGTAATATAGAGACTATTGAGGAGGCCATGATCTGGGTCCACATGGGTCAACTCTGTATTATAGTGACTCTATTGAGGAGGCCATGATCTCAGTCCACATTTCTTGACTCTGTATTATAGTGACTCTATTGGGGAGGCCATGATCTCAGTCCACAAGTCTTGACTCTGTAATATAGAGACTGTATTGAGGAGGCCATAATCTGGTCCAAATATCTTGACTCTGTATTATAGTGACTCTATTGAGGAGGCCATGATCTGAGTCCATATGTCTTGACTCTGTATTATAGTGACTCTATTGGGGAGGCCATGATCTGGGTCCACATGTCTTGACTCTGTATTACAGTGACTCTATTGAGGAGATCATGATCTGGGTCCACATGTCTTGACTCTGTATTATAGTGACTCTATTGAGGAGACCATGATCTGGTTCCACATGTCTTGACTCTGTATTACAGTGACTCTATTGAAGAGATCATGATCTGAGACCACATGTCTCATCTCTGTATTATAGTGGCTCTATTGAGGAGGCCATGATCTGAGTCCATATGTCTTGACTCTGTATTATAGTGACTCTATTGAGGAGGCCATGATCTGGGTCCACATATCTTGACTCTGTATTACAGTGACTCTATTGAGGAGATCATGATCTGGGTCCACATGTCTTGACTCTGTATTATAGTGACTCTATTGAGGAGACCATGATCTGAGTCCATATGTCTTGACTCTGTATTATAGTGGCTTTATTGAGGAGGCCATGATCTGGGTCCACATGTCTCAACTCTGTATTATAGTGACTCTATTGAGGAGATCATGATCTGGGTCCACATGTCTTGACTCTGTATTATAGTGACTCTATTGAGGAGGCCATGATCTGAGTCCATATGTCTTGACTCTGTATTATAGTTACTCTATTGAGGAGACCATGATCTGAGTCCATATGTCTTGACTCTGTATTATAGTGACTCTATTGAGGAGACCATGATCTGAGTCCATATGTCTTGACTCTGTATTATAGTGACTCTATTGAGGAGGCCATGATCTGGGTCCACATGTCTAGACTCTGTATTATAGTGACCCTATTGAGGAGACCATGATCTGAGTCCACATGTCCCAACTCTGTAATATAGTGACTCTATTGAGGAGACCATGATCTGAGTCCACATGTCCCAACTCTGTAATATAGTGACTCTATTGAGGAGACCATGATCTGAGTCCATATGTCCCAATTCTGTATTATAGTGACTCTATTGAGGAGACCATGATCTGAGTCCACATGTCCCTACTCTGTATTATAGTGACTCTATTGGGGAGATCATGATCTGGGTCCACATGTCTCAACTCTGTATTATAGTGACTCTATTGAGGAGGCCATGATCTGAGTCCATATGTCTCGACTCTGTATTATAGTGACTCTATTGAGGAGGCCAGGATCTGAGTCCACTTGTCTCAACTCTGTATTATAGTGACTCTATTGATGAGATCATGATCTGGGTCCACATGTCTCAACTCTGTATTATAGTGACTCTATTGAGGAGGCCATGATCTGGGTCCACATGTCTTGACTCTGTATTATAGTGACTCTATTGAGGAGACCATGATCTGAGACCACATGTATCATCTCTGTATTATAGTGACTCTATTGAAGAGGTCATGATCTGGGTCCACATGTCTCAACTCTGTATTACAGTGACTCTATTGAAGAGGTCATGATCTGGGTCCACATGTCTCATCTCTGTATTTTAGTGACTGTATTGAGGGGGGCATGATCTGGGTCCACATGTCTCATCTCTGTATTATAGTGACTGTATTGAGGAGGTCATGATCTGGGTCCACATGTCTCAACTCTGTATTATAGTGACTCTATTGAGGAGGCCATGATCTGAGTCCACATGTCCCTACTCTGTATTATAGTGACTCTATTGAGGAGACCATGATCTGAGTCCACATGTCCCTACTCTGTATTATAGTGACTCTATTGGGGAGGCCATGATCTGGGTCCACATGTCTCGACTCTGTATTATAGTGAGTCTATTGAGGAGGCCATGATCTGAGTCCACATGTCTCGACTCTGTATTATAGTGACTCTATTGAGGAGGCCATGATCTCAGTCCACATGTCTCGACTCTGTATTATAGTGACTCTATTGAAGAGGCCATGATCTGGGTCCACATGTCTCAACTCTGTATTACAGTGACTCTATTGAAGAGGTCATGATCTGGGTCCACATGTGTCATCTCTGTATTATAGTGACTGTATTGAGGAGGTCATGATCTGGGTCCACATGTCTCAACTCTGTATTACAGTGGCTCTATTGAGGAGGTCATGATCTGGGTCCACGTGTCTCATCTCTGTATTATAGTGACTGTATTGAGGAGGTCATGATCTGGGTCGACATGTCTCATCTCTGTATTATAGTGACCTTATTGAGGAGGTCATGATCTGTGTTCACATGTCTTGACTCTGTATTATAGTGACTCTATTGAGGATGCCATGATCTGAAACCACATGTCTCATCTCTGTATTATAGTGACTCTATTGGGGAGGCCATGATGTGAGTCCACATGTCTTGACTCTGTATTATAGTGACTCTATTGAGGAGGCCATGATCTGAGTCCACATGTCTCAACTCTGTATTATAGTGACTCTAATGAGGAGGCCATGATCTGGGTCCACATGTCTTGACTCTGTATTATAGTGACTCTATTGAGGAGGCCATGAGCTCAGTCCACATGTCTTGACTCTGTATTATAGTGACTGTATTGAGGAGGCCATGATCTGGGTCCACATGCCTTGACTCTGTATTATAGTGACTCTATTGGGGAGGCCATGATCTCAGTCCACATGTCTTGACTCTGTAATATAGAGACTGTATTGAGGAGGCCATGATCTGGGTCCACATTTCTTGACTCTGTATTATAGTGACTCTATTGGGGAGGCCATGATCTGGGTCCACATGTCTCGGCTCTGTATTATAGTGAGTCTATTGAGGAGGCCATGATCTGTGTCCACATGTCTCGACTCTGTATTATAGTGACTCTATTGAGGAGGCCATGATCTCAGTCCACATGTCTCGACTCTGTATTATAGTGACTCTATTGAAGAGGCCATGATCTGGGTCCACATGTCTCAACTCTGTATTATAGTGACTCTATTGAGGAGGCCATGATCTGAGTCCATATGTCTCGACTCTGTATTATAGTGACTCTATTGAGGAGGCCATGATCTGAGTCCACTTGTCTCAACTCTGTATTATAGTGACTCTATTGATGAGATCATGATCTGAGTCCACAGGTCTCAACTCTGTATTATAATGACTCTATTGAGGAGGCCATGATCTGAGTCCACATGTCTTAACTCTGTATTATAGTGACTCTATTGAGGAGGCCATGATCTGAGTCCACATGTCTCAACTCTGTATTATAGCGACTCTATTGAGGAGGCCATGATCTGAGTCCACATGTCCCAACTCTGTATTACAGTGACTCTATTGAGGAGGCCATGATCTCAGTCCACATGTCTTGACTCTGTATTATAGTGACTCTATTGAGGAGGCCATGATCTGAGTCCACATATCTTGACTCTGTATTATAGTGACTCTATTGAGGAGGCCATGATCTGAGTCCACATGTCTCAACTCTGTATTATACTGACTCTATTGAGGAGGCCATGATCTGTGTCCAGATGTCTTGACTCTGTATTATAGTGACTCTATTGAGGAGGCCATGATCTGGGTCCACATGTCTTGACTCTGTATTATAGAGACTCTATTGAGGAGGCCATGATCTCAGTCCACATGTGTCAACTCTGTATTATAGTGATTCTATTGAGGAGGCCATGATCTCAGTCCACATGTGTCAACTCTGAATTATAGTTACTCTATTGAGGAGGCCATGATCAGGGTCCACATGTCTCAACTCTGTATTATAGTGACCCTATTGAGGAGGCCATGATCTTGTTCCACATGTCTTGACTCTGTATTATAGTGACTTTATTGGGGAGGCCATGATCTCAGTGCACATGTCTTGACTCTGTAATATAGAGACTGTAATGAGGAGGCCATGATCTCAGTCCACATGTGTCAACTCTGATTTATAGTGACTCTATTGAGGAGGCCATGATCTCAGTCCACATGTCTTGACTCTGTATTATAGTGACTCTATTGAGGAGGCCATGATCTCAGTCCACATGTCTTGACTCTGTATTATAGTGACTGTATTGAGGAGGTCATGATCTGGGTCCACATGTCTTGACTCTGTATTATAGTGACTCTATTGGGGAGGCCATGATCTCAGTCCACATGTCTTGACTCTGTAATATAGAGACTGTATTGAGGAGGCCACGATCTGGGTCCACATGTCTTGACTCTGTATTATAGTGACTCTATTGAGGAGGCCATGATCTCAGTCCACATGTCTTGACTCGGTATTATAGTGACTCTATTGAGGAGGCCATGATCTCAGTCCACATGTCTTGACTCTGTATTATAGTGACTGTATTGTGGAGGCCATGATCTGGGTCCACATGTCTTGACTCTGTATTATAGTGACTCTATTGGGGAGGCCATGATCTCAGTCCACATGTCTTGACTCTGTAATATAGAGACTATTGAGGAGGCCATGATCTGGGTCCACATGGGTCAACTCTGTATTATAGTGACTCTATTGAGGAGGCCATGATCTCAGTCCACATTTCTTGACTCTGTATTATAGTGACTCTATTGGGGAGGCCATGATCTCAGTCCACATGTCTTGACTCTGTAATATAGAGACTGTATTGAGGAGGCCATAATCTGGTCCAAATATATTGACTCTGTATTATAGTGACTCTATTGAGGAGGCCATGATCTCAGTCCACATGTCTTGACTCTGTATTATAGTGACTCTATTGGGGAGGCCATGATCTCAGTCCACATGTCTTGACTCTGTATTATAATGACTCTATTGAGGAGACCATGATCTGAGACCACATGTCTCATCTCTGTATTATAGTGACTCTATTGAGGAGGCCATGATCTGAGTCCATATGTCTTGACTCTGTATTATAGTGACTCTATTGAGGAGGCCATGATCTGGGTCCACATGTCTTGACTCTGTATTACAGTGACTCTATTGAGGAGATCATGATCTGGGTCCACATGTTTGTCTCTGTATTATAGTGACTCTATTGAGGAGACCATGATCTGGTTCCACATGTCTTGACTCTGTATTACAGTGACTCTATTGAGGAGATCATGATCTGAGACCACATGTCTCATCTCTGTATTATAGTGGCTCTATTGAGGAGGCCATGATCCTAGTCCATATGTCTTGACTCCGTATTATAGTGACTCTATTGAGGAGGCCATGATCTGGGTCCACATGTCTTGACTCTGTATTACAGTGACTCTATTGAGGAGATCATGATCTGGGTCCACATGTCTTGACTCTGTATTATAGTGACTCTATTGAGGAGACCATGATCTGAGTCCATATGTCTTGACTCTGTATTATAGTGGCTCTATTGAGGAGGCCATGATCTGGGTCCACATGTCTTGACTCTGTATTATAGTGACTCTATTGAGGAGATCATGATCTGGGTTCACATGTCTTGACTCTGTATTATAGTGACTCTATTGAGGAGGCCATGATCTGAGTCCATATGTCTTGACTCTGTATTATAGTGACTCTATTGAGGAGACCATGATCTGAGTCCATATGTCTTGACTCTGTATTATAGTGACTCTATTGAGGAGACCATGATCTGAGTCCATATGTCTTGACTCTGTATTATAGTGACTCTATTGAGGAGGCCATGATCTGGGTCCACATGTCTAGACTCTGTATTATAGAGACTCTATTGAGGAGACCATGATCTGAGTCCACATGTCCCAACTCTGTAATATAGTGACTCTATTGAGGAGACCATGATCTGAGTCCATATGTCCCAATTCTGTATTATAGTGACTCTATTGAGGAGACCATGATCTGTGTCCACATGTCCCTACTCTGTATTATAGTGACTCTATTGGGGAGATCATGATCTGGGTCCACATGTCTCAACTCTGTATTATAGTGACTCTATTGAGGAGGCCATGATCTGAGTCCATATGTCTCGACTCTGTATTATAGTGACTCTATTGAGGAGGCCATGATCTGAGTCCACTTGTCTCAACTCTGTATTATAGTGACTCTATTGATGAGATCATGATCTGGGTCCACATGTCTCAACTCTGTATTATAGTGACTCTATTGAGGAGGCCATGATCTGGGTCCACATGTCTTGACTCTGTATTATAGTGTCTCTATTGAGGAGACCATGATCTGAGACCACATGTCTCATCTCTGTATTATAGTGACTCTATTGAAGAGGCCATGATCTGGGTCGACATGTCTCAACTCTGTATTACAGTGACTCTATTGAAGAGGTCATGATCTGGGTCCACATGTCTCATCTCTGTATTTTAGTGACTGTATTGAGGGGGTCATGATCTGGGTCCACATGTCTCATCTCTGTATTTTAGTGACTGTATTGAGGAGGTCATGATCTGGGTCCACAAGTCTCAACTCTGTATTATAGTGACTCTATTGAGGAGGCCATGATCTGAGTCCACATGTCCCTACTCTGTATTATAGTGACTCTATTGAGGAGACCATGATCTGAGTCCACATGTTTAGACTCTGTATTATAGTGACTCTATTGAGGAGGCCATGATCTGGGTCCACATGTCTCGACTCTGTATTATAGTGAGTCTATTGAGGAGGCCATGATCTGAGTCCACATGTCTCGACTCTGTATTATAGTGACTCTATTGAGGAGGCCATGATCTCAGTCCACATGTCTCGACTCTGTATTATAGTGACTCTATTGAGGAGGCCATGATCTGAGTCCACATGTCTAGACTCTGTATTATAGTGACTCTATTGATGAGATCATGATCTGGGTCCACATGTCTCAACTCTGTATTATAGTGACTCTATTGTGGAGGCCATGATCTGAGTCCACATGTCTCATCTCTGTATTATAGTGACTCTATTGAGGAGATCATGATCTGGGTCCACATGTCTCAACTCTGTATTATAGTGACTCTATTGAGGAGGCCATGATCTGGGTCCACATGTCTAGACTCTGTATTATAGTGACTGTATTGAGGAGGTCATGGTCTGGGTCCACATGTTTCAACTCTGTATTATAGTGACTCTATTGAGGAGGCCATGATCTGAGTCCATATGTCTCGACTCTGTATTATAGTGACTCTATTGAGGAGGCCATGATCTGAGTCCACATGTCTCAACTCTGTATTATAGTGACTCTATTGAGGAGATCATGATCTGGGTCCACATGTCTCAACTCTGTATTATAGTGACTCTATTGAGGAGGCCATGATCTGGGTCCACATGTCTTGACTCTGTATTATAGTGACTCTATTGAGGAGACCATGATCTGAGACCACATGTCTCATCTCTGTATTATAGTGACTATTGAGGAGGCCATGATCTGGGTCCACATGTCTCAACTCTGTATTACAGTGACTCTATTGAGGAGGTCTTGATCTGGTCCACATGTCTCATCTCTGTATTATAGTGACTGTATTGAGGAGGTCATGATCTGGGTCCACATGTCTCATCTCTGTATTATGGTGACTGTATTGAGGAGGTCATGATCTGGGTCCACATGTCTTGACTCTGTATTATAGTGACTCGATTTAGGAGGCCATGTTGTGGGTCCATAAATTTTGACTCTGTATTATAGGGATTCTTTCCTGCTCTGCTGTTGAGTGACATCTGTCTGTCAGCGCTGGAAGCTATGCCAGTCAAAGCCACCTGTTGTGACTGTACGTTATCAGAGAGAAGTAATCGTTGATCAATACGGCTATCTTATCTGGGTGTCGATAAGCCCATTGTGTGGCTACATACTCCGGATAGGTAGGGCTCGCGGCAACTGGTATGTCTGACGGAGCAAGCCGATGTATCTTCCTGCTGGCCTCTAAAGTTACAGACATACTGCACTTACCAACTTCATAGATCTTTCTGGTGGCCTTCGGGGTATGCTCTTATGAGGAGGTGCAGTCACTTGTCGTTAAGGAGCTGTCGTCATTTGTTCGAGGCTGTCTCAGAACTGTACCTTGGAGCATGTGCGGTAACGTATACCGCAATTAAATACGTCCATCGCATTATATCTCAAAGGCGTGAAGTAACGAACTACTAATGTACAACACTACTCCCACAGTAGAAGATGGTTTTGATTCACAGTAGAATGAGCGTCAAACACAACAGTTTTATATCGTTTGAAACATAGACCTACAAATAATAATAATAATAATAATAATAATAATAATAATAATAATAATAATAATTAAAAATAATAAAAAGGAGAGGAAAATTTTGCGGAAAATTTTAGGACCACAGAAAACTGCTGACGGGACATGGAAGAACAGAAGGAATGATGACCTCTATAAACATACTGAAAAAATTACTGTCACAATGCGGAAGCGAAGGTTGAAATTCTACGGACATTTGGTGAGAATGGACGAGAACCGACTGACTAAGAGGATATTCAAGTGTATTACAGAGCTGAAGGCTACAACTAAGTGGGTAGAAGAGGTTAAAAGAGACGTCAAGGAAAGTGGACTCACAGTGGATATGATCCACAACAGAAAAGAGTTCAGAAACCGAATTGACAACATCAAGATGTTCGAGGAGAAAACACCTAAAATTAAAGCCAAACTGGTAATATCCGAGGAGGAGCGAAAGATCAGAAGTGAACGAATGAAGGGGTTTTGGAGAGAGAAGAGGAGATTAACCAGAAAGCCTTAGGTTCCATGCGGTCCACAGGCGGCCAAATTCGGAAGAAAGAAGAATAATAATGAAAAACCCACTGACTGCTTCCAGTCGACCGACCGGGTCAGAGATGGAATGAATGAAGTCCCCATCTAGCGGCGAGGGTATGAACTGTGCCAGCTGCCGACGCCTGTCGCACTCCTCTGAGGCAATGATTAAATGAATGACAGATTAAATGAAATGATAGTGAAGAGTGTTGCTGGAATGATATTTTTGACAGTGAACGGAGTACCCGGAGAAAAACCTGTCTGTCTCCGTTTTTTCCAGCACAGATCTCACATGGAGTGGCCGGGATTTGTACCACGGACCCAGCGGTGAGAGGCCGGCGTGCTGCCGCCTAAGCCGCGTAGGCTCTAATAATAATAATAATAATATATGTAGTAATAATAATAATGTTGTCCATCAAGTAGAACAGATTGCTGTGCCAATCTGACGATCGACTGACTAAAATTGTGGAATTTCGCAAAGACAGAGACAAACTAATGGAGGTGGTGTCAAGAATATGTTAAAGACCTGTAGCAAGTTGGTTAGATAGTTATTGAAGGTTTAAGTGGCGGAACTACGAGGTCATTTGCCCCTTAGCAAAATGGTATTCCAGGGAATTAAATCCACGATACATTTACATTTCGAGAAATAATTAAAAACTATCCGGGTTTAAAAGTGCAATCTGACAGACTGCGAGGCCTTCTGACAGAGGCACGATACAAATGCCGCGGATACAGGGTATGGTAGCTATGTAGAGATGAAACGATTAGCTCAGGGCAGGGGGAATAGAGAGCTGCGTCAAACCAGTCAAAAGACTGAAGACTCAAACAACAACGCTATTTCTCAATATAAATGTTAATGAAACAGCTTAGTAGAGGCGTCGGAGATTCCTATCTAAAAGACAACCCCAGACTCTTTTATATACACCCCACCGTTGTTTGAACTTAGGTAGAACTGAAATGAGGAACGCGCCTACTTATATCCTCACGAATATATACGTTTGGCAGCCGTGTCAATGTAGCCTATAGCTACAGCCTGCGCGGATGCGTATATATAAGGTGCGTTCAAAAAGTAACGAGCCGGAGACATAATTACAGAAACCAGTACCTATATGTTAGAAGTATTCGCCCTGGCTGTTGAGGCACTTGCCCAACTGTGACACGAGGCGGTGAATGGCTGTCTCATAAAATTCCCTGGGCTGCGATGTGAACCAGTTCCGCACGTACAGCTGGACGTCGGCGTCCGAGGTGAATCGTTGGCCCCGCAGAGCCCTTTTCAGTGAACCAAACATGGCGTAATCACAGGGAGAGAGGTCTGGACTGTATGGAGGGTGGCCGAGAATCTCCCATTTGAATTTCTGCAGGAGTGCCGTGACTGTGTTGGCCGTATGTGGTCGTGCATTGTCGTGGAGCAGAATGACCCCACGGGTGAGATTGCCTGGTCGTTTTGTTCTGATCGTTTGGCGAAGGGTGGTCAAGGTTTGCGAGAAACGCTGGGCATTCACTGTTTTCCCGTGTGGCATGAAGTGTATCAGAAGGGGGCCATCTTGGTCAAAGAAGAACGTCAGCATGACCTTTCCTGCACTCGTGTGGATGGCCTTGCCTTTTTTGGGTGGTGGTGACCTTGGATGCTTCCACTGGAGGCTTTGTCGTTTGGATTCTGGTTCGAAGTGATGACACCATGACTCATCTCCAGCCACCACTCGTGCCAGGAACCCATTCCCTTCCCTCGCATAGCGGTGCAGATGACTAAGATAGTGGGCCATTCGACATGCTTCCTGGTGTGGTTGAAGACTGTGGGGCACCCATTGGGCACTCACTTTGCGCAAGTGCAGTCGTTCCTTCATGATGGTGTTCACACCTCCGACGCTCAATCCGACCACGGCGGCTATGGCGATCACTGTCACTCGGCGGTCCTGGGTAATGAGTGCATCAACCAGCTGGACGTTGTCATCGGTAATGCAGAGGGGTGCCCCAGACCGGGCATCATCGGCTAACGACACCCGTCCTTCCCTGAAGCGCTTGTGCCACGCCTTGACCCTTGCAAGGGGCATTCAGTGTTCGCCGTACACTTGTGACATTCGGCGATGAATGTCGGTTTCCCCTACTCCTTCCGCTGTCAGAAACCGAACAACACCTCTTTGCCCTTCGTTTGACGCCTCCATGTCACTGTTTGCAATGCAACTAGCAGCGTTGGACGATTGATGCATGCTGCTGCTCGCTTTGTATCGTCACGTGACGTGCACGCGTGCCTTCTAGCGACGGGCTGTGACCTTCCACTGTCTGGTCGGAACCACACCTCGTTACACACGCAACGATTAGCCGATGTCGTCACCGGTTTGCGCATTACAGCCTCCGGCTCGTTACTTTTTGAACGCACTTTATACACGCCACCGTTGTTTGAACTTAGGTAGAGTCTAGAACTGAAATCGGGAACCCGCCTACTTATATCCTCGCGAATGTGTACGTTTGGCAGCCGTGTCAATGTAGCCTATAGCTACAGCCTGCGCGGATGCGTATATAGTTTGTTAAGCTGCGGATAATGTTTGGAGTAAATTTGCGGATAGCTTTTAGAATAATACTCCAACTTGTTTAATATCATTATTAGGACCCGGATGTTTATGACATATCATAATTTTCTGTTATGTTTTTTTTTTTCATGACAATGTTAAGATGAGGATTTAAGCTAATCTCATTCAAATTATATCATTAAGCATAATTAACACTCCGAACTGGAAAGGGTTGCATTTCTGGCTGCGTAACATTCATTTTAAACTTTTTCCTCAAATGTCTAAATATGTTGCTTGAGTAATTTATGCTTTGTCTAATTAAAAATACTACTACCATTATCCGTCGCGGCTTCGCCCGCGAATATTCTACTTGTAAATAGTACACTTAGCAAAATCTCAATCATGAATGCTATGACTGATTTATCCTTGCTATGAATAATCAGACTTTATCAATTCAGCTACTGGTGCAGTGGTTAGGGGTTTGTCATTTCTTCATAGGTATATGAGAGCGAAGTTAGTTTTCTGGGAATATCACAGACACTGTTAATTTAAGGGCCTTTAAATGTGGTTTTCGGAGACCCTTTATAGTCGGGTGAAAAAGACCTTTCGTACCACACTCACACGTGAAAATTGCGTGAAAAAATTCTAGAGTGCCCCTTGACCTCCTTAAGCGCATTATACTGTATGTTTTGATGAATTTTACAGCTTAATTTGTTTCCGTGATAACCTTATAACCGTCTGGAAACTTTCACAGTAATGTAATAATTGGAATTGCATTGCGTCTTACAGAAATAGATGGTCTTGTGAGATTCTGTTACCATGGTTACCATGTTGCATTCTTTCATTATTTCATTGTAAATATACATGTTTTAAGGTATTTATTTAATTGTGAGGCATTTAAAGAGTAAGTGAGTGTGTTTTGTTTACGCATTGGGTTATGTGGAACCTGTAGGTACCCCATATGTGTAGGTTGGTCTTAATGGGATTTATTTTTGGTACAAAACTGGAATGGGACCTTAGCAGGGAGGGATTGTAATGCCAGAAGATTCGGATAACCAACTTGCGAATGCGATAGAGGCTGTGTGGATCGCGTGCCAGTATTAAGAGAATGACACAACAGTATTGCACGACCTAACATCGGTATCGGTCCATCTTTCACTAGTTGTCAACACCTCAGAGCGTGGATAAATGACGTAACAATGGCGAATGTTTGGCAGTGTACTCCACCTAGCGAGAAGTGGGTCCAAGGTTGGGGAAGAGTCTGTACGCCCTTTCACCGCTCTTGTAACACAAGTCAAGTCGATTGATCGGAAAGCAGCTGCGGGCGATTGCAGAAAACAAGAACGACTTGGAGTTGTCTCGGGGCTGCAACCTTTAGCAAGCAATCTCGCTCTCATTAAAGCCGTGTCGACCCAGAACACACGTGACAGCATCCGGCAGTCTTGTATATATCTTCAACAAGCTTTCGCTTCATCTATCCTGTGTACTTGGGTGTGTGTTGGTTCTGGCCGGAAAGGATCAGAACAAGGATCCGGACGGTTGGTGTAAATCGCGAACTATCCCGTTCCGTCTCTTTAGCCATAATGGCTACTATCAGTGATGAGACTCGAACCTCTAATATCAAGAGTTCCAGCTGGCCATCCCAGTCGGAGTGTGCTCGGACAGGCTCAAGGATGAAACGCAGAAATGAATAAGAGAGGAAAGATTGAAGGAAATCGATCAAATAAAGAACGAAATAAATAATGTAAGAAGGAATGAATGAAATAAAGAAAAAAAAAGAAAGTAAAAAAGGAAGATAGAAACAATTAAAGAAAGGAGGAAAGAAAGAAAGAAAGAAAGAAAGAAAGAAAGAAAGAATGAAATGAAACAAGAGGAAAAGAAAGAAGCAAATAAAAAATAAAAATAAGTATATTAATAAAACCACTCATTAATTAAATATAAACGACAGAAGGAATGAAAAAAGCAAACAAGGTAAAATAAATAAAGAAACAAAATAATTAAACAAATAAATATATGAATAAATAAATAAATCTCTACTTAGTAAAAAACAAAGTCCCCGATTTGTGTTTGTTACGGGTAAACTCGAGAACCACTGGATGGATTTTGATGCGGTTTCCACCATTCTGTAAAGGATATCTCGAGGATTATTTCGGTAGAAAATAATTTATTTATGATCGAAGGAAGCCGAGCAGTAACGATTTCGGTGGAAAAGTCGAAAAAAAAACTGGCGTCCGAACGCATTGTAAGCTTACGCTGGGCAAACTGTTAAAAATATCTCAATACTATGAATGTAAGAATTGTTCAGCATGAAAAGTTCTACAAAATAGTACACGAGAGCATATGTCTATCTTCAATACATCGCCCACTATGATTGTTTTTACGTTTTAATTTCTTCCAACCATGTCCATTCAAATACTGAGGAAACAGTTAACGAGCTATCTAAGGGTGAATCTATCATTCCTGTTACAGCCTAGCTAACGGGCGAACCTATCGCCCCAGATACAGCCAGCAGCAAACCGTTGAGTCGTGTTGAGTTAAGACTTCTGAGAGGGGTGGTTGTGTTTGGAGTTTCCCTGGAAGTGCAACTCGGGGTTTCTTCATTTCGCCGGTGAACTTTTCATTCCGAAAAATTCACAGTCAAGTGAAGAGTGGACGGAAGGGGGATTTGTGTTTCACGCACGTCGCCATTCTTAAATTACGTCAAAGAATTTGTTGCTCATGCATCTCCATGATAATATAACTAATAGTTCAGTCAGTGATTTTAACCGATCATGCCGAGACGTAAAACGGATATTGGTCGTTGTTCATTGACATTGGAGAAAAAAAAGTGCTTGTCACGTAATGCATTCTCCCGGGCGAAGCCGGGTCGGGTTGCTAGTAATAAATAAATAAGTTAATTAATTAATTAAATATAAACGACAGAAGGAATGGAAAAAGAAAGCAAACAGGGGGAAATAAATAAATAAATAAAATAAAGAAAATGTGTTTGTCTCCATGTCTTATGATACAGCGCTACAACACCGTAGTCAAACCGGAATGCGAGTGAATGTCTCGTACTGAACTACAAATAGGATACATTACAAGCAGTAGAAAGAAGAATTATACACAAAATACTCGGTCCTTTAAAAACTCCAGAATTCTGGAAATTAAGAAGTAATGATGAAATATATCGAAATATATAAAACATATCAGAAACAATACGGAAAGGAGATTGCTACAGGATGGATGACAGTAGGTTAACCAAGCAGATCTTCACATTCCTGTGGAACAAGAAGTCAAACAACCTGGGTACAAGAAGTGAAAAAGGATTTGGAAAGAAACAATATCAGAGAAGAAGATACACCACAGAGTGATATTTTTCAGACAAAAAGTGCTAAAAATGGAAGGATTACAATGGTGGAAGGGAAAGAAAACCGGCTCGAAATGGTCCGAGGAAAGGAAGAGGAAACATAGTGAGATGATGAAGGAATACCGGAGGAAGAAGAAGGAACAGCAAAGGACAAAGCATTGAAATTGGATTGAGGTCCCTGGACGACCGAAACGATAATAATAAATAATAAATAATGCATAATAAATAATAAATAATAAATAATAAATAATGCATAATAAATAATAAATAATAAATAATAAATAATAAATAATGCATAATAAATAATGCATAATAAATAATAAATAATAAATAATGCATAATAAATAATAAATAATAAATAATAAATAATAAATAATAAATAATAAATAATAAATAATAAATAATAGATAATAAATAATAAATAATAAATAATAAATAATAAATAATAAATAATAAATAATAAATAATAAATAATAAATAATAAATAATAAATAATAGATAATAAATAATAAATAATAAATAATAAATAATAGATAATAAATAATAGATAATAAATAATAAATAATAAATAATAAATAATAAATAATAAATAATAAATAATAAATAATAAATAATAAATAATAAATAATAAATAATAAATAATAAATAATAAATAATAAATAATAAATAATAAATAATAAATAATAGATAATAAATAATAAATAATAAATAATAAATAATAAATAATAAATAATAGATAATAAATAATAAATAATAAATAATAAATAATAAATAATAAATAATAAATAATAAATAATAAATAATACATAATAAATAATAAATAATAAATAATAGATAATAAATAATAAATAATAAATAATAAATAATAAATAATAAATAATAAATAATAAATAATACATAATAAATAATAAATAATAAATAATAGATAATAAATAATAAATAATAAATAATAAATAATAAATAATAAATAATAAATAATAAATAATAAATAATAAATAATAGATAATAAATAATAAATAATAAATAATAAATAATAAATAATAAATAATAAATAATAAATAATAAATAATAAATAATAAATAATAAATAATAAATAATAGATAATAAATAATAAATAATAAATAATAAATAATAAATAATAAATAATAAATAATAAATAATAAATAATACATAATAAATAATAAATAATAAATAATAGATAATAAATAATAAATAATAAATAATAAATAATAAATAATAAATAATAAATAATAAATAATAAATAATAAATAATAAATAATAAATAATAGATAATAAATAATAAATAATAAATAATAAATAATAAATAATAAATAATAAATAATAAATAATAAATAATAAATAATAAATAATAAATAATAAATAATAAATAATAAATAATAAATAATAAATAATAAATAATAAATAATAAATAATAAATAATAAATAATAAATAATAAATAATAAATAATAAATAATAAATAATAAATAATAAATAATAAATAATAAATAATAAATAATAAATAATAAATAATAAATAATAGATAATAAATAATAAATAATAAATAATAAATAATAAATAATAAATAATAAATAATAAATAATAAATAATAAATAATAAATAATAAATAAATAACGTATAAAATAAGGTAGGAAAGAAAAAAAAGAAGGAAATAAGCTGGAGGTAACTGATATGAAGCTAACACGAATGAGGGAGGAGAGATTACCTAAGAGGTTGATGGCCTCTGCTATAAAGGGTAAGAGAAGCAGAAGTAGACCTAGGAGGCGATGGTTAGATTGTTTGTTTAACGATTTCAATGTGACGGACATAGAATCAGAAGAGGTCGCAGTGCTAACTGTTTATAAGGGATCATGGAGTTGACTTCTTTGCAAACAGAGGGTTGAAGATTAGACTGGACGCTAAAAGACAAATCAGTTGCAAATTAAAATGTATACATGGAAATAAATACAAAAATTAAATAAAGAAAGAAACAATGAAGCAGAAGGAAGAATGGGTCACTTTAATTTAGGAGATTATTAAAATCCGGTCGAAGTCCCGGAGCACGGGTTGCGCGAGTCTAGGATAAGGAGGTGTTCTCTGAGAGCGATATTATTGTGAGACAGTGCTTCCAAAATGGATCAAATGAAGGTTAGTTTATCCAAGCGGCCGACGATGCAGAAAGCCGGACTTAGATTAACCAACCTCCTTCAGAATCACAGTTCAGTTATACCTCTGGCAATGTATTCAATTGAGTTTATTGGAAATTAAATGTAGATTTAATAGCAGATTAAAAGCTGTGTGGACAACTAGCAAACATCAAAGATACTGTACTATTAAGAGGTAAAGACCGACAGTAGTGGCTACGCGGGCTAAAGCGCTGCGTTAGGTCAAGGGGCCAAGCTCTCTGCTGACTCGGTAGACGCGTGGGTTCGAGCCCCACCGTCGGCTGTCCTTGAAATGGTTTTCCGTGGTTTCCCCATTTTCAACACCAGGCAAATGCTGGGACAGTACCTTCTGACAGGCCACGGCCGCTTCCTTCCACATCCTTGCCCAGTTTCATTCATCTTCATCCATTCCATCTCTCATCCCGACGCGCAGGTCGCCCACGGGCGTCGACTAGAAAGACCTGCACTCGGCCTCTCAGGAGGCTACACGACAAAAAAAAAGAGGTACAGAACGCCAATCATTTTATTTACCTGCCGTTATTATGCGTCCCTTTGTGTTTTAATTTAATAGGAAGATACAATACTGTCAAGAGGTTGGCAAACCTGTGGGGAAATCAAATAAGAGCTCCCAGGAAGCATCATTGAGCATTTGCAACTATAAAAGTAATGGTATATTGGCTTCCACGGCCGGTGAATTATAACTCGGCATTTTTAGCCTACTTTTCACATTTTGCAAAAATGAGGAAAAAGTAGTCTTATGAGATCGATCCGGGAAAATGTCTGTCTGTCTGTCTGTCTGTCTGGCTGTGTGTGTGTCCCCCCCTATCAACTCCTAAACGGCTGGAGCAATCGAAATAAAATTTGGTAGGAGTAAAGATCTATACCTGAATATCTCACGGCCATATTTGAAAATGATGTCAGTGCTACCAACCGCTAAAAAATCGCAATTGAAATTTGAGCTCCATGTTGGATATCTTGGAAGGTATTTCAAAATCGGCACACGTATAGATAATAATATTGCAGTTTAATTTCCAGGAGGCCATACATGGCAGTGTTGCCAAAATGATTATAAGCCTACTGATAGGTCCAATATTTAAATGCATATAACTTCTACACTATCAATTAGAATTCAACCAAATTTCGTATGTTGTATGTGTACATAACCAGATATGACTGAACGTATTCTTATGAACCACCAGTGCTGCCAACTGTTAAAAATGCTCTTAATTTCTTTTATCCAAATACCAATATATATGAGAAAGTATGCAAGCCGACAACTTTAAACTATGCACACGTATAGTACATGACATTCTATATTAATTTGGAGTAACTTATGTATGTCAGTACTACCAACATGATTCTAAGCCTGCTGAGAGGTCCAAATTTAAATATATGTAACTTCCATACTATCATTTGGATTTCAACCAAATTTCGTATGTGCTACGTGTACCATAACAGCTATGACTATGCGTATTCTTTAGAGCAACCAGGGCTGCCAACTGTTAATAAATGCTGTCTCTATTTTTGGTACCCTAATATCAATATATCAGAAAGAATGCAAGCCAATAGCTCTAAACTTTGCACACGTACAGTACCTGGCATTCTAGATTACTTTGGAGTAACTAATATACGTCAGTGCTGCCAACATGAATCTAAGCCTGCTGATAGGTCCAATTTTAAAATGCATGTAACTTCTATACTAACTAATGGATTTCATTCAAAATTGGCACAACAATAGATCATACTATTTCAGATTATTTCTGACCAATACATGCATGACACTGTTGCCAACATGATTTTACGCGCGCTGTTAGATCCAATGTTTAACTGCATGTAATGTCCATGCTATTCATTGGACTCCAACCAAATTTTGTATTCTGTACCTTAAGAGATGGAACTAAGAATATATTCTGTCACCAGGGCTGCCAACTGTAGTGCTCTATTAGGCTACATTATGCCAGGTATACAGTATTTCGAACTAATTAGAAATTTCGATATTACCAACTTAATTCCGTCATTATTCTAGATGGATCCATATCGATTAATTATTGGCATGAATCTTAAATTTTAAGAAAAGTAGGCTCTTTAGTTCGTCACGGAACTTCTTGTTTCTAAGTTTTTGTGCCGTGTCTTGTGTGGGGTTTCGCCTAGGACACCAAGTTGGCTCATCAGCGGACTCTTAGTGTCCCCGCCCATACCCCCACAGGAGATGCGAACTGCGCGCTACCTCCCTTTTTATGAAGCGCACCTGCGCCTCTTTACTGCGAGAACTAAAAACTCAAGCAGCCATAACCTCCCTATGACGGCTTCCAAAAAGATGGTGTATTGGCTATCACAGGCAGTGAATTAAAACTCAGCAATTTTTAGCCTAATTTTCACATTTTGCAAAAATGAGGAAAAAGTAGACTTATGAGATCGATCTGGGCTAATGTCTGTCTGTCTGTCTGTCTGTCCTTCTGTCTGTCTGTCTGTGTGTGTGTTCCCCCCCCCCCCTATCAACTCCTAAACGGCTGCAGCAATCGAAACACATTAATATCTCAATGCTGTATTTGAAAATGATGTCAGTGCTACGAACTGCTGAAGAATCACAATTGAAATTTGAGCTCCATGTTGGATATCTTGGAAGGTATGAATGGGAGCTATTTCAAAATTGGCTCACGTATACATATATAACAAAATTTGGTTGGAGTAAAGATCTTTACCTGAATATCTCAATGCCGTTTAATTTTTAGGAGGCCATACATGGCAGTGTTGCCAAAATGATTATAAGCCTGCTGATAGGTCCAATTTTCAAATGCATATAACTTCTACATTATCAATTGAAATTCAACCAAATTTCGTATGTGCTATGTGTACGTAAACAGGTATGACTGAGCGTATCCTTAAGAGCCACCAGGGTTTCCAACTGTTAATAAATGCTCTCAAATTATTTTATCCAAACACCAATATATCAGAAAGTATGCAAGCCGACAGCTTTAAACTATGCACACGTATAGTACCTGACGTTCTATATTAATTTGGAGTAACGTATATACGTCAGTGCTACAAACATAATTCTAAGCCTGCTGAGAGATCAACTTTAAATACATGTAACATGTATACTATCGTTTGGATATCAACCAAATTTCGTATGTGCTATGTGTACCATAACAGATATGATTAAGCGTATTCTTAAAAGCAACCACGGCTGCCAACTGTTAATAAATGCTGTCTCTATTTTTGGTACCTTAATATAAATATATCAGAAAATATGCAGGGCAATAGCTCTAAACTTTGCACACGTATAGTACCTGGCATTCTATATTAATTTGGAGTGACTAATCTACGTCAGCGCTGCCAACATGATTCTAAGCCTGCTGATAGGTCCAATTTTAAAATGCCTGTAACTTCTATACTAACTAATGGATTTCATTCAAAATTGGCACAACAATAGATCTCAAATTTTAAGAAAAGTAGGCCCTTTGGTTCGTGGTTTCTTTCCAGTCCCGACATTAAAGTGGGGGACTTGGTCTTGGTTAGGGATGTCTCTCCTCCCCTGGTCTGGATTTCTGGTAGAGTGACCGAGTGTTATCCTGGAAGGGATGGGAGAGTCAGGGTGGCCAAAATTTTCGTCACGAAACTTCTTGCCTTAGGTTTGTGCCGCGTCTTGTGTGGGGTTTCGCTTAGTACACGAAGCTGGCTCATCAGCGGACTCAGTAGCGTATTGACTATGTAGTCAAGCAAGTTTGTAGCTTTACATGGCTCTTAACCAGGCCATCGTAAGACCACTGGTCGCGATATTTCAATTCGGAAAGGGAGATTGGTTGGTTGGTTCCTTAGTTTAGGGGATGCGACAACGTGGTCATGTAGCCCCGTGTACTCTGGGTGTGTGTAGAATTTGTTTGATAATCGTTACTAATGGTGATTGCTATATTAATGTGTGTTGTCTGTGATTCAAGTAGAAGGACTGGAGACGATTAATTGTTTCAAGTAGTTCCCATTTTTAGCCTATTTTCAATTTGGAAAAAAAAGGCTTATGAGATCACCTTTTGTCCATGTGTGTGTGCGTGTGTGTGTGTGTGTGTGAGGTGTGTGTGTGTGTGTCCCTAATAAAATCTAAACGGCTGGAGCGATTTCAATGAAACTCAGTGAGTTCATAGCGCTATTCCCGGCGACCTCGACCGTGCCCTTAAATTTTTGTTACGTCTCACCAATCCAACATGGCGGCTGTGCGAAATATTTCACTAGCATTCAATATCTCCAAACCTATTACCGATATCGCCCTGAAATTGTGCACGGTGATAAAGACTACTAGGAGTTCACCTATGAGACTTTCAAAAACCTGGTGACTACAAAACCAACATGGCCGCCAAGCTAATTTGAGACTTTTAAATAAACTTTTCTCACGATTTAACTATCCAAACGTAATGAAATTTGGTACAGCAAATGTTTATACACATTGTAATGCAATGGAGTCTAATTTAGTTCAATTGTTTACATAACCTCAAAATGGCGGCTGTGCGAAATATATCACTGACATTCTATATCTCCGAAACTATTACAGATATCACCCTGCAATTTTGTACGGTGATAAAGGGTACTGATACAAGTTTACCTATGTATATTTCATAAACCTGTAAATTACAAAACGAACATGGCGACCAAGCGAATTTGAAATATTTTAATAGACTTTTCTCGTGATTTAACTCTCTGAGCGCAGTGAAATGTGGTACAGTAAATGATTTTGCAGATTGTAATGCACTGCCATCTAATTTAATTCAATTGTTTACATAACCTCAAGATGGCGGCTGGGCGAAATTTTAAAATTAAGTTTTTATTTATTGTGTCGTAATCATGCGATTGAAGTGAAAGTTGGAATAATGAACCTAGGCAATAATTGTCCTTGAATGGTACATAACTCTATGGCCTATACATATAACAATCCTAAATGGCGAGCTTCCGAAATATTTAGACGGTTCTCATTATCAATGAATCTTTTACAGCAACCAAACTGAATTTTTTTTATGTTCATAGAGACTATGAACATATGTTCACCTATAGGGCTTTCAGTAACCTGGTGAGCACAAATCCAACATGGCGGCGACACGAAGTATAAATATTTAAATGGACGTTTCTCGCGAATTAACTATCCGAGTGCCGTGAAACATTGCACGTTAAATGCTTATACAAATATTGATCCACTGGCATCTAATTTATTTCAATTGTTTGCATAATCACAAGATGGCAGCTGTGCGAAATTTTAGAATCTCGTTTTTACTTCTTGTGTTCTAATCATGCAATTGAAGTTTGAATACCGCACTTACACAATAATCTTAATGTAAAAGTACAAAAGTAAAAATCCAACCTGGCGACCATCTGAAATATTTACACGGTTCTCAATATCCACGAATCTGTTACAGCAATTTAACTGAAATTTTGTATGTTGATAGAGGCAATTAACATGAGCAGGATATATGAAAATAGGCTGTATAGTTCTTCACGAACTACTTGTTTGCTACCAAATGCTATCATTCACGACACCTATCTGAGGACGTGGCTACTAAATGCCATCGCAGTGAACACCTGGAGGCGAACGTTGGAACTACTATAGCGTTATCAAACTAACCTACAAATTTTAGCTTCCACAAGTGTAGTTAGTGGAAGGCTCTTTTACATGTCATTAATCTATGTCATGGGACCGCTGGCTTTACTTCCCCTCCGAAGGAAGGCATACTAAGATATGTCTAACGCTCTTAAAAAATCCGACGACTTCAATCGGTTTTGAACCCGCGACCTTGGTCATAGGAACTCAGCATGCTACCTACTACGCCACCGAAGCCGCGTATGGCTTTTAGTGCCGGGAGTGCCCGAGGACATGTTCGGCTCGCCAGTTTTGTAGCTGCTTCGAGACGGACACCCAATGGGTGAGCTATAAGTACCGTTGGGGAGGAAAGTTGGAAGGGAAGGTCGAGGAGTTGGAAGGTAGTGGCTGTGGCCTATAGTTAGGGACCAACCCCGGCATTTGTCTGGAAGGATGATGGGAAACCACAGAAGACCATCTTCAAGGTTGCCGGCGGGGGGATTCGAACCTCCTCGCCTCCCGGGTGTGAGCGACTGCCAGCAGTCATGCCGTAACGACCACGGCTAACTCACCAGGTGTCCAGTCAGTGTTGAGGCCACGAACGGGGTGTGCTAAGAGAGACCCACACATCCTTGTCCGCACCCTCTTCAGCAAAACAGAAAGAAGAAAGGAAGAAAAGAGGCAACAAAGAAAGTGAAATGAAAGAAAGACATAATAATAGAGAGATAAACGAGAGAAAGAAGGGAAGGAAGAACAGAAAAAGTATAAGAAAAATGAGAAAAAATAACGAAATAGAAAAGAAAGAAACGAGGAATGAAAGAAGTAAAGAAAGACAGACAGGAGAAGAGAGAAAGTTGAAATGTAAAAATAAGGAAGAAAAGAATTAAAGAAAATTTGAATGGAAGAAGGAAAATGATTGAAAGAAACAGAGTAGTATGAAAGAAAGAAAAAAGGAAAAGAAATAAAGGAAGAAAGTAAAAAGAAAGAAACGGAAGGAAGATTAAAAGACAAACAGAAGAAAAAAGTGGGAAAGTATAAAAATAGAAAGAAGGAATGAAAGAAATAATGAAGGAAGGTAAGAAAGAATGAAAGAAAGAAAAGAAAGAAAGAAAGAAAGAAAGAAAGAAGAGAAGGAAAGAAAGAAAGAAAGAAAGAAAGAAAGAAAGAAAAGTAGGAAATATAGAAAGATAACAAAGTATGAATGATAGAAGAAAAGCGAAAGAACGAAGGAGAGCAAGAAACAAGAAAGGAAAGAACATTGTTGTTCTTTTGTTTTTAAATGAAATTCTTGTTCGTGACGTCCTTGCTCTGCGGTGTATTGTTTGATTTCTCCGATAACCTGTGGATTATGGTGACTGATGCAGTGTGTGTAACTGCATTAATCTCTTATATAAAAACAAGTGTCCTGACTGACTGACTCATCATCGCCCAGCCAAAACTATTAAAGTTAGAAACATGAAATTTTGGGGATATGTTCGTGGTAAGTCGAAAATGCGCACTAAGAAAGCATTTTTGCATATTCAGGTTCTAAAGGTGTCTTAAGGGGGTACACATGCATTTCATTGAATAGCAATATCTCCGGCTTGGTTTCATTGAGGGACGTGATACTCAGCATATAAACGTATCATTAAAAATAAGAAGACACGTGTCTGAGGGTTTTTCGATGTGGTGTATATTATGAGGTGAAAGGGGTGAAAAGTGGGGGTTGAAGGGTTCCTAACGGAGCGTGTATCTCTTAAACGACATAGGCGAGGAGTTTGAAACTCAGCGGAAAAAAATCAGCTTAAAAAATAAGTAAATAGATGTTTGACCGTTTTTTCATAAATCGAATTTAAGGGGCCCATGGGGAGGGGTGAAATTCTGAAAAAAGAAAATTGAAAGATACAAAGTCCTGACACATGCATCATCGCCCAGCCTAAATTATTGAAGTTAGAAACAAGACATTTTGGGGATATGATCATTATATGTCCAAACCGTCCACTAAGGGAGGTTTTTCGGATATTCAGGTTCTAAAGGGGTAAGACCTGCATTTCATTGAATAACAATAACTCCGGATTGGTTTCATTTGTGGATGTGATACTCGGCATATAAACTGATCATTAAAAATAAGAAGACACGTGTCTGAGGGTTTTTCGATGTGGTGTATATTATGAGGTGAAAGGGGTGAAAAGTGGGGGTTGAAGAATTCCTAACGGAGCGTGTATCTCCTAAACGACTTAGGCGAGGAGTTTGAACTCAGCGGAAAAACATCAGCCTAAAAGATAAGTAAATAGGTGTTGACCGTTATTTTCTTCATAAATCCAATTTAAGGGGCCCATGGGAAGGGGTGAAATTCGGGGGGGGGGGGGGAGGCGGGGGACAGGAAAGAATGTGTCCTAACTGATTGACTGACTCACTCACTCTTCAATCTCAGGAAGTGAAAACTGCTTAATAATAAGTAAATAAGTGTTCGACAGTTTCTTTTTCATAAATCAAATTTAAGGGGTTCATGGGGAGGGGTGAAATTCTGGAGAAAAAAATGAAAGAAAATGTCCTGACTCACTCACTCACTCACTCACTCATCATCGCCCAGCCAAAATTATTGAAGTTAGAAACATGACATTTTGGGGATATGTTCGTTGTATGTCAAAACCGTACACTAAGGGAGGATTTTCGGATATTCAGGTTCTAGAGGCGTCTTAAGGGGGTTGAACCTGCATGGGAAGGGGTGAAATTCTGGGGAGGGGGGCAGGAAAGAAAGTGTCCTAACTGATTGACTGACTCACTCACTCTTCAATCTCACGGAGTGAAAGCTGCTTAAAAATAAGTAAATAAGTGTTCGACAGTTTCTTTTTCATAAATCAAATTTAAGGGGTTCATGGGGAGGGGTGAAATTCTGGAGAAAATTAAATGAAAGAAAATGTCCTGACTCACTCACTCACTTATCATCGCCCAGCCAAAATTAATGAAGTTAGAAACATGACATTTTGGGGATATGTTCGTTGTATGTCAAAACCGTACACTAAGGGAGGATTTTCGGATATTCAGGTTCTAGAGGGGTCTTAAGGGGGTTGAACCTGCATTTTATTGAATAACAATATATCAAGAGTGGTTTCATTTGTGGATGTGATACTCGGCACATAAACTAATCATTAAAAATAAGCAGACATGTGTCTAAGGGTTTTTCGATGTGGTGTACATTATAAGGTGAAAGGGGTGAAAAGTGGGGGTTGAAGGTTTCCTAACGGAGCGTGTATCTCTTAAAAGACATAGGTGAGAAGTTTGAAACTCAGCGGAAAAAATCAGCTTAAAAATTAAGTAAATCGGTGTTCGAACGTTTTTTCATAAATTCAACTTAAGGGGCCGATGGTGTGGGGTGAAATTCTGCGAAAAAAGGAGAGAAAGTGTCCTAACTGACTGACTAACTCACTCACTCATCAAACTCAGGGGAAAAAGACAGCTTAAAAATAAGTTAATAGGTGTTCGAGCGTTTCTTCATAAATTCAATTTAAGGGGCCCATGGGGAGGGGTAAAATTCTGGTAAAAATATTTGAAAGAAAATGACCTGATTGACTCACTCACTCACTCATCATCGCCCAGCCAAAATTATAGAAGTTAGAAACATGAAATTTTGGGGATATGTTCATTGTATGTCGAAAACGTCCACTAAGGAAAGATTTTTGGATATTCAGCTTCTAAATGGGTGTTAAGGGGGTGAACCTGCATTTAATTGAATAACAATATCTCACGAGTGGTTTCATTTGGGGATGTGATACTTGGCATATAAACCAATCATTAAAAATAAGCTGACACATGTCTAATGATTTTTCGATGTAATGTATATTAAGAGTAAAGGGGTGAAAAGTGGGGGTTGAAGGATTCCTAACGGAGCGTGCATCTCCTAAACGACATAGGCGAGGAGTTTGAAACTCAGAGGAAAACAATCAGCTTAATAATAATAAATAAATAAATAAATAAATAATACATAAATAAATAATTTAATAAATAGGTGTTCGACCGTATTTTCATAAATCCAATTTAAGGGGCTCATGGGGAGGGGTGAAATTCTGGAAGAAGAACGTCCACTAAGGAAGGAATTTTGGATATTCACTCTCATCGACCAACCAAAACTATTAAAGTTAGAAGAATGATATTTTGGGATTATGTTTGTTGTGCGTCGAAAACGTCTACTAAGGAGGGATTTTTGGATATTCAAGTTCTAAAGGGGTGTGAACGGGGCTAAACCTGCATTTCATTGAAGAACAATATGACACGACTATGACGCGAGCGAAGCCGCGGGTACCTGCTAGTCCTTTATAAGATAGTGGTCTATATATTGTGCCCAATTGGACACGGCTGACTAGCATCGAACCGGGGTCATTATGAAAGAAAGACCAGGCCCACGATTCCACTGAGAATCGAACCATTGATATCTGAGGAGGAACAGCCACAGTGAACCCAAGGAGCAATGAGTTATAACTGTATATAATTATAACAGCATGATTTCGCGTCCAGAACGAGAATATTATAGCATTAAAGTTGGAATATTGTAGAAAATGCAAGCCAGTATACATATAAGCTACTAAGAGCTGAAGAAAACGGGCCAGCTTGACAGTTGACTAATCGTAGCTAGCAAAGGGGCGTTACGAGTCGACGCCAGCGAACTACTTATCGGCGGGACTGGGGGAACGAATTGAGATTGATGGCGATGGGAACCCCAGTCTCAAAAGAAGAAGAGGCAGAGTGGTGGTCGTCATCCACAGAAATTAATTAATTACGGCCAAATGGAGCAATGAATTGAGATGAAACTTACATCCAGATGCATATATTCTAGGAAAGGTAATTTAGGAGTGTCCGCACACCCAAATTAAAGCCTGCATCTAAAAACGAGCTTGCGCACAGACCAAATCCGCGGCAGAGCTAGGATTTGTCATGTAGCAGCAGGGGAATAACCGAAGTAGCGTCCCAACGCCATGGAAGAAAGCAATTAATTCTAATTAATTGGACGATGCAATTGCCAGCACGCAAGTGAATTTGGAACCTCCATGAATAGACGAGTAAGAATCACACTTCACTTTGTCAGAGGACGCATTATTTAAGAAAAGAGTCGCTGCTGGAAATCCTGTTA
Organism: Meconema thalassinum; assembly: GCA_946902985.2. NCBI lineage: Eukaryota > Metazoa > Arthropoda > Insecta > Orthoptera > Tettigoniidae > Meconema > Meconema thalassinum. Next base: position 672,032,484 of record OX336391.1, read on the forward strand.
ACTACTTTTTGTCACAAAGCTTTATATGGGGGAAGCTGTAGGAGACAGTCAGTTCTTCTTGACTCAACTCGTGGAACGAGATGCTGTTCGACCACGCAGGAAAGTGCGAGAAATTTATAAGTATTGACGTTCAGTATTTTAGTAATGAACAATGAAAGGCGCATCATGCAGCATAATAAAAGTAATTCTGCATTATATGATAATTAGTCTACAACAGACATATAAGCAGACAGTATACGCGAATAAATAAGCAGTACAGCGTAGAGATATTTTAGAATGTTGTTTACAGACAATGAACCTATCCACAGGGAGCGTTATAATAAATAACACATAAAATTGTAGTGAACACTACAGTTTTACGGGAACCTGGAAAGCATCACAAGTATTTGTGATCTATGTTTGAGCAACTTTGCAGTAGAGAAGAAGAAGAAGCTGTAGCAGGCGGGAGATGAGCACACACACGCGAGATAGACTTTCGAAGGAGACAGGCGGTTGTCAAGATTTAGTTGCATCGCATCTCTGAAGTCAGGCAATAGTGACAATCCAAGCAAAGATCCATGTTAAAATTGTGTATAAAGTTATGTTACAGTGATCATAAAAGTGTTTATGTTTATATGTTAAAAGAATGTGTGTTGTTTAACAAGTGTAAAATGCCACTAATACAAGATATAATTACCATGTGCAAATCCTATGCAATGTGTCATATGGAAAGTGAAATTATGGCTTAAGGCAATCATGATGGTGGGCGAACTGCTGTCGTGTTGGACTAACCCAGCGAGAATGAAAGTGAGTACCATTCCAATATGTTGATATGATTTAATAGCTCACCATACAACAAATCATTTCCTCAAATATTAAGAATTAACAGTCATTTGTGTACGAGCTCACATCCCCTCGTATTGTTATAAAAATATGGCTTTGAGGATGACAAGCTTACGACCATTTAGGCGTAAGATGTTGATGAAAGTAAAGATAACGTTAACTAATAATAGTAATAATACAATCTGGGGTCGGTAACTATAATAAATAGATAAATCGGCGTATTCATGCCTATAGAACGTTCAAAGTGTGTCATATCTATGGTAAAAGTACTGTGTTATTGTGAAAAGTAAGAAAGATGGATAAATATCGAGATAAAGAGAGTTTTTCAGTGTCATTGAAATGATAGATAAATGTTTTATTATATTAAATTCTACATGGTTGTATTTGAGAGCCATTAAGATAGTCAATGTAAATGCCAGTAAATTAATACTTGTTATGGAGCTACGTAAAGCTTTGGCTTATAAGTAAATGCATGAAGGACATGAGTGCTTTAGGAATTGAGTCATCTGTAAGAAATGTTATTTTTAGCCGCGATCAGCGAGCATGTAACGGAGAATCAAGAGATTTACGTCAATAGCAGGGACCATCCTAGAATAGTTCGCACGTTGACGAATCTAGTAGGCTAATCTTCGAAGCTACGATATGGTATTGCATTAGAGCATACATGTGTATTCGCAACAGAGTTGGGACAGAGTCTGTCTGTGTCCACTGTTAGCAGAGTCTTCGCTGCCAGGGAAAACACTAGACACCCTAGGCAGGCCAGTATAGTAATTGATCTGCCCTTAGAGGTAAGACAAATAATTCTTCGAGCAGGAAACGTGGAGTTCCTCTAGTTATAGTCGTGCCCGTCCAGTGAGATAACAGTTTGAAACTCAGTTGGGACGCACGCAAAGCCACTGATTACGTCCATAGAACGGCGAAGATATTTTGTGATCCATCCCTTGCTATGAATACTAATTAAGAGCCGATATGAGCCCATTAAATACTCTAAGTGTAGGTATTAAATAATTAGATCGACTCAATACGTAATGACACAATCCAATCATGTTCCCCAGCAGGGCTGCACCGTTGAGTGAGCACATGGCCATTGCAGGAAGTCGGCCAGGGTAGCAGGTAGAATCCACTGACCCGGCAGCCATCTTGCCGAGGACGGTCCATGACGAATCTCTTGTTCACGCTAAAGTGAGTCAATAGACCGGATCCTTTTATTTTAAGATTGTAGTGGGACACTGAAGGATCTCGATATTTCGAAAAGTAATTAAGATGTGCTTGATATGATGGTATCAAATGAATTATATGTACTATTTCCATACATATGGAATGTTGGAACGAAGTAATTGGATAAGATTTGGCCGAGTTATTGTCCGAGGACAAATTAACTGCACCAAATAATTAGATGCATTTTTGTAAAGAATAATTACCCAGTTCATGCTAATTTATTTATACGGGTAGCGTAATTGAATGATATGACACGTTTGTAACGATTATGATTTGACCAGACCCAGAAGAGTGTTGTATGGTGAAGCTATAAAATGTCTATAACTATGTGTATTTTGGATGGGAAGGGGTACCACTTCAGCGTTTGAAACTCATGGGTAAAGAATACGATACGCGCGGAAGGGCAACACATGCTAAACAAGGCCTAAGCTAATGAATCAATGTCATTTATAGTAAATGTTCCGTGTCAAAACAGATGAATATTTAGTAATTGCATATTTAATGTTATTTAAATGTAATTTGTGTTTGTTGTGTTGTGATATGCAAATTTGTGCTAAATTGTGCCACGTGAAGAACACTATGGACACTCGCAAATGTCAAAGAGCACCAACGATAGGATATTTAGGATAGATATGAGTGCGGTGGAGCACCAAACTGTTTGAGAAGGGACTCACATGTAATTTTTATTTTTGTTGTGGGAAGTAATTGTAAAATATTTTTGTGTTTTGTGTTGTGTTTTGCCATGAATTAGTAACATTAAATGTGATATTTAGGAATATGTTGTTTCATTCAAGTTGAGTAGTTACCTGATAGACTCAAATCCTGAATATGTGCTCGTATAGTGGGTTGGACGCCCCATGCCTCGAAAGACCGTGAACTAGCTGGGATACCAACACATATTCCACATGATAACGAAAGGGTACAATATTAACCTCCTAATATAAAGAGAGTTTGTAGGCTAATTACAACAGCATTTCAGGTGGATGTAATATTTCTGATATGCCTATTTTTATGGTGATCGATAAAAATTAAATTAGTAAATATAATCAATAATATTAAAATTGAACAATAAAATAAAACATAAATTCCTAGGTCTCCAAATTAAAATAAAACGCACTAAAATTCAAATAAAATTAAGATTATAAAATTGAAAAGTTAAAATTATAAAATTTTAAATAATAATTAAATAGATAATTTTTAAAATGTATAAAAAAAACATTGAATATTTAAAATCAAAATGAATTTAGAGCTGATATGAAAATTTAATTTAAAAAGATACAGTCAGTCTGAGAGACTAGACTTTATATAATTTCAAATGACGCAAGCTACAAATGCTACACATGTTAGAAAGGCTCAGGAGGGCTCGAAGCCTCGGGACTCTTTGCACTCTGCTGCATGACGTCACGCACTCACCGTCTCCGTTCGCATAACGCCAGACCCCAGGAGTAAACTCAGACTCAACTGACTCCCTTATCCTTTAACTAAATAGGCTTCCTGCGCGGGGGCTGCATGACGTCACGCACTCGCCGTCTCCGTATCGCATAACGCCAGACCCCAGGAGTAAACTCAGACTCAACAGACTCCATTACCGTTTAACTTAGGCTTCCCGCGCGGGTGCTGCATGACGTCACGCACTCGCCGTCTCCGTATCGCATAACGCCAGACCCCAGGAGTAAACTCAGACTCAACAGACTCCATTACCGTTTAACTTAGGCTTCCCGCGCGGGTGCTGCATGACGTCACGCACTCGCCGTCTCCGTTCGCATAACGCCAGACCCCAGGAGTAAACTCAGACTCAACTGACTCCCTTATCCTTTAACTAAATAGGCTTCCTGCGCGGGGGCTGCATGACGTCACGCACTCGCCGTCTCCATATCGCATAACGCCAGACCCCAGGAGTAAACTCAGACTCAACAGACTCCATTACCGTTTAACTTAGGCTTCCCGCGCGGGTGCTGCATGACGTCACGCACTCGCCGTCTCCGTTCGCATACCGCCAGACCCCAGGAGTAAACTCAGACTCAACTGACTCCCTTATCCTTTAACTAAATAGGCTTCCTGCGCGGGGGCTGCATGACGTCACGCACTCGCCGTCTCCATATCGCATAACGCCAGACCCCAGGAGTAAACTCAGACTCAACAGACTCCATTACCGTTTAACTTAGGCTTCCCGCGCGGGTGCTGCATGACGTCACGCACTCGCCGTCTCCGTTCGCATACCGCCAGACCCCAGGAGTAAACTCAGACTCAACTGACTCCCTTATCCTTTAACTAAATAGGCTTCCTGCGCGGGGGCTGCATGACGTCACGCACTCGCCGTCTCCATATCGCATAACGCCAGACCCCAGGAGTAAACTCAGACTCAACAGACTCCATTACCGTTTAACTTAGGCTTCCCGCGCGGGTGCTGCATGACGTCACGCACTCGCCGTCTCCGTTCGCATAACGCCAGACCCCAGGAGTAAACTCAGACTCGGTGCATATGCACTGAACAACATGATGACGTCATACACACCGTAACCGTGACGTATAACGGTAGACCTAAGCATAACGATGAAGTCGACAAGATCATTTGAAATGATTAAAAAAAACTGAAAATTAGAAAAGAAAATAGTCTGTCCTATAAAGGGTTAAGGGGGTTAGGGATTGGGGTAGGTTGCCCGTGACTTGATATAAAGTTTCATTCCGGTATTTTGCTAGAGGGAGTGTGAAAAGAAGTGCACTCAAGCTCTCAACGCCGGGAAGCGAACTCTAGCTCCCCCTGCAGTAGAGGAGGTTATCGGCTAGAGACCGTATTTTAAAGGGAGAAATATTTATTAAAAAAGGACCAAAAAGGGGAAAAATATTCAATAAAAAAGGACCAAAAAAAGGGGAAAATATTCATTAAAAAGGGATTATTTAAGGAAAGGGAACTGGTCAAGAGAATAAAGGAAATAAAAAGGTATGCATAATCAGTTAATCACTTCTAATTTAACTTTACTGCATTAAAGAATGGTATCAATTACATGTCCAACATTTGAGGATGTAAAGGATATAGGCCTATTCTCTTTTATGTAGTGTCCTTGTGTTACAGTGTTTATTGCATTAAGAACGAATTGAACCTGATGACATTTAACATTTCAATATGTTTGAAGGTCAAATTTTGTCTCTTTGCATTTAAAATATCTTTATACAGAGAAAATGAGCGCTCAACATCAACGGAAACCAGTGGGGAATACTTGGTTTTTACTCTAAACTCTAAATCAGTGCACTTCACTAGTTTTTCAATGTCTGGATTCTTTGCTAAGCTTGCCTTAAGTTTTTCTTTTGCGAATCCCTCAAGCATGTTGTCAGTTCTTTCAACCACACTCCACTGCACCTCCTTGGATAAGCACTGTTCTTCCAGTTGCAAGATGGCGGCAGGAAGAAACTTGAACGTATGCACTGCGTACAGCTCTGTCTCCAAATTCGGGTCACCCAACGGGTCCTTCGCTCGACCCACAGCTGCAGATTCAACATCGTCCAAAGACAGTATAAATTCCTTTATCTTAGTGAAATGTTCACAAAGGAAAACAGCACATGAAATCCATGTCCCCCATCTAGTTATGATGGGAAACTTAGGTAGTGGTAGGCCTGTAACTTCCTTGTAAAGCTGTATTCTACTTGGAGCTTTAATCAATGTCTTCTTAAGTTCGGATATAAAGGCATTTGCAACAATATATTCAACCCTTATTGCTTCACATACCATATGCAAAGCATGAGGAATACAAGTTGTATGTTGGAGATTAGAAAGGCTTCAACTGTACAAATGCTGAGACCATTGGTCCGTAACAACTTGCCACACTTTGTTGTACTGTATTCCTGATGGCCAGAGTTTAAAACAACAGTCATTGAAACTCTGCATTATAGATGTAGAGTTTATTTTTTCCAATTCGTACATGGCAGCCAACATTGGTTTTGATGGGTCTCCTGTCAATGGCATCACAAGAATGTATAGAACAGCTCATGAAAGTGAATCGGTTGCTTCATCCAAAATGAAGCAAACTGGATGGTCTCCAACAACCTCCTTAACTTTTTGTACATTCGCTTCATAAATTGGTTGTAGGTAACTCTTTCTAAGTGTACTTTCATCAGGGACAGTGCGTTGTGTGTATTTCTCCAAGAAACTCTTCATTGATGGGTTATTTACCTTATTTAAAAAATTCCTCACTGAAAAAGGGTAACTGTGAGGTCACTGAAAAAAACGTTTCGTTCCCTGCTTTTTTGTTCGGCCTTCTGAAAAGATTCCTGTAAAAATGACTGTTTGGAAACTTTCGCACGAATAGCTTTGTTTTACTCATGTTTGGCATACTTGAGATGCTGAATTATTCTGTCCTTTATATGTTTTCCATCTACTTTAATATCAATACCACATAGAGAACATCGAATAACGGTACCATCCGTTTCGATTAAATCGTCCTTGAAACTGCTTACCGCTCTTCGCATTTTATTGCTAAAAGACGACTTCGCCATCGCTATTGCAAGCTACTGCTGCCACTTAACGGTGCGTGCTATTCTCTATGACTCTGTTTCTGCTACTGAGGCGAGCAAGCTACTGTAACCAAAGAGAATAGGCTGTAACTGCGTCACACATTCTGGAGGGGATGCGACGAGTCTAACAACACCTGCGGGTGGGGTGAGGCGGTACAGTGGGCGAGTTCAACTCTGGGGTGAGTTCGGTATAGAACCCATGTTAATTCTTTCTTCCCTTACGCTACACCAGTATTTTATGCAGGTATTTTCCCTCAAAGTGAAATAAATTCTTGAGGTTTTGCCGTATATTCTTAAAAAAAAAGGGAAAATAAGGGCAGATGTCGGAGAAAACGGAACAAGGGCTAAAAAAGGGAAAAAAAGGGAAGTTAAAACACGGCAATCTTGAGTTTTAAATACAGTTTTAACCCATAGTATCGATTATTTCTTGTTTCCAATAAAATTTAAAAGAAAGGTATTCCCTTTAAAATCCGGTCTCTAGTTATCACTGCACGACACTTTAGCGGGGACTAGACTGTCCCTCGCTGCACGAAGGGGCAGCTTTGCATATGGAGTGCGTGTTGATGTGGTGATTTATTACTGCGAGGAATTATTACTCTTATCGTCACTTGACTGTGGCATGAAACCGACTTGAGAATAACCTACTTCTCAACAGTGAGCCACAGGAACATCAAGCTAATGTAAATTATATTTGATTCCATCAAGTCATCATGTGTGTTCTGTTCATGATTTGCACACATATTTTGTGCATGATGTTTCATTTGGAGCAGCAGAAAAGTAGGACACCTTGGGAATTCAAACACAGTTTCTCCTGTTTTGTACAGTGTTAGTGTATATTAGATTAGCAAGAGCTGGAAACCTTTAAAGAAGATGTTTGATTTCCTTCGTCCCTTTCCTCCTTCGTTCCGTCTTCCTCCCTTCCTTCTATCCGAACCCCCTTCCTTTTTTCGCTTTTAATTTTCTTCATCTTCTTTCGATTCACCCTCTTTGGGGTACGTTGAATCAATCATTTCCCTGTACGCTGTTCTTTCCGTAGAGCCCAGTACTTCTTCAGTCTTTCCGATCTTCTTTTCCTCTCTTCTTCCGAGATAATGGGTTTGGATTTTTGTGTAGCTTTGTCTTGGAACCTTAAATTTTCGTCTTTAGTAATTAATTTGGCTGTTCGATCGAGTAATGACGTTTCTGTCATTTTCAATTCTACTAGGTCTTTTTCAATTTCTTTAAACCAGTTGGGTTTTGTTTTACGATTACGGAAAGAGTCAAAGATTTGTTTCGATAATCTATTAGAATCCATTCTCAGATGATGACCGTAAAATTTATCCTCCTTTTTCGCATGGCATCTGAGAGTTTTTCAATGTTCTTGTAGAGAGTTTCATTCCTAATGTATATAATCTTGTTATCAGGAAATTTTGGTCCGATAATTTTTCTTAAAATGTTCCTTTCCTTCGGCTCGAGTTTTTCCATTTGGCCCTTAACATTTATTGTTAGTGTTTCTGTTGCGTGCAGTGCATCTGGCTTAATCACTGTCTTGTAATGTTTAATTTTGGACCCCCATGAAAGGGATTTTTTTATTGTATGTATCTTTTGTTAATTGTAAGGCCAGTTCAAGCTTTTAATTTTATTTTATTAATTCTTTTTTTATTTCTTTGTTTTTGGTTTTTTTATTTTACCCTTCTGTTCTCATTCATTTAATCATAACTTTATCTTTAGTTACTAAATGCTTAATTAGTTAATCAATTGTTTGATAAATTAATTAATTCTTTTTTTTTCTTTCTGCTCTTAGTATGTTTCTATCTGCCTACATATCGGCCTTAGATACTCTCCTTCTCTCCTTTGTTTCTTGTTTTAGCCTTTCTTTCATTTACTTATGTCTTCGTGTCTTCCTTCCTAAACGTGGTTTCTCTGCGGTTATTCGTACTTCCTACGCCCAATGTCGCGATTGTTTGTACACCTTCCCCTTTCTGAGCCATAAAATTACAGTTTTACACACTACGGCAGTCACCTCATTAACACAAGTTATCAGAGATAACGTAACGAGTGAATTTCAAATATTATTTTCTATGGGGAGTCGCCTCCGTAGCGTAGCGGTCAGCATGGTTAGCTGCCGCCCCGGAGGTCCTGGATTCGATTCCCGGCTCTGCCACGAAATTTGAAAAAGTGGTATGAGGACTGGAACGGGGTCTACTCAGCCTCGGGTGGTCCAAATGAGTAGAGGGGGTTCGAGTCCCACCTCAGCCATCCTCGAAGTGGTTTTCCGTGGTTTCCCACTTCGTCTTCGGGCAAATTCCGGGATGGTACCTACTGTAAGGCCACGGCCGCCTCCTTCCCTCTTCCTAGCCTATCCATCCCAATCTTCCATCCCTTCCCATCCCTCATGAGGGCCCCTGTTCGCTTTGAAGGTGAGGCCGCCTGGGCGAAGTGCTGATCACACCTCCCCAGTTGTATCCATCCCGACCAGATGTTCCAAGCTCCAGGACACTACCCATAGAGGCGGTAGAGGTTAGTTCCCTCGCTGAGTCCGTGGGAACCACCAACCTAGAGGGTAAATTGACTTAAAAAAAATTCTATGGGATTTCAGAAACATGAGTTGCAGTTACAGGAATTATTACACGAAAAACGAGTAGTACCGTGAGGAACTATACAGCCTATTTTCATATATCCTACTTATGTTAATTGCTTCTATCAACATACACAATTTCAGTTTTATTGCTGTAATAGATTTGTAGATATTGAGAACTGTAGAAATATTTCGGATGGTCACCATGTTGGATTTTTATATATGTAGGCCATAGAGTTATGTACTGTTACATGAAGATATATTGTGTACGTGTAGTATTCAAACTTCCGCATGATTAGGACACAAGAAATGAAAACAAGATTTTAAAATGTTGCACAGCTGCCATCTTGTGTTTATGAAAACAATTGAAATAAACTAGATGACAGTGGATCAACATTTGTATAACCATTTACCGTACCAAGTTTTACTGCACTCAGATGGTTAAATCGCGAGAAACGTCCATTTAAATAATTCTAATTCGCGTCGCCGCCATGTTGGATTTTTGCTCACCAGGTGAACTTATGTCCATAGCTTCTAACAACATACAACATGTCAGTTTGATTGTTATCATAGATTAATAGATATTGAGAACCGTCTAAATATTTCGGATGGTCGCCATGTTAGATTTTTATATATGTAGGCCATAGAGTTATGTACTGTAAGATGACGATTATTAAGTAGGTTCATTATTCAAACGTTCATTTCGATCGCATGATTAATACACAAGAAATAATAACTTAATTTTAAAATTGCGCACAGCCGCCATCTTGAGGTTATATGAACAATTGAACTAAATTAGATGCCCGTTTATTACAATGGGTATAAACATTTACTGCACCATATTTCACTGCGCTCAGATGGTTAAATCGCGAGAAAAGTCTATTTACATGTTTTAACGTTGCTTGGCCGCCATGTTTGATGTACAGTTAACAGGCTTTTGAAAGTCCCATAGGTGAACGTCTAGTGCCCTTTACCAGCGTACAAAATTTCAGGGTGATATCAGTAATAGTTTTGGCCATATAGAATGCCGGTGAAATATTTCGCACAGCCGCCATCTTGAGGTTATGTAAAATATTTAACTAAATTAGATGCCAGTGGATTACAATGTGTAAACATTTGATGCACCAAGTTTCATTGCGTTTGGATGGTTAAATCGGTAGAGAAGTCTATTTAAAAGTTTCAAATTCTCTTGGCCGCCATGTTCGTTTTGTAGTTAACAGGATTTTGAAAGTCTCATAGGAGAAGTTATAGTGGTATCAATTATCTCCGTACAAAATTTTAGGGTGATATCTGTAATAGTTCCAGAGATATAGAATGCCGGTGAAATATTTCGCACAGCCGTCATATTGGATTGGTGAGACGTAATAAAATTTGAAGGACACCGTCGAAGTCGGCAAAATTGGTGCTATGACCTTACCATGTTTCATTGAAATCGCTCCAGCCGTTTAGATTTTATTTGGGGGGTGGGACACACACACACAGACACACATTACATATAACTTACACACTTAGGCTACACTACGTGACCTCCATGTCATAAATTCCCAAAAAAAAAATCATCATCAACAACAAGAATTAAAATTCTTGACAGAGCCGGGATTCGAACCGGAGCCTCAGTGGTGACAGCCACTGTTCCACGAGGAGGACGTGGTGCTTGTTTTGGATAGCTTGGAAGCCGCCTGAGGTCAAGAGTTACTTACAAACAGCTGTTGACCATGAACTATGACATCCATAGCTTGATTCGTGCACTGCGTAGGTAACTTGCTCCGAGTAGAAGACGTGTGAGTAATCGGAGGAAAACCCTGTCACACTGGTATCATCGTAAGATGTGTGTCATTGGCATGATCATCCATCACCAGGTCCAACTCTTGCCATAATCTAATTATTTCCATAACTTGAGGCGCTCTGAACACTCAAACAACTCGCCTTATCATTACAGTCCCAGAATTTTGGTTTTAAGGGGGAAGGTACACCAATCAGGTTCATAAAACTTAATTGTTTTAAATTAATTATTTGAATGACGAATCTTTTATCTTTCATTTGGTGAAAACAAAATGAAAATATCTTCAATTCTTCCAGAGATATGCCCCTAAATGTCAGTTGCTGTCGCTTAAGTTCTCTCTTTAAATTCTTCCCTTAGGTAAGTTTGAAGCTCGTTTTTCAAAAGGTTTCACACAGCGTTTACTTGATAACTCAAATATTATTAAAGATATTTCAATGAAATTTTGCATGGTTGTGTATTGTACTAATATGAACAACATACACCAAAAGGTTTTATGTATCAAGCATACTTCCCATTTAAGAAAATAATTTTTGCCCAATAAAAGTAAAAGAAATATAAATAAAAGTAGAATATGAAAAAAAAAAAAATGAATATGTGTATCAATTATTTTGGCGAATGTTGGTAGCTGTGAATGTTACCAACAAAAGAACATTCATGTAAATATTTTGAATTGTGGGGTACGTATAATGTAAATGTTGTCTCACTGTACAAAAACAGCTGAAGGTTTGGTATTATAATAATGCATGACTACAAGCATATTATAAAAATGTGTTTTGTGCATAACAATTAGTGAACTGCGTTTAATAACCCTGCAAAGTTTCATTTCTTTGCAGCATATAGTTTATGGGTTATAATTCTTTTTAACTCGGTAGAAATTGCTACGCGAGAGGTGTACCTCTTCCCGAAATATTTCAGCAAACGTACACCAGATGAATCACCTGCTCCTAATAATACTGTTTTATGCAGCTCAACTAGCGTTGTTATCAGGAATGTCGATATTCCTCTGCTTGCATACCGTATGGTTCTAATGCACTACAAACAATTCTGAACACTATTATCTTCCCTCGATGCGACAACTGTCTAAACGTCAAAATATTTCGGATGGTCACCATGATGGATTTTTATTTATGTATATATATGTATGTACTATTAGATGACGAATATTGCGTTGATTTCGATCGCATGGTTAGGACACTTGTAATGAAATCATAATTTTAAAAATTCTCATAGCCGCCATTTTGTAGTTATGAAAACAATTGAACTAAATTACATGTCAGTGCATTATGAAATGAAAATCCACAGCCTGCTTCCAGTCTCCGACCGGGTCAGGAATGGAATGAATGAAGCCCCCATCTAGCGGCGAGGATATGAACTGTGCCGGCTGCCGAGGCCTGACGCACTCCTCTGGGGCAATGATTAAATGAATGACAGATGAAATGAAATGATAGTGGAAATTGTTGCTGGAATGAAATTTTGACAGGGAAAACCGGAGTACCCGGAGAAAAACCTGTCTGCCTCCGTTTTGTCCAGCACAGATCTCACATGGAGTGACCGGGATTTGAACCACGGACCCAGCGGTGAGAGGCCGGCGTGCTGCCGCCTAAGCCACGGAGGCTTACTCAGTGCATTATAATGTGTATAAAAATTTGCTGTACCAAGTTTCACTGCGCTCGAATGGTTAAATCGCGAGAAAGGTCTATTTAAATATTTCTCCTTTTCTTGGCCACCATGTTCGTTTTGTAGTTTACAGGTTTTTGAAAGTCTCATAGGTGAACTTCTAGTAGCGCCCTTTATCACCGTACAAAATTTCAGGGTGACATCATTAATAGTTTCGGAGATATACAATGCCGGTGAAATATTTCGCACAGCCGCCATGTTGGATTGGCGAGCTCACGGTCGGGGTTGGGCAAAATAGTACCATGACGTAAACGAGTTTCATACTGATCGCTCCAGCCGTTTAGATTTTATTAACGACACACACATACGCACTAACACACACGGACAAAAGGTGATCTCATAAGTCTTTTTTCTTCATCAATGAAAAGAGGCTAAAAATGACATGAGATTAATAAAAACACTTGGATGACCAGTTTAAATCGTCAAGCGATCATCATCAGTTCCATTACACTTAGGCTATTAAATCTATGTCTAAAAGTATGAGTGAAAGTATTTACAATATGTGCGCCTATTTAACTGCAGTAGCAGTTCAAAAACTGTAACTAGTCAACATTTGTTAGTCTATGTGATTCTATGTGATTCGGTTAATCGAAAATAGTGATATAACGAACATATGGCACCTACGATAGAACACTCATTTATCGTCTATAAATCTATCTTAAAATGGAGGTTTTGAAACGGTAAAATAACATGATTGTGTTCCTTAAGTAGAGTGATGAGAAATAAAAACTGTAAGTACAGTACAAATGTACAGTTTGTCCGTAGCCTATTTTCATTTTATGAAGAAAAAAATAGCCTTATGAGATCATCTTTTTGTCCGTGTGTGTCTGTGTGATGTGTGTGTCCCCTAATAACTTCTAAACGGCTGGAGCGATTTCAATGAAACTCGGGAAGGTCATAGCACCATTCTGGCCGACCCCGACCGTGCCCTTAAAATTTTACTATGTCTTACAATCCAACATGGCGGCTGTGCGAAATATTTAACCAGCATTCAATATCTTAGAAACTATCACCGATATCACCCTGAAATTTTGTACAGTGATAAAAAAGCACTATTAAAAGTTCACCTATGGAACTTTCAAAAATCTGGTAACTACTAAACCAGCATGACGACCAAGCGAATTTGTGGCTTTTAAATAGACTTTCCTCGCGATTTACCCATTGAAACGCAGTGGAACTCGGTACAGCAAATGCTTATACACATTGCAATGCACTGGCGTTTATTTTAGTTCAATTGTTTAAATAACCTCAAGATGGCGGCTGTGCGAAATATTTCATTGGCATTCAATATCTCCGAAACTATTTATGATATCACCCTGAAAGTTTTTACGGTGATAAAGAGCACTACGACAAGTTTCTCTATGTAACTTCCAAAACCTGTAAAGTACAAGCGGCCAAGCGAAGTTGAAACATTTTAATAGACTTTTCTCGTGATTTAACCATCTGAGCACAGTGAAATGTGGTACAGTAAATGATTCGACATATTGTAATGCACTGGCATCTAATTTAGTTCAATTGTTTACATAACCTCAAGATGGCGGCTGTGCGAAATTTTAAAATTAAGATTTTATTTCTTGTGTCGTAATCATGCGATCGAAGTGAAAGTTTGTATAATGGAGCTACGCAATAATTTTCTTTTGATGGCACTTAACTCTATGACCTGTACATATAACAATCCAAAATGGCGAGCATCCGAAATATTTTGACGGTTCTCAATATCTGCGAATCTTTTACAGCAAACAAACTGAATTTTTTAATGTTCATAGGGGCTATGAACGTAAGTTCACCTATATGACTTTCAGTAATCTGGTGACCACAAATCCAACATGTCGGCGACGCAAAATATAAATATTTAAATGAACGTTTTCGCGATTTAACCATCCGTGTGCAGTGAAACTTTATACGTTAAGTGCTTATACAAATGTTAATCCATTGGCATCTAATTTATTTCAATTGTTTTCATAACCACAAGATGACAGCTGTGCGAAATTTTAAAATCCCGTTTTTACTTCTTGTGTCCTAATCATGCGATTGAAGTCTGAATACCACACGTACACATGAATAAAAGTCCAACCTGGCGACCAACTGAAATATTTAGTCGGTTCTCAATATCGACGAATATATCACAACAATCAAACTGAAATTTTGTATGTTGTTAGAGGGAATTATCATGAGTATGATATATGATGTCGCCTCCGCAGCGTAGCGGTCAGCATGGTTAGCTGCCGCTCCGGAGGTCCTGGGTTCGATTACCGGCTCTGCCACGAAATTTGAAAAGTGGTATGAGGACTGCAACGGGGTCTACTCAGCCTCGGGAGGTCCAAATGAGTAGAGGAGGTTCGATTCCCACCTCAGCCATCCTCGAAGTGGTTTTCCGTGGTTTCCCACTTCGACGTCGGGCAAATGCCGGGATGGTACCTATTGTAAGGCCACGGCCGCTTCCTTCCCTCTTCCTAGCCTATCCATCCCAATCTTCCATCCCTTCCCATCCCTCATGAGGTCCCTGTTCGCTTTGCAGGTGAGGCCGCCTGGGCGAAGTGCTGATCACATCTCCCAAGTTGTATCCATCCCGACCAGATGTTCCAAGCTCCAGGACACTGCCCATAGAGGCGGTAGTGGTGAGTTCCCTCGCTGAGTCCGTGGGGTCCACCAACCTAGAGGGTAAATTGACTAAATAAAAAAAACATATATGATAATAGGCTGTATAGTTCTTCACGGAACTACTTGTATTTTTACACTTTAATTATTAATGTTTTTAGATTTGAATTTTTTAAATATTTATCCAACACATTACGTCAAGTAGATACGTATATAATATTTGATTTTTAGAAATAATAGCTCTTCGGCATGAACATTCTCCGAAATGTGGCTGATAGCCCAGTCAAATGGTAGTTTGACCAAAAAAAAATTAGGGTAGAAGGTTTCTCGACGGATTCTTATGTTTTTCGGTGTGCTGAATCCGAATCTGAAGTTTGCCAACAAAAAATATGACGGCTTCACAGTGAAAATAGCAGAAAAAACTAAAAATTTCGGACTATTTTCACAAAATCGCTTATACGTTGAAAAGTATGCTTCCTAGTGAATTTTTCACTATTTACAAACTTAAAGTAGCTAAAATTTCCTTCAAAATTCACTGGTCAGTTTTAATTTTTGAGTGCAGGACACCCCCGCTAGAGCGCGCTGAAAAAGAGCAACTTTTAGGCACTTAGGCAAAAACGAGAGAAACTCAGCCCTAACTAGCCCCAGACGCTTTCTTATCGTGTTTCCTCCACGAATACGTGTTTATTCATGTTCTATGGTGGTTACAAGATTACGGAGCCCTTGAAAAACATTGCCCACGGAGTGGTAGAAATTCATAAAGGACCGATCAAGCCGTTATATTATTTATTTCAAAATTAAATGAAATGAATATAATGAAAAGGAATGTAATAGCAATTAACTATTAATACATAACAATTAATTTCAATTCTTTAATTGAGCTTCCTCCTTTTTGGCCTCGATGGAGCAGCCTTCGGTTGCCGATCAGAAGGCCCCGGTTGATCGCTATCGGTCGGTAACTCCACTGGAAAAGGAATTGTACATATTATTGTACACAATACTTTCAGGTGTCTAGTTGGAAAACTGTCCGAAACCCAGTGAAATAGGGTGTATTACAAACATGCAGTTTACCTTCTGCTGAAGTCTCCGCTATCGTCGTTGGTGATTCGACCGGGATGGAATCGTCAGGATTCTCAGATACCTCTAAAAAGAAATCGTACGAATACATTAGAGGGTGAAGTAAGCAAACCGCATTGGAATAAGGTGGTGTACAAACATGCTATTTACCTTGTACTGATGTCTCCAGGATTGTAGGTGGTGACTGAACCGGAGAAGGGTCATCAGAGTCACCTTCATTGTCGATGTCGCATTAGTTGTCAACGTTCAGACAGTTTCCCTCGCAGATGGTACAAAGCCTGGAGCAATATAGACCCACACGTCGACAACCGCAGGTTCCTCGACAGTCGCCTTTGCATTTGCAAGATACCCTGCGGAGAAGCTTGTCAGGAGCTGGGGCCTTAGCTGTTCTCGTGGGGATGAGGCCTTTCCTCGACGACTTCCCCCCCACACACACTGTTCTGGGTTGAGCTGATTGTCGAGCCATTGCTGGATCTGGTGGTAAACTCGCAGAAAGTGCTCACGGGCTGCAGCTTCAGAGGGAGGGATCGAGGCCATGTTTTCGGTGACTTTATATACTGTACTGATGTACAGTTCGTTTAGACGAGTGGTATGGTGGTCACCACCATATAAGGCCACTTATTCTGGTTGAACATGGCGGATGTGGAGTCACAACCACTGACTGCGTGGAGGAATAAGATATGGTGGCTCAGAGGCTCCTCTAGCGAGCTGCCAGGGCTATATAGCGTCAGTGGTACTTTTCCTTTTCCTGGTTTTAGGAAGAACACAATAGGAGAAGTGCGGATGCCTATCATGATGACGAGAAGGTCAACATCTTCTTCCACCACTGCAACTGTGCCATGCGTGGAAGCTATGGATTGAGCCGTTCTTATGATGAGGGCATCAGCATCCTCAATGGCTTGTCGTGATTCAATCCCTGGCTCACTCAGTCTACTCCTGAGGAGCTCTATGAATCTACACTTGTTCTTGTCGTTTGAAAGAAAGTTCGAGTCTGATCATCCAGAGGCTCCTCACAAATTGCACATTCACGACGCGACAATTTCGTCCCTCACACATTCACTAATAACAACATTAGTTCACTTGAAAACACTGAACGAACGGCAGATACCCGAAGAAGAACGCTTAGCAGTCCCACGAGGAGGAGAGAGCAAACTAAACTAAACTCGAATGGCAGAGGAGTTGGCCGGAGGCATGGAGGGGGACCTGTCAAGGACAGATGTGTCGGCAAAAAAGGGACCCTTCCTATTGAGGGCTTGAGGGTGAACATTTCACACAAAAGGGAAACGACTCCGGTTTCACACTATCAATATATTGAATATATCTCTTTAGGAATGTGTGAGATATGTGTGACATGGTGAGATGTTGAGTGAAAAATCACAAAAACTGTTTTACATTACTCACCTCATCACTTTCACACTTTACCATTAGGTGGATAAGTACAGATGGACTTAACTTGAATATATTAATTTATCAAATTTTTTTCCAACGAACTTTCAATCATGTTACCACCATAGAACATGAATAACACACGTATTAATGGAGGAAACACGATTAGAAAGTGCCTGGGGCTGGTTAGGGCTGAGTTTCTCTCGTTTTTGCCTAAGTGCCAAAACGTCGCTCTTTTTCAGTACGCTCTAGCGACAGTACCATGCACTCAAAAACTATAAGTGCCCAGTGCATTTTGAAAGAAATTTTGTCTACTTTAATTTTGTAAATAATGAGAAATTCACTAGGTTGCATAATTTTCAACTTATAAGCGATTTTGTGAAAAAAGTCCAAAATATTTAGGATTTTTTGCGATTTTTACTGTGAAGCCGTCATTTTTTTTGTTGGCAAACTTCATATTCGGATTCAGCACACCGAAAAACATAAGAATCCGTCGAGAAACCTTCTACCCTATTTTTTTTTTTTGAAACAGGCCCTTCTGAGCACCAAATGACTGGGCTATGAAGGATTCAACTATCAGCATCTTTGAAAGCATAAACTGTCCTTATGACAGGTGTTTTTTTTTTGTCGTGTGGCCTCCTGAGAGGCCGAGTGCAGGTCTTTCTATGCGACGCCCGTGGGCGACCTGCGCGTCGGGATGAGAGATGGAATGGGTGAAGATGAATGAAACTGGGCAAGGATGTGGAAGGAAGCGGCCGTGGCCTATCAGAAGGTACTGTCCCAGCATTTGCCTGGTGTTGAAAATGGGAAACCACGGAAAACCATTTCAAGGACAGTTGACGGTGGGGCTCGAACCCACGCGTCTACCGAGTCAGCAGAGAGCTTGGCCCCATGGCCTAACGCAGCGCTTTAGCCAGCGTAGCCACTACTGTCGGTGACAGGTGGTTAATATAGAGGGGTTAAGAATGCAGCCAAGGAAAAATGAACTTGGAGTTCGGTTCTCAACCCGAACCAATAATCTTACCTCCGTAACAAGGAGATCACACAAGACAGCCAGGAGTTTAACAGTATTAATAGATATTTCTTGTAGGTTATGTAAAATTGGTTATGTCTTGTGGTGTGGTTACATTTCCGCGATCTTTAAGACAAGGCCATCAACTAGGGGCTGTTCACTTCCCTCTCGGTGCAGAGCACGTGTCTGGTGTGCAGTTAGGTGGCCATGGAAGGCCTGGCCAAGCCCGACTAGTCACATGTTTGTAGCGTGCCACGGCGCGGCGCGACCAGGCGAGCAAGCTCACGAGATTTACACGTGCATTGCAGAACTGTTGATCCCGTGATCTTCAGACATTCCATTCATGAATAATGTAAGAGATTACTTTCGTAACACTTCATCTTTCAAATTCGGCTTTACACTCAGGGATCATTCCTCTTACCGCCCCCTTGCTCTAAGATGATGATGATAATTGCTGTTTTAAGGGCCTAACATCTAGGTTATCGGCCCCTAATGGTTCGGGTGATAGTGAAACATGAGAATGTAAAGGAAGAGAGGAAGATTGTAGTTTTACTTGGCCGTGAATCTTGTGATTATGAGCCTCCTTTTTACGTGGAATCCACACCACAGGACATGGCATTTCAATTCGAAAATCTCACATGCATTGACCGAGAATAAATAAAGGACAGGAGGAAAGGAAATGCTCTTAACCCTCGAAGAATGAGAAAGGACCTTGAAGGAAGGAGAGCCATGAATGGCAGATAGAAAATGGAAAGAGGAGAAGGTCCGCCCCAGAGGCAATGGGAAAAGGGAAAAAAAACAGACTCAGCTCAGGAATCCCTCGGGGTCACCAACTTCCGAACTCACCAGCCGTGAGCCCCTGAGGACGTAGCAGTATCGACGGTGCACCAGAAGTGGTGGGGCTACACACACCCTGCTTCGTTGAGGGCCTTGAGCAGAAGGGAGGAGAAATGAAGAGAAGAGGTCTGACCCCTCGAAGAATGAGGGATCAGAAAAGATGAGCGAGAAAAGGGCTCATTAAGGCGGGAAAATGAAATACTCCTTAGGCCTCGGATACCCTAATACCGTCGGGGTCGGAAAAGGACAAGAATTGGCCAAGGGAGGTCGATAGGAAAGATGACAGAGAGGGGCCCGGCACAAGTAAGTGGAAGCAATATCGGACTCAGCTGGAGCCTCATGGTTGCCAACCCTTGTCCCACTAGATGTACAGTAAGCCTCTGGGGGAGCTGCACTCATCCGGGGTCACACTGGCTAGCTGCCACCATGGAGGTCCAGGTTCCATCCCCGGCTCTACCAATTCTTGTCTGAGGGCTGGAACGGAGGCAGTGGTTGGATTTCTACTTCAGATATCCTGGAAGTGGTTTTCCGTTCTCTTTCTCTCTCTTAAGTTAACAGCCTGGTTTGTAGCAACTCGCCAATCTTCTCTGTCGATAACTGACCTAAACTTAGCGCGGTTTGTCATGTCTTCCAACCTGATGAAGATCTTTCAGCACCTCGCTGAACCATTTGTCAGACACCTTAGGTCTACTGTCGAGTATTCTAAAAACCCTCTTTGTAAGTCTCCGCTCATCCATTCGAAATAAATGCCCGTAGAATTTGAGCCTCCGTTTTCTCATCGATTCCATCAACCTTTCATTGCCCTGGTACAGCTCTTCCCCTCCTCGCAAACTATATTGACCGTCCACAATCTTTGGACCCATTACCTTGCGAAGGATCTTTCTTTCGAATTTCTCAGCGTCCCTCAACCCCGCCTTCCCTGTCATGTGGAGGCATTCACTAGCATATAGGCGTTCCGTTTTATTATTTTAAATGATCTTGTCGACTTCGTCGTTACGCTGGGGTCTGGCGTTACGTTACGGGGACGGGACGAAATGTACTTAAAATGCACCGAAGTATGTGACGTCATAGTACGATGTAGCAGCCGAGTACCAAGAAGGCAGTGCGAGAACAATCAAGTAGGCAGTGAAGAAACAAAATAGAATCATGAAACTTTGTTGTCGCACTGCCTTTTTGAAACTCTGTTCTCGCACTGCCTTCTTGGTACTCGGCTGCTAGCATTTAAAATGATATAAAGTCCAGTCTTTCAGACTGACTATCCGTGTCTTTTTAATCACGGTATTATAGTGCTTCGGTGGCGAAGTTGGTAGCATGCTGATCTGCTGTGTCCAAGATAGCGGGTTCAAACCCGGCCGAAGTCCTCGGATTTTTTAAAAGCGTTAAAAATCCTTCAGTATGCCTTCCTTCGGAGGGGAAGTAAAACCGGCGGTCCAATGCCATAGATTTATGGAATGTAAAAGATCCTTCCACAAACTAAACATGTGTAAAGCTAAATTGTTGGGTTAAATTTCGTCGGAACGCTCTTTCAAAGTTCCAACATTCACCACTAGGTATCATTGATATCTAGTAGCGAAAGTTGGAACTACTTGAAATTGAACGGAACTTGTAGCTCACCCTATGGGTCTCCGCTTGAAACAGCTACAGCCTCTGGCGAGCCGAACTTGTCTTCGGACACTCCCGGCATTAAAAGCCATACGATAAATAAATAAATTAGTGCCGTAATTTAGCCCATTTCGAGATGGCTGTCTTCTTGTAAGAAGTGTATGTTCTGCGGAAAGCCACAGCCAGCCTCTCTCGTCTGGTATTATTGGCTAGTTTTCAACTGCACCCAGGTACGAAGGTGGATCAAAAAGTTAGTTGCACTAATGCGCTGCAGCAGCGCGCTGTCTGTCGCAAACGTGGGTACATCGGAGAAAGGGACAGACACTGCCCACACGCCTGTTAGGCAGGTCGCTGTGGTGTCTCATTTTGTAAGGTGTGGATAGCGGCCAAATGCAATGGCGCGTCGACTGGACGTTCACTCCAAATATGAGGTGCGTGCGACAATCCGACTCCTATGGGCCAATGGGAAGAATTGCACGATAAACGCAACACCTCACAAGGCCCGCCAAACGAGTGAACTGCTGCAGCGTTTCAAGTGGGAGGTCTGGCAACATCCATCCTACAGTCCCGACCTAGCGACATGTGACTTTCATCTGTTCGGTAAGCTCAAAAAGAAGCTCAGTGGTCGACATTTCCACACCGATGAGCGATGAGGAGGTGAAGACCGCTGTCTCCGTGTGGTTGGAGAACGCTGGAGGAACTTTCTATGCATCCGGCATCGACAAGTTGGTTGTGCGTTCGCAGAAATGTTTGGAGTCTCTTGGAAACTATGTGGAAAAGTGACGTTACATTGTATGTCGTTATAGGCGTGCTGCTGTTGTATAGGTGGTGTAATAAATGGCCATAACTGGGAAGTGCAGCTTATTTTTTGATGTGCCCTCGTACTTAAAGCTGTCAACTCTGTCTGTCTTTAATACCCCGCGCGGTTATCCGCTGATAAAGCAAAATAATTCGCCATGCGGATATAGTTTGCAAGGCTGTGCGGCTCGCGGATAATGTTTGGAGTAAGTTTGTGGACAGTGCTTACTTGTTGAATATCATTACTTGAAACCGGATGTTAATGACTATCATATTTTTAGCCTATTTTCAATTTATAAGATATTTTTTATGTTCATGGAGACTATGAACGTAAGTTCACCTACAGGACTTTCAGTAACCTGCTGAGCACATATCCATCATGGCAACGACGCGAAGTATAAATATTTAAATGGACGTTTGTCGTGATTTAACCATCCGAGTGCAGTGAAACTTTGCACGTTAAATGCTTATACAAATGTTAATCCACTGGCATCTAATTTATTTCAATTGTTTTCATAACCGGAAAATGGCAGCTGTGCGAAATTTTAAAATCTCGTTTTTACTTCTTGTGTCCTAATCATGCGATTGAAGTTTGAATACCATATGTTCACAATAATCTTCATGTAATAGTACATAAATAAAAATCCAACCTGGCGACCATCTGAAATATTTAGACGGTTCTCAATATCTACGAAACTATCACAACAAGCAAACTGACATTTTGTATGTTTATAGAGGCAATTAATATGAGTATAGTTCTTCAAGGAGCTACTTGTTCTGTTCTGTTTTTTTTCATGACAAATGTGCGATGATGATTTACGCTAATCGCTTTTAAATTATGTCACTAAGCATAAAACACTCCGAACTGAAAAGAGTTTCAATTCTGGCTGAACCTATAATATTCATTTTAAACATAGCACATGCTAGGGTTCAGTAGTGTAAGACCTTAAGAAGTACAAAATATGCAAGCAAATATGACCTAAAACTATGAATTATTGGGATAGGTAGAGTATCGCTAACATACAGTAAACGTCTTAAGTGCCAAATCGTGATCAGCGATAATAGGCTACACCAGAATCATTTAATCATACAAACTGACAGAGAGCTACAGTACATTAAAATTTTCAACATTCATTCAGTATCATAGCCTTGAGATGCAGTTCTTGCTCAGTTTTCCTAAAAGACATAACATGGCATTTCCCTGTCTGCTAATTGCTTCTGAGCTAAATATATCTACTGGAGTGATATCCTATTGGAAGGCGGAAGCACACTATTGTCATGTTCCGTGACCTCATACGTTCATTGTCGCAATCTAACTTGTGCAGAAGGATGTGCTAAAGGACGTCCGTAGAGGAGCGCCTTCTTGGAAACAGGTCTTCTAAACCTGCTATCTGCCTGTTCTGGGAAAAGAAAGAAAAATATACTCTATCTACTACACTATTCGGAAAACCTGCATTTGAAACTCGACGCAGGTAACACGTACCTTGGTAACGACGCCTACATTTAAACAAAAATGCTGAAATTATAACTAAATATGACCTTATATCACTAAAATACCGACAGTAGTGGCTACGCGGGCTAAAGCGCAGCATTAGGTCCAGGGCCCAAGCTCTCTGCTGACTCAGTAGACGCGTGGGTTCGAGCCCCACCGTCGGCTGTCCTTGAAATGGTTTTCCGTGGTTTCCCATTTTCAACACCAGGCAAATGCTGGGACAGTACCTTCTGACAGGCCACGGCCGCTTCCTTCCACATCCTTGCCCAGTTTCATTCATCTTCATCCATTCCATCTCTCATCCCGAAGCGCAGGTCGCCCACGGCGTCGAATAGAAAGACCTGCACTCGGCCTCTCAGGAGGCTACACGACAAAAAAAATCACTAAAATATTACCAAATATGACCAAACAATAAAAATGGCCGAAATATGCATTTATAGGCAATATCAAATTGCTTTAATCGTGGTCAGGGACCCATCATTCAAACATATTTTTCAGATTTCGGTTAAAATGAGGTCAGGGAAAAAAATATGACTTTTCCTTAACATCTGAACCTAGGGGAACGACTTTCTCCTCAAATGTCTAAATGTGTTTCTTTAATACTTTGTTCCTTATCTATTTAAAAATAGTATTGTAATACCTGTAGATTCGGATAATAGTCTTGCGGATGCGGTTTACGTTTTGTGTATCCGCGCAGGGCTCTATCTATCTTACCATGCTCGGTCTGTAGGTGACAAGGAGCTGTTTTGATGTTGGTCATATACTTCGTTTTTTCAAATGAAATTTGTAGTCGAGCTTTCTCCGCTTCACGTTGTAGGACATTTAGTTATTCTATAGCTGCGTCAGTATTCCTGGACAATAAAGCGAGGTCATCAGCAAAAGCACGGGAATTGATCTTGACACCACTTTTCGATCCTCCAATGTATACTTGGGTAAGTAGTTCTTTTATATAGCCTACAGTTCCTTTTCCCATCCCCGGATAATCTTCTCCAACACACAGTTGATGAGAACTGGTGACAGTCCATCACCCAGTCGAACCACTCTTTTAATAGTATTTACGGCATGCCAACACTGTAATCAATTCTGAAGCACTATATGCATCTGAAACGCTGATTATTGGGGGAAATCATTAATTAAAGATGTCGAAAAGCAAGAAAGGAAAATCCTAAGAAATTTCTTTGACCAGTCTGTACAGGGGGAAGAGAAAATGCTAAGAATTCTACCAGCACTCGGAGAAAATCTCAGACACATTTAGGAAAAGACGATTGAAATTTTACGGCCATATCCTCAGGATGGGCAATCAGAGACTGACCAAAAGGATTCATAACCTTGCCCTGTCAATGAAAGTTAAAAACACCTGGCTGCTTGAAGTTGGAAAAGATCTTCAGGAAATAGACATCACAGATGACATTGTATTAGTCAGAGCTAAGTTCAGAGAATTAGTCGATAATCACCGCTTTGCAGACCATCCAAGCGCTATCACCAACAAAACTTGATCAGAAGATCGCAAGAGAAGCCACAGCGAGAAGATGAAGAGATTTTGGGAGAAGAGAAAGGCAATGCCATCAGCTAAATAAGTTCAATCGTGCTCCTTAGTCGGGCATGACGAACAAAGAAGAATACCATATCTACGATTTCATGTTTGTCAATGTAGCGGTGTATATTAAACTTATTTTGGGGAGTTATTTTCGTTTTCATTTCGTTCATTACGTACTGCGTTATTAAATGAACTGACCTCATAATATGCCCAAGAAAATAATTCCTCAAAGGCAGATGACTTCACTGTTCCGCCCCTTGAATCTATAATCATAAACAACAACAAAAACAACCACTCCTCACTCAACCTGTCTGTTTTTTTTTTAGCGTATGGCTTTTAGTGCCGGGAGTGTCCGAGGACATGTTCGGCTCGCCAGTTTTGTAGCTGCTTCGAGACGGACACCCAATGGGTGAGCTACAAGTACCGTTGGGGAGGAAAGTTGGAAGGGAGGGTCGAGGAGTTGGAAGGTAGCGGCTGTGGCCTATTGTTAAGGACCAACCCCGGCATTTGCCTGGAAGGAAGATGGGAAACCACAGAAGACCATCTTCAAGGTTGCCGGCGGGGGGATTCGAACCTCCTCGCCTCCCGGATGTGAGCGACTGCCAACAGTCATGCCGCAACGACCTCGGCTAACTCACCCGGTCTGGCTACTTGCGGGGTAATGCAGAACCCCGATGGTCTATTGTACTTGTATCTGTCTATACTTCAGTCTAAAGTTGGCAAGCGTTTCATTGTACTGAAATACCCTGGCGTGAGTTGAGGTATAACATTGGTAGTGTAATGGGTAATTAACCTTTATTTACAACAGCGTATTTCAAAGAAATTGTTATTGTTGAAAAAAAAAAAGGTGCAATTTATTCTCTGGCGTTCACTGCCACCTTGGTCTCACCTATCGGCTTGCTGTGGGAGGTTCATAAAACTAGCCCCACTCATTATTACAATGGATGAGTCCCCGAGGGCTGGGGTTTAAAGCCGTGAAGAGGCAGGCATGTGCATCAACCCCCATCCACTAATTAAGACTGCCCACACATAAATTTGCAGCAAGAGAGTTTACCGCAGGATTACACTTTTAACGCTTCTAATCGCAGTCGGATGTAGTTTAAAAGATGAAGCAGTTTAGAAATCGTTAAAGGGTGCTTCATCTACACCTCTTATTAATGAAGCGCACCACAATTACACAATGAACTTTATTCTATTCCCTTTAAGCATATTTGTATCTCTAATTCCCCTTAAGAGGATTGAGGGTAGCTGGCTTCTGTATCAGCACTTTTTTCTTCCCGCTGTTATTTTAATGCTACATAGCTAACGGCAATTCAAGTTTATGAACTCGGCCAGAAATTTTGAATACTTTCATTATGAAGTTATTGCATTTTAAAAGCACATATCCTCCAAATGTTCTTCTTCTTGTTGTGTTTCGGTTAGATGCTCCTTGACACTATAGCGCTTTCTTGTAGAAAGGAGGAACTTTTGTGTTGTCAAAAAAAAAAACGAGCCTTACAGTAGTCGCATATGATCATAGAAGAAACCTCACATGAAATTGTTGATACACCGGTATTTTATACTATTATTGGCACAAATATTAATCTACTGTGAAAGGGAGTGTTTTACAAATATTGTAGATTATAATACGGAACTCATTTTATTAGATGATTTGTTGCTTCCACCAACACTAGCCTAAATAAAGAATACGATATGGATCAACTAGATTAATAGACGCGACACCGCTCATAACCTTAAATTCCTTATAAACAGGTCCTCTTCATTCACAGACCAACACGTAATTTCATATGGATTCTCTTAAAATGAGTCATATTGATACAAATATTGTGCACAAGATGGTGACTTATTTCCGCGTTCCAATAATACTGCATTACGGGATTAAGTTTCATTTATATTTTGCTTGTTTCGATAATGTTCCTGCGTGAAATTGAGTTAAAAATGCCTGATGAATAGGCTCTCTTGTGAGTAAATAGAATGTATTCAGTAATAGTTCATGAAGGCTTGCTCAATTCTCGTATAACCACAACGATTATATTATATTGATGACTGCATTACCGTTATGTGGGTTAGTATTTGAATAGCCATTGTGCAGAAACATAATACCGGCAATGCCGACTACTTACAATGTTTGTTATTAAGGCATTTTACCATTTAACTACTGATACGAAGACTTCAAACATGTACCATGTCATTTGTTTCAATCACTTGACACCAGAGTTCGCATGAGCGTTTACCGTTCAGTATGTCATATACATTCCACATGGCCGAGAGTACGTCTTGGTATCAATTTCCGACACCGCGCGGTCATTTTTTCTCTTACCACTGCCAGCTGGATCGATCGATCGAGTTGGCAGTGCGTCTTACACTTCCGTTCGATTCACCACTGCCAGCTAGCACACTTCCGTTCCATCGAACGGAAGTGTGCCAGCTGGTGCCACCTCGATGGTTCCGATCCACTTCCGTCCCATTTTTCAAAATCACTCCCACAAAAATATCCAGCAACACATCAAAAATCCCGTGATTAATCTGGCCATTATGAACACGGCCTACTGAATTGAAATGGGTTCTTTAACACACCAATAGTGTATGACCTGTGTAGGCCTACCGTGTTTTTGTCGCCATTAAATAAATCACTTACCACGGCCAGGAGCGAACCTGCAAGCTTGGGGTTGGTAGTCCTACACGATAACCACACAACCACCGTGGCAAGCTCCAATAAGTATGTAACATATTTTTATATTTAAAGCCTACGATTCTCAACAGAGGAACATAAAAGTCAAATGCCGAGCTCTAGTTATGAGACAAGCTCAATACCCACCCAAGTACACGGAGCTGAACACCAAGACGTCGCAAGCTCCTAAAATGAGTTTATAACAAGAAAATCAATGAGCAGACGACCGTTCCACGTTCAGACTAATGCATATCATTTAGTATTGTTTTGTTGGCATTCTTCCTGGAATAAGAGGATTGGGAACATAAATCATTCAACCAGTTCCTGTTTGTTTTTACTTTCGTTTCGTTTTAAGCTGAGTTTTGTTACTTCAGCAATTTAGTTTCTTTTATGTCACCATATAATATGAAATTGTACCAATTCGGCAAAGCTTTCAGTGTTTCTACCGTAGGAAGCATAATCGCCCCAGATGCTAGAGGAAGATAAGGAACAAAACGGAACCAACGCTTTGATAAGCCTATTCATGGAACAACGAATATTATGTCACGATGTCGTAATAATTCACATTATGAAACTTCGCAGAACGCTTGACTTCCAAGAATATTACCTGACGATAGAGAAAGGAAATCTTGATATCGATATGATACATTTGTGGATATACAGGTATTGTACAATTAGACTCTAAATACAACCAACAAGATTTATGGCGTTCTGCATTGACGAGGATCATAAACGTAAATGGTTTAGTACATCAAGGGACACTAGAACTGAGTTTTCATATTTCTACAATAATTAATAGATTCTGTTGTAATTTGTATAATACGAAAAGTCATGAATATGTCTGCTCAATTCCTTACTGACGAAGTTTAACATAACACCCTCTGTCTGAAAAGTTCGATGAATGGATCTATATTACGAACGGATTGTTGGCTTACCTGAAACAGCCGTTACTATCCTTCGAAGTAATCCCCGTGGAAGCTTATGCACCTCTTAGAACGGCTGTACAAGTCCTGTCATAGTTTTCCTGAGGGATAGCCTTCAGTTGGGTCGTCACATTACGTTGGATGTCCGAAAACCTCTGGCCCTTCAGGGCTTTTCAGTGGCCCTGGACCCCGATAGTCCATACTTTGACGCTTACTTTCGAGGTCGTACCTCAGGTGCCAGGTATCGTCTCCCGTGACGATGGTTTTCAGGACCATTCCATTGCATGGAACATTCATCCTTGTCACTGCCACCCGTCGAACAGGTGTGCACGTTAGGTTGCATAAATTCACCCTTCTCACTGCCGCCCGTCTATCAGGTGTGCAAGGCAGTTGGCATAAATTCACGCTTCTCTCTTCCTTTCAAGGGTTTTGACGACCCAAACTGAAGGCTATTCCAAAAGAATAATAATAATAATGTTATTGGTTTTACGTCCCTTTTAACTACCCTGGCTTTTAGAGACGCCGGGGTGTCGGAATTTTTCCCCGAAGGGGATCTTTAACGTGCCAGTGAATGTACTGACACGGCTCCCTCGCATTTTCCTAAAGAAGACTATGCCAGGAGTTTCCAGGACGTGTTCAGTCGTTCTCAGAAGTGCATAACCATCCACGAGGATTACTTCGAAGGACAGTAGCGCTGTCTCAGGTAAGCCAACAATCCGTTCCTAATATAGACCCATTCATCGAACTTTTCAGACAGAGGGTGCATTATGAGAATTAAACCTTAGGTCTATAAAATGAACTTTAAATTCGAGTAGTACTGGTTTGGCCACATTGTGACGTTTCTCAGCTGGTCGAAACCTGTCTTGAAACTTTGTGGGCGCAATCGGTGTACTATAAGAAGACAATGTGCGGAAACTCAGCCGTCAGATTGAACAGCAAGGCTCCGAAATCATGTGGCGAATCTCTCATATAAATCAATGGGAGGTAACGAGTACCGTACATGTTGCAATGGACAGCCCTGACGGCCCAAGCACTCAAGGCCGGTGGGAAGGAGCCGCACGCTCCAGTCAGCATATACGCCCCGCCTCGCTACTACTCCTAGTTCCACAGGGATGTCCAGCTCCTCCAGCCGTCATGCCTACATACCAAGATGTCAGGTACGATTTCGGAGCCTTGCAGTTCAATCTGGCAGCTGATTTTCCGCACCTTGTCCTCTTATAGTACAACGATTAAGTCCGCAAAGTTTCAAGTTTCTCTTGCCAGATAAACCAAGTTCAGTTGCAAGTCTTATATATTTTTTTTTGAAACAAAGGTTGTTTTCAAAAATATCATCATTTCATCATTCATTGCACTTATGGGCCTTTACGGTCTACAGCAGAAGAACAAAAGAAAGAAAAAGAAGAGAAAAAGTGGTATCAAAGGAATCAGTCACGAAGGAGGAGGTATCTACTCCAATGCTGCCGTTCTCTAGTTTCAACTTCCACCGCATTCGGCTCCACTTGTCAACACTTGATCCTTCCATCGCGTCCTGGGACGTCCCCTTGGGCGTTTTCCAGCAGGTTGTGAATGAAGGACTCGGTTTTTGGATGGATTCATCAACTCGAAAGATGTGGACAAACCACTGTAACCTCTTCTGTCCTAGTACTCGGCCTATTTGTGGTTTTCCAAACCGCTGATACAGGACATCCTTCGTTCTTCGTCCCCATTTATCTTTCATGGCATTGAAAACGGGTCCATAAATCTTTCGAAGTACCTTCCTCTCAAAGGCAGAGATGGCTTCTTCGTTTCTTGCTGACATCGCCCAGGTTTCGCAACCATACAAAAGTACCGGCCCTACTTGTGTCATGTACTGTATAGCTAAAAATATACCAGTTGTCAAAATGCTAAAACTGCATTAAAATTCTATAAAACAGATCGTTAACAAGTACTGTAGGCTATATACAGTAGTATATTAGAAGGTAAGACAAAGCTCTTGAAAAAAAATAGGTTGAAGTTGATAGTATCAGTAATCTAAAAAGGAGAAAATTAATGAAATGAGAATAAAATTGTTCTTCTATTTAGATTACTGACAATTTCATTTTTGTTTGTCGATTGGTTCCTCAGTTTAGGGGCTGTGACAGCGCGGTAATTTAGCCCCGTGTACCTTTGGGTGTGTGTAGAATTAGTCTGATAACCGGTGTTAATTGTTATGGCTGTATTAGTGAGTGTTATCTGTAAATCAGGTATGGAATTTAGACGATCAATTTCAAGAACTATAGTTCCAAATTTTGCTGCCAAATGCTAATGTCAACGACACATGGCTGTGAATTTGACTACTAGATGCCACCGCTACCGGCACCTGGTGGCAAACGTTGGAACGTAATAGAGCGTTAATCAAATCTAACCTACAAATTTAGTTTTACACAATTGCAATTAGTGGAAAGTTTTTACATGCCATAAATCTATGACATGGGCCCGCCGTAATTACTCAGGCATACTCAGGGATTTTTAAAGCTCTGAAAAAAATCTGACGACTTCGGCCGGGTTTGAACCCGCGACCTTGGGCATAGAAGCTCAGCATGCTACCAACTACGCCACCGAAGCCGTCACACTTTCAACTTCAAGCTGGTCTTTTCAAGAGCTTTGTCTTTCACCTTTAATACATACAGTAGGGCCTATTTGTAACAGATCTGATTTTTTAGCCTACTTTTCACATTTTGCAAAAATGAGGAAAAAGTAGACTTATGAGATCGGGCAAATGTGTGTGTGTCTGTCTGGCTGTGTGTGTGTGTGTGTGTGTGTGTGTGTGTGTGTGTGTCCCCCATCAACTCCTAAACGACTGCAGCAATCGAAACATCTATACCTGAATATCTCACGCCCATATTTGAAAATGATGTCAGTGCTACAAATTGCTGAAAAATCGCAATTGAAATTTGAGCTCCATGTTGGATATCTTGGAAGGTATGAATATGAGCTATTTCAAAATTGGCACACTTATAGATAATAATATTGCAATTTAATTTCCAGGAGGCCATACATCGCAGTGTTGCCAAAATGAATATACGTCTTCTGATAGGTCCAAATTTTAAATGCATATAACTTCTACACTATCAATTGGATTTCAACCAAATTTCGTATGTGCTATGTGTACATAAACAGACATGACTGAACGTATTTTTAAGATCCACCAGGGCTGCCAACAGTTAATAAATGCTCTCAATTTATTTTATCCAAATACCAATATATCAGAAAGTATGCCAACCGACAGCTTTAAACTATGCACACGTATAGTACCTGACATTCTATACTGCTCAAAACAATTAAAGCACCACTTTTTTCAAAGGCCACCAAATTTTGAAAAGTTGACCTACTAGCTCGAAATCTCAGTATGACGTTTGTCCTGACGCCTACCAAGCATATGCTTCAGCACAACTCCCCAACTGGAGTAGTTTCGGGGTAGCACCCCGAAAACCAGCCCATTTTCGAAAACCGCAAATTGAAGTTTGCGAAAAACGCTGCAGGTCTTGTCGCAGGTTGCCAAAGCAGTCGAAAATTAATGAGTCTTGCTCTTAAAGGTTCCACAAACACGTTGAAATCGTTACATTTGACGTTTGGGCATTTTCAACCCCCTTCATCATCCCCTAAACATGGACTACCATTGGGGGCGTCTGAGAAGGTACCGGGTGTGTTTAACCACCTGAAAACCTGTACACCGTCCTCAGTTGCTGATTGCAGTAAGTTCTTAAGGCCTCCGGCAATGTCCACACCCCCTAACACCCTCAAATTGCATGGGACCAAACCACCCCTTCTCGATTCACCCCTAAGGAAGGTTTTAATCGAGATGTTTATCAGTGCTGCTAATGGGGGGGGGTCTTCCCCTAACGTTTCAAATAAGGAACTGTGCCTTTGTCACCACCCCTTCCCCTGCAACCCCCGTTTGTGTGATTTTTCGAATCAGGCCCTTTTTAAGGGCTGAAACGACGTCTTAATCGCTGAAAGGGCTGTAAAGGTCCTTAGAAGTAGTGGTGACACGAAATCAACCCCTTCCGATCGATGATTGACATTCCGTCCCCCAAATTCGAAATTTTTGCACCCCCAACCCTCCCTGTCTGGACGCGTAATGCGTCATGGCAGAGTTTTCAGAGTTGGATGAAATTGAAGCTTATGGCCTGCAATGGAGCCCAAAACAGCAGGCTGGATAGAAATTCATCGGTAGGTTGGGAAACGGGACCAAACTTTTTCAAAAAAGTGTACAGCCTACAGTAAGTACGCCCATGCATAGGCAACCCACATCACGTCCGTGCGTGTGGGTTGCCTATGATCGGCAATAGGTTACAAAGTTTGGCAATGGGAGAAAAATGACGTGATGTGGGTTGCCTATGCATTAGTGTACTTACTAGAGGCTGTTAACTTTTTTGAAAACTCTTTGGTCCCGTTTCCCACCCTACCGATGAATTTCCATCCAACCTGCTGTTTTGGGCTCCATTTCAGGCCATAAGCTTCATTTTGATCCAACTCTGAAAACTCTGCCATGACGCGTTACGCGTCCAGACAGGGAGGGTTGAGGGTGCAAAAATGTCAACTTTGGGGGATGGAATGTCAATCAAACATCGGAAGGGGTTGATTTCGTGTCACCACTACTTCTAAGGACCTTTACAGCCCTTTCAGCGATTAAGACCTCATTTCAGCCCTTAAAAAGGGCCTGATTCGAAAAATCATACAAAAGGGGGTAGCAAGGGAAGGGGTGGCGACACAGGCGCAGGTCCTCTTTTGAAACGTTAGGGGAAGACCCCCCCATTAGCAGCACTGATAAAAATCTCGATTTAAACCTTCCTTAGGGGTGAATCAAGACGGGGTGGTTTGGTCCCTTGCCAGTTGAGGGTGTTAGGAGGGGTGAACATTGCCGGAGGCCTTAAGAACTTACTGCAATCAGCAACTGAGGACGGTGTGCAGGTTTTCAGGTGGTGAAACACATCCGGTACCTTCTCAGGCGCCCCCAATGGTAGTCCATGTTTAGGGGATGATGAAGGGGGTTGAAAATGCCCAAACGTCAAATGTAACGATTTCAACGTGTTCGTGGAACCTTAAGAGCAAGACTCATTCATTTTCGACTGCTTTGGCAACCTGCGACAAGTCCTACAGCGTTTTTCGCAAACTTCAATTTACGGTTTTCAAAAATGGGCTGGTTTTGGGGGCGCTATCCCGAAACTACACAAGTTGGGGAGTTGTGCTGAAGCATGTGCTTGGTAGGCGTCGGGGCAAACGTCATACTGAGATTTCGACCTTGTGCAGTCAACTTTCCAAATTTGGTGGCCTTTGAAAAAAGTGGTGCTTTAATTTTTTTGAGCAGTATATATTAATTTGGAGAAACTTATATACGTCAGTGCATGATTCTAAGCCTGCTGAGAGGTCCAACTTTAAATACATGTACCTTCTATACTATCATGTGGATTTCAACCAAATTTCGTGTGTGCTATGTGTACCATAACAGATATGTATATGCCGATTCTTAAGTATAACCAGGGCTGCCAACTGTTAGTAAACACTGTCTCTATTTTTGTTACCATAATATCAATATATCAGAAAGTATGCAAGCCAATAGCTCTAAACTTTGCACACGTATAGTACCTGGCATTCTAGATTAATTTGGATTAACTAATATACGTCAGTGCTGCCAACATGATTCTAAGCCTGCTGATAGATCCAATTTTAAAATGCATGTAACTTCTATACAAACTAATGGATTTTATTCAAAATTGACACATCAATAGATCATATTATTTCAGATTATTTCTGACCAATACATGTATGTCATTGTTGCCAACATGATTTTACGCGCGCTGTTAGATCCAATGTTTAACTGCATGTAACGTCCATGCTATCCATTGGACTTCAACCAAATTTTGTATTCTGTACCTTAAGAGATGGAACTAAGAATATATTCAGTCACCAGGGCTGCCAACTGTAGTTCTCTATTAGGCTACAGTATGCCAGGTATACAGTATTTCGAACTAATTAGAAATTTCGATATTATCAACTTAATTTCGTCATTATTCTAGATAGATCCATATAGATTAATCATTGGCATAGATCTTAAATTTTAAGAAAAGTGGGCTCTTTAGTTCGTTACGGAACCTCTTGTTAAACCTATTTTCATATATCCTACTAATATCAATTACCTCTATCAACATACAAATTGTCAGTTTGATTGCTGTAATAGATTCGTAGATATTGAGAACCATCTAAATATTTTGGATGGTCACCATGTTGGAATTTAATATTAAAAGCCTTAGCTGATGTATATACTACCACAAGAAGAATATTGTGTAGGTGTTTTATTCAAACTTCAATTGCATGATTACGACACAAGAAATAAAACCGGGATTTTAAAATTTCGCTCAGCCGCCATCTTGTGGTTATGAAAATAATTTAAATGAATTAGATGCCAGTCGATTAAAATTTGTATAAGCATATAACGTATCAAGTTTCACTGCACTCGGATGGTTAAAACGCAAGAAACGTCCATTTGAATATTTAAATTTCGCGTCGCCGTCATGTTGGATTTGTGCTCGCCAGGTTATTGAACGTCCCATCGGTGAACTTATGCTTATAGCATCTATGCACTTACAAAATTACAGTTTGATTGCTGTAGTAGATTAATAGATATTGATAATCGTCTAAATATTATGGATGTTCGCGATTTTGGATTTTAATACATGTAGGCCATAGAGTTATGTACTATTAGATGATGATTATTGCGTACGTTCATTATACAAATGTTGATTTGGATCGCATGATTAGAACACAAGAAATAAAAACTTAATTTTCGAAATTCGCACAGCCGCCATCTTGAGGATATATAAACAATTGAACTAAATTAGATACCAGTGCATTACAATGGGTATAAACATTTGCTGTACCTAGTTTCATACGTTTGGATCATTAAATCCCGATAAAAGTCTATTTAAATCTTTCGAATTCGCTTGGCCACCATGTTCGTTTAGTAGTTGACCGATTTTAAAAAGTCTCATAGATGAACTTCCAGTAGTGCCCTTTATCTCCGTACAAAATTTCATGGTGATACCGATAATAGTTTCAGAGATATAGAATGCCGGTGAAATATTTCGCACAGCCGCCATCTTGAGGTTATGTAAACAATTGAACGAAGTTAGATGTCGGTGCATTACAATGTGTACAAACATATACTGTACCAAGTTTCATTGTGTTTGGTTGGTTAAATCGCGAGAAACGTCTAATTAAAAGTCGCAACTTCGCTTGGCCGCCATGATGGTTATGTAGTTAGCAGGTTTTCAAAATTTACATAGGTGAACTTCTAGTAGTTAACTTTATCACTGTACAAAATTGCAGGGTGATATCGGTACTAGTCTCGGAGATATTGAATGCTGGTGAAATATTTCGCACAGCCGCCATGTTGTATTGGTGAGACGTTACAAAATTTGAAGGGCACGGTCGTGATCGCCCGGAATAGTGCTATGAACTTACCGAGTTTCATTGAAATCGCTCCAGCTGTTTAGAAGTTATTACGGGGGGACACACAAAATCCATCACACACACAGTCAGACACACGGACAAAAGGTGAACTCATCTATTTTTTCATCAATTAAAATAGGCTAAAAAAGTAGGCTGATGAGATCACCTTTTGCACGTGTGTGTGTATGATGTGTGTGCGTATATGTGTATGTGTCCCCCTAATAACTTCTAATTGGCTGGAGCTATTTCAATGAAACTCGGTGAGGTCATAGTACTATTTTGGCCAACCCCGACTGTGCCCTTCAAATTTTGTTTTGTCTCACCGATCCAACATGGCGGCTGTGCGAAATATTTCACCGGCATTCTGTATCTCCGAAAATTTTACAGATATTACCCTGAAATTTCGTACGGTGATAAAGAGCGCTACTGGAAGGTCACCTATGAGACTTTCAAAAACGTGTTGTCTACAAAACGAACATGGCGGCCAAGCGAAGTTGAAACTTTCAAACAGGCTTTTCTCGTGATTTAACCATCCAAACGCAATGAAACTTCGTACAGCAAATGTTTATACACATTGTGATCCACTGGCATCTAATTTTGTTCAATTGTTTACATATCCTCAAGATGGCGGTTGTGCGAAATATTTCACTGGCATTCTATATCTCCGAATCTGTTATCGATATCATTCTGAAAAGTTTTACGGTGACAAAAAACTATACCAGAAATTTATCTATGAGACTTTCAAAAAACTGTTAATCACAAAACGAACGTAGCGACCAAGCGAAGTTGAAACTTTTAAATACACTTCTTTTTCGCGATATAACCAACCAAACGCGATGAAACATAGCCTAATACAGCAAATATTTTTTTGCCTACTTTTCACATTTTGCAAAAATGAGGAAAAAGTAGACTTATGAGATCGATACGGGAAAATGTGTGCCTGTCTGTCTGTCTATCTGGCTGAGTGTGTGTCCCCCCTATCAACTCCTAAACGGCTGCAGCAATCAAAACCAAATTTAGTATGAGTAAAGATGGGCACCGGAATATCTCACGTCCATATTTGAAAATGATGTCAGTGCTACCAACTGCTGAAAAACGCACTGGAAATTTGAGCTCCATGTTGGATATCTTGCAAGGTATGTATGGGAGCTATTCCAAAATTGGCACACATGCAGATAATACTATTTCAGTGTAATTTCCAGGAGGCCAACATTGACAGTATTGCCAAAATAATTTTAAGCCTTCCGATAGGTCCAATGTTTAAATGCTTATAACTTCTACACTATTAATTGGATTTCAACCAAATTGTGTATGTAATATCTGTACATAAACATATATGACTGAGCGTATTCTTAAGAGCCAACAGGGCTGCCAAATGTTAATAATTGCTCTCTCTCTATTTTTTTTTATCCAAATACCAATATATCAGAAAGTATGCAAGCCAACAGCTTTAAACTATTCACACGTATATTCTGACATTTTATATTAATTTGGAGTAACTTATATACGTCAGTTCTACCAACATAATTATAAGCCTGCTGATAGTGCCAATTTTTAAATACATGTAACTATACTATCAGTTGGATTTCAACCAAATTTCTTATGTGCTATGTGTACCATAACAGATATGACTATAAGTATTGTTAAGAGCAATCAGGGCTGCCAACTGTTAATAAATGCTGTATATATATTTTTTACCCTAATATCAATATACCAGAAAGTATGCAAGCCAACAGCCCTATACTTTGCACACGTATAGCACCTGACATTCTAGATTAATTTGGAGTAATTAATACAAGGCAGTGCTGCCAACATGATTCTATGCCTGCTGATATGTCCAATTTTAAAATACATGTAACTTCTATACTAACAAATGGATTTCATCCAAAATTGGCACAACAAGATATAATATTTCAGATTATTTCTGACCAGCACACGCATGGTATTGTTGGCGACATGCTTTTACGCGTGCTGATAGATCCAGTGATTAACTGCATGTAACGTCCATTGGACTTCAACCAAATTTTGTATTCTGTACCTTAAGAGATGGAACTAAGAATATATTCAGTCACCAGGGCTGCCAACTGTAGTGCTCTATTAGGCTACATTATACCAGGTATATTTTGATCTAGTTAGTTATTTCGATATTACCAACTTAATTTTGTCATTATTCTAGATAGGTTCATATACTGTAGAATAATCATTGGCATGAAAAGAAGGCTGTATAGTTCTTCACGGAACTTCTTGTTGCACATTGTAATGCACTGGCATTTAGTTAGTTCAGTTGTTTATTGAACCCGATGAGCTAAGGTTCATGTGATATTTTTTATAACAGCACATTTATGATGGGATGTAGTACCTTTGAACACACCAAGAAAGCCACGTGGAGCTGAGAGCTCATACTACACTCTTTGAAGTAGCGGAGAATCGCACTTTTGACTTTGGCGAAGTCTGCTAATTATTTATCTGAGGTCTTATTAATCAATTTTATCTTTCCACGAGACTCAGAATATTCCATTTCGTCATTCAGCATTATTAAAACATTTTGGAGAATGTTATTTTCGCTTAAGGTAAGGTAATACCCTTGCAGATACGCAAACAAGAATGTAAGTAGTCGCTCAACGACTTCGGTTTGACGACCTACTTCCTCGAGTAACCCTGTGCCTTGCACTACGTCTGGAGAAGGCGTGAAGTTACATCCGTCTTGTTAGACGTAGAAAATATCCGCTGTTTAGCGTGGAAAGTATAATCAGCTGCCATCGAGCACGAATACGTTACGATACGAGTGATAAGTAAGAATTGTATAGTGAATTATTTGCACTACATCTGGAAAATCCGCCCTGTGTTGGCGTGAAGTTATAGCCGTCGTGTCAGACGTGGAGAATATCCGCTGTTTAGCGTGGAAGTCATCATCGGGTGCCATCGTGCACGAATATTCTACAAATCACTGTTTATTGATGCACAGTGGACGACAAGAAGCATATTGTAAAATAATTGGCAAGTATAGTGAATTTTATAACATAACCGTAACACCACATTTTCATACCCACGTGTTTGTGGAGGGCCGAGAGCCTGGTGAAAAATATAGAGGTAATCGTGTTATAACTACTTTAAATAAGTGTGATTATGAAAGTATAATATATTTGAATTGCCACAGTGAATTTTTCAATTACAAAACGACGCACATTTCACGGATGCCACGTGATGTAAAAAGTGGCGTCAGTACACGTGAAGAACCACAGAACAGTGCTTGCTCACGTATTAATTCAATATCTGCGAAGTAAAGGCTGGGTTATCAATTGTATTAAAGCCTGTAACATTTACTACGAACATTGTGATTTTTGAAGTGAAAGAATGAACTGCTACACGATTTATTCCACCACCCACGTGATCAAATTATTCTACACCATGTTCGAGACCGACATCATGGGCTAATACCGTCATGGTATGAGGGTGATGTATCTATTGGAACCAGCGTGATGGTGGAACTTCCAGAACAGCGAACGAGGAGGAAGGAACCCAGGATGCCATTCCTTGGCATGTCCAGTACATCCACGAGGTTATCGACGGCGACAGATCGAGCCCTGGTCTTTGGAAGAGTCCAGATGGGAGTCCTGATGAGGACGATGCCGTTCCGGAAAGCCAGTGGTGAATTTGTTCAACAGAGAGCTGAGTGAGAGCTCCTCCATTTCGTGAGTTTTTGTACACCCTTTCTTGTTCTAGTTTCTGGTGGTATAGTAGGTTTAATGTAGTTTGTGAACCAACCGAACTTAGTGACAGCCATTTTTATAGGTAGGGAATGTAAATAGTCTAATTAGATGTCATTTATTTCAGTTAGAGTGAGTCACCCGTGGGTCAGACATTTTGGTCAACCCTGGTGCAGCTTGATGGACGTCGTAGAACGTCAATGCCTATCTTTTGCTAAACGTGACCGTAGTCATTTGAGGCTACTTTGATTAACCCTATCTGGGGTGATTTTCAAGTCTTTGCTGACTTTAGTTATGGCAATCAGATGCCATGGTTATATTTCTTTAACTGCATTTTTTGCAACCAGTCTTTGTTACAGTCGTATCAGTTAGGTAATCGACTGTAATTACCAGTTTTGTAACTGCATTATATTTCATTTGAGATGTTGCTCAGAAGCCATCTGGTCAAGTGTGGACCTTATAAGCAAAAGGGATGTTTCGTTGTCTAGCATCGAACCCAGTTCCCAACGTACCATTTAGCAGATCCAGAGTGTGGAATCTGCGTCACAATTATTATTTTGTTAGTGTCATGTGAAGACACGTATTTATTTGAAGTTATACAAGCAACTACTGAAGTATCATATCTTTGTGAGCAATGAGCTCCAGCAATGTGACATTTCTACCATTTAAATGTCTTTGGTGTAGAAGACAGAATTATATTACTGTATTCAGATTTATAGCGTGTTTTTTATACACGTATTCTTCGAGGTTTATAACCTATGGTAAAGGTTTTATGATGAGGCCAGTTGTACAGTTTTAGGTAGATTTCATTAGAAAGCTAACTATTGCAATGGGTCCCATGTTTCGACTTCCGGAAAATTTCGACATATCTTCGCGTTTCACATCCCCCAGACCCCAAAACCACCGTCAGTTCAAAAGTTTATATATAATTTATGTATATATATATATATATATGTATATATATATGTATATCAGTTTCTTGTGGACACGATAACTGCCGTAATTTTGCACCAATTACTTCGAATTTTTTACCGAAGATGTATACCTATAAAATCTCGGTCGAGTTCGTTACTGGGCTAAATCGGTCGAAGGGGGTGAAAATGGGGGGCTTTTTTCGAAAAAGTGAAATTTCGCTATAACTCTCTTAATACGTGAAATATCGAATCCATTCAAAGTTCATAATATGTGTCGGATAAGTGCCAAAAATTTATGTCAAATAAGTTTTTTGATAGCACCAACCATTGACCAAAGGGGTGGAAAAAAGTGGGTTTTTCGGGAAACATTAATCATATCTCTCTTAATAGGCACAATATCAAAACCGTACAAAATGGACAATATTCCCCTAATAATTACCTAAAACTTTTGTCTGAAAGAATTTTTGATATGACCCACCATTACGCCAAGGGACGAGAAAAATGATTTCGGAATTATAAGAAAATGCCAAGAGCTATCAGTGGTTGCCATGGCAACACTACTAAATTGATGAGGCATGGCCCATCGGACGTTGCCATGACAACGCACTTGCACAAGATCAGATTCAGTATTTCCATCTGACTAAGTGGTTGGTTGGTTGGTTCTTAAGTTTAGGGGCTGCGACAACGCGGTCATGTAGCCCCG
The DNA here is from genome assembly GCA_946902985.2 of Meconema thalassinum. Taxonomy (NCBI): domain Eukaryota; kingdom Metazoa; phylum Arthropoda; class Insecta; order Orthoptera; family Tettigoniidae; genus Meconema; species Meconema thalassinum. The sequence continues at coordinate 672,073,777 of OX336391.1, forward strand.
TGTACTTTGGGTGTGTGTAGAATCTGTCTGATAACCGGTGTTAATTGTGATGACTGTATTAGTGTGTGTTATCTGTTTGTTAATTTAAGTACTGCAACTAACATTTTTTCAGATAGTTCCTACTTTTGCCGCCAAGCGCCACTGTCAACGACTACGAGGCCAAGTTCAGAACTGAGCTACTAGACGCCGCCACAGTCGGCTCTTGGCAACGAACATAGAAACCTAAGAGCGTTGCATACATTCTTAACCTATCCAATTTAGCTTCACACAGGTGCAATTAGTGGAAGGATCTTTAACATGCCATAAATCTATGACATGGGACCTCCGGCTTTACTTCCCCTCCGAAGGAAGGCATACTGAGGGATATTTAACGCTCTTAAAAAATCCGACGGCTTCGGCCGGGTTTGAACCCGGTATCTTGGGCATAGAAGCTCAGCATGCTACCGACTACGCCACCGAAGCCGCCTGACAAAGTGGGAAGCGGCTTCGGTGACGTAACTGGTAGCATGCTGAATGTCTATGCCCAATGTCGCGGTTTCAAAGCCGGCCGAAGTCGTCGGATTTTCTAAGAGCACTAGAATCCCTCAGTATGCTTTCCTTTGGAGGGGAAGTTCCAACGTTCGTTACGAGTTGCTGGTTGGGGTGGCTTCTAGTAGCCAAGTTCACAGCTAGGTGTCGTTGACGGCAGTACCTGGTAGCAACATTAGGAACTACTGCTTGAAATTGACCGTCTGCAGTACTTACATGAATTAAGACTAATAGAGCCATTACAATTTACACCGTGTATCAGACAGATTCTACACTCACCCAAAGTACACGGGGTTAGATGACCGCGTTGTCGAAGCCCCTAAACTGAGGAACCAACCAGAGGTAGATTTCATTAGAAAGCTAACTATTGCAATGGGTACCATGTTTCGACTTCCGGAAAATTTCGACATATCTTCGCGTTTCACATCCCCCAGACCCCAAAACCACCGTCAGTTCAAAAGTTTGTATATAATTTATGTATGTATATGTATATAAGTATATCAGTTTATTGTGGACACGATAACTGCCGTAATTTTGCACCAATCACTTTGAATTTTTTACCGAATATGTATACCTATAAAATCTCGGTCGAGTTCGTTACTGGGCTAAATCGGTCGAAGGGGGTGAAAATGGGGGCTTTTTTTTCGAAAAAAGTGAAATATTGCTATAACTCTCTTAATATGTGAAATATCAAATCCGTTCCACATTCATACTATGTGTCGGATAAAGCCCAAAAATGTATGTTTGATGAGTTTTTTTATAGCACCAACCATTGACCAAAGGGGTGGGAAAAAGTGGGTTTTTCGGGAAACATTAATCATATCTCTCTTAATAGGCACAATATCAAAACCGTACGAAATGGACAATATTCCCATAATAATTACCTAAAACTTTTGTCTGAAAGAATTTTTGATATAACCCACCATTATGCCAAGGGATGAGAAAAATAATTTCGGAATTATAAGAAAATGCCAAGACCTATCAGTGGTTGCCATGTCAACACTACTAAATTGATGAGGGATGAGCCATCAGACGTTGCAAAGATAACGAACTTGCACGAGATCAGATTCAGTTTTCCATCTAAGTGTGAAGCGGCTTCGATGACGTAACTGGTAGCATGCTGAATGTCTATGCCCAAGGTCGCGAGTTCAAAGCCAGCCGAAGTCATCGGATTTTCTAAGAGCGCTAAAAATCCCTCAGTATGCTTTCCTTTGGAGGGGAAGTTCCAACGTTCGTTGCGAGTTGCTGGTTGCGGTGGCATCTAGTAGCCAAGTTCACAGCTAGGTGTCGTTAACGGTAGTACCTGGTAGCAACTACTGCTTGAAATTGACCGTCTGCAGTCCTTACCTGAATTACAGACTAATACAGCCATCCCAAAGTACACGAGGTTACATGACCGCGTTGTCGCAGCCCCTAAACTGAGGAACCAACCAAAATCTCTGCGGTAGATATAATTTTGCGTGAAGAAGTAACAGACCGTTACATAGTTGCACATCAGTGTCGAAACCTTGCATAAGGATAGTGTGACCACAAGTATAAAAATGGACCCCAAATGACAAGAAGGTTACCGTTCCCATAAGACAATAAAATGTTTAAAATAAGCATAAAATGACGAAAAACAAAGTTAATTAAGCTCCAATTATAAAATACCTTCTCGCATTAAATGAGGTCTGATCCTTCTACGAAAATCTGCATTTTCTGCCTATTTTCGCCTATCCCCAAGTTTGTACGGTGAAATCTACCTCCGCCTTCCGGCGTGCCGAGAGGACTTTTTTTTATTTTGCTTAAATCGCCGGCCTTGATAGTTAGAGTGTGTTGTGTCCGACAGCGCAGGAATGTTGTAGCCTGCAGCGACACAAACTGGTTTGTGACCCAGTGCCCTTGAGAGCACGCTTGTATTATGAGACAGAATTACTTTGACAGAGGACAGAATACTTGTTGTATTCGCTCTTCCATTCATTGCTATTTAGCTCATGGAACCCAGTGTCCAACCTTGCATCTGATCACATGTTTTTATAGATTGTTTTTTGTTAGTTAAGCGCACTGTTGCGTGTACCGTCGTCTGACGTGTACAGTTATGTCAGGTTTCTATAGTACGTTGTAGGCCGCCCTGTTAAAGGAGGTATTTATTGTATGAAGGTATTTGTGTGTACCTTGTTCGGGATTGTTCCCGTTGACCCGATGTTATTGGAGGGTGACTGTTGTGTGCAGGCCCATCCCAGAGTTATTGAACGCGAGCTTGGCGCCACTGGTAACTTGTGTTATTGTGTGTCCGAGTTGTTATTGCTCGTTGATTATATTCCGACTTTTGAGTCGAGGCTTTTGGTGGAGATTGATCTCAGTGGAGACACTCCTTGCCCAGGCTATTGTCTGTATTATTCGCCATAAACCAACGATAACCTAAACCGACATCTTAATAATAAAACGCATAATTTTGGTAAAACAAAAGCAAACTAACGAATTCTTTCTATCGAACCTTGTTCTTTTGCATTTGGAACCTGCTGACATGGCCGTGCTAATGAAGGTATTTCCTTTCGAGGGAATGACTCAGAACAGCTGACACTTTTGTAGCGACCTGAAACTTGCTCGAACCTTGAGTTCGTAGCTTGTGGAGCGCTGGCCATGCGATGTTAGACGTAGTCTTTACTACGCAGTCGTCACCGTAACTACACACATTAGATGACTATGGCTTACAAAGAGTAAACCAAGGTGCAGGCAGGCATTTTAATAAAACTGTTGTCTCTTTATTAATTATTTATGATGTACAAGTGTATGAATCCTACATGTTACCCTCTTGTGTGCTGTTAGCACGTAGTTCCTAAGAAAAATTAAATGTTTTTTTTACATGGCTGTTCACTTAGCTTTGAATGTAATTGTTTTCTGTTACGGACGTCATTGCCGTAAATTTTGTTATTAATTGATAGGACTTAGCTAGATGAATTAACGTTAAATGTAAATGCGGAGATGGTATCATCCTAACTTAGATTTGTTTTGCTACCCTGTTAAATGTAAATTCTGATATTAGCTTGATCTTGTAACTTGACCTAGGGATTTGCGTCGTACCATTTTCCTAGTGTTGCTGTTGTTGCTTTGTTATTGTGAGATAGATCTTTCGCGAGGGTTTTCCGTAACTTCTCAGGTAGGGACCTGCTCTTTATTTTTGTTTGTTTATTATCTTGCGGACTAGCCGATTGAAACCCTCCGAACTAGGCTAGGGGCTTGTGAATTTTAAGAATAAATTTTCACGGTGTTTTACATAAGTCTGGATGTTTATTTTCTCAGTCTAGTTTTTAAGGTGAACCTTTCCTTAGGCAGTCTATGACCTTCGTCACCATGTACCACGATCCCTGTGGACTACAGATTCTCGTGCCGCTTTGGCCTATTAGGAAGTTCACCTGATCCTCACGGCAATTAGGTCCGACGGATGAGATGTTAGGGTTGTTGGCTATCCTGGCAGCTCCACCGACGGTCTCATTATATAACATCAAGTTGGCGGTTGTGCGAAATATTTCACCGGCATTCGATATCTCAGAAACTATTACTGATATCACGCTGAAAGTTTGTACGGTGTTAAAGGGTACTACTAGATGTTCAGCTGGGAGACTTCTAAAAGCCAGTAGAATACAAAATACGAACATGTCGGCCTAGCGAAAGTGAAACATTTTAATAGACTTTTCTCGCGATTTACCCATCTGAGCGCAGTGAAATGTGGTACAGTAAATGTTTAGGCACATTGTATTTCACTGGCATCTAATTTAGTTCAATTGTTCACATATGGCGGCTGTACTCAATTTTAAAATTATGTTTCTATTTATTTTGTATTAATCAGGCGGTTGAAGTGAACGTATCAATAATGAACCTACGCGAAAATCGTTATCTAATAGTGCAAAACTCCAAGATCTACATATATAAATATGCAACATGGCGACCATCCGAAATATTCAGATGGTTCTCAGTATCTACGGATTTATTATAGCAATCAACTGAAATGTTGTAAGTTGATAGGGGCAACTAACATAAGTAGGATGTATGAATTGCCAGAACTACTTGTTCGAATTTTAATGCATTTTTATGAATTATTTTTAGATAGCCTTACTTTTTGAAAACAACTTTTGGTTAGGAAAAAAATTAAGTGCAAGACTTGCAGTTGAACCTGGTTTATGTGAGTTCTGATCTGCTGAGGTAGGTCACATTTGGCCGAAATCGGTACTACTCTAATTTAAACTACATTTTATAGACCTAAGTTTTAATTGTCACAATGTATTTTATAATACGTTTACGAGTATCTGAGGTATTATTAATAGCAATGGCTGATCATACGGTACATGTACCTCCTATGTAGGGTTACAGGACGATAGGTAAGTTCCGGACATGGCCTACAAATCACATATTTGTCCGGGGTCTGGGAGGAATTTCTATAAATTCCTAAATGTTCTCCATTTCTTGAAACTAACATTTAAACACATCAGTGGTTTCAAACAATTTTCTAGTCACGAAATAATAAGAAGAAGAATGAGAAGAAAGAACGGGGATGGCGAGGGAAATGCAGTTATAATTATGATCTATGGTGCTATGAATGTGTATCGTCTGTGGGGAGAGCGTTTCATGTTATTAAAGCGTTTCTCCATGCTGCTTGAATGTTCGCGATTCAGCATTGTTGGTTGTGATTGCATTCTCTCAACACGGCCAAACACGATTTTCTACAATTCCAAAACGGAAGTGTAAATTTAACGACTTTTTAGCAACTAAATATAAAACCTTCAAAGTGGGAACAAACGAAATCAATAAATAAATATAGTTTCAAAAATTTCTAGTAGATGGCAATCTTGGGATTAATAAATAATAAATAATAAATAATAAATAATAAATAAATGAATGAATGATTGAATGAATACATAGGCCTATGTGATTAAATAATACATACTAAATAAATAAATAAATAAATAAATAAATACATGTATTAGTTAGATACTATATGGTCCAGGTGAAGCCTCCGTGGCTTAGGCGGCAGCACGCCGGCCTCTCACCGCTGGGTCCGTGGTTCAAATCCCGGTCACTCCATGTGAGATCTGTGCTGGACAAAGCGGAGGCAGACAGGTTTTTCTCCGGGTACTCCGGTTTTCCCTGTCACAATTTCATTCCAGCAACATTCTCCACTATCATTTCATTTCATCTGACATTCATTTAATCATTGCCCCAGGGGAGTGCGACAGGCTTCGGCAGCCGGCACATTTCATATCCTCGCCGCTAGATGGGGGCTTCATTCATTCCATTCCTGACCCGGTCGGAGACTGGAAGCAGGCTGTGGATTTTCACTATAAGGTCCAGGTTAGAGAACAGCGGTGTGAGGGACGAGCTTCCAGTCTGCACCACGGCGGCAGCACTAGTCGGTGTTGGTAACCGAACCAGTCACAGGCCCTCGCACGTGGGCCCCCTTCTCACGTGCTCACTCACGAGCGACTCGACGCCAGTCCCCGTTACTCAGAGGTGTGTCCTGTAACGTGCAAGGACGAACGTGCACGAATCAAAATGTCAGCTGCCATCACGTGCAGCTTTTTATTATATTGCTACAGTATTTTTCAATTAGTGGGGAGAATGTAGGGAAGAATGCTGTCGTCATCACTGAGCCAACGACCGACCCGCAGGAACTAATAAGGGGCCATGGGCGTACAGGATGCCATGTTAACAAATAGGTTAAGCTTCTGGCCAAGTTTTCATACGGTGTTAAATAATAAATAATAAATAATAAATAATAAATAATAAATAATAAATAATAAATAATAAATAATAAATAATAAATAATAAATAATAAATAATAAATAATAAATAATAAATAATAAATAATAAATAATAAATAATAAATAACAAATAACAAATAATAAATAATAAATAATAAATAATAAATAATAAATAATAAATAATAAATAATAAATAATAAATAATAAATAATAAATAATAAATAATAAATAATAAATAATAAATAATAAATAATAAATAATAAATAATAAATAATAAATAATAAATAATAAATAATAAATAATAGATAATAAATTATAAATATTAAATAATAAATAATAAATAATAAATAATAAATAATACATAATAAATAATAAATAATAAATAATAAATAATAAATAATAAATAATAAATAATAAATAATAAATAATAAATAATAAATAATAAATAATAAATAATAAATAATAAATAATAAATAATAAATAATAAATAATACATAATACATAATAAATAATAAATAATAAATAATAAATAATAGATAATAGATAATAAATAATAAATAATAAATAATAAATAATAAATAATAAATAATAAATAATAAATAATAAATAATAAATAATAAATAATAAATAATAAATAATAAATAATAAATAATACATAATAAATAATAAATAATAAATTATTTATTTACTCGAGTCAAAAGCATCAGACTATTTAACATACAAACAAGATGTTCAGTAAAGAACATATAGCCTACTTTCTCCTAAATGCATGGGTATTGTTATAACTCTTTGTCCTTTTCAAGGAGTATAATTGAATGTTGGTTGTAGTAGCTTGTTGAAATACAACGTGCTATAGGGATATTAAACATGAATAAGAGGTGCCCTTTGCTAGTGCTACCTCTGTAAAAAAAATCATTCAATTCGGTTTCACCGTGTTTGAATTGATCTGGGGAATGGATTTGCACACGTACATGGCCGCTATTTGCAAACTATTGGGCTGATGACCTTGTAGTCAGTCATAAGATGCTTTCCACAAAAAGGCATGTTGTTGCAAAATCCGGTAGAGATCAAATTATTAGGATGGTCGAAATTTGATTTAAGCTTTTAACATTTGTGTGGCCGTCATTCCGTTTCCGTCAAGATGGCGGCGATATAAAACATGACACTGAGGTGCCTTTTGCTAGTGCTACCTCTGTACCAAATTTCGTTCAATTCGGTTTCACCGTGTTTGAATTGATAGGGGGAATCGATTTGCACACATACTTGGCCACCATCTGCAAAATATTAGGCTAATGACCTCTTAGTTTGGTCAAAGGATGCTCCCTCCATAATGGTATGTTGATGCAAAATTTGGTAGAGATCGGATGATTAGGTTAATCGTAATTTGATTTAAGCTTTGAACATTTGTGTGGCCGCCATTACGTTTCCGTCAAGATGGTGGTAATATAAAACATGACACTGAGGTGCCCTTTGCTAGTGCTACCTCTGTACCAAATTTCATTCCATTCGGTTTCACCGTGTTCGAATTAATAGGGGTAATCGATTTTGACACAAAGATGGCCACCATCCGCAAACTATTAGGCTAATGACCTATTAGATTTGTCAAAGGATGCTCCCTTCATAAAGGTATGTTGTTGCAAAATTTGGTAGAGATCGGATGATTAGGTTAGTCGTAATTTGATTTAAGCTTTGAACATTTGGGTGGCCGCCATTACGTTTCCGTCAAGATGGCGGCGATATAAAACATGACACTGGGGTGCCCTTTGCTAGTGCTACCTCTGTACCAAATTTCATTCCATTCGGTTTCACCGTGTTCGAATTAATAGGGGTAATCGATTTTGACACAAAGATGGCCGCCATCCGCAAACTATTAGGCTAATGACCTATTAGATTTGTCAATGGATGCTCCCTCCATAAAGGTATGTTGTTGCAAAATTTGGTAGAGATCGGATGATTAGGTTAGTCGTAATTTGATTTAAGCTTTGAACATTTGTCTAGCCGCCATTACGTTTCCGTCAAGATGGCGGCGATATAAAGCATGACACTGAGGTGTCCTGTGCTAGTGCTACCTTTGTACCAAATTTCGTTCAATTTGCGCTCACCGTGTTCGAATTGATAGGGGGGGGGGGACAGACATTCAGAGTACACACACTCACACACACACACACACACACACACACACAGAGAGACTCACACACACACATACACACACACACAGACAGACACCCTTTTTTCTCCCTGTGTTGATCTCATAAGTCTACTTTCATTTTTGGCAAAAATCGAAATTAGGCTAAAAATACATAGATATGTACATATACATAATAAGAATAACACAAACTATTTGAAATTGAAAATAATATTAGTAGGGAGGCTGAGGGGGTTTTGAACCAAATACCGTTATTTATGCAAATGAGGGGGGCGTGGCAAGGTCAATGACCTTGAGGTAGGTCATGCTCAATGACCTTGAGGTAGGTCATTGACCCCCAAGGTCGCCGGGACCCCGGAAGGTAAACAAACCTTGGAGGGTCCAGGAACCGGTTTGAGGGGTGTGGGTGGAGGGGGAGGAGTGGGGGTGGGGAGGGGGGAGTGGGGGTGGGGAGGGGTAAGGGGTGGTGGCGAGGTTGGGGGATGAGGGGAAGGATGGAAGAGGGTCTGCACGAGACCCTCTTCGACCCAGTCTCTCTCTTGGACTGAGCGCCTTCTCTGATATTATCCTGGGCTATATAGCTTTGCTTTGATCCCGACGAGATCCGAGTGTTGCCGAAGGTTTCCGAATCTTTGTCGGTGAATGAATCGTCAGAGAATTGAACGGTCAACTGATGTGTGTGACGTCACAGCAGATTACGGGATGTGAGGTAGGTCATGAACGGGAGTGTTTTGAAATGGAAAACATTAGTGTAACTGGTGTGTGTGTGACGTCACAGCAGATTACGGGATGTGAGGTAGGTCATGAACGGGAGTGTTTTGAATGGAAAACATGAATGGCGGTGGTTGTTTGGACCCTGACGTGGTGGGTTGGTTAGGTGTGAATGGGTCTGAGAGACAAACAAGATGGGGTTGAAAGCGCTCAATGGTAAACAAACATCAATGGTATCGGGAGTAGTGAATGGAATTGAGGGAGAGAGAGAGGTGGAATGAACTGGTTGTTGAATGTGCTCAATGGTAAACAAACGTCAATGAATCTGGAGTATTATTTCCTGTAAATGGTAGGGTGGGGGTAGGATACAAATCGCATGGCATGTTGAGTCGGCCAGCTCGACATGAAATAAAAACAAGAAGGTGTACACCAGATCTGATTTATTAATCATTCTTCTTCCTCTTCATCTTCCTCTTCATCATCATCATCATCTTCTTCTTCCTCATCATCTCCTACTCTCTGGCACCCTTCCATCTCCGCCATCAATTGGGTGAAAAACTCCACCAACACTGGATCATTTCCAAAGCTATAAAAAAAAAAAAAAAAAAAAAAATGTATACAATAAAGAGTACAACAAAATTGTTTTATAACGCTTGTTTATCTAAATATTGGATTGTGAATTGCTGGGAGTGTGTGAGAGCAAGTACAGTTCACCTAAGTCTGCAGCAGCTTCCAGCGGACGCCTTAGGGTGAGCTACAAGTTCTGTTCATTTTTAAGTAGTTTCAAAATTTTGCTACTAGATATTAATGATACCTAGTGGTGAATGTTCGAACTTGAGTATGGGTTTCAGTGCTGGCAGTGTTCACGAACATGTGTGACTCACTTGAGTATGTAGGTGCTGTGAATTGCTGGGAGTGTGTGAGAGCATGTTCACCTAAGTCTGCAGCAGCTTCCAGCGGACGCCCTTAGGGTGAGCTACAAGTTCTGTTCAATTTTAAGTAGTTTCAAAATTTTGCTACTAGATATTAATGATACCTAGTGGTGAATGTGCCAGCGGACGCCCTTAGGGTGAGCTACAAGTTCTGTTCATTTTTAAGTAGTTTCAAAATTTTGCTACTAGATATTAATGATACCTAGTGGTGAATGTTCGAACTTGAGTATGGGTTTCAGTGCTGGCAGTGTTCACGAACATGTGTGACTCACTTGAGTATGTAGGTGCTGTGAATTGCTGGGAGTGTGTGAGAGCATGTTCACCTAAGTCTGCAGCAGCTTCCAGCGGACGCCCTTAGGGTGAGCTACAAGTTCTGTTCATTTTTAAGTAGTTTCAAAATTTTGCTACTAGATATTAATGATACCTAGTGGTGAATGTTCGAACTTGAGTATGGGTTTCAGTGCTGGCAGCGTTCACGAACATGTGTGACTCACTTGAGTGTGTAGCTGCTTCCAGCAAACACCATTAGAGTGAGCTACAAGTTCCAAGTTTTTTTGCTACCAGATAATAATGCCATCTAGTGGTAAATGTTGGAACTTGTTTGACAGAATCTAACCTGTCAATTTACCTTCACACAAGTTTAGTCTGTGGACGGATCTTTTACATGTCATAAAGTGAGAATATGTAACCACTGGCTTTACTCCCCCTCCAAAGGAAGACATACTAAAGGATTTTAACACACCTAAAAAAAATCTGACTTCCTTCCCAATCCTTTTTTTTTATTCATCGCAATAACACGGGTTATCAGACAAATTCTATTCACACCCAAGTAAACATGGGTGTAGTGCTGAAATATCCGTTAAAAGATAAGGAATATGTGGTTATGACAGATGCTTCACATATAGGCATTGCTGGAGTATTATGTCAGAAAGATGATGAGGGTAATCTGTGCATTGTACTCCCCCTCCAAAGGAAGGCATACTAAAGGATTTTAACACACCTAAAAAAAATCTGACTTCCTTCCCAATCCTTTTTTTTTATTCATCGCAATAACACGGGTTATCAGACAAATTCTACTCACACCCAAGTAAACATGGGCTACAAAGGCGGTAACTACGCTCAGTATTTCTAATCATTTTGAAGAAAAAAAACACCGCTTGCTTCCAGTATTTGATCAGATCAGGAATGGAATGAATTAAACTCCATCTAGCGGCGAGAAAGATCTGTGTTGGCTGCCAAAGCCTGTCTCACTTTTTAGAGTCAATGTTTAAATGAATGACAGATAAAAAGAGAAATGATAGTGGAGGATGTTGTCGGAAGAAAATTTTGACAGGGAAAACTGGTGTTCCCAGAGAAAAACCTGTCTGCTTTTGGTTTGCCCAGCACAGATCTAACATAAAGTGACTGGAATTAAACCACGCACCCAGCCGTGAGAGACTGGGGTGCTGCTACATAAGGCTTTAGTAAATAAATAATACTTACATTAACAGATCCAGCGACAACTCCTCCTGGTTTTCTTCTTCTGGCATCTCCATGTTGTTGTCTCCAGACATTGGAGCGAATGATATGTTGTGAAAAGGAACGTCCTCCTTATATACTGTGTGTAGTTTCTGGTGAAAGGCTGATTAATTAGATGTGTTTAAACTTGTTGTACAGGGTTATACAGTGTGGAGCTATTTCTGGTGAAAGGAAGGTCAGTAACGATTCGTGTATTAACGCAGGGTAATGCCGTATGGAGGTCATGTTTTTGTGAAAGGAACGGTAATCCAGAGACGTTTCCTGTATTCGGAGGGGTATAAATACTCGAGCAGAATTGAAATAAAGGTAGAGTTGTCCACGGGCTTACAGAGTTCACACCAGATTGTAATTTGGATCCTTGTCTATCAGGTAATATTCAACATACTTAAGTATATAACTTTAAAGTATATCCTAGTGTATATATTTGACTATGTGCTACTGGGAGACTAACTCAGCTAGATAGTTTACAAAATAAGTAATTGTACTGTACAGAAAAGAGGAGAATTGAAGCATTTGAAATGTGGTGTTACAGGAGAATGATCAAGATCAGATGGGTAGAGAGAGAGTAACAAATAAAGAGGTATTAAGACGAGTGGGAGAGGAGAGATGTTTCTGGCGTCTGCTAATGAAGAGAAGAGATACATTGGTAGGACACATATTAAGACACCAGGAATAGCAAGCTAAGTTATGGAAGGAAGGTTCGAGGACAAAAACTGTAGGGGTAGACCAAGGTTAGAATATGTTAAACAGATTGTGTCGAGTGTAGGGTGTTGGAGCTATGTAGAGATGAAACGATTAGCTCAGGACAGGGAGGCATGGAGAGTTGCATCAAACCAGTCAAAAGACTGAAGACTCAAACAACAACTGTACATTACAGTACTTGTAAATGATGAGATGGTATGTTTAAATCCACATGAAGATGTTTAGAATTTTAATAGTATAATGGCCTATTGACAAAGCTGGTTTAAAAGTCAGATGGTACGAATCAGACAAGCAATAATTACTTCATGTTTGAAACGAGCAGAATTCATAGCATGTAATAAGATTGGTTTTAACGTGACTTGCATCTTAAACCACTAGCTGCCGGGAATATATAAAATGAATGCAGCTCAATTATATATAAGTACTGTTATTATCCAATTAAATGTTGCCGATTTCACTGCATTGCTCCGCGAGATAATGAGCGTGCTCGAGGCATTCACGGAATAGATAATAATCTCTTATGTAACATGACCCCCGTGACATGGATTCACTTTTATACTTTAGTTTCAAGTCAAGTAACCTATTTAGTTAAGGACATTTAAATCATCACCTCCCAACTAATGTAGGCCCCACGCACTAGGGTGTATTGAACACATAAATTATTTAACCAACCTGCAACGGCTTCACCCGGGAACAGATATAATATACAAACAACCCGACCCGGCTTCGCCCGTGAACAGTTATGTTATACCAGAAACCCAACCCGGCTTCGCCCGCGAACAGTTATATTATACCAAAAGCATGCACCGACTTCGCACGAGAACAGATAAATTATACATGCAATCTGCCCCGGCTTTGTCCGGGAACAGATAAATTATACAGACAATCCGCCCCGACTTCGCCCGGGAACAGTTGTAAACCGGCTTCGCCCGGCGGAATAGATAATGACCTCTTATGTAACATTAGCTCTGAGCCATGGATTCACTTTTATACTTTAGTTTCAAGTCAAGTAACCTATTTAGTTAAGGACATTTAAATCATCACCTTCCAACTAATGTAGGCCCCCACGCACTAGGGTGTATTGAACACATAAATTATTTAACCAACCTGCAACGGCTTCACCCGGGAACAGATATAATATACAAACAACCCGACCCGGCTTCGCCTGTGAACAGTTATGTTATACCAGAAACCCAACCCGGCTTCGCCCGCGAACAGTTATATTATACCAAAAGCATGCACCGACTTCGCACGAGAACAGATAAATTATACATACAATCTGCCCCGGCTTTGTCCGGGAACAGATAAATTATACAGACAATCCGCCCCGACTTCGCCCGGGAACAGTTGTAAACCGGCTTCGCCCGGCGGAATAGATAATGACCTCTTATGTAACATTAGCTCTGAGCCATGGATTCACTTTTATACTTTAGTTTCAAGTCAAGTAACCTATTTAGTTAAGGACATTTAAATCATCACCTTCCAACTAATGTAGGCCCCCACGCACTAGGGTGTATTGAACACATAAATTATTTAACCAACCTGCAACGGCTTCACCCGGGAACAGATATAATATACAAACAACCCGACCCGGCTTCGCCTGTGAACAGTTATGTTATACCAGAAACCCAACCCGGCTTCGCCCGCGAACAGTTATATTATACCAAAAGCATGCACCGACTTCGCTCGAGAACAGATAAATTATACATACAATCTGCCCCGGCTTTGTCCGGGAACAGATAAATTATACAGACAATCCGCCCCGGCTTCGCCCGGGAACAGTTGTAAACCGGCTTCGCCCGGCGGAATAGATAATGACCTCTTATGTAACATTAGCTCTGAGCCATGGATTCACTTTTATACTTTAGTTTCAAGTCAAGTAACCTATTTAGTTAAGGACATTTAAATCATCACCTCCCAACTAATGTATGCCCCCACGCACTAGGGTGTATTGAACACATAAATTATTTAACCAACCTGCAACGGCTTCACCCGGGAACAGATATAATATACAAACAACCCGACCCGGCTTCGCCTGTGAACAGTTATGTTATACCAGAAACCCAACCCGGCTTCGCCCGCGAACAGTTATATTATACCAAAAGCATGCACCGACTTCGCTCGAGAACAGATAAATTATACATACAATCTGCCCCGGCTTTGTCCGGGAACAGATAAATTATACAGACAATCCGCCCCGGCTTCGCCCGGGAACAGTTGTAAACCGGCTTCGCCCGGGGAACAGTTAAATTACACAAGCAGTTTGCCCCGGCTTTGTCAGGGAACAGTAAAATTATACAAACAATCTGACTCGGTTTCATCAAAGTACAGTCATGACCAGCACCTGACCATGTAGCACCTGGATGTATAACTTGTTTGATAACCTGTGTTCTTGTAATGGAATGAGGAGAAGTAGGAAAATGGTGACAATTAAATTAGTGGCTAGCGATAATGGGTGTGTAGAAGGGTTTTGATAACTTTGTGTGTATATACATATTTGCTAATGGCTTAGGTATACTAAAACACTATTATAGATATCAAATTCGATTTCAGAATGTCGGCAATAAAAAATGCGAATTCCATAGGGAAAGATGCTGGAGCAGAGACTAAACGACTACAGGATCTGCAGGTAAACGAGACTTATTTGGTAACTGCTGTTCGTCGTGTCAAGACGAAATTTGGGGACCGTATTTTATGCGAACTGGAGGACTTTGTAGTATTTCTACCGTCGAGATTCAAGGAACTCAGCGAAGAAGATGTAGCCGATCTCAACAAAGGAACCATCTATTTAAAATACATGGGACTGGAAAACAAAAGATGTCTTGTTGAATTCATAGAAGAAAAAAATAAAATTTAAAATTAGTTTATGTAAAACGGAATTTGCAGGGAAAATAAACTTTGGTTCACTCTCTCTGCAAACCGTTCAGTTTTTTTAATTGTTAAGTACTAAGGGACATCATGTCGTCACCGATACAAAGTTGGGAAGATGTGGATAGTTGTTTCAATAACAATATCTGTTCCACTAAAGTCAATAATGATGCAAACATTTTAAATCTCAATGAATATTTAAACACTAGTTACATCATTTTTCAAAACAAAATACAAGACTGTTTAAGAGAACATGTAGCGTTAAAGGTTAACGCTGAATTATTATGTGACTTTGCTATTTTGAAACAAGGTGTCGAATTTATTCAGCCGATCTATTTACACACCCACATGACTAAATTATACCGCACTGATAATATACACAGTTGGTATAGTAAAAACATTGTTGATAAACTCACAACACGCTTTGCCGAGTTTCAAGAATTAGAAAGCGGCAAATCGCTGGAAGCTATCAATCATCTTAAAATTAATGTATGCACCTTTGATCCCATAAATAGTGGGTCATCTCATGTTAATTTGCCTAAACAGTTGGAAAACCGTCACGCAGTTATCAATGTGGATAATAATGATGTTTTCTGTTTTGTGTGGTCTCTGGCTGCTGGGCTATGTTCTGCAAGTAAACATGTTCACAGAATGGGCAAATATCACCAGAAATTTATGGAATTAATGAGCAGTCTAAATTTAGCAGACATAGAATTCCCAATGGACCTCAACGCCATTTCTCGTTTTGAATCTAAAAATCTGCTTTACTCCATTAATGTATACGGAGTTGAAGGGGACAAAGTTATTGGGCCACTCTATGTGACAAAGGAAAAAAAAGAAAAGCATTTTAATTTATTGTACATTGAAGGGGAATTGTGCAACCATTATTGTTATATCAAAGATCTTTCCAGACTAGTTCGTTCACAAGTTACAAAGAGTAAAAATAGGGTATATATATGTGATCGCTGTTTGCAATATTTTACTAGCAATCAAAAGTTGACAGCCCATACTATTGATTGCATTACACAACCAGCTGTAAAAATTACATTCCCAGAAAAGGATAAAGCCAGTATGAAATTTCAAAATGTGTCTCGTCAAGAACCGCTTCCATTTACAGTATATGCAGATTTTGAATGTTTAACTACACCCATTGACACATGTAACCCGGATCCAGCACGCCCGTACACTCAACAAGTACAGCAACATGTGCCATTCAGTTGTGCTCTAAACGTGATTTGCTCATATGACCCTTCGCTTTCTTACTTCAAATCTTATCGCGATGCAAATGCTGCTGCTTGGTTTTTAAATGAATTGGACGCCTTGGCAGATCGGGTGTACAATATCCTGGAAAACCCAATTCCGCTTCAAATGTTGGATGCAGACGAGGTGGCTTTTGCAACAGCAAACACTTGCCACATTTGTCAAAAACCAATAGCAACTTGTGACACGCCGGTGAGGGACCATAATCGGTACACTGGCAAATTTAGAGGAGCGGCTCATAGTGCATGTAATTTGGCCTATAAAAGAGCACGCTATATTTCTTGTTTCTTGCACAACATGTCTCGGTATGACAGTCATCTAATTATTAAGGAATTTGTTAACCTTGAAAACCAAAAGTTTTCTTTAATTCCACAAAATCATGAAAATTTTATTTCGTTTACAAAATGGCGAAATGGAATTAGTATACGATTTTTAGATTCGTATAGATTCCTCGCATCATCATTGGATGCGCTGGTTCAAGGGCTTCACCCAAACAATTTGAATTCTGTACGTCAAAACTTTACTGGTGACGAACAATTTGAATTATGCATTCGAAAAGGGGTGTTTCCCTATAATCATGTAAACAATTGGGCATGTTTGCAGGAAACTGCACTCCCTTCAAAGGATAAATTTTACAATGACTTAACAAAAAGTCATATTTCTGAAGAAGACTATTTACACGCCCAAAAAGTATGGGACGTGTTCAAGATATCAACTTTGGGCGAGTATGCCGATTTATACCTCAAAATTGATACACTACTTTTGACAGACGTGTTTGAACACTTTCGCAAACTGTGTCTTGAAATCTACAATCTAGATCCAGCCCATTACTACACCCTTGCCGGATACAGTTGGGACTGTATGTTGAAGGTGACTGAAATAGAACTGGAACTATTAACTGACATCGACATGTTGCTCTTTTTTGAACGCGGGATACGTGGCGGGCTTGTATCGCTTGTGCAAAAGCATGCCAAAGCAAATAATCCATATATGGATACATACAAACCAAAGCAACCTACAACATACCTCACCTACCTGGATTGTAACAATTTATACGGATATGCTATGGAAAAACCGCTTCCGTATCAAAATTTTCGATGGCTGACTTCAGATGAAGTTTCAAATTTTAATTTACAGGACGCGTTGAGCAATAACACACGTGGCTATGTTCTAGAAGTTGACATATTATATCCCCGCGAGATACACAATGATCATTCTGATCTACCATTTTGTGTTGAAAAACTACAACCTCCCAGTTCACGTTCCAACAATAAAAAGTTGCTGGCAACGTTAAATCCGAAAAATCGCTACGTCATACACATCGAAAATTTAATGCAATGTTTGAAACACGGTTTGAAGCTACAAACCATTCACCGCATTATTTGTTTTGACCAGAAACCATGGTTACAACCGTACATGCAATTAAATACTCATTATCGGCAGCACGCCAAGACTACATTCGAGTCAAATTTTTATAAATTAATGAACAATGCATGCTACGGTAAATCTATGGAAAATATTAGAAAGCAAAGAACTATTCATTTGGTAAACCACTGGGATGGTCGATATGGCGCACGAAAATATATTGCTATGCCCAATTTCCATTCAGTACGAGTTATTGAAACTGATTTAGTAACCATTGAATTGTCAAAGACAGAAATCATGTATAACAAACCAATTTACTTAGGAATGGTAATACTTGACTATTCAAAATTTGTAATGTATCAATTTCATTATGAGTTTGCCAAACAAAAGTTTGGAGATGTAAAATTACTGTATATGGATACAGACAGTCTTATTTATCAAACCAATAAGACGGATATTTACTCTGTGATGAGAGAACATCCAAGTTACTTTGATACCTCAAACTATGAGGTTAACAATATGTTTGGCATAATTCCCATGAATAAAAAACACATTGGTCTATTTAAGGATGAGTGTGCTGGTGATGTTATGACGGAATTTGTGGCTTTGGCGCCGAAAATGTACGCATTTTCAACACAAAAGAATAAAGGTCAATGCAAAGCGAAGGGTGTTCTTCGTAGCGTCACACAATTCCTCAATGTTGAGGAATATCGATGTGTACTCTACACAAACACCTCTCGCTTGTACCAGCAAACACGCATTCTTTCAAAGAACCATAATATATTTACAGTAAATCAAAATAAAACATCGCTGTCTACATATGACAATAAACGGTTGTGGGATGGTGTAAATAGCTTGCCTTTTGGACATTTCCACACCTTGTAAATAAGAACACACTTTAATTTTTCAATTCTTTTTTATTACAATTGTATGTTTTTACAAGAAGAAACCAAAACATCTTTTGTGAATGCTGTAATCTGGTGGACTGACTCTCAAATAAATACTTAACAATATTTGATTCATGGTTATTTCTTTGTCCTTTTCCTCGCTAATCCACCACCAATCATTAGCTTTGACTTCATAGCTCCTGCCACGATCAAGGCTGCAATCTTTTCACCAATGGAAGCAGTAGACGATGTCACGCGCTGCACAGCCTTTCTTAGAAGAATGTGGTCTGCAACTCGACGTACATCTGCATTCTTGTTGCTGTAAGCAATGTCATGATCTCTACACGCAGCATCCAATTTGTTGATTCCAGAATTACCTTGTGCTAGACGTTGGTTTAGTTTAGTCCCAGGTCCACAAAATTGATAGCCGGGAATATGCAGTTCAATGGGAAGTACATCAATGGCCTTGTTAACTAGACCATGACCAGCAAAGGTCCGGCATATCTTTTTCAATCGTTGTCTTACTTTTTGGTGCTGGCGATACGGCCGCTGCTGTCTCTTCTTCCTCGTCTTCATCGCAACCATGGAATGATGAAGCAAAGTCTTTACAGGATGGTATATTTGTATGGCCGTGGTACAATTTGATGAGCTGACACGTTCCACACTGTCTAATGGATGGCATTTTAGTAATAGACACTTGCTGGTGATGACTATCTATTGGCGCTGTATCAGCTCCCTTTAGCGCATTATAATCACTCCTGTCTCGTACAAGAATCAGATCCTGTCTTGCGTTCACAACAATGCGCTTATGATCCTCTGCAAAGCCTAGTATTAATTTTAGAGGTAAATGTCCAGTAAATGTACCATCATCGTTAATCATCCAGTCGTTGGTTGAGTTGGGACACCAACCAGCCATACAAAAAGCTTTACTCTCTTCGCTTCCGTACGAGGGATAAAGTTTCATGACACTTGTTATGCCAACATTTCGAGTAGTATCCACTTCAATACCGTTGATCACGTAGCGAACCTCAGAAAACAAAAAGGCCAAAGCATTGTTGGCCAACTTTGACGTTGTTGGAATGGTACCATCCAATTTGGTGAGTTGCCCTTCAATCTGGATGTAACTTTCATGTGGAAGCGTGTAGATATCTTGTTGGTTAATAGTAATTCGAATCTCATCATTATTATTTAGTCCCTGAGTATACGGTTGGTAGGAATGGTGTTCAATTCTTACAATACCCTCCTGAACTTCGACAGGGTTTGTCACGTCTAGAATCGAATTCATGACGTAAGATGTAACCAAGTTGTTGTAGGATCTGCTTGTTGACACGTGTTAACCTGTACACGTGTTGACCACAACTAACACCTGCTCTTGACAGCGTTGCCGCTTTATACACTTGTTTCATGCTGGCTTCAGATACAGTTTGTAGGTCACAGGTGTATGAGGGTCTAACCGGATGAGACGTTGGTTTCTATTCACCAGCCTTAATGTAATATTCCTGATGTTGGTCACACTCACAGGATGATAGAGCACCACCGACGGGTTTTCGCGGATGATATAACCACCAGGTGAAGTAACAATAAAATCATAAAGCGAATGCGAGGGATCTTGATTGGTGTAGACGTCTGTAATAATATTACACGTGACAGATACGTGATGATCTTCAATTATTTTCACCGGTTGGTCAGACTTGTGTATCACGTTCGGTACTAACACTTGTGGTGAATAGCCTAACAATGACCCAATCGAATCTGGTTGAGATTTAAAATCAATCCTAAAAGAAGAAAGAATACTGCAGCGATGTGTCACGTTGTTGGCTATGAGTTCAAACTTGCGTGTCCCGTCCAGAAATGCTTTTAGACTAAATTCTTTGGTGAGAGTTGTGTAGATGTGATCGTGAATATCATCTACGGTGTAGCTGCCAGACGGTAGAGTTAACACATAGTCATCGTAGTAGAACTTATCATTGACGTCTTCAATTATGTTGCAGATTCTATTATAGCCTTCAAACGAAACAAGTCCCAGCACGTAGGGTCGTCGTCCCAATTCAATAGGAGGATAAAAGTCAACAGTTACTTCCGCACCTTGTCCGTGCACTGTAAACGTTCTACTTTCTGTTGTCATAATGACCACGTCACCCGCCGTGCTCGGTCTTATATAGAAAAGTCAAACATAGACGACCGCACTGTTGCGTGTTAAAATTTTGCACTCGTTTCACATTATAGTGTATTGTTGCACTGCTTCCAAAATAGCGAACAAGCTCTGTCGGAGGAGGAAGATTTCCAAAACTGTCAAAGTACCACACGGTTCGACCATGCTTTATGTAGGCCACATAATGCGTTCCCGGTCCATGACTGTCATCCAAATTGACAACTGCACTTTCATGGCTCCGTGGTCGAGACGGTAGTTGGTTGCGCATAAACACGCCTCGAAAGTGGGAGATCTTAAGCTGTTTTGCATATCTTATAACTTCCTCATGCGTCATGGCTCGTCGTGGCAGTGCATCGATTAACCGTTTTTTGGCGACATGTAAATGCCGAGTCCTTTCTTGTAGGGTGCTAGCTTCATGTTCACACCTTTGCCGCGCAGTGCTATAGCCTCCATAGTTTTATTATGCCTTTCACTTTCCTTCAACTGTTGCTTCGCCTCCTCAACAGCTTTCACCGTTTGTGCTACCGCACTTGCTCCTCCAAGAAGTGAACCCAGGGCTGCTAGTCCAGCAAACAGTGCAGGTAAAAATCCACCACGTTTCGGCACAGGAATAACTCGGGCACGTTTTCTAAAACGTAGTTTACTTTTGGGATTCGCATGCAATCGTGCTGCTCGGAGTGCTTTCTTAATAGCCAACTCACTATTTGTTTCTCCGCGCGAAGCTTGACGTGCCGCATGAAGAATAGCTTTAAAGCCTCCCTTTCTGGACAACTTCTTCCTCTTCTTCACCGCATATCTCTGTTTCACCATCGCGACCAAAGAACAAGACAACCTCACACCGCAAAGTATAGAACACAACTAACGCTCCTCTGGAAGGGAACCTGTAGTTATTTATTCAATGGTGGCTGTATATTCAAGTTCTATATAGAGAGGAAAATCGTTCATCGTTTTCCCCGCCTCTTTTTCTTCAGACGAGAGTTTCAAGTGAAAGAATAATTTGTCTCCGGCTTTCACCGGTTGATCAATAAGTGGTTGAACACTACCGTTTAATCGTACCTCTAAATGTTTCAAATCTGGTGCATACTCAATTACACGAATGGCACCATCATACATTAAACGGTAATTGTCATACCCCGAACGTAGTATGTAGGCGAGGTTATTGGGATCTTTTACCGGCTGTTGGTTTACAATGTGAAGCAGAAATATAGAGGGTATTGATTTAATAAAAAGCGATAACCGTTGTTCCAAAAATCGTTTGGTCGTCACGTCGTGAGGTTGCACAGGATCAGCAACTTCGGCTATTCGTCTTCGCTTCATCTGTAGAGCGTTCTCCTTAATTTCCCACACCTTTTCCATTTCAGAGTTTAAAAACCGTTTTGTACAAACATCTTGATCATCTTCAGGATCGGCCACATGCACAAGGCGTGCATTATTTGCTGTATAGCCCTTTACAGTTAGGGTGGGCACAATACTGAGCACCTGTTTCACCTTGTTATCTACATAGTCCTTTCGAGCAGCGTCCGTGTTGTTTGTTGGAAGAGCCAGCTGAGTGATTCGACGTTGGTGTACGTCATAGTCCTTTGCTTCTGTTAACACCACAGCATTGGTTAACACATAGGCTTTGGTGCACACATCTTGATCGTTCACAGGATCTGCAACGCCTGTAATACGTTTATTCTGAGCCTCATAATCTCCTTTGATACGTCGTAATCGATAATAATCTACATACTTTTTTGAACATGCGTCCGAGGGTAATACGGGTTCTGTTATATTGGTCAATCGCTTTCCATTAAAGTTGTAATTGCCATCTGTAGTGCGTGACAATACATTAGCATCGACATATCGTTTAGTAGCCGGATCTGTATCATGTTTTGGATCGTTTGTCAAAGCAAATCGTTCATTTGTTTTGAGAGTTCTTCCAAAGGCGTCCATGGTTACACTGGAACTGAAACACCCGTTTGCCTCATGTATATAGAGACCAGCTCTTCCCCTTTCACATTTAGTTGATATGCAGATTATTAAGCAACAACATTCACTTCCGGTGGGAGACTTGGTTTCACACCTCTTCTCAACATCGTCCGAACAACGTCATGGATCACTCTTCCCATCCTCCATTCGCTGTCTCATCGCCGGCCCGTCGGGATGTGGAAAAACCAATCTTCTGCTTACCCTCATCACCTCCTTAAACGGAGTGCGCTTTCAAAATATCTATATTTTTGCCAAATCGCTGTATCAACCGCTGTATGTGTTCTTGGAACAGGTCATGTCAGGTCTGCGCAACATGGGCTACTTCACATTCGCAGCACACGAAGATGTCATTTCTCCAGACAATGTTCGCCCCCATTCGCTTATGATTTTTGACGATGTGGCCACAGAACGACAGGGTATTATTCAGGCTTACTTTAGCATGGGACGTCATAAATATATTGATTGTTTTTATCTCGCTCAAACCTATTCGCGAATACCAAAACAGTTGATTCGTGACAATGCCAACGTGATTGTTCTCTTCCGACAGGATGAGCGCAACATGCATCACGTCTACGATGATCACGTGAACCCAGACATGACCTTTCAAGCCTTTACACAGTTGTGTGCCATGTGTTGGAACGCTCATCACCACAGTTGTCTTGTTATTGATAAGCAGAGCAACATCAACAATGGACGCTACCGCATGGGATTTGATCATTTCATTCGTATTTAAGTAGCTGCATCGCTTTTCTGAACATCATTAGTTCAGATGTCATGGCGACAACAGGGAGTCAATTAAAAAAACACATAATCCGTGCGCGAAATAGCATTCGACAAAAGTTTCGCTATCTAAAACGTGCACATGCCGACAGTGAACTGTTTGTCGAAAAACATTTGAAATCACCTCTGGAAGCTGTGTTGAAAGGAACAACAAAGCCTAGTACACGCTCAAAAGAAACACAAACAATTGAAGAGGAGGAGGAAGAAGATGATGAAGAACCTGAGGATGTTTTTTCTCCATTGCTTCCGTCTTCTAGCTCCAAAGAATCACCGCTGCCCCAGTTTTTGAAAACATCAATAATTGCTGAAACACCCACTAGAGCCAAAGAAAAGCAGCCTACTCTTAAAGAAATATTGAATACGCCCGAACAATATGTGCGGTTAAAATCCATTTTACTACAAAATTATGGTGCGTTGGTTACCCCCTTCCTTGAAGATCTTTTTACTAAGAAAACTGATACTACCTATGGTGTTCGCTATGAAAACAATAGATTTCGAATTGGCGATTCAGCAATCAAGATAAGTGACAATGTTTTGATTGTTAAAACAGTTCGTTACAAATTGACGCCAGGGCTTTTAGAACTTTTATTTTCACGTACACCTTCTACCGAGGACTATGATAAAGAAGATCTTGAAAAGTATAAAGACATCTTGATGGCTACAAATGGTTTTAGACGTAATTATAAACGTTCTGAAGCAATAAATGCTAATAAGGGCTTCAAATATAAAACCATCATATCAAAATTGTTTCCCACCTATGCAAGTGTTCGCCGTGCAAATTCAGCGTCCGGTATCACGTTTAATACTTTGAAACCATTCATCGATTTCGCCTATTGGAACAATCCAAATAAGTTGGTTAAACGTCTGCAACTGTTGCGTGCATCGGAACAGGCCGGTCATACCGGACACGAGGCGGAAGTTTTAGAAATAGAAGAGGAGCTTCGTCATGCTGGCATTATTGTCTAATGAGTCAACGTGTTCACACACCCTCGCCTGTTAAGGCTGCCATTGCTCGCGAGTTGCATAGACCAGCTCGTCGTCTCTACCATCGTCGTCGTGTCATCACACGGGGCGTTGACGATCTTTGGCAAGCTGATCTGGTTGAAATGATTCCCTATGCCAAAGCTAACAACGGGGTCAACTATCTGCTTACCGTCATCGACGTTTATTCCAAAATGGCCTTTGTTGAACCTGTTCGGAATAAATCTGCACAACTGGTCACCGCTGCATTCAAGACCATCGTTCAGCGGTCAAGACGACAACCTCGTTTGCTTCAAACAGATCAAGGCAAAGAATTTTTCAACAAGACTTTTTCCGCTTATCTCAAATCGCTTGACATCCATCACTATTCCACTTTTAGCAATCTAAAGGCAAGTGTTGTAGAACGTTTCAACCGCACACTCAAGACGCGCATGTGGGAACAATTTACAGCAAGAGGATCCTATCGCTGGCTTGAACTTGTAGGCGATCTGGTGACACGTTACAACAACACTAAACATAGAACCATCAAAATGAAACCACGCCTTGTAACCAAGAACATTGCGCAATTGGATCGCATTCATCACAAAATCAAAACAGTAGATCCACGACGTCATCAATTACGTATTGGTGATTATGTGCGCATCAGTAAACATAAATCAATCTTCGCCAAAGGATACACACCAAACTGGAGCACGGAAATATTTCGTATTCGCAAGGTAAAACTTTCTAATCCAGTTGTTTATTTACTTGACGACCTCAACAAGCAGCCAATCCAAGGAGGATTCTACATGGAGGAACTGCAAAGGACGCAATATCCCAATCATTATCTTGTTGAAAAAATTGTACAAAAACGTGGCAATAAACTTTTTGTTAAGTGGCTAGGTTTTAATGCCACATATAATTCATGGATTAATAAATCAGATCTGGTGTACACCTTCTTGTTTTTATTTCATGTCGAGCTGGCCGACTCAACATGCCATGCGATTTGTATCCTACCCCCACCCTACCATTTACAGGAAATAATACTCCAGATTCATTGACGTTTGTTTACCATTGAGCACATTCAACAACCAGTTCATTCCACCTCTCTCTCTCCCTCAATTCCATTCACTACTCCCGATACCATTGATGTTTGTTTACCATTGAGCGCTTTCAACCCCATCTTGTTTGTCTCTCAGACCCATTCACACCTAACCAACCTACCACGTCAGGGTCCAAACAACCACCGCCATTCATGTTTTCCATTCAAAACACTCCCGTTCATGACCTACCTCACATCCCGTAATCTGCTGTGACGTCACACACACACCAGTTACACTAATGTTTTCCATTTCAAAACACTCCCGTTCATGACCTACCTCACATCCCGTAATCTGCTGTGACGTCACACACATCAGTTGACCGTTCAATTCTCTGACGATTCATTCACCGACAAAGATTCGGAAACCTTCGGCAACACTCGGATCTCGTCGGGATCAAAGCAAAGCTATATAGCCCAGGATAATATCAGAGAAGGCGCTCAGTCCAAGAGAGAGACTGGGTCGAAGAGGGTCTCGTGCAGACCCTCTTCCATCCTTCCCCTCATCCCCCAACCTCGCCACCACCCCTTACCCCTCCCCACCCCCACTCCCCCCTCCCCACCCCCACTCCTCCCCCTCCACCCACACCCCTCAAACCGGTTCCTGGACCCTCCAAGGTTTGTTTACCTTCCGGGGTCCCGGCGACCTTGGGGGTCAATGACCTACCTCAAGGTCATTGAGCATGACCTACCTCAAGGTCATTGACCTTGCCACGCCCCCCTCATTTGCATAAATAACGGTATTTGGTTCAAAACCCCCTCAGCCTCCCTACTAATATTACGTTAAGGAATGTTAAATGAAGTAGGAAAAGAAAACAAAGATGACGGTGTAAGCAACTTTAGCCCAGTATTTGGCAATTTCTATGGCTTCAGATCTTGCGGACATCAGATCACCGATGGTGCATCTTGCAGGACATAATCTGCACTGGTATAGGTGGTCTGTAGTTTGTTGAGCCCCGCATTCGCAGAGGGTTGATGATGTGGTATAACCCCATTTCCTCAAGTTGTCTTTTGACCTTGCAACCCCTGTTCTGAGCCTGTTCAGAGTTTTCCACACTGGTCATTCTTCAGTGAAACCAGCAGCTAGATGTTCCGATGGTGTCAACCAATGGTGTTCAGATCTCATCTTCCACACGGATAACCGGGAATTTATCCGTTGGCCAATGTTAACTGTTGTCTTCATGAAACTTTCCCTGGACTTCAGTCTTGGAGGAGGAGGATGATGATTATGTAGGGGATGTTTATCGGAGGAAGATGCCTTATGCCTTTCTCTCTGTGCAGCTACTTCACGCCTGATGTCTGGAGGGGCGATTCCAGCTAAGTAGTGGAGCTTATGCCGCGGTGTAGGTTTCAGACATCCGGTGATGAGTCTCCAAGACTCATTTAGGGCGATATCAACTTGTTTAGCATGTGCAGAATTATGCCACACTGGGCTAGCATATTCACCTGCCGCGTAACACAAAGATAAAGCTGTAGTTTTGACTGTTTTTGCTGCTGCACCCCAGGATGATCCAGTGACTTTGCGCAAAATGTTGTTCCTTGCAAATACTTTTTGTTTCACGTTCATACAGTGCCGTTTAAAGGTCAGCGTGCGGTCAAGAGTAACGCCAAGATATTTAGGCAGAAAATTGTGTTCTAACTGCACTTTTCTCCAGGTCACTTGAAGTTTCTAGGAGGCCTGTCTGTGCTTTAGGTGGAATGCACACGCTTGTATTTTGCTAGGATTTGGTTTTAACTGGTTCTTACGATAGTATGTGTCCAGCTCTTCCAAAGCAGCGTTGAGGTTAGACTCCACCTGTTCAAATGTCTCACTCTGGCAGGAAAGGGCGAGATCATCAGCATAGATGAAAATTCGTGTGTTATTTGGCAGGGGTTGATCATTGGTATAAATGTTGAATAATAAAGGAGCTAGAACACTGCCCTGTGGTAATCCGTTCTTTTGGACCCTCCATAGACTGCGCTGACCTTGAAATTCTACGAAAAACTCTCTATTTTGAAGGAGATCTTGAATCATTCGTGTGAGATCGTAATCTTTAGTTATTTCATACAGTTTACGCAGGATCATTTGATGGTTGATGGTGTCGTAGGCTGCCGTTAGATCAATAAGTGCTACCCCAGTGACCCTTCTTGTCTCAAAACCATCCTCGATAAGTTGAGTAGATTTAGTATCTGTGCTGTACAGTCCTTGCCCGGTCGAAAACCGGCTTGTTGCGGGATTAAGAGGGGTTCAACTACTTCTAAGAGTCTATTATGGCTCAATCTTTCGAAGATCTTGTAGAGATGACAGTGAAGAGAGATTGGTCATCTGCTTGCTTTCCCGGTTTAAGAATTGCAACTATTAGAGACTTTTTCCATAACTTTGGTATCTTGCGACTACTGAAACATTTATTGAAAAAGCATAGGAGCCATTCATTCGTTTTTGGACCAAAGTGTAATATTTGTTCGACTGTTATGTCATCTAAGCCAGAAGTTTTACCAACCTTAGCATCTGATATTGCCCTCTCCAGTTCTTCTTGAATAAACTGTTTAGAAAGAACACTCGTTTCCTCTTCCGGAGATCTGTATATTTTAGTTGAAGACTTATGGATGAGACATTCCGGTTTACCATTCTTAAGCAGGACACTAGCTATTTGGTCGGCAGAAACGTTGGCATGTACATGTCTCTTAGTCGGATCGTTATTCAAACTCCTCAGCAATCTCCATGCTTTCTGGCTACTTCTGGACATGTCTAGTTCGTCCATAAGTTTTGTCCACTTCTCTCTCTTCACTTCAAGGATTTTTTTTAATACAAAAGCATCATCTGAAAAAAATAAACATAAATAACAAATAAAATAATTTTGAGCCTCTGGGGGGGGGTCAATAATATGATACCAGCGCGATAGAACTTTTTTTTTTCAGAATAACCGATCCTCTAACGCCAGTTCACGTTGTATCGGGCCACCCTGAATAGTAGGCCTACAGTACATTGATAAGCGAACTCTAGCTTTCAGTTTTATTTTATTTTATTCAGACAAAAGCTCGATAAATCTTGTGAGGCGCAATAAATTATTGCGCACGATGGAATCACCTGTAAGGATAACTTGCCGTGACATAATGTTGTGAATGTCATAGCCTCGACATGGTAAAACAATGCAGGTTGCGTCATCACACTGAAGAAGCATTAACGGTATATGTTAGATGCTGTGCCACCCACATATCGCCCTCTCCTGGCGAATTCATTAGAAATATCATCGTCGTGCTCTCGAGGGGTGGGGAAAATATAGAATATAACTTTAACTCCTTATATTTACCACCTATTGAAAGGACAACGTATATTGCTTGCCGGCCTCGTGGTGTTGGGGTAGCGCGCCTGCCTCTCACCCGGAGGCCCCGAGTTCGATTTCCGGCTCCGTCAGGGATTTTAGAAACTGACGTGAGGGCTGGAACGGGGTGCACTCAGCCTCGTGAGGACAATTGAGTAGCTGTCAGACAGAGAGCAGCGCCCCGATCACGAAAACCAAGAATAACGGCCGAGAGGAACCGATGCGCTGATCACGTGTCACCCCAATTTCTGCAGGCCAAAATGGCTGGGCAGCAGTCGCTTGGTAGGCCTAGGCCCTTCATGGGCTGTAGTGCAAGGTGTTATATTGCTTGCTGAGGGCTGAA
Source organism: Meconema thalassinum (assembly GCA_946902985.2). Lineage (NCBI taxonomy): Eukaryota > Metazoa > Arthropoda > Insecta > Orthoptera > Tettigoniidae > Meconema > Meconema thalassinum. The sequence goes on from OX336391.1 coordinate 672,103,036, forward strand.
TCTGTCAGCCATATATCAAAATTTGAAGAGCCCTAAGAATGCCGATTGAGGAACTTGGAAAGAAGGTGAGCCATGAAAGGCAGATATGAAAGAGAGAAAGAAGAGAGGGTCTGCCCCAATGTCAGAGGAAAAAGGGGGAACAACGGACCCAGCTCAGGAATCCCGTGGGGTCGCCAACTCCCAAACTCACCAGCCGTGAGCCCTTGAGAGTGTAGCACTATCCAGGGTGCACCAGAAGTGGTGGGACTACACACACCCTGCCTCCTTGAGGGCCTTGAGCAGAAAACAGGTTTGTTGTTTGAGTCTTCAGTCTTTCGACTGGTTTGATGCAGCACTCCATGTTTCCCTGTCCTGAGGCAATCGTTTCATCTCTACATAGCTACCACAACCTACATCTGAGGAAATCTGTTTAACATATTCTAACCTGGGTCTACCCCTACAGTTCTTATCCTCGACCCTTCCTTCTATAACTAAGTTTGCAATTCCTGGGTGTCTTAGTAGGTGTCCTACAAACCTATCTCTTCTCATCATTAGTAGTCGTCAGAAACATCTCTCCTCTCCCACTTGCCTTAGTACCTCTTCGTTTGTAACCCTATCTACCCATCTAATCTTCATCATTCTCCTGTAACACCACATTTCAAACACTTCAATTCTCCTCTTTTCTGCTGCTCCAACAGTCCAAGTTTCACTTCCATAGAGCGTCACGCTCCAGACAAAGGCTTTCAAAAATGACTTCCTATTACCTAAATCTATATTCGATGTCAACAGATTCCTTTTCGGTATAAATGCTTTCCTTGCCTGTGCTAACTTACTTTTTATATCCTCTTTGCTTCGCCCATCACTGGTTATTTTGCTTCCCTAGTCATGGCTGTGATTATATGGAAGCTACTGAGGTATGGGTGGGGCTTAGTAATGGCATTCGAGGCACAGTCAGTGCCTGTGAATGCTGTGAAAGGTTCAACTCATAGGGTTAGGACTACTGTTCTGACTCAGTGAGGAAAGCAATGGCAAACTACCTCACTCCTCTTCTTGCCTAGAACGCCTCAAAATAGTGCTGCCTTCGGTTTTTGTGGGTATCTACTCACATAACGTAACGGCGGTACTTTTTGAGGATCCAACCAGCCTTCGGGCTGACTACCTAACAGACAGACAGTAACAGAAGTGGCCTACTTTCTTTAGCTGTTCATCCTGTCATTTTCACTTCCATAAGGGCTGAAGGGTGACCCCTCGAAGAATGAGGGTATCGGGAGAGATGAGATAAGGGCCTATTATGGCGGGAAAGTGAAAGATCCCCTAGGCTTCGGATACCCTAATGCTGTCGGAATCAGAAGAGAACAAGAGTTGACCAAGAGAGGTCGAAAGGAAAGAAGAAGGAAAGGAGCCCGGCACAAGTAAGTGGTAGCAATGCCAGACTCGGCTGGGGTCCCATGGTCGCCAAGCAACGTCCTACTAGATGTGAGCCCCTGGGGGCCTACAGGAGAAGGTAGCGACCTAAGCAATATTACTCTGGGAACTCATAGAATTACTGAAAACAGAATAGCGATATCCACAACGGATCAAAAGATCTGAGATGGAGATTCCAGGTACCTCACCCTGCATGAAGATCTCACAAAGGAAATTCAACCCTCGAGTGAGAATACTATTACAGTTCCCTAATGTAACGTTCTTAATTTTAACGAGATAAAAGCTGCTCCATTATTGGCTGGCTTTTAAAATGGTTATACATTTACATATTTTAATTGGATCATTTACAGAGAGAGAATTACTGAGTTCACGTAATCGAATAGTTGATAAAATCAAAACTCTTTCAAGCAGAAATTCCAGCAATAATATTTAATTATAAATGAAACAGTTCAGAACAGTAAATTAACAGCGAATGAGGTTGAAACTGGATTAGCAAATTTTAAAACAAGCAGTGATTATTAATAACGCCCCGCAGAGAATGTTTCAAAATGAGGATATAGTTTGCTTGGCTGTGCGGATAGCGCATAATGTTTGGAGTATTTAGAATACATTATGAATATGTTTATGACATATCATATTTTAGCCTATTTTCATTTATGAAGAAAATAGGCTTATGAGATCACCTTTTGTCCGTGTGTCTGTGTGTGTGTCCGTGAATGATGGTGTGTGCCCTCCCTAATAACTTCTAAACGGCTAGAGCGATTTCAATGAAACTCGGTAAGTTCATAGCACTATTCAGGCCGACCACGACTGTGTCCATAAAATTTCGTTACGTCCCACCAATCCAACATGGCGGCTATGCGAAATATTTCACCAGCATTCAATATCTCCGAAACTATTACCGATATCACCCTGGAATATTTTTCGGTGATAAAGGGAACTACTAGAATTTCACCTATGCGACTTTGAAAACCTGGTAACTAAAAAACCAACATGGCAGCCAAGCGAAGTAGAGACTTTTAAATAGATGTTTCTCGCGATTTAACCAACGAAACGCAATACAACATGGTACAGTATATGCTTATATATATTGTAATGAACCGACATCTAACTTCGTTCAAATGTTTACATAACCTCAAGATGGCGGCTGTGCGAAATATTTCACCGGCATTTTATATCTCTGAAATAATTAGCAGTATCACCCTGAAATTTTGTACGGAGATAAAGGGCACTACTGGAAGTTCATCTATGAGACTTTCCAAAACCGGTTAACTACAAAACGAATATGGCGGCCAAGCGAATTTGAAAATTTTAAATAGTCCTTTCTCGCGATTTAATGATCCAAAGGCAATGAAACTTGGTAGAGGAAATGTTTATACGCATTGTAATGCACTGGTATCTAATTTAGTTCAATTGTTTACGTAACCTCAAGATGGCGGCTGTGCGAATTTTAAAATTATTTTTTTATTTCTTGTGTCGTAATCATTCAATTGAAGTGAAAGTTTTAATAATGAACCTACGCAATAAATTTCCTTTAATGGTACATGACTCTATGGCCTATACATATAACAATCCAACATGGCGACCATTCGAAATATTTAGATGGATCTCAATATCTACGAATCTATTGCAGCAATAAAACTGAAATTTTGTATGTTGATAGTGGCAATTAACATAAGTAGGATATATGAAAATAGGCTGTATAGTTCTTCATGGAACTACTTGTTTCCTTTATGTTTTTTCATGACAAATGTAAGATAATGATTTAAGCTAATCTCATTCAAATTATGCCGTTGAGCATAATAATTATCACTCCGAACTTAAATGGTTTGGAATTCTGGCTGTAGGCTGTAATATTCATTTTAAACTTAACACGAATAACGAATTTCTCCTCAAATGTCCTTTAATAAGTAGGCTACGATACGATTTATGTAATAAACTAAAAATATTACTGTAATGTCAGTGGATTCGGACAACAAACATGCGGATGCAGGGCGGATGCGGATAACAGTCGTGTGGATGAGAGGCTGATGTGGATAACAGTCGTGTGGATGTGGGGCGAATGCGGATAACAAACGTGTGGATGCGGGGCGATTGCGGATAACAGTCGTGTGGATGTCGGGCGAATGCGGATAACAGTCGTGTGGATGTGGGGCGAATGCGGATAACAGTCGTGTGGATGTGGGGCGAATGCGAATAACAAACGTGTGGATGCGGGGCGATTGCGGATAACAGTCGTGTGGATGTGGGGCGATTGCGGATAACAGTCGTGTGGATGTGGGGCGAATGCGGATAACAAACGTGTGGATGCGGGGCGATTGCGGATAACAGTCGTGTGGATGTGGGGCGAATGCGGATAACAGTCGTGTGGATGTGGGGCGAATGCGGATAACAAACGTGTGGATGCGGGGCGAATGCGAATAACAAACGTGTGGATGCGGGGCGATTGCGGATAACAGTCGTGCGGATGAGGGGCTGATGCGGATAACAGTCGTGTGGATGCGAGGCGGATGCGGATAACAGTCGTGTGGATGAGGGGCTGATGTGGATAACAGTCGTGTGGATGCGGGGCGATTGCGGATAACAGTCGTGTGGATGAGAGGCTGATGTGGATAACAGTCGTGTGGATGTGGGGCGAATGCGGATAACAAACGTGTGGATGCGGGGCGATTGCGGATAACAGTCGTGTGGATGTGGGGCGAATGCGGATAACAGTCGTGTGGATGTGGGGCGAATGCGGATAACAAACGTGTGGATGCGGGGCGAATGCGAATAACAAACGTGTGGATGCGGGGCGATTGCGGATAACAGTCGTGCGGATGCGTGGCGGATGCGGATAACAGTCGTGTGGATGAGGGGCTGATGCGGATAACAGTCGAGTGGATGCGAGGCGGATGCGGATAACAGTCGTGTGGATGAGGGGCTGATGCGGATAACAGTCGTGTGGATGCGAGGCGGATGCGGATAACAGTCGTGTGGAAGCGGGGCGGATGCGGATAACAGTCGTGCGGATGCGGAGTGGATGCGGATAAAAGTCGTGAAGATGTGGGGTGGATGCAGATAGCAGTCGTGCGGATGCAGTTCGAATGCGGATAACAGTCATGCGGATGCGGGGCGGATGCGGATAACAGTCGTGCGGATGCGGGACGGATGCGGATAACAGTCGTGCGGATGCGGGACGGATGCGGTTGTGGGTTCAGGTGGTAAAATATGAGGGTGAAGAATTAGTTAGGTGCCAAAGAACTTGTAATAAGACACCCACTTCCATTGATGATGATAATTGTTGCTCTAAGTGGCCTAACATCTGGGTTATTGGCCCTTATGCCACAATTAAGCGAGTTGTTATAACTTTCACTGAAACAGTTAAATTCCTCAGATGAATTTATAGTCGGATGATCTTTGCGCAGGAACTCATTTTCTCATCCATCCAGTAGGATTTCTGTCCCTAAAACGTGTATAAAACGAAATAAAAATACTTAACAATATTTGTAAATAAAATACTCATTCACTTGAAATATTCCTCTGCATGAACTAGTTCTGAAATACTACGTGCTACAATCTGTCGGAAAGCCAGTATATTGCCGTATCGTATCTCTTATGATATCGCTAATCTGAGGCAAGATAAACGTCATCTCTTCTCTGTCTGAGCCCACCATTACTCACACGTCCCCGTGCCTTGCTCCTGGCTATTTGGCAACATTCTCGCGACAATGGGGCTCATTCTCCCAGCGCCATTCATTCTTAAGACCTCCACACACGCGAGAATACGTCTGTGTCAAGACGTCAGCCGTGACACGCTACCACCTCACGCGATGTCCCTACTCGCACCCTAATAGTTTCAAATCTGATGAAGATTATTCATCTCGAGTGCTTAATTTCCCCCCAGAGTATCACAACTGGTGGCAACCATGTGAGCTCCACTGAGTTTGGCAACTATGGGGCTTCCATTGAGTTTGGCAATCAGGGGGCCCTCATTGAGTTTGGCAATCAGGGGCTTACATTGAGTTTGACAAACATGTAAGCTCCACTGAGTTTGGCAACTATGGGGCTTTCATTGAGTTTGGCAATCAGGGGGCTTACATTGAGTTTGACAAACATGTAAGCTCCACTGAGTTTGGCAACTATGGGGCTTCCAATGAGTTTGGCAATCAGGGGGCTTACATTGAGTTTGACAAACATGTGAGCTCCACTGAGTTTGGCAACTGTGCGGCTTCCATTGAGTTTGGCATCCATGTAAGCTCCACTGAGTTTGGCAACTGTGGGGCTTCCATTGAGTTTGTCAATCATGTGAGCTCCACTGAATTTGGCAACTATGGGGTTTCCATTGAGTTTGGCAATCAGGGGGCTTACATTGAGTTTGGCAACTGTGGGGCTTACATTGAGTATGACAATCATGTGAGCTCCATTGAGCTTGGCAACCATGTGAGCTCCACTGAGTTTGGCAATCAGGGGGCTTACACTGAGTTTGGCAATCAGGGGGCATACATTGAGTTTGGCAACTGTGGGGCTTCCATTGAGTTTGTCAATCATGTGAGCTCCACTGAGTTTGGCAACCATGTGAGCTCCACTGAGTTTGGCAACCATGTGAGCTCCAATGAGTTTGGCAACTAATGGGCTTCCATTGATTTTGGCAACCAAGTGAGCTCCACTGAATTTGGCAACAATGTGGGCTCCACTAAGTTTGGCTACCATAAGACTCCTACTGAGTTTGGCAATCGTGGAGCTTCCATTGAGTTTGACAACCATGGGGCTTCCATTGAGTTTGGCAACCATGGGGCTTCCATTGAGTTTGGCAATCATTTAGTTGTGAGAGTCTTCTATTGAAAGTTATGCGAGATTATTTAGCCAAAGTATTATAAATAATTAAGCCAAGGTATGTAAGGCTAACCAGTATTGTTGTATTGGCTTTCACGGCCTGTGAATTAATATTTAAAAGTCAACAATTTTTCTAGGTTTGTCCCGTGTCTTGTGTGGCCGTGAAAGCCAAAATGCCTTCTGTTTGGAAGCCTTCATAGGGACGTTTTGGCTGTTTGAGCTTTTAGTCCTCGCAGTAAAGAGGCTCAGGTTCGCTTCATAGAAAGGGAGGTAGCATGCAGTTCGCTACTTATGTGAGAGTCCAGGCGGGGACACCAAGAGCCTGCTGATGAGCCAGCTTGGTGTCCTAGGCGAAACCCCACACAAGACACGGCACAAACCTAGAAAAATATCTGAGTTTTAATAATTTGCCTTGCTTGTATTGGCTTTTAAAGACACTGCGATGTAGAAGACTTGGTGCGTCTAATAAGGAAAGACTAGCTCCTGCTTTCTCCAAATCAAAGACATCTTTTACCACGTGCGTCCATTGCTGTTGTATTCAACGTGTCGATATTTAGACACTATCAACGTTGCACCTTTGTGAGTTGTAAGAAAGTTTTGAAGTGATTTGTGTAGTCCTAAAACATTGTACGTGTTACATAATGAGCAATGAACTCTGTACCAGGGTACGTTAATATTCTGGCAATTGTATTCTTCCTCGCCGAGTGGCGAACATTAAACTATAGCTGCTGCAAGATCCAGACTGCTACTGGAGCTGTCTTGGGTTAATGCGCCGGCCGAACCCCGACAGCTCCTTTTACAGTCATACTACGCACCAAATCAGTGGAGCACCACAGTTCTTGCACCGACAGATATAGCTTTTTAGCCTATTTTATTTATGAAAAAGATAGGCTTATGAGAACACCTTTTGTCCGTGTGTATGTGTGTATCCCCCACCCAACCACCCCTAATACAATCTAAACGGCTGGAGAGATTTCAATGAAACTCGTTAAGGACATAGTACTATTTTGTCCGACACCGTCCGCGCCCTTCAAATTGTAATACGACTCACCAATCCAACATGGCGGCTGTGCGAAATATTTCACCGGCATTCTATACCTCCGAAATAACTACTGATATCACCCTGAAATTTTGTACGGTGATAAAGGGCACTACTAAATATTCACCTATTTGACTTTCAAAAACCTCTTAAGTACAAACGAGCATGGCGGCCGAGCGAAGTTGAAATATTTAAATAGACGTGTCTCGCGATTATTACATCCGAGCTTAGTGAAACTCGGTACAACAAATGTTTATACACATTGTAATGCACTGAAATCTAATTTAGTTCAATTGTTTATATAACTTCAAAATGGCGGTTTTGCAAAATTATCAAATTAAGTTGTTATTTCTTATGGTCTAAACATTCGATCGAAGTCAACTATTGAATAATCAACCTACGCAGTAATCGTCATCTAAAAGTACATAACTCTACGGCCGACATATATAAAAGTCCAACATGGTAACCATTTGACGGTTCTCACTAACTACGAATCTATTACAGCAATCAAACTGAAATTTTGAATGTTGATAGAGGCAATTAACATAAGTAGGATATATGAAAATAGCCTATTTAGCTCTTCACTGAACTACTTGTTTAATGATAGCTTAGCCTAAGCGAAAATACGAAATTGTCCAAAAACTGGATCTATCTGATTCCTGCTCTCCGTAAGTAATTTTCATAATTATTCAACATATTTAAATGATTCTCTAGAAAAATAAAATACATTTCTTAACTTGTGGCAGCCTTCCACCCGGGTGCGATATAATTACAACAATTACGGCATCTGCAGTTAAATGAATTCAAACGTTCTGTCTACGTACCGGTAACTAGAGGAATGTTCTTCCGTAGTACTGATGTTTCCTCCTGCGTGTACAACTTTATTTTTCATTCGCAGATCTGTCCCGGAGTGTATGTAACTTACATCACAGTCGTCTGGTTTAAAATGGAACGCTGTTTTGCATAAAGCTCCGCACGATAAGGTCTAGTGGCGAGCATCCCTTGTTTCTGTTCTCAGAAATTAACTGTAAACCCTCATTATCATTCCTTTTAAAATCATTTTATGCGCTAGCACGTTACAAATGCGATATTGATTCCTGCATACACGCTCGCCCCAATCCTGCTGAATATGTATGACGTCTGCATCGCATCATTTACTCCTTTCTTTCTCCCCATTGCCCTGTTTATTCCTTGCCTAGGGGATGCACGTTCCTAGCATGCTCACTGGAAAGTCTTCCTCTGAACTACACACACGCACTCTCTTTACTGAACATTTATCGCACACTGTTGTTGTTGCTTCCTTTACGGGCTGCGACATCATGACAGTATAACCCCAAGTATTTGGGTGTCTGTGAAATTTGTGTGATAACCTGTCTTATTGTGATGACTGTAATCGTGTGAGTATTTGTAAAGTAGGTATCAAATTGGTAAGAAGGCAGCTGTGGCACTAACTTAGGAACTATCCCAGCATTCTCCTTCAATATACATGGGAAAACACGGTAAACGACATGTAGGATGGATTAGGTAGGAACCAAACCCACGTCAGTTTGCCTCACGAGGCTGAGTGAATAACTTTCCAGACCTTAAAAATAACTGGGCAAAATATTTGTTGTTGTTTCTACTTTAGTTAGGGAATTGGGAGTTATTTATTCATCATCCCCATGTACTTGTGTCTGCACTATGTTATTGTGATGACCGTAGGAGTGTATTGTAATGAATCGGTGTCGGTTCGAGGCGAAACCGTATCTCACAATCACTCCCAATTCAATCTGGTCTGCAAACGTCTCACTTCCTCTCTATAAAACAAAAGCCGCTGGCTCAGATCATGAGAGGTCAGTCAATCGGGAGGTTGGGCAACGTGTGGAACCAACCTGAGTGACCAAGGGGCACCATCGCTATAATTCTCAAATTTTAATAAATTGGACGTTAAGCCTACAAGTTAGGGACATATGACCCCGCTGTTTTGTCCCTTAAAATATCAATTACTAACTAAGCAAACAAGTTACGGAATATTTCCGCATTTATAGAATCACGTTCCACTCCTATCCTTTTCATCGTGCAACGGGAGCTGTATTTTAAACCACATTGGAAGCTAGCGGTTAATCACATAGCTATTGTTTCTTTAAAGATCGGAACAGTGAGGTCATATGCCCCTCATAACACAAATATAATTCCACAAATTTAGACTGATTTAAAATTTAGAGGTGACAGCTAAATTATGAAAGAAAGACTAAAAATAATAAATAAGAAGAAACCTAATAATTATAATAATACAAATATATGGAAAAGAAATTAGGAATTCAAAAAGGAAGAAGTTCCTTGAGTAAGGACACGATACAATAACTGGCCTATGGCTCAATTCCGAACCTTCAGATGGCACAGAGGCTCGATTTCCCCTCATAACGAGCCATCCTTCTTCTACCATACTTCTGTCAAACCATCCTGGATATTACACAAGTTCTATATTATAGTGATTAGGTAGATGGTTTATATGCCCCGGTACTTCAAATAAGGAACTATCTCGACATTTGCCTGACGAGAGAAAGGAAAAATCATACTCAGGATGGCCGCTGTCAGCGTTGGAATATAAACCTCCAATTCCTGGAATTGCATTCCTCGAGCATTAATCCATACGCCCAGCTAAAGGTACAAAGACATTTAGACCAACTCTATGTTTACAGGGGTGTGGTGGCGCAGCGGTCATGATATTGGCCGAGGTGGACCGGGCTCGATTCCCGGTCAATGCATGTGAGATTTTAGAAGTGAAATGCCATGTCCTGTGGTTCGGATTCCACGTAAAAAGGAGGTCCCGTGGCTCATGATCGCATGATTAACGGTCACATAAAACTAAAAGTTTTCTGATTTTCTATTTTAGCTAATTCGGTAGGGAAGTTTTATGTGTAGGGTGTTGACCAATTGCAAATCAATTCTTCTAATAGGTTACGAAGATAAAACAGAACCATGGGTTCTAGAATTGCCATTTTCCACAAGTATTTCCAATATACGAATACAAGGTAATATGTGACTAGATTTCCCTGAATTCTTTGAACACGTTTTACCGTTCTCTGTGTACATAAATCATCGCCCTCAGCGAATGCAGAGCGGATCCAAATACATAAATAAAACAACAATTGGAGCTAACCACAGACAGACCGAGAATGACGGAAGCTCGCATAGTTTTGATCCTGTTTAGAGCACCGGGGTATTCATATATTCGCGTTGCAACAGCGATGTGTGTGCAGTTCCATTGCTAGCAGAAGGAGCATAGACCAGCTCGTGGTGTAGTGGCTAGCATGTCACCCTGTACAGCCAAGGAATGTAATCTGTTCTGAGGGCTGGAACGGGATTCACTCAGTCTCGAGAGAAAGATCTGAGAAGAGGCCGGCTCCATACTTACCTACTTCCACTCTAGGCAATTCCCAGCTTAGATCACTGCCGCCTCCTTCCCTAGCACAGCTTCAATTGTAAGTACACAAACGGAAGGAAGATAGGAAAGGAGGAAGAGGGAGGAAAGTAAAGTAGGGAGAAAGGAAGGAAGAAAGGAAGGGAGGAAGGAAGGACGAAAGGGAGGGAGGAAGAAAGGAAGAAAGGGAGGGAGGAAGGAAGGAAGAGAGGAAAGGAGGAAGGAAGAAAGGAAGGAAGGGAGGAAGGAAGAAAGGAAGGGAGGAAGGGAGGAAGGAAGGAAGGAAGGAAGGGAGGAAGGGAGGGAGGAAGGGAGGGAGGAAGAAAGGAAGGGAGGAAGGAAGGAAGAAAGGGAGGAAGGAAGGGAGGGAGGAAGGAAGGAAGAAAGGGAGGAAGAAAGGGAGAAAGGAAGGAAGAAAGGAAGGAAGGGAGGGAGGAAGGGAGGGAGGAAGGAAGGGAGGGAGGGAGGAAGGAAGAAAGGAAGGGAGGAAGAAAGGGAGGAAGGAAGAAAGGAAGGAAGGGAGGGAGGAAGGAAGGGAGGGAGGAAGGAAGGAAGGATGAAAGGGAGGAAGGAAGGAAGAAAGGAAGGAAGGGAGGAAGGGAGGAAGGAAGGAAGGGAGGGAGGAAGGAAGGGAGGGATGGAGGAAGGAAGGAAGGGAGGAAGGAAGGAAGAAAGGGAGGAAGGAAGAAAGGAAGGAAGGGAGGGAGGAAGGAAGGGAGGGATGGAGGAAGGAAGGAAGGGAGGAAGGAAGGAAGAAAGGGAGGAAGGAAGAAAGGAAGGAAGGGAGGGAGGAAGGAAGGGAGGGAGGAAGGAAGAAAGGGAGGGAGGAAGGACGAAAGGAAGGAAGGGAGGGAGGAAGGGAGGGAGGAAGGAAGGAAGAAAGGGAGGGAGGAAGGAAGGAAGGGAGGAAGGAAGAAAGGAAGGGAGGAAGGAAGGAAGAAAGGAAGGAAGGGAGGGAGGAAGGGAGGGAGGAAGGGAGGGAGGAAGAAAGGAAGGGAGGAAGGAAGGAAGAAAGGGAGGAAGGAAGGGAGGGAGGAAGGAAGGAAGAAAGGGAGGAAGAAAGGGAGAAAGGAAGGAAGAAAGGAAGGAAGGGAGGGAGGAAGGGAGGGAGGAAGGAAGGGAGGAAGGAAGGGAGGAAGGAAGGGAGGAAGGAAGGAAGAAAGGGAGGGAGGAAGGAAGAAAGGAAGGAAGGGAGGAAGGAAGGGAGGGAGGAAGGAAGGAAGAAAGGGAGGAAGGAAGGAAGAAAGGAAGGCAGCGAGGGAGGAAGGGAGGGAGGAAGGAAGGAAGGAAGGGAGGAAGGAAGAAAGGAAGGAAGAAAGGGAGGAAGAAAAGGAGGAAGGAAGGAAGAAAGGAAGGAAGGGAGGGAGGAAGGGAGGGAGGAAGGGTGGGAGGAAGAAAGGAAGGGAGGAAGGAAGGAAGGAATAAAGGGAGGAAGGAAGGAGGGGATTTTGATTTGATTAGACTTATTTTCACTGCTACACTTAGAGCTTAAGAGCTCCTTTACAGTAGCGCCCTACATAAAATAAGGTTAGGGCTTATAAAAATAAAACATTTCACATACATTCACAATATAAATAATCATAGTCTAACAATTATAGTAACAAAAAGATAGTAACAATAATAATAATAATAATACTAATGATAATGGAAAAATTATATACAAAAGAGTGAGAGTGCATACAGACTATCAGCCCGAAAAACAAACACCATATACTGTACAAGAAGAGCTATTGATGTAGACAGGTTGTCAGCTATTGTCCTTGTGTTATAATTGAACTTTGAAAAAGTATTTTAACATAATACAGTAATCAAATGTGAGAGGTATACTGCTCCAAGAAGCAGGATGAAAGATGTCTTTTGAAAGCTGCAGTGCTTGCAATGTTGACGAACTTATATAAATCGAAGGTGTTGAAGAGGCGTGAGGCGGTGCAAACAAAAGATTTATTGAACTTCATGGTTCGGTGTATAGGAATCTGGAGTGTTAATTTTGTGCATCTATTTTCTCGATTATGAACAGAATGCATTGGTGCAAAGGCATTGTAGAGATATAACGGGGTCTTGCTATGTAATATATTATGTGTAAGAATGGCAACTGATAGCTGCCTGCGCTCGTGGAGTTTCAGGCATTTCAGCTGCACGTAGTAAGATGTGATATGTTCATCTCGCCTTACATCCAGAATGTACCGAACACATGCATTCTGAACTCTTTGTAATTTGATGTTCTGTGTTTCGGGTAAATCATTGTTTACAGCAGAGCCATAATCAATGATTGGAAAAATGAGAGTTTGGGCGAAGAGCTTACGTATGTTAGGAGGGGTGTAAGAAACAGTTCTTTTCAGGAGATGCATAGTTGATACAACCTTCCTTACCACATTAGACGTATGCTCTGCCCACGACAGTGTTCTATCAAATATCACTCCGAGATTATTGACAGTGTTTCGGGAGGAAGGAAGGCAGGGAGGAAGGAAGAAAGGAAAGGAAGAAGGAAGGAAGAGAGGAAAGGAGGAAGAAGGATGGAAGTAAGGTACGGAGAAAGGCCGGAAGGATGGTTGTTATACGAGTAGGTCTAGTTGTTTCATTAAGCCCGTGAATTTCGATGCGCGTTATGTCTGTCTGAAAACCAGTGTTATTGTGCTGTCTCTATTAGTAGTGAGTGTATTTTATAAGTCAGGTAGGGATTAGGATGGAGGTGGCTGAATCTACCCCGTTCCTGCCCTCAGACTAGAATTAAATTTCTTTGCCGAGCCGTGAATCGAAATTTCACGAAGTAGAATGCTGGTTGGTGGTGAAACTAGCCTACTGTTCCACGAACTGCTCGATCTTCAGTGAGACACTTAGTCAATCTTTCAGGAACATTTTCAGAAACCTGAACACGTGATAATGGCGAGGAGAGAGATCTGATGTGTTGAGAGTTTCGTGCACTAACATTTATTTACTTATTTATGTTACTAATGGAAAGAATTCATGATAAAAATCAATAAATGTAAAACAAAAATATTCGAATGCAGCCGAAATAAGTCAGAAACCTCTATGGACATCAAATTGGCAGGTGAAAAACTAAAAGAAGTAGGTGACATGTTAGTTAGGAAGCAAAATAACCAGTGATGGATAAAGCAAGGAGGATATAAAAAGTAGGTTGGCTCAGGCAAGGAAAGCATTTCTACAAAAGAGGAATCTGTTGACATTGAATATAGATTTAGGTATTAGGAAGTCATTTTGGAAAGCCATTATCTGGAACTTGGCGCTCTATGGAAGTAGGCTATTATTTATGTGACGTAACAGGAGCACTTGAAGCCTCCGTGGCTTAGGCGGCAGCACGCCGGCCTCTCACCGCTGGGTCCGTGGTTCAAATCCCGGTCACTCCATGTGAGATCTGTGCTGGACAAAACGGAGGCAGACAGGTTTTTCTCCGGGTACTCCGGTTTTCCCTGTCAAAATTTCATTCCAGCAACACTCTCCACTATCATTTCATTTCATCTGTCATTCATTTAATCATTGCCCCAGAGGAGTGCGTCAGGCCTCGGCAGCCGGCACAGTTCATATCCTCGCCGCTAGATGGGGGCTTCATTCATTTCATTCCTGACCCGGTCGGAGACTGGAAGCAGGCTGTGGATTTTCATTTTCATCAGGAGCACTTATCTATAGGCTACATATAAAATAAATTTTTACAACTAAGTTATACATACAGTATTAACCAAAAAAAAAAACATTGGTAAATACAATTAAAATAAAGTCCCAGGAGGTGAAAATTGTTTATGTCGGTGACTTCCTGTCAATCACGCTTCTTGAAGAAGATGCTGCGTTCGTATGCTGGCTCTTTATTGTGAAGTTTGCCTTTAGAGATGACGCACCATGATGAAAGTGAAACTTGGTCTATTTGTGCAGCAGAAAAGATGAGAATAGTTGCGTTTGAAATGTGGAGTTACAGGAGAATGATGAAGATCAGATGGGGAGATAGGGTTACAAACGAAGAGGTATTAAGACGAGGGGGAGAGGAGAGATGTTTCTGGCGACTGCTAATGAAGAGAAGAGATAGGTTGGTAAGACACATACTAAGATACCCAGGAATAGCAAGCTTAGTTATGGAAGGAAAGGCCGAGGGCTAGAACTGTAGGGGTAGACCAAGGTTAAACAGATTGCCTTGGATGTAGGGTGTGGTAGCTATGTAGAGATGAAGCGATTAGCTCAGGACAGGGAGGCATGGAGATCATCATCAAACCAGTCAAAATACTGAAGACTCAAACAACAACAACAACAGTGGATACAGAGCCTATTTTTCCAATCTGAAACTCATTAAGAAGCAATTGTTGTCGCATAAAACAAAACTCAAAATTTACAAGACCTTGATCAGACCAGTGTTAACTTATGGCTCAAAAACATGGAGTATGTTGGTTCAGGATTCCAATAAACTTAGGGTGTTTGAGAGGAAAATAGTACGTAGAATTGATGGTGCTGTATTGGATAGAGGAGAATGGAGGATACGAAATAATAGGGAAATGGATGGAATCCTCAAAAGCGAAGACATTGCTCAATGTATAAAATCACAAAGACTAGGATGGCAGGGCCATATTGAAAGGATTTTTTTTTTTTTTTTTTTTTTTTACGAGGGATTGTGGAAAATCTGCTTCCAGACGCTTGAAGAGGGTCCGCACTCTTCAAATGTTTTGGGCTGTTACCCACTAAAACCCACACACCCTTCTCCCACGACGTGTATATCCGTCCTCGGAACCGCTCTCGCATTACTTCAGGGCGGCGTCGTTTATGAAGCATCTTATGCTCCTTCTTCCTTCAGTTCTTCTTTACTGTACTATTGGCCAGAAGGATGGAAGACAAAAGAACACCAAAGATTATACTGGGTGTCATTTATGTACTTGAATACGTTTAAGGGGCGTGCAGGGGATGGGTATATGATCAATTTGAGATAGGAAACCTGGGGTCGTAATGGCCTCCTAACCCCAGAAAACAGGTTTGTTTCAGCCCCTCCGCCCCTGTAAAGTAGGGAAGCGTGTCATGTGTTACTCTGAGGTGAGGCACTCTTTCCCTGCAACGGTCTTGGCGCGACCACCGCTCAACTCTGTGTTAGCCGAGAGGATACAGGTGAGATGCGGTGCCACATTGGTCCCGGGTTCGTTTCTCCTTCATTTTTTCTCTTTTTTATTTTTTAGAGGGGTGGAGGGGGGGGGAGGCGTAGTCACAGTGCGTGTTTATTCTGTGCTGATGTTTTTAAACTATCGTTGATTCTGTAGATTAATTGCCTTTTGATTATTAGTATCAACGAGTTACGTGTGTTTCTGTAGTTGTTACAGACGACGGAACTATCAATTGGCAAGAGGAATGCAGCTCTCGGCTAACGCAGCGTTGAGCGGTGGTCGCACCAAGACCGTTGACAGCGAAAGAGTGCCTCACCTCAGAGTAACACATGGCACGCTTCCCTACTTTACAGGGGCGGAGGGGCTGAAACAAACCTGTTTTCTGGGGTTAGGAAGCCATTCCGACCCCAGGTTCCCTATCTCAAATTGATCCTATACCCATCCCCTACATACCCCTTAGGGGTACTCGAGTACATAAATGACACCCTGTATATAACGCCAGAATGGAAAGAAGACGACGCCCTGGTAAACCAAGGAATTGATGGAAAGACGAAGTGGAGGTGGACTTGGAAACAATGAACGTACGACCCTGGATAACAGCTGTCCAAGATCGAGATGGGTGGAAATCAGTGGTTGTGGAGGCGAAATCTCACACCGAGCTGGAGTGCCAGATAAAGAAGAACAGTAATCACTGGACTTGGAAATTTCCATAACTGGGTGTACGGCCATAACAAACGATGTATATCGTTTTTATCGTACGCAGTATTTACTACTGTGACTCACGGTAAGGGACCTTTACTTGTGCATAGTCTATGTGAGGTCATGTTACAGAAATAAAAAGCAGTAAACGGTGTTTTACTGCTCAACTATTAACCTTCACCTTCTGCGCATCTTCAGGTAGACTTCCTTAACTACAACGCACAGTGCGTGTGATGCAACGAATGCTACAGAATTTTAAATATTGCAGTTTCAGTGATAGAGACTGTTCCACGTGTAAACTGGATCAAATGTTTCAAGCAAATGTTAAATTTCGAGAATGTATTATAGTTTAAAGTATGACCAAGTTGTACAAAGTCACCGTGAATTATTTTTTCCCCTTCAAATAGCTATTTGTAGAGCACTTCCAAACAAAATGTAAATAATTCACTCTAACTTTTTCTCCTAATCATCTGTGGTATTTCCACAAAAGTCAAAAGGTAATTAAAAAACATCCTATCAACAGCTCTCACTCATTAATATCTGAACTAATAATTCTAGTATCACATATATATATACTCCTGGTGTTTAAACATCGCACTAGTGTAGTTACAGTTAGTTTGTGACCAGTATATCACAAATTCAGCATTTATCCTACGTATCCTGCAAACATGAAGATGCATATGAAATATCTTCTCAAGGAAAACAAAATTAAAATTGAAAATATAATTAGTTGAGCCTAAAAGTTTATACTCATGCAAATTTAATTTTCCTTCTTATTAATTATTTTCAGTTTCCCATTTTCAACTCCAGGCAAATGCTGGGACGGTATCTTCTGACAGGCTACGGCCGCTTCCTTCCACATCCTTGCCCAGTTCCATTCACCATCATTCATTTCATCTCTCATTAACTCCTCTCATGAGGTTGGTGTCAGGAAGGGCATCCGGACGTAAAAAATCATCCGCCACAAAGACTTCCATCGCATCTCATCCCCGACCCCGTAGGAAAAACGGGAATAATAAGGGGTAGACATACATACATTCATTATTTTCTGTATATTAAGCTTTTACATAGAACGTGCTATTCGACATTAGTACTTTATGCAAATAAGCCCATAATAGCAATAATTAAGCGAGTTTTCCATACGAGTGCCTTAATTACCATTATAGGTGAGTTGCATACGACTGTTTTTGTACGACGATAACTACAGTAGGCTATAACTAATTTATGTTCGAACATAAATATTCATAAATATCTGTGGAGATTCCGCCAGTTTTATGTAGCCTACTATACTGAATAAAGCGCATGGGACGGAGAGAATACCTTGTATTCGAACGTGGCCTCCTCGAATGCACCACTATGACATTAGCCACGCAGTGAAATATAAGTCAACACAGGTGCGATGCTATCCTTACTTAATTGGTCACACAACTGTTTCTTGAGCTCTGATTGGTGGGAGAAACTGTATCATAATGAAAACTTGTATTATAATGAGCAGGGTTAGGATTTTTAGGTGCGCGCCTTTTTTCTTAGGGTAGAATAAGGAAAGATAAGTGAACGTTCATGGCATTTGTAGACTTAGAAAAGGCTTTTGATAACGTTGATTGGACTAAATTGTTTGACATTTTGAAAACTATTGGAATAAAGTACAGGGATAGGAGGGTGGTATACAATCCATACAGAAACCCGACAGCAGTCATTCGAGCTGAAGGACATGAGAGAGAAGCTGGTATTCAGAAAGGTGTAAGGCAAGGCTGCAACTTATCACCCATAGTTTTCAATCTTTACATTGAACACGCAATGAAGGAAATTGGAGAAAAATGAAAAGTAGGAGTGAAGATTCAAGGAGAAATAATTTCAACTCTGAGATTTGCTGATGACATCGTCATCTTGGCCGACACGCCTGAGGATTTGAATGAGTTTTTGAATGGTATGGACTCCGTCTTACGGAAAGAATTCATCTTGAAAATTAATAAATGTAAAACAAAAATATTGGAATGCAGCCGAAATAAATCAGAAACCTCTATGGAGATCAAATTGGCAGATGAAAAGCTAAAGGAAGTAGGAGACTTCTGTTACTTAGGTAGCAGAATAACCATTGATGGACGAAGCAAAGAGGATATAAAAGGTTGGTTAGCTCAGAGAAGGAAAGTATTTCTACTGAAAAGGAATCTGTTGACATCGAATATAGATTTAAGTATTAGGAAGTCATTTTTGAAGGCCTTTGTCTGGAGCGTGGCGCTCTATGGAAGTGAAACTTGAACTATTGGTGCAGCAGAAAAGAGGAGAATTGAAGCGTTTGAAATGTGGTGTTACAGGAGAATGATGAAGATCAGATGGGTAGATAGAGTTACAAACGAAGAGGTATTGAGACTAGTGGGAGAGGAGAGATGTTTCTGGCGACTACTAATGAAGAGAAGAGTTAGGTTGGTAGGACACATACTAAGCCACCCAGGAATAGCAAGCTTAGTTATGGAAGGAAGGGTTGAGGACAAGAACTGTAGGGGTAGACCAAGGTTAGAATACGTTAAACAGATTGCCTCGGATGTAGGGTGTGGTAGCTATGTTGAGATGAAATGATTAGCTCAGGACAAGGAGGAATGGAGCGCTGCATCAAAGCAGTCAAATGAGTGAGGACTCAAACAACAACAACAACAAATTAAAGCTGTTCGGAGGGATATCAAAGTGTGAAATTTCATTTCTAGTTGCGAAAAGAGGCATTTTTCACACAATTTTTCCCTTTTTTGGGACCTTTATCCCTTTTTTCTCCAACCTTGTCCGTAATCCCCTTTCCCCCCCCCTTTTCTCTTTTAAGTTTCATTTCAATTTATTCCATAAAATTTCTAATCAATATAAAATATTTAATTTTCAATTAACGTCTCCTCGGCTTGCTATGTACGTTCGAAAAGTAAGCCTACCTCTTTCAGTAAAGCCCAAGGTTGCAGGTTCGAAACCTGGCGCAGTCAGCTGGCATTTGAGGGTGCGCAAATGCGAGGGAGCCGTGTCAGTACATTTACTGGCACGTTAAAGATCCCCTTCGGGGCAAAATTCCGGCACCCTGGCGTCTCTAAAAGCCAGGGTAGTTAAAAGGGACGTAAAACGAATAACATTATTATTTTTCTTTCAGTAAACACCGCGCGGGAGTTGAAAGCAAACCTCCAACAAAGGAAAATTGTGTGTTCGACAAAACCTCTCTCTCGCTTTACCGCTATAATGCAATTGACAATGAGTGATTCTATCCCACCAGAATCAGTAGCCTGCTGTTCGTGAATGTGAGTTTGTTTTTGTTACTGTGAGATACGTCATCCGTTCGCTTGGAGCCGGAGGCTGGTGATGCAGAGATGTCAGCACCCGCACCCGCGTATTTCCGAGAATTGAGAGTGGCCTCTGCTCAAAGCTACTAGAAATAGCTGAGACTGCAGTTCCAGCACGAATGAGAACATTCTGCTAATTGTCGTGGTGTTATAAGTGAGTGTGGACAGCAAGTGAATGAGTGACACGCAAGAGTGAGTTGAGCTACGCAACAAGCCAAAATTTGAAGGAAAAATACATTGATTTGTGTATAGCTCTTACACAAGTAGGAAATCCACTCAATAAGGTGAACCATCCAGCCTTCAAGGGATTTCTTGAAAAATACACAAAGATGCTAATGAGAGAACTTCATGAAACAACCACATGGAGCCTGTTTAACGAGAAACCATTCAAAGAATCAAGGAGAAAGTCTAATTGCGATGTGGGAATTACTGTCGATGAAACCATAGACTCAATGGAACCATATGTTTTGAACATTTTAGGTCTTCCCTTAGCAGGGGATAACGTTAAGCCCATGTTGTTAAAAATGTATGAGCTGAAGAAAGCCAATGCCAGTACAGTAACGCAATAAATTACGGACTTCTGCCAAAAACTCTGACCTACTGGTGTCGAGTTTCAGAAACGTTTTCATGTGGTTACGGACCAGGCTCCATACATGGTTTCCCTTGTTAACCAATTGAGACCTTTATTTCCTAAGTTGAAGCATGTGGCATGCTTGGTTCATGCCCTTCACAGTGTTTGTGAATCCATGAGTAACGAATACGACATCGCAAATCAATGTATCTCTGCCCTGGAGAAGATTCTACTGGAAGTTCCGAATCGTGCTGTTGCCTACAAGGAAACCACTAGCCTGTTCCTTCCAAATTTCCCGGTCATTACTCGCTGGGGATTGTGGATTGAGTGTGCTGCTATGTTGTTTGAGTATTTTGACAAAATTTGAGAGTTTGTGCTTTCCTTGGATCCAGCCGACGAAGGTGCAATTTCTGATCCCGGAGAAAATGCATAATTTGCAGACAGAAGTATAGTGTGTCCAAGTACCTGACTGCAGTTATTAAACGATTATTTATTTATTTATTTATTTATTTATTTGTTGATGGTACACAACAGGGCTCAGTGTGCCCCCCAATAATAGCGCACCTACACAGTAAAATAAATGTCCTGATATGTCCTTAATGTACTTCTTAAAACTAGGAAGTTCACACAGTTCAAAATGCATAGTAGTAAAAAGACAATATAAAAACTAAATCTAAATTTGATCTAATGCCAAATATAACAAGATGTTCAGTAAAGAACATATAGCCTACTTTCTCCTAAATGTATGAGTATAGTTATAACTCGTTGTTATTATCAAAGAGTATTCTTTGTTGAAGACCTTAGAAACGATTTACCTCTACCAAACGCCACGACCTAGATAAAAACTGCTACCATCATTGAAGAAAGAAAGAAAGATAAGAAGTATATCAAGAATGTTATGGATCTGGAGACATAATCGACCGGACTGGCGGCGTGGCTCAGCGGTAACGTTCTCGCTTGCTGGGCCCTAGGTTGCAGGTTCGTATCCTGGCGCAGTCAGCTGGCATTTGAGGGTGCACAAATGCGAGGGAGCCGTGTCAGTACATTTACTGGCACGTTAAAGATCCCCTTCGGGCCAAAATTCCGGCACCCCGGTGTCTCTAAAAGCAGCAGTAGTTAAAAGGGATGTAAAACCAATAACATTATTATTATTATTATTACGACCTGCCGTGGGCAACATCCAACTTTGAGTTGAGGCATGTCTTTACACGTCTGGTTGTGCATGGCTTTCACAACCCTAATTGAATTAACAAATCTTTCCATGACCCTACAGAGACGTGTGTATACAAACTATGTGGATATTTTCGATAATATAATCCTAACAGAGCGAGTGCATTCTAGCGGCCAGAATAAGAAACTTTTCAATAAAATCTGGAAGTTACCTTTTTGGCAGCTAGATATCTCGAGTAAATCTGCTGGCGAATTATGTTTTAATTAAATATATATTTTACACCATAATGTGGACAATATAACGCTTAATAACATTTTCAAGTAACGCAAAATAGGCTGTTACAAACCCTTTAAAATGAAAAGTTAAAATGTATCGTAGTATCAACTTGTCATTCTTCAAATTCGATGCGCATAGAATGATAATGGTATAGTAATCAATGGATCCCCACGTAGACTAGTCGGGACATCTAGTGGTGAAATATCGAACAATATAATCCTAACAGAGCGAGTGCATTCTAGCGGCCAGAAGAAGAAACTTTTCAATAAAATCTGGAAGTTACCTTTTTGGCAGCTAGATGTCTCGAGTAAATCTGCTGGCGAATTATGTTTTAATTAAATATATATTTTACACCATAATTTGCACAATATAACGCTTAATTTTAAAACATCTGAGTCATTACAAAACAATAAACATATAACATTTCAAGCAAAAAAACTAGCTCTGATCGGGTTTGAATCATAGGAATCTGAGCGACAGGCTATCGCTCTACCACTGAGCTAATTGTGTCAACGAATATCGTTCTATTTAAAATGACTTACATAGAACTTGTTAGCAAATAATGATTTATACTAAACGATTTCATCACTGGAGTATATTATTTATATATAAAGCATTTCATACAAAGTTTATTTATTTTTTATCAGTACGCTATATTGCATTCAATACTCAAATTAGTGAAATATAAGTCAGGCACAAGATATCCGCTGCCATCTTGTCTTATTAATGAATCAGCTGAGCTTTTTAAAATCACGTCTGCACTATAGTATTACAAAATAAACTTTTAATTTCGTACGTGCCTCTTCCTTTAGAACAGTTAAAACGATTCTCGGCTCGATAATCGGAACTGGTGGGTCCCATGATATGGATTATAAAGTTTGCATAATTCGCACGGCCGCCATCCTGAAATGGTATGGCGGACGACCTTGTAGTTTGGTCACAAGACGCATCCTATACGAAGGTATGTTGTTACCAAATTTGGTAGAGATTGGATGATTTGGTTAGTCGTTATTTGATTTTACGTTTTGAACGTTTGAGTGGCCGCCATTCAGTTTTAGTAAAGATGGCGGCGATATAAAACATGACACTGAGGTGTCCTTTGCTAGTGCTACCTTTGTACCAAATTTCGTTCAATTCGCATTCACCGTGTTCGAATTGATAGGGGGGGACAGACATTCAGAGTACACACACTCACACACACACACACAGACTCACACACACACATACACACACACAGACTCACACACACACATACACACACACAGACAGACACACTTTTTTCGCCCTGTGTTGATCTCATAAGTCTACTTTCATTTTTTGCAAAAATCGAAAGTAGGCTAAAAACAGGTTATGAAATTATTACATAATAAACTAAAAGGTAACATTAATAACTAGGGAACAGGCCTATCCACATATATACATTGTTTATTCTGTTATGTGTGATGATTTTATTCAAGTATGAATTAGAGTGACTGGATTATAATTTCTAAGAACGGACTGATTGAGAGACAGAAATCTAGTTTCCAGTTTACACGAACCGCATCGTTGTAAATACTGCAAAGCCTCCATACAGGTGAATTGTTATGTGATGTGGTATTGGTTATATCATTTATGAATGTTATGGTTGATCTTGTAGTTAAGCTAGGGATGTTGAAATTTAGGAACGATAGGAAAAATGAGTTATCAATTTGACCGTTAATGACTTTATAAAGGAATTTCATATCATTCACTTGCCTTCGAGACTCCAAACTTGTCATGCCGAAATTCAACAAAAGTTCACCGTAGTGTACAGCCCAAGGGCAGTACCCCTAGGACCTAGGACCTAACCCACCCCTTCATCTTTCACCATAAACTACCCTCACAGGCATGCCATAAACCTCACACACTTCCTTGACTCAAGCAGGCACAGCGGTATTTCTGCCAGCCACGCTTACACAACTTACAAACAAACACACAATCTGTAACAGCAACAGTGATGAAACGCTAAGTAAGCAGCTCGGGGAAGCCTTAAAAGGCAGACCCAGGAGAGCCCAATTGTCTATTCGCGGCCAGCGGCTCTGCATCTCCAGGTCCGTTCCAGCTCCATCACGACATCACTAGGTGAGAATTAGCAGTGTGCTCAGATCTCCTAATTACTTGTAAAACCTCACCCACAACACATTTGTATTTGTACTCTTTGTTTCATACTCGTCCACTACCTAAAGGGACAGTACATTATCGCCACTGACCAATAAATACTTGGTCAGTAAACACATACTTCTTGCAATCATTTCACACATTTTTACATCCTTACGCCCCACCCGCACTTATTCCTAATTGCCCCTGACCGTGAATGCTGAGAACTACATCGTCAGGAAACCCATTGTGTTAGCATTACAGACAGGCGGCAGCCAAGTGCCGACTCCGCTCGTGAGCTCGTCATCACTCGCTCACGCTAATTGGTAAGCTAAGTTAATAGCTCCGTCGTAGACATTCATCCCTTAACAGGTAGACGCATCCCGTAGGATCGCACCCCAACAGATCACATCCTTTCACCAACACTTACACTAGTAGTCTCCCCCGATTACGGGAAACTACACCCTTTCGGGAACTACCCCAAAATTAATACATCTACACTACCCTGTTTATCCCATCCCCCAACACCAGGATAAAACAGTAGGGTACCATGTGTGGGTAATTGCCCGTTATTTTGAGGTGTAAATATCTGAGGAATTTCTTTTGCACTTGCTCAATGGACTTAATGCATGTTTCCTGCCAGGGACTCCATACTTGGCTGGCGTACTCGAGCTTGGATCTCACCATGGCATTATAAAGGTTTATGCAGGTACTGGTCCTAATGAATGGCTTAGTGTTTCTTATTATAAACCCTAACATGCGGTAAGCATCCCCGACCGTCTTTTGCACATGATAAGTGAAAGCAAGCTCTCGGTCAAACAGAATCCCTAGATCGTTCTTCTCGCTTACTGTTTTCAATGACTTAGGTCCAATTCCATAAACAAATGTGATTGGGTTCTTCTTACGCGTAAAGGTCATAACAACACACTTCGGTACGTTTAAGTATAATTTGTTTTCTATACTCCATTTGTGTATATTATTTAGGTCATTTTGTAGAAGAGTGCAGTCATTAGTGGAAGAAATTGATTTAAAAATTTTGAAGTCATCTGCATATAAAAGACTATTTGAGTGCAGTATAGAAGATTAGAAGAACAAGGCCTGGAAAAGGATAACGAATTGGATATTTTTACTTCCGTGAGGCTGCAGTTAGATGGCTTTACCAAAGACAAACTTGAGTCTAGTCTTCAAAAGAATCCAGACTTTGTGGAATTCTCCACATCTGTAGAGTTGCCATTCCGAGTGAATAAAATATTTGCCCCATTGGTGTCTGTAGATTTCGAAAGAAGCTTTAGCATCTACAAAGACATTCTATCTCCTAATAGAAACAGACTTGCTTTTAAAAATGTAGAGATGCTTAATGTCTTGAAGTACAACAGCTTCATGACTTTTCCTTCTTTTGATGAGTGATTTGATTTACTTGTTTGTAATTCAATAAACTAAAATAAAGTAAAGAGAAAATTAGTCGAATAAACCAGCACCTTTATGCCCCTTTTTTAACCTTATTTGAGCACCTTTTCCCTTCCTTTCTTCGTCTGAAATTTGCACCTAAAATCCTAACCCTGATAATGAGCCTCATTATAGTACAGTTCTCTGACATATAATACACTGGTCAAAACAATTAGGGGATCAGGTGAGATATCATACACAAGATACATATGGTAGCGTATTTTATTCTGAGTTCGATTACAATTGTAACTTGTGTGTGCTACAGTACGATATTGTGCTGTCTCAACCCTTTACTGGAGGTTTACATGGCGTTTACTTAGAGCGAGGCACCATGGGGCTACCATAATAGTGAAAATATCATTCTCGTTGCTCTCTAATATGCTGTGTGATCACCTCGGACGGCCAGGACAGTTGCACACCTGCGTGGCATGGACATTATGAGGTTATCAATCAGCTCTTGAAGGATATTTGGCCATTCTTCCATGAGTGAAATATCCAGCTCGGCAACCATTGTGGGAGATGCTGGTGTGGCTGCAATGCGTCTGCCAAGTCCATCCGAAACATGCTCAATCGGAGCTAAGTCCGGTGAACAAGCTGGCCACTCTTTTCGTTCAATGCCCTCGTCGTCAAGCATGCTGTCCACCAGTGCATCTCAGTGGGGACGTGCGTTATCGTCCACCAGAATGAACCCATCGCCTACGGCACCAGTGTAGGGCACAACAAACGGTCGAAGGATCTCGTCTCGATACCTCTGAGTAGTCAAAGCGCCTTTCTGAACGACATAGAGGTCCGTACGTCCGCCAATACTGACTCCTGCCCACACCATTCGTCCACCACCATGATATGGTGCGGTTTCCTGCACATAAGCGGGATTGATCCGAGTTCCACGTTCTCTCCAGATGAGGGAACGACGATTGTCCGGCTGAACACAAAATCCTGACTCATCAGAGAACAGAACCCGGCGCCATTCGTTACGACGCCAATCCTGATGTTCCTCCGCCCAGTTTCTGCGAGCTAAACGGCGGTGTGGTTTTAATGGGACACACACCATATGCCTCCGTGCGTAGAGGCCACTTTCCCGACAGCGATTTCGGACTGTATGTGTTGATATTGCGCGGCCTGTTGCCGCCTGGAGGGTGCGTTGCAGCTGAGTTGCATTCAGCCTCCTGTCTCGACGGGCTGTTAACCGGAGATAACGGTCATCTCTTGCTGATGTTACCCGTGAACGACCTTGGTCTGGCCTTCTTTTAGCGGTTCCTGTTGTCTGAAATCGCGTCCAGGTCCTGGAAATTACACTTTGGGACACTCCAATAGCTGCAGGCACCTCCCTCTGTGTCTGTCCCGCTGCCAACCTTCCTATGGCACTCCATGCCATACCTTTGAGTAAGTCACGTTGTTGTTGCATTGCACTACCTGCTCACTACACAATCTGAACCCAACTGCTTGTGTCATTCGTGTGGTAGAGTAAACACACGTGCACACCAACTCCCTCTGCAGCAACTTTCTGTTATTACCACTATCTCGGTTGCCGTAATATTGTTGTCTCCACTCCGTAGAACCGACAGAAAGACGTCGATCCATTTTAGGTCATTCTGCCGATGACAATACGTCAGAACCTAGATATCTCAACTGATCCCCTAATTCTTTTGACCAGTGTATCTACATTTCGCCATGGTCGAACATAACCAATTTTAAGTAAATAGTAATCAATGATATGCACAAGGTTGCACCTTTTAGTGGCAATGACAAGGCTCTTCCTGCTCTGTATGAATTTGATATCCTATTTCGACCGGTCATTATAATATTGTAACAATATATATATATATATATATATATATATATATATATATATATATATTAGTCGTTTACCCTCCAGGTTGGTGGAACCCACGGACTCAGCGAGGGAACTCACCACTACCGCCTCTACGGGCAGTGTCCTAGAGCTGGGAACATCGAATCGGAAGGGATACAACTGGTGAGGTGGGATTGGCACCTCGCCCAGGCGGCCTCACCTGCAAAGCGAACAGGGGTCTCATGAGGGAAGGTAAGGGATGGTGAGGATGGATAGGCAAGGAAGATGGAAGGAAGCGGCCGTGACCTTGAAGAAGGTACCATCCCGGCATTTGCCCGAAGCCGAAGTGGGAAACCACGGAAAACCACTTCGAGGATGGCTGAGGGGGAATCGAACCCCCTCTACTCATTTGGGCCACCCGAGGCTGAGGAGACCCCGTTCCAGTCCTCGTACCACTTTTCAAATTTCGTGGCAGAGCCGGGAATGGAACCCAGGACCTTCGGGGCGGCAGCTTACCAGGCTGACCGCTACGCTACGGAGGCGACTCAACAATATAATTTAATAATTTTAAATCTACAGGTCAAACAGTGAGTAGGAAGTGTAAGGAAATTCATAAAATGTGCACAGTCTTTCCGAATTTTGTAAAATGTGTATATTTGTAACGATTTAATAAATAAAAATAATAATAATAAAGAGGCTCCTCGCCACTTGTATTTGAGAGAGGGCTATATTAAGAGAGTTAAAGCTTTAATTACTGTACCCATGTGAGTAATCTCGATGGAAAATATGCTTCCGCCTCCAGCTAGCGTCAGGACTCGGGCGTGTACCGTCTCCCCATTGAGCAGTTGCATATTTTGGATTTGAGGCTAAAAGGTATCAACTCTACAATGATAAGGCACAACTCTATTCTAAAACTTTAATTCAGTAATAAAATTCATGGCTTCAAACAAACAAAACAATCCCCACAAACATAAACCAAAATCAAATAAAATTTACTTCCACAATCCACTAATATCAACATAATATTATCATAATAAAATCATATCATAACACAAACCTCTACCCTTATATCAACTTCACAATGATACTCTAGTGCGCTGATGCACATACAACTTCAGAAACAAACTGTACTTTAATTCTTCTGTCATCCAATGTGACTTCATTAATTCTACAAAATTATTTATTCCTTAAACCTTGTCTTAATTTGACAATAATGTGTATCGTGTGTGTGTTTTGATCTTTCTCTTCCCACCAAATGCTTTACATGCATTAGCCTATTCTGGTGTTGCACAGCAGTCTACATGCAACTCCATAATTATGTAAGCTACCCCTACACTTCCTCTATTTATATAGTTCCACTGCATGCCGTTTGTGATTTCATCTTAAAAACGTTAATTATTGCTGTGTCGGATGGTACAATTAAGCTACCCTTGCGCGTGTAGCCTGTGGCATCCAGTAGCCAACTTCTGAAAAAGTTGTCAGTGACAGTACAAATGCAACATCCAACCATTCGTTAGATTGCTAAAATTATGAACCATCAGGATGAACTATAATTATCAATGTGTTCTTAAACCACATGACTTCATTACTCAATATAACAATGTTTCATCTTATGTCACTAACAGGGTCTAAAATCTGTTCCTTTCAAACTTTCTTTCACGGTTCGCTTGACCGTCCCGACCCTCTTCCAAGCGGCCTGAACACAATAGCAGTGGAGTGAGGTCTTACAGTGCCTCGACCCTCGTTTCATGCCATATGTCTTACCTCCTCTAAGCAGTATAAGATTTTAACAGACAAATACCGTGGTCCTAGTGACACACATATCCCAATGGATTTAAACTGAATATTATGCAAACAGGTACTGTATGAGCTTAACATTTACTCCTACCCTGAGGATAATAATAATTGGCACCAAATAGGCCCATTTCAACATGAAGGCACGAGATTCATAAAACATTGGTCTAGTAGGTAACCGGTATCTTTAATAAATGCTGCGGCCAGTCATAACATGCTGCCGTAATACGATTCGCTTCAACGAGCCGAATCACTCAATAATAAGTTCTCGGGCGATCAGATAGAGTGCAGAGATGTCCATCGTTTTCCTCTCACCTATCACGGGATTCAAACCCGGAACATTCCATATCCATCATCAGAGTTAGGGTCCATTCACTAAATACACTCTGGTACAAAGCACATCTCCAATTATGCCCACGGCATACGGGATTTCATACCAAGAATAGATTACCTGGTCCCTTACCTAATGCTATGATCTTCGTCCTATAATTATTAAGAGAAATCTATCAATTACTCTATAAGCTTTTCCATAAGCTGCAAATTCAATTCACTAGAATCTCTTCCATTCCTGGCATAATTATATTCCCATTAATACAATATATTCTGATATAAAACTCTTTTCTTAATCCCGTAACGTAATCTTACTGTATAATCTTACTGCTTGGATCGATAAGTCTTGCCCTTTAGCGTAAATATTTCTTGCTTACATTTTTTCTGATGCATTCATTCATACCTTTTATATATTCATTATTATTATTATTATTATTATTCTCACTGACATAAATTACCAAAATCCGACACAACTAATCATCTTAAAAATCGAACAACCGTGTTCGTTTCATTTACATAACTGCTTTGCCATTTTTAATTAATAGTGGTAACGATTAATCCACTCACTGATGCAAATTAACATCTCAAATCTATTAAAATCAACACAATAATTATTAAACCTGGAGGGTCTATCTCCTAATCTGATTCTTACTGGCATCTTTATAACTCTGAAATCACATTACATGCAGTGGCCTATACCTCTACTTAAACATAATTTGTGGGGTACTCACATATATCAAGGCTCATCATGGTGGCTCCAACCACTCATATCCTTCCGGGTCGCCTGCCATATGCAGATTTAGTGCGACATTTGCATCTTGAATACACACATTTTATGATACATATCTTCCGTTAACCACACGACACTTTGCATTTCTATAAAGAAGATATTGCTTCCAAAACACATGACACTTTATAACACTTATTAAACCGTTAATTTGAAAGACATTTCACATATGATTTATACATAACACACGTCACTCTGTACACTTTTCATTGGTTGAAATTCCCTAGCAAAGATATCAAAATTGCAGGTGTCGACGGCATCTCCCGTGCTCCTACCAACTCCTGATTGAAAGTCTGGTTCATCTGCCCCCGGAATTCACCAACAGTTTATCCATACTCCTACGGTAAGCTTCCTGATTTGCATAAATATGCTAACTTCCGTCCTGAGCGTTACTATTTGGTATTCTTAAGACATTACCAAATGCTTCGTAAAGTTTCTCCCAGCGCATTCCAGCGTAATTAGACATGTATGATCAGTCAATATTTTATACATTGCGCTTAACACTGTACATAACTTTACACAGATTATTATTTACAATAGTTCTGCAACTTATCTCACACGTTGCTTCCTAAGTGAACACACCATTGTTCGTACTGCTGACTACACATGCAGCACGACTATTATTAATAAAAGCTTACTAAATGTTTCACTCAAATGTACAGGTCTTTGTTTGAGCGTCCTTCCTGGGGCCGGACCGCCATACGTTCCGCCTCAACAGCTGCTTGACAACTGTGTTCTGACTGTCTGACAAAAACTGTGTAGCGACGACTGTCTGCGACTCTCGTGACAAAACTGGGTAAACTGCGTAAGACTGGGGTGCTCTGCCAAGGGTCGACCCCCTTATATTGGATTCACACAAACAGTAGAGCTAAATTTTCCCGCGTTATCTCGACTCCTCTCCCAGCATGATTCTGGTCTCGAAACCATGCTCATCGGGTTCCTTTTTCTTCACTGATCCCAGAACGATCTGCGTGCTGAAGGATTGCTCGGCCAATTAATTAATATTAATTCCTTTCTCCATAGCGTGGGGACGCTGTTTCACTGGGAATCCCTGGCGACCTCGTCAAACCCAGCCGCGAACAACCATAGTCTTCTGTCCTTCCGCACTCCATTAAATATGCGTCAATTTCGCAGATTAAAGTCTCAAAAATTAGCCTCCTGGCTAAAGATTCACCTGTGTGCAACACTCATGTCATTGCGTTACTCCAATCACGAGTAATCAATGATTTTCCTTGGGATCTCTCCCCACTCTTCTTCGTCCTATTCTCAGTCGGGGAAAAACTGGGTCATTATTCAAGCCCCCAACCTCTTCCAGACGACATAACGAGGTCAGCAAGATTGACGTGGCTCCAAGGGGCACCTCCCACAATTCTGGGCCTATTAGTAAAACGTCAAACTCTGCACTTTCTGTGCTCCAAGCCCAGCATAGCCTACTCCAAGTAGTCTAATAATGCTGTATTCTGCTCAATTTCCCTGCATTATTTTAATAAATAATGTCATTATCAACAGAAATCACACCAGTGATTATATTCAATTTTCTCTAGGGGTTTTTACAATGAAACTCCCTCAACAGACCTCGGGTTCGTTCCCTGGTGGAACCTTTATACTGAGATCACAGTCTCTGAGATCCACGTTCGATATCAGTCAGCATAACCCCCTCGGGTTCACTACTTGGGCGAAAGAATACAGGAGTATGGGTCAGAAAAACAAGCTATCAAAGACCGGATAAGACAAGTTGTTCCGTGATGATTTCAATCAGTGGTTCTGAACCCGTAGAAGTCTGCGGACCACTCAGCGTGAAATTGAATCATGTACAGACCACCTGTCATCCCCCTCCCCCCCGCCCCTCCCCCCCCCCCCCCATACACCTTATCAGTTGTAACCCTCAATAACACTTATTTTAAAGATATTTTAATTCAAAACCTGATAGACATCGCCGCGAATACATTCGGACGATTCTCGTTCAACGCACATCGTTTTCGAAATCCCCATTTATTGGCCACTGTTTTATACGTGTGCTGGTGGACCCTTTTCTCTCACTGACCACTCCCGAGGCACTCGCGGACCACCGGTTAAGAAACACTGATCTAAATAGACTATTTTCATATATCCTACTAATGTTAATTCCCTCTATCAGCATACAAAATTTCAGTTTGATTGCTGTCATAGATTAGTAGATATTTAGAACCGTCTCAATATTTCGGATGGTCGCCATGTTGGATTTTTATATATGTAGGCCATAGAGTAATACACTATTAGATGAGGATTATTGCGTAGGTTCATTATTGAAACAGTGTCTTCGATCGCATGATTAGGACACAAGAGATATAAACTTAATTTAAAAATTTCGCACAACCGCCATCTTGAGGTTATGAAAACAATTTAACAAAATTAGAGGTCAGTGCATTATATTGTGTATAAGCGTTTGCTGTACCATGTATCATTGCGCTCCGATGGTAAAACAGCGAGAAAAATCTATTTAAATGTTTCAAATACGCTTGGTCGCCATGTTTGTTTTGTACTAGACAGGTTTACGAAAGTCACATAGGTGAACTTCAAGTAGTACCCTTAATCACCGTACAAAATTCAAAGGTGATATCTGTAATAGTTTCGGAGGTAAAGAATGCCGGTGAAATATTTCGCACAGCCGCTATGTTGGATTAGTGTGACAATGGAATTTGAGGGCACGGTTGGGGTCGGAAAAAATTGTACTGTGACCTTACCGAGTTTCATTTAAATCGATCCAGCCGTTTAGTTTTTATTAGGGTGGGAACACACACAAACCCACACACACATGCACACACACACGCGCACACACACGGACAAAAGGTGATCTCATAAGCCTTATTTTTAGCCTATTTTCATTTTATGAAAAAATAGGTTTATGAGATCACCTTTTGTCCGTGTGTGTGTGCGTGTGTGTGTGTGTGTGTGTGAGAGGTGTGTGTGTCTCCCCTAATAACTTCTAAACTGCAGGAGCGATTACAATGAAACTCGGTAAGATCATAGCAATATACTAGCCTACCCCGACCGTGCCCTTCAAATTTTATTTTTTCTCATCAATCCAACATGACGGCTGTGCGAAATATTTCACCAGCATTCAGTATCTCAGAAACTATTACCGATATCGCCCTGAAATTGTGTACGGTGATAAAGGGTACTACAAGAAGTTCACCTATGAAACATTTAAAAACCTGGTGAGTACAAAACCAACATGGCGGCCAAGCGAAGTTGAGACTTTTAAATAGACTTTTCTCGCGAGTTAACCATCCAAACGTAATGAAACTTGGCACAGCAAGTGTTTATACACATTGTAATGCACTGGAGTCTAATTTAGTTCAATTGTTTGCATAATCACAAGATGGCAGCTGTGCGAAATTTTAAAATCTCGTTTTTACTTCTTGTGTTCTAATCATGCGATTGAAGTTTGAATACCACACGTACACAATAATCTTAATGTAATAATACAAAAATAAAAATCCAACCTGGCGACCATCTGAAATATTTAGACGGTTCTCAATATCTACGAATCTATCACAACCTTCAAACTGAAATTTTCTATGTTGATAGAGGCAAGTAACATGAGTAGGATATATGAAAATAGGCTGAATAGTTCTTCACGGAACTACTTGTTTTTTCATCAATGAAAATAGGCAACAAATGGAAATGGATTACCAATTGAGGACGGACGCTTACAACAAGAAAGTGCTAAACTAAGACATTGTCGTCAAACCCGAATGTCTGTATGCAGCAGAAACGTTGGACATGATTGGGAAAGGTAGGCTTGAAAATGTCAGAAAATATACAGAAAAATGTTTAGGAAAATCCTGGACCCAAAGATAAAAGATAGAGAGAGAAGACTAAGATCAAACAAAGAATTGTATCAGAAAACTGAAGGTGTGGTTGAACTGATGAAGAAGAGATTACAGTTCTATTGACACATCATGAGAAGACGACAAAAAGAATTTTCGAATTTTTCAGGAAGAGAATGACAGAGCTCAAATGGTTTCGAGAAGTGAGAACGGACCTAGCTGAGATAGGGGTACAAGAAGACAACATAGCAGATAAGGAGAGAATTAGGCGACTAATTAAGGAGTACAGAGGTTTCCAGAAGATGGGGGAGGAGCCAGTAACGAAGAAAAGAACCTTCAAAGAAAAACAGAGGAGAGAAGTAGGAGAAAGGATGAGAAGATACCGGCAGAGTCTCAAGACAGATAAGGCAAAACAAAACAAACAATTAGTTCCGTGAAGAACTATACAGCCTATTTTCATATAGACTATCCTACTTATGTTAATTGCCTCTATCAACATACAAAATTTCAGTTTGATTGCTGTAATAGTTTCGTAGATATTGAGAAACGACCAAATATTTCGGATGGTCGCCATGCTGGATTTTATATATTGTGCCCTTTGGAAGAGATGACATTACACGAGAAAACTGCGGGGTCATGATCGGTCACTAATTGGTTTATAGAACATGCCTCTCATAAAGTTTCCAGGGTCCATAAGGTTCTAATGTTATGAAAAATTAAAACGACAGGTTAAAACAAAATACAATTTAATACTGAATCAGCCATAGAACAAATATATCCTCCCTTGCGTGTGCTGATAACCCTACCTTCTGTTAGGAGTAACAGCTGGGAGTTCATCAACCCACTTAGCGAGTATGAGGACTGGCGATCTGCCAACGTCAGCTGAAAGACGGAAGCTCCATTTGCCCGTGTTGACAAAATTGCCACTCACCACAACAGCTAATAAAAATGAATAACTGATCTGCATGCCAGTTTAAATAGAATTATCTAAACACTTGGCTTAGACAGCCTTAAACCCACGTGATCTAACACATCACGATACAAAATTTTACAAAATGATCAAACAAAATAAAAATACCTGAAATAAAATACAATATTATGTGCCGCGCTATACGTTTTTCGAACTACACTTTGATTAGTTGAGTATTTAGACCGGAATTCACTTCCATGCGCTACATACGACTGGGCCGTGAACTCCTGTCTGTGGGAAAATTAATCACGTCACTACTGGAAAGTATTAGAAAGGTAAAACAAATTAATATCTATGCCGGCATGCACTAACCCTTTTATAAAATAAACACATAATATCACGAATTGATATTTACAGATTACAAGCGGCCTGTGAGCAGGTCTTATGCCATTTACTCAAAACAGAGCGCTACGTGACAAGGCAAAACAGAAAGAACCGCCGAATGCGTCCCGATAATTACATTAAATTCACACGGCCGACGCCGGTCACACAACAAGAATGCTTACAGCAATAAATGCCATGAAATGCAATGCCAAATGGACAAGCACAAAAACACTCCGATTAATACGACGAAAAATCTTTAGACAAAGCGGCGTGGGCATCTAATCCCTTAATTCAATAAAAGTATTTACGCATCGTTAAGCATGACATTTATACAATTTATGGGCCTAATATCTCAGCACAATGCCGGATGCATAATGAATATTCCAATTCTGGGTCCAAGGTCAAACAAGCGCTGAGTCGGTGCCATGTGTGTGCATAATAATATTATTCAAGCCCAAAGCCTGAATCCTCGTAGAAGTCTCGCAGCTCCTGTAATCGCGACATAATAAATTCATCGTTCTTAAAAACACAAAATCCCTACCTGGGATATCAAGATTCAATCTCAGCAAATACGCCCCATAGGTCACGTACCCTGAAAAGTATTAGCAACGGCACTGGATATCACGTCCCCGCCAGCTCTCATGTAGAATCACACCGTAGCACACACACATAATATAGCTTGTCAAAAAGACCCAACTGGTACCACAGATCAGAACTGAAGCAATAAAACATCAAATACGGTGATGTAGAAATTCCTCCCGTGCAACTACTGTTGCTTAAATTACAAAGTACAAAATCACTGCGTTTGCATAACGATCGTAAATATCAGAATTCCCAAACCAGACCTGACATTAATATTATCAAGTCCCACTTGTCACCGCTTATCTAACGTTTCCGTGATAATTAACCTCATAAGTACTAGGCTTTTCAAGTACACAACAACTTGAAGAACTTGTACTCTAATCATAACAGATCAACATCAGCAAATGCCAATAGAATATTAAATGCAAAAAGAATCAGCAAAATTGTCACGTATCGCTATTTAAAATATCATGCCGGCAGAATCTACATATTCGCACACAAAACAAAGTTATTTACAAAATATACAATTTTCCAGTTATACGCGATTTTTTTTACCCATCAAAATGAATTAATTCAATTTTTTACTCAACACATCTGCGTCTAGTCCGATGCCATGGAATTGACCTCGTCATCATCCAGTATTATGGACCTAGCCTTCCATAATTTCAACTCTTGAAGTCGTTGCTGATGATACCATGTTCCTTCTGCCGTCGGTCGTCATCTTGGCGCTGAATGAAAGTGTAATGGTTAATATCAAAAATATAACTGCTTATTTGTGCTACTAAATTCACACAAGAGTCCTATCGCAGTATCGCTGACTTGCCCTGACTTTGTGGTGTAAGAACCACTTAAGTACTCACTAAAATCAATATGTTGCTCGACACACAACTTACTAAGTTTTAGTCACTAGCACAAGTAAAAAGTAATCGCTATACAGCCCGGCCTGGCTTCGCCGTCCGCTTCATAAAATCAAGTGTCTTTTCCGTGTTGCTCGGCTCCCAGTATTCATTCAATCACTCAAATCTTTAGGAGGGGGATATCCGCTCCTCAATAAATCGATAAAATTGTCCTATCACGTTTGAACACATATCAAAAGTCTTGTAAAAATTCGCACATTACAGCCATACTATTGCGGAGAATATTGCATCGTAGGATCTGTTAATTCACTGTCGCGTGGGTACTTTTAGATTCGGGCCACCCTAAGCATTCGCCTTTCATTGGTCACAAGTTCAAATCCTTTTAAGCATTATGTTCGTGGTCACACCTATTTGTGACGTCAATCAGCGCGAAGATCCATTGCGCATTCAACCTTGGCTATCTTATACAAGGAAACTTCTGTATTGTGCCTTCAAGCTTATGACGACTTAGTTCAGTTTCATTGTTCGCAAGATGCGAGCCAAAAATAGATTGTGCAGACTTCACGTCTCCAGTATTGTGACATCGCTCGGCTCTCAGAGCATCACAGCCTCCCTCAAGCTAACCAGAACTTCCTTCAAATAACATAAATCTATGCCCAAAGAAAAGAATAATATGAACACTGAAATATTAGCATAGGATTTTAGGGTTCAATATGTAGGTCCTAGAGTTATGTACAGTTACATGAAGATTATTGTGTACGTGTAGTATTCAAACTTCAATCGCATGATTAGGACTCAAGAAGTAACAAGGAGATTTTAAAATCTCGTACAGCTGCCATCTTGTGGTTATGGAAAAAATGAAATAAATTAGATGCCAGTGGATTAACATTCGTATAATGATTTACTGTACCAAGTTTCACAGCATTCGGATGGTTAAATTGCGAGAAACGACCATGTGGATATTTATAATTCGCGTCGCCGCCATGTTGGATTTGTGTTCACCAGGTTATTTAAAATCCTATAGGTGAACTTAAGTTCATAGCCCCTATGAACATAAAAAATCAGTTTGATTGCTATAATAGATTCGTAGATATTCAGAGCCATCTAAATATATCGGATGGTCGCCATGTTGGATTGTTAAATGTATAGGCCATAGAGTCATGTACCATTAAAGGAAAATTATTGCGTAGGTTTATTATTCAAACTTTCACATCGATCGCATGATTACGACACAAGAAATACAAAATTAGTTTTAAATTCGCAAAGCTACCAGTAGTGCCCTTTATCTCCGTACAAAATTTCAGGGTAATATCTCTAATAGTTTCAGAGATATAGAATGCCAGTGAAATATTTCGCACATCCGCCATCTTGTGGTTATGTAAACAAATGAACCAAGTTAGATGTCGGTTTGTTACAATGTGTATAAACATATACTGTACCTAGTTATATTGCGTTTGGTTGGTTAAATCGCGAGAAACGTCTATTTTAATGTCGCAAATTTGCTTGGCCGCCATGTTGGTTTGGTAGTTACCAGTATTTCAATGGTCACATATGTGAACTTCAAGTAGTTTCCTTTATCACCGCAAAAAATTCCATGGTGATGTCGGTAATAGTTTCGGAGATATTGAATGCTGGTGAAATATTTCGCACAGTCGCCATGTTGGATTGGTGAGACGTAACAAAATTTGAAGGGCACGGTCGGGGTCGTCCGGCATAGTGCTATGTACTTACCGAGTTTCATTGAAATCGCTCCAGCCGATACAAATTATTAGGGGACACACACACACACACACGGACAAAAGGTGATCTCATAAGCCTATTTTTTCATAATTGAAAATAGGCTAAAAATTACGAGCCTTACAGTAGTCGCATATGATGTGTAACATCTGACATAGAATAAACCTCACGTGAAATTGTTGATACACCGGTATTTTATACTATTATTGGCACAAATATTAATCTATTGTAAAAGGGAGTGTTTTACAGATATTGTAGTTTATAATACGGAACTCATTTTATTAGATGATTTGTAGCTTCCACCAACACTAGCCTAAATAAAGAATACGATATGGATCAACTAGATTAATAGATGCGACACCACTCATCACCTTAAATTCCTTATAAACAGGATCTCTTGATTCACAGACGAACACGTACTGTAATTTCATACGGATTCTGTTAAAATGAGTCATATTGCTATGATAAATATCGTTTAAAATGATAATCTGGTAGCAAAAATATCTACCCCGTCCGGGATTCAAACCTGAGATCTCTAGATTCACAGTCATAGGCGCTAACCCCACGGCGATTTCGACTACGCAAATTTTGTGCACAAGATGGTGACTTATTTCCACGTTCCTATAATACTGCATTATGGAATTAAATGTTATTTATATTTTGCTTGTTTCGATAATGTTCCTGCGTGAAATTGAGTTTAAAATGCCTTATGAATAGGCCTTCTTGTGAGTAAAGAGAATGTATTCAGCAATAGTTAATGAAGGCTTGCTCAATTCTCGTATAACCACAACGATTATATTATATTGATGACTGCATTACAGTTATGTGGGTTAATATTTGAATAGTCATTGTGCAGAAACATAATACTACTTACAATCGATCGTGTTGGCAGTGCGTCGTACACTTCCGTTCGATCCACCACTGTCAGCTAGCACACTTCTGTTCGAGCACACTTCCGTTCGAGTGCCACCTCGATCGTTCTGATCCACTTCCGTCCCATTTTTCAAAATCACTCTCACAAAAATATCCAGCAACTGAGTGGAAAGATGTTACACATCAGTAATGTAAAGACAGTCCAGCGTGGCCCATTGAAGGCCAAGACGAAAGTAAGTAATAATTATATTTTCAGTCAACAGCGGATTAAGGACGAGTACCAAAGGATATAACCTAAGGATCCCTTGCCTAAACTTCTCTGACGACCTGACCTTGCTGGCAAACGACATACACGAGGCCACCACACAACTCCAAACACTGTACTCAATAGCGGTGAAAACGGGTCCGTTGATCAACGTCGGAAAGACAGGGTTCATTACCAATATTCGAGACACCCCTAAAACCAATAAAGTCAGTGATACTAACCATAAGAAGAGAGTGAAAGCGGTAAAATATCTTGGAAAATGGATCTCAGATGATCTCAGTGAAATAATGGCTCTCGAATAAAGGAGAATCAAACTAGACAGGGCATACTATGATTGCAGGAAAACTGTATGCCTCGAAACATTCGTCGATGAATGTCAAACTAAGACACTATAATGTAGTCTGGCCATCAATCCTCTACGCATCTGAGTGCCTGTTTCTAACTAAGAAGACCCGCTAAGGGCCCTCGAGGTACAGAAAAGGAAATTCTTGCGGAAAATATTAGGACCAAGGACCTTACCAGATAGAAGACGATGGTAAAAACCAAATTGAGAACTCGACAAACACCTGGGAAACCTCACCGATGCCATTAGAAGTAGAAGCCTGCCTTTATACGGCCACCTGTACAGAATGGACCACCACAGACTGTCTTATAAGATCTTAAGGTAGCCAAGAAGGGTAAACCCACTGGGTCCTTGTGTTCAAACAAATTGAGATGGATCTTGCTGAACTTAATATTCACAATAAATGGCAGGAGTCGCTACCGTCAGACCTTTCCTCACATCCTTTACAGAAGTTCACAACTACGCGTCCAGGAAATGGTCCGAGGAACGTAAGAGAGAGTTCAGCAAGAAAATGAGAGATTACTGGTCCAATAGAAAGGCTCAAGATTTCTGCAAAAGAGCAGCCACCAAACAATCCACCAGATATACAAGAGGTGGCAGACAACAAGCACCGTGGTCCATAGGGGGCACAAACGACCGAATATATACGTACGGGGTGTTTGAGAAAGAACTCCCCAGTTTTAATGTGTCCTAGACTCTGTACAAATTGGCATACCCTATTCTAGTTCGTGGTGTGTGATTCATCAACTCTCCATGTTTGGCTCCCCTGCAGTTGGCAGGTCTGCTTGACCTTGAGATACTAGCGCTTAGAGACAGCCCAGCGGGGTGACCCGAATGCTCACGAATATAACCGATCAGCCAACCATAAGACAGACCAAGCGGGGCACGATCCTAGGGTAGCCATTTTTCTTTCGCTTATGGACGGGCTATTTGTTCTGTTAATAATCGCTTGATTTGTTGTTCTTAGAGTCTCAGGCACTCACTGGACAACTGAAATAAACTAAAGTCCAGCCGCTGAGATTCCAGCAGGGTGTCCATCCCCTTATCTCCACTAATATCTTCCCTGGTCCTTTCTCAACAGTTTGTGAATTGCTTGGAAAATCCGTTTCATGTACCCGAGTTTCTAGTGAACAAATAGATTTGACTTGCGAACAAATATTTTCTTTTACAGTAAGAGACAATATGTAATTTTAAATAATTCAAGCAAAGTTGTGTTTAAAAAAATGTCATTTTGATCAAATATGTAAAATATGTAGCAATAAAATGTAATTTGATGATAGCTACGGTTCAAATTCAGGGACATTTATCATTTTAGTTATGTATAAGCAAAGGGAAGGAATATGTATATATATAAAAAATCCTAGCCCTAATGATCGGTCTAGGTTGTGAAGTTTCGGGTACGTTCGGTTTGCCCCGCTGCGCTGGTCTGTCTCGGTGTGTGACAAAAGATCGTGAAGGGGGATGGATGATCGGTTGCGGTCGTGAGTATTCGGGTCGGTTCGTTAGACCCACTGGGCTGTCTCTAAGCGTTAGTCCTTGTGACGTCCCCAGTGCTGTTTGGTTCCTCTGTTCCCTCAGTGCAGAGCAACTCAGTAGCAATGTGTACTCCGCAACAGAAAGCGCAGTTTGTTATTTGGCTTGTGCAAACTGAGTCAGTTATAACAGTGCAACTTAATTTTAGACGTCAGTATAGCGATGAACCACCTACAGCAAAAACTATCCGTCATCGGCAAAAGTCTTTCAAAGAAACCGGCAGTGTTTTAAAAGCAAAATCACCAGGTAGACCGAGAACTTGTTGAACAGATCCATGAACAGACGTCTAAAATTACGTGACTCAGTTTGTACAAGCCAAAAAGAATATCTTACATCTTCTCTGATTAAAAACAAGAAGTTCCGTGACGAACTAAAGAGCCTACTTTTCTTAAAATTTAAGATTCATGCCAATGATTAATCTATATGGATCTATCTAGAATAATGACGAAATTAAGTTGGTAATATCGAAATTTCTAATTAGTTCGAAATACTGTATACCTGGCATAATGTAGCCTAATATTGCACTACAGTTGGCAGCCCTGGTGACTGAATATATTCTTAGTTCCATCTCTTAAGGTACAGAATACAAAATTTGGTTGGAGTCCAATGAATAGCATGGACGTTACATGCGGTTAAACATTGGATCTAACAGCGCGCGTAAAATCATGTTGGCAACAGTGTCATGCATGTATTGGTCAGAAATAATCTGAAATAATATGATCTATTGTTGTGCCAATTTTGAATGAAATCCATTAGTTAGTATAGAAGTTACATGCATTTTAAAATTGGACCTATCAGCAGGCTTAGAATAATGTTGGCAGCACTGACAAATATTAGTTACTCCAAAGTAATCTAGAATGCCAGGTACTATACGTGTGCAAAGTTTAGAGCTATTGGCTTGCATTCTTTCTGATATATTGATATTAGGGTAACAAAAATAGAGACAGCATTTATTAACAGTGCTCTTAAGAACACGCATAGTCATAGCTGTTGTGGTACACATAGCACATACGAAATTTGGTTGAAATCCAAATGATAGTATGAAAGTCACATGTATTTAAAGTTGGACCTCCCAGCAGGCTTAGAATCATGTTGGCAGCACTGACGTATACAGTATAAGTTACTCCAAATTAATATAGAATGTCATGTACTATACGTGTGCATAGTTTAAAGCTGTCGGCTTGCATACTTTCTCATATATATTGGTATTTGGATAAAAGAAATTAAGAGCATTTTTTAACAGTTGACAGCACTGGTGGTTCATAAGAATACGTTCAGTCATATCTGGTTATATACACATACAACATACGAAATTTGGTTGAATTCCAATTGATAGTGTAGATTTATATGCATTTAAATATTGGAACTATCAGTAGGCTTAAAATAATTTTGGCAACACTGCCATGTATGGCCTTCTGGAAATTAAACTGCAATATTATTATCTATATGTGTGTCGATTTTGAAATAGCTCCCATTCATACCTTCCAAGATATCCAACATGGAGCTCAAATTTCAATTGCGATTTTTCAGCAGTTGGTAGCACTGACATCATTTTCAAATATGGCCGTGAGATAATCAGGTATAGATCTTTACTCCTACCAAATTTTATTTCGATTGCTCCAGCCGTTTAGGAGTTGATAGGGGGGGGGGGGGGGACACACACACAGCCCGACAGACAGACAGAAGGACAGACAGACAGACACACATTTTCCCGGATCGATCTCATAAGACTACTTTTTCCTCATTTTTGCAAAATGTGAAAAGTAGGCTAATAAATAAATAAATAAGGAGGAGGATGGACAGAGGACAGAAGGACGCAACACTCTGAAAGAATGAAGAAAGAGTGGAGGAAGAGGAAGGAAGAAGGAACGATGAGAAAGAAATCAAGTGATATTTGCATTGTCCTTAGTTTTGGCCGGGTCGCAAGGAAAACGAAACAAAAAATAAATGAATAAATAAATTAAATAATAAATAAATAAATAAATAAATAAATAAATAAATGAATAGCAATTAAATAAATAAAGTCGTGAACAAATA
Source organism: Meconema thalassinum (assembly GCA_946902985.2). Classification (NCBI taxonomy): domain Eukaryota; kingdom Metazoa; phylum Arthropoda; class Insecta; order Orthoptera; family Tettigoniidae; genus Meconema; species Meconema thalassinum. The sequence continues at coordinate 672,146,412 of OX336391.1, forward strand.
AATAAATTATTTAAATAAATAAGAGGTATAGGCCTACTGTATCCCGATACATTTTCAGCTGTGCTGGGGGAGCGTTGCTCCATAACGATTTGAAATTCCTTATCACCCATTTTGAGTTGGAATGCAGTAATAACATTTTGGAACTATAATCATTAATATAAAAAGAAATATCGTGTAATTTCAACACATCCTCCCTTAAGGAAGGGATATAAAAATCATCCTAGTTATCAGATATCCTAATACGATCGAGGTCGGAAGCAAATAAGAAGTGACCAAGAGAGGTCGACGGGAGATATGGAAGTTGAAGCTGTGCGAAACTCAACTTGGGTCCCAAAGTTACCAACCCATGTCCCACTTCTTGTGAACTCCTGAGAGTATTTATCATTGTGTTCATAAGTCATGGCCCCGTTGTTCCAACCACCTCCGCCACCATCCAATCTGTGTCATCATGAAAATCTGCAACAAAATGTGTATTTAATTCCACGCCAGAGTCAGCTACTGTACATTATTTGAACACAGGATGGATAAAAGACTCTCATATATTGAAATGGGAATTGAAAATTTATAACTGTACTCAGAAATCTCGATCGGCACTCTTTTGTTACACCTACCGAACAGCTCTGATACAAAGCAAACTGGATTACATCTCTAGCCACGTGTGAAGACATGAAATTCCATGCTGTATCAAAACATTCACAAGCTATTCATTCCAACACAGCATACAAGCAGAGCTGTGGATCATCACATGCCACAGGGCAGATTCATGTGCACCTCAAATATCAATACGCCGGGTGTCTCTCATCAGAGCAGTCAACCCCGTGTCTGTGGAGAAGGTTCAATTGGTAATTGAAGGCTTTAACCCACGAGGACTCGAGGCTTATATAATATTCCATTTTTAGCCTATATTCAATTTTGAAAAAATAGGCTTATGAGATCACCTTTTGTCCGTGTGTGTGTGCGTGTGTGTGTGTGATTCGTGTGTGTGTCCCCCCCTAATAAAATCTAAACGGCTGGAGCGATTTCAATGAAACTCGGTAAGTTCATAGCACTATTCCCTGCGACCCCGACCGTGCTCTTCAAATTTTGCTACGACTCACCAATCCAACATGGCAGCTGTGCGAAATATTTCACCAGCATTCAATATCTCCGAAACTATTACCGATATTACCCTGACATTTTGTATGGTGATAAAGAGAACAACTATAAGTTCACTTATGTGACCTTTGAAAATCTGGTAACAACAAAACGAACATGGCGGCCAAGCGAAATCGCGACTTTTAAATAGACGTTTCTCGCGATTTAACCAACCAAACGCAATGAAACTTGGTACAGTATATGTTTATATACATTGTAATGCACTGACATCTAACTTCGTTCAATTGTTTACATAACCACAAGATGGCGGATGTGCGAAATATTTCACCGGCATTCCATATCTGTGAAACTATTAGCGGTATCTCCCTGAAATCTTTTACGGAGATAAAGGGCACTACTGGATGTCCATCTATAAGACTTTCAGAAACCGGTTAACTACAAGACGAACATGGCAGCCAAGCGAAGTTGAAAATTTTAAATAGACCTTTCTCGCGATTTAATGTTCCAAACGCACTGAAATCTGGTACAGGAAATATTTATACACATTGTAATGCACTGGTATCTAATTTAGTTCAATTGTTTACATAACCTCAAGATGGCGGCAGTGCGAATTTTAAAATTAAGTTTTTATTTCTTGTGATGTAGTCATGCGATCGAATTGAAAGTTTGAATATTGAACCTACGCAATAATTTTCCTTTAATGGTACATGACTCTATGGCCTATACATTTAACAATTCAACATGGCGACCATCCAAAATATTTAGTCGGCTCTGAATATCTACGAATCTATTATAGCAATCAAACTGAATTTCTTAATGTTCATAGGGGCTATGAACTTAAGTTCACCTATAGGACTTTAAATAACTTGGTGTTCACCAATCCAACATGGAGGCGACGCGAAATATAAAAATTCACATAGACGTTTCTCGCAATTTAACCATCCGAGTGTAGTGAAACTTGGAACAGTAAATCCTTATACGAATGGTAATCCACTGGCATCAAATTTATTTCAATTGTTTCCATAACCTCAAGATGGCACCTGTGCGAAATTTTAAAATCTCCTTGTTACTTCTTGTGTCCTAATTATGCGATTGTAGTTTGAATACTACACGTACACAATAATCTGCAAGTAACAGTACATAACTCTAGGACCTACATATATAAAATCCAACATTGCGACCATCCGAAATTTTTAGTCGGTTCTCAATATCTACGAATCTATTACAGCAATCAGACTGAAATTGTGTATGTTGCTAGAGGCAATTAACATAAGTAGGATATATGAAAATAGGCTGTATAGTTCTTCACGGAACTACTTGTTCCATTTAGGTCCACCCTTATTTCCTGTCACTTACTGTACTTCCTTCCTAGCCTTGAACTTCACCCTGCAAAAGGAACATGTCCATAGCTTTTGGAACACTCAAGTTATTTCTATATTATAAGGTGCGTTCAAAAAGTAACGAGCCGGAGGCTGTAATGCGCAAACCGGTGACGACATCGGCTAATCGTGGCATGTGTAACGAGGTGTGGTTCCGACCAGAGCGTGGAAGGTCACAGTCCGTCGCTAGAGGGCACGCGTGCACGTCACGTGACGATACAAAGCGAGCAGCAGCATGTATCAATCATCCAACCAAGACAGTGGGCCATTCGACATGCTTTCTGGTGTGGTTGAAGACTATGGGGCACCCATTGGTCACACACTTTCCGCAAGTGCAGTCGTTCCTTCATGATGGTGTGCACACTTCCGACGCTCACGGCGGCTATGGCGTTCACTGCCACTCGGCGGTCCTGGGGAATGAGTGCATCAACCAGCTGGACGTTGTCATCGGTAATGCAGGGGGGTGCCCCAGACCGGGCATCATCGGCTAACGACACCCGTCCTTCCCTGAAGCGCTTGTGCCACGCCTTGACCCTTGCAAGGGACATGCAGTGTTTGCCGTACACTTGTGACATTCGGCGATGAATGTCCGTTGCCCCTACTCCTTCCTCTGTCAGAAACCGAACAACACCTCTTTGCTCTTCGTTTGACGCCTCTATGTCACTGTTTGCAATGTGACTGGCAGCGTTGGACGATTGATGCATGCTGCTGCTCGCTTTGTAAAGTCACATGACGTGCATGAGTGCCCCCTAGCGACAGGATGTGACCTTCCACGCTCTGGTCGGAACCACACCTCATTACACACGCCACGATTAGCCGATGTCGTCACCGGTTTGCGCATTACAGCCTCCAGCTCGTTACTTTTTGAACGCACCTTATATTTACGTTCGGGACAGATTTACCCATGGCGCCAGTCCTAGCGTGACAATTTTCGGCGTACGTTAGTCGGTACAATCTGTAAACTATAAGGGGGAAAATCCGCTTATTTTGGTGCAGTGCATAGCTTACGTTCTTACTGATCCATGTTTACGGTCTAGGGACACCTTGGTCATCAGCTCCATTGTTCAAAAGAAATCTGATGACTGTTTTGCGGCCACTATCAAGGCCAATGACACTGTTACGAAAAGTGCCATTTCTCTGCATGTTAAATTTGAAAAATATAAATAAACTTCATTTTATATTGGAAATAGTTCATAGGAAGACACCAGGTGTAAAATTATTTCATTAAAATCCGTAAGATTACGACAAAAAGGGAGTGACACTCTATGGGTCAAAGTGACACGGCGCCAGTTATCGAGTTAAATATTTTCACGTCAGTGGACTAGCGAGGGCACATTACACAAAATAGCTTTTAGGAATACCCCATTATAATAGTGATGTTAACTAATACACGTAATTTTTTCGAGGATTGTTATTTGCATATTATTCATCTCTATTGTACTTAGTATAAATATAAGTCCCCGATTCTTGGATGCTACGGGTAAACTCGAGAATGACTGGATGGATTTTGATGCGGTTTTCACCATTCTGTAAAGGATTTCTCGAGGAAGATTTCTGTAGAAAATAATTTATTTATGATCAAAGGAAGTCAAGCAGTAACAATTTCAGTGGAAAAGTCGAAAAAAATGCCTGGCGTCCGAGCATTTTGTAAGCTTTCCCTGGGCAAACCGTTAAAAATATCTAAATACTATGAGTGTAAGAAAGGTTCAGCATGAAAAGTTGTACAAAAAAGTCCCCGAGAGCATCTTCAATACACCGCCCACTATAAGCGTTTTTCGTTTTAATTTCTTCCAAACCGTGTCCATTTAACTACTGAGGCGACAGTTTACGAGCTACCTAAGTGCCAGTCTATCATCCCTGTTACAGCCTAGCTAGCGGGCGAACCTATTGCCTCAGATACAGCCAGCAGCAAACCGTTGAGTCTTGTTGAGTTAAGAATTCTGAGAAGGGTGATTGTGTTTGGAGTTTCTCTGGAAGTGCAACTCGGATTTTCTTCATTTCACCTGTGAACTTTTCGTTCCGGAAAATTCACAGTCAAGTTAAGATTGGACGGAAAGAGGATTTGTGTTTCATGCACCTCGCCATTCTTAAATTACGCCTGACAAGAATTCGATGCACACGCATCTCCATGATAATATAATTAATAGTCCAGTCAGTGATTTTAACCCATCATACCGAGACGTAAAACGGATATTGGTCGTTGTTCATTGAAACTGGAAAGAAAAAAAAAGCATTGGTAGTGCATTCATAACTGTTCCCGGCGAAACCGGGTCGGGTTGCAAGTATATTATATACCAGCGACCTCGCTTTTTTGAACACAGGAGCTGATGACAAAGGTGTCCCCAGACCTTAAACATGGATCAACAAGAACGTGAGCTATGTGATTGTGCTGCACCAAAATAGTTGATTTTCCCCCATATTTTAGCCTACTTTCGATTTTTGCAAGAAATGAAAGTAGACTTATGAGATCAACACAAGGCGAAAAATTGTGTGTCTGTCTGTGTGTGTGTGTGTGAGGCTGTGTGTGAAACCGAATTGAACGAGATTTGGCACAGAGATAGCACGAGCAACGGGTACCTCAGTGTCATGTTTTTATCGCCGCCATCTTGACGGAAACGTAATGGTGGCCACCCAAATGCTCAAAGCTTAAGTCAAATTACGACTAACCTATTCATCCGATCTCCATAAAATTTTGCAACAACAGACCTCTATGTGAGGAGCGTTCGTTGACCATGCTACCAGGTCATCAGCCCAGTACTTTGCGGATGGCGGCCATGTTTGTGTGCAAATCGATTCCTCCCATCAATTCAAACACCGTGATACCGAATTGAACAATATTTGGTACAGAGGTAGCATTAGCAAAGGGCACCTCAGTGTCATGTTTTATCTCACCGCAATCTTGACAAAAACGTAATGGCGGCCACCCAAAGTTAAAAATTGAATTCAAATTACGACCAACCTAATCATCTGATCTCTACTAAGTTTTGCAACTTTATACCTTTATGTATGAAGAATCATTTGACCAAACTACAAGGTCATCAGACCAATAATTTACGGATAGCAAACATGTATGTTTGCAAATTGATTCCCCCTAACTATTCAAACACGGTGAAACCGAATTCAACGAAATTTGGTGCTGAGGAAGCACTTGCAAAGGGCACCTCAGTGTCATGTTTTATATCGCCGCCATATTGACGAAAACGTAATGGCGGCCACCCAAATGTTATAAGATTAATTCAATTTACGACCAACCTATAATAATCTGATCTCTACCAAATTTTGCAACAACATACCTTGTATGAGAAGCATATTTTTACCAAACTACAAGATCATCAGCCCACTAGTTTGCAGATGGTGGCCATGTATGTGTTAAAACCGATTCCCCTATCTATTCAAGCACGGTGAAACCGAATTTAACGAAATTTGGTACAGAGGTAGCAATAGGAAAGGACTCCTCAGTGTCAAGTTTTATATCACCGCCATCGTGACGGAAATGTAATGGCGGCCACCTAAATGTTAAAAGCTTAAATCAAATTACGACCAACCTAATCATCTGGTCTCTACTGACTTTTGCAACAACATATCTTTATGTGGTAGACATCGTTTGACCAAACTACAAGATCAGCAGCTCAATAGTTTGCACATAGTGGCCATGTATGTGTGCAAATTGATTCCCCCTATCATTTCAAACACGGTGAAACCGAATTGAACGAAATTTGGAACAGAGATAGCACTCGCAAAAGGCAACTCAGTGTCATGTTTTATATCGTCGCCATCTTGACGGAAAAGTAATGGCGGCCACCCAAATGTTAAAAGTTAAAATCAAACTAAAACCAACCTAATCATCTGATCACTACCATGTTTTGCAACAACATACCTTTTTGTGGGAGCATTGTTTGACTGAACTACAAGGTCATCAACCTAATAATTTGCAGATAGCGGCCATGTATGTGTGCAAATCGATTCACCGTATCAATTCAAACACGGTGGAACCGAATTGAATGAAATTTTGTACAGAGGTAGCACTATCAATGGACACCTAATATTCATGTTCAATATCCGTATAACACGTTGTATTTCAACAAGCTACTACAACCAACATTCAATTGTCTACTCCTTGAAAAGGGCAAAGAGTTATAACAATACCTATGCATTTAGAAGAAAGTAGGCTATATGTTCTTTACTGAACATCTTGTTTTCTTACAGATTGTCCCGACTAACGTAAGTCGAAAATTGTCACGCGAGGACTGGCGCTATGGGTAAATCTGACCCGACCATAAATAATATAGTAATAACTTGATTTATCAAAAAAAAAATGACATAGTTCTTTTGCAGGGCAAAGTTCAAGGCTAGGAAGGAAGGTACTGTAAGAGACAGGAAATAATGGCTGACCAAAACGAAAATATAGAGCATTATTAAAGCCTCGGGTCGAAAATACCCATGCGCCACTTCTCGTGGGTTAAACGGAATCACGTTTCAGACAGACAATCTTTTGTAATGGCGTAGGAGAATAGACTACCACACTTGCAAACTCATTGTTAATAGCCGCTATCGACTGAAAGGTCACCTAATACATGATAATATTGCTTTGTGGCTTTCTCCCTCTTGGCATCATTTCAAAGAAATCGTGAACTGCAAGATAACATACATGTGTCGTAAACGTTGATTTGAAGTCTATAATCAAACAGTCACTTTTGTTTTACACCGGTAAGGCTCTTCTGAACACGCAAATCGAGTGTTAATCATTCTGAGTGCTCTTATCAGCGCCATCTGCCTGAATGATGTTTACCTCGGGAAACACAAAGGAAATTGCGCGTTGTTACGATCGTTATGTGTCATAGATAATAGCTGGTCACTGACCGGGTGTCCTCAACAGTATGTATGACCTTTCTGAGGATCGAAAGCAGTCTAGTGCCGATGATGACACTGATCTAAAGAGCTAAATGTGCTTGCCCTTATCATGAAGTAACAATGGATCACAGGTCATGACTTACGACCTGACTCTGTTCCAACATTCAAATTATGCTCCAGAGCTAACAAGGGAACATTACGAACTTCAAACTCCCTGATCTCGCCTAAACTACGAATTCATGTAGGTCAGGTTGTAATATGTAGATATTCCATAGGCTATATTTCTACAGGTGTAACAAAAATGTACGGCATGAAATCCAAGACACATCACACGTAGACGAAGAAATTATGTTATATGAACATAGGTCCGGAAACGCTTTGATTCCATCTCATTAATCATGGGAACACCCAAGAATGGATCGTACCAGCATACCACATGCAACTCTTGCTCACAGGAGATGTTCAATATGCCCTCCGTGCGCATTGATGCATGCAACAACCCGCCATCGTAGTGAATCTCGGATGTGCTGATGTATCCCTGGAGTATAGCGCATGGTTTCTCAGCCTTCCATAATAAGAGCACCGAGCCTCTCAACATCTTGTACTGGGTTTCAATACACAAGAGCTTTCAAATGCCCTTACAAATAAAAGTTCAGTGATTTTAGGTCCGGAGAGCGTGGAGGCCAGGCAATTGGTCCACCTCTACCTATCCATGTGTCACCAAATCTGTTATTTAGAAGGCAACGGACATAAACACTACAATTAGGAGGTGCTCCATCGTGCATGAAGTACATGTTTTGTCGCACAGCTAACAAACCACTGGCGGTGCACCTACGATAATGACAACGTAACCAAACGCAACCAAGAGTGCATGTTCCCCACGATTCTAACGTTCTGTTCTTGTTTGATTCCCATGCATTGATCTGATAAATACTTAATTGTATGCATTGCATACTACGGGAGAATTTCAATACGACGGTTGCATTAAAGCAGAAAATGCATGACCTAACACTGCTTGGCAAATTTAAAGAAGAGCATCTGATACCTTAACTCCATTTCAAGAATTCCTTTTTTTTTTCATTATCTTCTAAACATTTTGGATAAATATTAGAATTGCCACATATCCACATTAGGCATTTCAACTCAATTCTTATACGAATTTCCGAATTTCTCCATCCCACACATCAAGGTTAATTCATGTCATCGTAATACTGGTTGGCACCTATTCAAAATTGTTAATAAACTCCGTATTGAAGAGGATTCAACTTATTTAATCAAGTGCCGAATTGAATTATTTTATTGATTTTAGAACGTGATTTTTCTAAATTATTTTGTTTGTATATTTTGATAAAACATTTTAATGCATAACATTTTTACACTCACCGTTAATAGTACTTATTTTCTAACTACTTTTTTCTAAAACTATTGTAAAAAGACCAATCTTATATTTATTTAATTAATACTGCATTTATAAGGATATCCATTTTATTACTATATTTTATTTATTACAATTATTATCATTAATTTTTCATTTCTAATTTAGTTTTATGTCACATATATCTATTGTAGTTTTCAATTCTTAATTGACTTTCAGTTTAAGCTGAAGATGACCTGATAGAAGGTCGAACCATGTCCAAATATATAAAATATATGCTTGTTTATGTATTGATTTGGCGTATAATTTTAAACGTTTCATTGAATGTACCTCATTCATCACGAATGCCGCAGTTCAGAGAACATCACATTGTAATCTGATTAAATGGATTATAGTTAGTCTACATGAAAACCTTCAGGAGAAAGAACCGCGAGTGGCACAAGTACGCACAAATTTCATTGCAAGACATACAGTAGTATCGACAGTTGACGGAGCATCACGGATGTTTCCGTCCGCGCCTCGGCTCCCTTGTTGCAATCAGGAGGGAACGACCAGCCGAGTTAACCGGTGGGATAGGGCTTACTCGGTCTAGCATCTCTGCCATACCCTTCACTATTGAGATCTGGTCGGTGCTCGGGCCTGGCAACGACCAAACGGATTGCTTTCTCAGACAGTTCACAGTAACTTACTATAAGATTTTCTGAATTATTAAAGAACAAAACTATGAATTCCTTTACATATAAAAGGAAACGTTCAGCTTTTATTACTAAAAATATTATTACGGTAATAATTGCTTTTCTTGAATTAATCTGGTCGTTGTGCAGCACCAGTGGTATGTGATTGGAATGAACCCTAATGATGATAGTCATTGTTTCTTGTTAACATCTGTTTCCCATCGTAAATTACAAGTGGTTGTAAATCATCAGAACAAATAAATATCTTTCAATATGAATGACACACTATATGAAGGAAATTACAAAGTATTTAATCTGACTGTTGCGCTGCAGAGACTCAATTTATTATTGCACGGCGTGACTTTGACTTGTATGGTCTCGTCGATTTTACCATTGGTTATCTGTGTTGTAATCGGCTCAAATTTACGTCTCCGACCTGGCGAAAGAGGAATACTTGTTGCTAAGAGTTCTTTTACTTTTATTTTGGAAAAGGTGTATGTTTCCTGACGCCTGGGCATGTTACAAGGTCGCATGGGAAATATCTGCCATGCTATATACCCTGGATATTGTGCTGTGAATGTTAGTTAATCAGTTGTTGTTTTAAGGGGCAGAACAGTGATTATACTGTCTTAGACCAACAACACTTCAGAAGATCTACCCTCTTATTGGAATGTCTCCACCTCATGTGGTAGCAGCAGCATCTGAGAAGAAACGGCAAGAAACCGATTCAAGGCATCCACTTTTCGGTCAACAATCAGCCCGACAGTGACTTAAGTCCAGAAACAGCTTTTTGAGGGGAGTAACAGCCCTCGAAGGCTCACAAGAATCTGCCCGTGTGAAGATATGGAAGACAAAATCAAAGACCAAATTATTCCTCTATCAGAAACAAGTAGTTCCGTGAAGAACTATTCAGCCTATTTTCATATATCCTACTTATGTTAATTGCCACTAACAACAATCAAAATTTCAGTTTGATTGCTGTAATAAATTCGTAGATATTGAGAAACGACTAAATATTTCGAATGGTCACCATGTTGGATTTTACATATGTAGGTCCTAGAGTTATGTACTGTTACATGAAGATTATTGTGTACGTGTAGCATTCAAACTTCAATCGCATTATTAGGACACAAGAAGAAACAAGGAGATTTTAAAATTTCGCACAGCTGCCATCTTGTGGATATGGAAACAATTGAAATAAATTAGATGCCAGTGGATTAACATTCGTATAAGGATTTACTGTATCAAGTTTCACTGCACTCGGATGGTTAAATTGCGAGAAACGTCCATGTGAATATTTATAATTCGCGTCGCCGCCATGTTGGATTTGTGATCACCAGGTCATTTAAAGTCATATAGGTGAACTTAATTTCATAGCCCATATGAACATAAAAATCAGTTTGATTGCTATAATAGATTCGTAGATATTCAGAGCCGTCTAAATATTTCGGTTGGTCGCCATGTTGGATTGTTAAATGTATAGGCCATAGAGTCATGTACCATTAAAGGAAAAATATTTTGTAGGTTCATTATTCAAACTTTCACTTCGATCGCATGATCACGACACAAGAAATGAAAAACTTAATTTTAAAAATCGCACAGCCGCCATCTTGAGGTTATGTAAACAATTGAACTAAATTAGATACCAGTACATTAAAATGTGTATAAACATTTCCTGTACCAGATTTCATTGCGTTTGGAACATTAAATCGCGAGGAGGTCTATTTAAAATTTTCAAATTTGCTTGGCCGCCATGTTCGTTTTGTAGTTAACCGGTTTTTAAAGTCTTATAGATGAACTTCCAGTAGTGCCCTTTATCTCCGTACAAAATTTCAGGGTGATATCGCTAATAGTTTCATAGATATAGAATGCCGGTGAAATATTTGACACATCCGCCATCTTGTGGTTATGTAAACAATTGAACGAAGTTAGATGTCGGTGCATTACAATGTGTATAAACATATTGCACCCTTCAATAAAGCATGGTTTTCTCAAGAGTCATCTACGGGGTCGTGTTCAGTCCTGACTGCGTTACGCAGCAAAGTTCGCTTAAAGACAACATGCTCTAATGAATAGAAAGGTTCATGACAGAGGCTATACTAGAAATAAAATGAATAACAAGTAGAATAAAAGAAATTTAAAAATTTGAAAATTATGTGCATAATAATAATAATAATAAATAAAAGAAATCATCCCTGACTTTCACCCCCTAATAAATAATAATATTGAGCGGTAGGAACTCGCTCGTCACAACAAGACAATGTGAATACAGCTTCCCACAAAATAATTAATCATAACATAAACTTTGAGCTGAGAACTCACTCGTCACAACATACGGATACAAGTCCATTTTTCCTGGTCAAGAAGTTATATAATGTGTGGTGTACTGCTCGTTAATAAGAAACTGAGTACTGATGCGAGTCCGTTTACAACTGAAACAGTCACGTTGCTTACGGAGATGCATCTTTTAAATCATACTATGGCTATGGGACCCACCCTTAATTAATACACTATAATTACTACTGACACATGCAAGATCTAATAATACAAAAATATGAAGAATCTCCCCGAGATTCTAGCTGGTGCCAGAGCACATAAATGAACAAAAAGAGCATGCCAGAAATAGGCCAAAACGCTCTCATCTCGACAAGGGAACATAGCCTCGCTCACCCTAGGTTGACACGGGTCAATGAACGCGTAAAATAATCACACAAAAATTGAACCAACAACGACAAAATACAAGCCTAACGGCTGAAAAACTATGTTTACATTTTTATAAAACGCCAGACAAACAGGATTTTTGGAAGCTACCTTACAACTATGGACAGCACCCATTTAATCAATCAATACTCATTATAACCGATCAGGTTTTGTGAATTTAAACAACGTCTTAAATTGAAGAACAGGAACCAAGCCTGTTACTAATGACAAGTCGCGTTATCTGATTTGAGCGCACCCTCTTGTATGAGTCATCGCTGTCTCCAATATCTCTCTCAGTCGCTCAAGCTAGGTGCAGTTTCCGTCTGGAAACGCAAACATATCTCACTCATCCCCTGGATGGCAAGAAAACACAAATATATACCACAAGTCCAGCCTCGCGAGGTCATGAACTGGGCTGACGTGGAGCAAGTCAGAATAATCACCATGATATATTCTCGCTAGCACATCATAAAAATAACACAACGCACCAAAAGCTTGGACAGACTCTCATACACATCCCACTGGGTCGGCTCAAAACAGATCAACAATATTGCGTCCATTGACACTTTAAAAAATAATACACAACAAAAACTCGGGTGAAAAGTGCCATCCCGTTCAGATCTGCTGAAAAAGCAACTATCAAAATAATCCTGAACCGTCATAAAATTCTACTCACAAATAATCTTTACCCTCCAAATTCTATTTTTAATCTCAAAATTAATTCAGTTCCATTTCTGTTATAAGGCATACCTCCGAATAATAATGCTTGACCGCGATTTACGCGAGCTGCGCGTTGCCCCGTAAAGTTGAACAAACACAAATCACAATATTTACAAATTACACAACGCTCGGCTTGTCCCATATTTAATGTGTCAGTAAAACAAGAACTAATATCTACATTACCAAACAAGCAAACAAATATCTACAAAATATGTCCCATAATACCATAGCTGATTTAATAAATAAATAAATTCATTTGTACTCAATCCTTTAAAAACAGCGTCAAGGAAACGTCTGCAGCCATCTCCTTTAAGATATTTATCTCGTCATCGACATCTTCTGGCAAATGTCCTGCTGGTTCCATGATCCGGTCTCGTTCCTAGACGTCATCTCGTGCTGAATTAAATAAAGTTTTGTCAGATACACACACGATATATTTCCTACTACATTCACCTATCAAGTACTAAATTCCTTGACAGTCTATTTGGTGAATTATTTCAATGAACTGGTCCTACTGATAGTGCTGGGACTACAAATAAATCATTGAAGTTACACTTATAACTTGACGAAACTGTTCCATGTTCAATAACATGAAAATATGCAGAGTATGAACGTTACGTCCTCCGACGCACAAAAATAAGTGAGTGAACGTTACGTCCTCCGACGCACAAAAATAAGTGAGTGAACGTTACGTCCTCAGATGCACAAAAATAAGTCATCTCTCGAAGCATCCTGGATCCTTATAAATGAAACTGACTAGGGTAGGTGTGGAAGGGGATTTATGAGAAAATACTCCATAATAATTATCAGACTAGCATGCGATCGGTATCATTGAGTTCGTTGCAGTGTGGAGGTTACGATTATGCTGTAGCCGGCTCGAATCGATCGTGGAATTAATCTGTAGATAACTCCCGCGTTAATTTACCAGGATGCGTTTTCAAGCCGAGTTGCCGTTAAAACAAGGCGTCTTGATATTATTGGCCCAGACTCTTGTATGTCTTTGCGCGCTTTTAAATGTATTTCTGCAGTAGGGAGTGGTTAACATGATGATTGACCAATTGCCTCGTAGCATTCGATTTTCTTCTTGGCGCCAACCTTCATAGCAACAGGCCATAATGTGCGTGCCCAAGCCATCTTCCACGCTAAAAGTTGCACCTGTCCTATGTGCCAAGAATATTTATGCTACTTCCTAAAATACCACAGGAGCTTAAACCATTGTGTCCTCTCGGCCACTGATTTCTCAATATTTCCCAACGCCGTCTGGCTCTCATATCTGCTGTCTGTAGAAATGTATTAAAAGATGATGAATAATTATTAGAATCCTTTATACAGCCTGTGGATAAAGGGTTCAATATACTGTCCCAAGTTTTATTGTACTGTATTTGGTTGGTTAAATCGCGAGGAACGTCTATTTAAAAGTCGCAAATTCGCGTGGCCGCCATGTTAGTTTTTCAGTTACCAGTTTTTCAAAAGTCACATAGGTGAACTTCTAGTAGCTCCCTTTATCACCGTAAAAATTCCAGGGTGATCTCGGGAATAATTTCGGAGATATTGAATGCTGGTGAAATATTTCGCACAGCCGCCATGTTGGATTGGTGAGACGTAACAAAATTTGAGGGGCATAGTCGGGGTCGTCCGGAATAGTGCTATGAACTTACCGAGTTTCATTGAAATCGCTCCAGCCGTTTAGAAGTTATTAGGGGTCCCACACTCCCCTCTCCCTCTCTCTCTCACACACACACACACACGCACACACACACGGACAAAAGGTGATCTCATAAGCCTATTTTTTCAAAATTGAAAATAGGCTAAAAATGTCACTGGTCACAACTTGCCATATGGAATTTGGATATCATTGAACAGGCTGAGAACGGGGATTTCACACTGCAAGATCAATCTCAAGAAATGGAACATGCTCGTTATCAATGAATGATGAGTTCTGCGACTGCAGAATGTTACATGATCCAGAACACCTGCTGATCAGCCGCTTGATTTAGGACATGTGTTCAAAAGACGATCTTACGGCTTCAAACAATAATGCTGTAAATGTTGCTACTTACTGGCAAAATGTAATTTGATTCGGACACGGAAAATAAAAAATCAGTCCCTAACTACATTGTAAATATTGTATATACAGTATTTCAACGTTTTTGTTATTTGCTCGTTCTCAATTATTTGCCTCATTTTGCTATACGAAATATGTAAGTAATGTTTTATCATTTCAAATGATCTTGTCGACCTCATCGTTATGCTTTGGTCTACCGTTATCCGTTACGGTTACGGCGTGTATGACGTCATCATGTTGTTCAGTGCATATGCACCGAGTCTGAGTTTACTGCTGGAGTCTGGCGTTATGCGATACGGAGACGGCGAGTGCGTGACGTCATGCAGCAGAGTGCACCTCCCGCTCTCCATTCCCCGTGCTGGAAGCCTAAGTTAAAGGGTAATGGAGTCTGTTGAGTCTGAGTTTACTCCTGGGGTCTGGCGTTATGCGATACGGAGACGGCGAGTGCGTGACGTCATGCAGCAGAGTGCACCTCCCGCTCTCCATTCCCCGCGCTGGAAGCCTAAGTTAAAGGGTAATGGAGTCTGTTGAGTCTGAGTTTACTGCTGGAGTCTGGCGTTATGCGATACGGAGACGGCGAGTGCGTGACGTCATGCAGCAGAGTGCACCTCCCGCTCTCCATTCCCCGCGCTGGAAGCCTAAGTTAAAGGGTAATGGAGTCTGTTGAGTCTGAGTTTACTCCTGGGGTCTCCGCGAGAAGCCCTCCTGAGCCTTTCTAACAATGTAGCATTTGTAGCATGAGTCATTAGAAATGATATAAAGTCTAGTCTCTCAGACTAGTACCAATACTGCAACTAAATAATTGTACATATTGTAAATATTTTCACCTGTATTTCAAACATAGATTTTATAGCCTAAGTGTATTGGATCTGATGATGATCGCTTGACGATCGAAACTGGTCATCCTAGTGTTTTATTAATCTCATGTAATTTATTTCAGGATTAGGGCATAACCCATCTCTTTTGGGTACATTCGTGTTGACCGACTGAAAAGCACTAAACTCTTGTTTACTAAGGCAACACTGAAAATATGGCTTCAAACACCACAACTGTATCTTTTTTTTGTTACTAATATTTTGTATGACATTGCATAAGCATACAAAACCAAGACCGTCGCACTCCTTGCGAGCCTAAGACACTGGATCTCAAGATGTTCAGAGCAAGTCACTGAAGAGGTAAAACCTCACGTACTATTCTTGCAGTACACAATTGTGTGAAGCTAAATTTGTAGGTTAGATTTGATTAACGTTCTTTTAAAGTTCCAACGTTCGTCGCCAGGTGCCGGTTGCGGTGGCATCCAGTAGCCAAGTTCGCAGCTAGGTGTTGTTGACGGTAGCAATCGTAGCAAAAGTAGGAACTACTTGAAATTGACCGTCTGCTGTCCTTACCAGAATTAGAGATGACACACTCTAATACAGCCATCACAATTAACACCGGTTATCAGACAGATTCTACACACACCCCAAGTACACGGGGCTACATGACCGCGTTGACGGAGTCCACAAACTGAGGAACCAACCAACTCTACTTGCAGTACCAAGGAGGGTAGACTTTTTCATTAACTGCAGATGGTTTCTCATCAAGTCAAGGTTCTCCTCTGTAGCTAAACAATTGACAAGACAACAACTGGGATGACGAAAACTCTCCTTAGTATTTATTTACAATCAATGTTCATGTTTTATTCGGGCACTTTCTATCTTTTTACCCAAAAACTTCTCATATACACACTATGCTTCCTCTTTCTCTCCTCCATCCACTTCTTTCCCGGTTGTCTCTCTTTGGGAGTTTGCTCAAACTTCTGTTGTCTAAGTTTTTCTCTGTATGTGCTCCTGTCTGTCATGACTTCTGTAGAGATATTTAGTTTATTGAGGTCTTCACGGTTTCCTTTACCCAAGTGGTTTTTATCATTTTAAAATGATTATGTTGACTTTATCTGGGGTCTGGCGTTACGTTACGGTGACGGGACGAAATGTTCCGAGGATGCACTGAGGTGTGTGACGTCATAGTAGTGCTTGAGTTTCCTCCTTTCACCGCGCGCTCCAGCCATCTACCTCCTTTGACCTTGGTTTGTACTTGTTTTTTTGTTTTATTATTTATTATTATGCTTTTTAGCGTATGGCTTTTAGTTCCGGGAGTCGTCATTTGTAGCATTTGTAGTCTTTCAGACTGACAGTCCGTGTCTTTTAGTATACTGTTACGTGCCAGCCCCTAGTGGCACTTTTGTTAACTGGATTACGGTGGGGGTACAAATCACAACACCAATTACTGCTCAAAGAAATAATTAATTTTATTGTGGCCAGAAAATTACACTAATCAGCAAATACAAGCAATTAGGAGCCTTACTCCAGTTTCCTCAAGTCTCTTCCTTGAGCGCTCTTGGCCCTTCCACTTGTCAACAGATCACAGAAGTTAATCCGTCCTAATGAGTACGGTGGCCTTGACAGAAACTTCCTGCTCCTCTCCTTTATGTTCACCGACCACAATTACTTACGATCACTTGCTGCAGGCTATTTCGCTGTCCACAAGCTGGAGAAACAATGTCACTGGATTTCGTAACTCGCACAGCACTACGTCACCACACTTCTGTCGCACAAGATAATCGCTCGCACTAGCTCGTAAAACACAACAACAACCCCCGCTTGACAGGTCGCACTTATATAGCAGGCCGGTGACTCAATACATGCTTCTAGATCCATCCAGGGTTCACGGCTTCTCGAGGTTTCCATCGCTGGTCCAGTCACGAATATTCTGGACTATCCCTTTGTCTTAGTAGCCCTGTTGCATAAGGCTCACGCAATACAGGAGGCAGGCCACAGCCCAGCCCCTGGGGCAGTTGTGACTCAAGCGGCGAGCGATGACACAAACTCACAGCCGTAGCACCACCCCCTTCCTAAAAAGGCTGATCGTCCCGATCAATCATTGGTCCGTCTGTGTCCCTCCGTAGGCTGCCAGGCGTTCTTGATGCACGATCTTCATCTTCGCCCTCGGGCTCCGCTGGATCCTGTAGACGACATCGTTGATCCGTTTCACGACTCGGTACGGGCCCTCCCAGAACTTCTGAAGATTGGGTGACAGGCCTTTCTTCCGTAATGGGTTGAAGAGCCAGACCAGGTCGTCCTCGTGGAATCCGCCGGCATCCGTCTGCTGGTCGTATCGGGTCTTCATTCGGCCGGTCTCGATCCGCAGTTTCCTCCTCGCGAACGCGTGCACGTCCTCCAGTTGGTCGACCAGTTCTTGACAATACTGGCTTACCGGGATCGGATCATTCCCAGGTCGGCCGAAGGCAAGATCGACAGGTAGACGGAGCTCCCTCCCAAACATGGCCCGGGCTGGTGTGCACCCGGTGGCTTCATGCACGGCGGCGCGGTAGGCCAGGAGAAATAGTGGAAGATATTTGTCCCAATCCCTCTGGTGCTCGCTGACGACTATTCGGAGATGGTTCTCGATGGTGCGATTGAATCGCTCTACCATCCCGTCGGACTGAGGGTGTAGCGGCGTCGTCCTTGTCTTCCGGATTCCCAGCAGCTGGCATAGGTTCTGGAACACCTGCGACTCGAAGTTCCTCCCTTGGTCGGAGTGCAGCTCCAGGGGTACTCCGTACCGGCTGACGAATTCTTTCACCAGGGTCTCTGCAATCGTCGCGGCTTCTTGGTTAGGGAGCGCATACGCCTCCGGCCATTTGGTAAAGTAGTCGCTGACGACTAATATGTAGCGGTTCCCTGCCTCGCTTAACGGGAATGGCCCAGCAACATCGATGGCCACTCTCTCCATGGGGCCGCCCACGTTGTAGGTCTTCAGTGGGCCCCGTCGTCTTCGTCCTGGGTCCTTGCTGGCTGCGCAATCGTGGCACCTCGCGCAGTGGTTCTCCACGTCTGTTCGGCATCCGATTCAGTAGAACCGCTCTCTCAGCTTCTCCAGGGTCTTCTTTATCCCTAGGTGTCCACCAGATGATCCTCCATGAACTTCCTTCAGGACTTCCTCCGTCATAGCCTTTGGAACGACGACTTGTTCCCGAGATGTCTTCCCGTCGGTGCTCTCCCAGGTACGGCAGATGAGGCCATCCCTTACAATCAGCGAGTCCCACTGTGCCCAGTAGGACTTAAACTTTGGGCTGCAGTCACTCACAATGTTCCACCCGGGTCTGGGGACACAGGCCCTCTTCCATTCGGCTATCAGTCCCAGGTCATCATCTTCTGCTTGTGCCCGCGTGAATGATTCGCGGCTCCAGTTCCCTTGAAGTTCCACAGTAGTCCGTCGGCACTGTATCCCAGTGTTCTCCTCCCTTCGGGCACAGAAGGTGCAGTCTTCGGGGCACGGACTTCGTGACAGGGCGTCGGCGTTAGAATGCAGTTGGCCTTTCCTGTGCTGAATCTCAAAGTTGTACTTTTGAAGCCTCTCTAACCACTGCGCGAGTTGACCCTCGGGCTGCTTGAAGTTCAGGAGCCACCGCAGGGATGCATGGTCGGTCCTGATGAGAAATTCTTGCCCGTACAGGTACTTGTGGAAGTGTTCAATGGTCTTCACGATGGCGAGCAGCTCCTTCCTGGTGACGCAGTAGTTCCTTTCTGGCTTTGACAAGGCCTTGCTGAAGTAGGCCACTACTCTCTCCTCGCCGTCCACTACCTGCGACAGGATTCCCCCTATGCCAAAGTCGCTGGCATCGGTATCGACGATGAACCTTGTTCCAGGTCTGGGGTAGGCCAGAATAGGCGCGGTGCACAGAGCCTGCTTGAGTTGTTCGAAGGCACTGTGGCATTCTGCTGTCCACGTGAAGAGTTGGTCCTTCTCAGTCAGTCGATGTAAAGGTTTGGCGATGTCGGCGAAACCTCTCACGAAGCGACGGTAATAAGTGCAGAGTCCAAGGAAGCTTCGTAGTTGGGACTTGTCCTTCGGAACTGGCCACTCCCTCACAGCTGCGGTCTTCTCTGGGTCGGTGCCCACCCCTTCCTCGGAGACAATATGCCCAAGGTACTGGACCTGCTTCTGGAAGAGCTGACACTTCTTGGGGCTCAACTTCAGCTGGGCAGCCCGTAGCTTCATCAAGATCTCCTTCAGGTTGCTGTAGTGCTCCTCGAAGCTTTTCCCCAGAACGATGACGTCGTCTAGGTAGACCAGGCAGGTCTTCCAGTGTAGTCCCCTCAGAATGGACTCCATTAGCCTTTCGAAGGTCGCAGGGGCGTTGCACAGACCGAATGGCATGACGGTGAACTGCCAGAGCCCGCTGCCCACAGAGAACGCAGTTTTCTCGCGGTCCTTAGGGTGGACCTCTACCTGCCAGTAGCCACTCTTAAAATCCAAGGTGGAGAACCATCTTGATCCTGATATGGTGTCCAGCGTGTCGTCGATCCGGGGTAGAGGGTAGCTGTCCTTCTTCGTGACGTCGTTCATCCGCCTGTAGTCCACGCAGAACCTGGTGGAACCGTCCTTCTTCTTCACAAGCACGACCGGAGAACTCCAAGGACTATGTGATGGCTCGATCACACCTTGCTCCTTCATCTCTTCTACCATCCGGTCGACTTCGGCTTGCTTGGCGAGCGGGATACGTCGGAATGGGGCCCTAATCGGTGCGCTGTCCCCAACGTCGATTCTGTGCTGGACCAAGCTTGTCCTGCCGAAGTCTTTGCTCCCCACGGAGAAGACATCCTGGAATTCGTGTAGCAGGTCCTGAAGTTGGCGTGATTGCTCTTCGTCTAAATGGTCCTGGGATCCTTGGTACAGCTTCTGTAGTTCTTCTGGCAGGGCGCGTCTTCTTCGGTTGTCCGTCTGCAGGTGTCCGTCCGTCGTTTCTGTGATGCGGGCAATCCAGGTAACGGGCTCGCAGACTCCTAGGTTGGTGTCCCGGTGAACCGTAATATCGTAGTCGTTCAGGTTGGACAGGCGGACGTACGGCTGAGGCGTCGTGTTGATGAGAGTCTTGGCAACTAGCAATCCTTTTGTTTGGATGCCCTCATATTTTGGCTCGATGACAGCCGCCACTCCCTCAGCAGTTCCGTCGACAATTACGGCAGCACTGACCTCCGTCCTGGCGGGAACGATGACGTCTTCTCTCAGCCTTACTCGTCGTGCGGTGATGGACTCGTGCGCAGGTTGCAAAGCAAGTTCCTCACCTCCGAAGTGCAGAGTGTTGGTACTCAGATCCAAGATGATGTTGTTCTGGTCCAGGAAGTCCAGTCCGATGATCACTTCATTTGATACGTCAGCCACAAGCACTGGATGCTTTATCGCCCGTCGACCAATGACGAAATCCAGTGATGCTTCGCCATGTACCGGTGCGGTCTCTCCGGTCGCGGTTATTAGCTGGAGGTTCCTTTCTGTGGGTTGCACTCCCCACTTCGGGATCACGGTGGGACTGACGATGGTCCTCGATGCTCCCGTGTCGAATAGCATGGGCCAGCTCTCTCCGTTGACGACTCCGTCGACCATCAGGCTGCTATTGTCCCTCCGTAACTTCGTCACACGAACGTGGACTACCGGGGCTTGACGTCTGTAACAAGCCAACCTTTGCCCCCCAAGGCTGGCTAATACTCGTTTCCCTGGGTCGCGCGGTTTACAGACGACTGATTTCCCGTCGGATACCCTCAGCGGTGGCGATCACCGCAGTCCTTGCTCAGGTGGCCTTTCTTACCGCAGGTCCAGCAGGTCGGTAGTCCTCTTCCGGGCCGCCTCTCCGGTTGCCTTCCGGCTGTGTCGGTGCTGGTGGTGCAGCGACTATCGAAGAAACGGCTTAGCGCCTCCATGAATTCGTCGGCCAGGGGCTTGGTCTCGTTGGTTTTTACTGGTTCGTCGACGTCCACTTGACGCACCCGCGCGTGCATTCTGAATGCCTGTTTTGCCGTCTCGAACTCAAGTGCGTGGCTCAGCGCATCTGTCAGGGTTTTATTGCGCGCGAGTCGCAGCGCCTGTTGAGTGTCCGAGTCCCGTAGCCCGCCGGTGAAAGTCTGCGTCGCTATCTGCTCCAGAAAGTCGGCCGGCGCTGTTGGGTAGGCGAGCCTTACGAGGCGTGCGATGTCCATCTCGAACTCCTGCAGGGTTTCCGCGTTCTTCTGTACCCGGGTCCGGAGCTGCATCTGATAGGCCTGCTGAAGATGGCTATCTCCATATCGGGACTCCATATGGGCGATCAGGGAAGCGTAGTCCTGGGATCCAGTCGGGATGGCCTGAAGGACGTTAAAGGCGTCACCTCTCAGCGCTACAATGAGAGCTGTAGCCTATTCTGTGTTGTTCCAGTTATTTATGGAACAGGCCGCCTCGAACTGACGTAAGTAGGTGCTCCACGGGACCTTTCCGTCGAAGGTTGGGGGCGTCACTCTGCTATGTCCCGTTCCTGATATTCCCGGTGTAACGGTGGGCGGGCGTTGGCGTAGCTCGGCAACTTCCTTTTGTAAGGCGTTGAATTTCTCCTCCACCCCCATCAGCGGGCGTTGGCACAGCTCGGCAACTTCCACTTGTAAGGCGTTGAATTTCTCCTCCACCCCCATCAGCGGTCGTTGGCACAGCTCGGCAACTTCCACTTGCAAGGCGTTGAATTTCTCCTCCACCCCCGTCAGTGGGCGTAAGCGCAGCTCGGCAACTTCCTTTTGTAAGACGTTGAATTTCTCCTCCACCCCCATCAGCGGGCGTTGGCGCAGCTCGGCAACTTCCACTTGTAAGGCGTCGAACTTCTTTTCCACTGCCGTGACTTCCTCACGCAGACCCAGTTCTAATTTCTTCAGGTCCTGTGTCAACTTATTCTGACCGTCTTCCATCTTCTTCTGGCCGTCCTCTATCCTCTTCAGGTCCTCCACTAGCTTATTTTGACCGTCTTCTAGTTTGGCAGTTAGGTCCTCGGCTAACTTCTTCTGGCCGTCTTCTAGTTTGGCAGTTAGGTCCTCGGCTAACTTCTTCTGGCCGTCCTCCATCTTCTTCTGGCCGTCCTCCATCTTCTTCAGGTCCTCCGCTAACTTATTTTGACCGTCTTCCATCTTCTTCTGGCCGTCTTCTAATTTGGCAGTTAGCTCCTTAGTTAAATTCTTCTGGCCGTCCTCCATCTTGGTTTCCATGCCGATAACCTAGATGTTAGGCCCCTTAAAACAACAATTATCATCATCATCATCATTTAACTTTTCTAGCAATGCTGCCAATTTCTCCTCCATTTTAGTTGTTTGTCTTGTAAAGGGCATGCACTCACAGGAAAATTAGAGAAAATGACCTGCTCGGGTTTTGAAACCAGGACCGTCAGGTGTTGTGCTTGAGTTCGTAATCCGGCTTCTGACACCAGTTGTTACGTGCCACCCCCTAGTGGCACTTTTGTTAACTGGATTACGGTGGGGGTACAAAGCACAACACCAATTACTGCTCAAAGAAATAATTAACTTTATTGTGGCCAGAAAATTACACTAATCAGCAAATACAAGCAATTAGGAGCCTTACTCCAGTTTCCTCAAGTCTCTTCCTTGAGCGCTCTTGGCCCTTCCACTTGTCAACAGATCACAGAAGTTAATCCGTCCTAATGAGTACGGTGGCCTTGACAGAAACTACCTGCTCCTCTCCTTTATGTTCACCGACCACAATTACTTACGATCACTTGCTGCAGGCTATTTCGCTGTCCACAAGCTGGAGAAACAATGTCACTGGATTTCGTAACTCGCACAGCACTACGTCACCACACTTCTGTCGCACAAGATAATCGCTCGCACTAGCTCGTAAAACACAACAACAACCCCCGCTTGACAGGTCGCACTTATATAGCAGGCCGGTGACTCAATACATGCTTCTAGATCCATCCAGGGTTCACGGCTTCTCAAGGTTTCCATCGCTGGTCCAGTCACGAATATTCTGGACTATCCCTTTGTCTTAGTAGCCCTGTTGCATAAGGCTCACGCAATACAGGAGGCAGGCCACAGCCCAGCCCCTGGGGCAGTTGTGACTCAAGCGGCGAGCGATGACACAAACTCACAGCCGTAACAATACTATTCGTAACTGTGTTAAACATTTTCTTGGTCAGTCTGTCTTCGATCTTCCTATGTATATGTCTATAAAGATTTGCCCTTCTTTTCCTTATGTTGTTTGTAATCGTCTCTGTCTGTTTGTACAGTTCTATTGTAGGTCTCGTTATCCATATTCCCTCTTTCTGAACCGGCCTATAGATCTTTCTCAGAATTTTCCTTGTTTTCCTAATTCCTTGTTTTTTGTTCGTCCCTTGATTGGTGTTGTTTCTGAAGCGTATAAGGCCTATTTTAAGACTACTGTACGATAGTGTCGTAATTTGGCTTTGATGGAAATACTTTTTTTATTGTAGTGGTTCCATGTAAGTCGGAATGCTTGCTGCAATTTAGCGATCCTCTCTTCATTGGATGACATGTTCAGTCCTGTTTTCTGTATAATGTCTCCTTGGTAACAAGAGTTTAGTACTTTTCTTTCGGTCAACACGAATGTACCCAAAAGAGCTGGGTTATGCCCTAATCCTGAAATAAATTACATGATATTACATAGATCAGGTGTACGATGTACTTTTCTTCTGCAATAAACGAAGGCCCGTATTCGCGGCAGTATTAAAGGTGCCGGGACGTCCACAAAAGACCGGCCAGCGCTTAGTTTGTATGGCTTTGGTCCACGCGTGGCGGGGAATGTTCCACGGTCTTTAATAGTTGTAGACCTACCTCATTCAATAACATATATCTATCTAGTTTTGGCAACACCCCACATAAACACATGGCACTGACTCCGCACAGCACATATGAACAGGGGGAAGAAAGGGAAAAACCAGTGTCGTTGAGATAACAGCCCATCTCAGTCGACCACGCCTGGAGTAACAGTGAACACGAAAACTGCGCGTAGCTCCAGCAAGGAAGACAACCAGATAAGTAGTAGCCTGTAATATTACAGTTTAACCATAGTTGATTTTTTACAACCATATAATCACTCCAAATATACAAACTCCGGATATCTATCACCATTTAGCATTTCACCTAACATCATATATACGGCATTTAGCATACACCGACAGTTGCAGTACCAATACTGCAACTAAATAATTGTACATATTGTAAATATTATCATCTGTATTTTCAAACATAGAGTGTATAGCCTAAGTGTAATGGATCTGATGATGATCACTTGACGATCAAAACTGGTATATCCTAGTGTATTTATTAATCTCATGTAATTTATTCCAGGATTAGAGCTTAATCCAGCTATTTTTGGTACATTCGTGTTGACCGATTGAAAAGCACTATCTTAAACTTTTGTTTACTAAGGCAACACTGAAAAAATGTCTTCATACCCCACAATGCTCACCTAGGTATTTTAAACTTTCCACTTATGTTATTGTTCGATACTTGGTTTATTGTTATTATTATTGTTAATGCTATATGGAACTTAATTATGCTCGAGTACTTGGAACGCTTGAGGGTGGTCCTCACAGAACGCCTGGATCAGTCGCTTGCCACAAGGTTAGCACGGTGTTGTGCCGAGGTTAAGGTCAGTTCTTGCACGTGCTGTCTCATGTGTTAGCTTCTCACAAGATAAACGTGACTGGACACGAGACTCTGGCGCGGCGCCGTGCGTGCGTGGGAGTTACTGAATTACATCGTAACATATTCACTCTCTGCAAGACATGCTTGTAATCTCCACATTCGATTCCCGGTTCTGCCAAGATATTTAATTCTGGAACAGGATACACTCAACCTCGTGAATAAAATTGAAAATGAAAAAGCTTTTATGTTCAACCCTGACTATTATATGTCAGAAAACTGTTCTACAATGAGGCTCATTACAACACTGTTTTTAGCCTACTTTTCACATTTTGCAAAAATGAGGAAAATGTAGACTTATGAGATCGGGCAAATGTGTGTCTGTCTGTCTGTCTGTCTGTCTGTCTGTCTGGCTGGCTGGCTGTGTGTGTGTGTCCCCCTATCAACTCCTAAACGGCTGCAGCAATCGAAACAAAATTTGGTAGGAGTAAAGATCTATACCTGAATATCTCACGCCCATATTTGAAAATGATGTCAGTGCTACCAACTGCTGAAAAATCGCAATTGAAATTTGAGCTCCATGTTGGATATCTTGGAATGTATGAATAGGAGCTATTTCAAAATTGGCACACGTATAGATAATAATATTGCTGTTTAATTTCCAGGAGGCCATACATCGCAGTGTTGCCAAAATGAATATACGCCTGCTGATAGGTCCAAATTTTAAATGCATATAACTTCTACACTATCAATTGGATTTCAACCCAATTTCGTATGTGCTATGTGTACATAAACAGATATGACTGAACGTATTCTTAAGATCCACCAGGGCTCCCAACTGTTAATAAATGCTCTCAAATTATTTTATCCAAATACCAATATATCAGAAAGTATGCAGGCCGACAGCTTTAAACTTTGCACACGTATAGTACCTGACATTCTATATTAATTTGGAGTAAGTTATATACGTCACTGCTACCAACATGATTCTAAGCCTGCTGAGATGTCCAAATTTAAATACATGTAACTTCTACACTATCATTTGGATTTCAGCCAAATTTCGTGTGTGCTATGTGTACCATAACAGATATGTATATGCCGATTCTTAAGATTAACCAGGGCTGCCAACTGTTAATAAATACTGTCTCTATTTTCGTTACCCTAATATCAATATAGCCTATCAGAAAGTATGCAAGCCAATAGCTCTAAACTTTGTACACGTATAGTACCTGGCATTCTAGATTAATTTGGAGTAACTAATATACGTCAGTGCTGCCAACATGATTCTAAGCCTGCTGATAGATCCAATTTTAAAATGTATGCAACTTCTATACTAACTAATGGACTTCATTCAAAATTGACACAACAATAGATCATATTATTTCAGATTATTTATGACCAATACATGTATGTCATTGTTGCCAACATGATTTTACACGCGCTCTTAGATCCAATGTTTAACTGCATGTAACGTCCATGCTATCCAATGGACTTCAACCAAATTTTGTATTCAGTACCTTAAGAGATGGAACTAAAAATATATTCAGTCACCAGGGCTGCCAACTGTAGTTCTCTATTAGGCTATATTATGCCAGGTATACAGTATTTCGAAGTAATTTGAAATTTCGAAATTACCAACTTAATTTTGACATTATTCTAGATAGATCCATATAGATTAATCATTACCATAGATCTTAAATTTTAAGAAAAGTAGGCTCTTTAGTTCGTCACGGAACTTCTTGTTCATTATGAAACAGTTTCTCCCACCAATCAGAGCTCAAGGATCAGTTGTTTGACCAATTAGATAACGATAGCATCTCACCTGCGCTGAATTCCACGACCTTCTAATTTAAATTAAACTGCGTGGTCTAGTGTCACAGTAGGGTAATCGAGGAGGCCATGGTCAAATACAAGGCATTCTCTGCGTCTCATGCGCTCTGTTCAGTACATAAAACTGGCGAAATCTCGACAGATATTTATGAATATTTATGTTCGAACATATAATAGTTATAATAATTATCGTCGAACATAAACAGTCGTGTGCAACTCGCCTATAATGGTAATTAAGACACTCGTATGGAAATTATAAAACTCGCATACGCTCGTTTTATAAACATACTCGTGTCTTAATTATTGCCATTATAGGCTCGTTGCATAATGTACTATTATCATTTTAAATGATTATGTCGACGTCGGTTGGTCGGTTCTTAAGTTTAGGGGCTGCGACAACGCGGTCATGTAGCCCCGTGTACTTTGGGTGTGTGTAAAATCTGTCTGATAACCGGTGTTAATTGTGATGACTGTATTAGTGTGTTTCATCTGTTTTTTAATTTAAGTACTGCAACTTGGAATTTTTCAAATAGTTCCTACTTTTGCCACCGCCAAGCGCCACCGTCAACGACTACTAGGCCAAGTTCAGAACTTAGCTACTAGACGCCACTGAAGTCGGCTCTTGGCAACGAACGTAGAAACCTAAGAGCGTTGTTTACATTCTTAACCTATCCAATTTAGCTTTACACAGGTGGAAGGTTTTTTAACATGCCATAAATCTATGACATGAGACCGCCGGCTTTACTTCCCCTCCGAAGGAAGACATGCTGAGGGATTTTAACGCTCTTAAAAAATCCGACGACTTCGGCCGGGTTTGAACCCGCTATCTTGGGCATAGAAGCTCAGCATGCTACCGACTACGCCACCGAAGCCGCTAAATATGTCGACTTCGCTGGGGTCTGGCGTTACGTTACGGTGACGGGACGGAATGCACTGAGGTGTGTGACGGCATGGTACTGCTTGAGCTTCCTCCTTTCCCCGCGCGCTCCGGTGAGCTGACTTCATCCTTTGACCTTGGTTTTTATTTTTCTCACGGACTTGGATTTCACGCAGCATTTGTAGCATTTGTAGCGTTTAAAATGATATAAATTCTAGTCTTTCAGACTGACTATCAGCGTTTTTTTTTTCAAAGTAACGTATATCGATGAAATGCAAAACTTCAGAAATCGCGTTTTTGTTTCTTGCTATAATTAAATTCAGATATGATTATGAATATAATATAATATAATTTCATTCATTACTTGTATGCACGTCCCTCGGCTTGGGCTGTAACTGTGTGCACCTGGGCAACTCTTGGCTGACATGTCCACGTCGCGGGGGTGGGGGGCAACACTGAATTACAGTGGCTGAGTGCAGTCAGGGACCGAGATGTGCTTAGAAAATTATTCCGGTAAACTCCAACATGAAAGTGGCTAGTTGTAAAGCAATTAACTCTAGAAGGGATGAAAGATTTAAGGCTGGCACATGTAAAGTAACAGTTTTCCTGCAGCTAATTGGAAAACCTATTTCTCAAGGGTCTCTTCCTGCACCTATCATCCTCTCAAACACCTGTCACTCATAATTGCCTCAACCACCCTGTTGAGAGGACAGACAACAGCCCCACATTAAGTGTGAAACTTCAATTCAGCAATTTATTTCGTATCAAAACAGGAAAACGCTGAAATATGTAATTTTATGTAATATCACTAAGAATATGTAGAATACCCACAAGTATGAAAACAAGATGTTCAGTAAAGAACATATAGCCTACTTTCTCCTAAATGCATGGGTATTGTTATAACTCTTTGTCCTTTCCAAGGAGTATAATTGAATGTTGGTCGTAGTAGCTTGTTGAAATACGTGTTATACGGATATTAAACATGAATATAAGGTGCCCTCTGCTAGTGCTATCTCTGTACAAAATTTCATTCAATCTGGTTTCACCGTGTTTGAGTTGATTAGGTGAATCAATTTGCAAACATACATGGCCGCTATCTGCAAACCATTGGGCTGATAACCTTGTCGTTTGGTCAAAAGATGCTTATTACATAAAGGTATAGGCTATTGTTGCAAAATTTAGTAGAGATCAGATGATTAGGTTGGTCGTAATTTGATTTAAGCTTTTAACATTTGGGTGGCCGCCATTACGTTTACGTAAAGATGGTGATGATATAAAACATGACACTCAGGTGCCCTTTGCTAGTGCTACCTCTGTACCAAATTTCGTTCAATTCAGTTTCACCGTGTTCGAATTGATAGGGGGGGGGGCAGACATTCACAGTACACAGACACACACAGACACACAATTTTTGCCCTGTGTTGATCTCATAAGTCTACTTTCATTTTTTGCAAAAAATCGAAAGTAGGCCATAATATGTATAATGAAATTCAGTTATAATAACCCTAACATACTGCTTTGTGAACATATGTCTTTTCCCAGCACCTAAATAGCAAGGAACAAAATATGTAATTACATAGAAATCCCAGCTCTACTGATGATAGTTCACTGAAAACTCAATGTGACAATGCCCTCTACATTTTTTGTTTAAAAAAAACTCTTCTTTAAAATAAGTCGATTCAGTGAAAAACGCTTTTCGATTTTTTTTTGAGTTTTCCGACAAAATGATCGCGCAAATTATTCTGAAATTTAGAGTTAACCTTTTCTAGTGCTATTCTAACGATTTACTAAACGCCAACTATAGCACGGGTTTTGGAACAAAAGGGGTTTCTTCTGTGCAGCCGTACTGTACTAATATGGGGTTGGCGTTGGTTTTAGTTTGCTGTTTCGTGCTTCAGTATATTGACTTGAGAGCTGTAAGCCAGGGTGATAATGTCCCGATCAAGTTAAGTACGGTACAATACGAGCTCTGCAGTTATTTAAACCATCAATTCAATTCCTTGCTCGCTCTTCAGTTAGATGGCGCGTGATGTAACTATTGCATACATTCCTCACAAAATGGCACGAAATGCAGTAACTTCAATTTACTTCACCCCAGGGATTATCCCGCAATGTTAAACAGCGCTCGAAGGTAACATACAGGTCGGAGGACGCGTCTGGTAAACACATCAACGGTTTAACTGGGCGCTCGCTCGCTCGTGCAACAGGAGAAGCCATAGTGTGGGTGCTTTATACAGCACAGGGCCAGTGACGTTAGGACTGCACATTTTACGAGCTCCATTCAACTGGACAAGGCAAAACCTATTTCATTAAGAGGCTAGGTGGTGGAATAACGCAGTTCTCACCCATTGGCTTTAATAACGTGTGGAGGTCAGGGGTGTACAACATTAACTTGCAAGTAAAGACTTCTGTTATTTAGGAAGCAAAATAACCAGTCATGGACGAAGTAAAGAGGATATAAAAAGTAGGTTGGCTCAGGCAAGGAAAGCATTTCTACAGAAAAGGAATCTGTTGACATCGAATATAGATTTAGGTATTAGGAAGACATTCTTGAAAACCTTTGTCTGGAGCGTGGCGCTCTATGGAAGTGAAATTTGGACTATTGGTGCAGCAGAAAAATGGAGAATTGAAGCGTTTGTAATGTGGTGTTACAGGAGAATGATGAAGATCAGATGGGTAGATAGGGTTACAAACAAAGAGGTATTAAGACGAGTGGGAGAAGAGAAATGTTTCTGGCGACTGCTAATGAAGAGAAGAGATAAGTTGGTAGGACACATACTAAGACACCCAGGAATAGCAGGCTTAGTTATGGAAGGAAGGGTCGAGGACAAGAACTGTAGGGGTAGACTAAGGTTAGAGTATGTTGCCTCGGGTGTAGGGTGTGGTAGCTATGTAGAGATGAAACGATTAACTCAGGACAGGGAGGCATGGAGATCTGCATCAAACCAGTCAAAAGACTGAAGACTCAAACAACAACAAAACTCTCAGACCTCCCAAAGACAATCATTAATTCTTTACGAGAGGATTTCCTTCCTTTATATCACTTTCACAAGGCTAAATCTATATACACACATCAAAAAAAGTTTTGCATCACCTCGGTTCCCAGATCTCCGGCATATAGACGTTGACTGTGTATATTGTATCAAAGATACAGTCCCTTTGACTGTTCATAGATGTCACTAAAACTGCTCAAAGATGTAAACAACCATGCATGAGCAGGGCCTATTAGACGGAGGGGGTACGACAGCCGATCAGTTCCAGTCATTCCACCAGGACGAAGGTACGCTGCTCATGTTGTCTGTAGTTCTACCATGCCTAGAAGGTCAATACCGCAGTTCGATCGCGTCCGCATTGTTACTTTGTGTCAAGAAGGGCTCTCAACAAGGGAAGTTTCCAGGCGTCTCAGAGTGAACCAAAGCGTTGTTGTTCGGACATGGAGGAGGTACAGAGATACAGGAACTGTCGATGACAGGCCTCGCTCAGGCCGCCCAAGGGCTACTACTGTAGTGGATGACCGCTACTTACGGATTGCCGCTCGGAGGAACCCTGACAGCAATGCCACCATGTTGAATAATGCGTTTCGTTCAGCCACAGGACGTCGTGTTTCAACTCAAACTGTGCGCAATAGGCTGCATGATGCGCAACTTCACTCCCGACGTCCATGGCGAGGTCCAGCTTTGCAACCCCGACACCATGCAGCGCGGTACAGATGGGCCCAACAACATGCTGAATGGACCCCACAGAATTGGCATCACGTTCTCTTCACCGATGAGTGTCGCATATGCCTTCAACCAGACAATCGTCGGAGACGTGTTTGGAGGCACCCTGGTCAGGCTGAACGTCTTAGACACACTGTCCAGCGAGTGCAGCAAGGAGGTGGTTCCCTGATGTTTTGGGGTGGCATTATGTGGGGCCGACGTACGCCACTGGTGGTCATGGAAGGCTCCGAAACGGCTTTACGATACCTGAATGACATCCTCCGACCCATAGTGCACCCATATCGGCAGAATATTGGAGAGGCATTTGTCTTCATGGACGACAATTCTCGACCTCATCGTGCACATCTTGTGAATGCGTTCCTTCAAGATAACGACATCGCTCGACTACAGTGGCCAGCATGTTCGCCAGACATGAACCCTATCGAACATGCCTGGGATATGTTGAAAAGGGCTGTTTATGGACGTCTTGACCCACCAACCACTCTGAGAGATTTACGCCGAATTGTCGTTGAGGAGTGGGACAATTTGGACCAACAGTGTCTTGATGAACTTGTGGATAGTATGCCACGACGAATACAGGCATGCATCAATGCAAGAGGACGTGCTACTGGGTATTAGAGGTAGTGGTGTGTACTGCAATCTGGACCACAAATGCTGAAAGTCTAGCTGTATGATGGTACAACATGCAATGTGTGGGTCTCATGAGCAATAAAACGAGCTGAAATGTTGTTTGTGTTGATCTCTATTCCCTTTGTATTTAAAGGTTCCGGAACTCTTGGAACCGAGGTGATGCAAAACTTTTTTTGATGTGTGTATATAAAAGAAAGTCGTGTTAGTTACACTATTTATAACTCAAGAACGGCAGAACCGATTTGGCTGAAAATTGGTGTGGAGGTAGCTTAGAACCAGGAGACGGACATAGGATACTTTTTTTTTATCCCGTGACGTGACATAAAACGTCAAACAGAATACAAGTCACTATAAAACGTAACGCAAATACAGCTAAGGCAAGTCGTTTCCAGGCAACAGTAGCTCTTGACGAGACACGGCCGATTGGATGCGAGTGGCACTCTCCTCTACCGGTATAGAAAATGAGGCTCTTAACGTGAAATGCCGCTAGTTACTCAACGTAATTTGTATAGGGGTAGTAAAACTAATTTACAATAGATGGCGCGAGTAGCTTCAACACAATGGCGTGCGTTTGTTTCAAGAAAGTCCCACATGCGTTCATATACCATTCATCCCATTGCGATGAAACTTGGGTGATATGTTCTCTACACTTCAGGTAAGGTTTCTGGCTGAGTAAATCCACTTAACAATTGGTAGCGCACGAGAAGATTCAACAAATGAGCGACGACGCACGAAGCGTTTCAACAAAGTCCCGTATGCGTTCATATACTATACGTCTGATAGCGATGAAACTTGGGTGAGATGTTGTGTACACTTCAGGGAATGTTTCTTGACTAGTAAATTCACTTAACAATAGGTAGCGCACGAGTAGATTCAACAAATGAGCGGCGACGGGCGAAGCGTTTCAACAAAGTCCTGTATGCGTTCACATGCCATTCGTCCGATAGCGATGAAACTTGGGTGAGAGGTTGTGTACACTACAGGCAAGGTTTCTGGCTTAGTAAATCCATGTTATAATAGGTAGCGCACGAGTAGATTCAAAAAATGAGCGACGACGCGCGAAGCCTTTCAACAAAGCCCCGTATGCGTTCATATACTATTTGTCTGATCGCGATGTAACTTGGGTGAGCTGTTGTGTACACCTCAGGGAAGGTTTCTGGCTTACTAAATCCACTTTACAATAGGTATCGCACAAGTAGATTCAACAAACGAGCGACGGCACGCGAATCGTTTATACAAAGTCCCGTATGCGTTCATATAGCCTACCATTCATCTGATTGCTATGAAACTTTGGTGAATTGGTGTACACCCTCCAGGAAAGGTTTCAGACTTTTTACAATAGGTAACGCACGAGTAGATTCAACAAATGAGTAACGGCGCGTTCATATGCCATTCATTTCATTGCGATGAAACTTTGGAGAGTTGTTGAGCACGCTCCCAGGATTATTTTTGAGATAGTAAATCAATTTTACAATATTTTAGAGGTGGTTAACGGAAAAAGAAAAAAAAATGGGGATCCAAAAGCACTTCAACAAACAAAGTTACAACGCCAACACTTTCTTTGTTTGGCATTGCAACGTATGACGGGTACAGCTAGTATTGAAATCATACTAATATATAACAAGATGTTCAGTAAAGAACATATAGCCTACTTTCTCCTAAATGCATGGGTATTGTTATAACTCTTTGTCCTTTTCAAGGAGTATAATTGAATGTTGGTTGTAGCAGCTTGTTGAAATACAACGTGCTATAGGGATATTAAACATGAATATGAGGTGTCCTTTGCTAGTGCTACCTCTGTAAAAAAATTCATTCAATTCGGTTTCACCGTGTTTGAATTGATCTGGGGAATGGATTTGCACACATACATGGCCGCTATTTGCAAACTATTGGGCTGATGACCTTGTAGTCAGTCATAAGATGCTTTCCACAAAAAGGCATGTTGTTGCAAAATCCGGTAGAAATCAAATTATTAGGATGGTCGAAATTCGATTTAAGCTTTTAACATTTGGGTGGCCGTCATTCCGTTTCCGTCAAGATGGCGGCGATATAAAACATGACACTGAGGTGCCTTTTGCTAGTGCTACCTCTGTACCAAATTTCATTCCATTCGGTTTCACCGTGTTTGAATTGATAGGGGGAATCGATTTGCACACATACTTGGCCACCATCTGCAAACTATTGGGCTGATGATCTAGCAGTTTGGTCAGAATATGCTTCGCACATAAAGATTTGTTGCTGAAAAATTTGGTAGAGACTAGATTATTAGGTTGGTCGTAATTACATTTTAGCCTTTAACATTTGGGTGGCCGCGATTACGTTTCCGTTAAGATGGCGGTGATATAAAACGTGACACTGAGGTGGCCCTTTCAAGTGCTACCTCTGTACCAAATTTCGTTCCATTCTATTTCACCGTGTTCGAATTAATAGGGGGAATCGATTTTCACACAAAGATGGCCGCCATCCACAAAATATTAGGCTAATGACCTATTAATTTGGTCAAAGGATGCTCCCTCCATAATGGTATGTTGATGAAAAATTTGGTAGAGATCGGATGATTAGGTTAATCGTAATTTGATTTAAGCTTTGAATATTTGTGTGGCCGCCATTACGTTTCCGTCAAGATGGCGGCGATATAAAACATGACACTGAGGTGCCCTTTGCTAGTGCTACCTCTGTACCAAATTTCATTCCATTCGGTTTCACCGTGTTCGAATTAATAGGGGTAATCGATTTTGACACAAAGATGGCCGCCATCCGCAAACTATTAGGCTAATGACCTATTAGATTTGTCAAAGGATGCTTCCTCCATAAAGGTATGTTGTTGTAAAATTTGGTAGAGATCGGATGATTAGGTTAGTCGTAATTTGATTTAAGCTTTGAACATTTGGGTGGCCGCCATTACGTTTCCGTCAAGATGGCGGCGATATAAAACATGACACTGGGGTGCCCTTTGCTAGTGCTACCTCTGTACCAAATTTCATTCCATTCGGTTTCACCGCGTTCGAATTAATAGGGGCAATCGATTTTTACACAAAGATGGCCGCCATCCGCAAACTATTAGGCTGATGACCTATTAGTTTGGTCAAAGGATGCTGCCCCCATAGAGGTATGTGGTTGCAAAATTTGGTAGTGATCGGATGATTAGGTTAGTCGTAATTTGATTTAAGCTTTGAACATTTGTGTGGCCGCCATTACGTTTCCGTCAAGATGGCGGCGATATAAAACATGACACTGAGGTGTCCTTTGCTAGTGCTACCTTTGTACCAAATTTCCTTCAATTTGCGCTCACCGTGTTCGAATTGATAGGGGGGGGGGGGGGGACAGACATTCAGAGTACACACACTCACACACACACACACACACACAGACTCACACACACATATACACACACACACACAGACACACTTTTTTTCGCCATGTAGTGATCTCATAAGTCTACTTTCATTTTTTGCAAAAATCGAAAGTAGGCTAAAAATGAGATGGTGTGTGTCTGTCTGTCTGTTACTCAATAACGCAAGAACCACTGGTCCGATTTAAATGAAATTTTGCATGGATGTAGCTGATTTATCAGGTTTACATATAGGATACTTTTGATTTCGGAATTTTGCACTATTAAAAGATGACGACCATTTTAGTGACGTCACTTGACCCTTTGGTTTCAAAATTTCATATTTCCATATCAAATAAAAAGAGAACGGTAGGAAATAGCAAACTTTTGATGGTACAAATGAGCTTTGAAATTTAATTTCCTATCCGAAGGGTCCTTATCACTTTTCGTGTATCTCCAACAGTTAGCGAGTAAAACCGACATTTGTGACGTCACTACACCCTTTGGTTTCAAAAATTTCAAATTTCCTTTTCATATAAAAAGAGAACGCTAAGAAATAGCAAACTTTTGATGGTATACATGAGCTTTGAAATTTAATTTCCTATCCGAAAGGTCCTTATCACTTTTCGTGTATCTCCAACGGTTAGCGGTTAAAACCAAAATCTGTGCAATAAAACACGGTCAACACCGAGCGGTGCAGTAGATCTCTCTATATAGAAAAATGAAAATGTGTGTGTTTTTCTCTGAATTTCTACGGAAATTTGAGTTGTTTACGCGTTTCAGACTGTTTTATGATGGATGCGTGCGAAAATAATTTTTTTGTCTGTCTGTCTGTTTGTTTGTCTGAGGACAAATTTGTTCCCTTATAACTCGAGAACGGCTGGGTGTATCAACGTAAAATTTGGTACAGATATCCATCAGAGGCACGACACTAATCATTGATGTAACTCTTCTCCGTACCTCTCATAAAAGGGGGCATACCCCCTTAAAATACATGCTGAAATAGGCGTAGAATGACGAGAAAAAGCTCATCTTTAGCATTCATGTGAGAGACAAAACTCGTGGAAAAGACACATTTTAGGGCCCTAAAACCAACCATGTTTTGAGATATTCCCAGAAAACTAATTTCATTTAATAAACTAATGAACGAATGCAAGCCGGTAACCAACGCAACAGATTCTCAGAGGTCCATCTATTGCTGTAAGACGCAATGCAATTCCATTAATTACATTAGTGTGAAAGTTTGCAAACGGCTAGAAGGTTATCACAGAACCAAATAAGCTGTAAAATTAATCAATACGTATAATACGCTTAAGGGGTCAAGAGGTACTCTAGATTTTTTTCACGCGATTTACACCTGTGGGTGTGGTATGGCAGGTCTATTATATTCCTATCCCTATATTATATTATTATTATTAGTATTATATTATGGCGTACAACGACGAGACAAAGCCCCTCGGTGCCAGAAACAAAACTCGGGGGCCCTAAAGGTTCCTCGAAAACTAAATTATAAGGCTCTAAATCCAACAGTTTCTGAAATATTCCCGGAAAACTAATTGAATTTAACATACTAATGAAGGAATGCAAATCGGTAACCATGACAACATTATCCAACTTTACATCTATTTCTGTAAGAAGCAATGTCACTCCATTTGTTAACATTTCTGTGAAAGTTTGCAAATGGCTATAAGGTTAGCATGGAACCAACGTAGACTGTATAATTCATCAATGCAATTAAGGGGGTCAAGTGGTAACCTAGAATTTTTTCATGCAATTTTCACGTGCGACATATAGTACAGAAGGTCTATTATATCTCCCAACAGCAACATTATTTCCCAAAATTCCTGATTTGAATCAGCATTTTTTGCGGCTTTTAGGAATTAGGGCCATTTGAGGCTAAAGAACCTGAATTTTCATGCACCATAAGCCTTTATAATTTATGAAAGGGGTCTTCCTGTGTATGGGGACCTAACCCAACGTAGAGGGTAAGTTCTTATGTGACATGTATTGCGTTTCGTCTACGAGGCTTTCAATTCTATTTGACGTCAGGAAGTACACGTTAGGTGAATTTAGTTTGAGAGCACATTTTAACTAATCTTTTTTTTGGTCTACATACGGGTGCATCGTAAGGATGATTTTGTTTGATACGTATTCATTCATTCATTCATTCATTCATTTATTTGCAATGGGGGCTGTGTCCCCCGGTGGCAAATTGGATACACATAAATAAATAATTATACATAACAATTCAATACCGTAACAATTATGCAACAATTAAACTGGAGTATTTACACAAATAGTCAGTCTTTTCTTATACACACCTATATGTTTGGGAAAAGGCTCTAAGACTGCGGCAGGTAGAGAGTTCCAATTATCAATGGCACGGTTCACAAAATAATATTTACCATAATTTGTTCGCTGTGGTCGGCCCTTAACTTTGAAAGGATGATCGCTCCTACCCATGTAAGTGGGCTTTCCCAATCGTTTGCTAAGCTCACCCCATGCTGGTTGATTTGTATACGTGTTGTACATAGCGCAGAATCTAGATTTCATCCTCCTAGCCTCCAGTGATTCCCACCCAAGTTTCTTTAACATACGGCTCACACTGCTCCTGGGATTAAAGTTACTGAGCACAAATCTAGCGGCCTTTCTTTGTACCATTTCCAACTCATTGATGAGCCCTACTTGATATGGATCCCAAACCGCCGAGGCATATTCCAGAGTAGGTCTTACAAGTGACAAATAGCCTAATTCTTTAGCAGAGGTACTACTTCCTTTTAATACCCCCATTACAAAGTGCAGGGATTTGTAAGCTTTTGAAACTACACATCCTACATGACTACTCCATTTCATATCATTCCTTACGTGAACGCCCAAATATTTGCAAGAATCTTCTTCTACAAGTATTTCCGAGCCAATGTTATATTGAAAATCCTGCCTTCGCACTTTCCCTATTTTTAAGAGACTACATTTTCTTGTGTTTATTTTCATTTTATTTACAATCGCCCACTTATAGACCAGGTTCAGGTCCTCTTGAAGCACTGCATTGTCTTGTGAGTCATGTATCTTTCGATATATTACACAATCATCCGCAAACAATCGACAGTCACTGTGAATCCCATTTGGTAAGTCATTTATAAACGCCAAAAATAACAAAGTTCCGATTACGCTGCCCTGAGGGATACCCGACGTTACGGTAATTTCTTCCGAGAATATGCCTTCGACTTTCACTTTCTGGGAACGACCCGTCAAAAATTCTTGGATCCATAAAATTACTCTTCTATCAATCTTCGTCGAAGCTAATTTATGGATTTATGGATATTTGGATATCTGGGTGATACGTTGTAGACAATAGAATTGTCTGTCTGTCTGTCTTTCTGTGTAACTTTATTTACGCCTAAAACTCGTGTTCGGATGCTTGGTGCATCGTAAAGTTAGGGATGGTAACCATGAGTCAATACACCAATCATTTATAAAACTCTTCACAGTACTTTTCACACAGTAGAAGGGTGAATATAGGGAAAACTTCTCAAAATACATGCTGAAATATGCGAAATACAAAATTATCCTAGAAGGACGACCAAAGCATATGTTGCGCTTCTCAATATGAGACACAAAATTCGGGAGTCTATAAAGGGTCTCCGAAAACCACATTTTAAGGCCCTTAAATTAACAGTGTGTGTGATATTCCCAGAAAACTAACTTCGTTCTGATAAACTTATGAAGGAATGACAAACCCCTAACCATTGCAACAGTAGCTCAATAGATAATGTCTGGTGTTAACACCGAACACCGTTCGAAGAACGGGTACTTCTGCTAGTATAATATAATTTGATTCACATACCTTCTGGGAGCTTATGGGAGTTCATTTTCGATTTGCATCGGCATTGCTGCACTGGAAATAATTACTTTTATTACCGATAACAGTTAATTCGTACGAGATTCCGCGCCATCTTACATTCACGTCACACGCTACATCACACCCCTTGTCAATGTTGCCAACATGTTCAATACAAAATACACCACACGGCATGAAATAAAATGCAAAACTATTGGCCTGGATACAGATTATTGATGCGTGACATCCCCCACTGTGCGTGACAAAAACCAGGGGTGTTATCTATTATCTAACGCACCCCACAGGGCCGCGCTATCTATCCACCATTGATCTGGACGAAAATATTGGTCTAGGCAAAACCATTGGTCTGCCGGATGCAATATAGTACCGAATGCGTGTGGTTGGCATTACTGACTCCTTGAAAAAGATGGATGCCGAAGTCGCAATTTGAACTATATAAGTAGTGATCCTATTTGGGATGGCTGGGTGGGTCTCGGACAGCGGAGGAGTAAACATCTATTACTATATTGTCATTTAGACTTTCACGGCTCGTGTTACTATTCATAATGTTGAATTTTGGGCTTATGCCGTGTTTATTATATTAAAATTCGACGCGTTTCGAAAGAAACCATGCCTTTCTTCGTCAGGAATAATCTGGAAAACGACAATGATTGCTAAGAGAAAGCAACATATAGAAGGTGCCCAAAGATGGACGCCATTATAGCGTCCCTCTTGTGAAGTTTAACTAGACAATCTCCACTTGTCGCAGCGTTATAGTTATGCGGCTTTGAGGGCGTAGTTGGTAGCATGCTGAGCTTCTATGCACAAGGTCGCGGGTTCAAATCCGGCCGAAGCGGTCGGATTTTTTAAGAGCTTTAAAAAAAACCCGGGAATTCCAGTCAGGTAGCCAAGGTTACCTCAATTCCACCCGGTCCTCCAAGGGACCCAGAAATGAGT
The DNA here is from genome assembly GCA_946902985.2 of Meconema thalassinum. NCBI lineage: Eukaryota > Metazoa > Arthropoda > Insecta > Orthoptera > Tettigoniidae > Meconema > Meconema thalassinum. Next base: position 672,186,904 of record OX336391.1, read on the forward strand.
TCCTCAACTCCGCCCAGGCTTTTCCCCAATGAGGTAAACAAATGCCATAACCCTCCTGCTCGCATACCAAGGGCCGTGTCAAACACTTTATGCAGCGCATGAGTAGAAAAAAATAGAAAACTTGGCAGACTTATGTAATAGAATATTATGATTAATATTAAATCACCACCACCAAGTCCGCTCAATCGTTAAATCAGATATAAACATAATACAAAGCGCTAGATATTAATCACTGTTGTTAAATAAAAATATGGACAGGAAATTTAATAAAATAAGAAAAATCAGCTTCTTAAAATCACATAAATCTTAACTTCATTTCAAACTATACAAAAAACATTAGATGAAACTCTTTTCATTCCCTAACAATTGTGTGAGAAACACACTTCACATGATCTAATCTACACATTGTTTGGTTGGCGTACTGCATGAGCTTGTTTTCAATGAATTATTTTCTCACACGACTATTCATGTCTTTGCTCGACACCCGCCCGCTGCTGTTAAGTAGAATGTACGTGTCTGTCTGTATCTGATGTAGGCACTTCAAAAAAACAAATATATTTGGATGAGGTGTTGTACTTGTGTTGTCGTGTGGAATTCAAGAATTCGCTCATGCGCTGCAGGTGGTTGACGTTGACCGGCCCTTGGTATGCGAGCAGGAGGGTTATGACATTTGTTTAGGTCATTGGGGATAACCCCTTTGCCGACCTCTTGTCAAAGCCTGAGCGGAGTTGAGGAACTTATTTTTGGGTCCCTTGGAGGACCGGGTGGAATTGAGGAAAAACGGGCGGAATTGATGTCCGACTCCCTTCGGAGGGGAAGTAAAGCCGGTGGTCCCATGTCATGATTTATGGCATGATCAAGAACCTTCCACTAATTACACTTGTGTGAAGCTAAATTATTAGGTATATTTGACCAACGCTCTTAGGTTCCAACGTCCGTCGCCAGGAGCCGACTAAGTTGGCATCTATTAACAAAGTTCAGAACTAGTTGGTTGTTAACGGTGGCGATTGGTAGCAAAAATTGGAACTACTTGAAATTGAATGTCTGCAGTCCTTACTTGAATTCGAAACAGATAACACACACTAATACAGTCATCACAATTAAAACTTGTACGTAATTATGAACGCCGGTCGAGAAAGCCTAAGCTGTTATAATGTACGTAAATTCCAAAGTCCATATCCCCTAAAGCAGACATTAGCAAACTTTTTAGGGGCATGGACAAACGCGATACAACATAATCCAGGCGGGCCGAAAAAAACACATGTTTATAGATAGATTATAAACTCTTTGTTTCTCAATTTTAAATCAAACAACACTTATTGGCTACAAATAGTAGAAAAGTTAGGATAAAAGAACACACCTTCATTATTTGTTAGAAGACGAAGGAGTGTGTGACAAGTGAAACTGTGACTGTGCTTCTAAACATTTTCCATAATCTGGTTGAAACTGGGATGAGCTGACTCGTAGTAGCGCAGCTAAATGGTGGCCTGCCAACCTATTTCTGACGCTATGTTTGCGAAGCTTCATTGTAGAAAACACCTGTTCACAGATAAAATAAGATGCGAACATGGCAGTTATCTTTTTTGCATGAGATTTGAAGTTTGGGAAGCTTCATTTTGGCAGGGCCTTGTTGAAGTCAATTTGCGAAACGTTGAGGAATAGTTGCTTTAATTCGCTGTTACATTGTAACTCAGTCAGTTCTATCTGCTACTCTGATTTTACTGTTTCACAGCCAACATTATATGGCTTGCTGAAAACGTCCACGCCCTGTTCAATAACTTTGAAATCCTGAAATCTTCAATCAAATTCGTCGTGTAGATTTTTCGCACAAAAAGATATTACACAAAACGCATAAACACAATGAGATTGAAATAGGTTTTCATTTCTAGGTACACAGAACAGGAAATATGGCCTATGTGTAATATATAAGGTGCGTTCAAAAAGTAACGAGCAGAAGGCATAATTGAGGTGCCTAGAATCAAAACCCTCCAAATCCATTCCTTCACTTTTTTGGCAAAGTGGCAAAAACTGTCACAAATGAACCAACACCCAAAAAGAAATACTTTTTTTTTTCACTAAAAAATTAATTAATTATTTTTAAAAACAGTGACGAAGTACGAAGCTGATCCCCGAAATAGTTAAAAATGTCGGGGTTTGTTACTAAGATTTGGATTTGGCAGGTTTTGATACCAAAGAGCCCTAATACATTTGAAGTTGCGAAGAGATTGTCGAAACTGCGTAAGCTTTATTAAGAAATTAATATATTGAATGAAAGTTAACTAAATCCTAGGTTATAAAATTTAAAAAAATCGTATAATTTTTGTTGTTGTTGTTTTAACGGGCGGATTTTGTGTTTCATTAGAATAAACAGAAACAGAATAAAACTAATATTACCCATTCAAGATTTGATTGCCGCTGAGTGTGGCTGTGCCAGCGTTTCTTTATTGTAGCATGAGCTCTGCGGGGCGAAGCGGAGGACACAGCGATGATAGAGTGCAATCTGCACATAGGTCACGCTGCATTGCGTCAGATAAGCGTCACAGGAGCTCATGTCACCATGGACAGTTAAATGATGACTGGGGGTACTGGAGCTGAGTCATATCCTACACGTGCAACTGTACCTTTCAATGAAGCAGGCTGACGTGTAACACAAGTACATAAACAGTAGTTCGCATCTCCACCGCCGGCAATCGAATCGTGAAAGGGTAATAATGTTGTACAGTAAATAACCCCTGGCACTACAGCCCGTTAAGGGCCTAATCCCCAGCCAATTGGCCTGCATGACCAGCGCATCGGGTCCCCTCGGCCGTTAATCTTAGTTTTCGTGATCGGAGCGCTGCCTCACTGTCAGTTACTAAATTCTCCTCACCAGGCTGAGTGCACCCCGTTCCAGCCCTCATGTCAGTTTCCAAAATCCCTGACGGAGCCGGGAATCGAACCCAGGGCCTCCGGGTGAGAGGCAGGCGCCCTACCCCAACACCACGGGGCCGGCAATACTGTAGCCTACTGTACTGAGCAATAATAATAAGGGAAAACGTCAAGTTAAATTCATATTCAATTACTATGGTCCAGGCCTTTAGAGACAAACCTATTGTCATTCAACTATTAAATCACATTCTTTACTGGAAGTTATAGCCACACCATTTCTGTTTCTACCTCATCCTCAATAGTAGTTTCCCAATCATCATCATTCTCTTCGTGTTCGCCACGACTTTCCTGATTGCAATAAAACTGCAGCTCTTCATTTTCCCTCCATCTTTCTCCAAAATGCTTCGAAAGCAGTCTCGAACCATCTTTCACTTCTTGTGCCTGAAGGACAATCCCTCTGTTTATGTCTTCTGGCTTTACGTGAGTCTTATCATAATCAGGTTTCGTGACACGTTTATGTTCGCAAATGTCAGTTCTGTGGAAAACATCACCCAGACCGAAATGTTCTTCTTCTTCTTCTTCTTCTTTGTCATAATTATCCAAAACAAATTATTATCATCAGATGGTATAACAACATAAACCATTCTAATCACGTCAGGCAGAGGTACATTCACTGACTAATGCACGTAGGTAAAGAGTACACACTTCGCAAAGCATCATGGAAGGTAAGATGGCGGAACTGGGTGCTCCTATTGGCTGATGTGGATGTGGCGGGTTTTGTGACCAAAAATGGCGAAACTGTCGTTGGACTTGGCGGATATTGCAACTAAGCCTCAAATTTGACTTCATTTGACAGTAGGATGTAGAGGGTTTTGTAACAAAATAATAGTTTTAATGAATTCAGCGCAGCAAAAGCTATATGAAACAATGTTTATCTCAATTTTCATAAGATATGGATTTGGCGGGTTTTGATACTAGGCGCCTCAATTACAGAAACCAGTACCTGTATGTTAGAAGTATTGGCCCTGCCTGTTGAGACACTTGTCCCACTGTGTCTCGAGGCGGTGAATGGCTGTCTCATAAAATGTGAACCAGTTCCTCACGTACAGCTGGACGTCGGCGTCCGAGGTGAATCGTTGGCACCGCAGAGCCCTTTTCAGGGGACCAAACATGGCGTAATCATAGGGAGAGAGGTCTGGACTGTATGGAGGGTGGCCGAGAACCTCCCATTTGAATTTCTGCAGGAGTGCCGCGACTGTGTTGGTCGTATGAGGTCGTGCATTGCCGTGGAGCGACCATGGCGGCAATGGCGTTCACTGTCACGCGGCGGTCCTGGGTAATTAGTGCATCAACCAGTTGGAAATTGTCATTGGTAATGCAGGGGGGTGCCCCAGACCGGGCATCGTCGGCTAATGACACCCGTCTTCCCTGAAGCGCTTGTGCCACACCTTGACCCTTGCAAGGGACATGCAGTGTTCGCCGTACACTTGTGACATTCGGAAATGAATGTCCGTTCCCCCTACTCCTTCCTCTGTCAGAAACCGAACAACACCTCTTTGCTCTTCGTTTGACGCCTCCATTTCACTGTTTGCAATGCGACTGGCAGCGTTGGACGATTGATGCATGCTGCTGCTTGCTTTGTATCGTCACATGACGTGCACCCGTGCCCTCTAGCAACGGGCTGTGACCTTCCACGCTCTGGTTGGAAACACACCTCGTTACACACGCCACGATTAGCCGATGTCGTCAGCGGTTTGCGCATTCCAGCCTCCGGCTTTTTACTTTTTGAACGCACCTTATAATTAGAAACCATGTCACTGGCTAGATTAGACTAGCTCAAGGGCCGCACTTGGCCCCCGGGCCATACTTTGTCCATGACTGCCCTAAATGAGTACTGTAGTGATCATGGAAGGTCTAGTCTATTGAGTTGCTTGCCTCATGGGCATTTTTGTGGGGCGGAAAGGATGTGATAAAGAAGAGGAATCCTGTGAGCATTGAAGATATATTCCTTTATCTGTCCGATATCGCCAGTATCTAGCGAGAGATAAGGCGAGCTGGCCCAGTATCAGTATCATTGTGACCGTGTTCCGTGTCGCTACCCCGAGTGTAAATCACTGTGTTAACACTGTGCGATGGCTGGCAAAGGTGACGGAACCGGGACGGCCAGTGAGAATAGCTTCGAGAAGAGCATCAGCTGCATCAAGTACACCCTGATATCCTTCAATGCCGTCTGTTGGGTGAGTACTTACCTCCTGTATTGGGTGTTGGTGAACTAAATCATTTGTACAGCATCATAGTGTGAGTTGAAATTGTTAAAGCACTGCAATATCTTGAAGAAAGCTAGTTTTAATAGGAACTACATCATTTGCTGTCCGTCATACCTTTTCTTGACGGGATTATATAGTGAACGAAAGTATTTTATGGTGAAAACCGCTTGGTCATATCGCCATCATCAAGGAAGAGAGAGAAAAGTACGAGTTTTTTTTCAAGTTCCGATGGACTGTATAAAAGTAACAGATTCACATACCAAACTGATTTTACTGCTAAATGTTTGATTGTTTTATTTTTATGTCTCAACATAATCGCCAAAATTATTGAAACATTTGTTGTATCGTTACACCAGCTTTCCAATGCCCTCGCCAAAAAAAAATCTGCCGCCACTGAGGTGGGTACGTCTCGAGAGTCTCCTCAAGTTTTTCCTTTTTGTCGAGGCGTTGCCGCGCAACCATATCTTCAATTCTCGAAAAGGATGAAAATCATTCTCGACCGTACTGTGCCAACGTTACGATAGACTTTTTCAAAGAATTCAAGTGTGAAGTTTTGGACCATCTGCCGTTTAGTCCAAACCAGCACTGAATGATTTTCACCTTTTTCGGGAATTGAAGGTATGGTTGGGCGGCAACACCTTGCCAAAAAAGAAATACTTCAGGAGACTCTCGAGACGTACCCACCTCAGTGGCGGCAGAATCTTTTTGTTGAGAGCACTGGAAAGTTAGTAAAACGATACGACAAATGTTTCAATCGTTTTGGCGATTATGTTGAGATATAAGAATAAAACAAGCAAACATTTAGTAGTAAAATCAGTTTGGTATGTCAATCTGTTATTTTTATACAGTCCATCGGAACTTGAAAAAAACAGCCCTCGTACAATGACAGAAAAGTAGAGGACCTAACCCGATGTTCCTTGAAGAACAAAGAACTCATTGACATTGGATGCTATAGCATCTTAGTACATCCTTAGTCGAAAAGAAAAAAATTAGTAGACTTAGGCGGAACACCAATAAATATAACTAGCTGTGAAGAGAATCGATCACTCCTGCTCCTGCCAGGACATAAAGTTTAGATAGCATACGTATAGACACATTCCACGGTCCGTTCAGTTTGATGACGTGTCAGAAGGATGTGCCTATCGTCTTATCACGGGAGTGCTGAATGATTTGCAACCGCCTCCGTGCACGTTCCACGAATTCATGTGTGAGGCTACGGCCTCATGTCGAGAGATATAAGAATTGCGTACAGTTCACGCCACGGTTTTTGGCCGGTGATCCCAAATTGCGCAGTCGTACAGACGACAGATGGCAAACCTTAGGCAAGTTCAATGGATAGCTGCGTTGGTTCCCGCGCAACTGGAAACTCACGTATCACTTGCGCGTGCGTGAGACTCACTGACTGCCCACTATACGACTAGTACAGTACAGCTGGAATGGTTTCGTTCCAAAAACTGTGCTATGGTTGGCTTTTTGTAAATCGTTAGAAAAGCACAAAAAAAATCTTAACTCTGAATTTTAGAATAATTTGCACGATCATTTTGTCGGAAAACTAAAAAAAACAACAACATTGGAAAGCGTTTTTCTCTGAATCAACGTATTTTAAAGAAAGGTTTTTTAAACAAAAGATGTAGAGGACATTGTCACCCACAATTCGTCTCATTGAGGTCATGTCATACGTTTTGAAATGCAGAAGCTAGGTGGCGCCAAAGTTTCCAAAGAAGTGTTTTTTCACATTTCGTCCTAGAAAAAATAGTTTTTTTTCCACAAAAGAGTGAATCAGAAATTTGTTCCTCTCAAAATTGTCTGCAAAATTTAGTTAAACGTTTGTTTCCTCCGACTTACCGTTCCAAAGTTATAGCGCAGCAAATGCAACGCTGCGTAGTCAAGGCTACTATTGTCATTGTGGTGAGAGCGGTGGGCATAATTTAGACAGGGACCAGTGTCGGACAGCTGCCTAAGGCTCGGTCAAACAGGACGCGGGCTGTGTTTGTTAATTAGCTCAAACATTCATATCTATTTCAATAGCAACGTATCAATCATAACCGTACACATATTAACCTTTGTGCCATAGAACAATTTTCACACTTCGGCAGACTATAACATTGGAACGGTAAGGCGGAGGAAAAAATGTTTCAATAAATTTTGTAGACAATTTTGAGAGGAACAAATTTCTGATTCGCTCTTTTGTGAACAAAACATTTTTTTCTAGGACAAAAAGTGTAAAAACACTTCTTTGGAAACTTCGGCGCCACCTACCTTCTTCATTTCAAAACGTATGACTTGACCTCAATGATACGAATTGTAGGTGACAATGTCCTCTACATTTTTTGTTTAAAAAACTTTTCTTTAAAATACGTCGATTCAGAGAAAAAAAGCTTTTCAATGTTTTTTTTTTTTTTTAGTTTTCCGACAAAATGAACGTGCAAATTATTCTAAAATTCAGAGTTAAGCTTTTTTGTGCTTTTCTATCGATTTACAAAAAGCCAACCATAGCACAGTTTTTGGAACAAAAGTTTTTTTTCTGTGCAGCTGTCCTGTACTAGACTGAGTAATCGGGACTTACCGGCCAAAACCCGTGGCGTGAACTGTAATTGCCTTACTGGTGGGACTGATGTTTGCTTTTAACCCCCGCCAACCCATCGTAAAAACACAGACAAAAAGATAATAACTAAACACAGGGTTTGTGAATGGTATGGACTCCGTCTTGAGGAAGGAATTCATGATGAAAATTAATAAATGAAAAACAAAAATATTGGAATGCAGCCGAAATAAATCAGAAACCCCTATGGCCATCAAATTGGCAGGTGAAAAGCTAAAGGAAGTAGGAGACTTTTGTTACTTAGGAAGCAAAATAACCAGTGATGGACGAAGCAAAGGGGATATAAAAGTAAGTTGGCTCAGGCAAGCATTTCTACAAATAAGAATCTGTTGACCTAGAATATAGATTTAGGTATTAGAAAGTTATTTTTGAAAGCCTTTGTCTGGAGCGTGGCGCTCTATGGAAGTGAAACTTGGACTATTGGTGCAGCAGAAAAGAGGAGAATTGAAGCGTTTGAAATGTCGTGTTACAGGTGAATGAAGGAAGCTTGTAGTTTAACGTGACCGTTAATCACGAGATCATGAGCCACGCGACCTCTTTTTACGTGGAATCCGAACCACAGGACATGGCATTTCACTTCGAAAATCTCACATGCATTGACCGGGAATCGAACCCGGACCGCCTTGTTGAGAGGCATACAGCTAGACCGCTGAGTCACCACGCCCAACAGGAGAATGATGAAGATGAGATGGGTAGATAGGGTTACAAACGAAGAGGTATTAAGACGAGTTGGAGAGGAGAGATGTTTCTGGCGACTGCTAATGAAGAGAAGAGAGAGGTTGGTAGGACACATTCTAAGACACCCAGGAATCATGGAAGGAAGGGTCGAGAACAAGACCTGTAGGGGTAGACCAAGGTTAGAATATGTTAAACAGATTGCCTCGGATGTGGGGTGTGGTAGCTATGTAGAGATGAAACGATTAGCTGAGGACAGGGAGGCATGGAGGGTTGTATCAAACCAGTCAAAAGACTGAAGACTCAAACAACAACAAGAACAACAACAAACACAGGATTAATCTATTATGTTTGATGGTCTTTTATGCATTCATACACTTGCGACGTTGGTGAGTTGTTATGCACACTCCCGTGAAGATTTTTGTATTAGTAAATCCATTTTATAATAGACGGAGCACGGGTAATTTCAATTTATATAAATGATCTGACGGTAACTATGTGCACACTGTTATAATAAATGTTAATTGCCCCATTATAACAAAAATAAACACTATCAGGGAAGTAATTGTGGACTACGGTAGGTAGTTGAGGAATTGTGCATATACGTCCCTTTTTACTATTGTTGCATTGTCAGATACGTTATTGAGCTCTGCAGTCCATTTTGACTAGGTTTACATTGAGTTAATATTTCACTCCAAGCAACATCACAGGCAAGAGGAACTATGTTTTAAGCTCAATTAGAGGCGAAGTGAATATATTCCGTGAAATATATTGGCACGTATCTTTCTAATACACTGCTCACAAAAATTATTGGGACATTTGAAACACCTGCATTATTCTGTCAGGAATGGGTGGAGTGAAACAGCCATGTTATTTGGGAAATGAAACCTTTATGTAACAGAAATGTAGGCTACATATCCTGTGCATGTCGTAGCACATGTTGATGCAATGACCAGAAATGCAACACAGTGTCGTCAACCAAAGTGGAGAGTCCTTCCATGAATGCACAGAGTGCACAAAAAGAAACAGTTCAATATCTGATAGGCCCTCCATGTGCCCGTATAACTTCCTCACATCTTCGTGACATGTTCCTGGCAAGTCTGCGAACAGTTTCTTGTGGAATTTTGTCCCACTCCTCCATAAGGGCCTCTGCAAGTTGTTCCAGAGTCTGAGGTCCTACAGGACGGGCCCGAAGTTGTCTGTCCAGCATTTCCCATAAATGCTCAATGGGATTGAGGTCAGAACTCAACGCAGGCCAGTCGAATGTTTGAATCGCGATGTCCTGTAGAGTTTCCATGGTGGCTGCTGCTGAATTAGCTCTCGAATTGTCGAGTTGCAGGATAAACTGGAGACCCATTACAACTGCAATGGGCATAACATGACCTAGTACAATCTCGTTGATGTACCTCTGAGCATTAAGTCAGCCTCTGGATATCTGAAGGTCCGATGGGACGTCAATTGTGATGCCACCCCAGACCACGACAGAGCCACTGCCAAAGCTGTCCCTTTCTTAGACTGCTGCTCCATAATAACGTTCACCACGACGACGATAGGCACGTATACGCCTGTCCCACCGTGTTAGACAAAAGCGGGACTCATCCGTAAACAATGCATTGCGCCAGTAACGCAGCTGCCAGTCCCTATGGTCCTCAGCAAATCGAAGTCGCTCTCTCTTGTGGCGAGCCGTTAATCGAGGGACCTGATGAGGTCGTCTTGGTCTTAAACCTGCCTCCGAGTCTGTTGCGTATTGTTTGGTCACTGACACTGCTACCAGTTGCTGCTCTTAGATCACTTTGTAGGTCCCGGGCGGTCGCCGAACGCCGGCGGAGAGAGCAATTCACCACATATCGGTCGTCTGTGGCCGATGTTGTTTTGTTATCTCCCTTTCCCCGGCTTTCGTGTGTATGAAGCAGTTTCACAAAATCGTTTCCAAACCCTCCCAACAACAGATGAAGTTACATTACGCTCCGTAGACACTGCACGAATAGTCCAACATTACTGCAGTATTGTCTCTGCCCGAACACATTCTGTCTCTTTCAGATGACTCATTTCGACTAATGCAACGTACACCAAGCGTATAGTAACGTATTCTTCACTTACACTCACTCGCAGCCCATAAACTGAGGAACCAACCAGACTAATACGAGAGAAAAATAACAATTAGCCAGGCAGGCATGTTTAAATACTATGACAAAATAATTTTTCCACTAAACCACACTCATGCTACCTTAGATTTGTCATCACTTTCGGCCCTTCCTCACATGGGGAATCGTATGTTCCCTCCAACCACGCTGTTTACCCACATGTGGACGGAAACGTGACTAACTTTAAGGTCAAGTATGGAAGAGAACAACATCTTCACATAGCGGATTTTACGGGCAATGCGACGATAAAGAAAATTTTTAGTTATAGTTAGTTGTTATTTCTGCTGACAGATGTCACACAATTAGTTGGTTGGTTGGTTCCTTAGTTTAGGGGCTGCGACAACGCGGTCATGTAGCCCCGTGTACTTTGGGTGTGTGTAGAATCTGTCTGATAACCGGTGTAAATTATGATGGCTGTATTAGTGTGTGTTATCTGTTTTAATTCAAGTAAGGACTGCAGTCAAGAATGTCAAGTAGTTCCTACTTTTGCCACCAAATGCTACCATCCACGACACCTAGCTTGCGGACTTTGCTACTAGATGGCATCGCAGTCATCACCTGGTGGCGAACGTTGGAACAAATAGAGCTTTATCAAGACTAACCTACAAATTTTGGCTTCACACAAGTGTAGTTAGTGGGAAGTTCTTTTTCATGCCATAAATCTATGATATGGGAACGCTGGATTTACTTCCCTTCCGAAGGAAGGCATACTGAGGGATTTTTAACGCTCTTAAAAAATCCGATGACTTGGGCCGGGTTTGAACCCGCAACCTTGGGCATGCTACCAACTACGCCACCGAAGCTACTTCACAATATTAACAATTTATGGTCTTTTGGCTGATCAGGGCGAAATGCGATTTTCTTGAGACTTTAAACCCTAAGTAAAGCCACTAAAATACCGAACTTAGGCATTTCTAACTTTATACATCACGTCACAATGTGTATCAACTTGTAGTGAGAATAATTGTGAGTCAGCAAGCCATTCAAGCGATAAGCTGCGTCAAACGATATCACTGAACAAACAGGTGACTGCCCATATTTACTCGAGCTCAAGGATCACGCAAGGTGCGATCAGCCTGGATCAAGGAAAGGACTAGAAATTCCTGCTGTAACCCTCATTTTCACGATTAAATGCGTAGTGGCTAGAATTCTTTGCTTTCACCGCAGAGGCCTGGGTCGATTTACGGCTTTGCTAAGAAATTTAATTCTGGTCTGAGTGTTGGGACAGGGTAAAATCAGCCTCGTGAGGCAAAACTGAGAAGCGGAAAAGGTTCGATTCCTACTCAGCCATCCTGGACGTGGCGTTCCATGATTTCCCACGTCTACTCCAGGAAAATGCCGGGATGGTGACTAACGAAAGGCCACGGCCGCTTCCTACCCAAATCCTACCTCAATTACGAGGGTTGATCAAAAAAAAAGTTGCACTTCCCAGTTATGGCCATTTATTACACCACCCATACAACAGCAACACGCCTATAACGACATACAATGTAACGTCACTTTTCCACATAGTTTCCAAGAGACTTCAAACATTTCTGCGAACGCACAACCAACTTGTCAATGCCGGATGGATAGAAAGTTCCTCCATCGTTCTGCAACCACACGGAGACAGCGGCCTTCACCTCCTCATCGGTCTGGGAATGTCAACCACCGTTCTGTCTAATGGTCGCATTCACACTGTTGACATTTGCACGGGTCCTGGACGTTGCGGGCCTGCCCTCGCGTTATCCGTGCATCCGGCTTCGAATTGCTGACATCACTTTACGATCCCTTGCCGGGAAATGGCCCGCTCCCCATACACAGCACTAATTTCATGATGAATGTTCGCGCAATTCTTCCTTTTGGCACGCACGCACCTCATATTTGGAGTGAAATCCCAGTCGACGCGCCATTGCTTTTGGCCGCTATTCACACCATACAAGATGAGACACCAAAGCGACCTGCCTAACAGATGTGTGGGCAATGTCTGTCTCTTTCTCCGCTGTGCCCACGTTTGCGACACACAGCGCGCTGCTGCAGCGCGTTAGTGCAACTAACCTTTTGATCCACCTTCGTACTAATGACAGTGACACACGTTATCAGACAAATTCTACACACATCCAAGTACACAGGGCAAACATGATCACGATGTTGCAAATCCCTAATTAGTCAACAACACTAATTTAGGCACTGAAAGAGGAAATGGACAAGATGGAAAGGGAAAAAAGGCAGAGAAAGACCCACGAAGAAGAGTAATTGAGGAACTTGGAAGGATAGGCTAAAATAGAAGAGAAAGAGCATAGGGTTCTCCCCAATAAAACTGAAAATAAAACAGACGAAGAACCAGGGTGGGGACTACACATTCCCTGCCTACTTTAGGGCAACGTACATTAAGGGGATGTACCCTGAAAAAAAAACCAAGTGAACTCCCTTGGAATATGATGACCTCAGGAAAGAATAGAAAGGGAGGGAACATGACATTCTCCCTAGGTTTAGGATATTCTAATATTGCCGGAGTCGGAAGAGAACAATAGTTGACCAAACGTGATCGACAGGAAAGACAAAAATGTAGACCCGACATAAGTAAGTGGAAGCACTCTCAAACTCGGCTGGGGTCCCGTTGTCGCCAAGCCACGTCTCATGAATTTCGTAATCTGGTAAAAGAAATAGACTAATTCAGTGTGGAACTGAACTCCCAAGTCAAATGTCACTAGTAATTCAATTAAGGGGAACCGGAATGCTGAAATACTTGAACATTTTCAAAATCATGAAAGGTACATATTTAATTTCTGAGGCAACTTTCCTGATACTTTCTCCCAACCGTGCGCCCTGTTAGTAATCCCACAATGTTTATCCGCCCTATATTATTCTGCTAAGGTCCCATTCCGGTTTTGTACCTAAAATAAGGTCCTGTTAACACCAACCTTCACATATGGGGTACCTACAGGTTCCGCATAACCCCATGTGTGCCCGAAACGCACTCACTTCCTCTTTAAATTCTTCACAATTAAATAAATACTTTTAAAAATGTTCATTTAAAATGGGAGCACCGTAACCTGGTGAGCCTGCTGCTAGAGCGCAGGGCAGCGCGTTGGCGGTAGCCATCTGGCGGGAGCGCGGCGTATTGCTAGGCGAGCCTGCCGCTAGAGCGCAGGGCAGCGCGGTGGCGGCAGCTATCTGGCGGGAGCGCGGCGTATTGCTAGGCGAGCCTGCCGCTAGAGCGCAGGGCAGCGCGGTGGCGGCAGCTATCTGGCGTGAGCGCGGCGTATTGCTAGGCGAGCCTGCCGCTATAGCGCAGGGCAGCGCGTTGGCGGTAGCCATCTGGCGGGAGCGCGGCGTATTGCTAGGCGAGCCTGCTGCTAGAGCGCAGGGCAGCGCGTTGGAGGTAGCCATCTGGCGGGAGCGCGGCGTATTGCTAGGCGAGCCTGCCGCTAGATCGCAGGGCAGTGCGGTGGCGGCAGCTATCTGGCGGGAGCGCGGCGTATTGCTAGGCGTGCCTGCCGCTAGAGCGCAGGGCAGCACGTTGGCGGTAGCCATCTGGCGGGAGCGCGGCGTATTGCTAGGAGAGCCTGCTGCTAGAGCGCAGGGCAGCGCGTTGGCGGTAGCCATCTGGCGGGAGCGTGGCGTATTGCTAGGCGAGCCTGCCGCTAGAGCGCAGGGCAGCGCGTTGGCGGTAGCCATCTGGCGGGAGCGCGGCGTATTGCTAGGCGAGCCTGCCGCTAGAGCGCAGGGCAGCGCGGCGGCGTATTGCTAGGCGAGCCTGCCGCTAGAGCGCAGGGCAGCGCGGTGGCGGCAGACATCTGGCGGGAGCACGGCGTACTGTTAGCTGAGGAGTCTCTCAGCAGATGGCTCCCGTGTGGTCTCGCCAAGACTTTCTCTAGGGTTCAATCCTTTGCAAATGTAAAAATTGCTGTAGAAGAAACTCCCGAGCAAACAATAACCGATGAATTCGTTGTAACCTCGAATAATGTTTACAAAGAGGTGCTGTGACAAGTACAAAACACTGTTCTACATAATTATTTGTGTTCTTCTCATGCACGTATGCCATTTAACAACAATAAATACATTTCTTCAATATTTAAAACTTCGTGCTCCCACATTCTTCCCTACAACCCCTCGAACCTACATTCACGGGCCCACACCTGCTAATACTCAATATGTTCTAAATCTTTATTGGAACATGTTATTGGTCCTTCAAAGGAACCTTCTTTGGTTTATGTGCTTAGCTTAATATCTACATATTATGTATATTGGCATTCACGGCCCGTGAATTAAAACTCAGCAATTTTCTACTCCACAGCAAACTGTGCACTACCTCCCTTCTTATGAAACGCTCGTGCATCTCTTAACTGCGAGAGCTAAACGCTCAAACAGCCTTTCACCTCCCTATAAAAGCTTCCAAAAGGATGGTATATTGGTTCTCAAGTGTTGACAATTGGAAGTTATCTCGGAACGAAATTTACCGATTTTGCAGCCAAAATTACTGGCAAAGAAAGTTTGTTTGAGGGGCGACCTAATGACTAGCATTTTTCTTTTCCCAGGTTGTAGTTTTATTTTTATGACTGCTATGTTGTAGTAAACCTGCAGTAAAAGTTGTATATTGCGTTTGGATGGTTAAATCACGAGAAAGTCTATTTCAAAATCTCAACTTCGCCGGGCCGCCATGTTGGTTTTGTAGTTACCAGATTTTTGAAAGTATCATAGGTGAACTTGTAGTAGTGCCCTTCATCACCGTACAAAATTTCAGGGTGATATCAGTAATAGTTTCGGAGATATTGAATACTGGTGAAATATTTCGCACAGCCGCCATGTTGGATTGGTGGGACGTAATAAAATTTGAAGGCCAAGGCCGGGGTCAGTCAAAATGGTGTTATGACCTTACCGAGTTTCCTTGAAATCACCCACGCCGTTTAAAAGAAATTAGGGGACACACACACACACACGGACAAAAGGTGATCTCATAAGCATTTTACTTACTTTACTTTCTTCGGCTTATCCCAATTAATTGGGGTCACCAGAGCCAACCAGGCTCATTTTGGTTTTGGCCGGGGATTTAAAGCCGGATGCCCTTCCTGACGCCACGTGATTTTTCAGGTGAAAACTCCACCCCGCTGTCACCGGGATTCGAACCCCCGCCGTCCGGGTGAAAGACGAGCAGCTAAGCCACTGCGCCATCACGCTTCCCTGTTTTCATAAAAAGAAAATAGGCTAAAAATGACTGAAATGCTGTTACTTTAGGGGAAAATGTGCACGAAACGAAATTTAGACCTGTCCTTAAACATTCTGCAAGCACTATATAGCGCTCAGAAATACATTTTAAAATATTAGAATGAGCGATTTGAGAGTTTATGTCCCAATTCTATCTTTCAGGAATAATCCCACGTTCTTCTTGAACGATTGAGCGTCATTTCTGATAATCTACACATGGCTGTTATCCCTTCCAGATAACATTATCAGTTAGCACTTTGGTAACTGGAGATGCTTACACTACGCATCAACTCAATAGATTTTAGCCTATTTTCAATTTTGAAAAAAAAAAAAGGCTTATGAGATCACCTTTTGTCCGTGTGTGAGTGTTTGTCCCCCTAATAACATCTAAACGGCTGGAACGATTTTTAACAAACTCGGTAAGTTCATAGCACTATTCCAGACAACCCCGACCGTGCCCTTTAAATTTTGTTACGTCTCACCAATCCAACATGGCGGCTGTGCGAAATATTTCACCACCATTCAATATCTCCGAAACCATTCCCGATATCACCCTGGAATATTTTATGATGATAAATGGAGCAACTAGAAGTTCACCTATGTGACTTTTGAAAAACTGGTAACTAAAAAACCAACATGGTGGCCACGCGAATTTGCGTCTTTTAAATAGACGTTTCACGCGATTTAACCAACGAAACGCCATAAAACTTGCTACAGTATATGTTTATACACATTGTAATGCACCGACATCTAACTTCGTTCAATTGTTTACATAACAACAAGATGGCGGATGTGCAAAATATTTCACTTTTTCAATTTTGTACGGAGATAAAGGGCACTACCGGAAGTTCATCTATAATACTTTCAAAAACCGGTTAACTAAAAAACTACAAAACGAACATGGCGGCCAAGCGAATGTGAAAATTTTAAATAGACCTTTCTCGCGATTTTATGTTCCAAACGCAATGAAATCTGGTACAGCAAATGTTTATACACATTGTAATGCACTGGTATCTAATTTAGTTCAATTGTTTACATAACCACAAGATGGCGGCTGTGCGAATTTTAAAATTTAAAATTAAACATTTAAAATTTAAAATTAAGTTTTTATTTCTTGTGTCGTAATTATGTGATCAAAGTGAAAGTTTGAATAATGAACCTACGCAACAATTTTCCTTTAATGGTATATGACTCTATGGCCTATACATTTAACAATCCAACATGGCGACCATCCGAAATATTTAGACGCCTCTGAAATCTTTGAATTTATTATAGCAACAAACTGATTTTTTTATGTTCATAGGGGCTATGAACTTAAGTTCACCTATAGGACTTTATATAACCTGGTGATCACAAATCCAACATGACGGCGACGCGAAGTATAAATATTCACATGGACGTTTCTCGCAATTTAACCATCCGAGTGCAGTGAAACTTATACGAATGTTAATCCACTGTCATGTAATTTATTTCAATTGTTTCCATAACCACAAGATGGCAGCTGTGCGAGATTTTAAATTATCCTTGTTACTTCTTGTGTCCTAATCATGCGATTGAAGTTTTAATGCTACACGTACACAATAATCTTCATGTAACAGTACATAACTCTAGGACCAACATATATAAAATCCAACATGGCAACCATCCGAAAAATTTACCCGGTTCTCAATATCTACGATTCTATTACAGCAATCAAACTGAAAGTTTGTATGTTGATAGAGGAAATTAACATAAGTAGGATATATGAAAATAGGCTGTATAGTTCTTTACGGAACTACTTGTTTAAGATACCTTGTTACCCTTCCTGCTCCTTATGAGATTGAATTGGCAACTTCTCAATAACAATTACATTGCAATGTGCCTGAACCACTATCACAATGGACTGTGGCAATGCGACTCTCCTAAGCCACATCCCACCACCTCATTTGCGACGATGCAACATTTTGTTAATCCTCGGATACTCGCGCGGGCTACAGGTGAAGCCCAGTGATCTATTTTCTTGTAGCGCAGAGTATATTTTTTCTAGGAATATTGAGAATCTCTGTAGCTGCCTGTTGATGCTGTAACTAACAGACGGGTGTGATTCCATCCGAACCAATTGCACCAAACTGACACCAGATGCATTAGAAGTCGTGCAAAGGAATCGTTGCCTCGCAGGAGGCGGTCATGTAGATGACTTTCAAATCAGTCAGTGTTTAGATGAAAGTAATGAAAGGTTGAGTGTAGTGGAAATAAAGTAGGCTGTTGCTTCTTGTGTGGACAAGGAAGGGATAAATAAACAGGGAACAGATGCGCAAAGTGCAATGAAGATTGTGTCCATTTGCACAGAATGCTTCAGTGACAAATTTGTTTGTGCATGCTTATGGATTTCCTGGGCCTTAGATTGTAGCCAAAAGGGCAAAAATAAAATTCAAAACTTCGAGAAGAAATAAATGGAAATACTGAAATTCTTCACAATAAAGTGCTGATTTTCAAAAGGAAATTATCTAACCTAGTTTTATTTTGTTTAATTCCAATCCAAATATGCACAAATGTAAGTATTTAGGTTTACATAAAAAATAATTTATCAGTTCTAGTTCCATTAGTTTAATTTTTGTTGCAGTTTTACCAAAGATGTACGATAAAATTGAATTTTCTTCTTAACTTTGTATTTTCTCTCCATATGAAGATAAATGCCTACAAAAAAATCAGATTTAGCTTAGAATACTAATATATATATACTATTTATCATATTATTGAAACTGAACACCGAAAATAACGTGTGCGAGTCCATCAGATTGAATAACTGTTTGGGATACATTATTATGTAGCCCGCGCGAGTAACGCTGTATCTATTACTAGCGCGAGTGTTTGAGGGTTAAGAGAATATAGAAAGATCCAGACCAACAAACAACTACATATCCATGGAGACATTGCTGATCTACATGCGGAACGATTACGCTCAAGACATCCACCTATCTGCACAGAGGAGAATCTTGCAACAAACAAATTCAACCTGACTGAGAGATAGTCTTCTGATTGGAATTCGTTTGCCCCTCCAGAGAGTTCAGTGATGCCATGCATGACTGAGAAGGTGCCAGGGTTCACTCAGCCTAGAAAGACCTGGTCAAAATTAATTAGAATCCGAACAAATCACGCTGTATCTCCTGTACAAGTGGAGGAAAAGATCTTCATCATGTTGCGAGTGCGGTGTTGAAAGACAGACTGTTCGGCACCTAGTTCAAGAATGCCCACAAACATCTTACAGTGGTGAATTCAGCGACTTCTTCCTAGGGACACCACAGGCACTTTATTATGTTTCTAACCTTGATGTCAAATTGTAAATAATTTTCATGGACGCCTATGCCATACGATAAATAATAATGCCCTAAACCTCGTCTGATGTTGACGAATAGCGAAAGGAAATCTCATACTTTGATCAAGTAAGCTAATAGCAGTGACTCTTGTAGCTTGCGACGCAATATCTGGGAGCAGAAATATCTTCCCGAACCAATAAGCAATTTCAAAAACGTAACAGAATGTTAAGTAAATTTCTTGTTAAATACTATGTGCAGAGGAATTCGAAGCATCGGTTTATTGGATCCATGTAACACATACCGCCCGGAGACACATGAAGCTGCGAGTGGCTGACACGGTTACTTCCAAACAATCCGGAGATATCTTACCTTCGATTTTATATGCTCACATTCATGTTGTGGGATGCCATTTCAACGCAGAAGACAAGGAAATACATTCAAAACAGTCTGTTCCTCAGAATTATTGCCCTATAGTGGACTAGTTTCGACTGTTATTCCATTGTCAACATGAAATGAAAATCCACAGCCTGCTTCCAGTCTCCGACCGGGTCAGGAATGGAATGAATGAAGCCCCCATCTAGCGGCGAGGATATGAACTGTGCCGGCTGCCGAGGCCTGCCGCACTCCTCTGGGGCAATGATTAAATGAATGACAGATGAAATGAAATGATAGTGGAGAGTGTTGCTGGAATGAAATTGTGACAGGGAAAACCGGAGTACCCGGAGAAAAACCTGTCTGCCTCCGTTTTGTCCAGCACAGATCTCACATGGAGTGACCGGGATTTGAACCACGGACCCAGCGGTGAGAGGCCGGCGTGCTGCCACCTAAGCCACGGAGGCTTGCCATTGTCAACATAATGAACCCAATTTAAAACACGGACTCAGAGGTTATAAAACAAACAACAGACTAACGACATTAAATACGAAGAGATTATATATAAAGTTTCATGGACACAGTGGTTATAAGACAAAGAACTGCTGAAATTCAGTACGAATATAATATAATATAATATAATATAATATAATATAATATAATATAATATAATATAATATAATATAATATAATATAATATAATATAATATAATATAATATAATATAATATAATATAATATAATATAATATAATATAATATAATATAATATAATATATTAGAAGATGTGGAAGGGCAGTGGTCTGTTTTGCGGAGGTCAGTTCTACAAAGTGCAAATGAAGTTTTGGGGCAGCGGCCAAAAACCAAAAACAAACCCTGGTTTGATAATGAGTGTCAAGTCGCAGTGAAAAACAGAACAATAAAAAGATTGCGATGGGTGAAATATCCATCGGAAGATAATAATGCAGCGTATATGGAAGTGAGACGTATGACATATCGACTCATCCGACAAAAAAAACGGGATCATGGTAAGGCACTACTGACAGTAATAGAGGAATCCAAGAAAGCATCGAGATCCTTCTTTAGAATGGTTAACCCAGCGAGGGGAATCTACAAGCAACATACACTAATACTAAAGGACGAAGATGGAGAAGTTGTACCTCCTGAAGAACAGGCAGATCTATTTGGAAAACATTTTGATCAGTTACTAAATGTTCATGTTGAGATGGATGCTATAAATGCACAGGTGCCAATGATGACGGCGGAAATGCAAGTACCTGAGCCCACTATTGATGAGATAGGACATATTGTGGAATCTCTAAAGCACAACAAAGCTCCGGGAGGAAGTGGAATTACTGCCGAGTTGATTAGGTATGGTGGAGCAGTGTTAATGAAAAATCTGCAACAATTAATTGTTAATATTTGGAGGAAAGAGCCGTGAAATGCCCCATTTTTAAGAAATGTGATGCCACACAACCTTCTAACTACCGAGGGATTGCCTTACTCGAGATAGGATATAAAAATTTCATCTCACTGCTTATGAATCGACTTAGGCCATTTTTGGGAGACATTATAGGCTCATACCAATGTGGTTTTGTATCTGGTCGGTCTACAATCGACCACATCTTTACATTGAGGCAACTCATGGAGAAATTCTACGAATTTGACAAGGAATTGCATTTAATCTTTATTGATTTTCGTCAGGCCTATGACAGTATAAACCGTATAGTATTATGGGCGGCTATGCACGAGATGGGCATTCCAATGAAGTACGTAAGGTTGATCAAGACCTGTTACTCTGACTCTAGATGCCAGGTGCGGTTTGCAAATCAAGAATCAGAAACCTTTAGCGTTCAAAGTGGACTAAGACAAGGAGATCCTCTAGCCCCAGTCCTTTTCAATATAGCATTGGAAAAGATTAAACGTGGAGCTGGTTGGAATAGAGAAATGGAGATGGTCGGATCCGACATAATTCTTGCATTTGCTGATGATGTGGTGATAATGGGGAACATTTTGGACCAGGTAACGACTGATACATCAAGATTCCTACTGGAAACAAAGAAAATGGGGTTGGTGGTTAATGAATCGAAAACAAAATACATGATTATATCACGTCGACAGAATATTCCGATCGCTATCGACGTTGGAATGCACAAATTTGAGACAGTTGAATCATTCAAATATTTAGGATCAATATTGTCAAACAAAAGTGAAATAGAAAAGGAAATAAGACAAAGAATCACCAACGCTACTCATGTTTCCTATAGCATGAATCGAATTTTCACGTCACGTCTAATATCTCAGGAAAACAAGATCCACCTATACATGACCCTAGTACGACCTGTTTTAATGTATGGTTGTGAAACGTGGGCGACTCCAAGAACTTTTGAAGAACATATATGTGCATTTGAAAGAAAAATGCTGCGGAAAATCTATGGCCCAAAATACTGCCCAGAAACTGACAGTTGGGAAAGACGGAGTAAAGAGGAGTTATATCGACGTTATAAAAAGGCAGACATCAGTAGAGAGATAGAGGAAGACGATTACAATGGTTAGGACACATTATCAGAGCAGAAGGTACTCTCCCGAACCGTGTGTTCAATTTTCAGCCAACGGGAAAACGTCCAAGAGGTCGACCAAGAACGAGATGGAAAGATCGAGTTATGTTGGCACTGAACCAGGTAGATCCAGATGCAAGTATGGAAGATTCCATGGATAGAAATCGTTCTTCCTGTTATGAAGTACAATGTTATATATTATGTTATGCTTGCTATTTATATTGTAATCAAGAATTGTATACCCTTGTTTTTCTGCTATGGGTCTTAATGGCCTGTCACATGCAGTAAATGATGATGATGATGATAATATAATATAATATAATATAATATAATATAATATAATATAATAGGAAAGTCAAATCTTCCATAAATAAGCTTTTAAGGTGAAACAAACTGTCTTTGAATTGTATTTATCAAAGATATCTACATCATTGTATATTAGGGAAAATGCTTAGCAATTAACTAAAATGCCCTCCTGGAAGCAATTATATGCTGATATTACGTCCTATCATTCCCCTCAAGAAGTCCTATAATTGACAAAAATCATAAATCACAAAGCTAAGAAATGGTACGAAATAAAACACTAATCACCCTGCTCTTACTCTCGGCAGCAAATGACCAACCCAGTGACGTTCCAAAACGTTCACCAGGATCCGACAACTGAGAATGAAAATATCTAAGTTATGTTGGTGCTACATTTAAATAATTAAATTTAGGATTTACCTAATTCCTACTCTGAATTCCATAAAATAAAATAAAAACTGAAATGGCTAACTCACCCGGTACAATGTAACAATGAATTGAAGCAACTATTACCTAACGATCCGATAATTGAGTTCTACAAGGCCCTACCATAATCAAGCTTCCCAAACTTGAAATCTCATGCACAGAAGATAACTGCCATGTTCGCTTGTTGGTATATCTGTGAACAGGTGTTTTCTACTATGAAGCTTCGCAAAAATAGCGTTAGAAATAGATTGGCAGACCACCATTTACCTGCGCTACTATGAATCGTCTCATCCCAGTTTCAACCAGATTATGAAAAACTTGTAGAAGGATAGTCACAGTTTCACTTGTCACATACTCCTTCCTCTTCTAACAAATAAGGTGCGTTCAAAAAGTAACGAACCGGAGGTTGTAATGCGCAAACCGGTGACGACATCGGCTAATCGTGGCGAGTTTAACGAGGTGTGGTTCCGACCAGAGCGTGGAAGGTCATAGTCCGTCGCTAGAGGGCACGCGTGCACGTCACGTGACGATACAAAGCGAGCAGCAGCATGCATCAATCGTCCAACCAAGACAAAGACAGTAGGCCATTCGACATGCTTCCTGGTGTGGTTGAAGAGTGTGGGGCACCCATTGGGCACACCTATTCCGCAAGTGCATTCGTTCCTTCATGATGGTGTGCACACTTCCGACGCTCAATCCGACCACGGCGGCTATGGCGTTCACTGTCACTCGGCGGTCCTGGGTAATGAGTACATCAACCAGCTGGACGTTGTCATCGGTAATGCAGGGGGGTGCGCCAGACCGGGCATCAACGGCTAACGACACCCGTCCTTCCCTGAAGCACTTATGCCACGCCTTGACCCTTGCAAGGTACCTGCAGTGTTCGCCGTACACTTGTGACGTTCGGCGATGAATGTCCGTTCCACCTACTCCTTTCGCTGTCAGAAACCGAACAACACCTCCTTGCTCTTCGTTTGACGCCTCCATGTCACTGTTTTCAATGCGACTGGCAGCGTTGGACGATTGATGCATGCTGCCGCTCGCTTTGTATCGTCACGTGACGTGCTCGCGTGCCCTCTAGCGATGGAAATGTGACCTTCCACGCTGTGGTAGGAACCACACCTCGCTATACACGCCACGATTAGCCCATGTCGTCACCGGTTTGCGCATTCCAGCCGCAGGCTCGTTACTTTTTGAACGCACCTTATATAATGAGTGTGTGTTCTTTTTTCGTAAGTTTTCTACCATTTGTAGCCTATAAGTTTTGTTTGATTTAACATTCAGAAATAAAGAGTTTATTTTGTATTCCATCTGGCCTTGCTCCTGCCCATGTCTGCCGTAGAGGATGCCGTATTGTCTATCTGCTGGATGCACAGCGACATTCATGGAGCCTTAATTGCGATGAGCCACGCCACTGACTCAAGTGAATGGGATGAAAGTAAAAGCCCTTGAGTCGCGTAGAAGAGGAAGCAGCTGAAATAATGACGCTGGCTTCCACACATCGTGTATAGAGGTGGAGAGGCTCGCAATAGAATTATGAATGGCACAAAAGAGAGAGGAAATGTTTGATTTCCCGTCATTTCGCGAACAATTGGAGACTAATGGCTAAATTCTCAAGTGCTTTCCTTTAATCACGATCTTCACAATATCGGCCCGTTGCCATGGTTACCAGACACTGTGCCGGATATGGAGTTAATGCCGCATTTCTATCGCTTCAACGAGAGAATCATTCACGGCCGCTGCATCTGCAGATCATAGCGGTCATGACGTAAGTGTACGGCGAATAGAACTGTGACGTGTTCTGTATTACAAAACCAGCCGTGTGTTCCCGCCCTTAAGGGGCTCATAGGCCGCGAGTGGGAGTTTTCGCACATTAAACAATAGCTTCACAAATATGTAACATAGAATTATGAAAACTGATATACATATAGTCAATACATAGGAATTTTATTTGATACATAAAAGGGAACAGTATATAAAGTATTGGGTGATTTATTGATAGGACAATATTTGTGAATATTTGAACGTCATGAATCACAAAAAACACAATTTAACAAGAATTCCAGTCTGAATGGAATGTTTTTTTTCATATAAATAAAACACATGATTACCGAGGATGAACCTCATTCATGAAAAAATCTTAACATTAATTCAGATATACATGGAAAATTACACAAAAATCTGTTGAATGTTTGAAAAACAAATTAAATATAAAAAGACTGATAGTCAGTCCGAAAGACTAGACTTTGTATCTTTTAAATGCTACAAATGCTACAAATGCTGCGTGAACTCAAAGTCCGTTAGCAAGTGCAAACCAAGGTCAAAGGAGGTAGCTGGCTGGAAGACGTCACGCTCACCGGAGCGCGCGGGGTAAGGAGGAAGTTCAAGCATTATTATGACGTCACACACCTCAGTGCATTCTCGATACATTTCGTCCCGTCACCGTAACGAAACGCCAGACCCAGCGTAATGACGAGGTCGACAAGATCATTTAAAATGACAAAAAAAACATACTATTCACAGTATACCATTGATGGTATCGTGGGTAGCAAGAAGAACAAATGAATGTACAGGAGCTAAGGATTGCTCCTAAAGCACGCTTACTCCCAAACATCCAAAGGCAAGTGTTGAAATTTTTCGGCCATGTCATCCGGCGAGACGGCATTGACAAGTGTATCATCCAGGGTAAAATTGACGGAAAACGGCTGAGGGGACCGGTACCTTGACCAGATAAAGAATCTCACTAATCTGCCAGTTAATGCACACAGCAGAAGACCACGGGATAAGGCGGGATATTGTTAACAGAATTGGGTGAAGGGTCACGACGTTCGTAATTGAACTACGACCAAGAAGAAGAAGAAGAAGAATGACCAAAAAGTGCTCATTAGTTTCCAGGACATTTTCTTTGCACGTTTACCCCCAGGGGCTCACATCTAGTGGTACGTGTGTTGGCGACCACGGGGCCCCAGCTGAGTTCGGCATTGCTTCCACTTACTTGTGCCGGGCTCTTCTCCGTCTTCTTTCCTGTCGTCCTCACTTGGTCAACTCTTGTCCTCTTCCGACCCCGACGGTATTAGGGTATCCGAGGCCTATGGAGTATCATCCTTTCCCGCCTTAATTGGCCCTTGTCTCATCTTTTCTGATACCCTCCTTCTGCGAGGGGTCAGCCTTATTTATCTTTTCATGTTCTCTCTTGCCTTCTGCTCAAGGCCCTCAAGGAGGCAGGGTGTATGTAGCCCCACCACTTCTGGTGCACCCTGGATAATGCTACACCCTCAGGGGCTCACGGCTGGTGAGTTCGGGAGTTGGCGACCCCGAGGGATTACTGAGTTGGTTCCGGTTTCCCCCTTTTGTCCCTTCCCTGTGGGACGGACCCTCTCCTGTTTCACTTTCGTAACTGCCTTTCATGGCTCTCCTTCCTTCCAAGTCCCTCAATCCTCATTCTTCGATGGTTGAGGGCATTTCTTTTCCTCCTGTCCGTTATTTGCCTTATTCTCCTTTTGTTTTCCATTTCTTCTTCTAGTATATAAGTTAGTAGTTAGTTTTAGTTAAAAGTTTCCATTTCATTTTCACCCACATCACCCACACCATTAGGGTCGATAACCTAGATGTTAGGCCCTTTAAAACAATAATTATCATCATCATCATCATCTTTGGTTGGTTGGTTCTTAAGTTTAGGGGCTGTGACAACGTGGTCATGTAGCCCGTGTACTTTGGGTGTGTGTAGAATCTGTCTGATAACCGGTGTTAATTGTGATGACTGCATTAGTGTGTGTTATCTGTTTTTCAATTTAGGTACTGCAAATTAGAATTTTTCGAATAGTTCCTACTTTTGCCGCCAAGCGCCACCGTCAAGGAATACTAGGCCAAGTTCAGAAGTTAGCTACTAGACGCCACCGCAGTCGGCTCTAGGCAACGAACTTAGAAACCTAAGAGCGTTGTTTACATTCTTAACCTATATAATTTAGCTTCACACAGGTGTAATTAGTGGAAGGTTCTTTAACATGCCATAAATCTATGACATGGGAAGGCCGGCTTTACTTCCCCTCGGGGGATATGAGGGATTTTTAACGCTCTTAAACATCATCATCTTTGCACGTTTAACTTTGGACCTGATAACTAAACAACTCGTATTTATTGACTGAAATCGTCAAAATGTTCACACGTCGGTACACATGAGCCTCTGAGTGCGCGGTATTGTTTCCCAACGCATTCAGTAGGCCTGTCAATTGCCAGTCATCAAGTGATTATTATATTTCCTACAGGTTATGCGCACTAAATTGTTGCCCAGGCGCGGAGTCAAGGGGGGGGGGGGGTTCACGGGGGTCATGACCCCCCCCCCCCCGAACGGAGACCAAATCTTTTTGCAAACTCGAAACACGAAAACACAATAACCAGACAAATAAAACTTAACGAATTTTAACTGAAAAACAGTTTTTTTTTCTTCATTTTATTCAATATTGAAAATATATTTGTTGCAATTATTATGTTCTGTTACAACTGTACATGTTTACAATTTCATACCTGTTATATAAAAACGATTATTTATATAACAAAATCAACTCGTCTATTTTGTTTAGCAAACCTTGTGATTACCGAATCGGTGTTTATAGTGATGTCACCATGAATGTGCAGCAATGCACGGATAGGAATTTGGGACTATTTTCGCACCAAAAAAATTGCTGACGTTCAAACTGCAAGCATGGTTGGCAATTTAAGCTGTGACTTTCTCCCTTTGTCGGTACCAACTCGACTTGCCGAAACTGTAACGTACCTTGTTACTTTTCTCGAAGCTCGATGTAAAAGTCTCAAAACACGCCGTTGCAATTTGTACGAATATTTTTCTATCCATGTAGCTTGCAAAAAAATTGGTGTAGTTTTGTACGTTTTATTATTTTGTGATTGCGTTTTTAGTGATACTATTTTTTTCTTAATTATTTCGATTCTCTGACCCCACCAAAGCCAAACTCTAGATCCGCGCCTGAAATGTTGCCCAACCAAGTTTCTCACGTTTTCACAAGCCAAAGGTGGGTGCGGAGCCCTTGATAACAAACCTGTAGCGTGTAGGGGGCCATGGATGGAGCAGTCTGCTGCAGCATGAATCACAGGAGGCCATGCAAGCGCCATCTCGTGACGTTGGCTACAAGTGAGTGCAGAGTGCAAGAAGGCGAACCATACATCTTTCAGAGCTCACAAGATGTGCACCTTAATTGCTCTGAGAGGGAACATACCGCATAGCTAAAGGAGCCAAAATCATAACCATGTTAACCCTAGCAATACTATGCTAATTTTGAGACCGCCAGACTAGAGTCCTTTTGTGTGATTTGTATTATCTATTAATCAACATATCTTGTATTTTGAACCTTAAATGAACCTTAAATGGCAAAAATACAACTTAATTAACAACAGTTGCAAACAAAATCAAAACAACATGGAAAAGGAAGTTCAGAAAGTAAAATATTCAGAGATCAGTTCGCCATCTTCAAAACACGTCGAATGCAGTATACCAGGGGTGCACAACCCGCTTGCTTGCTGTCCTCAAAGTCAGGTTATGCATTGTACAAAAATTACAAAGATTTCCAAGGAAACAAAGGTCTACTCTTTTCAAAATTCAAATCGTAAATATTTTTATCAATTTTCAATTTTTTTTCTTGCTTTGTGCTGACCTTTAACGTTTCCCTTTTATCTCCCAAAGTTACAAAATGTTTAGACTTCATATTTCACTAAGCCATTGAGACAGCAAAGTTGGGAATCGTTTTGGTGAGCCTGTCATTGATCATTGTGAGAATGTGGCCATAGAACTTCAACAGAATTCTCCCGAAGGTGACAGTGATTTTTGTCCTACTTTCACATTTTGCCAAAATGAGGGAAAGAAGACTTATGAGATCAATCCGGGAAAATGTGTGTCTGTCTGTCAGGCTGTGTGTGTCCCCCCCCCCCCCCCCTATCAACTCCTAAACGGATACAGCAATCGAAACCAAATTTAGTATGAGTAAAGATGTATACCAGAATATCTCAAGCCCATATTTGAAAATGTTGTCAGTGCTACCAACTGCTTGAAAAAACGCACTAGAAATTTGAGCTCCATGTTGGATATCATGGAAGGTATGCATGGGAGCTATTCCAAAATTGGCACTCACGTAGATAATACTATTTCGTTTAATTTTCAGGACGACATACATGACAGTGTTCCCAAACTAATTTTAAGCCTTCTGATAGGTCCAATTTTTAAGTGCATATAACTTCTACACTATCAATTGAATTTCAACCAATTTTTCTATGAAATATTTGTACATAAACAGATATGACTGAACGTATTCTTAAGAGCCACCAGGGTTGCCAACTGTAAATAATTGCTCTCTCCATTTTTTTAAACCAAATACCAATATATCAGAAAGTATGCAAGCCGACAGATTTAAAATATGCACACGTATAGCACCTGACATTTTAGGTTAATTTGGAGTAATTAATATAAGTCTGTGCTGCCAACATGGTTCTATGCCTGCTGATAGCTCCAATTTTAAAATCCATGCAACTTCTATACTAACAAATGGATTTCATCCAAAATTGGCACAACAAGATATCATAATATTTCAGATTATTTCTGACCAGCACACGCATGACATTCTTGCCAACATGCTTTTACGCGTGCTGATAGAACCGATGTCTAACTGCATGTTGTAACGTCCATTGGACTTCAACCAAATTTTGTATTCTGTACCTTAAGAGATGGAACTGAGAATATATTGAGTCACCAGGGCTGCCAACTGTAGTGCTCTATTAGGCTACATTATACCAGGTATATTACGAACTAACTAGACATTTCGATATTACCAAATTCATTTTGCCATTATTCTAGATAGGTTCATATACTGTAGATTAATCATTGGCATGAATCTTAATTTTAAGAAAAATAGGCTCTTTAGTTCGTCACGGAACTACTTGTTTAAATTATGCTGATTAAGCATAGTATTAATATTATTCATTTCTTTAATTCCCGCTTAAGGAGAGCGTTAATACACAATTAATTGTCATGTTCTTTTTCTGTCCCTTTCTTCCTTCTTCCCAAAAACCTATGCTTCCTCTTTCTCTCTTCCGTCCACTTTTTCCTGTTTTCTTCGCTTTGGGCTTTTGTTCAAATAACTGTTTTCAGAGCCTTTCTCTGTATATTTTCCTATCTTCGGTAGAGATATTTAGGTTCTTCAGGTCTTCCACGGTTTCCTTTACCCAATTGGTTTACAGTGTACCATTCATAACTATACTAAACATTTTCTTGGTCTGTCTTCGTTCGTCCTATGTATGTGTACATACAATTTTGCCCTACTTTTTCTGGTGTTTTTTGTAATCGTCTCTGTTGTTGTTTGAGTCTTCAGTCTTTTGACTGGCTTGATGCAGCTCTCCGTTTCATCTCTACATAGCTATCACACCCTACGTCCGAGGCAATCTGTTTAACGTATTCTAACTTTGGTCTACCCCTACAGTTCTTGTCCTCAACCCTTCCTTCCATAACTAAGCTTGCTATTCCTGGGTGTCTTAGTATGTGTCCTACCAACCTAACTCTTCTCTTCATCAGCAGTCGCCAGAAACATCTCTCCTCTCCCACCAGTCTTAATACCTCTTCGTTTGTAACCCTATCTACCCATTTGATCATCATCATTCTCATTCTCATGTAACACCACATTTCAAACGCTTCAATTCTCCTCTTTTCTGCTGCACCAATAGTCCGAGTTTCATTTCCATAGAGCGCCACGCTCCAGACAAAGGCCTTCAAAAATGACTTCCTAACACCTAAATCTATATTCGATGTCAACAGATTCCTTTTCTGTATAAATGCCTGAGCTAACCTACTTTTTATATCCTCTGCTTCGTCCATCACTGGTTATTTTGCTTCCTTAATATCAGAAGTCTCCTACTTCCTTTAGTTTTTCACCTGCCAATTTGATGTCCATAGAGGAATCTGATGTATTTCGGCTGCATTCGTCTCTGTCTCTTTGTATAGTTCAATCGTCGGTATAAAGCATATTATTATTATTTATATTATTACGAATCAATAAATATGAACTATATTTGTGGTGTTTTCATAAGAGTTTCACCCATCATTTTCATGTTTCAGACAGTTGAATGACGAATATGAGCAATCTTAAGTTCTTGATGATGAAACCGTTGGTTTTGTAAACCAGTCTTTCTGTCTTTAGATCGTAGGCTTTCGCGGCCGGTATCAAGTTTATCATCTTGGCTTACAGGATTGAGCCGCGTCGCATATCGGTTATTATTTCCCGTCGTTTCGGCTGACATTGCAGCAGCCTTAATCATGGGTAGGTGCGAGATGGTGTCTGTAGTTTGAGTAAGCCAAGATGATAAACTTTCTGTCTTTTTCGTAGATATTTGTTCAAGAGTACATCGGTCTTAACTAGAGCACCTCAGCGACAATGCCCCTCACTTCAATGATAACATATTTCAATGCGCCAGCCTGAATTTGCTATGAGATCAGTGAGCAGGCACTCATTTATCTGGTGGATAAATTTATGAAAGAGATATATATTTCCATAGTCAGTAACTCTGAAGACGCCAGGTACGATTGCTGGTGAAGTATGAAGTGGACAACTACTGTACATCCGGCTGTCTCTCAGTACTGCTGCAAGCTTTCCAAACCAAGGCGGCAGGGGCAACCTTTCAGCCACGTGTGTGCGGCTGGTTGCATATTCACGGGGGGAAGCGTTATGCCTCAATTTTCTATGAAATCTCAGTGAGCCCAACCGACAGCAGTGGCTACGCTCGCTAATGCGCAGCGTTAGGTCATGAGGCCAAGCGCTCTGCTGACTTGGTAGACGCGTGGGTTCAATCCCACCGTCGGCCGTCCTTGAAATGGTTTTTCGTGGTTTCCCCATTTTCAACACCCGGCAAATGCTGGGACAGTACCTTCTGACAGGCCACGGCCGCTTCCTTCCACATCTTTGCCCAGTACCATTCATCTTCATCCATTCCATCTCTCATCGCGGCGCGCAGGTCCCCTCGGGCGTCGACTAGAAATACCTGCACTCGGCCTCTCAGGAGGCCACACGACAAAACACATTACGAGCCTTACAGTAGTCGTACATGATGTGTAATATGCCACATGGCCGACTGTACCTCGAATGCTTACATTAAATAAGAATACAGCAAATGTATGAAGATTTAATAAATAATAATTGTTTTCAGCAAATATGATAAAATATATTCACACCAAAGAACGACAACATGAAGATGATTTATAGTAGGAATATCTGTAATGGGGCCTCCAAACCTTGAAGTAAACCGTATGCGATATACATTCCACAAAGCCACATGGCTGACAATACGTCGTGGTACCAATCTCCGCCACTGCGCACGCTCATTGTTTCCGTCCCATCCATTTCCGTTTCACTGTTTCCGTCCCATCCATTTCCGTTTCATTTTTCAAAATTACCCTCACAAAAATATATAGATACCGAGTGAAAAGATGTTACATATCAAAACAAAGTGATCACAGCTCCAGTCGGTTATCTGGCAGATAAGATGATGCAAGGGATATACATTTCCATTGTCAAGAACTCCGAAAATATAATGTGATCAGCCTGGTGAAGCCGGGTACTAATGCTAGTGCAGTTTTAAGTGTACAACAGCCGGCTGTGTTTAGGGTTCTGCAGCAAGTCGCTGCAGGCTATCCAAACTAAGGCGGCATGAGCAACCTTTCAACCACGAGTCTACGTCTGGTTGCTTGTCCTTAAGGGGAAGCGTTATTCTATGCTTGGTAACCGAATACTGTACATGTATCAATGCTGTTTCTTGGTCGGAGGGGAAGTAAAGCCGGCGGTCCCATGTCATAGATTTATGGCATGTTAAAGAACCTTCCACTAATTGCACCTGTTTGACGCTAAATTGAATAGGTTAAGAAAGTAAACAACGCTCTTAGGTTTCTACGTTCGTTGCCAAGAGCCGACTGTGGTGGCGTCTAGTAGCTAAGTTCTGAACTTGGCCTAGTAGTCTTGGACGGTGGCACTTGGTGGCAAAAGTAGGAACTATTTGAAAAATTCTAAGTTGCAGTACTTAAATTAAACAAGATGTTCAGTAAAGAACATATAGCCTACTTTCTCCAAAATGTATGAGTATAGTTATAACTCGTTATTTTTATCAAGGAGTATAATAGATTCATTTCTTGGTTAAAGACCTTAGAAACTATTTACCTCTACCAAACACCACAACCTCGAAAACAACTGCTACCATCACTGAAGGAAGAAAGAAAGAAAGAAAGAAAGAAAGAAAGAAAGAAAGAAAGAAAGAAAGATAAGAAGTATCTAAAGAATGTTATGGATCTGGAGACATAATCGACCGGACTGGATGCGTGGCTCAGCGGTAACGTTTTCGCTTGCTGGGCCCTAGGTTGCAGGTTCGTATCCAGGCGCAGTCAGCTGGCATTTGAGGGTGCACAATATAACGCTTAATTTTAAAACGTCTGAGTCATTACAAAACAATAAATATAAAAAATCAAGCAAATAAACTTAAATCTGATGGTATTTGAACCATAGCCATAAGTTTGACAGGCTAACGCTTTACCACGGAGCCAAACGTGCGAACAAACAATGACCGATATCAAATGAGTTACATAGAACGTGTTAGCAATTAATGTTTTACACTAAACGATTTCATCAGTGGAGTATATTATTTATATATGAAGCATTTCATACAATGTTTATTTATTTAGTATCAGTACGCTATATTGCATACAATACTCAAATTAGTGAAATATAAGTCAGGCACAAGATATCCGCTGCCATCTTGCCTTGTACTGAGACGGCTCAGCTTTTTAAAATCACGTCTGCACTATAGTATTACAAATAAACTTTTAATTTCGAGCGTTCCTCTTCCTTTAGAACAGTTTAAACGATTCTCGGCTCGATAATCGGAACTGGTGGGTCCAATGATATGGATTATAAAGTTTGCATATTTCGCACGACCACCATCCTTAAATTGTACGGCAGATGAACTTGTAGTTTGGTCACAAGACGCGTCCTATATGAAGGTATGTTGTTAACAAATTTGGTCGAGATCAGATGATTTGGTTAGTCGTTATTTGATTTTACGTTTTGAACGTTTGAGTGGCCGCCATTCAGTTTTGGTAAAGATGGCGGCGATATAAAATATGACACTGAGGTGCCCTTTGCTAGTTCTACCTCTGTACCAAATTTCGTTCAATTCGGTTTCACCGTGTTTGAATTGATAGCGGGGGGGGGCAGACATTCAGAGTACACACACACACAGACTCACCCACACACACAGACTCACACACACACACAGACAGACACACAATTTTTGGCCCTGTGTAGATCTCATAAGTCTACTTTCATTTTTTGCAAAAATTGAAAGTAGGCTAAAAACAGATAACACACACTAATACAGTCATCACAATTAACACCGGTTATCAGTCAAATTCTACACACACTCAAAATACACGGGGCTACATGACCGCGTTGTCGCAGCCCCTAAACTTAAGAACCAACCAACCACATATTCGTTGACATCAAAGTATTGTGGTTTCTTCCCATTCAGACAGATTTGTTTCTAAATTGTGACATTTTTCTCGTTGTTGTGGGGTAAATTAACTTGCTCACTGCACTACTACGTCCCTCTGCTACAGAATCTAATAGTAGTACAGTGCTGCCAATATTAAGCTACAAAATGATATTTCCCATTTGGTGATTAGTTTAGTTCTGAACGAGGGAAATACTCACTATAAATCCCAGATTCATACCTCTCTCAAGATTTGCGGACTTCCTACAACTGTAGCCTAACCATTTCAACAATTGAATATGTATGGTATATGTCTTACCTGCTCGGTGCTCAGTCTCCGGGGCAATGATAAGTTCTCCCACAATTGGCAACACATATTTGGGGATATGAAACAAAGATCAGACGTCAACAAAATGAAAAAAAGAATAACTTCCTATCGTTGGAATTTTAATCAAAATGAAACCATGAAAACAAACATCATATTAATCTGTGAGGAAAACCACTCAACGTTTGATTTTAACTCCACTCGTTGCCTCACTAAACGTTTGCCTCAACTTAGGCTATATTGCAACAATGTATTTTTGTTCATCTACTGTTATTTCTTCTCTACCAAAAATCATTCGCTTTTCTCAACAAACGAATGTCTTCAACGATTTCTTCGTTGTTAAAATGTCACCAAAATTTTATCGATGTTCCTCCAACATACCAGGATCAGATCTAGTTTCATTTCAAATCATATAACACATGAACACAAAACCATTTCTCTTGCATCAATCACTAAGTTAATAAATATTATCATATTAATTCTCATTTTGTATGGAACCCGTGCGTTCATTTATCCGAAATGTATTATTATTATTATTATTATTATTATTATTATTAGACTATTATCTATTATGAAATGGATTTACTAGTACAGGAACATTTGCGGGAATGTGTTCATGATGTTCATAATGGGAAAATGAATCTCGAGATTTTCCACCAACACAAAAAAAAGTTCCTCCTTTCTCCACTAGAAAGCGCTATAGTGTCAAAGAGCTTGGACATCTAAACTCCTTGACTTTCATACCGTTCCAAGGAACAACAAAATTCGACATACAAGCTGCCCTCTGGGCGTCAAATAACAAAGCTTGCACCCGGCACCTAAGGCCATACGATATTATTATTATTATTATTATTATTATTATTATTCCAATTTTTTTTTTTCAAGCAAAAGAACGCAAATACATTTACTGGAAGAAATCGGAAGCAGGTTTACCAAATGCCTTTCATAATTGGCAGATCAAATGGGAGCAAGGGCACCGAAGCCAATGGACTAGGAGAATGATACCCCAGGTGCAGGTTTGGACAGAGAGGAAACATGGTGAGGTTGGTTATTATCTCACTCAGTTCTTGACTGGTCATGGGTACTTCTGTTCTTATCTTAAGAAGATGGGGAAAGTGGATTCACCAGATTGTATTTACTGTGTTAATGAGGTAGATAATGTTAATCACACCTTCTTCTCTTGTGGACGGTGGGTCCAAAATAGGTAGTCTCTTCAAGAACACATTGATGTAGAGATATCTCCCGACAATATTGTTGCGGTAATGCTACAAAATGAAGAGCATTGGGAACTTGTAGCAAGTTTTGTTGAAGATATCCTCCGAACAAAGAAGACGGATCTAGATCGCCACTGAAGATAATTGCCCTACGGGCATATATACAATTACACTAGCCTGAAGTAATGTGATAAACGGTTCCAGGCTGGTGTTCAGAAGTAACGGGGGGAGTTTTAGTCGGTAGTCTGCTACTCAGAAGCTCGACACTATGTGCGCAAATGCATTTCTTCCCCTAAAAAAAAATAAAAAATAAAAATTACTTGACGCAAGACTAACTTGAAGAAATGGGGCATTCTTCCGGCGGACGCGGACACAAGGTCCAGGACACCTGCTCATCTGCCCTCTTCAGGACAATCCCTGCACTATGGAAGATGTGTATAGAGGAAATGACAAGGCCATTGCGGCAACAAATCTTTGGAATTGTTAACCGGACACGGAAACGAACGAACTATTATTATTATCAATATTATTACTATTATTATATTACCATCATCACTAATTATAATTGCCAGTCATAAATTCAAAACGAGAGGATCTCACTATTCAAGCTATAATTATTTTAACGGCCACCAAATAAATACAAAGCGCAAAATACTGTTGCAGTGTCGGTGAAACGAAAACACAGCTTTGTGTTGGTTCATACTGCGTGAGTACTTTTCAGGTGAATGACAGCCCCCAGATTAATGACGTCATAGCGGCTGCTCGCCAACAATGGGAACATGCTGTTAGCAAAATAATTGCCAGACCAGAAAGCATAAATACATCAACTAGGTCGAGTGACTGTCTATGACGCTGTAAAACTACGTTGTTCGCTGTCAGTAAAACACATACTAACTTTGAGCAGTAAAATAGTACATTATGCAACGAGACAATAATGGCAATAATTAAGACACGAGTATGTTTATAAAACAAGTTTTATAATTTCCACAAGAGTGCCTTAATTACCATTATAAGCGAGTTGCATACGACTGTTTATGTTCGACGATAGTTATAACTTTATTATATATTCTATCATAAATATTCATAAATATCTGTCGAGATTCTGTCGGTTGACTTCTTCTTCTTGGGAATTGTGTGGGCTCAGCATTTGCTCTCTACCCAATAACGAATTCCAAAGCTCACCCACTCACCCACCGTGGCAATCGCCAGTACTTGAAACTCCCCGCTAAAGGTGGGCAAGGAAAGAATTATCTGCAACCATGAATCTAAGAATTTCAAATGAAAGTTTCTAAATTCACCACGGATCTATCAGCGTGTCCATAAAATGAATGCCAGATCTAAAGTTGTGGTTTGCGTGTGTTTTTACTATCATGAGTATTGCGTGGTGTCTCCCATTTCTGCTCAAATGATTGATTTGCTAAGGTTTCTGTGTATTTTTCCAGAGAGATTTCACAGTATAATGTCTTAAGCAGACTTCATCCATTTCCTTACCGCTCTACATGCAACAACACAAAATAACTGGAATTATTCCACTACCAGTGACTGGCCGGTGATTCAAATCACGCAGGAAGTTATTGTTACTATTTTCATTCGCTTAATATAATTTTAATAACCACATACCCCTTATATGATGAATATCCTTAACATACATAACGTACTACTCAAAGTTATAATATTCTTCGTCTACCTAGCGTTTTCCCACCGGAACGCCTTTCTCATTTCGGCCCTATGCCTCTCCGTCTGCTAGCCTACGAGGTCAATTTTGATTGGTCCAACTTTCTCGCCGCACAAGTTGATTTCATGGAAATGTCTTTGTACAAAGTGATCAGTAGCGTAATTAATAGCCCATGGCTATCTTCTTCTTCATTTCCCGTTTCTAGTTCCCTGGGTCGGGTTGCGAATCAATTACATCCACAGTTGTCTATCCCTCCACCATTCATTTCCTTCTTTCAATACTTCTTTCTCTTTTACTCCTCTTTTCTCTATGCTTTCCTTCACCGTATCTATCCCCCTCTTTCTGGGCCTTCCTCGTGGTCTTCTTCCTGGTATTTTCTCCATAAATATTCTTTTTGGTACTCTATATTCTTCCATTCTCATCATATGTCCGTACCAATTAAGATTACTGGTTTCTATCTTGTCTTGCAGTTTTGGGAACCCAGTTCCCTTCCTAATGTCCACATTTCTGGTTTTATCCCTCCTTGTCTTCCCAATTATTCCCCTAACGAACTTCATCTCGGCTGCTTGGATTCGACTTTCATCGCGCTTTGTTGTGGCCCAAGTATCTGCTGCATATGTCAAAATTGGTGTGTAATACATTGAGAATTTCTCTGGGACTTCCTGGTTCCATACTAAACCTCTCACACACTGGTAAAACCCATTAGCTTGTTGGATTCTCTTTCCAATTCCCTAATTTATTGTACCATCTTCTGTGAGTATGCTCCCCCATGGCTTTCTAAACAATGTAAATTCAACTAATTTTGAAAACCCTTTTCCTTGGAAACTATAACACTTAAATACCCAAACGTTTCTGGCAATGAATATAAAGCCATCAGAGAGCACACTGAACCTCAGATAATAATATAATTCATGATTTGAGTATTTTATTTTTAAAACAGAAATATGCATTAAATTTTGAGGAATTTTAAGCTTGAATGCGAATTTTGTAAAAGACATCCAAAGAGAACAGTCGCAATTTTATAGGTTCAGTGTAATTATATAAACACAGTACACATGC
Source organism: Meconema thalassinum (assembly GCA_946902985.2). NCBI lineage: Eukaryota > Metazoa > Arthropoda > Insecta > Orthoptera > Tettigoniidae > Meconema > Meconema thalassinum. The sequence goes on from OX336391.1 coordinate 672,225,399, forward strand.
ACAGAAAGTTTCACTTGGATAGGTTAAAAACTTTCTGAGTAAATGGGGAATTTATATGTAAACAAGAAGTTCCGTGAAGAACTATACAGCCTACTTTTCATGCCAGTATATGAACCTATCTAGAATAATGACGAAATTAAGTTGGTAATATCGAAATATCTAATTAGTTCAAAATATACCTGTTATAATGTAGCCTAATAGAGCACTACAGTTGGCAGCCCTGGTGACTGAATATATTCTTAGTTCCATCTCTTTTAAGGTCCAATGGACGTTAGACACTGGATCTATCAGCCCGCGTAAAAGCATGTTGCCAACAATACCATGCGTGTGCTTGTCAGAAATAATCTGAATTATTATGATATCTTGTTGTGCCAATTTTGGATGAAATCCATTTTTTAGTATAGAAGTTACATGTATTTTAAAATTGGACATATCGGCAGGCATAGAATCATGTTGGCAGCACTGCCTTGTATTAATTACTCCAAATTAATCTAGAATGTCAGGTGCTATACGTGTGCAAAGTATAGAGCAGTTGGCTTGCATACTTTCTGATATATTGATATTAGGGTAAAAAGAATATAGTCGGCATTTATTAACAGTTGGCAGCCCTGATTGCTCTTAACAATACTTATAGTCATATCTGTTATGGTACACATAGCACATACGAAATTTGGTTGAAATCCAACTGATAGTATAGAAGTTACATGTATTTAAAAATTGGTACTATCAGCAGGCTTAGAATCATGTTGGTATAACTGTCGTATATGAGTTACTCCAAATTAATCTAAAATGTCAGAATATACGTGTGCATAGTTTAATGCTGTTGGCTTGCATACTTTCTGATATATTGGTATTTGGATAAAAAAAATAGAGAGAGCAATTATTAACAGTTGGCAGCCCTGGTGGCTCTTAAGAATACGCTCAGTCATATCTGTTTATGTACAGACATTACATACAAAATTTGGTTGAAATCCAATTGATAGTGTAGAAGTTATATGCATTTAAACATTGGACTTATCAGAAGGCTTAAAATTATTTTGGCAACACTGTCATGGTTAGTCTCCTGGAAATTAAACTGGAATAGTATTATCTACATGTGTGCCAATTTTGGAATAGTTCCCATGCATACCTTGCAAGATATCCAACATGGAGCTCAAATTTCTAGTGCATTTTTTCAGCAGTTGGCAGCACTGACATCATTTTCAAATATGGACGTGAGCTATTCCGGTGCACATCTTTACTCATACTAAATTTGGTTTTGATTGCTGCAGCCGTTTAGGAGTTGATAGGGGGGACACACACACAGCCAGACAGACAGACAGAAGGACAGGCAGACAGACAGACAGACAGACACACATTTTCCCGGATCGATCTCATAAGTCTACTTTTTCCTCATTTTTGCAAAATGTGAAAAGTAGGCTAAAAAGTAAGTTTTCACAAATGAGCCATTAATGATATTGTGTATATATGAGACTGAAATCTGAACTTACAGTTGCCTAGAAAAGACCTGCTCCATAAGATGTGTCTTCTCTTGCTTCCAGCTTGTCCTCAAGCCTCATCTTGACAGCTCTTGCTGTCATTCTTCCCTTCTTGGCAATAGATGACATTGATTTTTATTGATTCCAAATTTCTTTGGAGGTTGAGTCAAATGCATCGTAGCACAAAACATTTTGCCTGCAATTATTCCCTTTCCAAAGGAACGCAGTGCATAAACAAGTTTAGTTTTGATTTCATATAGGCCATTCTGGTATGGTTTGGGTGAAGTCATAAGAGAAACTAAAGCTGAGCACTTTACACATGTAAGATCTAAAGATACTTAGAATAACATTGTCTTGAAGCCGAACACAATCAACCCCACCACGTTGTCTACATTGTACATTATACATTGATAAAATAATTAAATCAATTATAACATTACTAGATTTATCGGTGTTGTCTGTAAATTGATTGTATTCACTCCTAAAAGGCGACATTTTTTTTGCTTGATGCACTGGTCACATCATCTAACTTACAACTGGGCCCTGGACTGTTAGTATCTTGTGCAATAACCTCACAAATGTCTCTCTTATTGAACTGTTTTCCTTTAAACCACCTCTTCTTAAATATACCTCTTGGATTGTTCATTGTGAATACTAACCTTTATTGAATTTATACACAACGCACTCATATTATTACACACAAAAACTTAATATACTTTTTTTTTTACCGCTCAACCACCATGTGTTTACAAACAGAAACAAACAAATGAGCAACGCCATGCACAGTCCGCAGCATAGCCAATGCAAAACTGCCAAAGAAGACTTTTCCTGAGGCTTTAAACATAATTATAGAAGTAGTTAATACAGAGTTGCGTTACAAAAAGTGGGTGTGGCAGCACATCATGCCTTACATTTAAATGCCCCCCAGAGGCTCACGTCTAGTGAGACGTGGGTTGGCGATCACGGGGCCTCAGCTGAGTCCGGCATTGCTTCCACTTACTTGTGCCGGGCTCCTCTCCGTCTTCTTTACTGTCGGCCTCACTTGGTCAACTCTTGTTCTCTTCCGATCCCGACGGTATTAGGGTATCCGAGGCCTAGGGAGTCTCTTCCTTTCCCGCCTTAATTGGCCCTTGTCTCATCTTTTCTGATACCCTCCTTCTGCGAGGGGTCAGCCTTCATTTTCTTTTCATGTTATCTCCTGCCTTCTGCTTAAGGCCCTCAAGGAGGCAGGGTGTATGTAGCCCCACCACTTCTGGTGCTGCCTGAATATTGCTACACCCTCGGGGTCTCATAGTTCGTGAGTTCGGGAGTTGGCAACCCCGAGGGATTCCTGAGCTGGGTCAGGTTTTCTCCCTTTTTTCCATTACCTCTGGGGCGGACCCTCTCCTCTTTCACTTTCCTATCTGCCTTTCATGGCTCTCTTTCCTTCGAAGTCCCTCAATCCACATTCTTCGAGGGTTGAGGGCATTTCTTTTCCTCCTGTTCTTTATTTGCCTTCTTCTCCTTACCTTTCCATTTGTTCTTCTAGTATATAAGTTAGTAGTTTTAGTTATAGTTTACTTTTCATTATCCTCTTCATGATCACCCAAAGCATTAGGGGCCGATAACCTAGATGTAAGGCCCCTTAAAACAATAATTATCATCATATCTTGCATTTAAATGGTTTCTAAATGCCTTAATATATACAGTACAATTCAATTTAAAAACCGCCATGTTGTAGAGCACATTTTGAACTAACAAACTTCACAGAAAACCAAAAATCGACAGCAGTGGCTACGCTCACTAAAGCGCAATGCTGGGCCATGGGGCCAAGCTCCCACCTTCAGCCGTCCTTGAAATGGTCTTCCATTGTTTCCCATTTTCAACTCCAGACAAATGCTCGGATGGTACCTTCTGACAGGCCACGGCCGCTTCCTTCCATACCCTTGCCCAATTTCTTTCATTTCATCTCACATTAACTCCCCTGATGAGGTTGGCGTCAGGAAGGTCATCCGGCCGTAAAAACCATCCTGCACATAGAATTACATCGCATCTCATCCCCGACCCAGTTGGAAACGGGAATAATAAGGGGTAGACATACATATGGTGTTGGGATAGCGCGCTTGCCTATCACCCGGAGGCCCCGAGTTCGATTCTCGGCTCCGTCAGGGATTTTAGAAACTGACGTGAGATTAGGAACGGGGTGCACTCAGTCTCGTGAGGACAATTGAGTAGCTGTCTGACAGTGAGGCAGCGCAACCACTCACGTAAACCAATCATTGGTAGGTTCCTCAGTTTAGGGGCTGCGACAACGCTGTCATGTAGCCCCGTGTACTTTGTGGGAGTGTGTATAATCTGTCTGATAACCGGTGTTAATTGTGATGACTGTATTAGTGTGTGTTGTCTGTTTCTTAATTTATGTGAGGACTGCAGACTTTGAACTTTTCAAGTAGTTCCTACTTTTGCCGCCAAACGCCACCGTCAACGACTACTAGTTCAGAACTTGGCTACTAGACACCACCGCAGTCGTCTCCTCATGACGAACGTAGGAACCTGAGCGTTGTTTAGATTTTAACCTAATTTAGCTTCACACAGGTGTAATCAGTGGAAGGTTCTTTAACATGCCATAAATCTATGACATGGGACCGCCGGCTTTACTTCCCCTCCGAAGGAAGGCATACTGAGGGATTTTTAACGCTCTTAAAAAATCCGACGACTTCGGCCGTGATCTTGGGCATAGAAACTCAGCATGCTACCAACTACGCCACTCTATCCACCCACGTAAACCAAGATTAACGGCTGAGGGGACCTAATGCGTTGTCCACGCGTCACCCCAATATCTGCAGGCCAAATGGCTGGGCAGTGATCGCTTGGTAGGCCTAGGCCCTTCATGGACTCTAGTGCCAGGGGATATTATTATTATTATTATTATTATTATTATTATTATTATTATTATTATCGTTTCGGTCGTCTAGGGACCCCGAGCCAATTTCAATGCTTTGCCCTTTGCTGTTCCTTCTTCTTCCTCCAATATTCCCTCATCATCTCACTATGTTCCCTCTTCCTTTCCTCGGACCATTTCGAGCCGGTTTGCTTTCTCTTCCTCACTTGGAATCCTTCCATTTTAGCACTTTTTGTCTAAAACTTTATCTCTTTGGTGTATCTTCTTCTCTGATATTGTTTCTTTCCAAATCCTTTTTCACTTCCTGTACCCACAGGAATGTGTTAACCTACTGTCATCCATCCTCTAGCAATCTCCTCTTCCGTATTGTTTCTGATATGTTCTCTATTTTTCGATATATTTCATCATTACTTCTTAATTTCCAGAATTCTGCAGTTTTTAAAGGGCAGAGTATTTTGCGTACAATTCTTCTTTCTACTACTTCTAATTTTTAACGGCCGATCACGCGTCACCCCAATATCTGCAGGCCAAATGGCTGGGCAGCGGTCGCTTGGTCGGCCTTAGCCCGTCATGGGCTGGATAGTGCCAGGGGTTGACTTGACTACTTCTAATTTATCCAATTTGTAGTTCAGTACGAGACATTCAGGCTACGGTGTTGTAGCGCTGTATTTTAAGATATTTATACAAACACTCTTTATTGTAGGTTTTCCTAGTTATGCCTAGTTATTAATATATTATTATTATTATTAATACGAGATTAATTAGTAGTGTATTTTCCTGTAGGGAAACCTGTTCGGAATGGAGCACTTTAAAGAAAAGGATTCTTCGTCGAGGATTAGAAAAGGGAAAACAACTAAATTTAAAAGCAGGATATTTCTATCTTGTGCCTTATTTCTGGTTTGTGTCTTGAAATTATAATATCACACAAATATCAAGTAATATTTTTCTAATTCAGAGTTTGATGGTGGTGCTTGAGAGGATGTGCTCTTTCTCAATTCGACACCTCTTTCTGTTTATTTAATTTTCTCAGCAGCACCCTGCTAGTGGATTCAGTAAGCGTGGACCAATTAAAAAAGAAGATGAGATGTAGATGGACTAATCTCAACTCAGGAAGGGTTTATAAATACGCCGTCGGGGCGTTTAGCTCGTTCCTTGGCATTAGCTAGCCTTAACCTTTATAGCTGAGTGGTCAGTATATTAACCGCCAATCATTAGGAGAATTTATATTGCCAATGATGCTCATGGTTGAATCTTTCACCCATATCCACGAATTTTCTTTTGGAAGAGTTTATATTCCTGGAAAACAAGTATAATCTGTTCTTTATCACCTTCACCTGGGTGTTGGAAATTTTCATATAAGAATTAAAATAAAAAACTTAAAAAAATGCTTGTAAAAATTAAATTAAATTAAGTTAATTCATAAAATAATAATAATAATTTTAAAATGCTAATTTACGGATTATAACAAGAAGTTCCGTGATGAACTAAACAGCCTACATTTCTTGAAATTTAAGATGCATGCCAATGATTAATCTATATGGATCTATCTAGAATAATGACGAAATTAAGTTGGTAATATCGAAATTTCTAATAAGTTCGAACTACTGTATACCCGGCATAATGAAGCCTTATAGAGAACTACAGTTGGCAGCCCTGTTGACGGAATACATTCTTAGTTCCATCTCTTAAGGTACAGAATACAAAATTTGGTTGAAGTCCAATGGATAGCATGGACGTTACATGCAGTTAAACATTGGATCTAACAGCGCGCGTAAAATCATGTTGGCAACAATGACATACAAGTATTGGTCAGAAATAATCTGAAATAATATGATCTATTGTTGTGTCAATTTTGAATGAAATCCATTAGTTAGTATAGAAGTTACATCCATTTTAAAATTGGACCTATCAGCAGCTTAGAATCATGTTGGTAGCACTGACGTATATAAGTTACTCCAAATTAATATAGAATGTCAGGTACTATACGTGTGCATAGCTTAAAGCTGTCGGCTTGCATACTTTCTGATATATGGGTATTTGAATTTAAAAAAATTGAGAGCATTTATTAACAGTTGGCAGCCCTGGTGGCTCTTAAGAATACGCTCAGTGATATCTGTTTATGTACACATACCACATACGAAATTTGGTTGAAATCCAATTGATAGTGTAGAAGTTATATGCATTTAAAATTTGGAACTATCAGCAGGCTTATAATCATTTTGGCAACAGTGACATGTATGGCCTCCTGGAAATTAAACTGCAATATTATTATCTATACGTGTGCCAATTTTGAAATAGCTCCCATTCATACCTTCCAAGATATCCAACATGGAGCTCAAATTTCAATTGCGATTTTTCAGCAGTTGGTAGCACTGACATCATTTTCAAATATGGCCGTGAGATATTCAGGTATAGATCGATACTCCTACCAAATTTTGTTTCGATTGCTGCAGCCGTTTAGGAGTTGATAGGGGGGACACACACACAGCCAGACAGACAGACAGACAGACAGACACACATTTGACCGATTTCATAAGTATAATTTTTCCTCATTTTTACAAAATGTGAAAAGTAGGCTAAATATAGCGATAATATAAAAATTAAAGTTAAATAAATAATTATCAACATTAAAATGTTAAAGAAAACGAAAAATAAAATGAATAATAAATAAAATTAGGCTATACAGAGTAAAATGAAATTTCAATAAATACTAATAAAATATACAGTATTTATAATATTTCGCCCTAAAAAGTTTAAATCGACAGTCTTTACGTCTCCATTTACTGTATCAGGCTTCGTGTTGTACCCGTTCGTCCTGGGGATGCGATGACCCATTTGCTATTACATCGCATTCCTGGATTTCCAGGACAGAGCGGAGTTAAATGAACATGAATTCAAATAAGGAATGTGTCGGAAATTCAGTTGAAATATCACAAAAGCAGAGGGTAACACGAGATAAAGTATCTCCAGGGTCGTTACGGGCTTAAATTTAATTTAAAAAAAATACAAATATAAATGGGCGCCACCAACTGAATCCCTAGCAAACCACATCCTTCCTGGTTAAGTCTTAATTAAGACAAGGAAATAAATAGGAAAATCACATCATCATCAGATCACAACTAAGATAAAAACAAATTTATTCAACTTTGATAGTCAGACAGACATATTAAACACTCATCCTACCTAAGAGCATGGTCGAATGCCAACGTTAAATTGTCATTGTCCAGAAAATCGAACCATCTCTATTCTACTCAAAGTGTATTTTATCCACATAAAATAGGAAAAATTTCTAAAGTTCACTTGGGTTCTCAGGATCACCGTAGCACTATGTCTATGCGTCACTGACATTCGTGATACCTGAGACCTAACTTCTCTTTAAATTAACATCATGAATGTGGATGTAAAAATGTAATGAATCTGTCTAAACACACATATTCTAATCACATATTTTAAACATCAAATAATTTATGGCTTGCATGGCATTATTCAAATGCTGAATATGTTAGTAAATGCTCCTAAACATCGAATAATTAATTTACACTATTTACACTGTCATTAATAATTGCTTGTTTGTGAATCACAGAAAATCCACTACTCATTGGTTATAATCATCATCATCATCAAAATTAAATATTTCTCACATTAGTTCTCATCTCAAAATTCAATATATTCATGTCAGAATAATTAACTCATTATCATCAAATCATTTAAATGAATATTATAATCATCAATTCTTTATACTCTCTAATTATTCACACACTCTCATTTCATCATCTCCTTCAGATTAAATCATCTTAAATCATCAATATAAATTGTTTAATTCATCAACTCAAATTGCAATTCTTCAAATCATTCAAATCATATCTCTCAATTGAATTTATTTAAATCCATTTAAATTTATTAATCATCAGCTTCTTTAATTAATTATCACCTTCTAATTCAGTTATTCATCATCTATTTAATCATCTGTTAATTTATTTAAATCAGCTTATTTATTCAATCTTTAATTCATCCATTTTTTAATTCATTGATTTATTCCAAAATTTAATTTATCAATTTATTTAAATTTTATTCATCTGGTTATTTAGATTTTTATTATTTCATCGAGTCATTTAGATTTTTATTTCATTAGGTCAGATCATTAATATGCTTAAACTTCAGATTATTATTTAATTAATTATTATTATCAGAAAATCTTGTATTATCAACATTATTTATTTGTTTAATTTCCTAACAAATTGTTTAATATAGGTTATAGAACGTTGTCTTACAGTTTTATCACTTCCAAGTTATATCTCGTATTTAATTATCATGCCAAAAAATATTATTGCCTTCACAAAATCACGTTGGATCTCACTATCCAAAACTTCATCATCTACTCTCACTTTATCAATTACCATATTTGAATACCACAATTATTCCACGTAACTCCATAAATATTCAGCGCACAGCATGAATCTCAAAATTATGCTAGACTGGGTTCGACAACCTCATGTCTGCCTCAAAATACATTAGCAACATTGCAACTTCCACTTGGCAACTTCCACAAAATGCCTATCACAAACTTCACTTAATCACGTTGCATGATCTACAAAAATATATAACTGGCTTCAAATTATCAGCGCACACAATCTCCAATAACTGTAATTAATCTGATCACATCTCGACAACTTCTTAAACAATTAGGAAAAATATTACCTCAGTAATCGAAATCAAATTCAAGATCTGCTTTCAAATAGCATAAATTCTCTTAAAATTCTCACAATTCACTTCACAGAAAAACACCAATGTGTTATAATCTCTCACATCAAAATATGCAATACTGATCTGCCTCAAAATAAATCTGACCATTAATGATTCATCTTACAAGATTCAATTACTTTAAATCCTTCTCAAAGGTATCAAACTCAATCATAAAAAGTTATCAAAAGCATCAACTGTATCAAAGGTATCAGCTGTTAAATGAAAGTACTCTCAAAAGAGTATAGCAACAAAATATTGGATTGGCAAACAAGAATTACAAAATGTAACCCTGCTGACATTTTTTTAAATTTATTTAATAAAATTTGACTGATATGTGACTAGTAGTTTCTTGTTTGATCCTCTTACAATCTCAAGTACACTCGGATGATAAAAATGAGTTCCTCAATGGCAAGTTAGGTGAGTACCACCACGCAATCGTATAATACGAAAGGCCTTGCCTCGTAGACTATCATGATAATGCCCTGAGCGATGGGTCAAGGTGTGTACCACCACGCAATCGCCTAAAGCGAAAGGCCCCATCTCGTCGTCTAATGAGTGAATGTACCAGATTGGAATCAACAAGTCTCTAGTTGTCACATAAAAGTGATATTCATTCACTTGAGTGAATGAAATCTTAATATCTCCAAACAATCCAATGGAAAAAAATCCCTACTGATGAATAATACACACTCACTAGTATGCAATGAACTGACGAAGTAATTTAAATAATCCAATTGCAGATCACGAGTTCGAAATACTCGCCATAAAAAAATAACTATCCAAGAAAAACTATCCTTACTGAAAAATGTCTAAAAGACCAAACATCTGCTTAATAAAGCCAACCAATGGTGAGAACTTCGTATAATGGTGCCTGCCATATCATATGGTAACGCCATATTCCAGCAAAATTTTGGAGCAAATAATGTCTAAGCCATATCAAAATAATCGTAGAACTCCTACTAGAAATATATACAAGTATGCCCAGTGTTCATGAAAAAATCATATCAGAAAGTCATAACTCTTACAGTACCTTCTCATATCAGCTGTTAATATATTTCAAAGATCGTCGATTATCCTCGTGTGTGCAATAAATTTCTCGAAAGATCGACGGAAATATCGCATCACCCACGCAATAACGATTGCCTTCATATCCCAAGTGAATCAGCTGTTGGACCTCCTCTTCTTCAGGAACCGAATCCATCGCTCTGTGGTGCCATCACGTCTCCGTCTTCGCTTACTCCGACATGATGAACTGCATGTTATCCATAACGGATACCGTCCAAATTCTTCCGTAAAAGTTCATAAACGTAGCGTACCCCATATTCTTCTTCTATGTTTCGCCACTGTCCCATACAATGTTCGGTTTGCTTGTGATAAAAGTCAATCTCCACAGCGGCTGAATCTCACTTGCAGAATATAATTTCATTTATAAAAGTGCATAAGTGTCTGAAACACCCTGTAGCTGTGTTTGTACTTGAAATTTCATAATAGTTCATGAAAAAGAATTATATTAATGCACGTGCCAATGTTCATAAGTGCATATACTCGAAATATTTCGTTTGCCTAAAAGCGTTAATGTTGGCTTGACCCCATGGTCGCTTTAAATATTCCGTTATGAAATACATGATTTGATAAGCCGTAATGTCATTGGAATATCTAAGTTCATTTGAAGTTCACAATAGCAGTATATGATAACTATCTGCCTGCACAATTCGACTACTGAATACAAGTCCAAGCTTATAAAGTTGTTACAAACTGTCGAAATGAAGTTCAGCTTCTTTCACGTTGCCTGCGTATAAAAATGTCAGAACCAGCATGCTCTGCTCAACTGCACTGTTCTAGAATGATCGACGCTTAAAGCTGGCCTCGCCATGTCGCTTCGCTGTGCTGTCCTGTGTTACAAAATGCAGCTCGAAATAAAGTTCCCAATCTTGTTATAATGCTGCTTATTCACTTTACATTTGAAAAAGCATTGCTGCCTCGCATTGCTGTAACTACGATGTTGGAAATACTACTGTTCTAACACCGGCTCTTCTCTCGCTTACACGGCATGTACAGCTTGCCTCGCACCGCCTACCGTGCTTCGCTTGCCTTGACTCACTGACCTACTTTCCGTTCTCCCAGCTTATGCTGCTATCAGCTCCGCTTGTTGAAGTAATACTGTTGCTTTCACTCCACGCAACAAGTGCTGTACACCGCTCAACTTGCCGTTCTCTCTGCGCGACATGTGTTCTACTCGGCCCTGCTGGCTGAACTGATACTGCTGTCTCTAGACTGCGTTGATGAGCTCTTACTCGGCGCTGTCACGTGATGTTCCCCTACCTTCTGCGGTCATGCGTCACAAGTATAATCTCGACCACCATCATCTCGGCTATTAAGTTATACAATAACTTAAGGAGTTATCTGCCTTTCTTCAAGTTATCACCATTTATATTGCTTGACATTTCTTCTCTTCTGAGATGATATAATATTATTTTCCATATAGATCTTGATAATACTTCAATATTCCTCCCATAATTCCATCTGCTTGACTGGTAGTGCCACCTTCATCCTTGGCCTTCTACGTCATTTCCTAACATTCTTCTCGACTCGATCTGAGCGCTATCTTTACTACTTTTCCCATAAATCTCAACTACGGCTCAATGTCAGCTGGCGTAGACGATAGCCTCAACTAGGTATCGGGTACAGTGTGCACTTCCCATTGAGTTCAAAATATTGGGCAGAGTTGGCGAATGTTCCAGATGCAGCATGTCGAACACTTCTACTCCAAGTAAATCCTGAGATGGTTTCCAAGTGGAGTCCACAGCCACCCAATCCTATCCCCAATTCTCAAATATATACACTAGTACAGCCATGATAATTACACTGGTTATCATACAAATCCACACACATCCAAATTCACGGGGCTATATGGCCACGATGTTGCATACCTTAAAATAAGCAACATCAACAATCATATTAAAGTACAATCTCATCTCCCAACAGGTGAGAAACATTTACAAAATGGATTGAGAAATTTCTTATTTATCATCTCGGTTGTTCTCAAAGCGTTAGTGTGAGTCAATGCAGAGTTTCTCTTAAGCAGATTTACTACTTCCGCTGTGAAGAATTTTCAAAAAATCAATGAACCCCAGAGGGTATTGAACCAAGGAACACATTAAAGAAAGAATTATGGAAATAAGTTAATCTGGCAAGGATTTACATTTTAAAAAAGAACGAGTAATGAAACAAGCGATTTTCCTGAACTGCATTCAAGGAAGTTTACAATCTGCTGAATTGCCTTGGATAACTTGAATGTTGAAGATTGAAGCTTGGGACAAAGGGATTCTGTGTGATAGAAATCGATTTGAAATCTTATTTCCTTTTGATGAAATACGTTTGGAACCGCCACGTCAGAGTGATTCTTGTAAATCTTCGTCATGCACCGGCGAGAGCTTATAGTAATAATAAAATCACGTGTTTCTTTACCCGGCCGAAGTTGTCGGATTTATTAAGAGCGTTAATAATCTCTCAGTATGCCTTTCTTCGGAGTGGATTAAAGCCGGCAGGTCCATGTCATAGATTTATGGCTTTTAATAGAACCTTCCACTAACTACAATTGTGTGAAGCTAATTTTAGGGTAGATTTGATTAACGCTCTATTACGTTACAACGTTCTCTGCCAAGTGCCGTTTGCGTTGGCATCTAGTAGCAAATTTCACAGCTAGGTCTATATGACAGTAGCATTTGCTAGCAAACGTAGGAAGTACTTGAATTTGATCGTCTGCAGTCCTTACCTCAATTACAGAACACACGCACTAATACAGCCATCACAATTAACACCGGTTATCAGAGAGATTCTACACACACCTTAAGTACACGGTGCTAGATGCCCATGTTGTCGCAGCCTCTAAACAGAGGAACAAACCAACCACGCGTTTCTTTGTCAGTGATTGAATTGGGGAAATTCCAACATTCTGAAGTATTTTGTATTAATAACCTATCAAACATAAGGTGTTTGAAAACTGAGGTTTTGCTTCCTGACCGTAACAAATGCTCATTCATGTCCGTAAGTCACTGAGAGGGGTTTTCTCATCCCGGGATCACCGGTCTTAGTTTTATCGTTTATGTACGAAGTCGATTTGAAAAAAAATGCGGGTTAGGTCCAGAAAATAAGTTCCGTTGGGCAAGAAAAACAAAACGACTGAAGATGCAACTATTTATAGCAAAACTAACCACGCATAGTAAACTACCATTCCACATAGTACGTATCATTTTGGTGACACTTGCCAGCGTTTTTGTTCTTTTATGCCTTCTTCATAAAACGATGCCACCCCATTGTCCTTCTGCTCGTCATCATTGTGATAAAATCACTGCGAATAGAGATATGGAGCTTGATTATTATTGTTCGCCTCGGTGGGTGAGTGGTTATCGTGTTGGATTACCAAGCCCAAGCTCACGGGTTCACTCCTGGCCATGGTAAGTGATTTTTGAAAGACGGCAAAAATCACGACGCGCATGTCATATGATGTTGGCATGTTAATGAACCCATTTGAATTCAGTAGGCCGTGTTCATAATGGGAAAATTAATCTCAGGATTTTCCGCCATGAGCTTCGATATCTAACCTCCTTGACTTTCTTAGCGCTCCAAGGAGTGACAAAATTGGACATGCAAGCTGCCCTTTGGGCGTCAATTAACAAAGCTTGCACCCGGCACCCGAGGATATACGTTTAAAAACAAGTTGTTCCGTGAAGAACTATACAGCCTATTTTCATATATCCCACTCATGTTAATTGCCTCTATCAACATACAAAATTTCTGTTTGAAGGTTGTGATAGATTCGTAGATATTGAGAACCGTCTAAATATTTCAGATGGTCGCCAGGTTGGATTTTAATTTTTGTACTATTACATTAAGATTATTGTGTACGTGTGGTATTCAAACTTCAATCGCACGATTAGAACACAAGAAGTAAAAACGAGATTCTAAAATTTCGCACAGCTGCCATCTTGTGATTATGCAAACAATTGAAATACATTAGATGCCGGTGGATGAACATTTGTATAAGCATTTAACGTGCAACGATTCACTGCACTCGGATAGTTAATTCGCGAGAAACGTCCATTTAAATTTTTATACTTCGAGTCGCCGCCATGTTGGATTTGTGCTCACCAGGTTACTGAAAGTCCTATAGGTAAACATATGTTCATAGCCTCTATGAACATAAAAAAAACAGTTTGATTGCTGTAAAAGATTCTTTGTTATTGAGAACCATCTAAATATTTCGGATGCTCGCCATATTGGATTGTTATATGTATAGGCCATAGAGTTATGTACCATTCAAGGACAATTATTGCCTAGGTTCATTATTCAAACTTTCACTTCGATCGCACGATTACGACACAAGAAATAAAAACTTAATTTTAAATTTTCGCACAGCCGCCATCTTGAGGTTATGTGAACAAGTGAACTAAATTAGATGCCAGTGCATTACAATATGTACAATCATATACTGTACCACATTTCACTGCGATCAGAGAGTTAAATCACGAGAAAAGCCTATTAAAATATTTCAAATTCGCTTGGCCGCCATGTTCGTTTTGTACTTTACAGGTTTATGAAATATACATAGGTAAAATTGTATCAGTATCCGTTATTACCGTACAAAATTTCAGGATGATATCTGTAATAGTTTCGGAGATATAGAATGTCAGTGAAATATTTCGCACAGCTGCCATTTTGAGGTTATGTAAACAATTGAACTAAATTAGACTCCAGCGCAATACAGTGTGTATAGATATTTTCTATACCAAGTTTCATTACGTTTGGACGGTTAAATCGCTGGAAAGGCTTATTAAAAGTCTCAACTTCGCTTGGCCGCCATGTTGGTTTTGTACTCTTCAGGTTTTTGAAAGTCTCACAGGTGAACTTCTAGTAGTACCCTTTATCATCGTACACAATTTCAGGGCGATATCGGTAATAGTTTCGGTGATACTCAATGCTGGTGAAATATTTCGCACAGCCGCCATATTAGATTGGTGAGACACAATAAAATTTGAAGGGCACGGTCAGGGTGGGCCAGAATAGTGCTATGATCTTACCGAGTTTCAATGTAATCACTCCAGCCGTTTAGAAGTTATTAGGGGACACACACACACACACACACACACACACGAACAAAAGGTGATCTCATAAGCCTTTTTGTAATAAAATGAAAATGAAATTGAAATTGATCACTGTAATTTGATGATTTTAATTCAATTCATAGGCTACATGTTAAATCTAATGAGTAACGTAAAAGTGAAGAAGTCAAATTAATGTATATTTCGATAAAATCCCACAACCCCTTAGAATTCATCGTAGTCCCAGTACGGGAGCAATATGGAACGGTTGAAACACACGGCCTTAGAAGTATCTTAGCTGCGAGCAAGACAGGTGCACTTTTGAGCAACACTGTACTGCTCTCGACGAATGAAAAATGGTTGTCAGCTAAGCGACGCGATCCAATCCCGGTTGTGTACTGACCCCTGACAAGAGGGGTGGAGAGCAAGTCCGCCGAACACAGGCTTTCGATTAAACGCTTGGACTATGCAGCGCATCCTCAGCTTCCGGCCGACAGGACGCGACGACAGCCGGGTCTTTTATTCCGAGGTGAGGGGTCACTTCTTACAAGCGCTCTCTGACAGGAGGCCAAGGTTTGATAATCCCATCTCAAGCACTGAGTGGTGTAGTCAAAACTCTTGAAGATAGCCCTTGAAGGGTCTACTGTAGGTCTTGTAAAGAAGCAGCCGTAGATGATGATGATAATTGTTGTTTTAAGGGGCCTAATATCTAGGTTATCGGCCCCAAATTGTTTAGGTGATCGTGAAGATGATAATGAAATATAAACTATAACTAAAACTTACTTCTAACTTATATACTAGAAGAAGACATGGAAAACCAAAGGAGAATAAGGCAAATAAAGGACAGGAGGAAAAGAAATGCCCTCAACCCTCGAAGTATGCGGATTGAGGGACTTGGAAGGAAGGAGAGCCATGAAAGGCAGATAGGAAAGTGAAATAGGAGACGGTCCGCCCCAGAGGAAGTGGATGAAAGGGGGAAAACCGGACCCAGCTCAGGAATCCCTCGGGGTCGCCAACTCCCGAACTCGCCAGCCGTGAGTCCCTGAGGGAGTAGCACTATCCAGGGTGCACCAGAAGTGTTGGCGATACATACACCCTGCCTCCTTAAGGGCCTTGAGCACAAGGCAGGAGATAACGTGAAAAGAAAAAGAAGGCTGACCCCTCGCAAAAGGAGGGTATCAGAAAAGGTTAGACAAGGGCCAATTAAGGCAGGAAAGGAAGAGACTCCCTAGGCCTCGGATACCCTAATACCGTCGGGGTCGGAAGAGAACAAGAGTTGACCAAGTGAGGTCGACAGGAAAGAAGACGGAGAGGAGCCCGGCACAAGTAAGTGGAAGCAATGCCGGACTCAGCTGAGGCCCCATGGTTGCCTACCACCGTCCCACTAGATGTGATCCCCTGGGGGGCAGCCGTAGAAGGTACGGTCCCAGCATCGGCCATTTCAAAGACGACAGGTGGTTCGGTTCGAACCCACGTCTACTGAGTCCTCTGATAGCTTAATCCCATGACCTTGCTCAACGTCGCGCTGGTCTGTAATACAGGGTGGACCACGTATGATGACGATGTACAATATCTCAAAAACCAAGCGTTGTATAAAGAACTGTCTGGAATAAAACTTGCGTGATATTAAGTGGAGAAACAACATGCTGTATGTTATAGTTTATTTGGAGAACGTTTGTATGGTTATTTGATGGTCACGTGACGTTTTTGTGAATGGGAACCAACAATTTTTATCGTGTTTCCTTATTCCTGATACAAAACAAAACAGCATTTCGTACACCAATTTTATAAGCACAAGCATCTGTCCCTGGTGTGACAATGCTACATTGATGACAGGCAGGAACACAGCATAATACCAGTTATTGCATTTGCATCGGACCTTGGCCTAATAAATGTTCAAAATTATGACCTTCCACCTCAATGCATTTTCCAACTCTGTGAATGAACGATTGATGTGCCCGTAAAAGCATGTCTCTGTCAATACTGGCACAAGCATTTCGTATCCGCGCCTTCATGTTGTCCGGAGTCGTTGGTTATTCACAATACACTCGATATTTCAGGTAACCCCAGGTAACGTTATTGGTGTACGAACAAGTGCAAAGTGCTTATACAAAAGTCGTTAAGGTTTGTGTGAGGAATAAGGATACAAAATAAAAAATGTTGGTTCCCATTTAAAAAATGCCACGTGACCGTAAAATTACGTTCTCCAAACAAAAACACGACATATAGCATGTTATTTCTCCCCTTAATATCACGCAACTTAATTCCAAGCAGTTCTTCATAGTTTTTGTTTTATTTTAGTCAATTTTACCCTCCATATTGGTTTTTCCCACGGTTTCAACGAGCGATCCCACCACTACCACCTCTACGCGCAGTGTCCTGGAGCTCGGAACATCTGGAAATGGGGATACAGCTGGGGATGTGTGATCAGCACCTCGCCCAGGCGGCCTCACCTGCAAAGCGAACAGGGGCCTCATCAGAGATGGGAAGGGAGGGGAAGATTGGGATGGATAGGCATGGAAGAGGGAAGAAGGCGGCTGTGGCCTTACAGGAGATACCATTCCGGCATTTGCCGGAAGACGAAGTGAGAAACCACTTCGAGGATGGATGAGGTAGGAATCGGACCCCCTTTACTCATGTTGATCATCCGAGGGTGAGTAGACCCAGTTCCAGTCCTCATACCACTTTCCAAATTTCGTGGCAGAGCCGGGAATCGAACCCAGGGCCTCCGGGGTGGCAGTTAATCACGCTGAACACTACGCAACCGAGGCGACTAGTTCTTTATTCAACGCTTAGTTTTTGAATTATTGTACAGTGTCATCTTACATGGTCAACCCTGTGTAATGTGTTGTGTTCAAATGTGTTCTTTTGTTTATATAAGAGATAGATGGATCACATTCTGCAGCACACCCATGCCGATGGTGTGTTATACTCGGCCTGTCAAGCTGCTACGTGACATTTGAAGTTCAAGATTATTTGAGGAAGCCACTGGGGATGAACAGCTGTGATATTCAACATGTGATTTGGCAGCAGAGAGTGTGGCGCACAAGACATTTCTTTAACCAGGAAACACACATCGCACCATAGCTGGAGAGCTTGTAGTATGAAAGGGCATGAAAAGGACCAAATTTGCCCTGTTTCTTATTGACAAAGTATATTATAATGAGAAGACTAAAACCCCAAGTCAATATGTGATGTACTTTTAATGTTGTACTCAGCTCATGTTATAATAAGAAAAGGTGCAAGAAATTACATTTAACAAATTCACCACAACAGAAGTTGTTATCTAAAATAATTCTAAACAAGATGTTCAGTAAAGAACATATAGCCTACTTTCTCCTAAATGCATGGGTATTGTTATAACTCTTTGTCGTATTCAAGGAGTATAATTGAATGTTGGTTGTAGTAGCTTTTTGAAATGCAACGTGTTACACTGATATTAAAGATGAATATGAGGTGCCCTTTGCTAGTGCTACCTCTGTACAAAATTTCTTTCAATTCGGTTTCACCGTGTTTGAATTGATATGGTGAATCGATTTGCACACATACATGGCCGCTATCTGTAAACTATTGGGCTGATGACCTTGTAGTTCAGTCAAATGCTTCCCACAAAAAGGTATGTTGTTGCAAAATTTGGTATAGATCAAATAACTAAGTTGGTCTTAATTTGGTATAAGCATTTAACATTTGGGTGGTCGCCATTCCGTTTCCGTCAAGATGGCGGTGATATAAAACATGACCCTGAGGTGTCCTTTGCTAGTGCTACCTCTGAACCTCAGTTCATTCAATTTGGTTTTACCGTGTTTGAATTGATAGGGGGAACAGATTTACACACTTAAATGCCGCCATATGCAAACTTTTGGATTGATGACCTTATAGCTTGGTCAAAGAACGCTTCTCACATAAAGGTAAAATTTGGGTAGCCGCCATTCCGTTTCCGTCAAGATGGCGACGATATAAAACATGACATTGAGTTGCATTTCGCAAGTGCTACCTTTGTACCAAATTTCGGTCAATTTGGTTTCACCGTGTTTGAATTGATAGGGGGAATCGATTTGCACACATCTATGGCCGCTATCTGCAAACAATTGGGCTGATGACCTTGTTGTTCTGTTAAAGGATGCTTTCCACATAATGGTATGTTGTTGCAACATTTATTAGAGATCAGATGATTAGGTTGGTCGTAATTTGATTTAAGCTTTTGACATTTGGGTGGCCGCCATTTCGTTCCCGTCAAGATGGCGACGATATAAAACATGACACTGAGGTGCCCTTTGCTAGTGCTACCTCTGTACCAAATTTCGTTCAATTCGGTTTCACCGTGTTTGAATAGATAGGGGGAATCAATTTGCACACATACATGGCCGCCATCCGCAAATTATTGGGCCGATGTCCTTGTAGTTCAGTCAAAAGATTCTTCATACAAATAGGTATAATGTTGCGAAATTTGGTAGATATCAGATGATTAGGTTGGTCGTAATTTTATTTAAGCTCTTAACATTTAGGTGGCCGCCATTACGTGTTCGTCAAGATAGCGGCAATATAAAACATGACACTGACTTGCCCTTGGTTACTGCTACCTCTGTACCAAATTTCGTCCAATTCGATTTCACCTTGTTTGAATGTATAGGGGGAATCAATTTGCACACATACATGGCCGCAATCCGCAAATTATTGGGCCGATGACCTTATAGTTCAGTCAAAGATATCAACACTCTTAAGAAATCCCACGACTTCAGCCGGGTTTGAACCCGCAATCTCGGGCATAGCAGTTCAACATGCTACTGACACCGCCACCGAAACTACTGTACTACGAAATTTTGATGCTTTTCAGTTGGTCAACACTTATTTTCCCAAAAGAGATGGGTTATTTCCTAATCGTGAAATAAATTACGTAAGTGTATTTGTTAAACTCAAGTCATTTTTTCAGGATTAGGGAATAACCCATCTCTTTTCGGAAAAATCGTGTTGACCGACTGAAAAGCATTAATCTTTCGTTCACTAAGGCAAGACTGAAAATGGCTTCAAACACCATAATCTACAGATGCAGACCACATTATTCCATTTTTAAAACGAGACAGGTAGGCTAAAACTACAGTCAGGGGTGTTATTGGCACTTTAAAGCCATTCAAATAATTTGAAGTATGACTTCTTCTCACGGGGACTCAATTAAATAAAAGATAACAGAGCGTGCTGCCTCCTTGTTAGCTGAACAGCAATGGCGCTATTATTACCTGAAGTATATGCAGTCCCGCGTTACAGCAGGAACTGAAGTGTGATCTAATCTGTATCCTTCACGGCGCTCCAACAAGCGGAGCGCTTCTAAAAACGTTCAATAACATTTAAATTAATTCAATATTTATCATATAAGATCCTGATATACCACGAATATCAAACAAGAGAAATACCTCTGTTTCTCTTTATTCCACCCTTAATAAATATTCACAATCTAAGGCTATTCAATACCACACTCACATTAAATTAGCGTTCTACAGACAACGTGCCAATCCTTTAGACTGCACTTGAAGGAACGAGCAGCAGCAGCCATTAGAGGAATTTAGGATGTGAACAACAATACCAACCTATCTTTACAAACAGCAATGATTCTCTTCCACGTGAAAACAATCCCCGTCATTACATTTGCTCTAGAACTGATATGGGAAAGGCTAACCATGACACACCTAATCACAGTTGAAAAAGTAAAGGCTTCTTTCCTAAAAAGGGTGCTAGGAATTGCAAGATCGTCCCCGTCCAGGCTGGCATATGTCCTAAAGAAAGAAACACAGAAAGGATCTCAGATTAAGACTACAACTGCCATCTACCAAGCATATGAAGAAACTCCTCGAGATAAGACACTGGAAGAAGAACGAAATCCCGCTCGAATTCTACGCATCAGAAGCAATAGTGGACAGAAGATGTTGTTGTTGTTGTTGTTGTTGTTGTTGTTGTTGTTGTTTTAAGGGGACTAACATCTAGGTTATCGGCCATGGACAGAAGATGGACAAACGAGAACCAGGAGATGAGACACGTGATATCAAGACTCGCCATCCACGGTTCCCACCACAATATCTGTAAAAATGTTAAATACAATGAGCCGAATGAAGAATGCATATGTTCTCTGTGTAATAACCCCTGCGACAAATACCACATCACATCATGCAGCAAACGGACAAAGAGCATAGTTGAATACAGTAAAGATTAGTCTACCTGTAATAATGATTTGTAAGCACACCTTGAACCGTCCATTATGGCCACTTGGCTGAAATAAATCACTCCCTATATTATTCTGCTAAGGTCCCATTCCAGTTTTGTACCGAAAATAAGGTCCCATTAACACCAACCTACACATATGGGGTACCTACAGGTTCAGCATAACCCTATGCGTAAGAGAAACGCACTCACTTACTCTTTAAAGGCCTCACAATTAGATAAATACCTTAAAACATGTATATTTACAATGACATAATGAAAGAATGCAACACGGTAACCATGGTAACAGAATCTCACAGGCCCATCTATTTCTGTCAGACGCAATGCAATTCCAATTATTACATTACTGTGAAAGTTTCCAGACGGTTATAAGGTTATAACGGAACCAAATTAAGCTTTAAAATTCATCAATACATACAGTATAATGCGCTTAAGGGGGTCAAGGGGCACTCGAGAATTTTTTCCCGCAATTTTCACGTGTGAGTGTGGTACGAAAGGTCTTTTTCACCCGACTATAAAGGATCTCCGAAAACCACATTTAAAGGCCCTTAAATTAACAGTGTCTGTGATATTCCCGGAAAACTAACTCTGCTCTGATATACCTATGAAGGAATGACAAACCCCTAACCACTGCACTAGTAGCTGAATAGATAAAGTCTGATTATTCATACCAAGGATAAATCAATCATAGCATTCATGATTGAGATTTTGCTAAGTGTACTCTTTACAACTAGAATATTCGCGGGTGAAGCCGCGACGGGTAATGCTAGTCTTTAATATTAAAATAGCGGTGTTACTCAAATATTATCAAATATCTTTACTTCTATGCATGTGCTGTATTTGTGGTCATTATTATTCTACAGTGAAAGCCTTCCATACAGAACGTAGCTCCGTCTGCGCCGCGTGTCAAGCAAGGCGCTAGCAGCAGCGTAGTGCTCAACTAGTTCAACACATTTGCAAATTCAACGTACTTAACCCTTGAGAATTGGCGTGAACAAGTAGTTCCGTGAAGAACTATACAGCCTATTTTCATATATCCTACTTATGTTAATTGCCTCTATCAACATACAAAACTTCAGTCTGATTGTTGTAATAGATTCGTAGGTATTGAGAACCGTCTAAATATGTCGGATGGTTGCCCTGTTGGATTCTAATATACTGTATCTACAGTAGATCTTAGAGTTATGTACTGTTACAGGAAGATTGTGTATATGTAGTATTAAAACTTCAATCGCATGATTAGGACACAAGAAATAAAAACGAGATTTTAAAATTTCGCATAACATTCATCTTCTGGATATGTATACAACTGAAATAAATTAGATTCCAGTGGATTAAAATTTGTATAAACATTTACCGTACCAAATTTCACTGCACTCAGATGGTTAAATCGCGAGAAACGTCGATTTAAATATTTATATTTCGCGTCGCCGCCATGTTTGAATTTTGCACACCAGGTTATTGAAAGTCCCATACGTGAACTTATGTTCGTAGCCTCTATCAACATAAAAATGTATGTTTGATTGCTGCAATAGATTGGTACATATTGAGAACCGTCTAAATATTTCGGATGGTCGCCATGTTGTATTGTTATATGTATAGGCCATAGAGTTATCTACCATTAAATGGAAATTATTGCGTAGGTTCATTATTCAAACTTTCACTTTGATCGCATGATTTTGACACAAGAAATAAAAACTTAATTTTAAAATTTCGCACAGCCTCCATCTTGAAGTTATGTAAACAATTGAACTAAATTAGATGCCAGTGCATTACAGAGTGTATAAACATTTTCTGTATCAAGTTTCATTGCGTTTGGAGAGTTAAATCGCGAGAAAAGTCAATTTAAAATTATTCAAATTCGTTTGGCCACCATGTTTGTTTTGTACTTTATAGGTTTTTGAAAGTTACATCAATAAACTTGTAGTAGTGCCCTTTATCACTGTACAAAATTTCAGGGTGATATCGGTAATAGTTTCTGAGATATTGAGTGCTGGTAAATATTTCCCACAGCCACCCTGTAGGATTGGTGAGACGTAATAACATTTAAAGAGCACGGTCGGCGTCGGCCTAAATGGTGCTATGTCCTTACCGAGTTTCATTGAAATCGCTCTAGACGTTTAGAAGTTATTAGAGGTGGACACACACACACATACGCACACACACACACGGACAAAAGGTGATCTCATAAGCCTATAAGCCTGCCACCAGGCGGGACAAATGCTAGGAAGAAGATAAGCCTATTTTTTCATAAAATGAAAATAGGCTAAGAAGACTATTTCAGAAGATTATAAGAGTTCTGACCACCAAAACTTGTAATGAACACACTATTATTCCTTTTCGAGGAACATAATTCGAATTGAAGAATGAATCTCAGGGGGGAGCATGTTGAGAACGCATGGTGTATTGTAATGTTGTATCTCGTGCCCATACAGTAGTAGTTATAGAATAAAATTTAACAAGAGCAATGCACGCTACAATTTGTATATGTTTATTAACAAGTGAACCCTGAAACACGTCACAGTATGTTAGTTAGTTATTGAAGTTTGAAGGTACGGAACAGCGAGGTCATCTTCCCCTCCCGTCACAGTAACATATTTCAATTTCGGGAGCACTTACCCCAATCGTTGACTGTTATAAATTTAGTCACAAACCAAGTGCACGGGACTAATGACCAGTATATCCCAAGACCCAAAAATGGAGGTATGAAGAAAATATTTTTGATTCTTAATAATCTTACGAGGAAAGTTCCGAAAGTAACTTTTATCATTTTATTGCACGAGCATATGTTACACCAGCTGACACAAACCATCGCCATAAGATTCCACACCCGTGGCTGGTTCAACAACGGGCGGAGCGTCAGCAGAGGGGGAATGACGCATGCGCAGAGCGCTGACGAAGAGAGAGGAGCAGCAGACTGGTGTGCCCAATATCATTCTAGTACAAGTCTCGATGACAACGTGTTCGCCAATGGAAGAGTGTGCTGTTATCCAGTATGAATGGGCACGTGGGACTAGTGCGTCTATCATCCATGAACGCCTACAGATCAGGCGGCTCGGTGGCGTAGTTGGTAGCATGCTGAGCGTCTATGCCCAAGGTCGCGGGTTAAAACCCGGCTGAAGTCATCAGATGTTTTAAGACCGTTAAACACCCCTCAGTATGCCTTCCTTCGGAGGGGAAGTAAAGCCGGCGGTCCCATGTTTAAGATTGATGGCACTTGCATGAAGCCCAAATTTGTAGGTTAGAATTGAATACGCAATATTAGTTCCAACTTTCACTGCCAGGTGCTGACTGCGATGGCACCTAGTAGCCAAATCCGCAAGCTAGGTGGCGTGGACGATATTATTTGGTAGCAAAAGTAGGAACTACTTGAAATTATCGTCTGCAGTCCTTACTTGAATTAAAACTGATAAAAAAATCGAGTTTACCACCCACGGTGGTAGCTCCCACGGACTCAGCTAGGGAACTCACCCCTACTGCCATTTTTAAGGCAGTGTCCTAGAGCTGGAAACATCTAATCGGAATGGATACAACTGGTGAGGTGGGATTAGCACCTCGCCCAGGCGGCCTCACTTGCAAATCCAACAGGGGCTTCATGAGGGTAGGTAATGGATGGTTAGGAAGGATAGGCAAGGAAGAGGGAAGGAGGCGACCGTGGCTTTACAGCAGGCACCATCCCGGCATTTGCCCGAAGGCGAAGTGGGAAATCACGGAAAACCACTTTGAGGTGGGAATCGAACCTCCTCTACTCATTTGGACCACCCGAGGCTGAGTAGACCCCGTTCCAGTCCTCATACCACTTTTCAAATTTCGTGGCAGATCCAGGAATCAAACCCAGGACCTCCGGGGCGGCAGCTAACCATGCTGACCGCTACGCTACGGAGGCGACTATTAAAACAGATAACACACACTAATACAGCCATCACAATAAACACCTGTTATCAGACAGATTCTACACACACCCAAAGTACACGGGGCTACATGACCGCGTTGTCGCAGCCCCTAAACTGAGGAACTAACCAACCACTAACAAACCGTTCATGGTCAAATGGTCGGTCGCTGGTGTTGCATGCTCAGTGAAGGACTGCAGAGTGTGGAGGATGAAGATCGAAATGGGCGTCCATCCACATCCACGAATGAAAACAACACTGCTCGATTACAGGGCATGGGGTTAGCGGTCAGGCACATAACGGTGTCAGACGTGGGCTGTATTGGTTGTGCCTGGGCCCATCACATGATCCATGATGCCGCACACTCGTGACGTCACATTCACACCAATGCTGAGGTGGAGCAGGCTGTGCGACTATTCCTTGTATCTCAGGCCACCGAGTTTTACCAGAGAGGTTTCTTCAAACTGTTTGCTCCCCCAGGGGCTCACGACTAGTGGGACGTGGGTTGGTGACCACGGGGCCCCAGCTGAGTCCGGCATTGCTTCCACTAACTTGTGCCGGGCTCCTCACCGTCGACTTCTCTTGGCCAACTCTTGTTCTCTTCCGACCCCTACGGTATTAGGGTATCGGAGGCCTATGGAGTCTTTCACTTTCCCGCCTTAATTGGCCCTTGTTTCATCTTTCCTGATAAACTCATTCATCGAGGGGTGAGTCTTCTTTTTCTTTCCATGATATATCCTGCCTTCTGCACAAGACCCTCATGGAGGCAGAGTGTTTTTAGCCCCACCACTTCTGGATTGTGCTACACCCTCAAGGGCTCACGGCTGGTGAGTTTGTGAGTTGGCAACCCCGAGGGATTCCTGAGCTGGGCTCGTTTTGTCCTTTTTCCTCTGATCTTGGGGCTGGCATCTCCTCTTTCCCTCTCCTATCTGCCTTTCGTGGCTCTCCTTCCTTCCAAGTCCCTCAATCCTCTTTCTTCGAGGGTTGAGGACATTTCTTTTCTTCCTGTCTTTTATTTGCCTTATCCTTTATTTGTTTACCATTTCTTCTTCAAGTATGTAAGTTTGTAGTTAGTAATAATAATAATAATAATAATAATAATAATAATAATAATAATAATAATAATAATAATAATATCGTATGGCCTCGGGTGCCGGGTGCCAGCTATGTTTTTGACACCCAAAGGGTAGCTTGCTTGTCGAATTTCGTTGTTCCTTGAAGCACTATGAAAGTCAAAGAGGTTTGATATCTATGCTCCTTGAACACTATAGCGCTTTCTAGTAGAGAAATGAGGAACTTTGTGTTGGCGGAAATTCCCGAGATTAATTTTGCCATTATGAACCCGGCCTACTGAATTCAAATGGGTTCTTTGACATGGTGTCGTAATTTTTGCCGCCTTTCAAAAAAACACTTACCACGGCCAGGAGCAAACCTGCAAGCTTGGGGTTAGTAGACCGACACGTTGACCACTCACCCACCGTGGCAAGTTGTAGTTAGTATTAGTTATAGTTTCCTCATTCTCATCTCATCTTTCACTATCACCCAGACGATTAGGGGCCGATAACCTGGATGTTAGGCCCTTTAAAACAACAATAATATCATCATCATCATCATCATCATCAAACTGATTGCACGCTACAACAAGTGTCTCAATGTCGGTGGCGACTTTGTCAAGGTATACTGTTCATGATGCCATGGTGTATGTCAGTTTGGCAATAAAGGGTCCCTAGTTAAAAATAAAATGTCGAAAGTTATTTTCGGAACTTCCTTCGTAATTTGAATTTATAAGCGTTGTGAAAAGAGGGAGGTGGGGAAGGAATTTATGATCGCGTTTCTCCCGTCTTACCCCGGGGAGACGGGGTACTAGGGGATATTGCTCTCCCCTGGAGAGTTTCTAATGAATAGCAGTGACACCTAGTGAGTGGTACGGCTGACGGGTCATAAACACCCCGTGTTCGTCTCACATTAAAACAAGGAGAGAGGAAGTATGTTGCACATATGTTACCTTAATGACTTGGAGCAAGCAGCAAGAGACTTATACAGTGAAAGGACTGTGTAATTGCATTGAATATGTCATCCACAGCAGAGATGGGAACTGGAAGTGTTCTTATTGATCACGAAATTAAAGTAAGTACCAAATGGTATTTTCATGAACATTTCAATTAGGCAAAATAAAACTATAGTAAATTTAAAAAACAAATGGTCGTGTTAACGTATAACACACAAGAAGGAATTACTTCTGAAACATTCAGCTTTATTTGTTGAGAAGTTGAGAAAAAAGGGAATTTTTAGCCTACTTTTCACATTTTGCAAAAATGAGGAAAAAGTAGACTTATGAGATCGATCCGGGAAAATGTGTTTCTTGTCTGTCTGTCCTTCTGTCTGTCTGTCTGTCTGTCTGTCTGGCTATTAACTCTTAAACGGCTGCAGCAATCGAAACCAAGTTTAGTATGAGTAAAGATGTATACCGGAATATCTCACGCCCATATTTGAAAATGATGTCAGTGCTACCAACTGCTGAAAAATCGCAATTGAAATTTGAGCTCCATGTTGGATATCTTGGAAGGTATGCATGGGAGCTATTCCAAAATTGGCACACATGTAGATAATACTATTTCAGTTAAATTTCCTGGAGGCCATACATGACAGTGTTGCCAAGATAATTTTAAACCTTCTGATAGGTCCAATTTTTAAATGCATATGACTTGTACACTATCAACCAAATTTTGTATCTAGTAAGTGAAACAGATATGACTGAGAGTATACTTAAGAGGCACCAGGGCTGCCAACTGTTAATAATTGCTCTCTCTATTTTTTATCCAAATACCAACATATCAGAAAGTATGCAAGCCGACAGCTTTAAAATATGCACACGTACAGTACCTGACATTCTACATTACATTGGAGTAACTTATGTACGTCAGTGTTACCAATATGATTCTAAGCCTACTGATTTTAAAATGCATGTAACTTCTATACTAACTAATGGATTTCAGTCAAAATTGGCACAACAATAGATCAGATCATTGCAGATTATTTCTGACCATCACACGCATGACATTGTTGCTAACATGCATTTACGCGTGCTGATAGATCCAATGTCTAACTGCATGTGACGTCCATTGGACTTCAAGCAAATTTTGTATTCTGTACCTTAAGAGAATATATTCACTCTCCAGGGCTGCCAACTGTAGTGCTCTATTAGGCTACATTATACCACGTATATTTCGAACTAATTAGACATTTCGATTTTATTTCTTCATTATTCTAGATAGGTTCATATAATGTAGATTAAGCTTTGGAATGCATCTTAATTTTAAGACAAGTAGGCTCTTTAGTTCGTCGCGGAACTTCTTGTTTATAATCTTCTTCTTCTTCTTCCTCCTTAGCGATTGTCCCGCCTAGCTGCAGGGTCCGCTATATCGAAACGTTGTCACCATTTGTTTCTGTCTCGGCCCATGTAAGGATGGAGGTGTTGGTTCTTCAGATCCCCATGTAGCGTATAAACCCACCGTTGCTTCAGTCTTCCCTTAGGTCTCTTGCCGACGACTTGTATATTGAAGCCAGTCTTTGAAATTGTGTCCGCTTCAGCTCTTAGAACATGCCCAAAAGCACCGCACAGTGGGTCAAAATCGAAATCTAGGAGGACAAAATCATTTATTTTCATACTTAAAAAATCAAAATGTATTACTTCTACAGCATTGTCATATAATTGCCGCTCAATATTCTGGGAAATAAACGCATCTTAGTGTAAATCTGTCACCACTGTTCGAGCAGTCTGAATTGGAGGGTGAATGTAAGTGGCTGTGGTTTGGTTGTCTTTGTGGTTAGTGTGATGCTTTAAGATGCAACATGCAGCTGAAGGTATAATCTTTGTTACGTGTTTCAGTTATTAATGGGCGTAATTGTTACGTAATTTTAGCTATATTTGCATTATATAACATTTAACTATTATTTTTAAAGTTATATTTTCACTTAGATTTTTTAGTATGTCGCGTCACTCTGCGTCACTTTCTACTTAATGTTAAAATTTAGATAAGGCCTTGTAGTTTACGCCTGGTATAAGATTGTTTGCATCTTTTTGCAACTTAGTTATTTTACGTTTTAGAAGATGCCGCGCAACCAGTTCTCACACGTCTACAACTGTTTGAAGCACTGGGTTCGACGATTATGTTAAAAGTGGAACTACTGTATGTGACTTTGTTAAAAGTAAATTAGGGGTAGAAAATTGTTCTGAAGAGATAACTAAATGCTCTTTTCAACTCCTAGTCATAGACAATTTCTTGCATGTGTAGACGTAGCTTAAAAAGATATTATCTGATGTTTATTATGAAGTAAACAAATTACAGTATATACGTTGCTTTCACTCTAAATTCATGATTAAAAAGTAAACATAATTTTGTCTCCCTAGATTTCGATTTTGACCCACTGTGCAACGCCGACGGCACTCTCGCATCTTGTCACTGATTGGTGCAACCCCAAACCGTTTCCTGATGTTGTCATTGGAAACATGATCCAATTTGGTGACACCCGCTGTCCATCGCAACATCTTGGTCTCCATAACGCCCAAGCGTCGTTCTGTCACTGTTGTTGTGGGCCAACACTCACATCCATACAATGTGACAGGACGGATAACATTATAATACATCATTGACTTTAGGTTGTCCTTTATCCTTCGATCGCAGGTGACTCCAGTTGTCGTGCGCCACTTCATCCAGGCTGCACTGATTCTCTTTATAATAAGAAATTTATTTCAACAAGGAGCTGGAATTTAAATATTTCCGCTCGCCGAGGAAATGGTGACAATTTTGGTTTGAGGACGACGACAACGCAACACCCGTTTTGCTTTATTTCAAATGTCTCTTTTTATGTCTATTGCCTAACAGAGAGAAATCTGGTGAAAAATAGAGAGAAAATAAAAAAATTGGTTTTACTAATATGACGCACGGGTATGGGAAAGTATAAGGAAAGTAGTCTTAAAAATGATCCATGAAGAGGAATGTAGTCTACTGTTAGAATTCCAAGGGTCCGTAGCTTAATATGACTTTAAAATGAATTTTTTAAAATGTCGAAGAGTTTCAGCTTACCGGAAGACGAGCAATTTAATACCTGCCCGTCTAAATATAGAAATAACTTTCTGATAACAACTGGCTTGTTTTGTGAAACGCTGAGTCATCAACCGGATGTGTAAAACGATATCATTAGCAATCGATCAGAGCAGACAGTGTTTGAGCAGTGAACATAATTACACGCCCCACAAGTGCTGCTGGTGGCAATTCCTCCCCTGTCACAGGTACAAACTAATTACATAGTTTCACGGGGTAAATAATTGCGGATCACAACTGATAAGCGCAATATATCATTTAGTGTCAATATGTGTTGGTATTTTCTCAAGCGTTATCCAATAATCCTCCCAATTTCCTACTTACACCAGAGTGTTTATAATGAGCTGCAAATTACAGTGCACAAGATTTATTGCTAAATCTGCTAATATGATGTATTGCAAACCAATTGGCGAGAACACACCGAGTGCTTTCATTGATAAAGATAAACAAAGTCTTATACGAGAGGCGTATCATATTGTTTTACACATTTTTTTCAACCCAAATGAAGTACATTACACATCAGTTGTTACGTCCACCTTCTCAACATAATCTCCTTGTAACTTTATGCACTTTTGCCATCGATGTGTCAGTCTCTCCAGACCTTCCTGGAACCATTCTTTGGGAGTGATGCGTACCCACGCCTTGACAGCGACCACGAAGAGGTTTCTTCATGTTGCAGAAGCATACAGTACCTTTAGCCCATTTTCCTGACCGCTTAGTTTGAATGGCATGACGTAAGCGCTTAAGGGTTGCCACATATGCTGCACTGTTAATCGTGGCCCCCAATTCCAGCCAGTCCATGAGAATGATGTCCTTTGTGTCCCAGAACACTGTCGCCATTCGCTTGCCAACTGTAGGTACTGTTCGACATTTCTTTGGCGGTGGACTTCCCCTATGCGTCCATTGCATCGATTGTAGTTTCGTTTGTGGCTCATGGTAATGGAGCCATGTCACAAGCCTAGCCATGAGGTCGGCTGGATCTTGTCCGGAGAGACTGACACATCGATGGCAAAAATGCATCAAGTTACCAGGAGATTATGTTGAGAAGGTGGACGTAACAACTGATGTGTAATGTACTTCATTTGGGTAGAAAAAAATTAAAGTGCTAAACAATATAATACGCCCTTAGTACACAAATAGGGTTGTGGCATCATTTAAAACCAGAGGCCTATATTTGGTACAATGCGAAATCGTGGTGTATTTCAGTATCTTATAGTACGTGATACTATTGGTAAAGTTAGTTGGAATGGTGACATAAATGCTTGTAAGCAAGATGGTCACTACTCTTATAGGAAAATAATGTTCTTTTTCTGATGCAAACAGACTTATTTCTCTGTCATACAAACATACACTGCAGGAAATCTTACTAAATTACAGGGGATAATAATGTCCTTTTTCAATGAACATTTTATTTGTAAAGTTTTCTGACAAGAAACTAAACTATTCTTCAAACTTGATACCATCTTTCAGCGAGGTTTCTTATCCCGCGACTGTACCAGATTCTGGGTTTTGATGTGAAGAATTTGTAGGGACCCACATCCACAGCTTCAATGTTTTCAAAATTTCTTCCACGCAAGAAATGGGCCTTGGATCGTTAAAGATTGTAATCTGAAGGCGCAAGATCAGGGCTGTATGCTGGATGTGGTAAGAGTTTGACGCCTCACAATTCCTGAATTTTTGCCATGGTTGTTTGTGCAGTGTGAGGTCTCGCATTGTCCTGCTGCAAGATAACTCTATTTCGGTTAACTAATGCTGGGTATCTCCGTCCCAAAATGTCACAAAATCGTTCCAGCTGTTGAGAATAAAGATCAGCATTGACTGCACGCCCCCAGTGAATCACTCCTTCAAAATTCCACCAAACACAAAACATCCACTTTGGGGCCAAACCGATTCCTTTTAACAATGACTTAGGCAGGATAACGGGGACTGAACCACTGTTTCGAGGCGTCAGCGTTGCGGTAATAGACCCATATTTCATCACATGTGACAATTCTTCCGATAGATCTATCATCCATGGGGTTACCGATAAGCTGACGACATAAATTCGCTCTACAGTACGTTGAGCCAGTTCAGGAGTCAAATCATGAGGTACAGATCTACAGCTTCTGTTTGAATTTTCAAGTTTCTTAATCTGGCGATGTATGGTATCTTTTTATGCAACAAGTTCTTCTGATAGCCTATGAGTACTTCTTTGCGCATTTTCTTCCAAAACTCGGAATGTATTCTCAATATCCTATAGTTTAAGTCTTCCAGAACGCGGTAAATCTGTGGTGTTTTCTTCTCCAGTCTTGAAACGTTGGAACCATCGCTGTGCCTCACGCTCAATAACGACACCTTCTCCTTCTACTTCACATACTCTTTGAGCTGCGGCAACAGCTTTGTAATCTTGTTTCCAGTAGTGTTTCAGAAGGACCCTAACCTCCAACTTTGTATGCTCCATTTCTGATTGTGTATCAACGACTGACGATCGGGTGAGTTAGCCGTGGTCGTTACGGCATGACTGTTGGCAGTCGCTCACATCCGGGAGGCGAGGAGGTTCGAATCCCCCCGCCGACAACCGTGAAGAAACTTTCCTCCCCAGACAACACTCCACACGCGATGGTACGTAAAAAAAAAAAAAAAAACAACTGACGATTTATTCATTATCGCAATATATGAAATAGTCGTGGCGTCCTGTCAATAGCACTGGCACACCAAAGAAAACAAATTCTATTTTATGTTCGACCCTGACTATTATATGTCAGAAAACTGTACTATAATGAGGCTCATTAGAACACTATTTTTCATTATGAACAGTTTCTCCCACCAATCAGAGCTCAAGAAACAGCTGTTTGACCAATTAGATAATTAGATGCGCTGAGTTCCACGGCCTCACTGCCTGGCCTAGTGTCACAGTAGGGTAATCGAGGAGGCCATGGTCAAATACAAGGCATTCTCTGCGTCTCATGCGCTTTGTTCAGTACATAAAACTGGCGAAATCTAGACAGATATTTATGAATATTTATGTTCGAACATAAAATAGTTATAATAATTATCGTCGAACTTAAAGAGTCGTATGCAACTCGCTTATAATGGTAATTAAGACACTCGTATGGAAATTATAAAACTCGCACACGCTCGTTTTATAAACATACTCGTGTCTTAATTATTGCCATTATAGGCTCGTTGCATAATGTAGTCTACTATTATAAAACACCAAACTTTAATAACGACATTACTTATGAGACATCCTAATACAGGCAATAAAGGAAATTAGAGAGAAGTTTAAAGTAGGTATTGGCATTTTGGAAGGAAATCCACCGTGAACTTGTTGCAAGGAACTGTCCCGGCATTTGTCTGGTGGTGAAAATAGGAAACCACGAAAACCATTTTCAGGATGGCCGAGGCAGGATTCGAACCCACGCTCTCCCGATGCCAGCGAGGCACCAGTTCGAAGTCTCGGCAACCATGACCGGTTATTATTATGAGGCAACATATTTAATATGATGTAGGCCTAATTCATAGTATGGGCCCATTTTGGGAACCATTTTGCGTTGGTAACATCACCTGCGCTCTTAAAATGACACTTTCGACAAAATTTGAATTTAGTAACTTTTTATGGATTTTTTCTTGACACTAAATTTTTATGTTACCAGTAAGTTACTGAGTTTTTAAATGAAAAAAAAAACACTCACATACTCTAGAAGAAAAAAGGCGACATTTTTAACCACTTTTAGTAATTTCATGAACCATTCGTCCAATATTGTGAGTGCGTACCATCTAGCGACCGATAGGCGTATTAACTTTCAATAACAGTGAGTAAAATGTTCCAATAGCAACATATAGATGTCTCTACTGAACTAGAATACATAGGCCTAGATGACGAACACTTGTTGCCATCCAACATGGCGGTAGTGCAAAATATTTCACCAGCATAATCACCAAAACTATTACCGATATCACCCTGAGATTTTGTATGGTGATGAAGGGCACTACTACAAGTTTATCTATGTGATTTGTAAAATCCTGTAAAGTACAAAACGAACATAGCAGCCAAGGGAATTTGAAACATTTGAATAGACTTTTCTCGCGATTCGACCATCTGAGTGCATTGAAATATGGTACAGTAAATGTTTGTACAAATTGTAATGCACTGGCATCTAATTTAGTTCAATTATTTACATAACCTCAATATGGCGGCTGTGCGAAATTTTAAAATTAAGTTTTTATTTCTTGTGTTGTAATCATGCGATCGAAGTCAACGTTTGAATAATGAAACTACGCAACAATTTTCCTTTAATTGTACATAACTCTATGGCCTATACATATAACAATCCAACATGGCGACCATCCAAATTATTTAGACGATTCTCAATATCTACGAATATTTAAAAGCAATCAAACTGACATGTTTTATATTCATAGAGGCTAGGAACGTAAGTTCACCTATAGGACTTTCAATAACCTGGTGACCACAAATCCAACATGGCAGCGATGCGATGTATAAATATTTAAATGGACGTTTCTCGCGATTTAACTATCCGAGTGCAGTGAAACTTGGTACGGTAAATGCGTCTACGAATGTTAATCCACTGGCATTTAATTTATTTCAATTGTTTTCATAACTACAAGATGACAGCTGTTCGAAATTTTAAAATCTTGGTTTTACTTCTTGTGTCCTAAACATGCGATTGAAGTTTGAATACTACACCTACACAATAGTCTTCATGAATAGTACATAACTCTAAGATCTAAATATATAAAAATCCAACATGGTGATCATCCGAATTTTTAGACGGTTCTCAATATCTACGAATCTATTACAGCAATCGAACTGAAATTTTGTATGATGATAGAGGCAATTAACATGAGTAGGATATATGAAAATAGGTTTTTGTTCTTCACGGAACTACTTGTTTCATATTGTTGTTTAATTTAGGAACATTGTGATCATCATGCTTGGTGCTTATGGTGTATTGGATCCAGGAATACGTTAGCCTTAACCGCATCGTTATTTGCATGGCGTGGAAGTGGAAAGCAATATTTATCTTGTTTCAATGTAGCCTACAGTAAAAGTATTTGTATTATGAGTGACTCGAAACATTCTGTTTCGACTCGACTCACAAGTAAAAATGCCTTAGAAATGTCACACTTTTGGACACACTACACCTGAATGTATGATTTTGGTCTGATTCATTCATGTATTTTATTTGGTTAATTTGTAACGGACTTCATGTATATCAATTACACCCTGTATATGACTTTCTTGTGGACACGATAACTGCCGTCATATTGCACCAATCACTTTCATTCTTATAAGAAAATTTAAACGTTCAAAATCTCGGTCGTGTATTTTAATAGGCAAAATTTGACCAAGAGGGTGGAAATAAGGGGCCCTTTTCGAAAGAGTGAAATATCGTTTAGTATGTGAAATCGAATCGATTCAATGTTTGTACTATTCTTCAGATAAGGGCCAAATGATTAACTCACAAATGATTTTTTAAAGACCAACTATTGGTCAAAGAGGTGGAAAAAATGGAGCATTGGGAAGGAAAATCGTCTACCTCCCTTATCATTTAATTATTTATCGTATGGCTTTTAGTGCTGGAAGTGTCCGAGGACATGTTCGGCTCGCCAGAAGTTGTAGCTGTTTCAAGCGGACACCCATGGGGTGAGCGGCAAGCCCCGTTCAATTTTAAGTCACTGACACCTAGTGGTGAACGTTGGAACTTTAATAGAGCTTTTCAACGAAATCTAACCTGCAAATTTAGCTTCACACCAGTTTAATTAGTGGAAGGTTTTTTTACGTGCCATAAATCTATGACAAGGAACCACCGGCTTTACTTCCCCTCCAAAGGAAGGCATGCTGAAGGATTTTAACGCTCTTAAAACATCCGACTACTTCGGCTGGGTTTGAACCCGCGATCTTGGCCATAGAAGTTCAGCATGCTACCGACTACGCCACCTTCCTTAATAGGCACATTACCAAATCCGTTTAAAATGGAGGATATTCAACTAAAATTACCTAATACTTTTGTCTGAAAGAAGTTTTATTGCGACCCAACCCTTGCGCCAAGGGATGAGCAAAATGTCTTCGTAATTATAAGATGGGTCTTTTCAAATTCTAAACATGTGCAACTTTTATAAATTGGCTAATTTAGTGAATTTTTAATATTTCTCTTTACCTGGTGAAATTTATTTCTTTATTAACATGTATTATTAGCCTACTTTTCACATTTTGCAAAAATGATGAAAAAGTAGACTAGTCTTTTCAGATTGCCCGGCCAGATATGTGTCTGTCTGTCCTTCTGTCTGTCCAGTCTGTGTGTGTGTGTGTGTGTACCACCCCACCCCCTATCAATTTCTAAATGGCTGCAGCTATCGAAACTAAATTTGGTATGTGTAAAGATCTATATCTGAATATCTCACAGCCATATTTTACAATGACACCAACAGCTGAAAAATCACAAATGAAATTTGAGCTCTCTGTTGGATATCTCAGAAGTTATAATATCGTATGGATTCGGGTGCCGGGTGCAAGCTTTGTTATTTGACACCCAGAATGTAGCTTGCATGTCGAATTTCGATGTTCCTTGGAGCGCTATGAAAGTCAAGGAGATTAGATACCTAAGCTCCTTGAACACTATAGCGCTTTCTGGTAGAGAAATGAGGAACTTTGGGTTGGCGGAAACTCCCGAGATTAATTTTGCCATTATGAACATGGCCTACTGAATTCAAATGGGTTCTTTGACATGCCATCATCGAATGATATGCGTGTCGTAATTGTTTGCCGCATTTCAAAAATCATTTACCACGGCCAAGAGCGAACCTGCAAGCTTGGGGTTAGTATACCGACACGTTAACCACTCACCCACCATGGCAAGCCGTCTCAGAAGTTATGGATGTAACCTGTTCCAAAATTGGCACACACAATCCAGATCAATTTTCAGGAGTCCATAGATGACAATTGTGCAACATGATTATTAGCTGATAGGTCCAATTTTTAATTCATGTAACATCGATATTATCAATTGGATTTCAACCAAATTTCGTATATGCCACGTGTACCATAACTGATATGACTAACCGTATTCTAAAGATCCAACAGTGCTGCCAACTGTTATGCTCTATTAGGCTACACTATTTCAGGTATATTTCAAACTATATAGAAATGTTAGTATTACCAACTTAATTTCGTCATTATTCTAGTTAGGTCGATTAAGCCTCCGTGGCTTAGGCGGCAGCACGCCGGCCTCTCACCGCTGGGTCCGTGGTTCAAATCCCGGTCACTCCATGTGAGACCTGTGCTGGACAAAACGGAGGCAGACAGGTTTTTCTCCGGGTACTCCGGTTTTCCCTGTCAACATTTCATTCCAGCAACACTCTCCACTATCATTTCATTTCATCTGTCATTCATTTAATCATTGCCCCAGAGGAGTGCGTCAGGTCTCGGCAGCCGGCACAGTTCATATCCTCGCCGCTAGATGGGGGCTTCATTCATTCCATTCCTGACCCGGTCGGAGACTGGAAGCAGGCTGTGGGCTTATGAGATCACATTTTGTCCATGTGTGTGTGCGTATGTGTGTCCCTCCCTAATAACATCTAAACGACTTGAGCGATTTCAATGAAACTCGGAAAGTTCATAGTACT